>CM073576.1:130316796-131575885 GCA_037074715.1 Magnolia kwangsiensis | reverse complement strand
TTGAAGCATTAGCTTCTAGTCATCTCAAGCTGAATAAGATGTCAATTTGAAGTTAAAACTCCTTAAATATGAGATGTTCCTTTATTCAATTATTTACTTGTGGCAACTAAAGTTGATTTTCATATTGTAACAGAATGGTCCTTTTTTTAGATAGCTAAAGGCTCCCAGCATTTGGAGTATAATTGCATCAAATACAAAGGGAAGTGGCAACAGATTCAGTTATGGAAGTACTGAACTTCTGTTTCAAAATGTTAGCAAGTACAAACAGCTATGATGCAGGAGCCATGGAACATGCATGTGTTTTGATCTGAAGCAGGAGTGGCATTTGGGAAGGTTCGTAGAATTTTTTTTAAAGACCCAATCAAGTACACTACAACACAAACAAAGGCAGCTTGACTGCTTGAGTCAAAGCAGTAGGTATTATAATTATTCTTTATTATTGTCATTTTCACCCCTCTTTCCTCAACTCCCAACCAAAAAAAAAAAAAAAAGTTTATTTAAAAAAATAAATAAATAAATCCAACATTATGCAGAAATTTCTTATGTTCAAAATACTAGATTGAATATTCACACCAGGTTACTGGTCCACCTGGATGCATGATCTCATCAAGTCCAAGTTTTTCCTTTTTACTAGATAAGGTTACAATGCATTAATCTCAAAGTAGAACATCCCCAACTCCCATTAGGGCTTGTTTGGTACGTGGGATTAAATGGTGTGGAATTTTATTAGATGGGATTAACACTATTAATGCACAATGATTACATGTCTGGAAATACCATGGCATTTGGACCATCCGATCCCCATGTTTGGGATAAAATTTTTGTCAAGGGAAAAACGCTGGATTAAGCAAAATCCTGTTTGGTGGATGATGGAATTGTAATCAACAAACCAAATTCACAATGGATATCGGCCACTTGTACATGTATATAACTAGAATGTCACATGTAAAGGGCATATATGGATGAATGGCATGGATAAAACATGTGCATCAATGTGGGGCCCACATGTGTAGTGGATTTCAAAATCCGCAGAAATCCAACATGGGGCCAAATGCAATTCCATCCCACCTAATCCTAACTCATCCTGTCGTCCCCAAATGCTGGATAGAATTTGCACGAGACCAAATGCAATTCCATCTCATTTAATCCCATCTAATACCCGGTGCCAAATGCCCAAGTAAATAGACTTGAAAGAAAGAATAACAATAACAAAAAGACAGGAAACAGAGGAATGAAAAGAATAAAACTGCACATATGCTCATCAGCAGAACTAACCTAGTACGACCCTCCCACCAAAGAAACCACATTTGCGAAACTGCTAACCTTTAGGTCCTTGTTATATTACAAATTATAATCTCAAAGCCTCAGAAGGAAAGCTAGAAAACCATCAATTCTAAGTTTGAGAGGTAATAGCCATGTGTGCCAAAAGATTCATTCCACCAATCCATTCTAATGAAAAGTGAGAAGCCTTCATCTCATGTATGGTAAAAAATGCCCTGTTCTGGATCCAGGTCATCATCTCTCAATCCTTCCTGGCTTGCCCAAAAGCCATTCTTTTATCTCATCAATCCAATGAAGGAGGAAGTATATGATATGTAATCCACATCTTTGCACAGCATACACAAGTTTTCAGTTCTGATAATGATGCCCATGGTTCAATAATCCAAATCACTATGCCTAAAATATCTCCTAGAAGGGACAATCTTACCCTTGTAATTGTAGCTTGTGGCCTAAAGAAGACATTTATGATGAGAAATACAACAACGGTCCACATCCCACTAAAAGAAGTCTTAATATCAGTGGGAGGGACCTTTCAATCTGGGGGATTTTGTCTCATGCTCAATCCAGTGGGCCCCACTTCTCCGAATATGCAGGTCACTTTTTGTATAGTTCCTTACAAAGAAGGTAAAGCAAACTAGAAAGCAACAACTCAGCAGTTCTTCCAAATAAGGTGGCAGTTCAATGATATTTTAACTTGGCAAATCTTCTAAAAAGAACCGAATCGTGCCCCATCATTTTATTTCAAATTCCTGGATGATACCTTGAAATGTTTACATAATCAACATGGGAGACCATTGTTCATATCTTCAACAAGAAGGATATTATTATTTCAGCAATTATCCAAAAACTACTATTTGTGTATACATATGTGGTCCTGCGGATCACCATACGAGTCCTTACATATCTTCTCTATAAATTAATGAAATCAGGGGGGAGCAAAATTATAACGGTATACTGTAATTTTGTTCATGAAAAATCAACAAGTGGCTTTATTAATACATCTCATGTTACGTCTAAGGATCAACTAGCAGATATTTTCACAAAAGGTGTAACTAGGTCAGGCTTGAATGACATTGTATTTTCAGGCTGGGCATGTACGATATCCATGTTCCAACTTGAGGGAAAGTGTTAGCATATACATATGTGGCACATTTGCAGTCCTGTGTATCACCATATGATTCCTTCTATATTTTCTTATATTCCATATTTACCTGTACACATACCATATTTGTATGTTCCTCTTCTTGATAAGTTATTGAAATTAGAGGGAAAAAAATTATCCTGGATATTCCATGAATTCTACAACTAAGAATCAGAATATGCATTCTTGTATAAAATCAGCATACCCGCTCGGCAATGCTATGGGGATCAGTGGCTTGCCCCCGTCTTGCCCGAACTCTCGGACGGATGGGAGGTGGGTGCGGCGCAACTGCAACCACACCAATCGTCGCTTGGCCATGAAAAGTCTGGAAATACCACAGTTTCATCCACTCAGCATTAATAATTAAAAACGAGGCATAAATCAAATGTAAATTCAAAATGTCGAATATCAGACAGTACATGAAGTCCAGTAAAGTCACTAATTACATGACTTGAAGGCGGGAAATTGCACATACAGAATTCATTGATTACATCAACCATCTGATTTCACCCAATCAATTTGAAATATTTTCAAACCATTTTAGCCACCAATTGGATGGTTGAGATCATCTGAATAAATGTGTTCTCATGGTTCCCACAGCTCAAAAATCTCCCAAGAAAAAAAAACAGAGAGAGAGAGAGAGCTTTGGTGCTCTGGCAGGGTGTGATGGATGATACACAGGCACAAAAAGAAACACAGTGACAAATCTCGTTCTTGGCAATTTCTGGTCTGGGGAATTTCTTGGGGGGTTTTTTAGAGTTGGACGTTTTTCTCACGATATTATTGGAAAAATCTCGCTGAAAATAAGAATATTAAAATAATTTATTTATAAAATAATAAATAAATTTTAATATTTAAATATGTAGGTATAAATTATTTTAAACTTCAACAATTTTTTCATTAAAGTCGCCATAATTTTAATAATATCATGAAAATTAAAAAGTGCTGGGATCTTGAAAATCTTGAGATATCATCTCAATAATATATTCAATTTCCATTCGGTATATTTTCATAATCTCAGCTCTATTTATCTTAGGAATTGCACATGTGATATACAAATAATTCAAATTAAAATATCTAAATTATGAGTACCAGTCTAGATGTATCATGAACCAAGATTTAGGCTTTCTTTATTGATTTGATCGTCAGATTGGTCGACAAATATTCAACAGTTAGATATAAAAATATCCAGTGGTTTTATTTTGACAAACAAGCGTATGCAAATCATAGGTGGACAGTGGCTTCCACAACTTAGTCCACTTACTTTGAGCTAATATATACCCCATGTACCATTTCTAAGTGCCTGCGTATCAACCACAAAGGCAGCCAGAGTATCAAATAACTCCCTCCATGAAAAAGATTTAAAAAAAAAAAAAAACCAAATGACTACTTGGCCATGTGATTTTGAAAACAGAAAATGATGGAGCGTTGGTGGGACTACTAGTTCCTGGGCCCACTATTGTGCATGTGGCCCACTTTTAGATGTTTGATGTAGAATTGGTACTACCCTTGCCAGCACTGGCCCCCATCCGGACATGCCTCGATGAGATTTAATTGGGCGGCAAGCCTTGCCAAGTCGTGTCGGCAAGGAGGAATGTGCTGGCAGGGGCAGTACCCAATCCACCTCTTAGTAAGAATTGTACGGATGGCCTGATTGGGCCATGTGTTTCCTGTCAAAGATGGGCCCATGCAAAGGACTCAGATTAGGTAGCGACTCCTCATATTCGATTATGTGGGCCCCACTATGATGTATGTGTTTTATCCCTATTGTCCATCCATTTTGCCTGCTCAATTTAGGGCATTGCTCAAAAACGAAGTAGATCCAAATATCAGGTAGACCACACCATAGGAAACAGAAATGATTGAATGCTCACCACTAAGAACTTCTTAGGGGCTACAAAAGTTTTGGTTCAAGCTGATATTTATGTCTTTCCTAGATCCAGGTCTGTGTGACCTTGTCAACAGGTTAGATGGCAAAAGAACATTACAATGGGCCATGGGAACTTTTTAATGGTTGGCATCCAATCACCACTATAACACGTTGTTTGCTACACCTAATATTTGGATCTGCCTCATTTTTTGGGCTCATGTGCTAAAATGAGCTGAATGAGCCCAAAAAATGAATGGACAGCAAGGATTAAATACATACATCATGGTGGAGCCAACAACACTGACCAGTACATTGATCTGGTGCCCCGCCTAAAGCAATTTTGAATGTTATCTCTAACAGACATGGCCTACCACATGGCCAGGATTAAGGGTGACCAAACAAAGAATTCCAGATGACGTTGATAGTCTTAGATGATCTGATGGCCCCACCGTGGTCTTGAAAAGAATTCATTTGGCATCAGATACAACAACGGCCACTGGTCATGCCAAACTTCTCTCATTTGATGAAGGAAATGGTCCGTTCAATAAAAATTATTGCACTGAGCCATCCACGCCAGGCCCACCTGATGAGCGGGTCCAATCTTGCCGGTGACGTGTCCAACTGATGGAGGACTACAATTTTGAGTGGCCCAAGGACCGCTAATCGGTCCTCAGCTGCAACAATAATGACACGCGGATTGCGTCCTGCCCCGCCGGTCTCTAGGCCTTCTGTGAGTGGGCGGGCCCACCGTGATGTGTTTGTTGCCCTCCATGGCTCCATCCCTTTTCTCGTATCATTATAAGGGAAACGCATTGGCTGGTGTACCTCACAGCTATATAGCTGGTGTCTTGACGTCAGCAAGTTTTGTGGGTTCCAATATGAGGTATGTGTTATATCCAAACCGTCCATCTATTCAGCGGGCGCACCATAAGGCTTTAGCCGAAAAGTAAGATAGGGGGAGAATGAATATCTACCGTTAAAACTCTTTTAGTAGTTACAGAAGCTTTGAATCAATATTATATTTGTTTTTTCTTTTCATTGTGGTATATTTATTTTTCTTCTTCATCCATGTCTTTGTAATCCTATAAAGAGATTCAATGGAAAATAAATGTTACAGTGAGCCTGAAGAATGTTTTCAAAAATTATTAACCTAGCTGCTATATGTCGTGTGGTCACGCCCTAAAATGATCCTACATTTTTTTGTTCACGCTCTAAAATGATCCCCAAAATGGAGAAACGTTATGGATATAATAAATACATCGCTTTCGGGTCATGTAATTTTGATATCCTTAGAATCGGTCGTATAACTCGGAGCCCGAGACACCAGCCAAAAAGCTTGGTTGCATTAACTGTACCAGTTGCATTAAATGCAAGAGCCATGGTACATTTGAGCGGGAACGGATTGGCTACTCCCCCGACACCAGCCAATGACGGGTGTTGAGTGCTCTGTGGGCCCATCATGTGTTTCATCATGTTTTCCTTCTAAGAAATAATTTTAGAGATCATCTCACAGTATGAGATTAAAAATGAGGTATATACCAATCTCAAGTCGACCACATTATAGGAAAGAGTATTGAATGAGTGTCTACTGTTGAAAACATTTTAGAAGCCATAAAAGCTTTGAATCAAGCTGATTTTTAGTTTTCACTTCATCTTACCCGTGTTATCTAATCAACATATTGGATTTCAAATAAACAGTAAGCCGAGCCTTAGGAGAATTTTAATGGTGGATATCCAATCACTATTGTTTTCATGTGGTGTGGACTACCTAAGATATATATACCTCTAATTTTTGGGATCAAAAGCTAAAATGATCTTTAAAATATAGATGAGCGGAATAGATGAAACACATACATCATGGTAGGGCTCAAAGAGCACTGACCACCAGCCACGGGGCTGGTGGCGGGAGAGTAGCCAATCATTTCCTGAGAGCGTCGTATCTGACTTAATTTTGTATTTTTGGCCTTTTTTTTTTATATATATATATATTATTTTTTTTTAACACACACTCACGCTAGTGGAATTTCACGGGCACTCGAACCCTTGACCGGGAGTGAAAACTCCTGGGAGTCTACAACCCGGGCAAGAGTAAGGACCCGATATAAGAAAATGGATAGACGGCCTCGATAAACAGATAGGTGGACCCACATAACTGCAGACGGGCGGGGGAAGACGAAATGCGTAATAATGAGTTCAACAACCACACGTGCGAGCACAGCATGTGTACGGCATACACATGCTGACTTCATACAGCACGTGGATCCCTGCACCTTGTTGAGTGCTGACACTAATGCTACTTTTCACGGTTTCCAACCAGGGAAGTGCATTACGAACAGGAGCCCTTCCGCCCGAAATTGCCCCTCTAAAATCATTCCGCTCCGCTTTGGAAGAAACGGAGGGCATCTTCGTCACTAGGAAAAAATGCGATCGAAGCCACGCTAGAACGCAGCCGAACATCAGCGGGCCCACTGCGCAGGACTTTGAATGTGGACGTCTATCAGGTTTTTAAACCGTTCATTAGTACGAACCGGCCCACCTGATAATCGGCTTGGATCTCGCAAAGGCACGTGTGCCGAGCAAGTAGCACGTGCGCTTCCTCGTGTGAACCAGACTACTAAATCGCCGATCATATCAAAAAAGAAGCAACAGTGAAGAACCAAAAGAGATTACGCTACCACTATTTACACCCACTCTTTTGGCTTTTTCCATACACTCATTACCATATTTGGATTCGAAATACTATACTTTTGTACTTTTCAATTCCAAAAATGGAAAACTGGGTCTAAAAATTAAATTCCGACCGGCGATTTTTTTTCAACTATATACGAACCTGAGCATGATTAGGTCGGATTAAATGAGGCTGCACGTGTCCGAACGACGGGAAGAGACTCGCCAGATGCCCGGAATCTCTTTCCTGCTCAGAACCAAATGAAAAAAATGAATAGACTAAAATAACCCCAGCTTCCTTTAAAAATCCCAACCATGTACTTTTATTTCTCTTCATATATTTTCAGTGACGATTTTGTCCCCGAGGGCAGCTACTGAAAAGTACGGTGGCATGCACATACGTGTCATTTCACCGGAAAGAAATTTTGAATCTGGCATGCTTTCGTTCGTTGTTGTTTTGAAAAAGACCGTTTTGCCACGGTAGGGAACACGGGAAGAGCAGATGAGGACACGCATGCCCATTCAGAAAAGTCCAGGGACAAATAAGTCATTTAAAGATGTACGGAGCTTGTGTTTTATATGTCAAAAGGACGATTTTGCCCATGAAACTAGCACGTAAAGAAGATGGGGACATGCACGACCTTCACCCAAAGCGCAGGGGCATAACCGTCATTAAAGAATCCTCCACTCACCATCTTCCCAGACGCTTTCGCGGCCTCCGCGCCATCTTCCCGAAACCGCTTACCACTCCCAGACCCCTCCTCCGGCTTCAGAAAACCGCCTTTTCCCTGCTCCAAGCTCAGCTCCAGCGGGAAAACTGCTGGCTGAAAAACGCCCCCGGTGACCTGGCCTGACCCGTCCCCGGAGTTCAGCTGCAAGCCCATCGCCGTTCCAGAGAGATTCCCCCCGTCATTCCCGTGGTAGGAGGGCATGGCGAGGATCTGCTCGAGGAAGTCGTCAGGCAAGCCTTCCGGCGGGTTCGCCATGCCGGCAACGTGTCGGAGAGATCACGGGATCGGTTTTCTGACGAGTCTTCGAAGGAGAACGAGGTCTGGGTTTTTTAAAGGGCATGGAAGGGAAGGGAAGGGAAGGGAGGGATTTCCGAAACTCGAGAGCGTGTTGGAGAAACGGTTAACAGAAACGAGGCCCAGTGAAAAGGAGGGTTTGCGGGCTTCGAGAGATTTTTTGGGGAATTGAAAGGAAATCGAGGGGTAAAAAGGGACAGAGGGATTTTGGAGCGGGGAGCGGACTAAAAAACATATAAGGGCTAGAAGGGAAAGAATTAAAAAGAGAAAACGTTTGATGCTCTGAAAGAGTACGATACTTGATACGCAGGTACTAAAAAACATACACGTCATGAAATTAACTTAAATCAAACCGTTCAAACAGTTTAAAATAGTTTAAATGGATACTAAAATGAAAATAATACTGATTTGATTTTCTAAATGGCTCATTGGTGGAGTTTTAATTAACAGTCAAAACGAAAATATTCAACGGATTAAATTTAAAAAATGCCCATTAATCATAGAAATGGTTAGTATGATCATTTTCGTTTTGTGAAACAATCTATCTAAAGTGGGTCCTACGATTTGGACGATTTTTATTTATTTACTTATTATATAACCCCTGTATAAATTCTTGGTGCCTGCGTATCAACCATCACGACTGCCTGAGTGTTGAAGAACTCCTCGATGTAAAAGGCGTGGATTTATTAAAATCTCGGAAATTGATATATACACCCACTTTGGTTATTTTACGGTACACATTTTCCATTAAGGGAAAGAAATTAGTACGGTTGTGTACCATATTGATTCTCAAATGAAAATAGTTTCTGTGGGTGTAGATAGCGGCTTACTTTTTCATCCCTATTTTTTTGAAAAATTTCCTACTGTACGACTCATATATGGCCCACCAACCTTTTTATGCCCACTTACTTTTACCTCCCAAGAATAAACCCCAACTGTACGGCCCCATTTCTCATGCTGAGAAGAGAACTACCTTTTATTCAGCTGTTTTCATGAAGCAATGCAAACTTAACACGTGAACTTAGACCTGCTCATACAAATAACAAATTTGAGGATGAAAATATCCCTCCTTTCATTGTCATTACTTTCACTCATGTTGCTTTCACCCCCTTTCTAATAAGGAATACAAAAAATTTTCTCTAGCAAAAAAATTTCTCCACTGGATCACACCATTCTCCCATTGGATTACATTCTCTCCATATATCACCATTTCCTCATCTCTCGAAAATGGCCGGTCCACTGAAAAAAGCACGCACCATAGACATATTTTCATATATTGTCTTTTGGATGAAGCTTGCATCTGAGCCTTTGGTTCATGTATGTATACATCATCCGATGAACATGATGGATTAAAAATAAAACATCATTATACAGCGTAGCAAGCAAATCAGATTTTGGGCTCAAACCCTTAATATAGATAGAAAAATGGATGAATGTCGTGGATAGTCCATATACATTCAAGTTGAATCTTGAGCTCAATTTAGTTAACTCAGTATACATTCAAGTTGAATCTTGGGTCCAATTTAGTTAACTCAGCATAATAAAAGCATACGGATCAAAATGATTTTAAATTTCAAATGTTCTTGGTCTATTTGACATACTTCTCGGCAATATGCTTGAGTTGTCGCCGACATTCTCGGTTCATGATTAGTTGAATTCCCCGAGTAATGACCTTAGAATTTGATGTTTGACTACTTTAATCGCATTTCAAGTTCATTAAAATTCATATTATGCTAGTTCAATTGCATTTCAATTATGTGTTAGGCTAATTCAATTGCATTTCAAGTTCATTAAAATTCATATTACCCTCGCTAAATTTTCAGTTTCCCCCACTGAATTTCTTAATTGCCCCGCTCAATTTCATATTTACCTTACTGAATTTCTTGTTTGCCCCGCTGAATTCCATGTTTGCCCCACTCAATTTCATGTTTCCCCCCCTGAATTTCATGTTTGCCCCGCTAATTTTTATGTTTACCCCGCTCAATTTCTAGTTTGCCCCGCACAATTTCATGTTTACCCTGCTTAATTTCCTGTTCACCTTACTGAAATTCAAGTTTGCCCCGTTCAATTTCCTATTTGCCCTGATGAAATTCAAGTTTGCCCTGCTGAAGTTCATGTTTGCCCCGCTAAACTTCATGTTTTCCCCACTCGATTTCATGTTTGGCCCGCTAAACTTCATGTTAGCCTTGCTCAATTTCCTATTTTCCCCACTCAATTTCATATTTTTCCTGCCAATTTCATGTTTGCCCCACTCAATTTCTAGTTTGCCCTGCTCAATTTCTAGTTTATCCCACTGAATTTTCAATTTCCCCCACTGAATTTCATGTTTACCCTACTCAATTTCATGTTTTCCCTACTGAATTTCATATTTGTTAATGCCCTTGAAATTACAACTAATAGATCATGATATTAGAACTCAGCAATAAAGAAATTATCAATTCTATGATTGTGTGATTGGCTACCCTGTGACAGATCCCATAAATCATCCCCAGATACCTATGCATGAAAGTTTTAGGTTGCTTTATAGATATGACTCAGATTATCTTCTAAGGCATGCATATTTTTTTTAAAAAAAATGAGCAGGGCAAAAACAACATCACATGAAAATATCACAAGATTACGTAAATTTGAGGTAGAAGTGAGCATATAGTTCAATTTAATTGATTATTTTTTTCCATACAATTACAATATGTCATGCCCCAAACTCGGAGAATGGACTCACAAAATTTTCGATTACTGAGTTCGACGCCAATAGCCTCCGTAGTGGCCCATTCTCAGATCTTAACACTCACATGCCAGATTCCAATCCTAGGATCATATAAGGAGGATTTACAGTATGATTTTTTTTAATGGAGCATAACTAAGTCAAAAACAATATCACCACATATCCACCATATCAAAAACTTTAAGTACAATGCGGAAAGGGAAATACAGGGTGATCAAAAACTCCAAAATAATCTGATGTGCACTCCTAACTCAACGCTGCTGCGGTCCAATGTCACCTGCACGCAACAGTCGTACATAAACTTACAAAAGCTAAGAGGGTGGTGTAAGTGTGTGGGCAAAGTAAGTGCCTAGTGTATAATATCAAAGTAATGCAGAAATATGTGATAAGTTCATGAATGCTATCAGTTGTACCAAAGCTATGTGATGCAAGTCATGAATGCTATCGGCCATACCAAGGCCATGCGATGCGAGACCTATGTAGCCAAATATAATATATGAGATGCAAAGCAAGCATGTCAATCCTCATCAAGTACACATATCAGTACAGTTCCTCTCTTGATATCACCGGGGTCTAGTACACTCCACACTGACTGTTGTCTCCCTAGCCACACAACTCAGCGAGTGGAATAGACCTCACTATCTGCCTAACCAGTAGTCTACCAATACCTACCTGGCTTATCGATAGCGGACTCATTTACGAGCTGGTTAAACTCAGCCTAGCTTATAGCCTCCTCACTCAGACGGATAAGGCCACACTCCCTTCAAACTGACTACGACATAATGGGAGACGTGGTCTACTGGTATTCGGTATTCGGGCGCTCGTGTATCCACTCGGTTTAGACATTGAAGCAGCTCCTGATACAAAAAAGGTTATAGGACTTTCACCTAAGGACATCTTGAGTACCCACAATGCTAGAACCAAGTATTTTCGGTATCCAATACGGCCATCCACAATGTACCTATGAAGCCATGGCCTTGATGTTGCTAGGGCATACAATGATCAAGTCACACATATGCGAGATGCATGAATCATACCATACAGTCATGCGGCAATCCCACGCGTACCACGCGATCATGCGGGGTACTATGTCTCATAAGGAGTCCCGTAAATATTTCAACCCAATGGCTTATGCTATGATCAAACATTCCTTATATCAAGCATACATATGATGCATATGACATGAGGCATAGAATTATACTAAGCATGTTATAAAGTAATGAACTATCTTCACAACGAAGATGGGCCTAGACGGCCTACACATAACAAGTATGGGCCTATTAATGGGCCATAGAGAGAGTCGTAATACGGACGTTTAACTAACATTATACTTACAATGTGGACATCAAACCATCATTGTTCCCAAGGCACGACCCGCCATAAATATCATTACATAAACTATGGTGGAATCACACGTTGCAATAGAATTTAGGTACATCCCATCGGGCTTTAAATACATCAAATGAGTCGTATCACATGGGCCTTATATTCATCAAGTGAGCCGCATTAATGGGCCGCACCAATGGGCCTTATGTACATTGCAATGGGCCATAACCCATGGGCTTTAGAATACATCAAAATGGGCCTAATCACATGGGCCTTATGTGTATAAAATGGGCCACACCAATTAGGCCCCATGCATATCAAATGGGCCACACCCAAAATAAGTGGTGATAATGATTTCTATCATTAAAATTCCCAAGGCCCACCATAACATTTATTTTCTACCCAATCTGGTCATAAGGTCACACAAACTTGGATTAAACAAATTTCCTAATAATCCAAACTTTTGTGACAACAAAAGAATTTCAATAGCAGGAACTCAATCCCCACTACTTTTTGCTGGATGGTCCACTTGATCATAAATCTGTCTCATTCTTTAGCTCATGCCATTAAATGAGCTCTTAAAATGGTTAGAGGGTTTGGATGCAACACATGCATCATGGTGGGTCCCACTATCATTGGACAGTATGAATAAAACACATACATCATTATGGGTTCCACCGTCCACCTGGATGGTGGAAATAAAACACAAATATCACTGTGGACTCCACCGTCCGCTTGGACGGTGGGAATAAAACACATATATCATTGTGGGTCCCACGTGGGGCCCACCATAACGTTTGTTTTCCATCCAACCTATTGAAAGGGTCGCACGGACCTGGATGAATAGGAAAAACAATTTCATATTGACCCAAAGCTTTTGTGATAACCTAAAAAGGGTTTCAATGGCAGACGTTAAATCACCGTTGTTTCCTATGATGTGGGCCACTTGAGTCCCAGATCAGGATAATTTTTGGAGGGGGCCCACTTCAGGAAGGGGCCTACAGGATGCACTGTGTAGTTGTTCTACACCCATCATGGTGGGGCCCACGGCAGGGACCGTGGGTCCTTACTGACCGTCCACTCAACGCAGCAGCGGCAGCAGGAGCTGCCTGTATATAATTTATTTTTTTTTGAAATCATGTATTTTCACAGTTTTTCACGTGTGGGGCCCACATCGGAAGAATCCATCACACCCAATGGATTCTATAGTCCATAACCAATCCATCAAGTCCAATATTGGGCATGTTTCGGCATATAGAAAAATTCAAGTGAATTTAAACGGTGAAAATCACTATTTACTAAGGTATGACTCATCAGAAAGTTGGATCAACTTCATTTTTTAGCTTAGCGACTAAAATGAGTTGGTAAATAGGATGGACGACATGGATTGAATCCACACATCCAGGTGGGGCCTATACAAGTGGCTCACCCAAATAGCCTTGAGCCAAGGCTACTATTTGTCTTTTCCATTCAACGTCCACCGTCCAAGGATGTTGGACTGTTGTGCCTTTCAAGTGGGCTACCCACGTGGGCCACGAAATGATGAATGGGGTGGACACAATACTTATAAAGTGGGCCCCACCTATAGATGACTTGGATAAAATACATGCCTTAGGGTGGGGTCCATCTGGGTGGGCCACATGGCCACATTAATCACATGCAACAAAAAAATGAAAGATAGAGGGTGAGAGAGAGAGAGAGAGAGAGAGAGAGAGAGACGTGTGTGATGGAGGGACCCTGACACTATGGGCCCTCCTTTGAAATCAATCATACATCAAGTGGATCCCATTACACGTAGGCCCACCAAATCAAAGATCAACGGTGGAGGTTCCTTTCTCCACCCAAATGGACGATCTAGATGACCTCTATCCATGCAAAGAAAATAAATATCATGATGGGATCCATGGAGAATCGCCCCACCATGGGATGATCATGAGAATCGAGGTGGCCCATCGACCACACCTAGGGTCCAAACTGAGATCCATACTATTAATCGATAGGCCTCACTTGGCCCTTCATCAAAAAAAGGAAATCTAGGCCTAATAGAGCACCCACCGTTCGATCTTCTCAATCCATTGAAAAGTCGATCTCCTTGTATCTTACTTTGATGGTGGAAGATGAGAAATGAATGGGTGGGATGAAAGTTTTTTGGGAGAGGAAGTGGGCCACACGAAATACCTTTTCTCTCTTGGAAATCGTTAGATGTGCACTCTCCTCTCTTGCTTGGAAAATGTGAAGAGAGAGAGAGAGAGAGAGAGAGAGAGAGAGAGAGAGAGAGACAGAGGGTGGTTGTAAGAGAGGTGATGGTTGATAGATGTGAGGTGAGTGATGGATGTGAGGTGATGTTATACTTGATATGAGAGTTGACTTGGTGGTTATTTGACTTGGGAAGAAAGAAAGCATGGGTGTGTACTTTGATTGATTGATGCGATGGGTTGTAGAAATTCTCTTGGGATTGAAAACGTGTGACATTTTCTTCGAAACGAACGCCGACCCACATCTTCCTGCCAGGGTATCAGACCGGTATGAAAGACGCGGTGTTGGAAACGCGGTGACAGTACAGTCGCAATGGTACAAGTCTCGGATTTAGCTGACTCAAATCTACGAGATACGACCTAGGGTCACGTGCAAACGTCGATTATAAGTCACAAGTTGCCGGAATTCGACGGGAAGGATTGTGAGAGTTGACGAAACATTACGAACTACGATAAGGGTCTTACAACTCTCCCCACGTAATAAAAATTTCATCTTCGAAATTTACACCACCATCGCAACTAAACATAACTCATAAGGGAATAGAAAACATAACATCATATATAATCAAAACACAATACAACATACAATTAAACATTTAAAAGATGGGGAGAGTGCTCTCGAATCTCCACCTCGCGCTCCCTAGACGCCTCATCCACATTATGATGGCTCCACTGCACCTCTGACGTTTACTGCACAGCTCGGGACCTAGGAGACGACGCTCTCCAACCTCGTTACAACAACTCAGAGATCTACACAGTCTGCCATATAATGCCTCAAAAGGAGTCATGCCAATGATCGCCTAATAGCTGTTGTTATACGCGAACTCAGTCAATCACAGGTACTCGTCCCAACTACCCGAGAAATCAATCGCGCAGACCCGAAGCATATCCTCAAGTATCTGGTTGACCCTCTCGGTCTGGCCATCAGTGTGTAGATGATACGCAGTGCTGAGCTGTAAATCAGTCCCCATCACTCTCTTGAAGCTCCTCCAAAACTGAGACATGAACCTCGGGTCTCAGTTAGAAATGATCGAAACAGGAATACCATGCAGTCTCATAATCTCTTCAACAAATAGCTTGGGGAGCCGGTCCACATGCTAGGTCTCACGAATCGTAAAAAAATGTGCCGACTTCGTTAGACGATGCACAACAACCCAGATGGCATCATGACTGTGATGAGTCCTCGACAAACCCATGATAAAATCGATAGATATGTGCTCCCACTTCCACATCGGGACGCTCAATGGCTGCAATAGACCAGGGCGTCTCTGATGATCGGCCTTGAACATTGGCACTTGTCACACTCAACCACAAAACTGGTTAGCCGGCGCTTCATCCTAGCTTAAAAATACTGACACTTCATATCGTGATACATCTTCGTCGAGCTAGGGTGGATAGAGAACTGCGATCGATGTGCCTCAGTTATAAGATTTCGGTGCAACTCAGGAATATTTGAGACACATAATCAGCCTCTAAAGCGAAGTCCATCATCAGAACCAATTTGTCAATCTGTCTGACTCTCAGATGCTGCCTCTGCTTGGTAATCCTGTAACGACTCATCTGTCTGCTGAGCCTCAATCACCTTTGTGACAAAAGAGGGTTGAATCGACTGGCTCGATAGCTGAACGATAGATGACTGTAAACCAAACTTGAAGTCATACTCTGCTATATCCTCGAGCATCCTCTACTCTTAAACCATCATGTGTACCACCAGGCTTCGTGGCTGATGGCTGAAGGCATCTGCCACCACGTTCACCTTGCCCGGGTGGTACTAGAGGTCAAAATTATAGTCCTTCAAGAGCTCTATCCAATGCCTCTACCGTATGTTTAGCTCGAACTGAGAGAATAGGTACTTCAAGCTCTTGTGGTCAGAGAAGAGCTCGAACCTCACCCCATAGAGATAGTGCCTCCAAACCTTCAAGGCGAAGACAACTGCTGCCAGCTCCAAATCATGTGCAGGGTAGTTCAGCTCATGAACCTTGAGCTGACGAGATGCATAAGCCACCAGCTTCCCATGCTAAATCAAGATAGCACCCAAACCAACTCGCGAGACATCGGTAAAAACAACAAATCCATCACTCTCATACGAAAGAGTGAGGACAGGAGCGAACGTGAGTCGGTCCTTCAGCTCCATAAATGCCTTCTCACAAGCGTCGCTCCAAACAAACTCAGCACCCTTCGAGTCAACTTAGTCAACGAGGCTGCAATACGAGAGAATCCCTCAATGAAACGTTGGTAGTAGCCTGCCAAACCAAGAAAACTCCAGATCTCGGATGTGTTCATGGGCTGACCCCACTGACGCACGACACGAATCTTTGAGGGGTCCACTGGAATACCCTACCTCGTCACCATGTGACCGAGGAACTTTACCTCCTTCTGTCAAAACTCGCACTTCTCTAGCTTCACGTAAAGCTGGTGTGCACGGAGGGTCTGCAACATAATCTCCAGATGCCACTCTTACTCTTCACAGGTCATCGAATATATCAGAATGTCATTGATGAACACCACAACAAACTGGTTGAGACATGGATAAAACACCTCATTCATCAATTGCATGAATACTGCGGGCGCATTGGTTAGTCCTTAGGACGTGACTTAAAACTTAAAATGACTGTAGCGCATCCTGAAGGTTGTCTTCGGGATATCTTCATCTCATACCCAAACCTGATGATAATCAAATCGCAAGTTTATCTTCGAAAAGAACTGCGCCTCTTGTAGCTGATCAAACAAATCATTGATCCTCGGAAGCGAGTATTTATTCTTGATCGTGACCTTGTTGAGTTCATGGTAATCTATGCAAAGCCTCAACGAGCCATCCTTCTTCTTCACGAAGAGTACCGGCACTCCCCACGGCAAACTGTTCGAACAAATAAAGCCTAGCTCGCACAACTCGTCCAATTACTTATGCAGTTCCCGTAACTCCAACGGTGCCATATGATACGGGGCCTTCGAAATAGATGTGGTACTGGGCATGAGATCAATCTGAAACTCAGTGTGCTTACGAGGTGGTAACCCCAGAATCTCTTGGAACACATCAGGAAAACCAAAAATGACCGGCAGCTAGTCGATACTCAAAGCAATTGACTCCTCTATGACACATGACAATAAGCACTCCTCTGTGCTCGGCAATAAAATGAAACTCTAGCACGCCGGGTATACAAAACGTAACTGTCCTCGCAAAGCAATCCAATATGGCATGATACTCGGTGAGCCAATCTATGCTCACAATGACATCAAACTCAGACATTAGCAATACGAATAGGTCAGCAGGCAAGAAGATATCCCCAATCAGAATGAGGAAAGACGAGTAAAATTGATCTAATATTGCAATCTTCTCCAAGGGCGTCGATACTGACAAACCCTCGCGGGTAGACTCCATCGGCAAACCGGTCGCTCGGAAGAAATCATCGGCCACAAAGGAATGCTATGCACTAGAGTCAAACAATACACTTGCAATGCATATAAAAATAAGGAGAGTACCCTCAACGACCCCTCCTGATGACTGAGGGTCTTGCTGAGCGACATAAAATTTGCCCTAGGCCTACTAGGGAGGTGCAGGTCCCCTCTGAGGTTTCTACTGATGTGTTACCACTGTGGCGGCCTGATCTGCTGCCTCTGCTGCTGTGGAGGCTAGTTCTGCAGTCGCTTCTGCTGCTGTGGGGGTTGTCGCGTAGGTGGATGCGGTGCCTTCGGCTGCTACTGCTGTGAATGAGGACACTCGTGCACATGATGTCCTGTCCTACCGCATCTAAAGCAGGTACTTATGAATAGTCCCGAAGGTGCTGCTGGGGGTGTCACTGGTGCTCGAAATGCTGGGTAGGTTGGGCGCCACTGCTGTAAACGACGCTGCTGGTGGGAACTACAAGAGGGCACCTTCCTCTTCTGATCTCCCCTCTGGTCATGGGCTCTCTGTAAATTGGCCCAATCTGACTCGTAGATCTGGGCCCTCTCCACAATCTGTTCAAATGTTGGAAGCATGTGTCCGATCATGACTCCTGAGGGTAGGACACAAACCGTTCTCAAAACGGCAGGCCTTCCGCCCCTCCTCATCAACAAGATACGTCGTGAATCTTAATAGTGCGACAAAATGTGTCTCATATTGGGACACAGTCATGTCTCCCTGAACTAGAGTCTCAAACTCTAATGCGCGCTGCTGCTGAACATGCTCGGGAAAGAACTTTCGATCAAATCGGTTTACAAAGTCCTCCCAGGTCTACTTGAAATCGGCCACTACTGATCGAGCTACAAATGCCCAATAATGTTGAGCCTCACCCTGGAGGAGAAATACGGCTAATAAGACTCGCTGTTGGGTCGTACATCTCATGGTGTCGAATATCTTATCCACCTCGAAGCACCATATCTCTACTGTAGTAGGGTCTAGCTCACCCCAAAAACGTGGGGGATTATGCTATTGGAAGTCCTTGAGAAGGGCACTCGCACACTCCTACTCGGCCTCAGCCGGTGTCACAGTGGGATGCCTGCTCTGCCCTTGAAGAATACCTGTCATCGCCTGCAACATCTGCTGAAGCTGAGTGACACTCACAGGTACAGTCAGATCCACACCGGTCTCAGGTAGAGGAGTGACATCCTCAGGCTGAAAAGTATGAATATCCAGTGGTGGAGTGGGAGTAGCAGGTGATAGAGCGGGAGTCGCAGGTGGTAGAGTGGGATTCGCTCGGGTCGCACTTATAGGCATAATGTCCTATAGGAAGGAACAAGAGCCTATCAACCTTGAGAATTCTTGAAGGCATAAACGTTAAGGGTCCATGTCAAAAAATTGCTAAGTTTTTCGGAACGGAACTTATTTATAATAGATATGTGATGTGATCCTTAGGTATTCCCAAGTTATGCTCTGATATCAACCTTTGTCACGCCCCAAACTCGAAAAATGGGTTACAAAATTCCTGATCTTCGAATCTGGCGCCGACAGCCTCTGTAGTGCCATATTCTTAGATCCTGCCACTCACATGTCAGATTTCGATCCTGGAATTTTGTAAGGAGGATTCAAAATATGATTTTTTTTAATGGAACATAACCATAAGCATAACGAAGTCATAAAATAACATCACCACGTATCCACTATATCAAAAACTTTAAGTACAGTGTAGGAAGAAAAATACAGGGTGATAAAAAACTCCAAACTAATTTGTATTTGCTCTTACATCAGCACTGCTGAAGTCCAGTGCCACCTGCATGCAACGGTCGTGCATAAGCTTACAAAAGCTTAGAGGGTGGTGTAAGTGTGTGCGCAAAGAAAGCGCCAAGTGTACAATATCAGAGTAATGCGAAAATATGTGGTAAGTCCATGAATGCTATCAGCTTTACTAAAGTTATGTGATGCAAGTCATGAATGCTATCGGCCATACGAAGGCCATGCGATGCGAGGCCTATGTAGCCAAATGTAATATGCGAAATGCAAAGTAAGCATGCCAGTCCTTGCCAAGTACACATGTCAGTACAGTTCCTCTTTAAATAGCACCGGGGTCTAGTACACTCCACACTGACTGCCACCTCCCTAGCCACATAACTCAGTGAAAGGAATAGACCTCACTATTCACCTAACCAGTAGTCTGCCAATACCTACCCGGCTCGTCGATAGCGGACTTATTTGTGAGCTGGTCAAACTCAGCCTAGCTTATAGCCCTCTCACTCAGGCGGATAAGGCCACACCCTCTTCCAACCGACCACAACATAGTGGGAGATGCGGCCTACTAGTATTCAGCACTCGGGTGCTCGTGTATCCATTCGGTCTAGACATTGGAGCAGCTCATATTACCAAAAAAGTTCTGAAACTTTCATCCAAGGACATCTTAAGTACCCACAATGCTAGAACCAAGTATTTTCAATATCTGATATGGTCATCCATGATGAACTTATGGAGCGATGGCCCTGATGTTGCTAGGACGTACAATGATCAAGTCATACATATGCAAGATGTGTGAATCACACCATACAGTCATGCGGCAATCCCACGCGTACCACGCAATCATGCGGGGCACTTCATCTCATAAGGAATCCCGTAAATGTCTCAGCCCAATGGCTTATGATATGATCAAACATTCCTCATATCAAACATACATATGATGCGTATGGCATGAGGCATGGAATTATACTAAGCATGTTATAAAGTGATGAACTATCCTCACAATGAAGATGGATCTAGACGATCTGCACGTAGCAAGTATGGGCCTATCAATGGGCCATAAGGAGAGTCGTAATGCTGACATTTAACCAACATTATACTTACAATGTAGACGTCAAACCATCATTGTTCCTAAGGCACGACCCGCCATAAATATCATTACATAAACTATGGTAGAATCACACATTGCAATGAACTTTAGGTATATCCCATTGGGCCTTAAATACATCAAATGGGCCATATCACATGGGCCTTATATTCATCAAGTGGGTCGCATTAATGTAAAATGGCCAAGCTATATGTCCTAGGAGAGGGGGGTGAATAGGACAATGCCAAATTTAAAATAAAAACAGTGGAGTAAAAGAAAGAGAGATAGCAAAATAACGAAATCAATTCATAGTACTGAATTAAAATGTAACTGCAAAATTCAAGTCTTGAGAGGTTGTTACAAATGTTGTTCTCAGGACAACCTTATACCAAATACCAGAGTTTATGGTAAGACAACCTTATTTCTAGAAGTGTCTTTGTATCAAAAACTCAAATTGAAGAGGAATAAATAAATAACAAGGAACTGAAATAAATTTCAAGAATTTAAATCTAAATTATTACAACATTTCCTATTGTGCTTAAAATGTAAATATTATAACATTCACATCCACATATACATCCCACAATTCTGAATAACGAAAAAAAGAAATATAAATCACACATCCACAAAATATGAGTTATAGTGGCTCGCCTGTGTGTACACCAACTGTTAAAAAAATAGCCACACAGATTGTTACTCCACTCCTAATATCCTCATTCAGGGGATATTAGCGTTCACTATCAAAATTAGGTTTTCACAGGTTCACCCAAAACCTTCACAATTGTGTCTTTTAGAAAAGGGCTTACACAATTAAAAATACCCCACTTCTGAGTTTTCTGGCTTAATCTTAAAAGAAACAAAAAAGAATGAAATTTACAATAAATGTAAAATACCTGAATTTCTCTTTTTGTTGCAGCCCGGTAGAACCTATCGGAGTAGAAGTTCGAATGTAGAAGTTTAAAATTCAATATTTACTTTAAAATGGTTATAGGTTCTAATTGATTTTAAATTAAACTAGTTGGGCTAGCTATATTTAATTTTGATTCCAAGAAGGAATATCAAAATTTCTCTTTTCAATTAAGATTAGAATATAGAAACAAAATCAAATAAATAAAGCTAACAAAAGAGAATATAAATTATGTACAAAGTAGCTTAAAATGAACACAAACTTATCTCAGAGTGATACCTTGATATTTCTTGAATTTTTATATGAATCTCTGAAATTCGTGCTCTATTTATAGTTGTAGAACCCGCACCTTCGACTGGTCTTAAGTACACTACGACTGGTCGTAGAAGAACAAATTTGAATTTTTTAGCACGATCGGATAAAATCGTTTCATGACTGGTCGTAGGGTGTCTATGACTGGTTGTAGGCCCTCTACGACTGGTCGTAGCATTCCCATGACTGGTCATAGGACCAAGAGTTAGGTTGCTGGACTTTGAGTTGTAGACCCAGGACTGGTCAAAGGACGAGTCGACACTGTTCACACGATTGGTCGAACAGAGTCCAAGACTGGTCGAGGATGAACATAAAATTCTGAAAAATTATAACAAACTTATAACTGGTCTTGGAACAAGGTTCAGGACTAGTCTTAGAATGGTCCATTTCCATGTAAAATGATACGATTGAATTATGTATTCAAAATGACCTATCCTAAGGACAATCTAAGGTCAATCATACCTTGAAAGTGAGGTATGAACTTCGAAACTTCATACTTCAGATGGTAGATGACTTATGAAGATTGTGAAGCTTGAGATCTTTGAACGTAATGTAGCACTAAAACAAGAGATCTTATAAAGCTTGAATAACCAATCATCTTATGTTGTACACCGACTTAAGTCTTGAACAAGATCACTTCTACTGTTGTAACTTGTACTTGCATTCTTCTGTAGTAGCTTGTACTTGTATTTCTTGAAGTAGTTTGAAGTAGTTCTTCATTCTTGACTTGAAGCAAAGTGAGCGGTGAAGCAATGTCTTAAACATTTATAACAATGAGCTACACAAGACATAGATTGAGGTTTTGACACCATAAAATTTGACAACCAAGGAGCATAAAACCATAGCACTTACAATCTCTCTCTTTGTCAAATTTGTGACAAAACACTCAATAATAATATAACCAATATGAATGTAAAGAATTATGTATAGGTTATAAAAGAAAAAGACCAGTTATAGCCTGGTTAAAGAATCATGCACTAGTTGTCATACACTAGATGCATTAACTAGCACACCTCACAATGAAGTAGGCAAAACACTTCACCTTTACTCCCCTTGAGTTACTCCCCCTGAGTAGCACATATATATAAAAAAATTCACTAAATGCACTATGCAATCACAATCAATTCATATTCAACACCATAGAAATTCTCTCCCTTTTTGTCACAATATGACAAAGGAAGAAAAAAATGAAAAATGATAATAAACTGGAGTAATCAAGGAAGCAAGATATAAGCAAATAAAGTCCACATAGCATGAACTAGTTCAAACCAAAGTCAGTAACCATAGTCAACAAACCAAATAAAGTTTATAAACCAATAAAAGTAAACTTAAGGTTATTACAAACCAAAAAGTTAATCATTCAATTAGATCCTGAAGAAGGAGCAGGTATAAAAGGATTAAGTTGATGCATGCCCTTATTTAAGCGCCTAAGATACTTGCGCATATATTTGAACTGTAAGTCATGGGCAACATTCATATTTTCTACTTTCACATTCATGTTTTCTACTTTCTCCTCAAGTGCACGTAGACGTGCATCAACCTTAGATGGTTCATAATCAGGATCATTTGCAGAATCAAACTCAATTTCATAAAAAATATCAACCATGTTTATGTCATCAGGAGGAAGATCATCAGCTTCTTCTTCATTCCCAATTCCAGCTCCATCACCACCATCCACTTGGCCAAGAGCTAATTTCAACTTCATTTTGTGTATATTTGAGTTGTTAAAAATAAGATTATGGATAGGTGCCTCTCCAATAGGCATAGCGACCAACATATGAGAAGCAAAAACAGTCATAATATAGGTAAACGGTATATCATTATGACTTGGATGGAGACGAAACTGAATGATGGAATGACATATTAAAGATGGAAGACAGACTTTAGTACCAGAGATGATAGAATGCAAAACACGAATCATAAAGGAAGTCAAATCTATTTTATTACCAGACCGCGGATACAGATTTGAAGTAAAAATTCTGTGGAGGACTCTGTATCTGGGTAACAAGTACTTTGATGGGAGTGCATTTCCTTTATGAGTCCATTGCACATTCATGTTACATAATGCTCGTGTAAGCCATCATTTTTCTATTTCTGAGAGTTTTTCAGCTAGAACATGAATGGGGATGCCCTCATTATTAACAGGTATTTTAATAAGGCCAAATATTAGATGATGGTCTACATCAAAAGGGCCTTCTTTAACATTTATTTTAAATGTTAAATTTTCAGTAGAAAAATTAGAGATGCATGCAAACATGGACTATGCAATAGATTGGTATGCAAGCCCATCCCAATGTAAGATGTTATCTCATCCTACAACTTGGAAGAGTGGAAATATACCAAATGGAGCAATGTGGTTAAGATCAACAACCCTTTCAGCAATAACCTTGCACAAACGCAAATTCCGAACAAAAGAGGGATCATCTTCGGATGACCGAAGTTGGCACTGAGTTATTAGAGCTGATCTAGAGGATGATGGACCACGGGCTATTTTCTTTTTCCCTCTAGCATCCATTGGCAACAAGAAATTTAAAGAACTAAGGAGATGCAAAGGATGAGAAATGGATTTTCTCAAAAATAGAAATTTGAGAAGAAAACTCCAAATAACCTAACAAAGCATGAAATCAAGCACTCCAAAGAAAAGATTGAAGTAAATGGACTATGAATCTACAAGCAAGACTAAAAAATGGACTAACCTTGACGAATCACACTGTAGGGTTTGACTAGTTGGGCCACGGCTTGTTACAGAGCAATATAGAAATGAGGAAGATGAAGATTTTCCCCAAATAAAAGAGGATAGCATGCTCCACGACCGGTCTTGGGTTGTCCTCGACCGGTCATACCAGGACCAGTCGAGTACACTCACGACTGGTTGAGTACCGACTAAAATATGCAATATTATCATAAAAAATTGAAATATAAATAAATTCTCAAAAATATTTACACTATGATACAAATATGCATGATTAATCAGTTTTGAATGCACATTTCAAGATCAAATTTTAATTTATTAAACCTTCTTTTGTCGAGCGGTTTAGTGAGAATGTCAGCAAGTTGAGTCTCTATCAGAATGTATTCCAAAGATATTATTTTTTCTTTCACTAATTCATGAATATAATGATACTTAATATCAATGTACTTGGTACGTGAATGCTGAATTGGATTTTTTAAAATATTAATAGTACTGAAATTATCGCAATGTAAAGCTATTGAATCCTGTATAATTCCATAATCACTTAACATACGTTTCATCCAAATAAGCTGAGTACATGCATTTTCAGTTGCGATGTATTCAGCCTCAACTGTAAAGAGTGATATAGAACTTTGTTTCTTGCTAAACCAAGAAACCAAGTAATTTTCAATATAAAAATAACTACCACTGGTTGATTTTCTATCATCGATATTTTCAGCCCAATCAACATTAGTATACCCTACCAACTGAACACTAGTATCATATGGATACCAGAGACCCAAATTAACTGAACTTACGACATATCGTATAATCCGCTTAACAGCAGTTAAATGTGACTCTTTAAGATTAGACTAATATCTAGCGCAAATACCAACACTGAAAGGAATATTAGGTCTACTAGTAGTTAAATAAAGCAAACTGTCAATCATGCTACGATATAACTTAGGATCAACATTTTTACCTATAGAGTCCTTTGAGAATCTTAAGGTTGTACTCATAGGAGTATCAAAATTTTTACCATTTTCAAATTTGAACCTTTTAATCAAGTTCAGAGCATATTTGGTTTGAGAAATAAAAATTCTATCAGGTTGTTGTTTTACCTTTAACCTTAGGAAATAATTTAATTCCCCAACCATGCTCATTTCAAACTTAGATTTCATTAAATCTGTAAACTCAACATTCATGTTAGTGCAAGTTGATCCATAAATAATATCAACATAGATCTGAACCATTAAGATATCATCATTGTGTTTCTTAACAAAGAGCGTCTTATCAACACTAACCATTTGAAAATTATGACTGAGTAAAAGCTTAGTCAATTTCTTGTACCATGCCCTAAGAGCTTATTTTAGACCATAGAGAGCTTTTTTAAAATGGTATACATGATCAGTAAACTTAGGGTATTCAAACCCTATAGGTTGTTCAACATATACTTCTTTATGTAAATCGTCATTCAAAAAGGTACTCTTTATATCCATTTGATAAATTTTAAACTTTATAAAGCATGCAATAGATATAAAAAGTCTGATTAATTCAAGACGAGCAACTGGTGCGAAGGTTTCATCATAATCAATACCTTCAATTTGAGTATATCCTTATACAACCTGCCTTGCCTTGTTTCGAATTATATTACTAAGTTCATCAGAATTATTTTTGAAAATTCATTTTGTTCTGATAATATGTTTATCTTTAGGTCTAGGAACAAGATACTAGACATCATTTCGAACAAATTGATTAAGTTCTTCCTGCATAGTAACTATCCAGTTTTCATCAGAAAGAGCTTCTTTTACGTTTACCAGTTCTATCTGTAATGTAAACACACATAATTACATATGACTTCTAATTATCTATGAGTGCGTACTCCAGTGAGAGGGTTTCCAAGAATCTGAGTGGTTGGATGATCTTTAACAGTCCTTAATTCAGAACTAGTTTGATTTGATGAAGTATTTGGTTTGTCAATTAAAAGAACTTCATCATAGTCTGAACTTGGGGCAAGTTATTCAAGTGATCGTCTATGACCAAATTTATAGATTCTTGAATCACACCGGTCCTTTGGTTTAGTACACGGTATGTGCGACTGTTTAAAGAGTATCCTAAAAAGATCCCTTCATCACTCTTAATATCAAACTTGCCCAAATTTTTCTGGTCACGTAAAAGATAGCACTTGCTGTAAAAAATTTGAAAGTATTTGACAGTAGGCTTCTTATCAAACCACAATTCATAAGCAATTTTATTATTCGACTTACTTGTATAAACTCAGTTAATAATATAGCAGGCGGTATTCACTGCTTCAGCTCAAAGATTTTTAGGGAGCTTCATACTATTCAACATTATGTTTCTCATTTCTTGAAGGACTCTATTTTTCCTTTCAACAATTCCATTTTATTGAGGAGTTTTGGGCATAGAGAATTCATGTAATATCCCCTGATCGCTACAGAATTTCTCAAAATTGCTATTCTCAAATTCAGATCCATGATCTCTACGGATTTTATTAACTTGAGAACATTTTTCCGTTTGAATCTGTTTGAGAACTCTTTTTACTTAATTAAGGGTTTTTGACTTATCCCTTAAGAAAGATACCCAAGTGAATCTGGTAAAATCATCCACTATTACCAAAATGTATTTTTTTTCGCCTCGACTTTTCATCCTGGTAGGTCCTATAAGATCCATATGGAGAAGCTCGAGTGGTCTTGATGTGGCATTGGAGTTTACTTTCTTATGAGAGCTCCTTGATTGCTTGCCTATCTGGCATTCGCCACATATTTTATCTACTTTCTGTAATTTAGGTAGACCTCTGATTAGTTCTCTTTTGCTCAATCTGTACAGATTAGGGTAGTGTACATGTCCAAGGTGTTTATGCCATAAATCTATCTCATTAATATGGACCATGTAACACTTTTGATTAGATGAGTTGGATTCACTAACTATATAGCAGTTTTCAGAAGTTCTACGACCAATTAAGATTACTGAACCCTTATTATTTAAAATTTCATAACCTTGGTTAGAAAATTTTATGCTATGATTGTTATCGCATATTTGAGATATACTTAACAGGTTGTGTTTTAAATGTTCAACATATAAAATATTTTTAAACAAAGGGAGGTTATAGAGTTGAATCGTACCTTGGCCAATAATCTTGCAATTGCTGCCATTGCCAAATGTGACTGAACCATTAGTCATATCTTTGAGATCGGTGAATAATCCTTTATCACCAGTCATATGCCTTGAACATCCACTTTTTAGGTACCACTTTGAATGGTTTGTAGCTTTGAAAGTAGTGTGGGCAACCAAACAGGAAACCTTAGGAACCCATTTCATAACAGTTTTGGGTTTAAGAGTATAGTGTGTCTTCTTTTGATTATAGCTATTGTTAGAGTGACCCACTGAGTTAGATTTTAAGAGCTCCTAAAGAAGATCAACTATTTTCTCAGTTAAAGGGTTTCGGTTCTGATGTTTATAATTGATATAATTATTTTTTAGTTTTTGAAAAGTTTTAGTAGTTTTAGAAAAAACTTGATTAGTACTTTTTCCTTTTGAGTTCAAAGTCTCTCCTTTTACAAATTTAGGAGGCGTATTCTTATGTTTAAGAGGAACATTTTTCTCGTAGCCCAAACTAGATCGATCACAACATTTCCTTAATCTAGATAAAAAAAATTAACTTTGGATCTCCTTGGGCATACTTCCATGTATCCTTTAAACTTAAAAGAGAAGAGACTTCAAGTTTAAGGTTTTCATTTTCAGATTTCAGATTTTCAATCTGGGAGGTTTTGAATTTCAAATCACATTTGCATTTTTCAAAACAATCTGAAATATGAGATTTTTCTAAAACAAGAGATTCAAAATTTTCTTTAAGCTTTGAAAATTTTTCTTTTTGAAGTTTAAGTTTAACAACAATTTTACAAATTTCCTTGTATAGGGCATTGTAAGCATCTTGAAGATCATCTTTATTTTCACATTCACTATTCTGATTTTCTTCACTTGTTGAATCATTATCTAAAAATGTGAATTTGGCTAGAGTCATAAGGGCTTTAACTTCATTGCCCGACTCGGTTTCAGAATCTTCCGAATCAGAAGAAGCTTCAGAATCAGAGAATTCATTCCAAGTAGCCAACATACTCTTCTTTTTGGATTTATCCTTTTTGGGACATTTGTTTGCTAAATGCCTATATTCTTGGCAGTTGTAACATTGACTATCTTTTAAAGATTTTCAAGTCTTAGATTTAGATTTAAATTTTTTTTTATCATTAGTTTTTTGAAAATCAACCCTCTTTTTGCTTTTGAAAAATTTTTAAAACTTTTTCGCTAAAAGGGCCATATCGTCTTCAGAATTTTCTAAATTAGAATTGTTTTCTTGAGTAACATCTTTAGAAGACTTAAGGGCAATAGATTTTCCTTTAGGAGCTTTAAAATTTAACTCGTAGATTTTTAAAGACCCAATTAATTCTCCCACCCTCATAGTATCCATATCACGAAGTTCCTAGATCGCAGTTACCTTAGAATTGAACCGTTCAGGAAGTGAGCGTAATATTTTTACACACACTTTACTTTCTGGGATTTTATCTCCAAAACCTCACATAGAGTTCACAATGTCATTTAATCTAGTGTAGAAGTCCATAAACATTTCATTTTCTTTCATATGTATTTCCTCAAATTTGGTTGTGAGGATTTGGACTTTAGATTTCTTGACAATTGATGTACCCTTGTGTGTCATTTCTAAAATATCTCAAGCTTGCTTTGCAGAATCACAGGATTTAATTCTTTTGAATTCATCCGGTGATAGTGTGCAAGTGATTGCATTTAGTGCTTTAGCATTTGCACTACACTCACTTTTTTGAAGTGTGGTCCATGAGAAATAAGGTGTTACTCTTATTGATTTTGAACCATCGATCCTAGTTACGTCAGTGGTAGGAGGGATCCATTCATTCACTGTGGCTAGCCACACACTTTCATCCATGAATTTAAGGAAGATCCACATCCTAGCTTTCCAATAGGCATAATTAATGTCATCGAAAGGTGGAGGCCTAGTGACTGAAAGGCTATCAAAATTTAACATCTTAAATATAGCTTAAATCAATTAACTCAGGAAATGAATCTAAATAAAAAGAATTAAAATGAGCTATTAGGCTATGATACCACTTGAAATGGCTAAGCTATATGTCTTAGAGGGGGGGAGGGGGTGAATAGGATAATGCCAAATTTAAAATAAAAACAACGGAATAAAAGAAAGAGAGATAGCCAAATAAAAAAATTAATTCACAATGCTGAATTAAAATGTAACCTCAAATTCAAGTCTTGAGAGATTGATACAAATGTTGTTCCAAGGACAACCTTACACCAAAAACCAGAGTTTATGGTAGGACAACCTTATTTCTAGAAATGTTTTTGTATCAAAAATTCAAATTGAAGATGAATAAATAAATAGCAAGGAACTGAAATAAATTTCAGGAATTTAAATCTAAATTATTACAACATACCCCACTGTGCTTGAAATATAAATATTACAACATTCACATCCACACATACATCCCACAATTCTGAATGATGAAAGAAAGAAAATATAAATCACACATCCATAAAACACAAGGAGTTATAGTGGCTCGCTTGTGTGTACACCAACTGTAAAAAAAATAGCCACATAGATTGCTACTCCACTCCTGATATCCTCACTCAGGGGATATTAGCGTTCACTATTGAAATTAGGTTTTCACAGGTTCACCCAAAACCTTCACAATTGTATCTTTTAGAAAAGGGCTTACACAATTAAAAAACCTCACTTCTGAGTTTTCTGGCTCTCCTCAGATAACCAACACAATGAAATTTTTCTGGCTTAATCTTAAAAGAAACAAAAAAGAATGAAATTTACAATAAATGTAAAATACCTGAATTTCTCCTTTTGTTGTAGCTCGATAGAACCAATCGGAGTAGAAGTTCGAATGTAGAAGTTTAAAGTCCAATACTCACTTTAAAATGGTTCTAGGTTCTAATTGATTTTAAATTAAACCAGTTGGGCTAGCTATATTTTATTTTAATTCCAAGAAGAAGGAATATCACAATTCCTCTTTTCAATTAAGATTGGAATATATAAACAAAATTAAATAAATAAAGCTAACAAAGGAGAATATAAATTATGTACAAAGTAACTTAAAATGAACACAAACTTATCTCAGAGTGATCCCTTGATATTTCTTAAATTTGTATATGAACTTTGAAATTCGTGCTCTATTTATAGTTACAAAACCCGCACCTTCAACTAGTCTTGAGGACACTACAACTAGTCGTAGGAGAATGAATTTTTGAATTTTTTAGCGCGATCGGATAAAACTATTCCACGACTGGTCGTAGGGTGTCTACGACTAGTCGTATGCCCTCTACAACTGGTCATAACATTCCCACAACTGGTCGTAGGACCCAGAGTTAGGTTGTTAGACTTTGAGTCATAGACCCAGGACTGGTCGAAGGACGAGTCGACACTGTTCGCACGACTGGTCGAACAAAGTCCAGGACTAATCGTAGACGAATAGAAAATTCTAAAAAATTACAACAAACTTAGGACTGGTCTTGGAATCTCTTGGATTGGTCGAAACAATTCTAGGATTAGTCAAACAAGGTTTAGGACTAGTCTTAGAACAGTCCAATTCTATGTAAAATGATACGATTGAATTATGTATTCAAAATGACCTATCTTAAGGACAATCTAAGGTCAATCATACCTTGAAAGTGAGATATGAACTTCGAAACTTCATATCTTCAGATGGTAGATGACTTATGAAGATTATGAAGCTTGAGATCTTTGAACATAATGTAGAACTGAAACAAGAGATCTTCTAAAGCTTGAATAACCATTCATCTTGTGTTGTACACCGACTTGAGTCTTGAACAAGATCACTTCTACTGTTATAGCTTGTACTTGCATTCTTTTGTAATAGCTTGTACTTGCATTCTTGAAGTAGTTTGAAGTAGTTCTTCATTCTTGACTTAAAGCAAAGTGAGTGGTGAAGAAATGTCTTGAATATTTATAACAATGAGGTACACAAGACATAGATTGAGGTTTTGACACTACAAAATTTGACAACCAAAGGAGCATAAAATCATAACACTTACACAATGAGCCTTATGTACATTACAGTGGGCCATAACCCAAGGGCCTTAGAATACATTAAAATGGGCCTAATCACATGGGCCTTATGTGTATCAAATGGGCTACACCAATTGGGCCCCATGCATATCAAAAGGACCACACCCAAAATAAGTGGTGATAATGATTTTCATCATTAAAATTCCCAAGGCCCACCATAACATTTATTTTCTACCCAATCTGGTCATAAGGTCACACAAACCTGGATTAAACAAATTTCCTAATAATCCAAACTTTTGTGATAATAAAAGAATTTCAATGGAAAGAACTCAATCCCCACTACTTTTTGCTGGATGGTCCACTTGATCCTAGATCTGTCTCATTCTTTTGCTCATGCCATAAAATGAGCTCTTAAAATGGTTAGAGGGTTTGGATGCAACACATACATCATGGTGGATCCCACTGTCATTGGACAGTATGAATAAAACACATACATCATTATGGGTTCCACCATCCACCTGGACGATGGAAATAAAACACAAATATCACTGTGGGCTCCACCGTCTGCCTGGACGGCGGGAATAAAACACATATCATTGTGGGTCCCACGTGGGGCCCACCATAACGTTTGTTTTCCATCCAACTTGTTGAAAGGGTTGCACGGACCTGGATGAATAAGAAAAATAATTTCACATTGACCTAAAGCTTCTATGATAACCCAAAAAGGGTTTCAATGGTAGACTTTAAATCACCACTATTTCCTATGATGTGGGCCACCTGAGTCCCAGATCAGGATGATTTTTGGAGGGGGCCCACTTCAGGAACGGGCCTACAAGATGCACGGTGTAGTTGTTCCATACCCATCATGGTGGCACCCATGGCTGGGACCGTGGGTCCCTGCTGACCATCAGCCAAATGCAGCAGCGTTCTGCTGCTGTGTCAGTAATAGGAGGCGCTTCCTGTATATAATTTTTTATTTTTATTTTTTTGAAATAATGTATTTTCACAGTTTTTCACGTGTGGGGCCTGCATCGGAAGAATCCACCCCACTCAATGGATTCTATAGTCCATAAGCAATCCATCAAGCCCAATATTGGACATGTTTCGGCGTGTAGAAAAATTCAAGTGAATTTAAACGGTGAAAATCATTGTTTGCTAAGGTATGGCCCACCAGAAAGTTGGATCGGCTTCATTTTTTGGCTCAACGCCTAAAATGAGTTGGTAAATAAGATGAACGGGGTGGATTGAATCTACACATCCATGTGGGGCCTATACAAGTGGCTCACCCAAATAGCCTTGAGCCAAGGCTACTATTTGTGTTTTCCATTCAACGTCCACCATCCAGGGATGCTGGACGGTTGTACCTTTCAAGTGGGCTGCCCATGTGGCCACTAAATGATGGATGGGGTGGACACAATACTTATAAAGTGGGCCCCACCTATAGATGACTTGGATAAAATACATACCTTAAGGTGGGGTCCATCTGGGTGGGCCACACGGCCACATCAATCACATACAACAAAAAAATGAAAGAGAGAGGAAGAGAGAGAGAGAGATAGAGAGAGAGAGACGTGTGTGATGGAGGGACGCTGATACTATAGGCCCTCCTTTGAAATCAATCATACATCAAGTGGGTCCCATTACACATGGGCCCACCAAATCAAAGATCAATGGTGTAGGTTCCTTTCTCAACCCAAATGGACAGTCTAGATGACCTCTATCCATGTAAAAAAAATAAACATAATGATGGGATCCATGGAGAATGGTCCCACCATGGGATGATCATGAGAATCGAGGTGGGCCATCGGCCACACCTAGGGTCTAAAGTGAGATCCATATCATCAATCGGTAGGCCTCAGTTGGCCCTTCATAAAAAAAAAGGAAATCTAAGCCTAATAGAGCACCCACCATTCGATCTTCTCAGTCCATTGAAAAGTCGATCTCCTTGTGTCTCACTTTGATGGTGGAAGGTGAGAAATGAATGGCTAGGTTGAAGGTTTTTTGGGAGAGGAAGTGGGCCACACAAAACACTTTTTCTCTCTTGAAAATTGTTGGACATGCACTCTCCTCTCTTGCTTAGAAAATATGAAGAGAGAGAAAGAGAGGGTGGTTGTAAGAGAGGTGATGGTTAATGGATGTGAGGTGAGTGATGGATGTGAGGTGATGTTATACTTGACTTGAGAGTTGACTTGGTGGTTGCTTAACTTAGAGAGAAAGAAAGCATGGGTGTGTACTTTAATTGATTGATTAATTGATTGATTGATTGATGGGATGGGTTGTAGAGATTCTCTTGGGATTGTAAATGCACGGCATTTTCTTCGAAATAAACGCCGGCCCACATCTCCCCGCCAGGGTATCAGATCGATATGCAAGACGCGGCATTGGAACCACGATGATAATGTGGTCGCAATGGTACAAGTCTCAGATTATGCTGACTCCAATCTACGAGATACGACCTAGGGTTATGTGCAAATGTTGATTATAGGTCGCAGGTTGCCGAAATTCGACAGAAAGGATCGCGAAAGTTGACGGAATAGTACAGAGTAGGATACAGGTCTTACATAATATCTTAATGAATGTTGTGGCGTAGGCTTGATGTTGGCCACCAACTTGATGTAACCCTCTTTTATCTGGGCTAAGGATTGGCAATGATAGTGCAAAACTCTCACAAGTGCAATTTGATATGCTATTACATATTTTGATTACAATCAAGTGCTATCTGATAGTCTATTTCATATGTTGATTACAATCAACGAGTTAAGAAACAACATGCTCATGGGAAGAGTGTAACTAAAATAAGGATGTTAAGATGGATGATTGGCAAGATAGGGAATAATAGAATTAGAAATGAATATATTCAAGTGAACTTATGAGTAGCACCAATAAGTAATAAGATGGAAAAAAGTAGAGTTAAATGGTTTGGTCGTGCAACAGAGACCAAGAACCCCTTCGAGCTTGCTTACCGCCATTGCCCGAGCATGCTTACAGCCATTGCCATATTATTTTAAATTTTTGCAGCCTAAATAACATAACAATGCCAAAGGCATACGATGGTTAGTACATATTATTGTATTTCACGGCTGCTACATTACCACAAAAAGGAGAAAACACTTAAGACTAAGGATGAGCTAGGCCATTGGATTGAATTCCCCGAGTAATGACCTTAGAATTTGATGTTTGGCTAGTTAAATCGCATTTTAAGTTCATTGAAATTTATGTTAGGCTAGTTCAATTGCATTTTAATTATGTGTTATTGAATTTCATGTTTACCTTGCTGATTTTCATATTTGCCCTGTTGAATTTCACGTTTGCCCCGCTGAATTTCCACTTTGCCCCACTGAATTTCATGTTTGCCTTGCTAAATATTGAGTTTTCCCTGCTCAAATTTTAGTTTGCCCCACTGAATTTCATGTTTGCCCCGCTCAATTTCATGTTTGCCTCGCTTAATTTCTAGTTTGCCCCACTCAATTTCATGTTTCCCCCGCTGAATTTCATGTTTGCCTTGCTCAATTTCCAATTAGCCCCACTGAATTTCATGTTTGCCCCGCTTAATTTCATGATTAAATGGTTTACATTGACGATAGGTCACCCCATGTGCCATTTAAAACCTTGTAGAATGTTGAGGGTCTTAACAAAACCCATGTATGTGTGTGCACATGAGTATATGTATATCTATGCATATACGTATGTATATGCACTTATATGCGCATGTGTGCAAGCTACATGGGTGGGTAGGATTGGGACAAGCTCAAGTCGAGCCTGAACCATTCATTTATAGCAACATCTTCTGACCCAAGACCCATAACCTGACAAACTAAACTTCCCAGAACATATCTCATGACAGTTGACAATCGGTAGGCAGATGATACTGACAAGGCATATTTTTGTTTCCACTCGTAAATTAAAGTTCTTTCTATATCATTCACATAATTTCTGACTCCCATTTAAGAAGGCTACAATGGCATGCAAATCATGAAAAATTTCCTGAATCGATGTCAGCAAAATCACCATAGACATATCTTTGTTACATGACGAGTGCTTAATTCGAGTGTAGATATGCAAGGCCCCTCATTGCTCTAAGTGCTACTTTCAGTGTACGAGGCCAGTCCATCTTCGATTCACTAATACCTAAGTTATCAGTATCATAAATTATAAGTTAAAAGATCAACAATGGGTGAATGGGCATCAGTTGGCTTCAAACAGGTAATGATGATGAGCCTTGCTAACTCCACACACTTGTGCAATAAAGCTCATGTACACACCGCACACACCACACATCAAGCTTGTCATGTTTGAAGGTTATATATAGTCCCGTGTAGGTTAGCCTTACATATAATCACTTACTAGTTTGCTTACCAGTACTATTGTCTACTTGGATTTTTTTATTTTTTATTTTTTATAAAAGAAAGCATCGAAAAAAATAATAAAAAATTGGCCATGTAGTGTATTGATGAAATGGGCTTGTCAAGTTTGGTTGTTTAGATGATGCTTGTTAAATATTCGATGAATGCCCAAGAGAAATATTGTTTAGGTAGAAGTAATTCCACAGTTTGTGTATGAAATAAGTTTTCTTTTATTCAGTTATTCTATGTAATTTGTGTAGAAGCAATTCCAAAAAAAGAAAGAAAAAAGAAAAAAAAAAGAAAAAGAAAAATAAAACACACAGTGTGATTCCACCTCATTGCACGTCTCCAAATGCAGCCTTAGTGCTTTGTTCGAAGTTTCTGAATTTAAATGAATTAGAGATAGGGCTATAGTGCTTTAGCATCTCTACTTTTTAATTTCAGAGATAGTTATTCCAAAAGTTGATAAGATTGGCAAAATTGAATCAATGGGATTTCCAATGGCTTGCACAACAAGGGTATTCCATTATTCTAGTGGGACAATTGATAAGAAGAGTCTCTTTTCATCTCTACTTTGCATTTTGTAATAGTAAAGTTGCTTTCATATAAGAATGGACAAGGCTATGATGCTTGTGATGAAATATTCTTTTATATCTCACTAAGAGGTTCCATTTCTTCTGCCCAAATCACTATTGTTGTTGTCATGAGTTTCTGTTTGATGATTCTCTTGGATGTCTATGAACTTATGCACTAGTAAGGTTTTGAAATGTTGACCAAGTTTAATTCTAGTACTTATCATCTAATATTTTTGTCTCCTTTTGTTAGACATTTTGGTTGTGGGCCGGCCTAGTTTGGTGTTAGTCTTAGGAGTTGCACTTCACTAATTTAAAATATAATTCAAGTCTTGTTATGGCAACCCATCCATTGTATGCAGTGTGTTCGATGCAATCATGCATGCATCTGGAAACTGAATTGCGAAGCAGACAATGAGATTCTTATTATTTAATTTCACCTTTCCTATTTCTCTCTAACCATAGACGCTCTTCTAAGTATCATGCATATTCATGGTTTTCCATTTCCCTTGTTATATGATTATGTTACAACAAAATGGTATAAAGCTCCTGAATTGTGTAGATCCTTTTTTCCTTAGAAGCATGTGAAGAAAAAATGAGTCCATTTGTAAATAAAAATCAAGGGGTCCTTGTTGCCTTGTTGGCTGTAATCGACATGAATAACCTGCAAATCAAAACCATTACATCCCAATCTTTCAACATAATGCCACTCTTGCTATTTGTGTTGTCAGTTAACCAAGGTGAAGTTTTGGTTTTATAACTAAATATGTTATAAAGAGGGAGAGAAATTAACTGAGATGTTCATTTGGGGAGATTTCCCTTTATGTATTATTCAAAGATTTTGATCTCCTAGAATTATAGCTCTTACATTATCAGCGAGGCAAGCTCAAAAATTCAGCGAGACAAGCTAGGAATTGAGCAAGCCAAACTACAAATTAAGTGAGGGAACTGAGAAATTTCTAGTTTGCCCCGCTGAATTTCATGTTTGCCCGGCTCAATTTCCAGTTTGCCTCGCTGAATTTCATGTTTGCCCTGCTCAATTTCACGTTTGTCCCACTCAATTTCATATTTTCCCCACTCAATTTCATGTTTGCCCCACTGAAATTCAAGCTTGCCCCGCTCAATTTCCAGTTTGCTCTGCTCAACTTCATGTTTGCCTCGTTGAATTTCATGTTTGCCCCGCTGAAATTCAAGTTTGCCCCCCTTAATTTCATGTTTGCCCCACTGAATTTTTAGTTTACTCTGTTGAAATTCATGTTTGCCGCGCTCAATTTCATGTTTGTCCCGCTCAACTTCATGTTTGCCCCGCTGAATTTCATGTTTGCCCCAAGTTTGCCTTGCTTAATTTTATGTTTACCCCGCTAAATTTTTAGTTTGCCCCGCAAAATTTCATGTTTGCACTGCTCAATTTCAAGTTTGCCCTACTTAATTTCTGATTTGCCTCACTCAATTTCATGTTTGTCATGCTGAATTTCATGTTTAGAATTTAAGATGCAACTGATTGGGCCCCTCTAACCTTGGATCAATCCTACTTTTTATCTACCCTTCCTTGTAACACCCCATACTTTCCAGTACTCGGGTGTTACTATTATAATTTAGATTAGCATATTTATATGAAGATACAAGTAACATACACTGCTCATCATCATTTGATAAGTCACAACCCATTACTTAGTGTCAATAGTCGGAATGCCAATATCACACATCCTACCGTTGATTTAAACAAATTGATAACTACACGTTAAAAACCCATGTAATTTGGCCCACTTACAAGCCCGAATGATTTAATCCTCATAGTCAAATACTTATAGGAGACTGAATGAAAGAGTAAACGACCCTAATCGGGCTATGACCCACGTGAATAATTTAGAAATATACATATAATTGTATATATATAAATCTAAATACAAATAAATAATCTCTCCTTAAAAAACATACAGAACATCTCCCAAAGAGAGAACCATGATAATTTAATATGAATAATTGACAATTGAAAATATTATAATAATAATAGTAGTAACAACAACAATAATAATAATAATAATAATAATAATAATAATAATAGGTGTTAAAATCATTCTAAAAGTAGCATTTAGTGTCTTAAATTTATAGAACTAGTGTCCCAATCATCTAAATGAATCCTTGGGCCTTTTAAACCATTGACGTTCAGTTTTGAGCCAATCTGACCACGAAATTAGTGGGAATCCACAAATGTAACCCAAACCAAGTGGTTGGCCCCACTTAGACCTTGGATCTGTCCCACCCTTAGTAAAAGGCCATGGATGGGCCCACAAAATAGAATGGTTAGTGTGGATTTATCACAAACACCATAACAGACCCCGCTTAGTGGCACGCATGTGCATAGTAGTCGTGCACTCGAGGTGCACCCAGTTTGTCAACACGGTCAGCACAAGCTGACAAGTGTTCTTCCAAAATAAGGAGAGAAATTTTCTCTCTCTTGTTACGCCAGCTGTCGAACCACGTCTGTTTGGGATGCGTTGGGGCCCACCATCTCAGATCAAATGAGAGATCTGATCCGCCCATCTTGTACAAAACATGGCCCTAACCAAAACTGTACCCTCCATCCCCGTCCAAGCAACCATATGTGCATGCAAATGCTGGCGCAAACGAAGCCTATAAACACAACCTTTCCAGAAATAGAAACTGCCTCCACTGTTGCCACCTCAGCAATCCGAACGAGTAGGATTCCTCCTATCCCAGATGTCCATTTGAGGAGATCTTAGTCGTCCAACTGAGGGCATCAGTTCCTCAAAAACAGGGCAGAAAAACCAACAACCGAAACCACCCACCACTAGCTATTTAAAGAAAAAAATAGGGGGTCGGTTTGGGCCCAGTTTAAATGCCGCTGGATGCTTCCAGCAACAGCAGAGAGGGAATAGAAGGAAGGAAAAAGGGAGAGAAAAGAGAGGAGGAAAAGAGAGAGAGAGAATGGAGCCCGGGTTCGGCCAGGTAAACGGCCCGAACTTCTATTTTATTTTATTTTTCTTTCTTTATCTTTTCTTCTGTCTTCTTCTTCATTTCCTGAAGGAATCAGCTCCATTAAAGGCCATGTTTGGGGCTAAAAATCTGACCGTAGAGAAGCTTGAAAATGACCTGAATGTAGGCTCTGTTTTATGGCTGAACATAGCCTAAAATACAACCTCTGTTTGAGGCCGAATGTGGCCTAAGTTTAGGCCCTACTTAGGACCAAACAAAGACATCTAAATGGCCCCAGCTTGGGGCTGAAACCCAGTCCAGGAACAGCTCACAAAATGTGCTTTGAAGAGTGGAGCATGGGCTGGTATCGGTTCGAAAATTGAGATAAAAATGACCCTGTTTCGGGCCGTTCTTCAACGGTAAAAATGGTAGCCACCATGCATCTGTCTGAGCACTGATGAGAGTTGAGAAATGGCCAGGGACGGGCCGTGTTTGAGCCGATAAACAAGCCGAAAAATGGCTTCCAAAATAGCCTACAACAGCGGCCGATTTCCACCTTGGCAACTGACGAGTCGCTCAGATAGTGGGCCTCACCAAAATGCAGGTGGGCTGCACCGTGTTAGGCCTCACCAAAATGCTGGTGGGCTACACTGTGTAGGATCCCCACCTTGATGTTGGATTCATCCAAGCCGTCCATCCGTGGCACCAGCAGCAAGACGGCTGCCACATTGACATTACTAAGTTACGTGGGTCCGATTGAGGTATGTGTTATTCAACACTGCCCATCAATTTTGCTTAAAATGGGACCTCACCTACATGTATGTTATGTCCCCACTGTCCATCCCATTTCTTACCTCATTTTAGGCGTTGACACAAAAAATGAAGCTAACCCAACTCTCCGGTAGGCCACACCATCAGAAAGACTAATTTAATAACGGTAAATCATTAGGGCCCGCCGCGATACTTCAGTGCATCAAGACATATCCATATTGGACCCATTGGACCTATCCTGAGCCTGGAACCCAACCGACAGAGTAGATCCTCTTAAGGCAGGCCCCACCTATCAAAAAGAATATATATATATATATATATATATATATATATATATATACATACAAGGAGCATGCACGTAAACGTCCAGAGATGACGCTGCCTCTTGTAATGGAAATTTTGGCTAGGACCATGGCCCCATCATAGGCCCTACCATGATGTGTGTTGAACATCAGCACTGTCCATTTGATGGGTCCCCTTTGTATATGGGGTGCCCCCAAAAATAAGCCATAGATAGAGCTCAGGTGGCCCACACCATCTGCTATCTTGTGAAGACATGTTAAACTATATAAAAATATTTGCTGGGGTCCATCTAAGATTTGGATGCTTGTGAAACTTGATTTGACCCATTAACCTAGTGAGACACACATAATGGATGGGTTGAATTTATGAACTACAACTTGGTGGGCCCAACAAATGATGTTGAATGCTTTAATGGTGAATAAACCTCCTAACTATTATGCACGGTACGGCCCACATAAGTCACATATTGACCTGATTTTTTTATCTCAAGTCCACCATGATGTATGTGTGTTACACACACTGCCCATTTATTTTTGGGCTGTGGGCCTCATTGCTTTGAGAAGCCCATTTGTTGTACATAGAAGGCCCATTATGTTGTGTCAGGCCCATTATGGTGAGTATAGGCCCATGTGTAAGGCCCAATTCAGGCCTTAGCTGTGGACAAACTCCAAGCCTTTACAACTACCACCCTTTTTACTATTATCATAATAATTTTTAATATAAACATGATAGGCCATTGGTAGACTATTTGCATTGGTGGTAAATACTATAAACATAATTACAATTATTAAATAGAAATATTTTAATTACCATCCTTATACATTACCATTGGTAATGGCCTATACTAGTTGTCATTATCATGACAATTATGATTGGATAATATTAATTGAATCATCAATGTTAATAAGCACCTCGTAACTATTAAATTAACCCTTTAATTAATCGTACAACTAATTAGGGTCCAAACCCCAAGGTCCAAGTTTAGACCTAGACTCTTGGGAGAAACCTTAAAACCAAGGTAATCCAAACCCTAGGTTAAGACCTTAACCAAGATTAAAGCTTGAATCTAACGGTATAACTTTATAATTCATGGTAGGGTTTGATTCTAAGGAAACATGCATTCTCTGGCAACACGGGTAGGCGATTCAAAATATAAGGTGATGATTCCTCCCCTTGAGCTTTCCATCTTCTCATTAGCTTAAGTTATAGTTTTTATTTAAACTTATAATTGATATCTCTCTCTTATAATCACATGTGTTAGCTGGTGGAAATTGAATTGCTATATTCCTTACTTAATGTTCATCCTATATATTTTTTCATGAATTATTTATGAATTACTTTTGAAACTTAATCTGGTACATCAGTGGAAAACCCCCACTTATAAATGTACACCCATACTTGGGATGTAATTCGATTGACGGTGATTGCAATGGACCTTTGATCTAGTGGTTATTGAGTGGTGGTCTAGATAGATCATTGATGTGGGCCTACCATCCACGGTTATTGTGTCCAATGGTTTTTAATGATGGTCTTTATCGTATGATTTTGACATCAGCCCTACGTGGTATATTTTGATACTTGCCTTACATGGTTTTGTTTTGATATTTTTTCTATATGGGTTTGATGTTTTATACTGTACAACTAGGTGATGATAAGCCCCATATGTTGTAATATGATTGGCTACTAGTCGATGGGTTTCCATTAAACATCCTAAGATGGTAGTCTCATGGACTAGGGATGGTGGTAATGGGACACTATGCCCGAGCCATCGGCCTATGCTGGTGACGATCTCCCATAGTGACCTTGAGGTTATTTAAATTAGCTGGTTGTAACTGGACTAATAACGGTTTGGCTAATCATGCATCCATAAAATATTGGCGATGACGGGAGGCTAATTCTGGATGTTGTAGCACGTGCCCTAGAGTTATTGGGGTATCATTTCGCTAGCTCCCAGACCACCGACTATCGACCCCTATCCGACTGGATGATTTTCACAGGTCGATGATTTGCATGGATGACGAGCCCAAGTCCGGCTAGATGTGCATCCCTAGGCCGATGTGCATTCATGCATCCATGCATTTAAAAAGACTGCATCATATATTATTTTGATTACTTTGTTATTTTATAATTATGCTTACCTAATGCGGCAGTGTGTAATCTTGAGAAAAATTCACACTGAGCTGGCTACTCATCCATCAAATATACAACCATACAGGTTGTACAGGTGGCTTAGATGATATGCATGTTCAGACTTGATGAGGAGTAGGGTATGATCGTCAGGGATGCATTTGACTGGAGGAGCTGTGTGATCTTGCGGCTTATATTTATATGCTTTCTGATATTTTTCATGTATTGAATCATGTAAATCTTGTACTTGTTTAAATTCTAAGACATTGGTTTATATAAGTCATTATGGGCAACCACTTGTATATTCTAAATGAAATAAAAATTTTCCTTCATGCTGATTTTTTCATTCTACGCTCATCTGCTTACTCTGATAAATGATGCAAAAAAAATGTATACTCTAATTTGACCGTCCTTTAAGGTAAACACTTGGGTTTTTGGAAAACAAGTCATATACTCGGGTCCTGAAATTGCGGGGCATTACAGTTGGTATCAGAGCATAGTTTGGACAACTTGGCCTTGGGAAATGAACTTATACAAACCTTAAATGCCTCATGTTAGGATGTTTGAAATTAAAAAATTGAACTTAGGTGAACTTTCCTTAGATTTAGAAGAATGATTGTGAATATAGAAACCCAAACTTAGGTCCCCTTAGAAATCACTAGAGCAACTATTTGAACTTAGGTGAAATTTCCTTGCAGTTAGGGGTAATTGAGAACGTAGAAACCCCAAACTTAGTTCCTTTTAGAAATTTTTAAGGTGATCATTCAAATTGATGTGGAGTACTCTTATTGAAATTAGGAGAAATTGATAACATAGAGACTCCCCCCTAGAAATTTTTAGGGGACTGAAGAACTTGAAAATAAACCTTAGATCTCCTTAAGAATACTAAGTCAAATCCTTAAAATTTAGGCTTATGCGGGAATTCCATAGAAATAAATAAGATAGCCATTTGGAAAATTGAATGGGTTTCCCTTAGGATTAAGGGAGATTGGAAATATAGACACCAAATATTTTAGGTCCCTTAGGGAGTTGTTTGGATAATCTAAGAAATCACGGAGTGAACTTAAGTCCCTTGGAAATTTTAAGTTTAACTAGTTGAATTTAGAAACAAAGATTGTGGTTCCCTTATAAAATGCCAAAATAATTGTTGGAAACCTTCTAGTTAGCATTGCCATAACATTGCACAAGTAAACGAGGCTTAGGCATCATAGAAAATTTTCTTAACTACCATAATTGTCATTAAATTGCACATGAGCACTCGTCAACCTAAGAAATGGTGCTAAAAAAAAAAAAAAAAACGTAGTTTTTACTTCCTAGTACATCTCTTTAGTTATAAATAATGTTTCTTGAAAATCCTAGTATGTAAAAATTCATTAGAGACAAAACTTTAAAATTTTGGGTGGATTACCAACTCTAGGCTACGCATATTAGAATTAGACATGAAATCCTAAATGAGTTTAGAAATTTCAAACTCAAAATCCATGTGGAAATCTTGATCCTAAAATTTTCAGTTTGTGCATTAGGTGATCAGAGTGCGCGGAAGCATGATGGTCATTTGCATCTACTCACGTAAATTTTGGGCACTCTCATCAAAGAATTTGAAGATCACATGATATTTCTCATGAGTCTAGAATAATCAGGATCACGAGTTGATGGAACCATACTTAAGCGATGTTGCACTGTTTGACTCAAATTCTAAGTCCTAACAAATCTCAATAATCGCAATGCCCTGATTAGGTAGAAGATCGAGATTTAACAGGATTGTGAATTGATACTAAAATCCTCTGTCCTGCAGGCAGATGACCGATGTATCAGGCTTAAACCTACTACAACCATCTATTTGTGTTGATTCGAGCGTTGAAAGTAGAAAACTGCAATGTACTTTAGTCAACAGTGAAACTATCATCAAAGGAAAAAGAAAATAAAGAGAAAGATACAATATTACCAGTCCCCATTTAGATAAACTTATAACCCTAGTAAATACTAAAATATTAGTAGTTGGGCGTACATCATCATGTCTCAATGGTAAAAATTTTCTTTAAAGGGGGTAGATTAGAATGACCTCAGTTTTAGGCACCTAGTGGCATACGTTTGTACATGTAGGGAAATAATGAATAATATCATCCATAATCATAATAGAAGCACTGAATTTCAGGGACGAAATTCTCTTTAAGGGGGGTAGATTGTAACACCCCGTACTTTCCAGTACTCAGGTGTTACTATTATAATCTAGATTAGCGTATTTATATGAAGATACAAGTAACATACACTGCTCACCATCATTTGATAAGTCACAACCCATTACTTAGTGTCAATAGTCGGAATGCTAATATCACACATCCTACCGTTGATTTAAACAAATTGATAACTAAACGTTAAAAACCCATGTAATTTGGCCCACTTACAAGCCCGAATGATTTAATCCTTATAGTCAAATACTTATAGGAGACTGAATGAAAGAGTAAACGACCTTAATCGGGCTATGACCCACGTGAATAATTTAGAAATATGCATATGATTGTATATATATAAATCTAGATACAAATAAATAATCTCTCCGTGAAAAACATACGAAACATCTCCCAAAGAAAGAACCATGAGAATTTAATATAAATAATTGACATTGAAAATATAATAATAATAATAATAGTAACAATAATAATAATAATAATAGGTGTTAAAATCATTCTAAAAGTAGCATTTAGTGTCTTAAATTTATAGAACTGGTGTCCCAGTCATCTAAATGAATCCTTGGGCCTTTTAAACCATTGACGTTCAGTTTTGAGCCGATCCGACCACGAGATTAGCGGGAATCCACAAACGTAACACAAATCAAGTGGTAGGCCCCACTTGGACCTTGGATCTGCCCCACCCTTGGTAAAAGGCCATGGAAGGGCCCAAAAAATAGAATGGATGGTGTGGATTTATCACAAACACCATAACGGACCCCGCTTAGTGGCACGCATGTGCATAGTAGTCGTGCACTCGAGGTGCACCTGGTCTGTTAACACGGTTAGCATGAGATGACAAGTGTTCTTCCAAAAAAAGGAGAGAAATTTTCTCTCTCTCGTTATACCAGCCGATGAACCACGTCCGTTTGGGACACGTTGGGGCCCACCATCTCAGATCAGATGAGAGATCTGATCTGCCCATCTTGTACAAAACATGGCCCTAACCAAAACTGTGCCCTCCATCCCCATCCATGCGACCATATGTGCACGCAAATGCTAGCGCAAACAAAGCCTATAAATACAACCTTTTCTAGAAATAGAAACTACCTCCACTGTTGCCACCTCAGCAATCTGAACGAGGAGGATTCCTCCTATCCCAGACGTCCATTTGAGGAGATCTCAGCCGTCCAACTGAGGGAGTCAGTTCCTCAAAACCAGGGCAGAAAAACCAGCAACCGAAACCACCCACCGCTAGCTATTTAAAGAAAAAATAAGGGGTCGGTTTAGGCTGGTTTAAATGCCGCTGGATGCTTCCAGCAACAGCAGAGAGGGAAATAGAAGGAAGGAAAAAGGAAGAGAAAAGAGAGGAGGAAAAGAGAGAGGGAGTGGAGCCCGGGTTCGGCTAGGTAAACGGCCCGAACTTCTATTTTATTTTATTTTTCTTTCTTTATCTTATCTTCTGTCTTCTTCTTCATTTCATGAAGGTATCAGCTCCGTTGAAGGCCATGTTTGAGTTCAAAAATCCTACCACGGAGAAGCTTGAAAACAGCTTGAATGGAGGCTCTGTTTTGTTGCTGAACATAGCCTGAAATACGGCTTCCGTTTAAGGCCGAATGTGGCCTGAGTTTAGGCCCTACTTAGGACCGAACAAAGACATCTAAATGGCCCCAGCTTGGGGTTGAAACCTAGTCCAGGAACAGCTCACAAAATGAGCTCTGAAGAGTGGAACACGGGTTGGTATCAGTTCAAAAATTGAGATAAAAATGACCCTGTTTCGGGCCGTTCTTCGACGGTAAAAATGGCAGCCACTGTGCATCCAACTGAGCACTAATGAGAGTTGAGAAATGGCCAGGGACGGGCCGTGTTCGAGCCGATAAACAAGCCGAAAAATGGCTTCCAAAATAGCCTACAACAGGGGCCAATTTCCACCTTGGCAGCTGACGAGCCGCTCAAACAGTGGGCCTCACCAAAATGCAGGTCTGCACTGTGTTGGGCCTCACCGAAATGTTGGTGGGCTACACTGTGTAGGATCCCCACCTTTATGTTGGATTCATCCAAGCCGTCCATCCGTGGCCCCAGCAGCAAGACGACTGCCGTATTAACGTTACCAAGTTACGTGGGTTTGATTGAGGTATGTGTTATTCAACACTGCCATCAATTTTGCTTAAAGTGGGACCTCAACTACTTGTATGTTATGTCCCCATCGTCCATCCCATTTATGACCTCATTTTATGTGTTGACCCGAAAAATGAAGCCAACCCAACTCTCCGGTAGCCACACCAGCAGAAAGACTAATTTAATAATGGTAAATCATTAGGGCCCGCCGCGAGATTTCGGTGCGTCAAAATATATCCATATTGGACCCATTGGACCTGTCCTGAGCCTGGAACCCAACCTACAGAGTAGATCCTCTTAAGGCGGGCCCCACCTATCAAGAACAATATATATATATATATATATATATATATATATATATATATATATATATATATATATATATATATACACACACACAAGGAGCATGCACGTAAACGTCTAGAGACGACGCTGCCTCTTGTGATGGAAATTTTGGCTAGGATCATGGCCCCATCACAGGCCCTACCATGATGTGTGTTGAACATCAGCACCATCCATTTGAAGGGTCCCCTTTGTATATGGGGTGCCCCCAAAAATCAGCCATAGACATTGCTTAGGTGGCCCACACCATCTATAATCTTGTGAAGACTTGTTAAACTATATAAAAACATTTGTTGGGGTCCATCTGAGATTTGGATGAACGTGAAACTTGGTTTGACCCATTAACCTAGTGGGACACACATAATGGATGGGTTGGATTTATGAACTACAACTTGGTGGGCCCAACAAATGATGTTGAATGCTTTAATGGTGAATAAACCTCCTAACTGTTGTGCATGGTATGGCTCACATAAGTCACATAATGACCTGATTTTTTTTTTTGTCATAAGTTTACCATGATGTATGTGTGTTACACACACTGCCCATTTATTTTTGGGTTGTGGGCCTCATTGCTTTGAGAAGCCCATTTGTTGTACATAGAAGGCCCATTATGTTATGTCAGGCCCATTGTGGTGAGTATAGGCCCATGTGTGAGGCCCAATTCAGGCCTTAGCTATGGACAAACTCCAGGCCTTTACAACTACCACCCTTATTACTATTATCATAATAATTTTTAATATAGACATGATAGGCCATTGGTAGACTATTTGCATTGATGGTAAATACTATAAACATAATTACAATTATTAAATAGTAATATTTTAATTACCATCCTTAAACATTCCCATTGGTAATGGCCTATACTAGTTGTCATTATCATGACGATTATGATTGGCTAATATTAATTGAATCATCAATGTTAATAAGCACCTCGTAACTATTAAATTAACCCTTTAATTAATCGTACAACTAATTAGGGTCCAAACCCCAAGGTCCAAGTTTAGACCTAGACTCTTGGGAGAAACTCTAAAACCAAGGTAATCTAAACCCTAGGTTGAGACCTTAACCAAGAATAAAGCTTGAATCTAACGGTATAACTTTATAATTCCTGGTAGGGTTTGATTCTAAGGAAACATGCATTCTCTGGCAACACGGGTAGGTGATTCAAAATATAAGGTGATGATTCCTCCCCTTAAGCTTTTCATCTTCTCATTAGCTTAAGTTATAGTTTTTATTTAAACTTATAATTGATATCTCTCTCTTATAATCACATGTGTTAGCTGGTGGAAATTGAATTGCTATATTGCTTACTTAATGTTCATCCTGTATATTTGTTTATGAATTATTTATAAATTACTTTTGAAACTTAATCTGGTACATCAGTGGAAAACTCCCACTTATAAATGTACACCCATACTTGGGATGTAACTCGATTGACGGTGATTGCAATGGAACTTTGATCTAGTGGTTATTGAGTGGTGGTCTAGATAGATCATTGATGTGGGCCTACCATCCAGGGTTGTTATGTCCAATGGTTTTTACGGATGGTCTTTATCGTATGGTTTTGACATCGGCCCTATATGACATATTCTGATACTTGCCTTAAATGATTTTGTTTTGATATTTTTTCTATATGGGTTTGATGTTTCATACTGTGCAACTAGGCGATGGTAAGCCCCATATGTTGTAATATGATTGACTACTAGTCGATGGGTTTCCATTAAACATCCTAAGATGGTAGTCTCATGGGCTGAGGATGGTGGTAATGGGACACTATGCCCGAGCCGTCAGCCTACACTGGTGACGAGCCCCCATCGTGACCTTAAGCTTATTTAAATTAGTTGGTTATAATTGGACTAATAACGGCTTGGCTAATCATGCAACCATAACATATTAGTGATGATGGGTGGCTAATTCTGGATGCTGTAGCACGTGCCCTAGGGTTATTGGGGTATCGTTTCGCTAGCTCTTAGACAACTAACTATCGACCCCTGTCCGACTGAATGATTTTCCTAGGTCGATATTTGCATGGGTGACGAGCCTAAGTCTGGCTGGATGTGCATCCCCAGGCCGATGTGCATTCATGCATCCATGCATTTAAAAAGACCGCATCTTATATTGTTTTGATTGCTTTGTTGTTTTATAATTATACTTACCTAATGAGGCGGTGTGTAATCTTGAGAAGAATTTACACTAAGCTGGCCACTCATCCATCAAATATACAACCGTACAGGTAGTACAGGTGGCTTAGATGATATGCATATTCAGACTTGGTGAAGAGTAAGGTACGATTGCCAGGGATACATTTGACTAGAGGAGCTTGATGATCTTACGGCTTACATTTATATGCTTTCTGATATTTTTCATGTATTAAATCATGTAAATCTTGTACTTGTTTAAATTCTGAGACATTAGTTTGTATAAGTCCTTATAGGCAGCCACTTGTATATTCTAAAAGAAATAAAAATTTTCCTTCATGCTGATTTATCCATTCTACGCTCATCTGCTTACTCTGATAAATGATGAAAAAAAATGTATACTCTAATTTGATTATCCTTTAATGTTAACACTCGAATTTTTGAGAAATGGGTCATATACTCGAGTCCTGAAAACACGGTGCGTTACATTCCTAGACCTAACTTTTGTTTGATTTTAACCTAATCAAGTCCCGAAATGATGTCATAGCTATAGTTGCAGTTGCAAGTGATAGATGACATAAGAGTAGTAACTATCTTCAACTCTAAAATAACCATTTCAACCATATAATCAATAATCAATCATTTTCTAGTTTGCCCCTTTGCTTGGTACAGAGTAAAGGGAATTGATTGAAAGCAGTCAACAAACTATACTTTAGCTTGGATAAGATATGACCCAGCTCTTTGCCGAATCTTTTTCCAAACTCTATTATCCATTTTCATCGTTAATATTTTTTTCTCACCAAAATACACAGCCAAAACTTCCCTGTTCTTGCCTTTGATTTTTTTTCCTTCTTTTTTGTTGTGAAGAGTAGTTTTATATATTAATTAAATGTTCAATTGGTGTACAACTTGCCAACTGAATGAAGTAATTTTTTTATGAAACAAATTTTTGTTGAGTTTGATCTTGTTCCACTAGAAAGTGCTTCCCTTGCAAAGGTTCATGTTACTCACATGCATGATGGCAAAAAAGTTGTTGTAAAGGTAATTTTTTGACGTTCTTCGATTTGCACAGGCAACTAAAGCTTTAAACTCCATATTGAAAATCTCTATGGCATAAATTTGAAATATTTCATATTAAAGGTTACATTCTCTGTGATGTGCTAATGCTTTTTTTTTTTTTTTTTTTTTTTTTTTTTTTTTTTTTTTGTTTTAAGGTTAGCTTGTTAGTACACACCATGTCAATAAAGACACTGCATGTTAGCCACCCTCACTAGGGATCGATACCAAGACCTCAAGTGTTGAAACGAGGTATCTCCACTCATTCTACCAGTTGAGTTATGGATTTGGGTGTTATTTATTTATTTATTTTTGCATCAGGTGTGAAGAAGAAAGTTGATAAAGTAATGTCTGCATTGAAGGAATGGACTCAAATTTCCTATGGTTTCAAAAAGAAAATAAAGGTGTATATCTGAACTGTTGTATTGTTGCCTCTTTGATTTGTTAGAAAGACACTACAATAGGCATTAGGTGATTCTTTAAAATAAAACTCAATGACACATTTGAGTTTCAAGAATCGTTAAATGGGAGCAATGCGAAATATGAATATGTCCAAAAGGAAATACTAGATGGTCCAAACAGTGGACCTAGCCTCTAGATGCTAATATATCTAAAGAGTCACTTTGATTCAAGGATCGACGTGATATAAACTTCCACTGTCTGAATTGTATGTCTGAAACTCAAGTGTGTTCCTAGCAAGTCTTTAAAGGTTTTTTATTCTTGTAATCTTATTCAAGTTTTGATTCAACTGCTCTTATTAATCCAAACTATCTAAATTATTTCGGTGATTATTTTTTATTTTAATCTAGTGTTATTACTATTATTATTATTATCATGGGTCATTTGTTTCATGTTTGGGAAAATATAGGGTTAGGTCAGTGAAGGATACTTTGCTATTAGTTTTGAAAGGGATAGGAGTCCTCTCTTAGGTTGTCATGGTTCACCAACTGGATTGGTAAGTATTTACATGCTTTGTTCATTTGTTACTAATTTTTGTTTTGTTCCTCATTTATTTTCTTTGTTGGTTTTTTATTTTTCATGGCAATCCATCCACTTTTAGTATTTGTACTGAAAAGTGCATCTGAAGTAGGAGTTGGACGGATGTTGTTTGGATGAGCTTTGATTTGTTTATCATTTAGCCATTTGGGTTTGATATATGTATCCAATCACATATACAACGCTTAGATAATTTGTCTTTCAGATCTTGTGGTCTCATGTGAGAAATGTACGAGAATGTGCCCTTACAATGAATAAAGAGGAAGAGGATAGAGGGACTCCTTATAGTTGTGGCGATTAGTCCTATTGCATCTAAGTGTGCATGCAAAAAGCTTCTCTTAGTTATGTCACTTTCTTACCATCTGTCTATGCATTTGTTCAACTAAATTAAAGTGAATATCTTGTATCGATGCAGATACAATTTCTTTGTTTTTCCTGCTCCAAATACACTTTGAATTAAAGTGAATATCTTGTATCAACTAGAGATATGTGGCCCAACCATATGGTCTTGTACCTTCAAATGGCTTACTTTAATGTTAGAGATGCTTTGCCCTCAAGAGGATACTCATGCTCCTAGTTGCACTGCACTGGAACACTTGCACATATTAATCCATTGATGTAGAATGTTCCTTGGGTTTTAATGCACATTTCAAGGGCTACCATGCGAACACTGATCAGACAAATACAAAACAGTTAATCAATGGTCATTAATATGGTCAGTTAAGATAATATACACAAACACAGGTCCAATCAACAATTTTATGTTAAGTGCATCTTGATTATAACCATCAGTATGCAACTAAAGCAATTTAAAGTTGCTTGATATTCTTGGATTGCCTTTTATTTGACCAGCATCACCAAACTTGAATCTTTCAAAAAAATAAAAAATTTAGGGCCCCAATTCTTTCCTGCCAACCAAGTATATGCAAACCCTATAGTACTCTATAGCTAAGGATTATAACCGTAGCCATAGGTACCATAGTCGATCCAGCAGCTAACCTCGACCGTGGTACAGGACATTGAATCGGGGTCGACCCTGAGTCATTGTCCCACTGACCCGGTCGACTATCAGGGTCGGCTGCCAGATTGGCTACAGTACCTAAGGCTATGGTTATAATCCGTAGCCATTGAGGGCCACCAAATCCATAGCCATAGACCGGCTTACTTAAAACACAGGGGCATTTTCATCCTCAAATTTGTCGTCCATACGATCAGGTCTGAGTTCATATGTTAAGTTTGTATTGCTTCATAAAAACCACTGGATAAAAGGTGGGATCCACAGTGGTAAAATTCTCGGTTGAAAATGCCCCTGCTTTTCCTTCTGGAAGGGGATTGCATGGTGCTCGAAGACGAGCGCTGACACTCCTTGTACTGAGTTGTATGAACAGTTCAAAAGATATCAAAGTTACATGGGCCCCACAATTATCTATTTATTATATCCATAACCTTCTTCCATATTTCGAGATCATTTGGGAGCATTATAAAAAATAAAAAAAAATCATATCCAAAGATCAACTAGACCACATGTAAGACCCGTATCTTGGTCCGTACCTTTTCGTAGACTTTCGCGGTCTTACCGGTCGAATTTCGGCAACCTTCGACCCTTAACCGATATCGACACACGACCCTGATTCATATACCGACAACCCGAGTCGACTCAACCCGAGACCAATACCATAGCGACCGCGCCGTCGTTGCGGTTCCGATGTCGTGACTCGCGCGCCGAGGCGATACCCTGGTCAAGAGATATGGGCCAACGTTCGGTGAGAGAAAACGCCACGCGTTGCGAAAACTAAGAGAATCTTTACGATGTGTCACATCAATCACATCAATCCCATCAATCAATCACCCATCAATCCATCACATGTCAAGTACACATCACTTTATTCCATTTTCCCAAGCAACCACAAAAGTCCTCATCTCACATACCTCTCTTACACAAAAAGCCACAAAAGTCAAGCTTTTCTTACACCTCCCATACTTCTCTTACACAAAAGCCTCAAAAGTCAAGTTTTTCTTACACAAACATCACTCACCACATCCATCCATCACTCTCTCTCTCTCTCCCTTTACATCACTCTCTCTCTTTCTCATTTCAAAAATCCCAAGCAGCAAGAGCCCCCACGTATGGAATTTTGCAAGAACTCCTAAGCTCCAAGTGGCCCACATTCCTACCCCAAAATCTCCCATCTCAACCCTCCATTCTTCATCTTAACCATTGAAGTTGAAGCTAAGGTGCCAAGGAACCTCTAGGAGCAAGAAGATCGGACGGTGGGTGTCTCTATAGGGTAGTTTTTCTTATTTTTATGGTGGACCAAGTGAGGCCCACCGATCCATGGTGTGGATCTCACTTGGGACCCTAAAATGTGGCCGATGGACCACTTGGATCATCATGATCGTTCCATGATGGGGTCATTCTCCCTGGACCCCATCATGATGTTTATTTCATTGCAAAAGGTCATCTAGACCGTCCATATCGGTGGGTAATGGATCTCCACCGTTGATCTTCAGTTTTGATGGTCACATGTGCAAAATGACCCACTTGATGTATGATTTCATGTAAGGGAGGGCCCATAATGACGGGGTCCCTCCATCACAAGCCGTGTCCCACTCTCCATGTCTCTCTCTCTTTTATTGCTTTTATTTTATTTTTATGTTATAGGATTGTGGCCCACTTGAATGGATCCCACCTTGATGTAATTATTTTTATTCAAGTGGGGCCCACCTTAAACGTTAAACCCATGTCACCCATCATGTGGTGGCCCACTTCATCAGGGCTCACCATTTTCAAAAGAAGAAAAAAAATCAAAACCGTCCAGCGTCTAGGACGCTGGACGTTTCAATGAAAGAAGAAAAAGGAAAGAAGAAAAAGAGGCTTTTGGGGTGGCCCCCTAGTGTAGGCCCCACCTTGATGTATATGTTCGATCCAAGCCGTCCATCCTCTCACCTGTAATATTTTAACCGTTGGGTAGAAGTTTGGGGTTGATTGGAAGACCCGGTGGGCCATAGCATCAAAGAATGTACCTCTACCACTCAAGGATCCTTTTTCTTATTTTATTTTATTTTATTTTCTATCATAAAAAAAAATCCAAACTCTGGACTCATTTGGACGGCCTCGGGCCACTGATCGCAATGGCTGGGGCGAATTTCATTTTAGCGGGCCCCGCGTGCGAAAAACCCTGAGAAAATGCGTTTTCTTCCTTTTTTGTAAAATGCATTGGCAGAGGCTTTGCCTCTGCCTCTGCCAACGGCCAGCGAAGCCTCTGCCTCTGCCAACGGCCAGCGGCTGCACGCGCCTGCGTGCAACCTTGTATAGGCGGGCGGACGGACGTGGGGAGGTGGCCCACGGCCTTGCACGTGGGCCCCACAGTAATGTTTATTTTGTCATCCAACTTGTTCATTAGGTGGGCCACCCCAGTGGTGGCCCCCCCTCCAAAAATGAGTCAGATCCAAAACTCAGGTGGCCCACACCACGCGAAACAGTGTGAATTGAATTCTACCGTTGAAAAGTTTCTGGGGCCCACAGAAGTGTTGGATCAAGCTGAAATTTTTGCTGTCCCTTCATACAGGTCTTAGTGACCTTATGAACGGGTTGGATTTCAAATAAACATCACGGTGGGCCACATACGTGGGACCCACAGTGATTTATGTATTTTATTCACACCGTCCACGGTCCGTGGACGGTGACGCCCACTGAGATTTGTGTTGTATCCACACCATCCCCACTGGACGGTGGGGCCCACATATATATATTATTATATTATATATATATTACATATAATATTGTATATATTACATATATTATATTATATGAAGTTTATGTATTATATAATATACACGATTGTACACCTTCATGTGGGCCCCACCATTGTCACAGGCGATGCATCAGACCGTCCATCCACTTGAAAAGATCATTTTAGGCCTATGGGTTAGGCCCATTCGAATTTCAAAGGCGCTATGGGCTAGGCCTATTTGGTTTATGAAATGCTTATGGGCTAGGCCCATTAGATTCATTTAAGGCCTAAGAACTTAGGCCCATTTGATGTGTTGCAAGTCCATGGGACTAGGCCCATTTGATGTACTTCAAGGCCCATACACTTGGACCCTTTTGTTGAAATTTTAAAGCCCATGGAAGTAGGACATTTGATATATTGTAAGGCCCATGGGACTAAACCCATTTGACTATAAAAGGGTCCATGGGATTAGGCCCACTGGATTTATTTGAGACCCATGAGTTAGGCTCATTTTATTTGATTAAGGCCTAGGGGTTTAGGCCCATTTGACTCATGTTAGTTCTATGGGTTGAGACCCACTTGATCTACATGTGGGGCCTAATTGGTGTGGCCTCATATGACTAGGTCCAATTGATGTAATCCAAGGCCCACGGGTTTTGACCCATTGCAATGCACATAAGACCCATTGGTGTGGCCCATTTATGTGGCCCATCAGAAGAAAAAAAGGCCCATAGGATATGGCCCATTTGATATATATCTAAGGACCAATGGGGACAACTTACGGTCCATTGCAATGTGTGAATCCATTATAGACTAAGTACTGATGTTTACAAAGATCGTGCCTTGGGAGTAATGTTGGTTTGACGTCCACATTGCGAGTGTAATGTTGGTTGGATGTCCACATTACGACTCTCCTTAGGGCCCATTCCTGGGCCGTACTATCGTGTATAGGCCGTCCAGGTCCATCTGCATTGCAAGATAGTTCATTTTATTATAACATGTTTAGTACAGTTCCATGACTCATGACCATACGCATCATATGTATGCTTGACGTGAGAGTTGCCTGATCATAGTATTTGCCTTCGGGCAGGTCATTTATGGGCTCCCGGTTAGGCGGTGTTGCCCTACATGAGCGCACGATATGCGCAGAAATTGTTGCATGATTGGATAGCGTAAACCATGCATTTCGCATTTGTGTGACATGGTTATTGTACGCCCTAGCGACATCAGGGCCGTAGCCTCCACAGACGCATCGTGGTCGACAGGATTGGATACCGAAAATCTTGTTCTACATGGAGTACTATAGATATCCCTGGGTGAAAGTCCCTAAATCCTTATGGTACCAAGAGGTTGCTCCAACGTCTAGACCGAGTGGGTAGATGAGCGTTGAGTGCCGATTACCAGACGGTTACGCTCTCCACTGTGTCGTGGTCGGTTGGAAGGGGGTGCGGCCTTACCCGCCCGAGTGAAGGGGACAATCCTAGGCTGAGTCTGACCAGCTCGAGGAATGGGTCCGCTATCGACGAGTCGCGTCCGATATTGGCAGACGGATAGTGAGATATCTTCCACTTACCTTATTCCGCGTGATGTGGCGGCAATCTGGTTTAGAGTGTACTAGACCCCGGTGATATTCCATATTTTGAGCTGTATTGATGTGTGGACATAGATGAGGACTTGTATGCTTGAGTTGCATTGCACATAGCATGGCCTTTGGATGGCGGATACCATTCATGTCTTGCATCACATAGCCTTGGTACGGCTCATGATATTATGGATCCATCTGCATATTCCGCTTTACTCTAACATTGCATGTTCATATTACTACATTGCACACACACTTTCACCACCCTCTAAGCTTTCTGTAAGCTTATGCACGACCGTTGCGTGCAGGTGACGTTGGATCGCAGCAGCGCTGAGGCAGGAGCACGTTGCTGAGCATTTTGGAGTTTTTTGTTCTTTACCATTGTATTTTCCTTTATGCTCATTGTTCTTGTAAAGTTTTTGATCATAGTGAAAATGTAATAGAGTTCTTGGTTGTTGTTTGTGGGTTATGCCTTTGGTTATGCTCATTACGAATCAAACTGACCTTGAAAATCCTCCTTGTAGCATCTCAGGATCGGAACCTTACGAATGAGAGCTAGGAGTCGAGAATGGGGTTTTACGGAGGCTGTCGGCGCCGGATTCGGCGATCGAAAATTTTGTGAGCCCGGTCTCCGAGTTTGGGGCGTGACACCACATCACAAAGAGCCACGGGAAAATTGATTTTCACTGTTAAAACTTTTGTAGGGCCCACCATAACATTTATTTTCCAGCCAATCTAGTCACAAAGACCTGGATGAAGAGGAAAAAACAAATTTCATAATGATATAAAATTTCTATCACCCTTAAAAGGGTCTCAATGGTAGACATTCAATCCTCCATTGCCTTTTATAGTGTGGTCCACTTGATAGCTAGATCTATCTTATTTTTCGTCTCAAGCCTTAATACGAGTTCACCAAATAGATGGATAGTTTGGATATAACACATACCTCATAATGTGACCCAAATAAAGCGGTGGGGACTACAACAAGAAAAAAAAATAGCTAGCCAATGGGGGCTAAACGGTTTAGGACCTGGTCAACAGGGTCAATGGCTACGGATTATGACCGTAGCCACAAGCGTAGTGCTGCAACATTTTGTACACTATATATATGTGTATGTGTGTGTGTGTGTGTGTATATATATATATATATATATACATGGAGAACTTTATTCTACCTATATTTTTCTCTAATACATATTTATATAAATATGTATGTATAAGCATGTAAAACAATTTTTCTCTCTTTTCTTTCATTTCTTTCTTTATTCATTTAACAAGAATATCTTGTAAAACAAAATTAGTTACTTAATGTACCATATATGATTTTGGATTAGGAGAAGCTACTTTACTCAACCAACCAGGTTATTTTCCAAGATTCCATTAGGTCGATGGTCGAAAATCCATTTTATTCACTTCGTAGTCAATTTCATTCACTTCGTAGTCAATTTCAATTAGTTCACAGTGAATTTCATTAACTTCGCAGTTAATTTCATTCACTTCGCAGTCAATTTCAATCATTTCATAGTCAATTCCCTTCATTTCACGATCAATTTCATGCATTTCACGGTCAATTCCGACGATTCCCCTTCACATCACGGTCAATTCAATTCATTTTATAGTTAATTCCCTTCGCTTCATGGTCAATTCAATTCAGTTCACAGTTAATTCCCTTCATTTCATGGTCAATTCAATGCATTTCATGGTGAATTCTGGCAATTCTCCTTCACTTCACGGTCAATTCAATTCATTTCACTGTTAATTCCATTCACTTCATGGTCAATTTTGGCAATTTTCCTTCACTTCATGGTCAACTCAATTCACTTCACGGTCAATTCCCTTCACTTCACGGTGAATTACATGCATTTTGCGATCAATTCCCTTCACTTCATAGTCAATTCCATGCATTTCATGGTCAATTCCGGTGATTCCCCTTCATTTCGCGGTCAATTCAATTCATTTCACAGTCAATTTCCTTCACTTCACGGTCATTTTCATGCTTTTCACAGTCAATTCGCTTCACTTCATGGTCAATTCCATGCATTTTATGGTCAATTTCGGCGATTCCCCTTCACTTCACGGTCAATTCAATTGATTTCATAATAAATTCCCTTCACTTTACGGTCATTTTCGTGCATTTCACGGTCATTTTGCTTCACTTCACGGTCAATTCCATGCATTTCATGGTCAATTCCCTTCACTTCACAGTCATTTCATGGTCAATTTCGACAATCTCCCTTCACTTCACAGTTAATTCCCTTCATTTCACGGTCATTTCCATTCATTTCACGGTCAATTTCGACGATTCCCCTTCACTTCACGGTCAGTTTCATGCATTTCATGGTTAATTCCCTTCACGGTCATTTCCATTCATTTCCCAGTCAATTCCCTTCATTTCACGGTCAATTCCAGTGATTCTCCTTCACTTCACGGTCAATTCAATTCATTTCACAGTCATTTTCGTGCATTTCACAGTCAATTCGCTTCACTTCACAGTCAATTACATGCATTTTACAGCCATTTCGATTCATTTCAAGTTAATTCCGGCGATTCCCCTTCACTTCACGGTCAATTCCCTTCACTTAATGGTCATTTTCATTCATTTCATGGTCAATTCCGACGATTCCCCTTCATTTCACGATTAATTCCCTTCATTTCACGGTCAATTCCATGCATTTCACGGTCAATCCCGGTGATTCCCCTTCACTTCATTGTCATTTCCATGCATTTCACGGTCAATACCCTTCATTTCACGGTCACCATAACATTCATTTTCCATCCAACCTATTCATAAGGTCACAAAGACCTAGATGAAGAGGAAGAATAAATTTCATAATGATCCAAAACTTCTGTGACCCCTAAAAGGGTTTCAATGGTAGACGTTTAATCCTTCACTGCCTTTTATAGTGTGGTCTACTTGATAGCTAGATATATCTTATTTTTCATCTCAAGCGTTAATACGAGTTCGCCAAATAGATGGACGATTTAGATATAACACATACCTCATAATGGGACCCACAAAAGCGGTGGGGATTACAATAGGAAAAAAAATATCCAGCGAGTTGGGGTTGACCAGGTTGGGACACGGTCGACTGGGTTAGTGGCTACAAATTATAACCGTAGCCATAATTCACAGCCACTAACCCGGTCGACCCCAACTCGCTGGCTATTTTTTTTTCCTATTATAATGCCCACCACTTTTTATGGGTCCCAATATGAGGTATGTGTTATATCTAAACTGGCCATCTATTTGGCGAACTCGCATTAAGGCTTGAGACGAAAAATAAGATTGATCTAGCTATCAAGTGGACCACACTGTAAAAGGCAGTGGAGGGTTGAATGTCTACCATTGAAACCCTTTTATGGGTCACAGAAGTTTTGGATCATTATGAAATTTGTTTTTCCTCTTCATCCAGGTCTTTGTGACCTTATGAATAGATTGGATGGAAAATAAATGTTATAGTGACCGTGAAATGAAGGGGATTGACCGTGAAATGCATGGACATGACTGTGAAGTGAAGGGAAATCGTCGGGATTGATCGTGAAATGCATGGAATTGACCGTGTGAAATGAACGAAAATGACCGTGAAGTGAAGGGAATTGGCCGTGAAATGCATGGAATTGACCGTGAAGTGAAGGGGAATCACTAAAATTGATCGTGAAATGAATGGAAATGACCGTGAAGTGAAGAAAATTGATCGCAAAATGCATAGAATTGACCGTGAAGTGAAGGGAATTGATGGTGAAATGCATGGAATTGACCATTAAATGAAGGGAATTGACCGTGAAGTGAAGGGAAATCACCAAAATTGACCGTGAAATGCATGGAAATGACCGTAAAGTGAAGCAAATTGACCATGAAATGCATGAAAATGACAGTGAAATGAAGGGAATTGACTGTAAAATCAATTGAATTGAACGGGATGTGAAGGGGAATCACCAAAATTGACTATGAAATGCATGGAATTGACCATGAAGTGAAGGGAATTGACTGTGAAATGAATGGAAATGATCATGAAGTGAAGGGAATTGACCGTGAAGTGAAGGGAATTGACAGTGAAGTGAAGGGAATTGACCGTGAAATGTATGGAATTGACTGTGAAGTTAAGGGGAATCGCCGAAATTGACCGTGAAATGCATGGAATTGACCGTGAAGTTTAGGGGAATCGCCGAAATTGACCGTGAAATGCATGAAAATGACCATGAAGTGAAGCGAATTGACCGTGAAATACGCGGAAATGACTGTGAAGTGAAGGTAATTAATCGTGAAATGAATTGAATTGACCATGAAGTGAAGGGGAATCACCGGAATTGACTGTGAAATGCATGGAATTGACCATGAAGTGAAGGGAATTGACTGAAAAATGAATGGAATTCATTGTGAAGTGAAGAGAATTGACCGCGAAATGAATTAAATTGACTGGGAAGTGAAGGGGAATCGCTGGAATTGACCGTGAAATGAAGGGAATTAACCGTGAAGTGAAGGGAATTAACCGTGAAGTGAAGTGAAGGGAATTAACCGTGAAGTGAAGGGAATTGAATTGACCGTGAAGTGAAGGGGAATCGCCGGAATTGACCGTGAAATGCATCCAATTAACAGTGAAGTAAAGGGAATTGACCGCCAAATGCATGGAATTCACTGTGAAGTGAAGGGAATTAACCGTGAAATGAATTGAATTGACCGTGAAGTGAAGGGGAATCGCCGAAATTGACCGTGAAATGTATGAAATTGACCATGAAGTAAAGGGGAATCACTAGAATTGACCGTGAAATGAATGGAAATGACCGTAAAGTGAATGGAATTGATCGTGAAATGCATGGAATTGACCATGAAGTGAAGTGGATTGACCGTGAAATGCACGGAAATGACCATGAAGTGTATGGAATTGACTGTGAAATGAATTGAATTGACCATGAAATGAAGGGGAATCATCGTAATTGACCGCGAAATGTATGGAATTGATCGTGAAGTGAAGCAAATTGACCGTGAAATGCACGAAAATGAGCGTGAAGTAAAGGGAATTGACCTTGGAATGAATTGAATTGACTGTGAAGTGAAGGGGAATCAACAGAATTGACCGTGAAATGCATGGAATTGACCATGAAATGAAGGGAATTGACTGCAAAATGCATGGAATTCACTGTGAAGTAGAATGAATTGATTGTGAAATGAATTGAGTTGACCATGAAGTGAAGAGAAATTGCCAAAATTGACCGTGAAATGCATGGAATTGACCGTGAAGTGAAGGGAATTGACCGTGAAATGAATTGAATTGACCCTGATGTGAAGGGGAATTATCGAAATTGACCGTGAAATGCATGCAATTGACCTTGAAATGAAGGGAATTAACCATGAAATGAATTGAATTGTCCATGAAGTGAAGGGAATTGATCGTGAAGTGAAGGAGAATTGCCGAAATTTGCCATGAAGTGCATGGAATTGACCGTGAAATGAAGGGAATTAACCATGAAATAAAATGAATTAACTGTTAAGTGAAGGGAATTGACTGTGAAATGAATTGAATTGACCGTGAAGTGAAGGGGAATTGATGAAATTGACCGTGAAGTAAAGGAAATTGACAACAAAATGCATGGAATTCACCGTGAAGTGAAGGTAATTAACCGTGAAATGAATTGAATTCACCATGAACTGAAGGGGAATCACTAAAATTGATCGTGAAATGCATGGAATTGACTGTTAAGTGAAGGGAATTGACCGTGAAAAGCATGGAATTGACCGTGAAGTGAAGTGAATTGACCGTGAAATGCACGGAATTGACCATGAAGTGAAGGGGAATCACCGGAATTGACCATGAAATGTATAGAATTGACCGTGAAGTGAAGCAAATTGACCGTGAAATGCACGGAAATGACCGTGAAGTGAAGGGAATTGACCGTGAAATGAATTGAATTGACCGTGAAGTGAATGGGAATCACTGGAATTGACCGTGAAATGCATGGAATTGGCCGTGAAGTGAAGGGAATTGACCTTAAAATGCATGGAATTCGCTATGAAGTGAAGGGAATTGACCGTGAAATGAATTGAGTTGACCGTGAAGTGAAAGAAAATTGCTGGAATTGACCATGAAATGCATGAAATTGATCGTGAAGTGAAGGGAATTGGCCGTGAAATGAGTTGAATTGACTATGAAGTGAAGGAGAATTGTCAGAATTGACCATGAAATTCATGGCATTGACCGTGAAATGAAGGGAATTAACTGTGAAATGAATTGAATTGACTGTGAAGTGAAGGGAATTGATTGTGAAATGAATTGAATTAACTGTGAAGTGAAGGAGAATCGTCGGAATTGACCTTAAAATGCATGGAATTGACCGTGAAATGAAGAAAATTAACCATGAAATGAATTGAATTGACTATGAAGTAAAGAGAATTGACCGTGAAATGAATTGAATTGACCGTGAAGTGAAGGGGAATCGTCGAAATTGATCGTGAAATGCATGGAATTGACCGTGAAGTGAAGAGAATTGACCACGAAATGCATGAAATTCACCATGAAGTGAAGGGAATTGAACGTGAAATGAATTAAATTGACCGTGAAGTGAAGGGGAATCATCGAAATTGACCATGAAATGAAGGGAATTGATCGTGAAGTGATTGAAATTGATCACGAAGTGAATGAAATTGACCACAAAGTTAATGAAATTCACTGTGAACTGATTGAAATTGACCATGAAGTGAATGAAATTGATCGTGAACTGATTGAAATTGACCGTGAAGTGAATGAAATGAATTTTCAACCATCGACCTGATGGAATCTTGAAAAATAAGAAGGTTGGCTAAAGTAGCTTCTCTTACCCCAAAATCATATCTGCTATAATAAGTAACTAATTTTAGTTTAGAAGATATTCTTGTTAAATGAATAAAGAAAGAAATGAAAAAAAGAGAGAAATTTTTTTTATATGCTTATATATACATATTTATATAAATAATCCGGAGCCATAGGAATCCCGGTTTTCGCTAGCCAAAAAGCTGAAAAAGCAGTGGCGTTCGCTGAGAAACAATAAAAATACGTAACTCAAGTGGGTCATTCCACACGGAAAAAATATGGATGGGTTTCCGACCATAGGTTAGTTTGTGTGGCCACCATTTTTTTTTTCCTTTCATCAAAACCGTTAATCATGAGTAAATGACCAGGATAAAGTGAATCTACAAAAATCAGCCCGTTCTAAATCTCAGGCAGGCACAACTAGTTAAAATAGTGCTTTAAATAGAAATTTTACGTTGTTCTTTTAGTGGCCATTGAATATTTTTCATCAGACTACTATTTCATATATACAGTTAAAATAAGGGTTCTGATCTGATTACCGGAGTGGATTTACCTATACAACATGGTGGGCCACAGAGTTTGGGTGCTTTACGTGCTGCGTAAACAGGCAGAGGACTTCGCTCTCTACGCCTTTTCAATGAAAAAAAGAAGAAGAGATTGACCACTGTAAACACAACTTTTACCTTGTTTCTTTTTCTAACAGAGTTTAAAACATACCTTTCCAAACTTAGACGCTAGGCGTACGGACGAGCATTTGAGGACCAAAATACCCCTGCCTTCCTTTCGGAAGCGGATTGGCTGTTGTGCGAAGACGAACGCTGACGCTTGTGGGCCCCACCATGATGTATTTTTTGTATTCACGCCTTTTATCCATTTCGAGAGATCATTTCAGGTCAATATCCAGAGAACGGGCTAAATCCAAATCTCCAGTGGACCCAGCACAGAAAACAGTGCTACAGTGACACCCACCATTAAAGACTTCTAAGGCTATAAAGTTTCAGATCAAGCTGATACGTGTTTTTCCTTATTTATGTCTTTTTTAACTTTTTAATAAGTTGGATTTCTAATAAACATTATGATGGACCTTAGGATAGTTTCAATGATAGGATTCACTCTCCCACTGTCTTCTTTGGTGGGGCCCATTACAGATTTTTATTTACCTCATTCTTTGGTTTATACCGTAAAATGATATTTAAAAATGGGTGAATGACGTGGATATATCACATACATCTTAATGGGGCCACAGAACTTAGTGATGTCACTTCGGTAGCTGACTCCGACTCAACCCGCGGTATCTAATCCACGTCAGCACTGGATGCAGATTGCATGCTGCCCCTCTCCGTCCTGGAAAGGTTCCGTGAGTCCCACCGCGATGTAAGTGTTTTATCCACGTCATTGATTTACTTTTCCAGTCATTTTAAGATAAAATCCTAAAAATGAAGTTATCAATTTTCTCAAATCAGTTTAAGGAATGTTTTGAAAAATAAAGCAGGTTCATGATCACAGTGGGCCACACTAAAAAAAGCTAAAGTGATAAACTATAGTTGAAACCTTTTTAAGGGACACCGTGATACTTTTTTACCATCCAACCTCTTCACAATGTCATGTAGATGTGGACAAAGTGAAAACATAAATATCGGCTTGACGAAGCTTCTCAATCTTTGTAAAGTTTTTTAATGGTGAACTTTCAATTCCCACCTTTTGGTCCACTTAAGCCTTATACTTACCTTACTTTTTGAATCATACCTTAAAATGATCTGATAAAAATGATAAACAGCATGGATAAATTACTTACATCTCGGTGGAGCCCACAGAGCCCTGCCCAGTCCGGGCAGGGTAGGATGCAATCTGCGTCCGTCAGCGTTAGTCTTCAAGCGCCAGCCCATCCGCTTCCGAGAAGAAGGCAGGGTATTTTTGGTCCTCAAATGCTTGTCCGTATGTATAGTTGGGAAGGTAAGTTTTGAATTTTTCGGAAAAGAAATTGCGTAAAAAGTTGCATCTACCGCAGTAAATTTCTCGAGGCACTGCCTATGCCGACCTCCGGACAGGCGGGGGATGACCCAACCCGCGTCCGTTTCGTTGGCTCCCAGGAACGCTATTTTATGAAATCGGATTGCATACTGAGTTACTCGGCGCCCTTTTATCGTACTGAGTAAACTCAGTTGGGAGCACTGTAAATGCTTGTTGTTTATCCTCACCGTTCATACATTTCCCTCCCTAATTTTAGGGGTTAAGCTAAAAATGGATGTATATCTGAAGTGGACCATACCATAGGAAACAGTGTGGAATAATGATTTCCCCTGTTGAAACCTTCTTAGGGTCTATAGTACACAAACATCAGCTTGATCCAAGTCTTTTATGGCCTCTAAGAAATTTTTAATGACAGAGATTCAATCACACTGTTTCATGTGATGTGATCCACTTAAGCTTTGGGCATACTTTTATTTTGAAATCAAGATCTAAAATTATTTGTTAAAATGAATTAACGGAGTGGATAAAATAAATAAGACCCCACAGAGTTGGGGTTTACTTAGTACGCTTAAGGGAACTGAGTTACTCAGTACCCGCTTCGCTATTTTGTTCTGCCCGAGTACGAAAAGCTCCTTTAATTTGATAGAATTACGAAAGGAGTTCATGTACAAGTGGCTTACATCTACAACAATCTAGACCGTCCAAATATTGGGACTCGTAATGGATGCAGCATGCCTTGAGAATCGTCCTGATCGAACATTCATTGACTGGTTTATTTTTAAATTGAGTTTAAACCGCGAGAACTTTTTAGATGTCCATTTAACGGCCTAGATATTGTCTACTGAGATGGCCTGATCGAACTGATTTTTTGAACTCAAATAAGGGGAAATCTGGAAGAGTGGGTTGGCTTGTGAGCCTGCAATTGTAGTGACAAAACACGTTATCCGCAATTTCTCGGGATATTTTCAAATTTATGTTTTTTCTTGCTATATTACCTTTAAAATGAAAGATTTAAAAATATTTATTATAAAAGAAATAAAATTAAATTTAGAAAATATAAGAATAAAATAATTTACTTTACTTTGGAATAAATACTGCGACAAAATCCTGATAATTTCAAGAATAAAATTGCAAAAAGTAAAACTTGCCAGATTTTTAAAATATTACAATAATATCGCGAGATTTACAAAATATCGGCAATACTTGTGCAGTGTGTATGGTGGAATGGGTAGTTTATCATTGACCTGGACCATGTGTCAGGTCCACTCCTTTCTCCGTAGACCACCGTGAAAAAGTTGAACTCGGTGGGCCTTCTGTAACATAACAGTGAATTTTTCAATCCAAAATAAAGAAAATTTGTGATGGGAGGATCAAATTGATCTTTGAAATAAGATCAAGTATAGAATTAATAAGATGAAAACTGATAATAAGATAAGCATTATTTTTATTTTTTTATTATTTTTAAAACTTATTCATAAAGGAAAAGAGAAGTGGATTGCCTGGTGTAAAACACACCACGATTGCCTGGTGTAAAACACACCATGCAATCAAGTTTAGTGGGCCACATCAAGATGTATGTGTTATATCTACATTGTTCATTTATTTTAATGCATTATCTTAGAATATAAGATTGAAAAAAAAAAAAAAAAAACAAATAGCTGATTTAAATCCAAAGTGGACCATAACATTTTTTTGCCAACTACATGTTCGTAAGGTCGTACAAGCCTCGGGGAAAGGATAAGACAAATATCAGCCCGATTCAAAACTTTGGTGCCCTAAAAAGTTTTCAACCTAGGAATTTTCCAACAATTTTTTTTAATGTGGTCAACTTGGGCGTTGAATTTATCTCATTTCTTTGGCTCATTCTCTGAAAATGGTCTCACAAAATATATGGCCTGTCAATACTCCAGGGTGATGATTGTACTGTCTTAAGCATCCATGAGCATCCAAAATAGAGAGCTGATTAGGTGAGACCAGGCCTCACCCTATATGGTGCAGCCCTTACCATGGGGTTACAGTGTGGCCCACCTCGTTGTATGTATTATGTATCCACATCATCAATTCATTTTTCCAGTTCATTTTAGGGAATTATGCAAAAATGAAGTAGATCCAATTATTAGGTGGACCATACTATACAAAACGGTGGTGGTTGACAGTTAATGGACCATAAAAGTTTTGGATCAAGTTGATATTTTTTTTTCACCACCATTTATCTAGGTTCATGTGACCTTATCAACAGATTGGACGGTAAATAAACATTAGAAATATTAAGGTGCTCGGTATTATGTTTTTAATGGCAGGGTGGTCAATCACCACTGCTTCATTTTTGAGATGATGCCCTAAAATAATGTGGAGAAATATACCGATTTGGATGCATAATATTTATATCAAGGTGGGCCCCACGGTAATCCCATGGTAAGGAGGGCACCGTCTTGGATGAGGCTGGGGTCTCACCTAATCCACTCTCCTAAAAAAGAACCATGTGCTCTTAGGGCTTGTTTGGGCAAACGTTTTTAGGTATATTGAAGTGTATAGCACTAGTTGATATGACGCATTTAATGCTGTCAGTGGTTTGTCTGGTGGTTTGAGTGTAGAAGCCAATTCCATGACCAGCTACGGTCTTGTTTGGGTGCTGTGGTATTGGGCAGATGGATGTCCCAAGGAACGGATTGGTCGGTGCTCTGTGGGGCTCATCATGATGTATGTATGTCATTGTAACGCCCGGAAAAAATCCATACTTGGACTCGAGTACCAACTCGACCCGAAATCACGTAGGATTAATTCCTTTAGAAAATAAGTGTAAGTTAACTAGCGCAACGCTAGAGTAGCTGGGAAATAGTCCCTGATCACTTTAAATACGTTCTACAAGACCCAAATCGAGTAGAACCAATGACTCTATAATACTCTATAACCTCGGATCAAACTCTAAGCCGGTTTGTTCTCTGGACCACTTTAAAATTTTGTATTGGATCTAGACCGTGCGTCGAAAGTCCGATACCTACTATCTTAGACCGTTAGAACCACCTAGCTGGACTTGATAATCATTTCGAAAATCAAGTCCAACCGACATTCACGGGCTATTTCATTGAGCCTGGACTGAAGAGAGTAAGAATAGGGACAGATTTGAAATTTAAAAATCAAATCTGGCACACGACTTGACGTGTCATTATTAAGCGTTCTGACCGTCAGAATTCAGCCAAATTACACCCTCGGATCAGGACAAATTTCTATTTCATATCATGAGACTTGCAGACCTGATCTACGTGCGGTGACCGCTGAACTGAAACTGGACCGCCACGTGCGATCTGCGAACCCTGCCAGACTGAAAACTTGATGTATGCTAGATCCAGTATGCATGGACTTAAGTCCGATCGCGTTCGGTCAGGGGACCACCAGAAATGATCTTTTGGACCGAAACAACCCTGATTTGGATATACCCTAAGTAAACTTTGTTCCCGAGCCTATTCCGGGCATTTTTAGGCTTATAAAAGGAGTTGAAACCCTCACTCCTCTCTCCCATCCGAATTTGAGAAAAACCCTAGATTGGGAGAGAGAAAAGGTGAGAGTTTGTGAGAGAGATTGGAGAGAATTTTCCTGCCGTTGCACCACCTGTTGCAAGTGCCTAAGCAACACGCTTCGATCACCTGGCCGGTGATTCCTCCGCGTTTTCAGGTAAGAAAATACCCTAAAAGTTGCTGATTTGAGGTTCACTAGGATTCATAGCATGTTAGCTGATAGAACTCGTAAAACAGGTTGTCTAGTCGCCGTGGACGAAGCGTATACGCTCCGTTCGAAACGATACGTTTATAAGAGATAAGGTGCGGATTTTAGACGCTTTGATTGACTGTTTCCAACGCTTTTAATGTCGTTTAATAGTAGATTATCGACGGCATCTCCGTTTGACATGTACAACATGCTGTCCGTTTCCTGTTTCGTAAATCGGCGAAGAATATGAGATTTAGGGCATTTTAGTCATTTGTAGGAAGTACTGATTTCATTCATATTTTGCTGATGTGATTGACATGGTTTATTGTCGCATTAGAATGTTAGGAATACGTACATAATTAGTTTGGCGAAGAGATTCTCCTAAATGCGCACTTCAGGTCGACATACTATATGTAGACTTAAGTGTGTAGTGTAAGTGTTTGTATAAATGCTTGTATTAGTTTGAGATTATTTTCTCAATTAATATGCTGATGTAAATGATTTCCTACATGTTAGCTAAATACATGATTTCATTACATATATGGAATGCATGTGCTTGAAGATTTGCTTAAGTTGTATATTATAACATGTGTTAACATGCTCACATGGTTGTATTTCATTTCCAATATTCTAATATGATTGCTGATGTGATTCCATAATTGTTTGAGACTATACTTAGTCCAGGAAGTCGGTAACCAAGCGAATTCGTGGTTGGCTTATCTTGGCCACGAACGACGCGTCGATGAACGCGAGCCGTGTTTTGGAGTTGGCGGCAGTGGTTAGGCCACACGAGGTGTTTTACGCACCTCATGTCGTTCGACTTGAGATGCGATCGTGCTAGTCGAGCCCGTCAAGTAACTCGACTGGCCGTTGTATGTTCACCCTGCATGAGTCATAACTTCTTGAACCTAGGATACTGAACTTACCATTGTAAACCCTGTTAACCATGATACCTTGATCCATGAAGACTCATGAGCCGGACATGGTGGTATGGGACACCGTGGTCTAGCTGTCGGCCTACGCTGGGGCCACAAACCTCCACGTAGTGACCAGTGAGCACCTAGTCTCGTGAGCAGATTATGGTGGTATGAGACACTATATTCTTGCTGTCAGCCTACACTGATCAGGCGACGAGTCCTTTGTAGTGACCGCGAGCGTATTCTGAGTCTACGGGAGGCGACGACCCTTCAGTAGCAGTGAGAGTACAGTAGGCCTGTATTGATAAGGTGATAGGGGAGCGGTGCAACGAGTGCGAGCAACAACCCTGGCAGCCCTTACAGCGACCTACAAAATATACATCGTATGAGATTACTAGGAGTGACGACCCTAGACAGGACTGTGTTGGGATTGATATAAGGGAAGTACCTTAGTTTTCCAATCCTGCTGTTTGAATGGACTAATAACAACTCGGCAATCATATCACCATTACATTGCATGTGCCTGGAAGATGTGGAGCACTGAGCGGGATGCACGCATGCCGCGGAAGAAGATGGTGCCGTATGAGGGAGAATGTTGATGAGGGCATCCATCATGTCATGTCATATTGCATTAACAACAGTATCAGGATTATTTGATTTACTGCTTTACTATTATCGCATGATTGATTTGAGAACATGCTAATCTTTGCTCTATGATTCCACTGAGTTGATCACTCACTCCCACGTTACGGGATGGTGTTTGCAACACCCACCAGACCCTGTCTTAGATGCAGGTGATGCAGAGATCCATGAGGTAGAGCCGGACTATGATGAGGACCAGGACGAGTTCTCATACATGCAGTACCACGACGGCTTTGCTTAGGTGACCTGGGTTGACGGGACTCTTCAGTGGGACTCGTTTGAACATTTTATTTTGTTTATTTATATGTATATGAGACTCAGTGATGTATTCATACTTTAGTGACAGTCGAGATCTACTTTGTTTTTTTTTCATACAGTGATATATATATATTCTTTAGTCTTCTGCTTGCTTTTATCACTGGATCTGGAGTATGAATTGCAGTTTTGGTATACTTTTACTCATGTGAATGCTTTAACTCAGACAACATTGAATCATAATCATTTTTGTTGCATAAGTGACGGTCTGGAACTCGGGAGTTGAGTTTATACACGACCCCCGATTTTCAGGGTGTTACAGTCATCCATGCCGTTCATCTACTTTTATATATCAATTTATGATATGGTAGACAAAATGAAGTATATGTCACTCTCAAGTGGACCACATTACAGGAAACAGTGTTCAATGAATTTTGACCATTAAAAACGTTTTGGGGGCCATAAAAGTTTTGGATCTAGCTGATATTTATTTTTTCCCTTCATCTGGGTCTTTATGACCAAATAAACAGATTGGATGTCAAATAAACAGTACAGTGGGCTAGGAGGATTTTAATTGTGAATATTCATTTATTGATTTTGTCCTCTGGTGTGGCCCACCTAAGATTTATATCCCAATCATTTTTGGTATCGAGCATTAAAATGATCTGTTAAAATGGATGAACGGAATGGATGAAACACGTACATCATGGCGGGGGCCACAGAGCACCGACCACCAATCGCTTGGGTGTAAACGCCAATCCAATGACCAGATCTAGCGAATACGATGGGGGATGATCGAGTTCCTACAGTCGACGCTGCCCAAACTCGCAGGGGAGTAGGCTCGGTGGGATTTGACAATCCTATCCCACCTAATACCCTTTAATACACCCTAATCCATTTGCCCAAACAGGCCCTTAAAGCTTACGTCTGCTGTTCGAACGGTTCAAAGAAGATCAAAGTTACTTGGGCCTACAATAATGTATTTATTATGTCCACATTATTCATCCATTTTATAGGGTCATTTTAATGCATGAGCCCAAAAATGGGTCACATCTAAAGCTGAACAGACCACACAACATGTAGTAGTGAGAAAATGATACTTACCATTAAAATATTCATAGGCCCATTATAATGTTTATTTTCCATCATCCAGTCTTTTCATAAGGTCACACATACCTAGATGAAGAGGAAAAACAAACATTATATTGATCCAAAACTTCTATGACCCTCTAAAAGGATTTCAATGATATATATCCAATCCTACAGATTTTTGCATTGTGGCCCACTTAATCTTTGGATCTGTTTTAATTTTAGGCTCAAGCCTTACTATGAGATTTCCAAATAGATAGACGGTTTGGATATAACACATACCTCGTGATAGGACTCATGGAACTTGGTGATGTTAACACAGGCTAATCGGTGGTGTGTAGTACACCAGCCAAATCGCTTTCCTCGTTCACCTGTCTACTTGAGCGATTGAATGTGTACCACGCACCACCGATCCAGCTAACGTGTTGAGGTTACCAAGTTCTGTGGGTCCCATCATGAGGTATGAGGTATGTGTTATATTTGAACCTTCCATCCATTTGATGAATTCATTGCAAGGCTTGAGCCGAAACATAGGACAAATCTAAAAATCAAGTGGACCATACTGTAAAAAAAACAGTGGGGGATTGAATGTCTACCAATGAAATCCTTTTATGGGAAATAAAGGTCACGATGGCCCACGTTAATGGTGAGAATCATTATCCTCACTGCTATTTGTGGTGTGATGCGATTGAGCTTTGGATATGACTCATTTATTAGATCACACTCTAAAATTATCTTGCCAAATGGATGAACCTGGTGAATATAATAAATACATCGTCATGGGGTCCATGTAACTTTGATCTCCTTGGAACCATTTGTATAGCCGGGAGATTGGGGAGTGCTAGCGCTCGTCTTTGCATGATACATACACACTAGCCAGGTTGATGATGTGTGGTAGACCAGCCAAACCACTTCTATAAACACCCCACCTTGAGGCCATAAGCTTAATTGAACAAAAATCCTCATCTATGATCTATACCCTTAATCCTATCCAAACCCTTATCTAAATCCAAAACCCCAATCAAAACCCTCAACCCCATCCAAAACCCTAGGACTCTGGAAACTCTAAAACCCAATTAACCCAATCCCAGTAACCCGATGGAACCTTAAACTTGGTCTCGAACTCAAACCCTAGGAAAAACATAGTTTACAGAATATCATGGTAAAATTGCAAAAAGTAAAAACTTGCGATGTTTTTAATATCAAAGTAATATCACAAGATTTACAAAATCTCGAAAGTACTTGTCACATTGGGTGCAATGTCTATGGTGGAATGGGTAGTTTACCAATGACTTGGACCATATATTAGGTCCACCCCTTTCTCCATAAACCACCTGTTGCTGCTTAGTTTTCAGTAGTTGGAATGTGGTTGTGCCAGAATTGAATTTGCAGCTCAATTCGAACCGAACAACTATGACCCCAAGCGTTGAGATATGCAGACACAGTGTATGACCGAGATCTGATGTGATTAGTTTCCTATTCAGTCACTCACTCAATGTATAAATAAGATCATGCGATATTCAGAGGGTACTGTTTGTCCTTTGATGATGGGTTACACCTTTACTTTTTGTATGAAAAAACTTTTCAGTGCAAATAAAGAGAAATGAGGTAGGGATTCTTACAATTGATTGTGAAGAATAGCTGCAAAACACCTCTCCTGATGCAGAACTGAATCCAGCGTGCAAGCGTATACTCAAATTACAGCTAAAATTACCAACTACATGATTAGTGCTAAAGATTACATTATAGTATGGAAACAATAAGCAAAAAGTAAAGGATTACAGTAAGGAATGTAATCTACTTGGCAGAAAAGTAGAATAATTATACTAAGGAATGTAATTGACTGGTAATTGAAAGATAATTGAAAGATAATGTTTGGTTTTGATTGGGTTGGTATGAGAAGACTTGCTCTGTTGAACCTCTTTGCTATTTATAAACTTAATCAGGCCATCTAGATCATTCCCACGTTCTGACGGTTATTATAACTGCTTGATACTATTTGACCTTCTATGTTTCTTCTTCTACTATCTGTCTTGTAACTGCTTCTTCACGATTACGGCTTCATCGACCACTTAAATAATGACATGGCATTGTTTGATGTGCTCCATCTCTATTATAAAAACACCATGTGGATCTATACAGGTCACACGTAACTTACTCTATTAGGTTCTTATGAGAAATGGTGACAATAGGGATGACGGTTGCCCCTACGTCGCTTCGCCTTTGGAAAATGGTGAAATCAGCGTGTGACCCCTCATTAATGCAATATTAATTAACTATGCATGGCGATACCTTAATAATTGTCTTTGGTCGACTCATCGCAACACTTCAACAGCAACTGCCCTTTATCGAAACGAGAGTCAAACCCCATTTCGGCATGTGTTCTTACATCGTTTCTAATAAAATCATAATGATGTCCTAATAAATGCTCCATCACGTCAGGGTTTCAAAATACAAAGGGCATAGAACAAGGTTTGCAGGTTAAAAAGGTCATTCTACGGCCTGAAATAGTCACTTAGGTAGTGGTACAAGACACCGAGTGATGGGAAGTTCTTTATCTTAGTGTTGTATGCTAATGACATGCCCATCGTCAGTCATAGCATGTTTGAAATTGACATACTGAAGACTCAGTTATTAGGGACATTTGAGATGAAAGATCAGTGGGCTACAAAGAGAATTCTCGGCATTGATATATACAAAGACAGGAAAATGAGTAGATTATGGTTATCTCAGGCAGAGCCGGTCAGCGTTCCTCATGCGAATCATTTTAAGTTATCTTCTGAATAGTGTCATAAAATAGATGAAGAAAAGTAGGATACGTCCCATGTATCTTATTCTAGCGAGGTTAGAAGCTTGATGTATGCCATATTCTGTACAAGGCTGGATATTTGACATGCAGTAGGTATTGTTAGTAGATGCATGTCTAATCCCAACAAGCAATGCTAGGAGGCAGTGAAATGGATACTTTGATATATTCAACTTATGCTGGACTACACCTTTGTAACACCTCGGTTCTCAAAAACTAAGCATACTACTCGTTTTCTGAAAAATCAAGCACTAACTTTTAAAATTCAAGTCTAAATTAAAATATTCTTGACATCAATCAGAGTTAGAAAAAATTATTAGCGGAGTATACCGTGCATTGAGTAAAAGCTTTTCCATTCATAACTAAATCCTAATTTAGTGCCCATACATGACTTATACAACCCGAATACTAAAAGTACACTAATAAAAAATAGAAATCTATTAACTAATGATGAAGCTCAATGTCTCATTGAGACCTCTTCTAGCTCCTCAACCGTCAAATCTGTTCCAACAACTAAGTGAACAACATCGGCTTGCTTTACACCTATATTAAGTTATATGTTTTGATAGCGTTAATGGCTATCGTAGTGAGGAATACCCTCTAAGATTACATACTCATCATTCATAATCCAGTATAGTTCACAAAACATAGAAAGATATATATTAAATAATAAAATTCGAAATCATGATCATACACTCATAAATATAACCAACTAACATAGTTTCACTATTAGGAAAGTGTAGTAAAAATCATAATGCGAGTGAATATATCTAGATAGTTAGATAATCAACATATGACATTCTATTACACGTGAAAATCATATTGTACATGAACTTCACAAGATTAGAAAATCAATAAGTGAACTTCTGCTTCACTCGAAAATCATATGAACTTCGTAAAGTGACTCAAAAATTAATAAATGAGCTTCAACTTCACCCGAAAATTAAATAAAACTCCATAAGATGGCTAGAAAATCAGCATGTGAACTTCAGTTTTACCAGGAAATCATAATATAAGTGAACTCCACAAGATGAATAGAAAATCAACAATCAGATCTCTACTTCATCCAGAAATCACATTGTACGTGAACTCTGCAAGGTGACTAGAAAATCAGTAAATGAACTTTAGCTTTACTCAGAAATCACAATACAAGTAAACTCCGTAAGATGAAGAAGAATTAATACGTGAATTCTGACGTCACTCAAAAATCATATGAACTCCACGAGGTGACTAAAAAAAATCAATAAATGAACTCCCGCTTCACCTGAAAATCATATAAAACTTCGCATAATGACATAAAAATCAATAAGTTTATACAAATTAAACCATTAAGCCTCCAAAGGAAAAATATTTTATCAAAGCTACATAGGGAAAATATCTGAAGATCAATTCCACATAAGGCAAATATGCAATAAAAGCCACATACGGAAAATAGTCCATCAATGGATGCATTAAAAATGGGTTATCCCCTAAAGCCGCATAGGTGCAAATGATCCACGAGAAGGTAAGTTCACAACAAATTCCATTTAATTTATTAGAAATATATACTAGTTCAAAGTCCTCCAAAATATCATTAAAAAATTATAAGTGGTAAGTATCTAATTGATTAACAAATTTGGTAACTTGAGATAATATGCTGCAATCAAATCATTCATGCTTACTAAAATTAAAGAGACATGCTAATAATCCAATTCAAGAGTCAATTGTGCAACAAATTCGATTACTCAAGAGATACTAAATGTAAGAGATTAAAATATCATCTACATTAAGATTAATAAATTTAAGTAAAAAGCTTAAAGGGGGGAGGGGGTAATCACCTCGGCCAATTTAAGATGAAATCAACACGAATCACTTCAATATGCATAAATTCAACCCAGTATCCACACCAACCCGACTTAGACTTGAATCAATTCAAGTAAAGACGATCTATAATTGTGAGATTTAAATCCTTACAAATAAATAGAGAATTAAGAAAAAAATACCTTAATTAGACATGATTTAACATGTAATAGCAATGAAGCTTGCTTACCTGGCTGAGCTTGACTCGATTTAACTTGACTTAACCTCTAATGGTCCAACTGTGATGAACTTGGTAGAACTCGTCGAGTTGACTCGATAGCGACCTAAGCAAAGTCTTCCTTCTTTTCTTCTTACCTTTGCTTGCTAAAATGACCTAAATATGGACTCAACTGAGTTCAAGTGAGTCAGCGATTCGACTCAAGTCAGTAACCTGACCTAGTTTTGGATCGAGTTGAATCAGTCTTTTTCCTTCTACCATCTTTCTTCTCTTCCTTCCCCTTCTTTCTCGTTATCCTTCTTCTTACTTAGCCAATTAGGGGTTGGATTTAACCTTAACTTGGCCAAACTTACAACATTAGATTCAGCGAGTTGATTCGTGCAACCTCTCTACCCCCGAGTCAACTCTCTTTCTCTCTCTCTCTCTCCATTATCTTTCTCCTCTTCCTTTTCTCTTTCCTTCTATCATACCTCTCTAGAAAGGCTTAGAATGAGCCAGAGTTTAACCCAGCCACCACCAACCAGACGCACGGCTCATTGTGGAGCGACACGATGAGTAATAACTTGGGCGCCCGACTCTCCTTCTCTCTCTCTCTCTCTCTCTCTCTCTCTCTCCCCTCTCTCCTTCCTTTATTCTTTGTTTCTCAGGCAGGTCCAACAAGGCAATTGGACCAAAACTCGACCCAACTTAGACTCAGTGAGTCAAGTCCATTTGACTCGATAGCAGCCCACAACCTGGGATCTCTCTGTCTCCCTCGTTTCTCTTCCTCTTTATCCCTCCTTTCTCCTTCCTCTCTTCTGATTTCGTTGATGCAATGACCAGTCCCATAATTGGCCTAAAACCGACCTAAGGGTGGTATGACTCATTAAGTAAAACAGTCCAATGACCCAACTCAACTACTACTCTGCCACTCTCTCCAACTTTCTTGCTCTTTTTCTTTCTTTTATCTTCCTCTCTCTCTCTCTCTCTCTCTCTCTCTCTCTCTCTCTCTCTCTCTCTCTCTCTCTCTCTTTTCTTCTTTTGCAATGACCTGCAGCTCATCCCAATGCGAGACTTAGTCCGAGTTGAGCTGGTGCGACAGTGAGAGGAGGGCACTCACTACTCTCTCTCTCTCTCAATTTCTATTTTGGGGAAGGAAAGCACTAAAAGGAGGTTTTTATAAGCTACACTAATCTTATACCAGAAGTTTCAACTACAACCAATCAGTGGATTAGTTGCACCAAGTTAGTTTCGAACTTGGATGCAACACAATGAAACTTCACTTATCCAAGTTCGGTTGCCTTAAATAGCTTACATGGCTCTTATCAAACATAACAGATGAATTTATGGGACCTCGACCCACCTAAAGGATGTCTTCGATTAGCAAAATGAGGCCCATCCAAGAAGATGGATTTTTCAGACAAATTGGGGAGAAGGCTCAATCGATCATGGAAGAATTACCACAGATAATTGATCTTGTGATCTGAGCCCTATGGATGGCTTGGATTGGGCCACTAAACACAATGACACCCACATTTTGGAGAGGCATTACCAAAATCTCAGTGGTGAATGAGATTTTATCTCTCAACTCGGTTCTCTTGAGATAGAGAAATCTCACAAGATCTCATTTTTCTTTTACTAAGGGAGAAATCTGACGCCCTAAAACAATGCTTTAGATGATCCCAAAAGGGAAACAAGTGGTTGGGATGATGCGAGCACACTACAGCTCGCAACAAGGGGAGATTCTCTCTGCCTTTCTTTCTACAAAGGAAAGCCCTAGCATGGAGGGCTGGGATTTGATATAATGAAAGGTCACGATGAGAGGAGAGGTGTGCGGATTGACCACTAGCACGACACGGAGAAAATTGGGATTTTCATTTTTGGCAAACCGCCACACAAAGTGCTGTTGCACCTATGATCGTGCATTTTCTTGTGGGAGTTAATGTGTGAAGGTCACTGGGGTTTGGTCGAAATCGTCAATCGAACACGATGGACGGTTCAGATCATTCAAGGAATAACAGCTGGTGGGCATAAATTTAAATGAACAATTGCAGCTAGTTGTGGCAAGAAAAGGAAAAAAGAAAATAAAAGAAAGAGGGAGGATTCCCTTCCTTTTTCGGGGGAGCTCGAGTCAAACCCGAATGACCAAGTCTCGACGTGCAGTGTTCTGTAGTGTGCACCAGTATGTGTACACAAACAGACTTAAGTGGGGTCCGCTATGATGTTCTATAAAATTTGCATTGTCCATTTTCTTTAGAGGTTCGAAGTAAGGCCTCTGATCAAAGATCATGCAAATCAAAAGCTCATGTGGGACATAGTCAATTTGAGTTATTTTGTTGATTCTTATCAATTCGACAGGTGGATTGACTCTGAATTTGGACATCAAGTCTCCAAAGAGTCTAAGGGGCCGTTTAAGTGAAAATCAATAGTGGTTTTAGTGGTGTGATGATCTAATTAGATTGATCAAATGATATAATTTTACATTGGGTGCCTTAGCGCTACCAAAAAAATCAAGCAAAGGCTACGGACTATGGGGGTTTTTAGCTATGGTTTAAAGCTGTAACTATATAGCTACGGCTTTGAACCATAACTAAAAGCCTATAGCCAAATCCTTGAAAAAAAAAAAAACCCACGAGTTATTTCATTCTCGCACGGATGCTTTTTTCATTCACTCACTCCCAATATCTCTCCCACGCCCTTCCCTTGCCTCCACCTCACCCCCACACCTTAGCCCCACCTCCGCCTCTCTCTCTCTCTCTCTCTCTCTCTCTCTCTCTCTGATTTTTCTCCTATCAACTGCCCTCTCTCATTCACATTTCTTTCCCCCTTTTCTTCTTCTAGGTTTAGGTTTTTTATTTCTCATTTCTGATCTTTTCTTCCTCTCTCTTCTACGTAAAAGGGAAAGCATTGTTGCTAATGGTGATTTCGTCAATGGGGGAAATTCGAGCATCAGTAGCAAGTTTTTAGACACTCGACAAATTTAGAGGTAAGTAACTACACGTTCACTGGTTCATAGTAATGGGGTTGATTCTCCATTTCCTAATAATAGATCTCATAGAAGGTAATGATGCTTACCCTGATACTTACCTAAATCGAGTTGAGGACAGGTGTCAATGCCCTTGGCTCACATTTGGGTTAGAAGATGCAAACCCAACTTGAAATCAGGTTTGTTCTAGGAAAAGGTTGGATTTGGGTCGATTTAGTTCGAGTACAAAGGATTTTAAATAAGCTCTCTACTTGAGAAACAACATATCTTGTTCTGATAACGTAGAGAGTTTCGTGACTGCATCTAGCAAACTACCTCTTTTTGAACATTTATCATAGAAGTAGCTCATGATCTCAACTTACCTATTTGGGCATTTGTCTAAGGATGCAAGCACTGGAGAACTTAAAGCTTAGTTCCCATTTTGGCCCAAAGACTATGTTCTGAGAGTAGCTCGCGAACTTAAATGTATTGGCTAGATGGGAAGCTTTGACCTCTTAATGAGATCATAAATGTATTAGTCATGTCCTGGCCATGTTGGTGAATTTGTACTACATCATAGTTCATATTCTCATAACATTCTGGTGAATTTGTACATGGTTTACATGCTTATTGCATTCCCTAGTTTTGCTCAGTGCTTGCCATCTTTTCCTTGTTCTGGCTTGACAGTTTTCATTTCTTATCATGATTATGTTGAAATTACAGGGGAAAAAGGTTCTATGCAAAGGAAGGTAGAGGTACTTCATGATTTGAGGCATTTGTTGTTGAAGTCTGAGGTGCCTCCTGTTGAAGTAGCCCTCAAAGATGGGGCAATTCCTGTTCTTATTTAATGTCTTTCATTTAGAACACCAGATGAGTAGTTCCAAAAATTTTGACTTTTGTTGTGGTAGTAACTGGTTTAAACATTTCTTGTACAGGTCATTCTTGTTAGAAATTGGAAGCTAATCACTTATTCAACATTCACAACTTAGGTGTGAGATTTTGTACGGGTCATTCTTATTAGAAATTGGAAGCTAATCACTTACTCATCATTCATAACTTAGGAGTAAGATTTTCCTGTTAATTACATGCTTTTGGGAGTGCATGAATTGGTAATGTTCATTCATTTTGTGCGTGAGCACTTGTGCTTCTGTGGCTGTGTGCAATATTCTACTTCTCTATCCCACTCATTTCCATCAATGACCTTCTTGTTGGCTATCATCTTCAAGTATAACCCACGCATCTCAACATTTTAAGTTAAGATTTGTTTTGATTCATATAACATATTGTCTTTTGGCACTTTCTAAAGGATCATGTAGACTTTGTAAAAAGTAAAGAAGCATTGGCTTCTGTTTTTAGGACATGGGTTTTCGAGTTTGGAGGATGGATGGTCTTCATCTAAGTATTTATGCCCATTTCATGTCATGCAGGAAAAAGCAAAAAATGAACTTAAGAAATTATGTCAAAGCCTTGGTTTCAAGTAACTTGGTGTCTTTTTCTAAAATTATATCATTTATCTCTTAGTGAAATTGGTTCTTGTCAATATATGAGAGACATTATTATTATAATTTCTACCAGGGCATGTACTACAATGGTAAGAAATACCATTATTATAATATTTTTTTAAAATAAAAAATAAAGGCAGTAGCTATAGCTATTAATCTTAGCTCTTTATCTAGAAATTATAGTTGTTGCTAACTTCAGCCTATTGCTACAACTCTCGTTCTAGCTTTTGCTACAAATATAATCCATAGTTGTATATACTTTTGCGCTATGGAAAGTATGGCTATAAATTTAATCCGTAGACATATCTTTAAGACCTATGGCTATGGTACCAATAACTATGGTCATGCTACAGACAATAACCGTAGAAATAGGTCTTTAGCTATGGCTTTTATCCGTAGCCTTTGTCCCTTTTCTGGTATTGTAGACTCCATGAATGGTGGATCCATTGATTGAGGTCTTGATATTAATTTGGGATGATTTACATGATCTAACAAATTATTGTCTGAAGTTTCGTAGCAATTTTCTTCTTAGAAGTATGATTTCTAAGGTTCAATGTCTGGTATGGAGCATATACACCCTAGGACATTATAGATGATCGATATCATATTTCTATCAATGGAGATTTGATTTCTTCGATATTGTATGTCCATATATGTATCAGGATGAAGATCAAATGTTCAGCTTCATTGATAATCAAATCTAAGGACTTGGATTGCATTTAAGTTCGAATGATGATATAAAGAGTGATCTTAAAAATCAGTGTTTGGATGACTTGATTTATGGACCATGATAGTTCTTAATGTTTAGATTTATACTAGAATGGTAATGAATGTTTAGATAAATCGAGTTTATGTTTACACTAAATTAGGTTCTCATGGTAACACCTGAGCATTAAAAAGTATGGGGTGTTACAATCTACCCCCTGTTAAAGAGAATTTTGTCCCGAAATTCAACACTTCTATCATGAATGGAATCGAGGATAACCCCTACTATATAAAGTAAGAGAATATTTCTATTTTTATTATTCAGGAAAACAGGGTAGGATGGTTGTAGTTGGTTTGAGCCCACTATGCCAAACTTCTGCTTGGCCAAGGTGGTGAGTTCATCGATATCACTTCTAATCCTTGATGAATATAAATCTTTTACTTGACTAGGGCATTGAGATTATTGTAATCATCATCAAAGTTGGGAAACTGATTTCCAGACATGGTTATTACAAGTAGAATCAAATATTACTACAAATCTCATCTATAGCAAATACTCAAATAATCATACGCTATTGAATTCCTAAAACTTTTAGTGTATTTTTCAAGTCTATTCCCATCAAAATTTGACCGTTGCACAATATGTCAATATATTTCATTACAAATATGCCACAGTCATAACCATTCGTTTGCTTCAATTTTGATCAAACCATGTATACTTTGTTTTAACATGGTTCCGTCAATTCGTGGTCCTGATCATTCTCGTCACTTGGAGATATGTTATTTAGTTCTACACATTCATAGTAAGAGTGCCCAAGGTTTATTTATATAAGAGAAACGGGCCCAAATGACCATCACTCTACCACTAAGCACTCTGATTACCTAATGCACTACATGAAATTTCAGGACTAAAATTTCTACATGAGAACTTAAGTTGGAAGTTTACTATAGCCATACTACTACATATTCACAAAAATTTTAATTCTTACGAAGCACTTTATAATTGCTAAGGAGAATTTGTAAATATTGCACCTTGATGGGCTCTCTCAAGGTTAAGTGTATCTAAGGCCTACATCGATCGGTTTCCTGTTCTTGTGCTTGAGGTCGCGAGGCTTGAGTAGGATTTGAAGAAATCTGAGTCATTGGACGAGGATATTCTTGCCATACTAGAGGAAAGATTAATCTCTCATCTCTCATTTTCTTGAAATATTGTTTTAAGATATGACCTAGTTTTCCACAATAGTTGCAAAGCTTAACTTGACCTAAAGAATAGTTGGGTGAGACATGAATTTCATCATCTTCTTAGTCATATGAGATGTAGATGGTGTTGACTTAACTTTAATCACTGAACTTCGAATAGGAATATGTGTTTTGGCCATATGATTGAAATCTTTTTCTATTCGCATGGATTTGTCTACGACATATGCAAAGTTAACAAAATCCAAAGTGCACAACCTTAAACAAATTTCAGGTCGAAGGCCCTCCTCAAACTTTTGTAGTTTATATGTCTCATCCTTAATAACCTGTGGTGCATATTGTGACAACTCGTCAAGGTATGTTTCATATTAAGACGTTGACATATTTCCTTACTTTAACTTGAGGAACTGAGTTATTTTCTCATTACGGTAGCATTGGGAAAAATATTTTTCACTAAACTTTTTCTGAAACTCAGCCTAGGTCCATTCATAATCTGTTGGAACTCTTCTTAACATGCTCTCCCACTAGACATCTGCCTCACCTTCCAGGGCATAAGTGGCAAGAGTAACCTTCTGGGCATTTGAACAACCCAACGGTCTCATCCTCTTAGCCATTTGATTCAACCAATGTTCTTTCATGACTGGAACTAGCGCTCCTGAGAAAGTCGGTGGCCTTAACCTTTGAAATCTTTTAAACATATCCACTTTGCTAATCCCCTTATACTTTGAGACTGGTGCATGAATATTATGTTGAAGAGTCTCCAATAATGCGGCAATTGAAGCCTATTGTTGTTGTATAATTGTAGTCATTTGACTAATGACATCGTACAGTGGGGCTTCATGTTGCATATTTAATGGAGGTGTGCCAACAAAACCTATAGGAAGTGGAGATGGGATAGTTCTTGATGTTGACTCTCTTTCAGGGTTACGTGGTCTGACTGGAGATATAAGAGTGTGCTCAAAACCCTCCCCCCTAATAACCTCAATTGTTGGTGAAATTAACAACTATGGAGTCTGTGGTTTTAAGAGATAGGATTTTGGAGCCATAATCCTGTCAAAATAAAGGATTTGTCATGGTCCTATCCACATAGGCTTAAACAAGTCTCAACCTAAGATTATGAAGTGGTTTATACATTCTCAAGATACAAAGGAGAAACCTTGACAAAAATCTTGTGACTAGAGTGTCATTCGAATCAATATAAGTTTGACAACTCTCTATTCTTTGCAATTATGTGCAGTAAGACCCCAAAGGTCATAAGATGAACAACCAAGCATCCTTCTAACTATGGTTTAAATTGTAACCCACATCTTCTAATCTCAGACCTATTGTTAAGGTTCTACAAATATCTTAAAGTTATATTTATGACCCAATACCAATCACAAGAGGACTAAATTTGTGAGTCCTTGGATCTAACTAAATTTCCCTATAACAGTTGAATTTTGTTTCTAAGTTTAATAGCTAATCTAGTGATTTTAAAGGGAGCCTAAAATTTAGATCTCGAGATTCACAAAACACCCTAATGTTAAGGGAATTAAACCTAGTTTCAAGTCTCTAATTTCATCAATGTAACTTTCGAGTATTTAAATTTATATAAGTCTCATTTGCCCAAGGCATGATTTATATAAACTCCACTATGATACCATCTGTAACATCCTAGTTCTAGAAACCTTAGTATACTAATCGTTTTCTAAAAACCCAAGCATTAACTTTTAAAATTTAAGTCTAAATTTAAACAGTCTTGACATCAATAGAGTTAGTAGCAATTATTAGCAAAAGTTTTTCCATTCATAACCAAATCCAAAAATAATGCCCATACAGGATTTATATAACCCAAATACCAAGAGTATACTAATAAAAATAGAAATCTATCAACCAATGATGAAGCTCAATATGTCTCATTGGGACCTTGTCTAGCTACTTAACTGCCTGTATTATTCCAACAACCAAGTGAACGACATCGACTTACTCTACACTTGTATCAATTGATATCTTTTGATAGTGTCAATGGCTATCGCAATGAGGAATACCCTCTAAGATTAAACACTCACATTCATAATCTAGTATAGTTCGCAAGACATAGAAATAAATATATTAAACAATGAAATTCGAAATCATGATTATACACTCATAAATATAGCCAACCAACATAGTTTCACTATTAGGAAAGTGTAGTAGAAATCACAATACGAGTGAATATATCTAGATAGTTAGATAATCAATATACGACCTTTTATTGCACCCGAAAATCATATTGTGCATAAATTTTACAAGATAACTAGAAAATCAATAAGTGAACTTCTGCTTCACCCGAAAATCATATGAACTTTGCATGGTGACTCAAAAATCAATAAATAAACTTAAGCTTTACACGAAATCACATCGAACTGTCACGTCCCAAACTCGAAAACCGGGCTTACAAAATTCTCGACAGCCTCCGTAGTACCCCATTCTCGGCTCCCGGCACCCATATACCAGGTTCCGATCCTAGGATGCTACAAGGAGGATTTCTAATATCCATTTGATTTGTAATGAGCATAACATAAGCATAACCCACGAACAATAACCACAAGAACACCACCACAAAATCCACTATGATCAAAAACTTTAAGTACAATGCATCTGAAGGGAAATACAAGATAATACAAATACAGAAACTCCAAAAGTTTGGCTGAACGCTCCAACGACGGCGAGACTAAGGCTGCGTCGTGGCGTCACCTGCACGCATCAATCGTGCATAAGCTTATAACAAGCTTAGAGGGTGGTGTAAGTATGTGCGCAATATAAGCGAGCTCAAAATACAAGGTCAGAGTAATGCGGAATCATGCTGATGAATACATGAATACAATCAGCCGTACCAAGGCTATGCGGTGCAAGATGTGAATGCGATCGGCCACATCCAGGCCATGTGATTTAGAATGCAAGTCAAGCATATCAATCCTCATCCACATATCAATGCAGCTCCTTACTAGAGCATCAAGTCAATACGGTTCTCAGTTTGGATAATCACCGGGGTCTAGTACACTCTACGCCAGCTTGTCGTCCCTATCCGAACGTACAACTGGGAGAGCAGAAAAGACCTCACTATCCGTCTGCCAATATCGGGCCCGGCTCGTCGATAGTGGACCGATTCCTCAAGCTGATCAAACTCAACATAGAAGTTTCCCCCTCACTCAGGCGGGTAAGGTCACACCCCTTTCCAACCGACCACGACACAGTGGGAGACGCGGCCTATTGGTATACGGCCATCGCGCACTCGTGTATCCACTCGGTCTGGACATTGGAGTCATCCTTTGGTACCATCGAGTTTAGAAATTTTCATCTAGGGACATCTATGACGCCCGTATGCTAGACCAAATATTTTCGGTATCCAATCCAGCCACCCACGATGCATCTGTGGAGGCTATGACCCTGATATCAATAGGGTATACAATAATCACAATCATACAAATGCAAGTGCATGAGTCACACTACAAGTCATGCAACAGTCCTACGTGTACCATGCACTCATGTAGGGCAACTCCACCTATCAGGGAGTCCATAAACAGTTCGCCCGAAGGCATATGCTATGATCAGTCACTTCTCATATCAGTCATACATATAATGCGTATGATAATGAATCATGAATCTATACTAAACATGTATACAGAGATGGGTTCTGCGTATAACTGAGATGGGCCGAGACAGCCTACTTACTACAAGTATGGGCCTATTAGTGGGCCTTAGGGAGGGTGACAATGCAGACATTTAACCGACGTCATCCTTACAATGTGGGCATGTAACCATCATTTTTTCCAAGGCATTACTTGCTATAAATATCATTATATGCCATGGAGGCATCACGCATTGCAATGGACCTAGTTGTACCCAATTGGGCCTTAAGTACATCAATTGGGCCGTATCATATGGGCTTTACATTCATCAAATGGATCACCTCAATGAGCCTCACCAATGGGCCTTAGGTCCTTTGCAATGAGTCATAACCCATGGGCCTTAGAATTCATTAAAAATGAGCCCAATCACATGAGCTTTATGTGCATCAAATGGGCCTAATCACATATGCCTTATATATACCAAAGTGGGCCTCAACAATGGGCCACAAATACATCAAATGGGCCTACACACATAGGCCCATATATAACAAAGTGGGCCTTAATGGGCGAGCCACAAATACATTAAGATGGGCCTCAACAATGGCCTTAAAAAAATCTCAAAATTGTTGGACGGTTTGGATGAAACTCATGCATCATGGTAGGCTCCCATGTGGGCCCACTATAAAATTTATTTTCTATCCAATCCTGGGCCCACTAAAATGCTTATTTGCCACCCAACCTGTTGGTAAGACCACGTGAGCAAGGGCTCTACTATAATGTTTATTTTACATCCAACCTGTTGATAAGGCCATGTGGCAAGGGGCCCACCAAAATATTTATTTTCCATACAACCTGTTGATGAGATTACATGACCATGGGGCCCCATCATAATATATTTATTTTCCATCCAACCTATTCATAAGGTCAAGTGGACCATGGGCCCACTGAAATGCTTATTTTGACGTCCAACCTGCTCATATGATCACGTGGGCCAGGGCCCACTGTGATGTTCATTTACCACCCAATTTGTTCATAAGGTCACGTGGGCCAGGGGGGCCCACGATGATGTATATTTGCCATCCAAACTGTTCACGGGTCACGAGGACCATGGGCCACTGTGATGTTTATTGCCATCCAAACTATTCATGAGGCCGCGGTTGGGGGCCCACCACAAGGTGGTTCGCCAATCCAGCCCACTCATTATGTGTGTCCCACCTGACTGGGGGTTCTGACCAAGTTTCAGCCACGTCCAAATTTCAGGTAGGCCCCACCAAGTGCTTTTATATGTTTCAGGCATGTCTTCACATAATTTTAGATGGTAGGCCCACGTGAGTTCCGTATACGGCTGATTTTTGGGAACAACCCCTATTCAAAGGGGACCATTCAAATGCACGGTGTTGATGGTTGACACACATCACAGTGGGGCCCACAGCTAGGCCGTGAGGGTCAGCCCAAACCGGTCCACCCACGCCTGCCCAGCACTGCACGCTGGCGTCCTCAGCACAGCAGCAATCGCTGCTTCTTCTTCTTTTTTATTTTTTTATTTTTTAAATATGGGGCCCACAATAAGATGATCCAATCCGTTTATTGTGTGTGCACCATGTGTTGGACCGTTCAGTCCAAATTTAAGATGCATCCAAATTTCAAGTAGGCCCCACCAAGTGCTTTTATATGTTCAGGCATGTCTCCACGTGATTTTAGATGGTATGGCCCACCTAAGAATCAGATTGATCCCAAATTTTGGCTCAATGCCTAAAATAATCTGAGGAAGATGGTGGAAGGCTTAGATTAAGCACATACATCAAGGTGGGGCCTGCATCAGTGGCCCACCATTTCTTTCTTTTCCTTTCTTTCTCTTTTTTTTTGTCAGCTCGTTAGTACACCTCCATGTCAGTACACGCACCCATGTGGGACGCTGGATAGCCTGGATAAACACTGCATCATGGTGGGTCCCACATGCACGTGGTCCACGTTCACCAAGGTGGGTCCCACATGATCATATCGTGGCCCACCATGCATATACATATATATATACATATGTATATTAATATAAAATAAATATCATTTTACCTAAAATGTGGTGGGCCACACCATTTGATGGATGGAGTAGATTTATCATGAATTTGTGGGGCCCACTTCATTTTAGGGGGAAGGATAAGGAGAGAGAAAGAGAGAGAGAGAGAGAAAGAGAGAACAAGAGACGGTGATGGTGGGGCCCCGCCACTATGGGCCCCACATAATACAAATCATACATCAAAAATGTATTCCACCAACAAGTGGTCCCTAAAAAGAATTTAACGGTGGATCACCCACCTCTTGCACTCCTCCTTGCTCCCTTAGGCTAGTATGCTCCTAGCCTTCGAATTTAACGGTGGTAGATGATGGATCAATGGTTGAGATGGGAGATGAGAGAGTAGGGAAGGTGGGCCACACTTGGCATTTGGGAGAGGGAGAGAGAGCTTGGACATGTGAGGCTTATGGTTGCTTGGGATTTGATTTTGAGAAAGAGAGAGAGATGTGATGCTTGAGAGAAGTGATGGGTGATGTGGTGGTTGGGTGGAGTGATGGGTGAAGGGATGTAAGAGTTGACTATGAGCTTGCTGGTGTAAGAGAAAGGTATGGGTTATTGTACTTGGGTATGGAGTGACTTGACTTGTACTTGACATGAGTGATTGATTGATTGGTGGGACATCTCGTAGAGATTCCCTAGTAATTCGTAACCTGTGGTGTTTCTTCGAATTGAACGCGAGCCTATATCTTCTACCCTGGGCATCGGGTCGGTGCGAGAGTCGCGACGTTAGAACCGCGGCGACGGCGCGGTCGCTAAGGTACAGGTTTCGGGTCGAGTCGACTCTGATATGTGGGACTCGGCTTAGGTTTGAGTGTAAACGTCGAATACAGGTCGAAGGTTGCCGAAATTCGACCGGAAGGATCGTGAAAGCCAACAGAACGGTACGGTCTAGGATACGGGTCTTACAACTCTCCCCTCCAAATAAAAATTTTATCCTCGAAATTTACATAGTTATCGCAGGAGAACATAACTCATAAAAGAAGGAAAAATGAGGCATCGTCATATAAAATCAGAGACAATATACAGGATACAATGTATGATCAATCATCAAAGAGATGGGGATAGCGCTCTCGAATCTCAGCCTCGCGCTCCCAAGACGCCTCATCAATAGTATGGTGACCCCACTAAACCTTTACCAAGGGAATGACCTTGGTCCGGAGGACCTGCTCCTTGTGATCAGGGATACGAACTGGTTGCTCAATATAAAAAGCGTCCTCACGAACCTTTAGCGGTTGCCAATCGATAACAGGAACTATGTCTGACCCATACTTTCTCAACATAGAGACGTGGAAAACGTTATGGACGCCAGACAACTCAGATGGTAAGGCAAGCCGGTAAGCTACGGCGCCAACACGCCCAGTGATCTCAAAAGGTCCTATAAATCTCGGGGCAAGCTTTCCCTTTACTCCAAATCGAACCACGCCCTTTATAGGCGAGACCTTGAGATACACTCTGTCCCCTACATCGAACTCCAAGAGACGATGCCGGCAATCAACAAAATTCTTTTTCCGGCTCTGAGCTGTGCGCATCCTCTGCCTGATGATATCGATAGCCTCGGATGTCTACTGCACAAGCTCGGGACCTAGGAGATGCCGCTCTCCTACCTCGGTCCAACAACTTGGAGATCTACACAGTTTGTCATACAATGCCTCAAAAGGAGTTATGCCAATGGTCGCCTGATAGTTGTTATTGTATGCAAACTCAACCAATCACAGATGCTCATCCCAGCTACCCTCGAAGTCAATCGCGCAGGCCCAAAGCATATCCTCAAGTATCTGGTTGACCCTCTCGGTCTGGCCATCGGTATGTGGATGATACGCGGTACTGATCTGTAAATCAGTGCCCATCGCTCTCTAAAAGCTCCTCTAAAATTGAGACGTGAACCTCGGGTCTCGATAAAAAATGATCGAGACTGGAACACCGTGCAGTCTCACTATCTCCTCAACAAATAGCTTGGCGAGCCGGTTCGTATGCCAAGTCTCACGGATCGAAAGAAAATGTGCCGACTTCATCAGATGGTCCACGACAATCCAGATAACGTCATGACCGCGCTGAGTCCTTGACAGACCCATAACAAAATCGGTAGATACATGCTCTCACTTCCACATTGGGACACTCAACGGCTGCAACAAACCAGGCGGTCTCTGATGATCGACCTTGACACGCTGGCATGTGTCACACTCAGTCAAAAAACTGGTGATCTGGCGCTTCATCCCTGCCCAAAAATACTATCTCCTCATATCCTGATACATCTTCGTTGAACCAGGGTGGATAGAAAATCGCAATCGATGTGCCTCGGTCATAAGATCTCTACGCAACTTAGGAATATCCGGGACACATAATCGGTCTCTGAAGCGAAGTCCACCATCAGAACCAATCTGCCAATCTGTCTGGCTCTCAGATGCTGCCTCTGCTCGATAATCGTGTAACGACTCATCTGTCTGCTGAGCCTCGATCACCCTTGCGACAAGAGAGGGTTGAATCGACAGGCTTGATAGCTGAACGATAGAAGACTGCAAACTAAAATTAAAGTTGTACTCTGCTATATCCTCGAGCATCCTCCATTCCTGAATCATCATATGTGCCACTAGGCATCGTGGCTGACGGCTGAGGGTATCCGTCACCACGTTCGCCTTACCTGGGTGGTACCGGAGGTCAAAATTATAGTCTTTCAGAAGGTCCATCCAACGTCTCTGTCTCGTGTTCAGCTCAGACTGAGAGAATAGATACTTCAAGCTCTTGTGGTCAGAGAAAAGCTCGAACCTGACCTCATAAAGATAGTGCCTCCACACCTTCAGTGCGAAGACGACTGCTACCAGCTCTAAATCATGCCTGGGGTAGTTCAGCTCATGGACCTTGAGCTGACGAGACGCAAAGGCTACCGGTCTGCCGTGCTGCATCAGGACATCACCTAATACAATACGTGATGCATCAGTAAATACAACAAATCCATCACTCCCAGAGGGAAGAGTGAGGACAGGAGCGGATGTCAGACAGTCCTTCAGCTCCACGAATGCCCGCTCACATGCATCAGTCCAAACAAATTCTGCGCCCTTCCGAGTCAACCTGGTCATCGGGGCAGCAATACGGGAGAAGCCCTGAATGAAACGTCGATAATAGCCCGCCAAGCCAAGAAAACTATGGATTTCGAATGAGTAGTGGGCTGGCTCCACTGACGCACTGCCTCAACCTTCAAGGGGTCCACTGCGACACCCTCCCTCGTCACCACGTGACCGAGGAACCTCACCTCCTCCTGCCAAAACTCACACTTCTCCAGCTTCGCATACAGCTGGTGGGCACGGAGGGTCTGCAAAGCGATCTCCAGATGCTGCATATGGTCCTCACGGGTCCTCGAATAGATCACAATGTCGTCGATGAAGACCACAACAAACTGATCAAGATATGGATGATAGACCTCATTCATCAACTGCATGAAGACCGCGGGTGCATTGGTCAGTCCGAAGGACATGACCTGAAACTCAAAATGACCATAACACGTCCTGAAAGCCATCTTCGGGATGTCCTCCTCTCGGACTCGAATCTGATGATAACCGGAACGCAGGTCAATCTTCAAAAAGAACTGTGCACCCTGCAGCTGGTCAAAAAAATATCTATCCTCGGGAGCGGGTACTTATTCTTAATCGTGACCCAGTTGAGCTCGCGGTAGTCTACGCAGAGCCTCAACGAGCCATCCTTCTTCCTGACGAAGAGTACCGGCGCTCCCCAAGGTGAACTGCTCAGACAAATGAATCCCAACTCACGCAACTCGTCCAACTCTCGCTGCAGCTCATGCAACTCCATCAGTGTCATACGGTATGGGGCCTTCGAGATAGGTGCGCTACCGGACATAAGGTCTATCTGGAACTCTATATGACGGTAGGGCGGTAATCCCGGAATCTCCTGAAATACGTCGATGAAGTCACAGACAACCGAAAACTGATCAATATAAGGGACGATAGGCTCCTCAACGGCGAGGACATCAAGCATGATAACGACTCTCCTCTAGGCTCGGCGACAAACTAGAACTGCGGCAAGCCTGATATGCAGAATGTGAATGTCCTCGAGGAGCAATCCAAGATGGCGTAGTACTCGGCAAGCCAATCCATGCCCAAAATAACATCAAAGTCTGACATCAGCAACACATACAAGTCGACAGGTAAAAAGATGTCACCGACCAGAACATGGTAAGACGAACAGAAATGGCCCAATACTGTGGTCTTCCCCAAGGGCATTGATACAGTTAATCCCTCACTAGAAAACTCTGTCGGCAATCCAATCGATTGGTAGAAATACTCATACATAAATGAGTGTGAAGCACCGAAATCAAACAGTACATGTGCGATGCATGAAGAGACTGGAAGCATACCCTCTACGACTCCTCCAGAGGTCTGCGGGTCCTGCTGAGCCGCATAAAATCTAGCCTGAGCTGGCTAGGGAGGTGCCTATCCCCTCTGAGGTCCCTGGTACTACTTATGTCGCTGAGGTGCTCGAAACTGCTGTCTCTGCTGCTGTGGCCTCGGAGGCTGGTGCTGATGCTGCTGTTGAGGGGGCCTCGGTGGTGGGATCTGCTGTCGCTACTGCTGTGGAGGCTACTATGGTGCTCTCGGCCACTGTGGAGGCTGCTTGGTGCTCTCGGCTGCTGCTGTCAAGGTTGGGGACACTCCCACCTACGGTACCCTATCCCACCGCATCCATAACAGGTGTCAGAAAGCTGTCTCTGAGGTGGTGGCGCTGGGGGTGCTAACGGTGCTACTGGTGCTCTGGCGGATGGGTGGCTCCTGAATCTTTGTGGTCGTCGATGCTGCTGTGATCTACTAGAGGGGGCTTGCCTCTTCTGACCCCTCCTCTGATCTCGATCGGCCTGCGCGCCAGCCCACTCAGTCTCATAAATTTGAGCTCTCCGCACCACTTCCTGGAAAGTAAGGAGCTCATGCCCAATGACACGACTTCGAAGGCCGTAACGTAAATTGTTCTTGAAACGGCGGGCCTTCCTCCCCTCATCGTCAACCATATATGGCGCAAACCTCAATAGCACCACAAAATGGGCCCCGTACTGTGCCACGGTCATGTCTCCCTGCACCAGAGTCTCGAACTCTAATACTCTCTAACGACGAATATGGTGGATGAAGTATTGCTCCTCGAATCGATCTATAAAATCATTCCATGTCCAGACGAAATCGAGCCCTACAACACGGGTAACGAAAGTCCACCAATGCTCGGCCTCACCCTGGAAGAGAAATACTGCTACCCGGACTCGCTGCTCGGTCGTACATGACATAGTATCAAAAATCTTCTTCACATCGGAGCGCCACCTCTCGGCTACTATCGGGTCTGGCTCGCCCTGGAAGCGTGGAGGATCAAGCTGTCGGAACTCCCGAAGTAAGGTGCTCGCACGCTCCTGCTCTGGCTGAGCTGGTGAAATAACTGGGTGTCTGCCCTGCCCCTGGGGTGCGGCTGTCACAGCCTGTAACATCTACTGTAACTGAGAAGCACTCACAGGCACAGTCGGCTCCGTATCGGCCTCAGGTGGAGGAATGTCATCCTCAGGCAGGGGAGCAGGGATCTCAGGCGGTGGAATGGGAGGCGCAGGTGGTAGCACCGGAGCCTCAGGTGGTGGATCGGGGCGTACTAGGGTTGCTCTCCTGGGCGGCATGTCCTATAGAAAATAACACTAACGCCAATCATCCTTAAGAATCGCGCGTTAGGAAACTAAATCGTAAGGTTTCACACTTGGAACCTAACTGCCTTAAACTCATAGCAAACATGCGATACCGTTCTCGATTATTCCCAAGTTATGCTCTGATATCAACTTCTGTCATGCCCCAAACTCAGAAAATGGGCTCAAAAAATTCTCGATCGCCGAATCCGGCGCCGACAGCCTCTGTAGTACCCTATTCTCGGCTTCCGGCACCCATATACCAGGTTCCGAGCCTGGGATGCTACAAGGAGGATTTCTAATATTTATTTGATTTGTAATGAGCATAACATAAGCATAACCCACGGACAATAACCACAAGAACACCACCACAAAATCTACTATGATAAAAAACTTTAAGTACAATGCGTCTGAAGGAAAATACAAGATAATACAAATACAGAAACTCCAAAAGTTCGGCTGCACGCTCCAACGACGGCGAGACTAAGGCTACGTCGTGGCGTCACCTGCATGCATTAATCATGCATAAGCTTATAACAAGCTTAGAGGGTGGTGCAAGTATGTGCGCAATATAAGCGTGCTCAGAATGCAAGGTCAGAGTAATGCGGAATCATGCTGATGAATACATGATCCAATCCGTCTATTGTGTGTGCAACACGTGTTGGACCATTCAGTCTAAATTTAAGATGCATCCAAATTTCAAGTAGGCCCCACCAAGTGCTTTTATATGTTCAGGCATGTCTCCACATGATTTTAGATGGTATGGCCCACCTAAGAATAGGATTGATCCCAAATTTTGGCTCAACGCCTAAAATAATCTGAGGAAGATGGTGGAAGGCTTGGATTAAGCACATACATCAAGGTGAGGCCTGCATCAGTGGCCCACCATTTCTTTCTTTTCCTTACTTTCTCTTTTTTTTTTTGTCAGCTTGTTAGTACACCTTCATGTCAGTACACGCACCCATGTGCACCACGCTCGTCCAGCGTCCCTAGACGCTGGACGGCCTGGATAAACACTGCATCATGGTGGGTCCCACATGCACGTGGTCCACCTTCACCAAGGTGGGACCCACATGATCGTATCGTGGCCCACCATGCATATACATATATATATATATTAATATAAAATAAATATCATTTTACCTAAAATGTGGTGGGCCACACCATTTGATGGATGGAGTAGATTTATCATGAATTTGTGGGGCCCACTTCATTTTAGGGGGAAGGATAAGAAGAGAGAGAGAGAGAGAGAGAGAGAGAGAGAGAGAGAGAGAGAGAGAGAGAGAGAGAGAGAGAGAGAACAAGAGACGGTGATGGTGGGGCCCCGCCACTATGGGCCCCACATAATACAAATCATACATAAAAAATGGGTCCCACCAACAAGTGGTCCCTACAAAGAATTTAACGGTGGATCACCCACCTCTTGCACTCCTCCTTGCTCCCTTAGGCTTGTATGCTCCTTGCCTTCGGATTTAACGGTGATAGATGATGGATCAATGGTTGAGATGGGAGATGAGAGGGTAGGGAAGGTGGGCCACACTTGGCATTTGGGAGAGGGAGAGAGAGCTTGGACGTGTGAGGCTTATGGTTGCTTGAGATTTGATTTTGAGAAAGAAAGAGAGAGATGTGATGCTTGAGAGAAGTGATGGGTGATGTGGTGGTTGGGTGGAGTGATGGGTGAAGGGATGTAAGAGTTGACTATGAGCTTACTTGTGTAAGAGAAAGGTATGGGTTGTTGTACTTGGGTATGGAGTGACTTGACTTGTACTTGACATGAGTGATTGATTGATTGATGGGACATCTCATAGAGATTTTCTCGTAATTCGCAACGTGCGGTGTTTCTTCGAATTGAACGTGAGCCTATATTTTCTACCCTGGGTATCGGGTCAGTGTACGAGTCACGGCGTTAAAACCGCGGCGACAGCGCGGTCACTAAGGTACAGGTTTCGGGTCGAGTTGACTCTGATATGCGGGACTCGGCTTAGGTTTGAGCGTAAACGTCGAATACAGGTCGAAGGTTGCCGGAATTCGACCGGAAGGATCCCGGAAGCCAATGGAATGGTACGGTTTAGGATACGGGTCTTACATCAAACTCTGTAAGGTGACTAGAAAATCAACATATTAATTTCAACTTCACTTGGAAATCACCATATAAGTGAACTCCGCAAGATAAATAGAAAATCAACAATCAAATCTCTGCTTAACCTAGAAATCACATTGTACATGAACTTCGTAAGGTGACCAGAAAATCAGTAAATGAACTTTAGCTTCACTTGAAAATCATTATACAAGTAAACACCACAAGATGAAGAGAGAATCAACATATGAACTCCGATGTCACTTAAAAATCATATGAACCCCGCAAGGTGACTAGAAAATTAATAAATGAATTCCATCATCACTCGAAAATCATATAAAACTCCATATAATAAATTCAAAATCAATAAGTTTATACAAATTAAATCATCAAGCCTTGAAAGGATAAATATTCCATCAAAGCTAAATAAGGCAAATATCTGAAGATTAAAGCTAAATAGGGAAAATAGTCTGTCAACGGATGTGATAAAAATTGGTTATCCTCAAATGCCACATAGGCGCAAATGATCCATGAGAAGGTAAGTTCATAATAAATTCCATTCAATCTATTAGAAATATACACTATTTCAAATACCTCCAAAATATCATTAAATAATCACTAGTGGAAAGCATATAATTAATTAACAAATTTGGTAACTTGAGATAACATGTGGCAATCAAATCATTCATGCTTACTAAAATTAAAGAGACATTCCACTTATCCAATTCAAGAGTCAATTGCACAACAAATTGACATCTTCGCATAGTGAGGCAAGTAGATTAATCAAGTAACTCAGGAAATACTAAATTTAAGAGATTAAAATATAATATATATCAAGATTAACGAATTTAAGTGAAAAGCTTAAAGGGGGAATCCTCATCTCGGTCAATTCAAGATGAAATCAACATGAATCACTCCAATATGTATAAATCCAACTCAATATCCACACAAACTCGACTTGGACTTGAATAAATTCAAGCAAAGAAGATCTACACATGTGAGATTTAAATACTTACGAATATATAGAGATTTAAGAAACAATACGTTAATTGAATACAATTTGACATGTAATCGCAATGAAGTTTGCTCACCTAGTTGAGATTGACTCGATTTAACTTGATTTGGCCCCCAACGATCCCAAATGTGATGAACTTGGTGGAAATCAACGAGTTAACTCGGCAATTGCCTAGGCAGAGTCTTCCTTCTCTTCTTATTACCTTTGCTTGCTAAAATGACCCGAATCTTAACTCAACTTGACTGAGTTCAAGTGAGTTAGTGATTCGGCTCAAATTAGTGACCTAACCTGATTTTGGACCAAGTCAACTCAAACTTCTTCCTCCTACTAACTTTCTTCTCTTCCTTCCCCTTCTTTATTGCTCTCCCTCTTCTTACTTAGTCAGTTAGGGGTTGGATTTAGCCCAAACTTGGCCTAGACTTGTAACACTAGACTTAGCGAGTCGATCGTGTGATAGCCCCCCTCCCCCGAGTCAACTCTCCTCTCTCGTTTCTCTGTCTCCTTTCTCTTTCTCCTCTTCCTCTTCTCTTTCCTTCCATCATACCTCTGTAGAAAGGCTTAAACTGAGCTAAAGTGTAGCCTAGCCACCACCAACCCTACCCAATGCTCATTATGGAGCTACACGACGAGCAGAGGCTTGAGCACCCGACTCTCCTTCTCTCTCTCCTCTCCCCCTTCCTTTCTTCTCTATCTCTCAGGTTGGTCTAGCAATGCAGTTGGACCAAAACTCAACCTAACTCAGACTCGGTGAGTGGAGTCCACTTGACTCGACAACAACCCACGACCTAAACTCACTTACTCTCTCTCTCTCTCTATCTCTCTCTCTCTCTCTCTCTCTCTCTCTCTCTCTCTCTCTTCTCTTCTCTTCTTCTCTCTCTCTCTCTCCCTCCTTTCTCCTTTATCTCTTATGCTTTCGCTAATGCAATGTCCAACCCCACAGCTAGACTAAAACTGACCTAAGGGCGATGCGACTCAGTGAGTCAAAATAGCCTACTAACCCAGCTCGACTGCTACTTTGCCACTCTCTCCCTTTCTCACTCTTTGTCTTTATTTTATCTTCCTTTTCCTTGCTCTCTCTCTCTCTCTCTCTCTCTCTCTCTCTCTCTCTCTCTCTCTCTCTCTCTCTTTTCTTCTTCTGCAATGACTAATAGCTGCCTGATGAGAGACTCGGTCAGGGTCGAGCTAGTGCGGTATGAAGAGAACGATGCTCATTGCTCTATCTCTCTCTCTTATTTTCTATTTTGGGGAAGGAAATCCTAAAAGGTGGTTTTTATAAGCTACGCTAATATTATCCTAGAAGTTTTGACTATAACTAACCATTGGATTAGTTACACCAAGTCAGTTTTGGACCCAGATATAACACGGTGAAATTTCACTGATCCGAGTATGGTTGCCTTAAACGGCTTGCATGGCTCATATTGAACACTGGTGATGAATTTCTGGGACCCCGGCCCGCCTAAAGGACATCTTCGATTAGCAAAATGGGGTCCATCTAAGAAGATGGGTTTTTCGGACAAATCGAGAAGAAGACTCATCGATCATGGTAGAATTCCAATGGATGGATGATCTTTTGATCTAAGGCCTATGGACGAATTGGATTAGGCCACTGAACATGGTAGAATCCACATGTTGGAGAGGCATCACCAAAATCTTGGTGGTGAATGAGATTTTATCTCTCGGCTTGGTTCTCTTAAGATAGTGAGATCTCATGAGATCTCATTTTTCTTTTACTAAGGGAGCAATCTGACGCCCTAAAATGAACACTCTAGATGATCCCAAAAGGTTTTCAGAAGGGAAACGAGTGGCTAGTATCGTGTGAGCAAACTACAACTCGCAACAAGGTGATATTCTCTCCACCTTTCTTGCTACAAAGGAAAGCCCTAGCATTGAGGGCTGGGATTTGATATAATGAAATGTCACAATGAGAGGAGAGGGGTGTAAATGGATTGCCAGCATGACACAAAGAAAAGTGGGATTTCCAACTTCGGCAAAGCACCACATGTAGAGCTATTGCACCTGTGATTATGCATTTGCATATGGGAGTTAACGTGTGAAGGTCACTGGGGTTGGTCAAAATCGTCGGACGAAAATAATGGACAGTTCAAATCATTTAAGGGATAGCAGTTGGTGGCCCCAAATTTAAATGAACTGTTGCAGCTAGTTGCGGCGAGAAAAGAAAAAAGAAAACAAAAGAAAGAGGGGGGAGCTTTCGGCGAGCTTGAGACAAACTTAATTGACTGGGTCTGGGAGTGTGATGCTCTGTGGTGTGCACCAGTTTGTGTACACAAATAGACTTAAGCGGGGTCCACCATGATGTTCTACAAAATCCACACCATCCATTTGCTTTAGGGGTTCCAAGTAGGGCCTTTAATCAAAGATCATGTAGATCCAAAGCTCAGGTGGGTCGTACTTAGTCAATTTGAGTTATTTTATTAATTCTTGTTAATTCGAAAGTCGGATTGACTCTAAATTTGGACATCAAGTGCCAAAGAGTCTAGGGGACCTTTTAAGTGAAAATAAATAGTGGTTTTAATAGTGTGATGATCTAATTGGGTTGATCAAATGATAAAATTTTGCATTAGGTTCCCTAAACTCCTTGAACGGTGAATCCATTAATTCAGGTCTTGATATCGATTTGGGACGAATTCCATGATCTAACAGAGTGTCATCTGAATTTTTGTCACAATCTGGTTCTTAGAGGTATGGTTTCTAAGGTTCAATGTCTGGTATGGAGCATACACACCATAGGACGTTATAAATGATCGATGGCGTATTTCTACCCATGAGGATTCGATTTATTCGGTATTGTATGTCCATTTATATATTAGGATGAAGATCAAATGTTTAAATTCTTTAATGACCAAATATAAGGACTTAGATTACATTTAGGTTCGATTCAAATAATGATATAAGGAGTGATCTTGAAAATCAGTGGTTGGTTGACTTAATCTATGGACCAAGAGGGTTCTTAATGGTCGGATTTATTCTAGAATGGAAGTGAATGGGGTTTATGTTTACACTAAGTTTAGGTCCTCATGGTAACACCTAAGTATTGAGAAGTATGGGGTGTTAAAGCCTTATCATTTGAAAAATCAGGGGATAAGCTAGTAGGCTATGTGAATTCTGCTTATGTGGGCAGTATGGATAATAGAAGTTCAAATTTTGGTTACTTTTTTTGCTAACAGATGGAGCGATCAATTGGATGTCGAAGCGTTAGTCTGTGATGGCTCTTTCCATAATTGAAGCTGGGTATATGACATTGATAGAAGTGTTCAAGGAAGGTGTTTTTGTAACATCTCAAACTTTTCAATACTCAAGTATCGTAAGTTCTTGAGTATTATCATGAAATTTAATTTAGTATATATATGTGTATGTCATCAATTTAGCCTATCCTGACCTTATATCTATTCTTTAACCTGAATTTGACCAATTATAACATCCTAGATATTACCGTTTTAGCGTAGGTTAATCATGTTATATGATATATTTATTTTTCCTTAATTAATAAGAATTTTAACTTATTTAGTGAATAACTCTTTATCTGTAATGATTTATATATGCATACTTTTGCAAGAATTTCTTAGAAATGTGCCTATAACTATGTGGATTCATTAGATTTTTTAATATTCTAGGATCAATAATAATTATGAAAATGTCATTAACTTAGACCATTAAATTTTATATCACATGGTTCTCATAATCCTTTTATGTAAAATTTTATACAATGCCTATGCATAATAAATTAGTCATACATATCAAATTTCGGCCTTAAATCATTGTAAAGTTGGCTTAATTGATAAATCAGCCCCTTAACGATTGATTTTAGTGTCCATCGAGCGAGAAAAGCTCGTGGGTAGTCCTAATAGGATATTTTCCTTCATATGAACGACTTGAATTTTTCATTATATGGACTGATAATGAAATGTGAGAACCCCACCTTAGTAAGCTTTTCCTTATCATGAAGTTAGCACTTTTAGACTTATCAACTCTTTCTAAATTTGGATTTTCCAATTGACCCACTTTACACTGTCAATTGCAAATCAAATTTGGACTATACTTTGGCCTAATACAAATGCAAGATCATACAAAATTTAGACCTCAATCTATGATCGTACATCGTTAAATGTTGACCGCCTTAAAGCTAATTCATTTATTTTGGCGCAGCAGGTGAAATTTTAGATTTAGGCCTTTTCCACCATTGATCAACCAACAAATTTTGCCCAATGATTTTCCTATCATGACTACACATTTTCTCCAAAATTGAGCTATGATCATTAAGTGTGGACTGTTAATTGAGATCAAGTTCGTTTTGACACCTATTAGAAGAATTTTCAAGACAGGCCAATTTAAATTTCAGATCACATAAAAAATCATGTACCCTAGCTCTATTAAATAACCCCGATATCGTGAATGAATTAGATTTAAAGAAAGATTGTTAAAAAAGATAAATTTGAGAAACCCAATTCAAGTGGGATGTGACACACCCCTCTCCTGCCCACTCCTTTACAAAAGGGGACGTGCGCCCCTTCTCTACTCATAAACCCATACATGCCGACCTTCCTAAACATCCAAGGAAGAGAGAGACATCCAAGCCTAGACACTCATTCCTTTCTCATCCTTGTCCACATATGTGGTGTCTTCATCTTACTCAAGCAACATCGTTGCTCATGTATAAGCCCTCATACATCGAGATCTATCTAGGTTTTGTATCTAAGGCTAAGGTGATGTATTTGTTTAAGCTTACACCAATTTATGTTGATTTATACATGATTTGTCTTATTTTTGCATGCTTTGATTTTAATGTGATTTTCATGTAATTAATTGATGGACCGTTATGGGTTATTTATCATTGTGAGAATTATGGTTAAGATATGATTTTAATCATACTTGATTTTTATGAATTCATATGGAGTGATGGAGGTAATCTTTGCCCTTCACCGATTTTAAGAGCGACGCGTGTTGTCACTATATATTGTGTTAGCTTTTGCTCATATCTCCTTATTTTTGTTGAGTTAGCCTAATGCTACTCTTCTCTTTTATTGATTTAGTTTATTTTACTTTCTCCTTTATTAGGTTAGCCTTGTATTACCTCCCTTATTTCATGGCTTAGGCATGTGTCTTATAATTATAAAAATCTTATGGTTCGACTTCTTTCCTTATTGATGTATGTGATCTGTTGAAAGTCTCACAACTAGTGACTTACATGTATTTATCATGAACGTAATGTATTATGGATAGTGATCCTCTTGCTCGATGCGTAAATCATTGGATATGGGTAGTGGTACACAAATCATCGTAAGTAATCTATAATACGTGTTACATCACCTTTCTGGGATTGTATGTCGTAATTAGTCACTCTATGAACAAATCATGTTACGTAATTCATCCAATTCATGTGTTGTATCGTCTCGATGTGCTCATATAAATCCATAATAGTGTTGGACATGTCAACAAATCTCTGCAATTATGGGATGCAGAGTAAGCTTGATATTTATGAATTACATTCCATAATGTGATGGTTAATAGATATGATGAGCCGCACACACTATGCTAAGCATGCATTCATGTAGATTGGTTGCACATAACAATACTACTCGTAATGGTAGAATATGAGGTGTATCAGAACCCTTACATTATTATTATGATGAATCACTTGAATTATTTTTTATCTCAAAGGATAACCATTACTATGAGTAGGGCATTGACCTTGTTCAACCATATAATTGATGATGATGATGCCATAGGCTGAAGATATGGGCGATGCATGATCTCCTTATGAACAACTACAAATAATGTGTGATTATATTGTCGATGCTTTTATTTCAATTTACATTTACTTACGTTTCATTCTGTAATTTGGATAATTGTAATAAGCTCCCACTTGAGTGAAAACTAAATGATTAATTAAACTTTTATGTTTAAAGGAAATTAAAATTTTAGTATGGTTTGATTTATTCTCATGAAAGGTTTCCTTCATGAATGTGATCTAAATGAAAATAAAAACAAGTTACAATTTTGAATGGGCATTACAGTTTGGTTGAGGGGATGATAAATCATTTAGATATTCAATAAGAAGTCGTGCTAGTCTTTTGTGACAGCAATAGTCGATCAATTTGGCTAAAAAAATTGTTTATCACTCATGTGCTAAATATATTGATGTGTGTCACCATTTTATCCGACGGGTGCTTGAGGAAGGAGGCGCGACTCTAGAGAAGATTCACATGAGTATTAATTTGACTGACATGCTTACGAATGTGATTCTTATAGAGAAGTTCAAGTTCTATGTAACTTTTCTAGGCTTGGCGAAGGCATAAATGAAAGATGGAGTGTGCATGAGAAGCGATAGTAGAACTATGATGCAAGGCAGAATTAGAGATGAAAAAAAATAAAATATAAAGAATGAAGATTGAAGATATGGTAGAGATTGTTGTTGATATCTTAAATCTATAAGGAACCGGATCTGTCGATACCATCGACAAATGCTCGATACCATCAGAAAAATCCATGTTAGTTGCTAAAACGTTTTAGTTATTGCTACTCGATGTCATCAAAGGTGTTTAATGACATTGACAGATCATCGATGCCATTGAAGTCTCATCGAGCGCGTGCACAAAATTGCATAAGTGTGAGATTTGTTTCCTATTCTTGTTCTGATACTTTATATATCGACTATAATTGGGATTTTGGAAGATATAGAAGAGTTCAAGTGCTTTCTAAGTTGTTTATAAGGGTTTTAAGGGTATAGTTAAGGCTTATGAAGTGGATTCGAGACTTGTTTGAATCGGTAATATCTATCTCTTGTAATTTCTGATTTCATAGTGCATACTTGTCACTTTGTGTTGTAGTTTTTTTTTTCAAAAGATTTTTTTCATGTAAAAATAAAATTGTTTGTGTTTGGACTTGGTTGTGCGATTGTGAGTACTTTGCTTGATTTGTCTTTGTGTGCTTTCGTGGTTCCCCAACAAATAGGTCATTATTACTATAGATGCTTTTTTTATCTGGGCGAATATTTTCATCTCAAAACTTGATTCGAAAATGATTGACTATAACTAATGGGCCTCATTGTAATGTGTGTGACATATCCACACTGTACCATAATATTTTAAACCATGAACCCAAAAATAGGCAAATATATAGCTCAAGTGGCCTACACCATAAGAAACAATGGACATAAAACTTTCACTGGCTCATAAGATTGTTTATTTTCTGTCTAACCCATTCATAAAGTCACATGGACATGAATAAAGGAAAAACACAAATATCAGCTGCATCCAAAACTTCTTAGGTTCCAAGAATTTTGTAAAAGTAGGCATTCAATTCCTACTATTTCTTGTGGTCTGCGCCACTTGACCTTTGGATCTGCTTCATTTCGGGGCTTATGCCTAAAATCAGCTAGTAGAACAGATGGATGGCATGGATAAGCCATATACATCACTTCACAGTGGGCCCCACATGAAATTCGAACCCTTGATTTTAGGGTTCAAAGCAAAACGTCAACCGTCCATCTAGATAATGGCCTTGGAATTACATAGGTTAATAATTATTACATATTTACCAATATTTACAATTTACAATGCTGAATTGGAAAACAAACTACTCTATAGAGAAACTAAGAATACGAGGAAATTCCAATATTTAAAAGATGTCAGTCCTCAACAAGTAGCTGTCTGATAAGCTTACTGTACATGTTATTCCTGATGTTGAAAAACTATTTAATTATGTGTAAAATATTAAGAATTTCTTCGTGAAAAAAGGAAAATGCATAATTCACGCCATAAATTCGCTGTGGTGACTTTCTCCATTAATCTCAGTAGGCAGTGGATAATTTTACATAGAATAGGACTAATTAGCACTAAGCCTATAAGTAGCCCCTAAGATCAGACCAAGACATGCTTACATGATAATAATTATACATGATAATAATTATATTTGGTTCCAAACTTCAAACTCTCTCTCTCTCTCTCTCTCTCTCTCTCTCTCTATATATATATATATATATATATATATATGGGAAAAGCTACTATGCGCTGAGCTCACGATAAGCTTATTGTGAGGTCGAGCTGTGTGGGCCCCACCATGATGCATGTCAACTATCAACACTGTGCATTTGATGGTTCCCCTTTAAATAATGGGATATACTAAAAATCAGTTGTATATGGAACTCAGGTGGGCCATACCATCTAAAATCATGTGAATACACCGTTAAAACATATAAAAGCACTTGGTGGGGCCCACTTGAGTTTTGAATGCTGCTAAAACTTGGTATGACCCCTAATCCTAGTGGGACTCACATAATGGATGGGCTGGATTTACAAACCACATCTTGGTGGGACTCAAAAAATGATTATAAATGTTTTAATGGTGCACAGCCCCTTCTCCACTTCTGTATGTGGTGTGGCCCACAAAAGTCACGGATTGACTTGATTTTTGAGACCTAGGTCCACATGGAATGGTGCATCTGACTGATGGGGTAGATGTTCGAAACGCATCACGGTGGAGTCCACACAGCTCGACCCATGGGACGGACCCGTGAGCTCGAGTGCATAGTACCTTTTCTTTCTTACGGAGCTTGTGTGAAGTTTTTTGAGAACCCATCATACATGATTTGACTCTAAAATATGAACAGTCCACATGAAGCAGTACCTTATGGAACACCCCGAGCCCAATTTTTAACTTTGATCCGAAACTCGAGTGGGCCATGAAAAATGAAAACAGTTTCCCCCCTTGATTTGCATTTTTCTTTGCTATGGCCCACCAGAATTTTATATCAGTGTGAAAATTTACCCCTTAGGTTTTCATAGGATTCCGCATTGCATTGACCATTCGGATTAGACACCCATGACATGTGTGCAAAGGTGTGCACATGTGTAGGTGAGCACACACTCTCTCTCTCTCTCTCTCTCTCTCTCTCTCTCTCTCTCTCTCTCTCTCTCTCTCTCTCTCTCTCTCTCCACACACACACTATGAGGTTACCTCGAGGGAACTTCCCATGAGGTTGAGCTGTATGGGCCCCACCATGATGTGCGTCCAACATCAACACTGTGCATTTGATGCGTCCCCTTTAAGTAATAGGATATCTCAAAAATCAGTCGTATACCGAACTCAAGTGGACCATACCATCTAAAACCATGTGAAGACATGCCTAAAACATATAAAAGCGCTTGGCGGGGACCACTTGAGTTTTGGATGTTGCTGAAACTTAGTCTGACCCCTCATTTAAGTGGGACAGACACAATTGATAGGTAGGATTTGTGAATCACATCTTAGTGCTCCCCACGTCATGGATCGACTTGATTTTTAAGCCCATAGTCTACCATGAAATGCAACATCTATCTAATGGGGTAGATGTTGAACACACATCACGGCGAGGCCCAAACAACTTGACCTTAGGGGAAGTTCTCCTGAGGTTGACCTCATAGTACCATTTCCATATATATATATATATATATGGGAAAAAGTACTATGCATGGGTCCGTCCCATGAGGTTGAGCTGTGTGGGCCCCAACAAGATGCGTTTCGAACATCTACCCCATCAGTCAGATGTATCATTCCATCGTGGGCCCAGGTCTCAAAAATCAAGTCAATCCATGACTTTTGTGGGCCACACCACATATAGAAGTTGAGAGGGGCCGTGCACCATTAAAACATTCATAATCATTTTTTGGGCCCACCAAGATGTGGTTTACAAATCCAGTCCATCCATTATGTGTGTCCCACTAGGATGAGGGGTCATACCAAGTTTAAGCAGCATTCAAAACTCAGGTGGGCCCCAACAAGTGCTTTTATATGTTTTTGGTATGTCTTCATATGATTTTAGATGGTATGGCTCACCTGAGTTCCATATACGGTTGATTTTTGGGATATCCCATACTTTAAAGGGGACCCATCAAATGCACGGTGTTGATGGTCAACACGCATCACGGTGAGGCCCACATAGCTCAACCTCACGGGAGCTTATCGTGAGGCCGAGCACATGGTACCTTTTCCCTATATATATATATATATATATATATATATATATATATATATATATATATATATATATATATTATGAAAATGAATATTTTTTCAAAAAAAACCCTCACACCTTGGGTAGGAAAAGACACCCACGGTAGCTCAAAAAGGATTGCACACAGTTTAAAATTCACTGAAATTAAACTCCTCGAAAGCTCCACACATTTTAAGAACTCTAAATCTGTAGAAACAGTTCTGTCATTGATCACAATTTTATTAGGGCCCACTAGGATACTGATCACAATATCCAACCCTTGGGTAGATGGGACCAATGATCAATTAAGCCCACCTTATATATAAAACTCCTACAGCCAAAGACAAAAACACATTGGTAGCATTCATCTTCTTCCAAAAGATCAACATCGTCATTGAAACAAATGGGTTACTTTGGAATCCTTAATGGAAGGTTTGGATATTGCTCCTATTGCCACTGCTAACACGTGGTACATCTAAGCTAGTTTCCTTATAAAAGGCCCCAACTGAAGCTCCTTTACTCAAAATATCAAGCCAGTCCAACTTGCAAGACGAGCCAAAAATTCTGGAGCCCAGGCATTAGTTTTTAGGCCCCATGTGATGGATGGTTTTGCACTTACAAAGTGGAAGGTTGATTGCCTGTGGCTCAAGCTCTGTGGGGCTCAATCTATGTGTTTTATCCACACTGTATATCCATTTTGCCAACTCATTTTATTGTACGAACCAAAAAATAATGTAGATCCAAAGATCAAATAGACCACATTATAGAAAACAGTGTCGATTGAATGCCCACAGTTAAAAACTTCTTGAGGGCTATGGAAATTTTGGATCAAGTTTATATTTGTATTTTACATTCATCCAAGTCTATGTGACCTCATGAATAGGTTAGATGGCAAATAAAATATCACGGTAGACCTTAGGAAGTTTTCAATGGTGGTCGTTTTATCCTCACTATTTTTTGTGGTGTAGTTGACTTGATCTTTGAATCTTCATCATTATTGGCCTATACCCTAAAATGAGGGGAAAAATAAATGGAATGAGTGGATAAAACACATACATCATGGTGGGCCCCACAGCTTGGGCACCATACCCTAGCAAAGCATGGGACAGTATGCAAATGCACCTATTAATGAGCACATGGAATGCATGTATCATAAAAAGGTATTTAAGTGAAAATTATAAGATTTAGACAATTCTAGCTGTTGGATCGGTGGTTATCAAGTGTATAATCCAAAAGAAATCTGGTCCACTATCTAGATATATCTAAATTAGTGAATGGTTAAAATCAACTCATCAATGAGATTTTCGAGCTACTCCAATCTATCATGGAATTTATTATTTTGATGGTATACATTTAATATGTTTGTATTCCATGTCAAAGATGGCTAGGCGCATGCATACAATAGCAGAGTACATCGCCAAAATAGGAGATGAATTACGCTCACATGGTAGGTGGATTGTGTGGTGCTGCAACGGGCAAAATTATGTGGGACCCACCATGATGAATGTGTTAAATCCACACAATCCATCCATTTTTGCGAGATTATTTTAGGGCATGAGCTCAAAAATAAGTTAGATCTAAAACTCAAGTGGACCACATCACATAAAAAAGTAGGATTTGAACGCTTATTATAGAAAACTTGTCAAGGGCCACAAAAGATTTGGATGACCTTACGAAAAGGTTGGATGGCAAATAGACAACGTGTTGGGCTCAAGAAGATTTCAATGGTGGGCATAATTGTCTCCTTATGTGGTGTGTGCCCTACTTGACCTTTGGATCTACTTTATTTTTTGGATCAGGCACACAATGGACACATACGTACATAATATTGGAGCCTACAAAACTTTGCCATGTGAGCACACCACTGAGGTTGACACCACGCAATCCCATCACCTAGACAATTTCATGAGGTATATGATTCCTTACATATTTGACCATGATACCATGAGAACCGTTGAGCTAATGAGCGAGCAGTTGTGTTGCTTGCCCTGAAACTTCTCACGATATAGATATTCGATGTAGAGCCGGTCACCAATACTTTTATGTCCAAGATGGACCAGAGAAGGCCTGATTAGAGGCAGAAGACATCAAGACCATCAAAACCTTAAAATAGGCATATCTTGCAAATTGGAATATGATATTAGACATACAAGATATGATTTTGGAGTAGAACGGCTACTTTAGGCACCTAACCCCACTATGTTAGTTTCTCACATCGAATTTGCAAGATTCCATTAGATCGGCGGTTGAATTTTCTGTTTACTTCTGTTTATACTATTTTTGGTAAGTTTTGGGCTCTAGGAGCTGTGTCTAATATCAAATGTGCTTAGAAAAATTAGATAATAAGGTGATAAAGCCGCTTAGGACACTACAGTAAATTTACTATTTATAGTAATTTATGAATTTTAAGAAGTTTTAGTTACACTTTAATTCCAAAACTTATTCTAAGGCATAGTATTCGGATATGAAGGGTTGTAGACTTGTTAATTTTATTCATCAATCAAATTTTATATTTTATAGAATTTATTTTCAATATATATATATATATATATATATATATATATATATATATATATATATATATATATATATATATATAGGGAAAAGGTACTATACGCTCGACCATATTATACCTTCCATAAGGTCGAGTGCTGGCGGTACATTATTGGTCAGATGGTAAAAGCTTTAAATAACGGGAGTTTTTATAGGAAATCGAAGAAACACTGCGTAGATTATATAGTAAAATAGCTAAAAATGGTATTGAAGTGACGTCACCAAGTTCGGTGGGCCCCACCATGATGTATGTTTTATATCCACACCTTCCATCCATCTGCTGAGATCATTTTAGGGCAATATGCAAAGAATGAGTTAAATCCAAAGCTCCAGTGGATCTAACATAGAAAACAGTGGGGATAGTGAGTCCTACCATTGAAAACTTCTAAAGGCTACAAAAGTTTTAGATAGCTGATATTTGTATTTTCTCTTATTTCATGTCTTTTTTTAATAATAAAAAAAAACTTTTGAGCAGGTTTGATTTCAAATAAACATTATGGTGGGCCTAGGGATAGTTTCAATGGTGGGAATCACTCTCCCCATTGTTTTTTGTGGTGGGTCTACTACAGATTTTTATCTGCCTCATTCTTTGACTCATGTCCTAAAATGATATTTCAAAATAGATGGACGGTGTGGATATAACACATACATGGGGCTCACAAAACTTGGTGACGTGGCTTCAGTAGCCGACTCAGCTACTCAACTCTGCGTACTTTAGTAGCCAACTAGCTTCAATATTGATGTTAGCAAAGTTTTTTTAATCTAATCATGAGGTATGTGTTATATATATCCAAACTGTCCATCCATTTGGTGAGCTAGTTTTAAGGCTTTGGACAAAAAATAAGACAGATCTAACTATCAATTGGACCACACTACAAAAAAGAGTGTGAGATTGAACGTCTACCATTAAAACCCTTTTTGGGTCACAGATGTTTTGGATCAGTATGAAGTTTTTTCCCTCTTCATTCAGGTCCCGTTGACTTTATGAACAGATTGGATAGAAAATAAATGTTATGGTAGGCCCTACAAATTTTTCAATGGTGAAAATCATTATCTCCACTGCTATTTGTGGTGTGGTCCAGATGATCTTTGGATATAATTCATTTTTTGAACCATACTCTAAAATGATCTCTAAAAATAGATGAACCGTGTAGATATAATAAATACATCAGTGTGGGCCATGTAACTTTGATCTCCTTTAAACTGTTTGTACAACTCGGAGCTGGAGGAGCGTCAACCAATCCCAACGCGGATTGTGTCCTACCACCTCACGGACGGTAATCCGTCCGGGCAGGGCTCTGTGGGGCCCAACATGATGTAAGTGTTTTATATCCACGCCGTTCAACAATTTTCTTAGATCATTTTAATATATGACCCCAAAAAATGAGGCAAATCCAAGGCTTAAGTGGCCCACAAGGTGGGGATTGAACGTCTACCATTTAAAACTTCTTACAAGATAGAGAAGTTTGGGATCAAGTTGATATTTGTGTTTTCACTTCATCCACGTTTACATGACCTTATGAATAGGTTGGATGGTAAAAATTCAATAAAAACTTATTTTTCCCTACATAACCATTACAGTGCGCCCTAGGAATTTGTAACGGTAGAAATTCAATAACAACTGTTTCCCATGGTGTGGTCCATCTAAGATTCAGATATAACTTATTTTTGGTGTAAATCCCTTAAATTATATTTCAAAATGGATGGATGGCATGGATAGAAAATAAATATCATGGTGGGGTCCACATAGCACCGGTTTTATTTCTTTAGTTTTCCTATAGAATTCACGTCATGTTTATTAGGTTTATATAAAATCTCTTAATTGTTTAAAGCTTTTACCATGTGACCAATAATATGCCGTCAGCACTTGACCTTATGGAAGGTATAATACGGTCCCCCCCCCCCCCCCCCACACACACACACACACACACACACACATATATATATATATATATATATATATATATATATATATATATATATATATATTCTTTTTTCCTCGCGGATACAGGAAGTCTCTACTGGAATAGTTATCCCTGATGGGAGTAGTTATCCTTTACGAAGAGGGTGACCAGCCTCATCACGTTAATCTATGTATCAATATCATAAGGCAAAACATCCCGGTGGCCCACGGAATCCCTGCCTAAATTGATTCCCTCGAGGAGGTGGCAGTACGCAGTCCGCTTCCATCCAAAGCAAAAGGTTTTGATATCTGTCTTGTATGGTGCAGCCCATCATATTGATGGTTTTGGATTTTTGTAAATTTACCAAAAACCGCATGTACATTGAGATCCATTGGTCTCGTGGGCCCCCTTTCAGGCCATTGATTGGATGGTTACCAAGTCCAATATGATTTTTTTGTGGATGTGGCTTATCTATGGCCCATTAGTTTAATGGTCCTAATCTTCTCAACCAGATGCCCCATGTACAGTAGAGAAAATTTGGATCTTCACTTTATAGCCTATATTTCATTGCAAAAGTTGGGTGTCTATACCTTACATCTTTTCATTTACTCTAGTAAATTTCTGTAAATGGTAAATATCCACTCTACATAAAATTTATAACCCCACTGTGGTGTATGTTTCAGATCCACACCGTCCATATGTTTTATTAACTCATTTTAGTGTATTATTCAAAAATTGAGGCATATCCACAAAAAATGGTCCACGTGAGCTTACAATCTGCCTCATTTTTTTGGGCAGATGCCTGAAATGAGTTGGTAAAATGGATGGACAGCATGGTGGTGGGACCCCTAAAACGAGCCATGAAATCACGTTTTTCAAGACATTTACTTCTCCATTTTCATATCTCAAAACACCTATTAAAAATAATCATTACGTAAATGATAAAACCAATTACAGGCCCTAAAACATTTAATAAACTCATCTATTAAGCGGTTATGATAATAGGGTAAACGCATTTTGTGGCCCATCCATACGGGACCCACAAAGGATGGAGGGTCTGGATTACCTGACACATGGTCACGTGTAAGGAATGAGTCAGATTCATTAGAAAAGTTTAGATGCTCCCAAGAGCGCTGATTATTCATACGCGTGCAGTCAGAGATTGTAATTCATCTTACGAGTCGAACAAAACCAACCGTAGGTTTTGTGGTCCATACTTTAGATTGGTGGACATCCAACGGATATTCGAAATGATAAATATTCATAGATTGATGTCTACTGATCAGATCTTAAAATTGTCTCCCTCGATTGACCATGACACGAACGGTTTTGGTTCGACTCACTATATGTCACGTGCAAAATTTCTAAATGCATGCGTGTCTACTTACCATGCATGCCTGCGTACTCTCTCTGTAAGGGTGTCAATGGGCCGGGCTTGGGCGTGCAAAATCAGAAATTTGAATAGGGGCAGACCAAGCAGTACAAAATCCGGGCTAAGAGCCCGGCCCGTTGACAGCCCTGTTACACCTCACACCCGTTGATAGGCTAGAATCTGATATTAGCTTTGAACGGACGGAAATTCACGCTAAAGTCCTGCGCTGGAAACCTAAGTGGGGCCCAGTGGATGTTCGTGAGAAATCCAATCTTTGAGCTCATTTTAGGATACGAGACGAAAAGTGAGCAGGATCAAGACTCGAGTAGCCGTACTAAAGTAAAAAGTGATTGGGGGAATTTTTACTGTTGAAACCATCATGGGGTGGACAGCGATGTTTACATGCCATCCATGCCGTTCATGATGTCATTTCTACTGCGATGAAATGAAAATAAGCATATTATCATGATTTGAAACTTCTGTGGCCCCACGAATATTGCAACTGTGAGTGTTCAATTCTTAAATTTTTGGCCCACTGGAGTATTGGATGCGGCTCAGTTTTGTTCTTGTCCTAAAATAGACTAACAAAACGGTTAAACGGAGTGGATTTCTCACAAACATCACAGGGGCCCCACCATTTGGTATCAATTTGATATCAATTAATTTGATTTGGACCAATCAACATTCTACTTTGAACCATCTTTTTGATATCAATTAATTTAATGGTTCTTGATAAGTGCTATTTTAAATATATGCTTCATCCGGAGTGGGACCCACCATTTGGACGATTTGGATTTGTGCATAAAAAACTTTCTTTTCAAAATGAGTTCCAAAAGCTCATCTAATCTCAAAGCAGAGGTTATTTCTTTAGGTGGTCTGATCACGTGACTTGGTTGTACCAGAACCCCGTAGTTCATAAGGAATTCTAACCCTAAATTAACTTTTTTACGATGATGACTGTAACGCCCTGAACTTCGAGAGTAGAGTAAAGCTCTACTCTCGAGATTCTGAACATCACTTATGTCTTGTGGAGAATAATATTCTGATTTATTTCATATTGATTAATTAAACATGCATGAAATTATACTAGACAACGCATCATACTCCAGATTTAATGTAATTAAACAAATGCGTCAATCCAAAACATATATATATATATATATATATATATATATATATATATATATATATATATATATATATATATATATATATATATATATGTTTCACGAAGTTCCTTCCAGAATATGGGTTCACAGCCGGGTTCAATATATACATATAAAATTTTAAAAGTAAACAGAATGTGTCATGTAAATATAATATCTAACTGAGCCCAGATGTCTAGTGTCCCCAGTATGATGGTACATGGCCTACATCGGTCCGCCCGAGAGCTGGAAATAGGAGAATTTTTCTTCCTCATCCAAGAAGTCCTACTCCAATGTATCAACATTAATCGTACCTGCATCTACGCTAGTGTCTGGTTGGTGTTTTAAAACACCGTCCCAGAGTGAGAGTGAGTGATCAACTTAATAATTCTGTAAGGCAAAAGTTACACATGTTATCAAGTCAATCAATGCAGTAATGATAAGACAACAATAAGCAATCACTTCCTAATTACTCTTTTTTAATGTAAGAATGGGGTTTATATAATAATGCTTGCCCTCACCCGTCAACACTCCCTCAACACACGTGCGACTCCAACACCTTTTCGCCACATTCTAACTAATGTAATTTGATGCATGATCATGTTAGCTAAGTGATTAATTATGTTTATTCATCCAGTAATTTTAAAAAGCTAGGGTACCTCCCTTTTTAATATAATCCAAATCGAATCACTAGGCATCGGACAGCCGTAACGGTCTTACTCTGTGTTCTTTATCCGTTTAGGTTCGTCACTCCTAGATAAATACATACGATAGGCAAGTTTTAGGAAGTGGTATTCATGGTCACTATGGGGAGGCTCGTCACCCCAGCGTAGGCCGACAATACAAACGGTGTCCCATACCACCATACCCAGCTCATGAGTCTTGAAGATCATGTTACCATGGTTAAAAGGGATCCTTGCAATCATGAGGGGTACCTTAGATTCAAATATTTACGTTCATACACGGTAAACACACAATAGATCAACCAGTTCTTTAGGTAAGCTCGATTGATACGGGTGCATGCTAATGTAATCGACATGGAGCACATAAGCACACCTCATAACCTAGCCACTGTTGACAGTCGACGTACGACCCGTATATTTCAGGTTTACCCAAGGTGGCCAAACCAATTCGGACACCTAAGCATGGGCATTTACCGATTTCTTAGACTACGATTGTAGCCCCAATCCTATATAAATCATGCTGTCACACACGCATAATAGATAAGCCAATAATCAATAAGCAATCCTGATGAATTTCTCATTTAGGCATTTCATTAAATACATAAAATACGTTAACTACGACGTGTATCCTATCAATTTATTATGTAAAGAAATACATATGGATATGACAACAAGAAATCCTACGGTAACGATCATGACATGCTTAATTCATTAGTTATCCTTCATTTAGGCATTTCATCAAATACATAGTTTATGTCATTTATTATTACAGTTTATAAGTATATTACATCGAGAAATAGACGTGTTTAAGACAACAAGAGATCCTACAGTAGCAATCATAACAAACATAAATCATTAGCTATAATGAAAGCATTGATAAACCGTAACCTATGGGTTTATAGTCCGCACCTTTCGGTAGCACACTCGATTCGGACCTGGTCCTAAAACTATGTTTCCAAGGAAGGAACGTCGGTCGCCTAAACGAGTAAATGAGTTAGATAGGTTGGAGAAAAACTATTCGGGGACCTACATCACTATAAGGGTTAGTATTCCTTATCCTAAGTCATAGCCGGAAGAGTTTCGGTAGTGAAATGTAGCGATGATTAGGCCCGTAGATCCATGGGAGAGGATTTCCCACAGTTACAAGTGGTTTCCCAAACTCTCTTCTTCTCTATTTTTCTCTTTTCTCTTTTTTCTCTCCTTAGGGTTTGCAAAATTCGTATTTGGGAGAGAGGGGGTGAGTTGGGAGCTATTTATAGCCCCAGACGATGTGTAAATGGCCTCAGGGCCACTTTGTACTATATTTATACCCCACAGGTGACTATTTCTAATTAACAGGGTTCTTAGGAGGGTCCATGGATCATCTATGCCATGGGTAGGCTCCCTATCTATGGATAGATGCCAGTACCCAGTTTTGGTGCGATCGGATAAACGGATCGGCTGTGGGATGCCTGTGTCAGATCAATGGTTATACGGGTTCGATCGGGGCCACGGTTATATGGATGCGTACAGGGAAATTTCTTTTCTCTATGTGTGAAGTTCAGTCATGAACCAACGATCCGAAATCCTTGACTTAACGTAAGAGTGGACGACCCAATTCACTTAAGTTTCAACACATTTCCTTAGGGTATTTGTGTTTCTCACGTACTTAACTCACGGCTCAAGTTGGGCATTTCTGGGCACTATCTAGGCTTGGTCCCTGCAATGGTCGTCGAACCTAGTAGGACGGACATTGTCCTACAATTTTAGGATCAGCGGACCCCCGACGTGCGGTCTAGGACTCTTACAGAGTTTCAGTGTACTCCCGAGAGGGATAGGTCCACTGGATTTCTCCTGGGTTTTCGAATGGCGTTGGGCCAGTGACACTCATGATTCTATCCCTTCCCATTTGTGAAAACGGTGACCCGAGCTTAACCCACCCAATGTCTAGTATTTAAGTAAATCTTGTCGAAATTAGATAATCGGGTGTGGTCCTTGGGTGGTTCCGCTCGATGTTGTACTCGGGTCTTTGTTCTGATTTTTATGGGACATTACAATCTACCCCTCTTAAAGAAAATTTCGTCCTCAAAATTTGTCCTTTTTTCATAATTTTCAAAGATTTTTGGATAGTTCTTGCGGACCTAAGCTTTCGTCTCCTAAGTAGTCTCTTTCTTGGTGTGGTGTGTCCATAACGCTTTCACAAGTGGGATGACTTTTCTGCGCAACACTTATTCTTTCCTATCTAGAACACGTGTGAGCCGCAATACATAAGTGGCGTCTTCCCTTAGTTCTACTTCTCTCACCTAATGATATGAGTAGGGTCGGGAATGTACTTCTTCAGAATTAACACATGAAACATGTTGTGCATGCCTTTGAGTGGCGTGGGTAAGGCGAGACAGTATGCTACAATACCTACTCGGTCCAAAATTTGAAAAGGCCCAACGAATTTCGGCATGAGCTTCCCTTTCTTACCAAAATGGAGCACTCCCTTCATTGGCGAAACTTCGAGGAATATATAGTCCCCAACTTCGAATTCCAATTACATTCGTCTCGTATTGGCGCAACTCTTTTGCCTACTCTGAGCCGTAAGGAGTCGACGTATGATAATATCTATCTTTTTCGAGGTTACCTGAACCAAATTTGGGCCAATTAAGCTCTTCTCGCCGACTTCCGCCCAATAATGCGGAGCACGACATGGGCACCCATACAAGGCTTTGTAAGGAGCCATGCCAATGCTCACTTGAAAACTATTATTATAGGCAAATTCAGCATAAGGGAGGCAGTCATCCCAGCTGTCGTTGAAGTTAAGCACGCATGCTCGTAACATGTCCTTGAGTATCTGATTCACCCACTCCGTCTACCCATCGGTCTGTGGGTGGAAAGTGGTACTGAATTTCAATTTCACCCTCATCACCTCTTGGATTTGAGTCCAGAAAATAGACGTGAACCGTGTGTCCCGATTCGACACGATCTCTAGAGGAACTCCATGCAGTCGTACTATCTCCTTAATGTACAGCTTGGCTAGGTCGTCTACCGAATTGAAAACCCAAATCGGGAGGAAATGGGCCGACTTTATCAATCAGTCCACAATCACCCAAATGGAGTCATACCCCTTTCTCGTCCTTTGTAACCCAAATGGAGTCATATGAAATCCCACTTCCACTCAACTATGCGCATAGGTTGAAGTAAACCCAGGGGTCGGCAGTGCTCGGCATTGACTTGCTGACACGTATGGCATCGAGACACAAAATCTGCTATTTGGGCCTTCATGTTGTCCCACCAGTATGAACGCTTTACATCCCGATACATCTTCGTACTACCCGGGTGTTTTGCCAACTTTGAATTGTGAGCGGCTTCTAGAACTTCTCTCCTTAGATTATTAAGGTTTGGGATGCATAAGTGGCCACGATACTACAAACCTCCATCCAAGAAGATCCTCCATTCTGATTCTTCCCCGTCACTTGCACTCTCTCTCAACCTCAATAATAGCTCATCTTTTTTCTGAGCGACAATGATTTGATCATCAATTAGTGGTTGTACGTGGAGGTGTGCAACGCTCTCGAATGGCTCTTCCACTGTTAGTCTTTGTTTGAAATCTCGCACAAACTCCACCATATTTCACTCTCTTACCATCAGTGGAGCTGCAAATTTCATGACTTTTTTGTAACTCAAGGCATCGCCCACTAGGTTGGCTTTGCTAAGATGGTAGGAGATGTCAAACTTGAAGTCTTTCAGTGTTTCAATCCAACAACGCTGCCTCATATTCAGGTCCCTCCGTGTGAAGATATACTTGAGGCTCTTATGGTCACAAAAGAGTTCAAACTCCTCTCCATAGAGTTAATGTCTTTATAGCTTTAATACTAAAATGACTGCCGCTAACTCTAGATCGGGTAATTTTCTTCATGTTTCCTCAATTGTTGAGAGGCATAGGCGATCACCCTATTCTTTTACATAAGCACACACCCCAAACCGACTCGAGAGGTGTCGATGTAGATAGTATATGTCACGCCCCAAACTCAGAAATCGGGCTCACAAAATTCTCGATCGTCGAATCTAGCGCCGACAGCCTCCGTAAAACCCCATTTTCGGTTCCCAGTACCCATTCGTCAAGTTCCAATCCTAGGATGCTACGAGGAGGATTTTCAACGTCAGTTTGATTCGTAATAAGTATAACCAAAGGCATAACCACAAACAACAACCAAAAACTCCATTATATTTGCACTATGATCAAAAACTTTTCAAGTACAATGAGCATAAAGGGAAATACAATGATGATGAACAAAAACTCCAAGATGATCTGCAAAGCGCTCCTGCCTCAGCGCTGCTACACCCCAATGTCACCTGCACCCAACGGGTGTGCATAAGCTTATAGAAAGCTTAGAGGGTGGTGAAAGTGTGTGCGCAAGGTTGTAATATGATCATGCAATATCAAAGTAATACGGAATATGCAGGTGGATCCATAAATATCATTAGCCATACCAAGGCCATGCGGTGCAAAGCATGAATGATGTCGGCCATACCAAGGCCATGCGATACGAAGTACAACTCAAGCATGCGAATCCTCATCTAAGTCCACATATCAATACAACTCAAATTTGGGATATCACAGGGGTTTAGTACACTCTAAACCAGATCGCCTCCCCATCAAGCACAATAAGGTAAGTGGAAGAGACCTCACTATCCGCCTGCCAATATTGGGTTCGGCTCGTCGATAGCGGACCCATTCCTTGAGCTGGTCAAACTCAGTTTAGCTTTGCCCCCTACTCTCGGGTGGGTAAGGCCGCACCCCATTCCAACCGACCACGACACAGTGGAAAGCACGACCGTCTGATAATCGGCACTCGGCGCTCATGCACCCACTCGGTCTAGACATTGGATCAACCTCTTGATACCATAAGGGTTTAGGGACTTTCACCTAGGGATATCTATAGCACCCCATATAAAATAAGATTTTCAGTATCCAATCCTGTCATCCACGATACGCGTGTGGAGGCTACAACCCTGATGTCGCTAGGGCGTACAGTAACCATGACACAGAATGCGAATGCATGAATCACACTATCCAGTCATGCAGAAATCTTGCACGTATTATGCGCTCATGTAGGGCAACATCGCCTAACCGGAAGCCCCTAAACAATCTGTCCGAAGGCATATGCTATGATCAGTCACTTCTCATATCAAGTATACATATGATGCGTATGATCATGAATCATGGAACTATACTATTCATGTTATAAAATAATGTACTATCCTTACAAGGCAGATGACCTAAATGGCCTGTACACAACAAGTACGGGCCTAACGATGGGCCCTAGGGAGAGTCGTAATGTGGACATCCAACCAAAATCATACTCGCAATGTGGACGTCAAACCAACATTGCTCCCAAGGCACGATTGTTGTAAACATCATTACATAATCCGTGTTAGGATCACACATTACAATGGACTTAGGTACATCCCATTGGGCCTTAAATACATCAAATGGGCCATATCATATGGGCCTTATGTTCATCAAGTGGGCCACATCAATGGGTTGCACCAATGGGCCTTATGTGCACTGCAATGGGTCATAACCCGTGGGCCTTAGAATGCATCAAGTGGGCCTAATCTCATGGGTCTTATATGTAACAAATGGGCCACACCAGTTGGGCCTCATATGTACATCAAATGGGCCTCAACCCATAAGCCCTAGTACATCTCAATGGGCCTTAACCCATGCGCCCTTTAAAACATCAAATAAGCCTAATCCCATGGGCCTTAGAATACGTCAAAATGGGTCTAATCCCATGAGCTGTAAATACGTCGAATGACCCTATGACATAGGCCTTACATCCACATCAAAGTGGGTCCCAATGAACTACCACAAATACATTAAGATGTACCTCAAAACATGCCAAGGTGGGGTCCACTTGGACTGTGGATTTGGCTCATCATTAGCTCATGTTATGAGCTTTTAAAATGGATAGACGGTTTGGATTCAACGCATGCATCACGGTGGGGTCCACATGAGCTAAGGATCTGACTCATTCTTTTAGCTTAAGCCATAAAATGAGCTCCCAAAATGAGTGGACGGACTGGATGCAACACAAGCATCATGGTGGGCCCCACTGTTAGTGTGAATACAACACATACGTCAGGGGCTCCACCATCCAGGCAGACGGTGTGAATAAAACCCATATATCCTGGTGGGTTCCACCGTCCACAACCGTGGACGGTGTGGATAAAATATGTGCATCACTGTGGGTCCCACGTATGTGGCCTGCCATAATGTTTATTTTCCATCCAGGCCGATGATAAGGTCACACGGACCTGGAAGAGGAGGAAAAACAAATTTCACCTTAATCCAAAACTTTTATGGCCCAAAATGGTGTTTTAATAGCAGATGTTCAATCCCACTGTTTCCTATAGTGTGGGCCACCTAAGTTATGGATGGGGTTGAAATTTGGAGGGGGCCCACTACTGGGAGTGGCCCACCTCATGAACGGTGTGGAAGTATGATATACATCATGGTGGGGCCCACGTGTAGGACCGTGACCCCTGGCCCATCCGCCAAACGCAACACGTTGCTACTGCTATTGTCAAGGGCAGCAGGCGATGCCCCTTATGCATGTTATTTATTTTTATTTTTTTTAAAATTCCAGATCATGTGGTTTATCACAAGTGGGACCCACATTCAGAAAATCCATCCCAACTATGGGATTTTATGACTCGTAACGGGTAAAATGAGTCTAAAGTTCAAGATTTATGGGTGTATAGAAAACATCAGGTGATTTTCAACGGTAACCACCAAGTCTCCTATGCTATGGCCCACCAGATGCTCGGATCAACCTCATTCTTCGGCTCAATGCCTAAAATGATCCTGGGAATGAGGTGGACGGCATGGATTGCATACATTCATCGAAGTGGGGCCTATGTGAGTGGACCACCCCAAAAGTTAAAAAAAAACAAGCTAATATTCATGCTTTCCCAGTTCACGTCCAGTGTCCCAGATGTTGGACGGTTGAACACTAAATATGCATTGAGGTGGGCCCTGATTAGGTGGGCCACCTCATGGAGAATAGTGTGGATACGACACACACAAAGTGGGCCACACTTGTAGATAATTTGGATATAATATAAGCCTCATGGTGGGGTCCATTCAAGTAGGCCACACAACCATATATAATCTCATAATTAAAAAAATGAAATAAAAAGGGAGATAGAGAGATAGAGAGTGGGACACGCGTGTGATGAAGGGCTCCGCCACTATGAGCCCTCCCTTGTAAGAAATCATACAATTAAATGGATCTCTTTACACATGGGACCATCGAAATCGTAAATCAACGGTGAAGATCCTTTCCCCGTCCCATCGAAATCGTAAATCAACGGTGAAGATCCTTTCCCCACCAATATGGACCGTCTATATGACCTTTTTAATGCAAGAAAATAAACATCATGATGGGGTCCATAGAGAACGGCCCCATCATGGAATGATCATGATGATCCTAGTGGGCCATCAGCCACATCTTAGGGTCCTAAGTGAGATCCAAACCATTGATCAGTTGGCCTCACTTGGCCCATCTTAAAAATATAAAAAACTACTCTTATCAAGCACCCACCGTTTGATCTTCTTGCTCCCTTGGGTTCCTTAGCTCCTTAACTTCGATTTCAACGGAGGAGATGAGGTTTGGATGGTTGAGATGAGAGATTTTAGGATGGAAAGGTGAGTCATACTTGGAGCTTGAAAGAGAGGGAGAGGCTCATACGTATGGAGGTCTTTGGTTGCTTGGAATGAGTTTGAAAATGAGAGAGAGAGACTTGTAAAGGGAGAGAGAGAGAGAGTGATGGATAATGGAGTGATAGATGTGGTGGTGATGGGTGCAAGAGGCCTTTTTGACTTTTGTGGCCATTTGTGTAAGAAAGGCATGGGTGTGTAAGAGACTTTTTGACTTTTGAAGCTTGCTTGGGAATGGGTGAAAGTTGATGTGTACTTGACATGTTGAGATTGATGAATTAATGGATTGATGTGACAAGTTGTAGAGATTCCTTTAGATTTTACAACGCGCGGTGTTTTCCTTGCACCGAATGCTAGCCCACATCTCCTGACCAGGGTATCGCCTCGGCGCGCGAGTCGCGGCATCGGAACAGCGGCGACGACGTGGTCGCTATGGTAAAGGTCTTGGGTTGAGTCAACTGAGGTTAATGACTCGTGACTTAAGGTCGTGTGCAAATATCGGTTATGGGTCGAAGGTTACCGAAATTCGACCGGTAAGACCGCGGAAGTCTATGGAACGGTACGGTCTAAGATACGGTTCTTACATTATATTTGACCCCTTGCTCTGATAGCACTAGTATGGGCACAGACGTCAGCTTATCCTTTAATTCTTGAAAGGCCGCCTCTACTTTCTCAGTCCAAGGAAATTTAAGATCTTTCCGAATAAGTTGGGACAATGGTCGGGCTATCTTGGAGAAATCTTTAATAAATAGGCGATAATAGCTAGCAAGCCCGAGAAAACTCCTCACTTTTATAACTGAGCCGGGCTGCTCCAAGTCCTGTACCGTGGTCACCTTGGCAAGGTCCATGATGATTCCTTCTTTGAAAATTACGTATCTCAAAAACTTGTCTTCTTCCTTCCAAAAGTCACATTTTCGGTACTGTGCAAACAACTGATTCTGCCAAAGAGTATCAAGGACTGCTTATAGGTGTTCTTCGTGATCTTTTCGACTTTTTGAGTATATTAAAATGTCATTTATGAATATGATGAAGAATCAGTAAAGATATGGCTAAAACACCCGGTTCATGAGTTTATGAACCTGGCCAGCGCATTTGTAAGTCCAAACGGCATCACGAGAAATTCATAGTACCTGAAGCTAGTCCTGAAAGTTGTTTTCTTCACATCTTCATTCCTGACGCATAACTAATGATACTCGAATTGTAAGTCTATCTTGGAGAAGTTCTGAGCTCCCTTCAATTGGATCAAACAGGTCATTTATCCTGGGCAGATGATAATTGTTCTTTACTATAACGTGGTTTAGCCTGCGATAGTCTATACACAATCGTAGCGATCTATTCTTCTTTTTTACGAATAACACGGGAGCTCCCCAAGAAGATACACTTGGCTGTATAAAACCTGAGTCCAATAAATCATTGATTTACTTCCTTAATTCTTCCATCTTGCATAGAGGCATGTGATATGTCGGTAAGGAGATGGGTGTTACGCCTGGCACAAGGTCTATGGTAAAGTCGATCTCGCACTGAGGGGGTAGTTTAGGGATTATCCTGAACACGTCCATGAAATCTTAGACTAGAGGCATGGCCCCAAGTGACGTACCATTATAACTCTCCAACAGGGAAGCATAACAATGGTTGCGGAAGAGGCAACTAACTTGAACAGGGAAAGTGAAGGTAGTGCCCTCGGACCTATGGACAGTCATCAATCTAGTCTCACAGTCAATCTCTGCCTTAATTTCGATGAGCCAATCCATGCCGAGGATGATGTCATAATGGTAAATCTTGGTTACAATCAGGTCGATGTGCACCACTCTTCTCCCTAAGTCTATAGGTCAACTCTTACAGAGTTTAGTGGCGTATGAGAAGGTTCCTGCCGCAGCAATGACTCTCACTCCTATCATAGGGGTAGTGTCCAACCCTAAACGCTTGACTGCATAGCATAATACCATAGAAACAGTGGACCCAATGTCCACTAAAAGGAACACTGGTATACCTTGGATGTGGGCAGTGACTTCAAATGCTAGTGGTATTGCAACCATTGATTCAGCTGCTTCAGCGGAGAGTGCATGTACGCGAGCCTGTTGTGGGTGGTTAGACGGCGCTGTTATAGGTCGTTGAGGTGGCCTATGTCAGAATGCAGGAGGCTGATTGAATTGTTGCACCGGTGCCACGGCTCATAAAGGAGCGACCGAAATAGCGTGTGGGCTTAGCGGTTGATCCTTTGAGGCGGCACATAGCCATTATCTCTCATCTTGGTGAAGCGGAAGGGGTCAGTGTGACCTGCTCTGCCACAGTAAGAGCACGTGTGATCGAAATGCCTTTGTTGGGTCGATGGAGCCATCAGTCTAGGAGTTGAGTTCATACGCGGCCTCTTGCCGAGAAGTGGTTAGGTTTGTATTTTCGTTCTAGGCCTCGGGCCCATTGTTAAGTGTTCTCGGGACATCCGCTCACTGTCATGCTCAGCTCGTAGGGACATGTTTACCAGTTCAGCATACGTGTGGATGCTATCACAATATATCTTGTTGCGGATGTCAGCTCGTAAAACCTCTGAGAATCGGCGCATCCTCATAGGCTCATTAGCCAAGATTAAGGGATCATATCTAGCTAGCTCCATGAAGCGGCTCTCATACTCTGCCACGGTCATTCCCCCTACTTGAGGGGGAGGAATTCTCCCTCTTTCTCATTACGATAGGTGAGGGGGAAGTATTTCTCTTGGAAAGATGCCCCAACCCGTCCCACGTCCACAAAAATTCCACGGGAACGGTTCTTAAAACACTATCCCACCATAAGCTAGCTTCCTTCTCGAACATGTAAGTAACAAGTTCGACTTGTTCTCCCTCAGAGCACTATAATGGCCTTATCATCTTAGATATTTGGTCCAACCAATACTTGGCCTCCTTGGGCCGATAGGTACCCGTGAAGGTGGGAGGACGGAGGCGTTGAAAACGTTCAAATAGCCCACATGCAGCCATTGTCCCGGTAGCCTGTATGTGTTACATCGGTGGGGCCATGTTCATATTTTGTACAATTGCCCCCGCTATAGGTTCTAAGACCTGTTGTTGTTGTTGCATCAAAAGCAGCATTTGCTCCAATCTATCCAGGGGCGGGGCTGCTGGAGGCACCGGTGGCACTGACGAAGAGGTGTGGTTCTGGCCTAGATTCGGTGGAACACTTGGCATTGGCCATGGCTTGTTGCGAGCTCAGCATTTCCTTATTATTTGGGCCAAAACTAGGGCCCAACTAGTTATCATTCGAGGGAGAGGCTCCGTCAACCAACCCGCCATGTGGGAGACGTATCATGTTTCGACTAATTTTAAGAGGCATTCCCTATATACAACATAGGGTACAGTATTCACAGAATTAGAGTGATTACATACATACATCATCAATTTCCCAAACATTTTATACATAATTTAACAAAAGTAGCTCCATGCACAGTTACACATGTTAAGGCATTACATGTATAATAATAGAGAATGCATGATTGCTAACTAAAACAAAAGGATTTCAGCATTTACAATCCCAACATCCGAACTAAGCCTATCCAAGGCTATTACAAAAGAGAGAAACAACCATATACTATACTCTTAATCCTCTAATTCTGGCAAAGGTGGAGGCGCTCCCTTATCTTACATGCAGCACATGGGGGCTTTCAAAGTGCGAGACATCTTCGTGAATTTCTTCTTCAAGTATTCCTGGTTCTCCTTAATCTTGGCCAGGTGGGCGTCATGAGCGGCCCGATCCTGGTGTTCGTCATGAGAGGCAGGAGGCTCCCAATTGGAGTCTTAGGCTTCAACTTCTTCTTCCTGTTCCTCTTCCTCACTTTCTTCCTCTCCTTCAACCTCCTCCTCTATCTCATCCCCGAATTCCTCAAGTCGGGTCTGGCACTGTCTGGGACCTATCTTCATATTATTGAGGGTGTTCTCGTTCATGTAGTGGATAGGGGCGAGATTGTCCATATGTAGTCTAAACCAAAAACTACGGGCAATCTTACAAATCAGTTGGCCAAATGGGTGGGACAGATCTCCCCGAGTAGTTTGCGCCACCTTCAAAATCTGGGTCAATGCAAGAGTGGGTAGGCACACCCTATCTCCCAGTCCTACTCGGTACATGAAGTCCACCATGAATCTAGTGCACTCCGTGCAGTTGTTCGACCTTGGATACACGTTACATGTGCATATATGGTCGAGCAGGCGATAGTCATGTGTCATGCGTGCCACTTTGAGGTTGTTCTCCCACCTCCAACCAACCAGTTGGCCGTATAGAAAGCGTGTGCGGCGATCTCTCTCCCGTCCTTCAGTGAGATTAGTCTCGTTGGCATGTACAACACTATGCTCCACCTTCATTATGCGGGAAATGACGTCTACATCAACCTTAGCTTCCTGTATTCTTAGAGGAATGATAAATTAGAGAGGCTCAAGTGTTGGGTCCTTTATGTGTGCATAGAAGGTTCGCACAAAGCCCTCACTATCGTGAGAATTTCCTTCAAAAATAAGCCCCCATCCATTCTCTAGGAGGCGGTCGATCACTGGGTATACTCCAAACAGTTTCTCATCCACATGAACTTCAAAGAAAATTTTGCATTGGCAGAACTTACCCAGCTCAATGCCCACTGGTAGGGACCTTTCTATTGGGATTTGGGAGTCAAGGTCCCGTTTTGACCTTCGTTTGGAGCTTGAACTTGCCCTGGTACTCATCTTCTTCTTGGAATGACTCGGACGGCTTGGCCCGGCCTCGTCCGGGATCGATCGTTTCTTTCTCATAAAGGAAAGGAGCATAAAGATGGAGAAAATGACGGCTACTAGGAGGTGGAAAGGAGTATGGAAGGGAGTGATTTCAAAGAAAATAGGGATCTTTGGTGCCCTAGGGAGAGGATTGGTGCTAAAATGGATGAGAATAGGCAAGTGTGGGTAAGGTTTAGGAAGATTGAAGTTGAATGGGAATGTAGGGATGGAGGATGCAAGGAAGAAAATGAATCTAGGAGTTTAGGGATATGGATTTGAGAGAGAGAAAAGGTTTTTTTTGGAGGGTTTGTAGGGTAGGAGAGTGTTTGACAGGGGTGAAAATGGGTTAAATGAGGACGTAGGGTGGTTTATGCCCCCCCTCCCATGTGGGTGGGGTCCACACGCTCAGGTCGGCGGTGGCGCGTCGCCAATCTGGCGGTGCCACCGCGCCTGTTTGGATTATCGGTTGTGCGCTGCCGATCTGGCAGTGCTGCCGCGACCGTCTGGAAGTTCTAATGGCGCCCCCGCCATTCAGTGGTGTCCACCCCCGTTGGGTCACTGCTTATGCTCTGTGGCGTCCCCTGGGTCCCACCAAACACATTGGTTTGGTCCCCTGATAGGTCAAGTCCACCCATCGCAGTACAAAGGGCGTTTCATCGCGTCTTTTGGATCCTTTTTTTATTTGAAATTCTGTCAATTGATAACTCAGATAGACTTAGAACTGCCCAGGTCATTCAGAAGCTTCTTTACTTAGTCAGGACTAAATTTTGGCGAGGATCTATAAGTAGTTTGAACTATGAGGTTCAAACGTTTAGGCTTTCTCGGCCTCGCTAGCTACTTGCGCTAGTTAGTCCCAATGTACTAAAGTCAAGTCAACTTGGTTCGTTATTCTTTGTCAGAGGTGACTTAGGTCACTTCACATAACCTAAGTTCCCTAATCACAAGTCCTAAAATGGTCTACAGTGTTCGGTTCCACCATTCGGTGAATCCTTAGGATTCTAATGTCATCTCTAAGTTCTATCGCTCCCTTCCTAAGTCAGAGTGCATCATGATAACCTATTACCCTAGGCCCAATTTAATCCAATCCATGCTCTGATACCAACTTGTAACACCCTGAATTTCAAGGGTCGAGCAAAGCTCTACTCCTGATATTCCGAACATCACTTATGTCTTGTGGAAGATAATATTCTGATTTCTTTCACGTTGAATAATTAAGCATGCATGGAATTATACTAGACAACGCATCATACTCCATATTTAATGTAATTAAACAAATGCATAAATCCAAAACATATATACATGTTTCACGGAGTTCCTTGCAGAGTATGGGTCCGCAGCTGGGTTCAATATATACGTGTAAAATTCCAAAAGTAAACAAAATGTGTCACATAAATATAATATCTAACCAAGCCTAGATGCCTAGTGTTCCCTGTATGACGACACATGGTCTACATCGATTCTCCCGAGAGCTAGAAATAGGAGAATTTCTCCTCCTCATCCAAGAAGTCCTGCTCCAATATATCAACGTCAACCATACCTGTATCTACACTAGTGTCTGGTTGGTGTTTTAAAACACCATCTCAGAGTGGGAGTGAGTGATCAACTCAGTGATTCTATAAGGCAAAAGTTACACATGTTATCAAGTCAATCAATGCAGTAATGATAAGGCAATAATAAACAATCACTTCCTAACTACTCTTTTTTAATGCAAAAATGAGGTTTATGTAATGATGCATGCTCTCACCCGTCAACACTCCTTCAACACGTGACTCCGACCACCTGTTTCGCATATAATAACACTTTCTCAAACGTACGATTCCAACACCTTTTCGTCACAATCTAACTAATGCAATGTGATACATGATCATGTTAGCCAAGTGATTAATTATGCTCTTTCATCAAGTAATTTGGGAAGCTAGGGTACCTCCCTTTTTTATATTAATCCAAATCCAATTAGTAGGCATCAGGCAACCACAGCAGTCTTACTCCTATGTTCTTGATCAATCTAGGTTCGTCACTCCTAAATCAACACATACGATAGATAAGTTGTAAGAAGTGGTGCTCACGGTCACTACGAAGAGGCTCATCACCCCAGCATAAGACGACAACACGAACACGGTGTCCCATACCACTATGCTCGGCTCATGAGTCTTGAGGATCATGGTTCCATGGTTAAAGGGGATCCTTGCAATCGTGAGGGGTCCCTTAGATTCAAACATTTACGTTCATACATGGTAAACACACAATAAGTCAACTGGTTCTTTAGGCAAGCTTGATTGGTATGGGCGCATGCGAACATAATCGACATGGAGTTCATAAGCGCCCCTCGTGGCCTAGCCACTGTCGACAGTCGACATACGACCCGTATCTTTTGGGTTTACCTAAGGTAGCCAAACCAATTCGGACACCCAAGCATGGGCATTTACTGATTGCCTATACTACAATTGTAGCCCCAATCCTATCTAAATCATGTTGTCACACACGCATAATAGATTAGCCAATAATCAATAAGCAATCCTGATGAATTTCTCATTTAGGCATTTCATCAAATACATAAACTACGTTAACTACGTCATGTATCCTATCAATTTATTATGTAAAGAAATACAAATGGATATGACAATAAGATATCCTATGGTAACAATCATGACAAGCCTAATTCATTAGTTATCCTTTATTTAGGCATTTCATCAAACACATAGGTTACGTCATTTATTATTACAGTTTATAAGTGTATTACATAGGGAAATAAACGTGTTTAAGACAACAAAAGATCCTACAGTAGAAATCATAGAAAACATAAATCATTAGCTATAATGAAAGCATTAATAAACCGTAACCTATGCATTTATAGTCCGCACCTTTCGGTAGCACGCCCGACTCGGACCCGGTCCTAAAACTATGTTTTCAAGGAAGGAACGTCGGTCGCCTAAATGAGTAAATGAGTTAGATAGGTTGGAGAAAAACTATTCGGGGACCTACATCACTATAAGGGTTAGTATTCCTTATCCTAAGTCATAATCGGAAGAGTTTCGGTAGCGAAACGTGGTGATGATTAGGTCTGTAGATCCATGGGAGAGGACTTTTCGCAGTTACAAGTGGTTTTCTAAACTCTCTTCTTCTCTATTTTTCTCTTTTCTCTTTTTTCTCTCCTTAGGGTTTGCAAAATTCGTATTTGGGAGAGAGGGGATGAATTGGAAGTTATTTATAGCCCCAGACGATGTGCAAATGGCCTTAAGGCCACTTTATACTATATTTATACCCCACGGGTGACTATTTCTGATTAACGGGGTTCTTAGGAGGGCTCATGGGTCATCTATGCCATGGGTAGGCTCCCTATCTATGGATAGATGCTAGTACCCAGTTTTGGTGCGATCGGATAAATGGATCGGCTGTGAGATGCCTGTGTCAGATCAACGCTTATACAGGTTCGATCGGGGCCACGGTTATGTGGATGCGTGCAGGGAAATTTCTTTTCTTTATGTGTGAAGTTCGGACATGAATCAATGGTCCGAAATCATCAATTTAATGTAAGAGTGGACGACTCAATTCACTTAAGTTTCAACACATTTTCTTAGGGTATTTGCGTTTCTCACGCACTTAACTTACGACTCAAGTTGGGCATTTCTGGACACTATCTAGGATTGGTCCCCGTGATGGTCATCGAGGCAAGTAGGATGGACATTGTCCTACAATTTCAGGGTCAGCGGACCCCTGACATGCGGTTTAGGTCCCTTACGTAGTTTCAGTGTACTCATGAGAGGGACAGGCCCACGTGATTTCTTTTGGGTCTTCGAATGGCATTGGGCCAGTGGCACTCATGATTTTATCCCTTCCCATTTGTGAAAACAGTGACTCGAGCTTAACCCACCCAATGCTTAGTATTTAAGTAAATCTCGTCGAAATTAGATAATCGCATGTGGTCCTTGGGTGGTTCCGCCTGAGGTTGTACTCGGGTCTTTGTGTGGATTTTTTCGGGACGTTACAATGACAATGCTCATCTTCCATAGTTGCGCCTCGAGCGATCGGATCTCATCTTGAAAATTGAAAGGTCCTTGTAAAAAGTGATATAGGTCTCATTCTAATTTGAAATTTGGCATACTCCTTAGTTGATTTGATCCGTTCATTTTAATTAGATAGTCATAAATTGACAGAAAAGTCTTTTTAGTTATATGTTTGAAGCTCTCTGGGGCCCACAACTACACTAATGTTATACATTAATTTCGAATTGTTTTTTCCCTGTGTGATACATATATGATGAGTTTTGCTCCCAAATTTGAGTCGATGACATGAAATTAAACCCTTGTATATGTAGATGTGATGAATTTGCTTCAAGAAAACCCGGTGAGCCCCACATAAATATGGGTTCAAAACATGAGCCTTTCTGCACGAAATCCATTTGGTCATTTCCTTCTTCCTTAGTTTTTTCATGGGAAGGGATGATAGTGTCTTTTGGATCCCTTCCTTCTTCCTTCTTTAGAAAGACCCTTCCATCGGTTCATGGTTGTCTAATTAAAATGATCAGATTAGATCAGCTAAGGGATGGGCCAAATTTTTTTTTGAGTAGGCCCCACGATCTTTTCAAAAGGACCTTTCACATTTTAAGATAAGAGCTCATGATATGAGGCACAATTATGACAGTGAGACATTTTTATCATCCAAAAAATGAAAAAGTAAGTTCAAGACTAGAATTACTTATTTCTTGTCCATATGGGCTCCTACCACAATCACGTCAACAATAACCTAGAGTCACATGTAGTTGCAGGATGGACATGGTTGTGGGAAGTCCATGCATGGTGTGATGTCATCAATTTCTGTGGGCCTCATTATGATGTATGGATTATATCGAATCCATCTATATGGATTAAAACTAAGGCAGATACAAAGTTCAAGTGGGCCACACCACAAAAAGCAATGGGGATTGAACGCCTACCATTAATTGAAAATTTCTTGGAAGCCACGTAAGTTTTAGATCAAGCTGATATTTTTATTTTCCATTCATCGAGGTCCATGTGATCGTATGAATAAGTTGGATGGCAAATAAACATCATAATAGGCCATGGAAAGGTTTCAATGGTTGGCATCATTGTCCCCACTACTTGGTGTGGTGTGATCCACTAGGTCTTTAGATCTATCTCCTTTTTGGCTCATGCCCTAAATGATCTCAAAAAATGGATGGATAGTGTAGATACAACATACATTTGGGTAGATACCATGTAACCTAGTGATGTTAACACACCACCCGAGTCTATGGTGTGTGGCACAATAAGCAATCTGCTTCTATGATTAGATAATGACAAATTGAGTAGGGAGTCCATCACCAAGTTATGTGTGCCCACTATGATGTATGTGTTGTATCCACACCATCTATTCATTATGAGATATCATTTTAGGGCATGAGCTAAAGAATAGAGCAAATAAAAAGCTGTAGTTGATTAGGAAATAAAAGGGAAAAATAAAAATAAAAGTGAAAATGGGTACAAGGTTGTATGCACCCCATGTACATCCCCCAACAACAAGGCAAAAGAAACTGAATCCACTAGCACCTGCAGATTAACTCGACTTGGCCATGGCAGGAAATCAGGAATATAGATGATTGTAATCAAATCAGCACCTGTTTTGCAACTCCAACAATTCCTCAATTTCATCATGTAAATGTGCTAGTGATGATCTGATCAAATTAAGCCCCACTCACATTAGGTGCATCACACCCTGATGGGCTCGTATTTTTCACCCATCGCACCGCCTTTCTGCTTCTGGGACTGAATATAACGCAACATGCTAACAAAGAAAGCATCCACAAATGGGTCTGGCGTCGTGTTATCGCTTTGCATCTCGGTCGTGATCAGTTCAATCAAGCCTTGGATTACTGAGCCTATAATCTGAGGATTCCCTTTCTCGAAAAAATAAAGGTACTTGTTCAATATTTCTACAAATAGTGTGATCGGCCCACCAGTACCCCACGTTACGCTGGCCATCTGTTGGGCTGCATTCGCAATCTTTAGTGCCTGCTTTAAGCAAAGCAAGACCCTTTCTCCATCCTTGATGCCATCCTAATCATTAACCCAGAAGAGATGTGAACATGCATAAACTGCTCTGCACTGATCAGGCTTCTTTAAAAACTTTGCGCAGTACCCTGTGGCCTTATGTGTAAGTGAATCTCTATTTTCAACACAAAATATATTCATCCTCTGAAGAGTCCCTATTATTAGATGTATGGAAGTCACCTGAGGTTTTGAATCCATAATTTCTTCTTCATATAGTATAAAATCTTGTGTGAAGAACTCATATGCTACTAGCTCGAGATCACAATCATTGGCAGCCTTAGCACACCACAAGTACAATCTTAGTGCCAGTTCGGGTGATGGAACAGATGACAAGTGTTACGCCCCAAACCCAGAAATCTGGCTCACAAATTTTTGATGGTCGACTCTGATGCTGACAGCCTCCGTAGTACTCCATTCTCGGCTCCCAGCGTCTATATGCCAGATTTTAATCCTGGGATCCTATAAGGAGGATTTTTTTTCTAATGTACATTTAACTCATAATAAGCATAACCACAAGTTTACCCAAATCACAAAGGCAACATCATCATTATCTATCCACTAACATAAACTTTGAATATAATATTGAAAGGAAAATACATATGTCAAAATAAAATCCAAGCTTTAGAAGACAACTATACAATCCAGGCTCAACGCCACTGTGCCCAATGCCACCTGCATGCATCTATCGTGCATAAGCTTATAGAAAGCTTAGAGGGTGGTGTAAGTGTGTGAGTAGTATGTGCGTGCTTAGAATATAATATCAGAGTAAACAAAAATACTGGTAAGTCCACGAACCATATAATATCAGAGTAAGCAGAAGTACTGACAAGTCCTGTAAAAATATCATCAACCTAATATAGGATATGCGATGAAAAGACATAACAAGCCAATGTCATATACTGAGAAAGTAATGTAGGTCAGTTATTAAATGCGGAGATATAATGAATCAAATATCAGATATTGATGATATAATATCATATGTAATTCTAAAGAGCTACGAATACCATCAGCCTCATATAAGTCATATGAATGCAGAAACATAGTAAATTAAAGTGTCATATGCCGAGGATGTAATGCAATATGCAATATGTGGTGCAAATGAAATGACCAAGTTGTAGTGTGAAGTCGGGATGATAGTATGTGGTATCGCAGGCTTTGTGCCTATCACAAAGGACTTCTATCCAAACTAATCCCATACCTAAATTTGGATAGACAGCCTTAATGTGGTAAGCTCCTGATCTCAGGTTAGTCATGCGCCCCAACCAAAATCTTGACAATTACGAAGGTACACGTAACAAATAGTTGCGCACCAGCAGCCTGAGTGGATAGTGAATGAATGAATGAATGAGTATGCAACACCTACTCAATAAATTCACATATCAATACTGTTCATCTCTAGGATTATAACTAGGGTCTAGTACACTCTACACTAGCTTATCACCCCATCAAGCATGCAACTGGGTAAGTGGAATAGACATCACTATCCGCCTGGCCAGTAGTCAGCCAATATCTACCCGACACGTCGATAGCGGACCCATTTATGAGGTGGTCAAACTCCTCCTAGCATTGCCTACTCCCTCAGGCGGGTAAGGCCACACCCCCTCCCAACCAACCATGGCATAGTGAGAGATGCGGCCTCCTGGTATTCGGCACTTGGGCGCTCATATATCTACTCGATCTCGATGTTGGGACATCCTCTGGTACAAAGAGGGTTTAGGAATTTTCACTTAGGGCCATCTATGGCAACTTGATGCTAATAACAGATTTTTAGTGTCCCATCTGACCAACCATGATATGCCTGTGGAGGCTACAACCCTGATGTTACTAGAGCATACAGTAATCACAACTCACAATGCAAGGTGTATGAGTCATGCATCAATCCTGTGCATACCATGTGTTCATGTGGGATAACCTCCGCCTATCAGGGAGTATCATAACAACCTGCTCAATGACATATGCAATGGTCAACCATATCTCATAACAAACATACAGATGATGCTTATGGTCCTGTATCATGATGCTATGCTGTCACATACTCATAATTGGTATCAACAATTGGCATCGACAATCGATCTCGACAATATGGACATTTAACTAACATTGTCCCTAAGAAATGGCCCACATAGAGCCTAACATATAGTGGACCGACCTATGACCTTACATAAGGCCAAATATACAATACCATGGGACTCACTCGAGAGCTTAATACACATCACAATGGGTCTTTTACATGGGCCTAACATATATCATAATGGGCTCCATCGCCTGGCCCTCAAATGCATCACAATGAGCCTCATCACATAGGCCTCATATACATCACAATAGACCTCATCACATAGGCCTCACATACATTATATTAGGCCTTAAACACGGGCTGAATATACATCACAACGGGCCTCAAATACGAGCCGCATATACCTCACATTGGGCCTCAAACACGTGCCGAATATACATCACAATGGGCCTTAACTACGGGCCGCATATGCATCACATTGGGCATCAAACACATGCCAAATACACATCACAATGAGCCTCATCATATAGGCCTCATATACAATACATTAGGCCTTAAACAGACACTGAATACACATCGCAACAGGCCTCAAATACGGGCTGCATATATATCACATTAGGCCTTATACACGTGTCGAATATACATCACAATGGGCCTCCACTACAGGCCGCATATACATTACATTGGGCCTCAAACACAGGCCGAATACACATCACAATGGGCCTCAATTATGGGCTGTATATATATCATATGGGTCTCAACAATTGGCATCAGCCATCGAAATTGGCCTCGATAATCAGCCTTGACAATCTGAATCGGCCTCAATAATCGGCCTCGACAACGGGAATCAGAATTGAAATCGGCCTTGATAATCAGAATCGGCCTCCATAATTAGCCTTTGAAAAGGTCGAGCTATATGTCCTAGAGGTGGGGTGAATAGGACAATGCCAAGGGTAAATAGGACAATGCTAAATTAAAAAATAACAGCAAAATTGAACAATAAGATAGCCAAATGAATTGTAAATAATCAAAGGAAGCAACAATCTCAAAATTCTAGTACAACCTTACACCATAAAAACCAAGGGCTTATGGCAAGACAACCTTACTAGAACAAACTGAAGAGGAATAAAAAAGAAATAGTAAGAAAGGAAATCTCAGCTATTACAACATTCCCCACAATGCTGAAATGTAAAGATTACAACATTCACATCCATAAATACATCCCACAATCTTGAACCAAAAAGAATAAAGAAAGGAAACCACAAAACACGAAGAATTATAATGTTTTTCCTGTGTGTACACCAACTGTTAAATAATAGCCACACAACTACTCCACTCCTAATATCATCACACAGTGGATATTAGCATTCACTATGAAAATAGATTTTTCTTGGTTCACCTAAAACCTTCACAATTGTGTCTTTCAAGAGGGCTTACACAATTCAAAAAACCCCACACTCTAAGTTTTCTGGATCACCTGAGATAACCAAAACTGAGAAATTTTTCTGGCTTAATCTCAAAGAAACCAAAACAAAGGAAATTACAAAACTGTAAAATACTTGGATATGCTCCTTTCGTTCCAGCCTGGAAGAACTAAGTCAGAGTAGAAGTTCAATGTCCAAACTCACTTATGAAATGGTTCTAGGTTCTAAATTGATTTTATATTAAATCAAGTTGGGCTAGGTCTATTTGATTTTAATTCCAAGAAGTGGGAATACTGCAATCCCTCTTTCAATTCAAATTGGAATGCAGAATACAAAATCAAATATAACAAAGCTAATAAAAGAGAATATTAAATATGCATAATATAGCTTAAGAAGTTTACAAACTTATTTCTCAAATTGGTATCTTGATTTTTCTTGAATTGAATACCAACTCTGAAAATTGTGCTCTATTTATAGGTGAAGAAATCATGTTCATGACTGGTCCTGTGGACACTACGAGTAGTCGTAGGACCAACGAATTTTTAAAATTTTGAGCACGATCGGATAAAGCCGTTCCATGACTGGTCTTAGGCCCTCCACAACTGGTCATGAGGAACTTGAAATAGTTACTGAACTTTGAGTCATAGCTGTAGGACTAGTCGTGAATGAGTCATGCATTGTTCACACGACCAGTTAAGCAATCTTCAGGACTAGTCGTGGCTTAACAAAAAATTCTAAAAATTTGCAACAACCTTAGGATTGGTCATGAAATTTCTAGGACTGGTCGAGCCAGTGCTAGAACTAGTCGAATAGAGTCCAGGACTAGTCGAGAAATAGAATATTAACTTATAAAATGATATAATTGAATTATGTATTCAAAATAACCTACCATATGGTCAATCTAAGGTCACTTATACCTTATGAGTGAAATATGAACATTGAGCTTCTTTTTCTTTTAGTTGATAGCCAGCTTGAGATCTTGTCATAAGATGAAGCTTGACTTGAGACTCTTCAAGCTTGAAATCAACTAAGATTGAAGCTTGAACGTGAGTATTAAAGACTACGAATGTTGTCTTGACTTGTACAAAGCTTTGAACTCTTGAATCTTGAAAGCTTAAATTCAATATGACGTTGTACATAAACATGAACTTGTACACTTGCCTTTGAAGTTCTTCAACACAAGACCCTTGTTCTTGAGAGATGCACAGAATTCATTATGTAAATGAGCTACATAAGACACAGATTCCAAGAGAGGTTTTGGCACAATAAAATTTGACAATATAGGAGTTAGAAACCTTAGCACTTACAGCCTTGATAATCGAAATAGACCTTGACAATCAAAATCGGCCTCGACAATCGAAATCGACCTCAATAATCAGAATCGGACTTAACAATCAGATTCGGCCTCGACAATCAGAATCAGCCTCGACAATCAGAATTGACCTATACAATCAGCCTCGACAATCAAAATCGGCTTTGTTAATCAGAATTGGCCTCGACAATTGGAAACGACCTCGATAATCAAAATCAGTAAGAATGGGCCTAACAAGGCCTAAGAAAAGGTCACAATGTGGGCATTCAACCATCATCGCCCATCAATGTGAACATTTAACCATCATTGCTCCCAAGGAGTGGCCCACATAGAGCCAAATATATGGTGGGCCCATGGCCTCACATAAGGGCCCAACATATATCACATCGAGCCTCATCAAATGGGCCCTAACTACATTAAATTGGGCCTCAAAAAATGCACAGCATATATAACAAGTGGGCCACACTACTTGGGCCCTGAATACATCACAAAGGATCACGACCCATGGGCCTTCAATACATCACAATGGGCCTCACGTACATCAAGTCAGCCATATCACATGGGCCGCACCAGTGGGCCTCATATTCATCAAGCGGACCGCGTCCACGGGCCGCACTAATGGGCTTTATATACATCAAGTGGACTGCATCCACAGGCCGCACCAATGGGTTTCATATACATCAAGTGGACTGCATCCACGGGCCGCACTAATGGGCTTCATATACATCAAGTGGATCGCGTCCACGGGCTACACCAATGGGCTTCATATACATCAAGTGGACTGCATCCACGGCCCACACTAACGAGCTTCATATACATCAAGTGGACCGCGTCCACGGGTCGCACCAATGGGTTTCATATACATCAAGTGGACCGCATCCATGGGCCGCACTAATGGGCTTCATATACATCAAGTGGACCGTGTCCACGAGCCGCACCCCTCACATGCATCATGCTAGGCCACACAGCAGGTGGGCCCTACACAACCAGCGGGTGGGCCTGCACCTCCCAAATGGCCCACTAAATGAACAACATGGATGTACAACACATATTAAGGTGGACCCCATCGTTAAATTTATTTTCCATCCAATCTGTTCACAAGGTCACAAAGACCTGGATTAAGAGGAAAACAAATTTCATACTTATCCAAAACTTCTATTCTCCCAAAAGGGGTTTCAATGGCAAGCGTTCATTCCCCACTGTTTCTGCAATGTGGTCTACCTGATATATGGATTTGCCTCCTTTGGTCTCAGGCCTAAAGACGAGCTTACCAAATGAATGGATGGTTTAGATGCAACGCATGCATCATTGTGGGCCCCACCGTCCAAGGTCCGGATGGTGTGGATGTATCATGCAACAAAGGCAGCGGCTACTGTCCTGCATCAATGGATGGATAGTGTGGGTTTAAGACCCATACATCATGGTGCAGCCCCCACACGTGGGGTGGGTCCCACTGCCCAAGGTGCTAGATAGTGTGGATACGACCTGTACATCATGGTGGTCTCCACATGTGTGGGGCCACGCTGCTGGGCAGCAATATAAAACACATATATCATGGTGGGTCCCACGTAGGGCCCACGATTATATATATTATAATATAATATATTATAATAACATTTATTTATTATTATTATTATTTTATTTATCTGTTAGCTGGCTAGTACACCACACTGTTAGTTCACCTTCTCTGTTAGCCACATCCAGTGGTGTGGATAGGTATGTGGGGCCCACGGTTGGTGGGTCCCACCGTCCTGATGTATGGACGATGTAGATAATAAATACATCACTGTGGAGTCCACACTGATGGATGGTGTGGATCAAATCCACACATCATGGTGGGACACACATACAAATGGACAGTGTGGAACAACATATACACCATGCTAGACACCCAACGTCTATATAGTGGACGGCTAGGGTAAAACACATATCTCATGGTAGATACCCACACATGTACGGTGTGGATCCAAAGCATACATCATGAGTATTTCCACCATCCAGGGATCTGGATGGTGTGAATAAAATACATGCATCATGGTCAGGGGTCCCACAGACTTACTGACGTTAATACATAGATATATATCTAGTGTGTGCATACACCAACCAATCCCCTTCCACTGCAGGTGTTTCCCACGTGGGGCCCCCATAATATTATAACAATATATTAATATATTATATATGTATATATACATAGAGGTGGGTCACACGTCCAGGAGGCTGGGCGGTGTGGATGTAACCCACAGAACTTACCGTCACCAATACAACAACTATATAGTTGTTGTAGGTACACCGGTCAATCTGCTTTCTATAGTAGGTGGGTCTCACGAGGGCGGGCCGCATGATTTGAATCAAGTTGATATTCGTGTTTTCCTTCGTCCACGCCCCACCATCTAAACGGTCTGGATGAAGCATGTCCAGCAGGTGGGGTCCTTACAGGCGAATGACATGGATAAATACATACATCATAGTGGGTCCACGATCGGTGTGGATCTAGTGGGCCACACCTATCACAAGAGAGAGAGAGAGAGATCAGTAAGAAGGGGAGGGCCCCGCCACTATGGGCCCTCCCTAAATACAAAGCATACTTAAGATGGGTCCCACCATATGTGGGCCCTCAAATAAAAATCGACGGTTAGATCACCCACCTTTAGATCTTGGACTCCTCCTTCCACCGATGCGATCTAGAGCTCCACAGAATGCATTTCAATGGTTAAGATTGATTTTGGAGGGTGGGATTGGATAGTAGGGAGTGGGCCAGACAAAGCTTTTCTCCCATGGAAGCCATGGACAGTTTCTTGCTTAGAGAATGAGAGAGAGAGAGAGAGGTGATGGGAGAAAAGGATGGTGAGTGATGGATGGGTGTACTTGGTTGTAAGAGAGAGTTGACTTTGAGGGAGAGGTGGTTGTACTTAGGGATGGGGTGATGTGTACTTGACATGAGATGTGATTGATGAGACATGACGTAGAGATTATCTCAAAATTTACAACACGCAGCATTTTCCTCGAACTAAACGTGGGCCCACACCTCCTAGCCTGAGTATCACCTCTGTGTGCGAGACGCAGCGTCGAAACCATGGCGACGACGTGGTTGCACTGGTACAAGTCTCATGTCGAGCCAACTTAGATCGATAGGATGCGACTCAGGGTCACACGCAAATGCCCATAACAGATTGTGGGTCGTTGAAATTTGACTGGGACGACCGCGGAAGCCTACAAACGGTGCGGATTAGGACACGGGTCTCACAAAAAGGCCTCAATAGTCTGATTTAAAAGCTAAAAAATCTTCTTTGGTGTCACAGGAACCTCTTCCCTAGTAACATCTCCATCTCGTCCTTGCAATCGTCTGACCAACTTAAGAGCTGAAAATATTAGGGGAGGAATAGTGAAAGGAAGACATATCAAAATGGCATGTATGTCCAACATATGAGCCTGGTGTCAGGTCTGGCACTACATATACATGAACATGCCCTGTACCTAAATCCAGGATGGTCCTTTCATTGGGTGGGCCAATGTTAGGCATAACCTATTGGTTATTTTCTTTCTTAACTGTTGTTTTCTCCATATGAATGTGGCCCACCTGATGAATGGCTTCCATTGACTCACCTGCCACCACGCATCTTCATGGCTAAGCCAACCTAATGATTGGACCTGATGTAACCCATGAGTTTCATATTGGCATGTCCACTGCTACTCACCATTGTAGTCTCTTAATTAGGAATAAGTCCAATCCCGATTTTGGCAAATTCCATGTCCTTAGCTTCGAATTCGCCATGTTAGAGTGGTAGTTTCCTCTACAATTGCAATTTGTTCCGTTTTACTTTTTCCAATCAGTGGTTAAGGAAATTGATGGTTTATATTGTTCATACTACAAACAATCCATTAATCTAGACATTCCATGATGTGGGTCCTGAGCTTGATTGTCCATTCATTTTTCCATATCATCGCGGGTCATGAGCCCAAAAGTGAATGGGCATTCAATAATCATTGTTTCATCTTATGTAATCCACATAAGATTTGGATCTTCCTTTTTTCAGTCTCATGCCCTAACATGATGTATAAAAATGGATGAAACACATACATCATGTGATGACCCACATAACACCGTCAGTAGGCAATCCAGGTCCCTCATGACATGCCCATGAAAAGTTAAAGCTATTCAAAGACTAAACTCCAATGATAGTCATAGATGCATGTGTTTAGAATTAGATCCGTGAATGGGTGAAAAATAATATTTTTTTTTTGTAAGATGCAGGTTTAAAATGAACCCCTTGGTTAATTAGGATCCGGCTATAATAGATAGGGAGTGGATGACACTAAGTTTTCCGAACCCTCATTTTTTTCTAGAATCAGAAGTTTTTTGAAGTTTGCACGAGAACACCTTCCTAGTAGAGAAACCATTCTTCACCCATGTGCCACTTACAAATGTTTACAATTACTGGTTTCTTATGATGATTTAGAAATACATCTAATGAAAAATGGTTTGGTTTTTGTCATTTTGAATGAATTTTATACTCTATATTTAAACATATTAAACTCCATTTGGTCGTCACAAACCAAATGGAGCCTAAGCCCCTTTTTAACTCCGTCAATGCAACTCCTTGCATTGCCGGTCCCAAGCGTGGGTAGAGGAGGGAGAATGGGCATCAAAGTGAGTTGTGTACTTTTCATTCATTTTCTGAGAGGGATTTTTAAAATGCTTGATGGTTAATTTCAATAGTTTTCTGGCTTCTTCTACTATCATTTAAGGACCTCAAAGGCCTTACTAACTTAAGATTTTTATATGCGGGCTGATGTATTTTTATCCCCACAGATCTATGTTGCCACTACAAGGTTCAATATTGAAATGGTAAAGTTTTTAACTATTTATTTTCTCTTTATTTTTTCTTGCTCTTCGTAAATAATTTGATGTCTTAGCCCCCTGTCATTACCAACTAGTCTTGTCACTATTTGTACATATGTCATCTCATGAGTCTTACTTTTTGTAATTTTCTTACCCTGTAATGATTATCAGAAGCAATAGGCCATCATTGAAAGATTACCCTTGTAGTGAGTCCAATCAAGGTATGGATAATATATGGTTTTAGTTCATGGTAAATGATACCTTTTATTTTGAATTACCCTTGGACCAAAGAGCTGTGCGCCAGAGCTATCCGAATGTTAAGCGGGGGTCCCTAGAAGGTGGGAACTGCTGATATTTATTTTTTCCCTTCGTCACTGTTTGTGTGATCTTGTGAACAAGTTAAATGATAAATAAACATCATTATACCCACTGTTTCTTGTGGTATGGTCCACCTGAGTTTTGGATATGATTCAATTTTGGTTTCAACCTCGTAAATGATCTGGAAAAGCAGATGGATGGTGTAGATAAATTACATATATTTATAGTGGGTACAATGATTTCCTAACCCTAAACCTATACTTGAAAACCTAAATCTAAACCCGAACTTGAACCCGAATTCCTAAACCTAAACCTATAACCTATAACCTATAACTTATAAACTAAACCTAAACCTATAATCTATAACCCTAAACCCTAAACAACAAACCTAAACCCAAACTTAAACCTATAACCTATAACCTCAATCTAAACCTATAACCTAAACCTATAACCTATAACCTAAACCTATAACTAATAACCTAAACATAAACCTATAACCTATAACCTACCTATAACCTACACCTAAACCTAAACCTATAACCTTAACCTAAACCTAAACCTATAACCTATAAACGAAACCTATAACCTATAACCTAAACCTAAACCTAAACCTAAACTTATTCTCAAATCCCTAAACCTATAACCTAAACCTAAACCTATAACTTATAACCTATAACCTATAACCTCAATCTAAACCTATAACCTATAACCTAAACCTAAACCTAAACCTAAAGCTAAACCCAAACCTATAACCTATAACCTATAACCTACCTATAACCTACACCTAAACCTAAACCTATAACCTTAAACTAAACCTAAACCTATAAATTTTAAATAAATAAATTTTAACACTCCCTAAACATAGGGGACTGTAATAGAAGTTGTAATTTGAATTCCCTAAATGTCTCTTTAGTTAGAAATAACATTTCACATAAATTTCAGCAATTAGAACTAATTAGAGATAAAATTGGTATAGTTTCTGTTTCAACTAGTGAATATCCAATTCAAGTGTCATTTAATATTTATTAAGCCACTGATATTCGATTATTGAATGTTTCCATATTGCTTTGTGTTTGTTTTGATTTTGTTCTTTTTATTTGAATTTCTGTTATGATTTTGATTTTGATTTTGATTCTGATTGTGATTGTTCTGGTGATGTTCTTAGTTACTGTGTATATAGAGTGATCAGTGTAATGAATTGTACATGTGGGTCCCACCATTTGGCAATCCGACTAACCTATTCATGTGGTGGGCCATGCTGTTGATGCGAAATGCGATAAAAGTTTTGCTCATTACATTATTCTAACTGTTTTATTGGGCCACATTTGATGTGATCTATAGGTTGCCTCATGTGGGAAAATTTGGGCATGGCCCATCTCATAATGTGGCCCACCATTTCAACCATTGGCTCAATGAACAGTGGCCACACTCGTAAGAATACTGGATTTAACAAAAATGATGTCATTACTTCCTAATATCATCTGTACTGATTGAGGGGTTTATATATTGATTTGCTTTTGTGTTTTTTTATTCTTTTGATATTTGAATTTTGTTATTTGTTTCCTAAATTGGGTTCTTGTTTTTTATAGTATTCTTCTCAAAACTTTTAGTTTATTATTTTTGTAGAATATAATTGCTTGGAGATTTAGTTTCATTACTCCTCTCACTGTATTTTAATTTCTTCCTATATAATGTTACACAAACCAATAGTCCATCAAACCACATTACTCATGTTGGATTTCGCCATAGTTTAGAAGATTAGCAGGTACATTTTTTATTTCTTTCTATATAATTTTTTTTTTTTTTAATCTTTCTTTCTTTTTGAGATGTGTACAAAGGCATGCTTGTTTAAATATGTCTACAAAATGTTATTTTATATAGGCTGACAAGCTAAAGAAGTCACTGGAGGATGAAATTCATTTTCTCAAGGGAAGGGTTTCAGAACTTGAAAGTAATCTTGTGTTAAAGTCCACAGAAGTTACATCTACAGTTTCAGGGAAAGAAGAAGCTCTATCTTCTGCATTTGCTGAAAGTGACCGTCTGAAGGAAGAGAATTCTATAAAAACATGAACATTATTGCATTATATGGAGGGTATTTACTGTGTTGGAGTGTATTTGTTTCGTGCATATGAGGGCACGCCTTAGTTGTAATTCTTATGATAGGTTGAGCAAAGTGAAGTATTATTTATTTAGAAATGTGAATGTGGGACGCATTGTATGATTTGATTGCTATTTGTAATAAATGCATTATTTTTTTTTCTTGATGGCATTTTAAGTACTATTCCTATCAACATTAAGCTTAGATGAGTTATCAATCACAGTAGGTTCTTGCAATGGAAACAAGCATCATTATTACAATTTTTTAAAAAATAGTTACGAATTATGGTCGTAGCTATTCTTCTGAAAACCGTAGTTATTGCTAACTACAACATATTACTATAGATTTTATTCCACTTTCAGCTACTAATATTATCCGTAGCCGTAGGTACATTTCGCTACAGAAATTATAACAACTTCTTTTTTCCATAGCTAGTGATATCTACTGCTACAGATCTAATCTGTAGCCGTAGGTATATTTCGCTATAGAAAGTATAGCTACGGCCTTTATCCGTAGCTAGTGATATCTATTGCTATGGATTTAATCTCTAGGTGTAGGTACATTTTTCTACAGAAATTATAGTTATGGCTTTTGTTTGTAGCTACTGATATCTATTGCTACGGATATAATCCGTAGCAATTGGTTTTTTGACCTTTAGCTACCCCACCAATAACAACGAACATGCTACAGATTGGATCCGTAGTCTTTAGCTACAATTTTTGGCCGTAGCCTTTGCTTGTATTTCTTATAGTGAAATCATGCTCCACAACATCCAAGCCTATTGTAAAAAGGACTTTTGGATGATCTTGTTACGAAACCTACTGAGAAATTTATCAAGATAATGGCCAGATGAGGAACCTTGCGACATGACTAAGTAACTTTTTCCTATTTTTCTAGTTAGGTTTATTGCTTTCAAAGAATTTAGGATAAGGATAGTTTGCTTTTCTCCGTTTATGATAGTTTTCTTTTTGCTGTTTAGGAAAGTTTTCTTTCTAATGGTTTAATTCTTATGCTAACCCATCTTCACATTGAGATATTTTGAAAAAAAAATCTCAGAATTCCTTCTTCAGGTACTACCTTTTCACCAATTCCCTTTTTTTTTCGTTGCCTCATTTGCATTGAATGCTTATCTCTTTTACATTGAGGACAATGTAGATTTTGGATTGGGAGTGTGGATTAGGCAAGCTAATCAGTTGTTTTCTTAGTCTTTGGGCGAAGTTGTGAAAAATTGAGAAAATTTTTTGAAATTTCTATAAATTTAAGTGATCTCGAAGTTAATACATGAATTAGAATTACAAGATACTTAATGTTAATGCCTTATGTCTTTTAGATTTTAGTCACTTGAGAGATCTCAAAATTAAGTCATTGATTCTCGATTAGAAGTTTTAAACAATGATTGAGTCATGATTTCACATGTCACATCCAGCTTACACATTAAAGTGTCAGTTGGATATTGAATTGTTAACTTGATGATTATTAAGCATGGAAAGAACCAACATAGGGAATTTATCCATCATGTTTAATGGGAAGAATTGAAAAGTAAGAAAAAGAAAATACCCAGCTAAAAAAAGAGTTGTCGTCGAAAAGGGCTACCTATTAAAGATCTTTAAAAGGTTGACATAGCGTGAAAGCCATCGATGGAAAAATTAAAAGCTAGATGAATAAAAGAAGGAACTAAAAGATAAACTATAAGGCAAGTTTCGGTTTAGGTTTTGGTTGTCTTGAATGCTCTTTTAATTGTCAATGTTATTATAAAAGTAACAAATTGAACTATTGAATGTGATAAGTCTAGACTTTATTATACACCTATGGAACTCAATGTTTGGAATGTTTCTAATTAGAGGATTAATGCTTTAAACTTGATTATGAAACTAAACGAGTGCTAGAGTTTAGGAGAAGGTAATGCACAATATTGATGTATTTTAAAATTCTATTATCTGGATTATTTTTTAAAAACCACTTGAATTTATAAAAATTATCTTATGGTTCTCGAAATATTTTTCTCATACTTTGCTCGGGACTAGCAAAATGCTGGTTGGAAATTATGTTGTGGGTCAAATATTGCATATTATCCCCCATTTATATCTTAGTTTTATGAACATGATAGTGCTTAATGTTATATTTTACTCATATTTGTGTTGCAAGGTGAAATTAAGAGCTTAGATTGAAAAGGGTGCTAAATGCATGGATTTGATGCTCAAGAATAACCAAAGCAATGGGTGGATCTTAGGAGACCAAGATTGAAAATTTCACATGTCAAAGATCAAAAAAAATCATGTGAGAAATGAAGAGAATCAAAGACTTGAAGTGAAGAAAAGGAATCTAAAAATTGTCTTGAAAAAGTATATTTTGAAACTCTGGGTCATTCTGTGAAATTGAGCAGAGTAAAGTCTATTTTTTGTAAACTGCATAAATTTGAGGCAGTTTCTAGAGTTTTCCAACTAGGTGTAAAAGTTAAAGTTTCACAACTATAAATAGAACTCCTTAGGATATTCATAAGCATCTTCTAGGGTTTAAGAAGTGGAATAAAAGGGTGGAGAATCCGTCGCCAAGAGTTTTTCTTCTTCTTCCTTAGTTGTTTTCATACTTTCTTCTAGGGTTTTAGATCCAATCCTATTTATGGTTGGCTAAACCTCTTAGATAGGGCTAAGATGTGAAGCTTATCGCCTAATGAGATATTTCTATTTCTTTGATTTATGTTTATGATGAGCTCCTTGGATTCTAATTTAATATTTAAGGAATACTTTCAGTTTTTAATGATTTATTGTGACTCAAATTACAGTAGATTTACAATAGCTTTGAGTATCTTCTTTTCCTAATTTGAGATTATGAAATTAGAAAGTCTTGTTGTTCACTATCGTCCCTTGGGCATGGTAGGGTGATGAAATCCTTCCTAATCTTCACAATTCTCCTGCTTTAAGATTATGGGATTGGTAAATCCTATTATTTTGTCATTATCTCCTGTGCATTGTTTGGTGATGGAATCCCTGTCAATTATCATAGTTTTCCTTCATTGATAATTAGGTCAATGGAAGTTTAGATTTGATTTTATTGATATATTTTTCAATTGGATAGGATATGATTCTAATTCTAATTATGTTACTTGAATCAAGCAAGAGGGCCCCCTGATCATTACAAGTGGATCCTTGGCACCCTAGTTCTCACTTTTAAATTCTTAGTTTTAATTACTCTATTCACAATTACTCTCTCAAAAACTTTAGAATTAGTTTCACATCTTCTTCCAGTTCTACTTCTAGTTAATTTCATAAATGTACAAGTTTTAGTCCCTCTGGATTTGACCTCGGTCGTATCGAGATTATTACTACATCGCGACCCTACACTTGGGGTTGTAAACAGTAGCAATGGCTAACTCAACAAAGAGGAGAGTAGCAATGACCAACTCAACAAAGAGGAAAGTAGCATTTACTAATTCAACAAAGAGGAGAGTGATAATGGCCAACTCAAGAAAGAGGGGAGTGACAATGGCCAACCCAATAAAGAGAAAATTAATAAGGATTAACTCAAAAAAATTAGTAAAGACAAGGGCAAGGCTTGTGTCCATCACCCCACATAAATAAAGATAAGCATAATTAACCTCAAACCTTAACCACCATTCCTAAAGGATAAATAATCATTGGTGGTAAATAAAACAATTGCAAGAAGAGAATCATAATAGCATGATAACAAGGCATATAAAAAGTGAAATAAAATATATCAACTTAAATCAAGCTAAGCTTAAAGGGAGAACCCTCACATAAATTCAGAAAGATCATGCATAATTAACATCACATCTTAATCATAATTCCCAAAGGATAAATAATTGATGGGGGTAAATTAAATATTTGCATGGAGGATTCAAAGAATGTGAGGGAATATAATAATTTATATCAACTCAAGTTAATATAAGCTTAAAAGAATCCCTTACCTTAGCTTTAGATCTAAACCCTAGGTACATATCCATGTAGGAAAGCTTTTACATAAATCATGACATCACTTGAGCAAGAGGCACATTCCAGATGTTTAGAGAAGGAAGTGGATGATGGACGTCTAGGCTTCTCCTTCTCTCTCTCTCTCTCTCTCTCTCTCTCTCTCTCTCTCTCTCTCTCTCTCTCTCTCTCTCCAGACATTTAAGAGGTGAGCGTGTGAGTGGAGAGGGGAACGCACACCCCCTTTTTAAAAGGGAGTGAGAGGGGAGTGTTTCACATCACACTTGGATTGGGTTTCTCTAAATTTTTCTTTTCTGATGATCTTTCTTTAAACTAATTCATCCATTGTGTTAGGGTCGTCAAATAGAGCTGAGGTATATAATTTTCTTGGTGATCTGAAATTTAGATTATCCAATCTTGAAAATTCTCCTAACAGGTACTAAAACGAACTTGATCTCAATTAACGATCCACACTTAATAATCAAGGCCCAATTTTAGGAGAAATGTATAGTCAGGATAGGCAAATGGTTGAAAAATTTTTGGTGGTCTATCGATGGTAGAAAAGACCTAAATCTAAAATATCACATTTTGCATCAAAATGAAGGAATTGGCTTTAGCATTCAATGGTGCAGGATCATTGATCGGGGTCTAAATTTTGTATAACCTCATAGTCAAATGAGGCTAGAGTATGGTCTAAATTTGAGTTGCGACGGACAGAAAGAAGTGGTTAAATCGGAAGATCCTAAATTATAAGGAGTTAATAGGCCTTGAAAGGATAACTCTTTCACTTGGTTCAGGTAATTTAAGTCGTTCATATGAAAGGACATATCCTATTATGACAACTCACGATGTTTTTCACTTGATGGACATCAAAATCAACGGTTAAGGGGATGATTTATCAATTGGGTCACTTTTACAATGATCTAAGGGCCAAAATTTGATATGTATGGTTAATTTATGATACATAGGAATGGTATAAATGTTCACATCAAACGGATCGTAGGAACCATGTGATCTAGAATTCAAGGGTCTAGCTTATTGGCATTTTCATAATTATTGTTGATATGAGAGTTTTAGAAAATCTAATAGTTCTACATAGTTATAAGCACATTTCTAAGTAATTCTTACAAATGAATTGGTGTCTAAATCATTATAAATAAATAATTATTTACTAAATTAACCAAAGGAACGTACATATATCAACTAACATAATAGATGGTTAGATGACATGTTAAAAATAGAAAAACTTAATGATTAGTACTTTGATCATGTATGTGAGTGGGTGTATGGTCAGTGACATTTTAGAGTGATCAAGAGGTAGAACATGTATATTGTTAGATTCAGGTGACTTGTTCATATGTGTAAGTTTCTCAGATTATAGTTTTAATAGTGGGTTAAGTATATTCATAGGTTGTGAATAGAATGAATGGATTAGAATTTTACTTTGATATGTGTACGAGCGGATGTAGGTATCAAGTAGTTAGTCTACTATGATCGGGTAGTCGAAACTCAAAGTGGACGGTCAGATATCTTTACCTATCGGTGAATAGTTGGCTGAATAATTGGTTATGATGGACAAGTGAGAATACTTGGACACATGATATTCTTGTCTTAAAATCAACAATTGGATGGCTTGATCAATGGATGAATATCATTCTCAATGGTCAAATTCATGTTGGAGAATAGGTATAAGGTTAAGATAGCTAGATTAGTATCGTATACATGTACATATTAATTTAAATTTTATGGTAACACTCGAGAACTTTCAATATTTGGGTATTGAAAAGTTTGGGGTATCACACAAATATAACCATAATCACAAATCAACTTAATACAACATTAGATTATATTAATTAAAAACATGTACGATCTAGCATAATCCAATGTATATCAATACAAACCAACGTGTGTCAACAATTCTCATCAAATGGAATAAAAGGTATTCTAACAGTAGAAATTTCATATTAATCGATCATTTCATCAAACATGCTGGCTACCAACAAGTAACATTAGGATTACAATAATAAAGTAATTTAAGCACAAATAATATATGATATCATATAATCAACCAAAAATCATTATTTAGTACAATCTAAGGTTGATAAAATGAAACTCAAGAGAATGGTTCGTACCTTAAAAAAGAGATTTCTCAATCTTCGAGTATCTAAGGTTAAGATTTTAGGAAAAATCGATACCTACATCAATTCCAAAGGGTTTACATGAGGTTCGTAGATTCATAATAAAAAGGGATTAAACTCGAAAAGTATGATGCATTTCTTACATTCAATTTGCGATAGGCTTACGTTGAAAGAAGATATAGGCAGACATTAGGGCTTATTGTAGAGATCATAACACTTGAGAACAAGGACACACAAATCCAAGCTCTTAACCTCACTCTCTCCATTTTCCTCTCTCTTCTTTTTCTCTCTCTTTCTCTACAAATTCCTAAGGCAATTTTGTATAGGGAGAGGGAGCTTCTTAAATCTTAGTTTATATAGTGTCAAAAGTGGTGCAAATTGTCCAAGAGAAAAACTATTTACTATTATAACCCTATGATAAGTTGATTCTAGGTTTCGGATTCTACTGGGGGATGTTTGGGTTCATATACACCATAGGATAGTTGTCCTTATTGATGATTTAGATAAGACTTCAATCAGCGCATAGTTTGGATGCGACAATAAACAGTTATAATCAAAAGTTAGTTCAATGGTTTCCGATCATCAAACGAGGCCGTAGCTATACGAATATGTGTAAGATATTAACTTAAGTTCGTGCCTTAAATTTATTACAATCTAACAGTATAAAAGTCACAACTTTGGCAAAGATCAGATGTAGACAATTAACTTAAGTTTCTAAAATATTTTAAGAATATTCGCACATCTCATGCGCTCGATCTATGAGCCCAAGTTGAACATTTTCAGATACGATCTTAGCTCAGTATCTTGCGATGGATGTCAAGACCACTAAGACAAACATCTTTCTATAGTTTCATAATTAGTGGCCCACTAATGAGCAGTGAAAGCTTATTTGGATAATTAGGGCATTTCTTGAATGAATTGAGTAGATAGATTTCTCAAGGGCAATGATTAGTTATTGGATTAGCTAAGTTCATGATGTGGCCTATTCGCAATTAGCAAAAATGATGATTTATTCCTAATCATCGTAAATAATTGATTTTAGGCTAAAAGAGTGACTGGGTTAAATTGGTTTACTTATGTTGGATAGTCAAGATCTAAACCATTAGTTATCTTAACTTTAGATAGATCTTCATTAAGTTGCGCTTATCTTGATTATGTGGAGGTAGGTTGTATATGTAACGCCCCAAACTTTTCGATACTCGAGCATTGATAATTCTTGAGTGTTACCATAAGATTCAACGTAACACATACATGTGTACGATACTAATCCAACTATCCTCACCTTACACTTATTTCCTGACACCATCCAAGCATTGAGAATAACCTCTATCCCATAGATCAAGCCATCTGACCATTGATTTCAAGATAAGACTCTCCATTATGAGATTTAACATACGTGCCTTTCCTTAAATGAATTGACGAATAACTTTTTATTCATAATGATTTAGATATATGCTCTTTTGTAAGATTGCTTAGAAACACACCTATAACCATCTAGAACCATTAGATTTCCCAAAACTCTTAGATTATTAATAATTTTGAAAATGACACTAACCTAAGCTCTTGAATTCCAAAACACATAGTTTCCATGATCTATTTCATGTAAAATTTTATATCATCCTTAGCTATCATAAATTAACCATACACTTCGAACTTCAACCCTTAGATCAGCCAGATCCGCCATTAAAACAAAATTCCCTCGATATGGATCTTCTAAGGACCGTGATTGCTTAATACTTTCAGATGAGCTATACCTATAACTGACAGAGTGAATGGCAAGAGTGGATTTTCCACGAGCATCACTGTGGGGCCCACCTTTAACCACGTAAGTGCACTAAAAGTGGTGCACCAGCATTGCACCCGGCAGCAAAACTGTTCAAAGCAACCTTGACCCATCAAATAGGAAGGAAATCTTTTCTTCTTTCAAACACGCCTCCCACCCGCATTAAACGAATAGACATCATCCGTCTATGTCATCATGGCCCTTCATCATGATCTTGTTGAAGGATCTGAACCGTGCATCTGGTTCGGGAGACGAATTCGACCAAATCCTAACCCTTCCATACCACATCCAATCAAATGACTAAGCAGGCTTCCGGTCACAAATCCTTCCCTCATTTCTGCCAAGAACAGTCAACCGCCTGCTGTGATGAACAGTGGGTCATCATCATCGTCCAAATGGATGATCCAAACTGTCCATCAAGATCAAGGCCAAACTTTGACCGTAATCTCCAGGAAAACCGTGAGGTAACGCAACACCACTTGATCATTCAAATTTAAAGAATCTCATGTACTATTGTATGGAGACAGTAATTTCCTTATACGATGAGGTTTCTGGAGTTCTTGAATTCTCTCAACCAAGAAAGGAAAGGAGAATACGAGAGGACTTCGAGGACAGATTTCATGTAGCAAAACTCACTGCAATAAGGAGAGTCTACAGAAAATTATCGACAGACTTCATCTGGGCCATTTGTAAGGCCCGTATCCTGGCCCGTACCATTTCTTAGGCTTCCGCGGTTCTCCTGGTCAAATTTCGGTGACCCGCGATCTGTTACCGGTGTTTGCGCATGACCTTGAGTTACATGCCATCAGCTTGAGTCAACCCAACTCAAGACTTATACCCTATCGACCACGTCGTCGCCGTGGTTCCGATGCCACGTCTCTTGCACCGAGGTGATACCCAGGCCAGGAGCTGTGGGCCTGCGTTCAGTATGAGGAAAACACCGCGTGTTGCAAGTTCCAAGAGAATCCATCAAATCAAATGTCAAGTACACTCTAATCACTCACCATTACTCACACCCATTCCCAAGTACAACCACCATCCCTAAAAGTCAACCTTTTCTTACAACAAAGTATCTACTCACATCACTTACCATTACTTCTCTCCCATCATCTCTCTCTCTCTTTCTCTTCTCTCCTTATTTTTAAACTCCATCTCTCTCCAAGCAACCCACATTCATGCCTTCCAAGAGGAGAAGCTAGTGTGGCCTACTTCCTTACTCCCATCTCCACCGTCTATGATTGATCTCAACCGTTGAAGTCCATCTATTGGAGCTCTAGAGGCTATAGGTGGAAGAAGAAGATAAGATCCTAAGGTGGGTGCTTCTCTCTCTCTCTCCTTTATTTTTATGTGATGTGTGGCCCACTCAGATGGATCCCACCTTGATGTATGTCTTATCCAACCATCATGCGGACCCTACCTTGTGGTGGTGGAAAAATACAAGTATCAGATTGATTCAAATTAGGTGGGCCACGTTCATGTGGGACCCACCTTGATGAAATGTGGGCCACGCCCATGTGGGACCCACCTTGATTAACAAAGGTAGGTAGTCCGTCTAGCATCCCTGGACGCTAGACGTCTTCACGAAAGTATGGACAGTGGGTGAACTGGCAGCAACCAAAAAGATTTTATATATATATATATATATATATATATATATATATATATATATATATATATATATATATATATATATATATATATATATACACTTTAGCTTGATTTTGGGTGGGCCACTTATACAGGCCCCACCTTGATGTATGGTTCTAATCCAAGCCGTCCATCCCTTTCCATAGCTCATTTTAGGCGTTAAGCCAAAAAATGAGGCCAATCAGATTACCTGGCGGGCCATGGCTTAGAAAATTGTGACTTTTACCATTGAAAAATCACCTAATATTTCTATACACCAAAATATACTAAATATTGGGCTTGACGGGTCTGTCTTGAGCCTTGGAATCCAACGGCTGGGACGTATTCCCCTGATGTAGGCCCCACCTAGGAAAAACTAAAGGAAATCACTTTAAAAAAAAAAAAAAATTATAAGCAGCAGCAACTGCTGCTGCTGTCAATGCAGAGGACGCGCAGGTGTCCTGCGCCATGGGCCGATGGACAGCAGTCCGACGACCCAACCGTGGGCCCCACCATGATGTATGTTTGGTATGTTCACACTGTCCATCTTAAAGGCCCTTAGGGCAGTGGGCCACCCTCCAAATATCAGCCCCATCCAAAGCTTAGGTGGCCCACATCATAGGAAACAATGGTGATTATATGGCTGCCATTGAAACTCATTTTTGGGTTCACAGAAGTTTTAGATCATTGCGAAATCTATTTTTACTCTTCATCCAGGTCTGCGTGACCTTATGAACGGTTTGGATGGCTTATAAACATTATGGTGGGCCCCATGTGGGACCCACAATGATATATGTGTTTTATTTCCACCATCCAGGCGGACAGTGGAATCCACAATAATGTATGTGTTTTATTCACACTATCCATGCCACTTAGATGTATGTGTTAGATCCAACCATCCATCCACACTGCTGGAGGGGCAACGCATCCACACGTGTGGAGCCTTCCTTAATGTATATGTTTCATCCCTGTTGTCCACGTGGGACACAGGTGATGTATGTGCCTTATATCTTAACCGTCCATGTGCGACATGGACCCCACGATAATGTATGTAATCCACACCATCCGGCCCTAGACAGTGGGTCCACCTGTTGTGTAGTCGAAGGGCCCAACATGTTGTACGTGTCATCTATGCCATCCACTTATGCGGTGCACCTTGATGATGTGTTGTATATCCACTCCATCCATGGGACGTTATGTACGTGTTTCACCCTTGCTGTCCATCTATGGAACCACCATGATGCATGTGTTGCATCCAAACTGTCTAACATTTTGAAATAAACATTACGGTGAGCCCTAGGTCCACGTGACCTCATCAACAAGTTGGGTGCAAATAAACGTTATGGTGGGCCCCACATGGGACCCACTGATGTATGTATTGTATCCACACCTTCCATAGTGTGGGCCTCACCATGGGGTATGCACCTCATCTATGACGTCCAACCATTTTTTAAAAGATAATTTTTAGGCTTGAGACCAAAATAAGTTAGATCTAGGATCAGGTGGACCACATTATAGAAAATAGTGGCTTTGAATGTCCACCATTAAACCCTTAGAACTTTTAATGGTGAAAATCCTTATCACCACTTATATTGGGTGTGGCCCACCTTGATATGTATAGGCCCATTTGAGGAGGCCCATCTTGATATGGTTATAGCCCATCCGTTGAGGTCCACCTTGATATGTATAAGGCCCATGATGCATTGTATTCGCACTGTTTGTCCACTTGATGGACATGTGATCCGCCTTAATATATGATTTCATCCACGTCATCTAGGGACAAGGGACCACCATGATGTATGCCTTATCCACGCTATGCGTCGGACGTGTGACCCACCTGATGTATGCATCCTATATCCATGTCGACCATCTGGTGGGGGCCCATTTACTACATGTGCAGGGCCCACCTATTATGTATTGGTGCGGCCATTGATGCGGCCCAACTGATGTATATTAAGGCCCATGGGTCATAGCCCATTGTGATGTATATTTGAGGCCCAAATATGATGCCCATTGCAATGTAATTGTGACCCACATGATGAGGCCTGGTATGATGTATTTGAGACTCATTTGGTTAGGCCCAATGAGGTGTATTTTTGGCCCATAAGATGTGGCCCATTATGATGTATATAAGCCCAGGTATGTGGCCCATTGTAAGGTATTTGTGACCCATCTGGCGAGGCTCGATGTGGTGTATATGTAGCTCTTATATGAGGCTCATTCGACGTATATTAGGCCTTTATGTGAGGTCGCGGGCCTACTATACGTTTGGCTCCATGTGGGCCACTCAATGGGAGTAATGTTGGTTAAATGTCCACATTGATGGGCAGTGATGGTTAAATGTCCATATTGTGACCTTCCTTTAGGCCCGAATAGGCTTATCTCGATATCCTCTAGTGGGTTACCCCAAAAAAATGAGCCCCATTGATATTGCTTGGACCATTATCGGCCATCCATCTATGAATCCCCGTCTTGAGGCCGATTCCGATTGATGTGGCCGATTTACTGATTTTTGATTATCGATTGTCGATAATCGATCAAGGTCAATTATCGCGGCCGATTACCGATTAGCGATCGATTCCGATTATCATGACCGATTACCGATTCTGATTAACGTGGCTGATTTATCGATTTTTGATTGTCGTGACTCATTTGATATATATGAGGCCGAGTATCGAGGCCGATTTCGAGTATCGATTCTGATTGTTAAGGCCGAATTCAAATGCTAAGGCCGATTGTCGAGACCTATATGATATATACACGACCCATAGTTGAGGCCTATTATGATGTGTATTCAGCCCGTGTTTAATGCCTAATGTGAATAGGAGGTCTATGTAACAAGGCCCATTGTGATGTGTACGGGGCCCATGGGCAAGGCTCATGATGCATGGCCTATTTAATGTATTCGAGACTCATGTGTAGGGTCCACATGTCATGTATTTGAGGCCCATGAGCAGGGCTCACCTATTGTGTATATGTGGCCCTTGAGTATTGCTCATTGTGTTGTATACTAGGCCTTTGTGTGAGGCTGTGGGCCCATTATATATTTAGCTCTATGTGGGCCATTCCTTGGAGATGATGTTGGTTAAATGTCCACATTATCGAGGCTGATTGTTGATGCCAGTTGATGATACCGATTATGAGTATGTGACAGCATAACATCATGATACATGCTCATACGTATCATCTGTATATTTGTTATAAGATGTGGTTGATCATTGCATATGTCATTGAGCATGATGTTATGAGACTCCCTGATGGGCAGAGGTTATCTCACATAAGCGCACGGTATGCGCAGGATTAATGCATGACTGGATTGTATGACTCATGCATCTTACATTATGATTACTGTACGTGACATCAGGGTCGTAGCCTCCCTAGGCATATCATGGATGGCTAGATGGGACACCAAAAATATTTAGTTCAAGCATCGGCCTGTCATAGATGGCCCTGGGTGAAATTTTCTAAAACCCTCTTGGTACCAGAGGATGCCCCAACATCGAGATCAAGTGGATACATGAGCGCCCAAGTGCCGAATACCAGGAGGCCGTGTCTCCACTATGTCGTGGTCGGTTGGGAGGGGGTGTGGCCTTACCCACCCGAGCGTAGGGGGCATTGCTAGGCTGAGTCTGACCAGCTCGAGAAATGAATCCGCTATCTACGTGCCGAATAGGTATTGATAGACTATTGGCCAGGCGAATAGTGAGATTTCTTACGCTCACTTGGACTGTGCGGCTGGGAGAGCGGCAGTGCCATTTGGAGTGTACTAAATCCCGGTGATGATCCCAGATATGAACCGTACTGATATGTGGACTTATTGAGCAGGATTTACATACTCATTCATTCATTCACTAACTATCCACTCGGGCTGGTGGTGCGCAACTATTTGTTAGGTGAACCTTCGCAATGGCCAGGATTTCGGTTGGGGCACGCGACTAACCTGAGATCAGGAGTTTACTACATTGAGTCTGACTATCCAAATTTAGGTATAAGACTAGTTTGGATAGAAGTCCCTTGTGATGGACCCCATAGCCTACGATACTACGTACTATCATCTCGACTTCACACTCCACCATGGTCATTCCATTCACACCGCATATTGCATTACATTCATGGCATATGACATTTTGGGTTACTTGTGTTTCTGTATTTATATGGTTTAAATACAGCATCGATATTTGACTCTATGATTTCTCATTTGCATAGTTGTTCTATATTGCACATTCTGATATTGATTGACTTATGAAATTATCCGTATTTCCGCTTACTTTGTTATCGTATGATTTATGATCTTGTCAGTATTTCTGTTTACTCTGATAATTCATAATCTTGTTTGTATTTCTATTTATTCCAATGTTGTACGATTTATGGATTATCAGTATTTCCAGTATTGTATGATTATGACATTATATTGAATACTTGACACTTACCTTGTGCACACACTTACACCACCCTCTAAGCTTTCTATGAGCTTATACATGATAGATGCACGCGTGCAGGTGATGTTAGGTTGCAGCAGTGTCGAGCTTGGAGCGTGTAACGGTCTTCTGGAGCTTGATTTTCGATCGATGTATTTTCCTTTCAGCATTGTACTCAAATGATTATATTAGTGGATATGTGATGATGATGTTGCCCTTGTGAATTGGGTAATCTTGTGGTTATGCTTATTACGAGTGAAATGTATAAAAAAAAATCTCCTTGTAGGATCCCAGGATCGAAATTTGGCGTATGGATGCTAGGAGCCGAGAATAGGATACTATGGAGGCTGTCAGCACCGGATTCGGCGATCGGGATTCCTATGAATCCGATTTCTGAGTTTAGGGCGTGACACCATTAATCCCATAATCGAGAAACATAAAATGAACAATCCACACCTATGGAAGGCTCTGATCAAGTAGAAAATGGCGGAGATAAGATCTGCCATTAAAACAAAGCTTAATCTCCGTGACCGAGTAAGGAACGATGATCGCTGCTTCAAAGACGTCTTAGTAACCAGCCATTGATCTGATGACCCCAAAACAGACTTTCAATCTGAAGAAAATAGGCATCTAGCAAGATTGAACGAATCCGATGACGAAAATCATGAACCCACCTTATGCAAGATGCGTCGCATCAGTCGGCCGAGCGAAACTATTTTCCTGTCCACAAGATGCTAACACACAGGGTCAGTCAAATATCTTAGTCATGCAAGGTTTCATGCAGGAGAATTCTAAAAACCCATAAGTCACATCTATAAATTCCTGACCGAGAGCAGCGCAAGGTAGAGGGAGAGAGAAAGAAGAAAATAAAAGAAGAGAAGTTAAAGAAGAGGAAAATTCGAAAGGAAGAGAGTTCGCAGCTACCCTTGTCACTAGTTCCTCAACTAAGTTATCTGTTGACTTAGCTGAGTCGTTGATCAAGTTACAAATCAATTCTTGGTCCAACAACCTCGCAAGGAGTGTTCAGGAGCAGGAAAGAAAAGAAAAGAAAAGGAGAAGAAAAAGAAAGAGAAAGAAAGAAAGAAAAAGAAAGAGAAAGAAAGAAAGAAAAGAAAAGAAAAGAAAAGAAAATAGAAGAAAAGAGAAAGAAAGAAAGGAAGGAAGAGAGAGACTGAGTGTTGCTCGGGTCCAAGTGACAACTCGTTGAGTTACTGAGATGAGTTTAGATATGGGGAGAGTCCTTTAATAAGTAGAAGAAAGCTCCTTTAAACATTGTATGCATCCTAGATTTTCAAACAACCATATGTAGGTTGTTTAGGGCCACGATGGATTAAGTCAACTCAGCAAGAAAATTCTGCTGAAGTTCGAATTGGTCGAATAAAGTTGATTTCTCACTAAGAATTCAATCATATGGTGTATATACATAACTCTAAAGGGAGATACGACATTAGAGTTGAGGTTTTTATCTTTTAAGCTTACTTTAATTTAATTGATGATTATTATCCTGCCTTTTCATGTTCACATATTACTGAGAGTTATTTTTTCAATTGATTTATTATCATCATTTATTTACTCTCTTGGGAATCATGATTCAGTTTACATTCTCTGTCACTATAAGTGTTGTATTTAAGGTATCACAACTAGTGAATGATATATGTATCGTGGATGTAATGCGTTATGGGTAACGGCCCTCTTGGTTGGCACATAATTCCATGGGTTGGCGTGGTGCACAATTGATGTATGTAAATCGTAAATGTAGTGTTACTTCACTTTTTGAGATTAGATGTCGTAAATAGTCACTCCATGAACACATTGTGCTACATAAATCCCCCAATCGTGTTGTTGTGTCGCCTTGAGATGTTCGGATAAAACCACGTTAACATTGGACGTGCCGACGAATATCCGTATAGTGAGAGTGTGGGTTGAGTCGGATATCATGAACTGTTTTCCACATTGTGATAGTGATCACTACGTATGATGAGCTGCACACACTTTGTTAAGCATGCCTTCACGTAGATTCTTTGAGCATACTGATATCTCTCATAGTAGTGGAGTAGTGACGTATCAGAACCCTTACATTTATTTTTATGAATCTCTTGAATCATCGTTAATCCTAATGGATGACCATCACTATGAGTAGGGAAGTGAAGAGGAAGAAAGTGATGAAGAGGGAGACAGGAATGAAATAGAGGAAGGAAATGAGGAAGAGGAAGAAGAGGAGGCTTAAGAATCTGATGGGGGCTCTCCTTCTGCTACACATGAGCGTCATCGTGATCGGGATGCTTTAGAAGCCCACTTGGCTTAGATTGAGGAGGGCCAAGTAGCCCTGCAACATGAGGTCAGAGAGACACGTGCCGAACTTGAAGAGAATAAGGCCTATATGAAACAAAAATTTAAGAAGGTGTCTCGCACCTTGAAGGCTCTTCTATACTATTTTTGAAGAAGAAGGATGGATCACTACGATTATGAATTGATTATTGCAGGTTGAACCAAGTGACAATGAAGAACAAGTATCCTTTACCCAAGATAGATGATTTGCTCGACCAATTAAAAAGGGCTTAGTAATTTTCAAATATCAACTTATAGTCAGGGTATCACCAGCTGCACGTCAGGGATGAAGACGTGCAGAAGATAGCATTCAGAACCAGGTTTGGGCACTACGAGTTCCTCGTGATGTCATTTGGACTTATAAACGTGTCAACCGTGCTCATGGATCCGATAAACCGGATGTTTCAGCCGTATCTGTACCGATTCGTCATCGCATTTATAGATGACATCCTGATATACTCCAAGAGTCGGGAAGATCATGAGGAGCACCTGTCAGCAGTCTTTGATATGCTCAGAAAAAATCAGTTGTTTGCTCAGTACAAGAAGTGCGACTTCTGGAAGGAAGAAGTCAAGTTCCTGGGACATGTGGTGTCCAAGAAAGGCATCGCTGTGGACCTTGCGAAGGTGGTAGCAGTTTAGGATTGGGAGCAGCCCGGTTCAGTTACAAAGGTGAGGAGTTTTCTGGGACTTGCTGGTTACTATCGTTGATTCATCAGGAACTTGTCCAAGATAGCTAGACCGTTGTCTTAGTTCACTCGGAAGGACCTCAAGTTTTCCTGGAATGAGAAAGCAAAGGCAACCTTTCAAGAACTGAATGACAAGTTGATGTCCACACCCGTGCTAATATTGTCAAAGCTGGGGGGTCAAATAAATGATATATACCGATGCGTCTCTTGTTGGTTTGGGTTGTGTTCTGATGCAGAAGGATAAGGTGATTTCTTATGCCTCTCGACAGTTGAGGAAACACGAGGAAAACTACCCTACGCATGACCTAGAGTTAACAGCTGTCGTCTTTGCATTAAAGCTCTGGAGACATTACCTCTATGCAGAGGAGTTCTAGCTCTTTTGTGACCACAAGAGTCTCAGGTATATATTCACACAGAGGGACTTGAATATGAGGCTGCGACGGTGGATGGAAACCTTGAAGGACTTCAAGTTCGAGGTTTCCTACCATCCTGGCAAGGCCAACCTTGTGGCAGATGCATTGAGCCGTAAGAAGACGATAGCATTTACAGCTCTACTGATGATCGATGAATGGAACATGGTAGAGTTTGTGCTAGACTTTGAGCAGAAACTTACGATAGAGGAACCATTCGTGAGCGTCGCACATATTTGTGTACAGCCACTTATCGATTACCAAATCATTGTAGCTCAAAAGGAAGATGAATGGTTAGTTGAATTGAGAAAGTGAGCTAGTGACAATGAAGACTCTAAATGAAAAGTTAGTACGGATGGGGGTTTACGATATTGTGGCCACTAATGCATTCCAAATCTTCATGACTTGGTAGTACGAAGATGTATCGAGATATGAAGCATTCGTACTAGTGGGACAACATGAAGGCCCACATAGAAAAATATGTGTTCTGTTGTCTTACATACCAGTAGGTCAAGGCAGAGCATCGCCCATGCCCATAAAAGAATGGAAATGAGATTTCATCTCTATAGATTTCATTTCAGGGTTATCGAAGATGAGGAAAGGGCATGAATCCATTTAGGTGATTGTAGACTGATTGACGAAATTAGCTCATTTCATCCCAATTAGAGTCTTAAACTTAGAAGACAATTTGGTCAGGCTATATATCAAGGAGATGGTACATCTGTATGAAGTTCATATGGAGATCGTGTCTGATCGAGACATGTGATTTACATCCATCTTCTGGACTCGCATCCAAGAGGTAATTGGTGTGAAATTAAAGTTCAGTATCACGTTCCACCCATAGACGAATGGGCAGACGAAATGGGTGAATCAGGTTTTGGAAGACATGTTGCAGGTATGTGTGCTCGATTTTAAAGATAATTGGGATGACTGTCCTCCCTATACTGAGTTCGCTTATAACAACAGTTTTCAAGCGAGTATTGGTATGGCTCCCTACAAGGCCTTGTATGGGCCCCCCTATCGATCACCACATTGCTAGGCAGAGGTTGGCGAGAAAATTTTGATTGGCTCAGAGTTAGTGCAGGCGACCTCTGAGAAGATCGACACCATCAGGTGTTGACTTCTTGCAGCATAGAGCAGACAGAAGAGCTACGCCGATACGAGGCTGCGACTGCAAGAATTTGAAGTTGGGGACCATATGTTTCTCAAGATTTTTCCTATGAAGGGAGTCCTTCAATTTGTCAAGAAGGGAAAACTCACACCATGATTTATTAGGCCGTTCTAGAATCTAGACCGAGTGGGTGTGGTAGTGTACCGCCTTGCTTTGCCCACACACTCACAGGCGTGCACAACGTATTTCATATATCGATGCTGAAGAAATACGTTCCTAACCCTTTCCACATTATTAGATGGGAGCAGGTACAGTTGAGTAAGGATGTCACTTATGTACTGTGACCGACACATATCCTAGACAGGAAGGAGCAGGTACTGCGCAGTAAGGTTATCCTGCTTGTGAAAGTACTGTGCACGCATCACATTGAAGAAGACGCTACTTGGGAAACAGAAGCCGAGGTCCGCAAGAACTACCCTCAGATTCTCGAGGAGTACGAAAAGGTACTAATTTTGAGGATAAAATTTTTCTTTAAGGGAAAATTTTTCTTTAAGGAGGGTAGATTGTAACGTCTCAGAAAAATCCGTACAAAGACCCGAGTATCACCTCAGGCAGAAATAGCTAAGGACCGAATCCTTTAGAAATTAGACAAAAATTAATTAAGTACTAAACTAAATTAATTGGTGAATTAGCTCGAATCACTTTCTATATGAACTACAAGACCCAGAACCATTAGAATCGCTAATCTAACATTACCAGAAAACCTAGGATAAATCTCAAAACTCAGTTGCTCTCAGGAGCACATTGAAACTCCGTATCGGACTTGGACTGCACGTCGAAAGTCCGATTAATGTGAAATTATACAGTTATGGCCGCCTTACTGGCCTTGAAAACCATCACAGGAATCAAGTCCAAATAGTATCCAAAAATACACAACTTGAGCCCGGATCGAAGTGTGTGAGAAACGCGAATATCTTTAGAAAATGAACTCAAACTTAAGTGATTTGGGTCATTCACTTGCAGACCAAATCTAAGGTTTCAGACCATCAGATTTTGACCTAACTACACCCTTGGATCAGGAAAATTTTCATACATATATCTGTGTACTTGTGGCCCCGATCGAGTGACGATGGCCGTTGAACTGAAACTGGTTCTGTGCGGTCGATCCACAAATCTGATCGGACTGAAATCTTAACCTGACATAAATCTATTGTCAGGGAACTTTCTCTAGACCGTGTGCAGAAAATGGACATCCAGATAAACTTTGTTGGCCCCAAAACAGCCACCCTTTGTATATACCCTAAGTATACCATGGCCCTGGGGCCATTTACATCACATTTGGGCCTATATAAGGACCTAAACTTACTCCTCTCTAATTCCATACGAATTTCCTAACCCTAAGAGAGAGAAGAGAGAAAAGAGAAGGAAAGAGTGAGGAGAAGAGAGAGCGTGTGTGAGAGATACTTACTTTGATTCATTCTCACCACTCCACGTGTCAAGTCATCACTCCTGTATTGCTACACCATCGAATCTAAATCCATTTTTGGGTAAAAAATCCTAACCCTAATCTATTTTAGGGATTTAAATAGAGGAATCGGTGAAATAGCTAATTTATTTTATGATTCAGGTAGCCGTTTTGTTATAAACAAAGGCGTAGTGTACAAACTGAGTTCGATATGAGTATATCGATGAAAGGTGCAGACTATAAATGTTTAGGTTATGGTTTTTAAAGCTTTCAATGATAGTTAATGATTTATGACTGACTTGATTGTCGTCACATGTGCTTAGATGCGATGTTTTTTGTATATTACACATATATATGAATTATGTTGATTTTAATGCATTTCATGTGTTTGTTGAAATGTTTGAATGAATATAGAATTATAATTTGCGCTTGCCATGATTATTGATTGAGAATACATGATTGTTGTATGTGTGGCAACTCCTTGGGAAAGGATTTTCTATAATATATGTTATAACAAATTTATTATAGGAATGTTGATATGTATAGCATAAGTGTTTGATAAAATGCCTGAATGAGAAAATGCTTATTGAAATGTATTTAAGGAGGATGTTGAGATAGGATTCTCAATTACCTTATCTATAGTTATAATTTTCTTCATGTAACCTATCTTACTACTACGTGATTTATGGATGAAATGCCTATGTACAACAACATGTATACAATGTGTTTATTAAAATGCTCAAATGAGATTTGTATTTGAATTGGTTACCACGTGCTATTTGATTATCACATATGAATGCCTATTGTGTTTGAGTATGATTGGGGCTAATACGTAAACTAGGCAATCGGTAATGGCTTACGACCAGTGGCTGAACTAGTTTCGCCACAACGGATACGCTCGATGAATCCAAGTCATACACCGATTATCGACAGTGGTTAGGCCACGACAAGTGTGTATGCGCTCCATGTCGATTAATTCAAGGTGCGCTCGTACCATTCGAGCTTGTCAAGTAACCTAATTGGCCCAATGTATGTTCACCATGTATAGACGCTACTGCTTGAATCTAAGGTACCACTTACCAGTGAAAAGATCGTTTAACCTTGGTACCATGATCTACTAAGACTCATGAGTCGGACATGGTGGTATGGGATACCGTGGTCGAGCTGTCAGCCTACACTGGGGTGACAAGCCTCCTCATAGTAACCAGTGAGTAACCCAAACTCGTGAGCCAAATACAGTGGTATGGGACACTATATTCGAGTTGTCGGCCTACGCTAAGGTGACGGGCCTTTCCCGTAGTGACCTCGAGTATAAACTAGGCCTACGCCAAGGTGACGAGCCTCCCGTAGCGACCTGAACTTGTCTGTCCATTACTTTTAAATCAGGGGTGACGTTGCCCTATAACTTTCCTATCATATGTGATTAACTAGGATTGACGACCCTATATGGATCATCGTTTGGGTATATAAAGAGAGGTACCTTAGCTTCCCGAAACTGCTGTATGAATAAACCTAATTAAAAATTAGCTAACACAATTATGTAGCACATTGCATGTGCTTTGGCGAGGAAGTGCACGTATCCAGAGTGGTGCATGCCACGATCGTAAGTTGATGTTGGTGAGGGAGTGCAGGCGAGGGCATGCATCATTATCGCATACCATTCTTGCATTAACAAGAGTACATAAGATATGATTGTTGTATTGCTTTATCATTACTGCTTAACTGAATTGATAACATGTTAACCTTTGCCTTATAGCTCCACTGAGTTGATCACTCACTCCCACCTTGGGACAGTGTTTTAAAACACCAACCAAACTCTATTTTAGTTGCAGATGATGGCGATTCTTGTGAAGTGGATCTAGACTTTTATGATCATAAGGAGGAGTTCTCCTACATGCAACTCTCTAGCGGGTCTATGTAGACCCGTAGTTGTGTCGACGAGATTACAGGGATACAATTTAGTGGGATATTACATTTAGTCATTTTGTATATTTTGGAACAAGCATGTATATATTCAGCCTGGTGGCATGGTCATACTCTGGGGGTTTGCAACTACTTATATACGTTAAACATCTATCACAGTCTTCCGCTTGCCGAATTTAATCATCTCTAGAGTATGATATGCAGATTTAGTGTAATCTCATTCATGTTTAATGCTTTAACATAGACAACATTTAATCATCATTATCTATGTTTCATAAGTGATGCGACGAATCTAGGGAGTTGAGCCTTTGCTCGACCCTCGATTTTCGGGGCGTTACAAGTTCACCTAAAACCTTCACAATTGTGTCTTTAGATGGGCTTACACAATTCAAAAATCACTCTGTCTGAGATTTTCGGGATCACCTCAGACAAAACCAAAATAGAGATTTTCTGAAATAATCTCAGAAACCAAAAAGGAATTGAATTACAGAAAAAGAAGAAACTTATCTGTATGACGATTTTGAGGCAGCCCAGTAGAACCAACTTGATGATGGCATAGATGTTCAACGTTCAGTCTTATAAGTGTATAAGGTTCTAAGTTTAGATGATTTTTAATTAAATCAGAAAGGGCTTTGTATTGATTTTGATCTCAAGAAAGGGTAAATCAAATATCCTTTTTCAATATAAGAATGAAATAAAAAATCAAAATAAAAAATAAGAGTTACTATAAAGAATCTTAAATATGTACAAAATAACTTAGAATGTACTCAAAATTATCTCAGAACGATTGCTTAAGAATGATAAGAATTAAATGGAAAACTCTTAAATTTGAGCACTATTTATAGGCGAAAAATCGTTTCGCATGACTGGCCTTTGGTTAGCTATGACTAGCCTTATCCAAATAGATTTTCAAAGATTTTGTCACAATAAGATTTTTCAGGTACACGACTAGCCTTGTGGGTCTCATGACTGGTCGAGTGGCCTACTCGACTGGTCTTGTGAGTTAAGATTACTCGCTGGAAAATGAGTCGAGCACTGCATGACTGGTCGAACACTATTCACATGACTGGTCAAGCAGTTTCCAAGACTAGTCATAGACCAACAGAAAATTTTCGAAAATTCATAACAAATCCTGGATTGGTCGAGGAAATACTAGGACTGTTCGAGCTGATGTTGGGGCTAGTCGAACGAACAGAATTTTCTACTTATAAAATGACCAAAATGACCGACCGAAAGTATGAAATGATATAATCATGATTTAAGGTCAATCTAGGTCAATTATACCTTACTTGTGAGATATAACATATGAACACATAATCCATCGATCACTTCAGTAGCTTTAATTCTTGCAATCTTTAAAGCTTGAACTTGACATACCAAACATAATTTTCAACTAGATCTTGAGTTCTTGGACTTTTCTAGTTCCAGATCTTAAACTGCAATGCTCTTGAAAACTCTGTCTTCACTCAATATATGAAAGTTTCACTTTCTTCCAGTTTGAAGATCTTGATAAGTTCGTCGTAGATATCGGTAAGATAGATTCAGCACAAACAAAATGAACATCAAAGATTCAATGTAAATAGATGCACAAGCTTGATACAAATCAAGACACAAACTTGAATTAGTTTGTCACACTAAAATTTGACAATACTTAGGGTTTATCAACATAGCACTTTCAATCTCCTCCTTTGTCAAATTTGTGACAAAACCAAAATTACAATATGTAATAAATATTCAAACAACATATTGCACAAACATGTTGCACTAACATGCATACACATGTATGATATGATCCATAATAGATATCATGCACAATAATCAACTCCCCCCCTTAACCCACTAGTCTTTGCAAAAAAAATATAAAAATATTAGCTATAATTTCATCATATCATATCCTCATTTACATATCATTTAATAATTCAATATCTCTCCCTTTTTGTCACAACATGATAAAAGAAGCGAATAAGGATAAATAAAGAGAATAAGAGAGCATGTAAAATTAATAACTACTCATCCAAATCAAATAAACAGAGTATCTGAACTGAATAAATAAGAGTTTAAACTAAATTATCCAATGAGTCATAGGAAAAAGAGTTAGGATAAAGTTATTATATATACCATCAAATCAAAATAAAACTAATCAAATCCTAAAGAGGGAGCAGGAATAGATGGATCAATTTGATGTAAACCCTTATTAATGCGCCTCATATATTTGTGCATATAAGCAAATTGAGAATCCTGGGTTACACTAATCTGAGTCACCTGTTCCTCAAGATTACGCACCCTCTCATCAAAATCAGAAGGCTGATAATCAGGGTCAGCCTCAGAATTTGATTCAAGTTCATTAAATAAATCATCCATATTAACGTCTTCGTGAGGCAAAGCATTAGCTCCTTCATCTCCTCCTGCATTCCCATCAACTTGACCAAGTATCAAGTCCAGGTTCATCTTGTTGAGATTAGAATTGTTAAATGGACGGAGATCAATAGAACATTCTCTAACAGACATAGCTATCAAAGCATGATTAGCTAAGGTAGTCATAAGATAAGTGAATGGAATATCGCTACGACCAGGATGGAGATGAAACTGAATAATATGATGACAGATAAGAGAAGAAAGATAGATATGGATGCCAGATATAACTGAATGCATAATGCAGGTTATAAAAGTGTTCGGCTCAGTCTTATTACCCGAACGAGGATAGACATTTGAAATAAAGATTCGATACAAGACCCTGTATCTGGGCAACATATATTTGAAACTTAGCGCAATACCGCCGTTCCATTCCACATTCATGTTACAGAGAACTCTCATAATCAATTGTTTAGCATTTTAAAAAGGTCTAGATTGTAATGTGGATATGGGTATGCCATCATCAACAACAGGTATATTCATGATTGCTAAAATTAAATGACGGTCTACCACAATTGGACCTTCTCTAGTTGACATAGTAAATGTTAAATCTTCTAGAGAGAACTCAGTAATGCAAGCGTATATGGCCTACACAATGGTTCGGTATGCAGGACCACCCCATGATAGTATGTATTGCTAACCTATAGCTTGAAGGAGAAGGATAATGTTGAAATGCTCAAGATGATCAACAAAGACAACATGCTCAATAATAACATTTCTATGACGGAAATCCCGCACATTCTCAGGATCCTCTTCGGGAGGCCAAAGGTGACACCCGGTAATAGGTGGAACAGGATGAAGAGAGATCACGAGTGGTTCGCTTCCTATATCTTCCTTCCATTACAACTAGAAAATAAAGAAATAAAGGATTGCAAAAGGAAACGAAAGGATTCCAAGAAAATCATATTTTAAAGAAAAAACCCTTTCATACCACCATAAATCTTGAAGCAAGAAGCAAAATTAAGATTAAGGATGATCAAAGAACTTAAATTCATAATAAAATAAAAAATGAAGCACTAACCAGAGAGTAATCGAGAGATGGGTTCGACCGGTCGTGGTTGGGCTTGATGGAGAAGAAAGAAATGAAGAAAAATGACTTTATTCCAAATAAAAATCCAATTCACGAGTTTCACAACTGGTCGTGTACATACTCGACTGGTCGTGTACATACTCGACTGGTCGTGCCACGACTGGTCGAGTGTGTACTTGACTGGTTGTGTAACACTGAAAATGTGCAATTTTGTTATATTTAAATTAAAAAAAATACAAAATAATATATACATACATTATGATACAATTGAGCACAAATCATCAGTTCATATTACACATACCAAGATCAAATTTTAATTTTGCAAATCAATTTTTGTTAAGCAGTTTTGTGAATATGTTAACTAGTTGATTCTCAATCTGAATATATTCTAATAAAATTATCTTTTCTTCCACCAATTCATGAATATAATGATACCTAATGTTAATGTGCTTGGTTCGTGAATGCTGAATAGGATTTTTAGAAATATTAATTGCGCTTGTGTTATCACAATATAATATCAATATTCCTACGCAATTGCGTTATCATTTAGTATTCTCTTCATCCATACTAATTAAGTGCATGCATTACTTACAACAATATATTTAGCCTCAGAAGTGGAGAGCAATACGAAACTTTGTTTCTTACTTAGCCTGGAAACTAAACAGTTCCTGACATAAAAACAACAACTACTGGTCGATTTATGATCATCAATGTTACCAACCCAATCAACATCCGTGTAACAAGCTAATTGCACACTACTATCATGTGGATACCAAAGATCAAGATTAGCTGAATTAGCGACATATCGTAAAATTCACTTAACAACAATCAAGTGAGACTCTTTAGGGTCCAATTGATATCTGGCACAAATTCCAACGCTAAAGGCAACATCAGGTTGATTCGCAATTAAATAAAGTAAACTTCCTATCATACTGCAATACATCTTAGGATTCACACTCTTACCTGTTGAATCCTTAGAGAGTTTCAGAGTGGTACTCATTGGAGTATCAAAATTTTTTTCACTCTCAAATCCGAACCTTTTAACTAAGTTCAGAGCATATTTGGTTTGAGAGATGAAGAATCCATTAGGAAGCTATTTGAATTACAACCCTAAAAAATAATTTAGTTCTCTAACCATGCTCATTTCAAATTTGGACTTCATAAGATCTGTAAACTCAACAGTCATGTTAGTACAGGTAGATCCATAGATAATGTCATCAACATAGATTTACACAATTAAAATATGATCATTATTTTTCTTAACAAATAATGTTTAATCTATACTCTCCATTACAAACTCATGACTTAACAAGAATTTAGTTAATTTCTCATACCATGCCCTAGGAGCCTGTTTCAAACCATAGAGTACCTTTTTTAAGTGATAAACATGATTAGCATGCTTAGGGTCTTCAAAACCCTTTGGTTGTTCAATGTATACTACATGCAAATCACCATTTAAAAATGTACTTTTAACATCCATTCGATATATTTTGAATTTTTAAAACACGCAATGGATATAAATAGTCTGATTGATTCAAGACGAGTTACTGGGACAAAGGTTTTATCATAATCAATACCTTCAATTTGAGTGTATCCTTGTACAACCAGCCTACCCTTATTTCTAATTAGGTTACCAAGTTCATCAAACTTATTCTTAAAAATTCTTTTTGTTCCGATAATATGTTTATCAGTTGGTCTTAGAACTAAATACCAAACATAATTTCTCACAAACTAATTGAGCTCTTCTTGCATAGCTACAACCCGATTTTCATTAATAAGGGCTTCTTTTACATTAGCTGGTTCCATCTGAGATATAAAGCATACATGGTTACACATATTTTCTAATTGTTTATGAGTGCGTATACTAGTGAGAGGATTTTCAAAGATATGATAAGTAAGATGATCTTTATTTGTTCGAAGTTCAGTGCTATTTTGATTAGATGAAGAGTCTGGTTTATCAATTAGAAGAACCTCATCATCTTCTGAACTTGAGACAGGTGTATTCAAATGATCATCAATAACAACATTAATAGATTCTTATATTACACTGGTCCTCTTGTTAAGTACCTGATATGCTTGACTATTCAGAGCATACCCTACAAATATCCCTTCGTTACTTTTAGTGTCAAATGTACCTAGATGTTCTTAGTCATACAAGATATAGCATTTACTACCAAAAACTCAAAAGTATTTGACAAGAAGGCTTCTTATCAAACCACATCTCATAAGCCATTTTATTATTAGATTTTCTAATATAAACATGATTAATTATATAACAAGCAGTATTTATAACTTCAGCTCAGAGATTTTTAGGAAGCTTCATACTATTTAATATTACATTTGTCATTTCTTGAAGCACCTTATTTTTCCTTTCCACTACCCCATTTTGTCGTGGTGTTTTGGGAGCAAATATTCATGTGATATTCTTTGGTCACTATAAAATTTTTGAAAACTACTATTTTCAAACTCAAAACCATAATCACTAGGGATCTTAGTGACGTAAATCTTTTTCATTTTGGATACATTTAAGTACCCTTTTCACTTCATCGAGAGTTTTAGATTTCTCTCTTACGAAGACTACCCAAGTATACCAGGTAAAGTCATCTACAATGACCAGTATATACTACTTGCCACCTCAATTCTATATTCTAGTTGGTCCAATGAGATCCGTGTGAAGAAGTTTGAGTGGTTTAGATGTGGTAGTGGAGTTTATCTTTTTGTGAACACTCCTGGTTTGTTTACCAATCAGGCACTTGCCACATATCTTATCCACTTTCTTTATTTTGGGTAGACCTGTTACCATCTCACTTTTACACAATCTATATAAGTTGCGGTAGTGTACATGTCCTAGGCGCTTATGCCATAGTTTGGTCTCATTGGTATAGACCATGTAACATGATAGCTTAGATGAGCTTGAGTCACTAACTATATAGCAGTTCTTAGAAGTTATGTGACCAATTAATATTACAGAACCATTCTTATTTAAGATTTTACACCTTTGGTTTGAAAATTTTACATTGTGATTATTATCACAGATTTGATAAATGCTTAATAAATTATGTTTTAAATCTTCTACATACAAAACATTCTCAAATAGAGGGAGGTTAAGGAATTGAACGGTACCTTGGCCAATCATTTTGCAGTTGCTGCCATCACTGAATGTAACTGAACCATCAGTCATGTCTTTAAGACTGGTGAACAGACTTTTGTCATCTATCATATATCTGGAGCAACCACTATCCAGGTACCACTTTGAATGGCTCGTGGCTTTGAATGCAGTGTGGTCAACCAAATAAGCAACCTTAGAGAACCATTTCATTACAGTTTTGGATTTAGGAGCATAGTTGGTCTTTTTCTAATTATAATTGTTATACGTCCTACCCATTGAGTTAGATTTTAAGAGCTCCTTAAGCAAGTCTACAATTTTCTCAGCTAAAGGATTATAGTTCTGATTTTTATAGTTAATATGGTTCTTTTTAGGATTTAAGGACTGAAAAGTTTGTCATTTTAGAAATATTTTGATTCAAATTTTTTTCTTTTGAGTTAGAAGACTCCCCTTTAACAAATTTAGGTGGAGTATTCTTATATTTGAGAGGACTATTTTTATCGTGGCCCAATCCAGATTGATCACCACATTTTCTGGATCCAAATAGGAGTTTTTTTAATTTCAGGTCACCTTGGGCATACCTCCATGTCTCCTTCAAACTTAAAAGTGAAGACACTTCTAGTTTTAGGATATCATTTTCAAAATTTAAGTTTTCAACTTGGGACGTTTTGAAATCTAAGTAACACAGTTTTTTCAAAGCAATCTAAAATGTGTGATTTTTCCAAAATTAGATTATCAAAATTCTCTTTCGATTTTTTAAACTTTTCCTTTTGTAGTTTTAATTTAACAGTTATTTTACAACTTTCCCTATATAGGGCATCATAAGTATTCTAAAGATCTTCTTCATTCTCATGATCACTTTCCAAATTTTCTTCACTGGTTGTATCATTATCTGAGAAAGTGAACTTGGCTAGAGTCATTAGGGCTTTAACATCATTACCCAACTCAGTTTTAGAATCTTCTGACTAAGAAGAGGCTTTAGAGCAGGAAGATTCATCCCATGTAGCTAACGTACCTTTCTTTTTAGATTTGTCCTTTTTAGAACATTTGTTTGTTAAATGCTCATATTCATGGCAGTTGTAGCATTGGCTGTCTTCTAAATATTTTTAATTTTTTGATCTTGATCTTTTCTTTTCAATAGGTTTTTGAACATCAGCCCTCTTTTTACTTTTGAAAATCTTGTAAAGCTTTTTAGCCAAAAGAGCCATATCATCTTCAGAATTTTCTAAATCAGAATTTTTATTTTCATGAGACATGCTTTTAGAAGACTTAAGGGCAATAGATTTACCTCTCAGAGCTTTAAAGTTTTACTCGTATGTTTGTAAGGAACCAACCAGTTCTTCAACCTGCATATGGTCTGTATCACGAAGTTTCTAAATGGCCGTGACTTCTGAATTGAACCTTTCAAGTAGTGAGCATAGTATCTTTGCACAGACTTTGCTTTCTGGGATGCTATCTCCAAGACCCCATATAGAGTTGAATATGTCATTTAACTTAGTATAGAAGTCCATGAATGTTTCACTTTCTTCCATACATGTTTCCTCAAACCTAGTAGTGAGGATTTGTAGTTTAGATTTCTTAATAGTAATCGTACCCTCATGTGTCATTTTTAAGATATCTCAGGCTTGTTTCGCAGTATCACAAGATATAATTCTTTTGAATTCATCTAGTGATAGTGCGCAAGTAATTGCATTTAAAGCCTTGGCATTGCTACTACTCTTAGTTCTCTAAAGAGTGGTTCAAGTGCTATAGGGAGCAACCCTTAAAGATTTAGTTCTATCAAGGCCTAGAACTTTAACGATAGGTGAAGTCTATTTAGTTACTGTGGCTTGCCACACATTCTCATCAAGGGACCTTAAAAATATTCTCATTATAGCTTTCCAATAAGCATAATTAGAGCCATCAAAAGGTGGAGGCCTACTGATAGAAATGCTATCAAAATTTAACATCTTAAAAGCTCAGATCGGTTAGCTCAAGAATTAAATCCAAATAAAAAAGCTATTAGGCTTTGATACCACTTGAAAAGGTTGAGCTATATGTCCTAGAGGGGGGTGAATAGGACAATGCCAAATTTAAAAAATAAAGCGTAGAAATAAAGATTTAATAAGCAATTGATTACACAATAGAAAGCAACCTCTAAAATTAACTATTGAGAGGTTGATACAAACTTGGTTCCAAGGACAACTTAACACCAAAAATCAATAGTTTATGGTAGGACAACCTCACTAAAACGTGTATGAGTATCAAAAACTCAAAACTCAAGAGGATATGAAAGATATAGAAACCAATCTATTACAACATTCACCACACAATGTTGAAATTTAAAGATAACAACATTCACATCCACAAATACATCCCACAATCATAAACCATAAAAGATAAAGAAATAAATCACGCATCCACCAAACACAAAGAATTATAGTGGTTTGCTTGTGTGTACACCAACTGTTAATAAACAGCCACACAACTACTCCACTCTTAATATCCACTCCCTTGAGATATTAGCGTTCACTAATCAAAATAGGTTTTTCAAGGCTCACTTAAAATCTTCACAATTGTGTCTTTCGATGGGCTTACACAATTCGAAAACCTCTCTCTAAGATTTTCTGGAATAATCTCACAAACTAAAAAGGAATTGAATTACAGAAAAAGTAAAAACTTATATGTATGACGACTCTGAAGCAACCCGATAGAACCAACTTGATGACGACATAAATGTTCAATGTTCATTCTCACAAGTGTATAGGGTTTTAAGTTTAGATGATTTTTAATTAAATCCGCAAGGGCTTTGTATTGATTTTGATCTCAAAAAAGGGTAAATCAAATATCCCTTTTCAACATAAGAATGGAATGGAGAATCAAAATTAAAAAATAAGAACTACTATAAAGAATCTTAAATATGTACAAAATAGCTTAGAATGTACTCAAAATTATATCAGAGTGATTGATTAAGAATGATAAGAATTGAATGAAAAACTCTGAAATTTGAGCACTATTTATAAGTGAAAAATCGGTTCACACGACTGGCATTTGGTTAGCTACGACTGACCTTATCCAAATGATTTTTAAAAATTCTAGCCCGATAAGATTTTTCAGGTGCACGACTGGCCTTGTGGGTACTACGACTGGTTGAGTGGCCTTCTCGACTGATCATGTGAGTCAAGATTACTCGCTGGAAAATGAGTCAAGTACTGCATGACTGTTGAGCACTATTCACATGACTGGTCGAGTAGTTTTCAAGACTGGTCATAGACCACCAGAAATTTTTTAAAATTCATAACAAATCTTAGACTGGTCGAGGAAATACTAGGACTAGTCGAGCCAGTGCTAGGGCTAGTCGAACGAAGAGAATTTTAGTGCTAGGGCTAGTCGAACGAAGAGAATTTTAACTAATCAAATGACCAAAATGACCGACCGAAAGTATAAAATGATCTAATCATGATCTAAGGTCAATCTAGGTTAATCATACCTTGTGAGATCGAACATATGAACACTTAATCTATCGATCACTTCAGTAGCTTTAATTCTTACGATCTTCAAAGCTTGAACTCGACATACCAAACATAATCTTCAACTAGGTCTTACGTTCTTGGACTTTTTTGGTTCCAGACCTTGAATTGCAATGTTCTTGAAAACTCTATCTTCACTTAATATATAAAAGTCTTCACTTTCTTCCAGTTTGAAGATCTCAGTGAGTTCGCCGTAGATATCAGTAAGATAGATTCAACACAAACAAAATGAACTTCGAAGATTCAATGTGAACAGATACAAAAGCTTGATACAAATCAAGATACAAACTTGAATTAGTTTATCACACAAAAATTTGACAATGCTTAGGGTTTATCAACATAGTACTTTCAATGTACAGTCCTTTTACGACGGATCATGATCCGTCGCCAAAATGCTTTTACGACGGACCATGATCCGTCGCAAAAGCAACTGAAAAGCGCGCCACCAGCTATTTTGGGCGGGATTTGATCCGTCGCTAACAAAAAAAGTCCGTCGCTAAACTCGTCCTCGAATATCCGCAGTACTAATGTCGCGAAATTTAGCGACGAACCAAAATCCGTCACTAAAGTCTGATTTACGATGAATTTTTGTCCGTCATCCATAGGCGACGGACGAAATCCGTCGCCAATTTTGATTAGGCGACATGCAAATCCCGCCCAAAATAGCTCGTGGCGCGCTTTTCAGTTGCTTTTGCGACGGATCGTGGTCCGTCATAAAAGCATTTTTGCGACGGATCATGATCCGTCGTAAAGGACTTTTGCCTACACTTTTTTTTTTTTCATTTTTTTGGAATATGGTAGATATTTTAGTTTTTTATAGTCTAATAATTATTTTTTAATAGAATTTCAATGGTTTAATTGTACATATTTGTATCTAAGATTATTTCTTAACAATTGATTGAATGCAAAAAGAAAATTTATTTTGTTTTTATATCGAATGAGTGAAAATTTTATTTTTTAATTTAAAACTAATATTTAAATGATTTGTAATATCACATGAAAAAGAATATTGAGAAGTTTAAAAAATTTAACAATGTTTGAGAAAAAAAATTAGATTTTGAAAAAATAAAAATTGTGATTTAATAAAAATCTATTTTGTGGGAATAAAAAAGAATATTTAATGAAGTCGATAAATTTGAAAAAAAAAAAGGCATTTGATTTTGAGAAAAAATAATATCCTGAAAAAGAAAATTAAAAATATTTTAAAAAATGTGAAAATTTTCACAATGTTGAAAAATAAAAATATTTTAAAAAAGAAAATGAGAGTTTGAAATTTGAAAAACGAAAAAAAAAATTGTGAAGTCCAATAAAAATTGACAAGTTCAAATAAAATGCTTTAAAAAAAATGGAGAAGTGAAAAAGAATTGAAAATTTTAAAATAAAACGATATTAAAAAATCGATAATTTATCAAAAACCAAACATTTTGAAACGAAAAATAAATAAGTTGAAAAATTTTGTAATTATGAAAAATAATTGAAAATGTTCAAAATTCGAAATTAAAAGAAAAAGTTATTTATAAAAATATTAAGATTTTGAAAAAATACGTCGCAAATTTGCCATTTTGGCGTAGTGTTTTTATTTTTAAATGGAAATTGAAAATTTATCTGTAAAAAAACAAATGTAGCTTGATCGGGGCGAGTAACTAGTCAAATTAAGGGCATTAATAAATGAAATAGAGTAAATGGACCAAACATATAAAATGGGCCAAAATTTCTGGTCAAAATTATGACCCAATTTATTGACCTCGCGAGAACTTAAGAATTAATGTTAGTAAGTTTTGTGGGCCCCATCATGATGTGTGTCAAACATCAACACCGTGTATTTGACGTGTCCCCTTTAGGTTATGAGATATCTCAAAAATCACCCATATATGAAACTTAGGTGGGCCATATCATCTAAAACCATGTGAATACATCGTAAAAAATATAAAAGCACTTGATGGGGCCCACATGAGTTTTGGATGTAGCTGAAACTTGGTCTGACCCCTCATCCAAGAGGGACACACATAATGAGTGGGTTGGATATGTGAATCACATTTAGGTAAGCCTAATATATAATTATGAATGTTTTGAGGAAACCCCACCTCACTACATTTAGGTGAGTTACTCATTACCCTTACCAAAGTAAACTCTGTGGGGTCCACTATTATTTATTTATTTTATCTACTCTGTTCATCCATATTAATAGATAATTTGAGGTCGAAAGAACAAAAAAGGAAGCATATCCAAAGCTCAAGTGGACCACACCATAGGAAATAGTGTGATTGAACCTCTACCATTGAAAAATTCTTAGAGGCTATAGAAGTTTTGGATCAAGCTGATGCTTGTGTTTTCTCTTCATTCATATCTCTTTTGATATTATGAACAGGTTGGATGGCAAATAAACATTATTGTGGGCCCAAGGAAGGTATCAACGGTGAAAATCATTATTCCGCACTGTTTGGTGTGGCATGGTCCACTTGAGTTTTAAGATTTATCGAAAATTTGGGATCAACCCACACCGTTTATCCATTTTTTGAGATCATTTTAGAGAATTATCAAAAAAATGAATCATATCCAAAGATTAAATGGACCACACCACAAATAAGGGGAACAAATTGACTACTCCCACTTACACTGGCCAATGGTTGGTGGTCGGTGCTCTATGGGCCCCACCATGATGTATGTGTTTCATCCATGCCGTCCATCTATTTTTAAAGATCATCTTATGGTATGAGACAAAAAAATGAGGTATATACCAATCTGAAATGGACCGCATTATAGGAAACAATGTTGAATGAGCGTCAACCATTAAAAACATTTTGGGGGCCATTAAAGTTTTGGATCGAGATGATTTTTGTTTTTCCCCTTCATGTAGGACTGTATGACCTAATAAACAGATTGGATGTCAAATAAACAGTACAGTGGGCCTTAGGAGGATTTTAATGATGAATATCCAATCACTATTGTTTTCATGTGGAGTGGTCCACCTGAGATTTATATACCTCTCATTTTTGGAATAAATCCGTAAAATGATCTTTAAAAATGGATGAATGTAATGGATGAAATACATACATCATGGTGGGCCCACATAGCACCGACCACCAGGCGGGGGCCGGTGTCAAGGGAAGTAGTGAGACTAGCTACTGAAGTTACATCCGCAAGTTCCATGGGCCCCACCATGATATTTTTTTTTTTTGTATCCACACCTTCCATCTATTTGGAGAGATCATTTTAGGGCAATAGCCAAAAAATGAGTTAAATCCAAAGCTCCAGTGGACCTTAGCATAGAAAACAATGGGATTGTGACACCCACCATTAAAAACTTCTAAAGGCTATAAAAGTTTTAGATCAAGCTGATATTTGTGTTTTACCTTATTTCATGTCTTTTTAAATTTTTAAACAGGTTGGATTTCAAATAAACATTATGATGGGCCTTAGGATAGTTTTACCAGTGGGAATCACTCTCCCTAGTGTTTTTTTGGGTGGGGTATACTACAAATTATGATTTTGCCTCATTCTTTGGTTCTTGACCTAAAATGATATTTAAAAATGGATGGAGTGTAGATATAACACATACATCATAGTGGGGCCCACAGAACTCGGTGACGTTAATTTCCAAACCGCGTCCAGCCCTAATCCGTGGCCTTTTCCGCTCTCTCTCCCGCACCCTCTCTCTTCCTCTCTCTCTCTCTCTCCACCGCAGATCTACTGTTGCTGAACGCTCTACCCACGCACGCCCTCTCTCTCTCTCTCTGAAGCTCGGTTGAAGGCTAACTCATTCACGACCGTGAGGTATTTCTCTCTCTCTCTCTCTTAATCTCTCTCAATCTCAATACCAATTTAGGGATTTGGGGATTTAGCAATTTGTGGATTCCTGATTCGATGTGGACCCTCATTTAGGGATTCAGGGATTTTAGGGCTTAACAGATTTGAATGTGGACCCCGAATCGGGGATTTTCTGATATTACAAATTAGGGATTTGGGGATTTTAGAATTTTAGGGATCTTGAGGATTTTAGGGATTTAGCACTAACCCCCTGCTGACTCTAGTCGTCATGCATGAGAATGCATGTGTGTGAGTGGAGTTTTTAATGGTTTGATGCAAGACCAGGCCATCTTGAGGGCTTTGCTCGGAAACCATGGATCCAGCATGAAACAGAATTGCAAAACAGAGAGGGAGATGGTTAGCATTTCACAAGAAATAGGGCTGACCACTGATATGAACACCGAGAACTCTTCGGTTATCTCAAATCATGAGATGGGTAGAAGGTGTTTTGAAGAACAAGAAGACCCATCAGATCTTAACTGTACATCTGTTATGCTGGCTCCTACTTGGTCTTCGTCTAAAAAATGAGGCAGATCTAGGATGCGGCATTAGAAAAGAGGGTGGTTCTCTTTCCCTTTCCTTCAGCTCTCTCTCTCTCTCTCTCTCTCTCTCTCTATGCACTTGCGAGGCCATGCCCCTGGCTATTGATGAAAGGACTGAAAGACCAGTACGGAGGCCTTTTTTCGTTTTGTTTTTTTTTTCTAAACAAAAAAAAAAAACGGTAGGCCCCACTAGCCTTCGGCTTCAACGTGTCCTCTGTGCACATGGGATGCTTCTATGGCACAACCAGAACCTTTAATCTGGTAGGCAATCAGTGATAGGGATCTATAGCTCAGAAATCACAGTAGTCAGACTATCTCAGCTGTCACATGAACAGAAGTTTCAGTTGAGAAAAAAATTGAATCAAACAATGAGCACTACTTTACATTCAATGGGTGAAAATTGTACAGATTGAATGGCTAGGATTATCAAAATTTTAGTTATCTTTGGGTTTCAACCACACCATCACGGCCCACTGGATTGATGGCTCCAATTGCACTAGACATCATTCATGCATACAAGGAAATGATGGCCTCAACATTTGAACACTGAGTCTGTGATCCTGTGCTTGTGGCTCAGAAAGTATGCGCAGGAGTCTACAAGGGTGTCACCACCAGTCAGCTTGATGAGCTTGCTGCTGAGACTGCTGCTGCAATGACTGCCAACCACCCTGATTATGCCTTTGTAGGTGTTGCATTTCTGCATTTAATTTCTTTTTTACTGCATATGTTTTTGGTTTTGGAATTGGATCTGATTTGGGTTTTTGTCTGGTAGACCTAACATTTATGAAAAATCATACCTAAGGGAGGTATATGTTTTTAGATCTTATATAGGAACTTTTGAGAGCATGGAAAAAATCTCTTTTCTTTTCTTTTTTTCTTTTTCAATTCTCTTTTTAAAACATCAGATCCTTGTGTGGGTTTTTTTTTTTTCCTACCTTATTCCCTCGAATGTGTGTAAAACCCTGTCCACCATGGCAATGCACATGCTAAAGTGGATCACACTATATATTCTCTAGCCCGACCAGTTAATCAGATGGGTCACGCTGTAGATTCTCTATCTGCTAAATCTAGCAGGCTCCCTTATCAGGTTGGCCACAGCTACAAAATTAAATATTGTTTTTTCTCTATACATTTGTTTCATATGACATGTTCCAACTGACGTTTGGGCTGATTTAGAACCATAGTATCTACACGTTCCAACACACTTGATGAACCGGTCAGATCTTGCACATGTTTGTCTCATTCTCACATGCATTGGTGTGTAGATGCACAGGTCCATAGACACGTACAGGCTTAGCAAACCTCTGATTTTTGGTGGGTTGGGCTTTTTGAGGCAACGCATATGATGGCGGTATAGATTTTGTTAACATTTCACTGGGCTCCAAATCTGTCTTACTGGAATGCACCCCTTCTAGTTTGGTACCAAAGTAGAAAGTATGTGCACAATTGGTGAGAGTGGGTGTAAATAGTGGAGCACAAGTAGGAGATTCCGATACATTATATGGTGTTTTACAGCATGAGTGAGATATCCACTGTTTATTTAAACAATGTAGCAGTGTCGACATGCTAATAATGAATCATAAATGCAATTGTGATTTGCTTGACATTTTGGTTAGTTGATTTCTATGCAGTCTGAGCCTACTGCATTGTATGTAATTTTGAAAATTTTATTCCTAAACAGCTACCATTAATGCAATAAATGTAACAATCATTACTTATGGACAGGTAAGCTGCAATTTGATAGAAATTACTTGAAATGATGCTTGCTCTGGTTGCCAACATTTTCTTTTTATGTTTCTGTCATTAACCGTAGTTTTTCAGATTGTAAATTCATGAATTCATGACTGCAAACATGCATGCACTGTAGTACACATGTAAGCAAGTGCGAAGATATATCCTTGAATTGCCTGTTCTGTTTAAGGCCAGGCTACAAAATATGCATCCAGTGAGCAAATGTAGCTTCCATATTCATATTGACAAAAAAGCAAAACTGACAGATGTTGTGTTTTGTTTGTTTCAGCAAGTAATGTAAAGCTTTCATGTCATACTAACAAATTGTAACCTTCAAATAATGCATTTGGAACAGACTGGATCTGGGAAGACATACAGCATGGAGGTGAAGTGATTAAATTGTATTCATGAATGGGTTGTTTAATGAGTCATCCTAAAAAAAATAAAAATAGTGGTGTATTTTGAACTGTTTTGCTTTCAATTCAGATGATATCTAGTAACATCCTTATGTTGAAGCAGGGCCCAAGTATGTCAGAGTGTGATGGACAGAAAAAAGGATGATCTTACACCATCTCATTTTGCCAGCTCTAACTTTCATCAATATTGAATGTGTTGAAGCTTATTGCGTTAGATTTTTTATTTTTTATTTTATATATTATTAAGTGCCATAACTTATCGAAAAAAACTCAATGTGCATGTAATCTATCATTGGACACTTGATTTATTTGCACGTTGCCATTCTTTGATCAAAACTTGGATGTTTTTCTGTTCTTTCCAATGGACATTCTTGAATTGAGTGCCTGGAGTTACTATTATATTTTGGCATGTAATGATTCTTGAACTACTAGCTGCTCGAGGGAGATGCCATGACTTGAATTGCTTTTGGTTCATCATGGTTCTTGTTTCTGGCTGTGCAACACATAAAAAGTATTGTTTTTTTTGCATGCTTATTTTGGAGGGAAGTTACAAATATTTTACATGTTGATCTGATGTATGAAAATAGAGCTAAAATGGTCATGCCTTTAACTAGACGTTGTCTGCTGTTTTTGCACATGTACATTGTTGAATTGTTGAGTAAGATACAAATGTTGGTAATGGATGATGTAATGACACATGTACAAGAATGTCTTCCTTTCTTATTTGCATTTTTTGGGAAAAACTTATCTAAACTATTTTTTGATGGACTAGATAATCCGTCCGTTCTACCACTCATGTCCCATCTTGAATGGACGAAGTAATGGATGTGAGGCTTGGTAATAAAATTCAACTTTTTAATTTTCTTCTTGTGATTAGTATCGTTCTTTGGGAAAAACTTATTTAAACTATTTTTCCATTGCAAGGGCCATGGTGAAACTAGCACCAAGACTGCAATACACCAACAAGCTGATGTAGGTGTAGAAGGTATATATTTTGAAGTGGAATAAACAGGCCAGCTTTTATGATGTTTCTCTTTTTCTTGTGCATGTCAAGTTTATATATGCAAAGAAGGTCATAGAAATCATGAATTCATGATTGATTGATTTTCCTTATCTTAATGCATTTAGGAATTATCTAGTAGAATCTTTCCGAGAAGCAAATTCTATTTTCATTTTTGTTCTTAGAAACTTGTTGAGTGAGACTCATCATGATGCCTAGTAATTATTAAAGAAAACCTTAATTTATCTTTATCTTTTATTTTTTTATTACTATTTATGTTCTACTTACGTAGCTTCCACATATTTCTATTTGTTCCAATGTGTTTATGCACCCCGTATAATTAATATTTGTATAATAATGTTTTTAATTGAAAGTCACATTGGATAAAAAGATACATGTCTAAATAATTCAACTTGGAAGGAGCTATATTTTCACTACAAATGTGGATTTCTCCTGTGATTTTGAGTTATGATTTTGGGCGTTTTATGTTCATTATTATTCTATCAAAGAAGGCCATGGAAAGTTGTGGAAATGTCATTTTCTAGGAAATAGGAAAACATGCAATAGTGGAAATGTCATTTCCTCAATTTACATTTCTGCAAATCTAAACAGGCCCTAAAAGTAGCCGCTACTCTTCCAAATGTTGAAATCAGCAAAAACAAGAAGTCCAATAATTCAGCTTATGGTGGCCCTTGGATCTACATCAAAATTATCTTGGTACTCTCATGTCCTTTGACATTTGAGTTACACATGTTTACCTTTTCCTTTATTGGTACTCTCATGTCCTTTGATAATTCCTGTCTTCTGTGTTTGTTCTGTGTTTTTGTTTTTAATCCATTGAGAAGGGTATTTGCAAGCTATCAGTTCACTGGCTTGTGCCAGAACAGGTTGGATGAATGTTGACATCGATAAAATCGTGTGCGAGAAATGTGGAAAGCAACTCAGTTTTACTTTGTTGGCGTCTTGGACAGAGTCTGAAGGTCAAATTCCAATGTCTAAAATTGCTTTAATCCTATTTTCTACATCTAAAGTTCTATTGCTTTAATCCCATCTTCCAATTTGGGAACATGTATCCACTCTTCTAATTCTCAGTTTCTTTAATAGAAGCTCCTAAACAGGATTGTTATGTTTCCCTGTTATTTGAAGATGCACTTGTTTGTTCCCTGTTGCGATCAGATAAGTTTTCTAACGAACTTGGTAAAGCTTGTAAGTATCTACTTACTTTATGTCATCCACCTTTTTGTGGTTGCCATTTATTTTCTCTACTTTAGGATCGGAATCATGTAGATGTAGACACATTATTCAATATTTATTGCAATGAAATCAAACATTCAAACATAATGCAAGTTTCTTTTGATTAAAACTATATTTTAATTTTCTTGAAAAGAAGGTTGAAAGTGCTGAAAACGTATGATTTTTTTTTTTATTTTCTTTTGCAGAATTTGAGGATTTACTTCATAACAAGTTTGTGCTTGACTATGGATGTGCGGTTGGATACATTTTTGGAGGCATTCGATGAAGGTGCAGAGATCAGTCGTCAATTTGAGATAGGTAAGGAGCCTTATTTCAACCTTGTTCCCATCCTAGGTCGGTCGAAAGTTTCAATCCACTCTCAGTGCTAGTTTCAATCCACTCAGTCGAAAGTTTTAATCATGTTTATGTTCAGGTCCAACTCCTTCCTCTTTGGTGAACCTATAAATTTGTAAGGAACTATAAGTTCTCGAAACCTTAAATTAATCTTGAATCATTTATATCTTTATCGCTTCATTTATATATTGTCGTCAGGGTCAACTTGTAACTCCTCAGAACCTGTTCTGCTGTAAGACATTACGGTGCATGACGGTTCCCAGTAAGTTAAGTTGCAAATTATTATTAAGAGTTGGTTGGATATCTTTTATTTTTTATAAATGTTGTTAATAGTTGGATGGATGATGAATGTATTTGCGAATGTAAATGAAAATAAATAACTTATAATGTGTGTGTGTGCGCGTGTGCATGTGTGCGTGTGCGTGTGTACCCAATTTTTTAGGAATCTTAAGTCTATGTAGGAACTTTGGAGCTATCAAATTAGCTTGAGTGTGGATTTGTCTTTGTTTTATTAGAGTGTTAGTATCTGTCATGAACTCCAAAATTAGTAGGGCTGTCAATGGTTGGTCCAGACACTGGCTTTAGCCCAGTTTTTGAACTAGGCCAGGACTACTCAAAATTTTGATTTTGCTTGGCCCAAGTCGGCCCACTGACAGTCCAATCCATTAGGTTACCTATTAGTTGGATGGTCATAATTGATCAACATATTTGTCAAACCGCCAAAGGTAACCTTTTGATGGTGGCGTACTCTATAGATATGGTCTGTTAGTTCTTAGGTTGCACTGCCTAAATAAATCAGAGGTTAACCAAATTAAATTGAGATGAAATTATATGTATTTGTTTAGAGTCGTAGACCACAGAAAGCATTTGGATAATCAATCCTAACCACTGCTATTTTTTCAGGGTGTTCTCCTTTATGGTCCTCCTGAAACAGGCAAAACACTATTGTTTTCAGTCGTAGACCACAGAAAGCATTTATATGAACCTCATATGCATACTCTAATTTTGTTTTGAACAAGTTGGTCCATTGTCCAATGGTTTGGACCATTGGTACGTGAGGTGCCAATACGGACACGGACCATGCCTTGGAATTGTCTCAGATTGGAAGACCCTAGCCACCATGCTGGCCTTTTTTCAGTTAGATGGGGACTTTTGCTGCACTCCTTTTCCTAACCATGTATTTTTGAGCCATAACTTGAAAAGTTAGGTTGTCTTATGTCACTACCATTGGGGAGATTCTCATAGGATGGTCCATCCATGGTGGTGCTTAGAAGAACAATGGCCTGGATCGCTGAACCATTGGCCCCACTCGTCCAAACTGAAAATTCCATACTGGAAAATCAGGTATACCATGTATATGCATTGCCTGCATTAAGGATCATATACTTGTTCCTTGACTCGTTAATCTAGCAAGGATAACTTACTAGGAATCAGAAATATAAACATCATGCTATACATTTGACATGCATCAATGTATGCCAAGAATTGACATCCAGTTTATTTTAAATTATAATTGTTTATAATTATAAACAATTAATGTATGCATCAATGCATCGATGTTGCATTTGTGGTGTGTAACCCACATCTTTATGTGGTAGGCACCCTTTGGGTTTGAGACTTAGCTCATAGTCCTCAGAATATGTCTTCTCATTTGTCCAAAAGTTGATTTAATATAATGCTTGGTTTTAAAAATGCAAAGTTTTTTTTTTTTCTTGCACATTAATCCAATAAATATTAGAATACATCTTTTTTTTTTTTTTTTGATTTGTTTTCCCAATGCTTATGTAGACTTGATGGAAAATATAAAATCCACATTAATACCTATGTTTTGGTTTGTGAGATGATTGAATGACAAAGATATCCTGAAAGATCTTTTGTATGGCTTGATGCCCATTTAAGCAAATAGCACGTCTTTCCTCTAGACATAATTTTTAATCTGGGCCGCCCATTTCGATGCTTGGAGTGGTAAGTAACTATCTATTAGGGTGAGCTCATTCACTGCTACTTGGAAAGTTTAATCCTATTCAATAGATTTGAGGGTGTGGAAAAAAAATGGTTGTTTGTCTGAGCTGATAACACTTGAATTTTCTAGCACTCCTGTTTTCGAGTGCTTGAAGTGGACATTTCAAGCACTTTACAAATTCACAAAATACATGGATAGTGTCAGCTGTAATGAATAGTGTCAGCTTTTTCTTCTATTTTCTTTTGAGCGTGGATGGTTGGAATACACGTAGATTCTTTAAATCTACACATGCATGCCTTAGTTCAATTTTTTGCATCTCATTTTCATTTTTTGTAACTTTCTATTTTCAAGTAATTTTTGGAATGAATGGTGTCAATTCATAAAATTCAGCAAAATTAGTATTTTTTTTCTTCTTTGAGTGTGGATGGTTGGAATACATGTAGAATCATTAAATGTACAAATGCATGCCTTAGATCAGATTTTTACATCTCATTTTCTATTGTTTTTATATTTTATTTTCAGCTAATTTTTCAAATGAATGGTGTTAGTTCATAAAATTCGGCAAATAAGAAAAAAAAAAGAAAAAAGAAAAAAAGAATTATCTTTTCTTTTGAGTGTGGATGGTTGGAGTACATATAGAATCATTAGATCTACACATGCATGCCTTAGCTTAGATATTCACATCTCATGTTCTATTTATTTATAATTGTTTATTTTCAGATAATCTTTGTAATGAAATGTGTCACTTCATAAAATTAGCAATTTTTTTTCTTTTCTTTTGAATGTGGATGGTTGGAATATATGTAAAATCTTTAGTTTTACAAATGCATGCCTTAAATGAGATTTTCGCATCTCGTTTTCTATTTATTTATAGTGATTGGGACTACACCGGTTGTCACTGCATTGGTGAGCAATGAGCCAAAAATGACAAAGATTGGACTGCTCTATAGTGATTGGGACTGCACCGGTTGTCACTACATTGGTGAGCAATGAGCCAAAAATGACAAAGATTGGACTGCTCTAGTCCACGTTCTGATTGAGAACTTGATTTCCATGCAAGAAAAGGTCAATGACAACTGCTGTATTTTCTGGCAATGGCTCTGTTCTAGCTATATTGCTGCAGAAGATATTGTCACTTTATGGGACCTAGACACAAATGTTCTTGTAGCTGTAATTAGAGAGACTCTTACAGTGATTGTCTGAATATCATTATCTAATTGTGTTGTGTGCAAAGAAGACATTTGCTAGCTGTAATTGGAGAGACCCTACAACTTTGCATGTCTTACACTTGTGTATGTTTATTCCTTCTCTTTCACCTCTGTATGTTGGTTCTTTCTTTCTTATTCTGGATCATTGCTGAAAAATTACTGATGGTTATCATACACATTAATTTGACGTGAAAGCTTACCAGAAGAGATGTGGCCTTGGTGCAAAGAAAGAGTGCCATAGAAAAAGGGTTTTTTTTTTTTTTTGTGTTTTTACATGCAGAATTCTCTATTTTCATTGATGATTTCATTGAATTAAAGTTGCATTTCTTTAGAAATTGGTTTGGGATCTGTTTAATAGTATTTTGATATTTGATAAGTTGAATTCTTGAAGCGATGACCAAGAAAAGGAGGCGGTTGATTGATAAACAGCCCGATGGCAGTAGTGGAGGTGATTCGAGTGGGAGCCATGATCTTGAAACACAAGCTTTATGGTACGGATTTCAAAGAACTCGAGTGGGTTTTTCTTTTCTTTTCCCTTTTTTTTCACACCTTTCTGGAAGACTCTGAAATGGCATTTGGTTGTTTTGTTTCTTCGAATTTGGCTCTCCAATACTAGAAAACAGAACTTTCATTTGGGTTTTTAAATTCCTAGGGCCTCAACTGCAGAAATTCAGAACCCAAATCCAATTGTTGATTTTTGGATTCAAAATTATTGGACGTTTAGAGAGCCAAAGTTTCTATGACCTAAAAACATAGATGACCTTTTATTATGCAGATGTAGAAAGAAATAAAAGAGCTAATTCAACAGTGAGATCTTGCTTAATCTCATCTCAAGGGGCTCATCTCTTTTTCTTAACATTTTTCAGGTAACTTGGTGCTTTTTTCTAGAACTATATCATTAATCTCTTGGTGAAAATGGTTGTTGGTATACGAGAGGCACCATATTATTATAATTTCTATTATACAATCACTTTACTTTCTTATACAAGCTCTTTTGCTTGATGGAACATCCATTCCCAGAAGTTACTGAAAAACAGAACCGGTGTTCCCAAGGTGCTTGCCCCAATCGGCTGTGTTGTGTTGTTTTCTTGTTCAATGGTTTTTACAAGATCATCTCATTAATGAAATTCTTCTAGTTGCTGGCCATGTCTTAAAGTCTAATGCATATTTTGTCCTAAAGGGTAATGCATCTATGCCATAGCTGGTTCTTAAGTACCTTGTATGAAGGGTACAGGTTTTACTACAAGTGAAGAAAATTTAAGAAGAAAATTGAAGGTCACTCCCAAGTTAGAGAAGCAATATTTAAGAAAAATGCTTTCTGCAATTTATACTTTAAAGTTCCCGATTTACCAGAGACAATTCCATGCCTATGTTTGAGGTTCTGTGGTTAGTGATCCTCCTTGATTTGTTTTTAGATTTCTTTCGTTTGGTAGTGTGGAGTGCTCTACCTCAGTTACGTAGCAAGGCTTCTCATTTTCTTTGCATATATTTTCAGATGCAACCCTTGTTTTGTGTTTTCTTACTAGGTACAATTGGGTACTATTGTATTGAAGTTCTAAGAAATCTGTACATCTTATTAAAAAAATCGTGTGAATTATTTAATGAATGACTATCAGGTGTAAGATTCAAAAAAAAAAAAAAAAAAAAAAAACTGACGATATTGAATCAAATTTACAGATATCTTAGCGACGGACCAAATCCGTCGCTAATTTCTGAACAAGTGTATTCGACGAATTCGAGGTCCGTCGCTCTCCTCATATTAGCGATGGACCTTATCCGTCACTATTATTTTAAATGACGAATAATTTGGTTAGTTTTTTCGAATTTCAGCGACGAATTTTTATTTTTTGCGACGGATTTTATTCGTCTGTAATATGCGACGGACCTTATCCGTCGCAGATTAGACGACAGATTTTATCCGTCGAAAAGAAAAAACGACCTAGTAAACAGCGACGGACCAAACGACAGATGAAAGCCATCATTTATTTGGTTTTACAACGGATTTGGTCCATCACAAAACCGCGATTTTGGCGTAGTGTCTTGAGGGACGAATGATATGGTTGGAGTAGGACTAGGCACACGCGGATTTCTGATGCGGCAAGATCCAGGATTCCAGCAAGCCACAGATCATACGTCCGGGAGTGTCTAGAAAGGCATATGTGATGATGCTTATGTAAAAATAAAGAAAAATGGACTAGATCACCAAGAGTTTCTGATGTGACAGGATCTGATGTACGACAAGTCACCGCGCATACATTCACAAGCAATCGAGAGAAGCAGGGGGTTGAGAAGAGAGGAGATGTTATGATGAATGCTTGGATGAAAATGAAATGATCTTTGGTTTGCTCTCGAGTTGGCTAGGACATTTACTACACCATGATTAATCCGGGCTAGACTGTGGGGTCGAAATGCCTGGGAAGAGGCAAAGGGGGTAGCTAGAAAAATCTGATCATGGAGGCTTGCTAACTCCTCTCTCTCTCTCCCTTAAAATGAGAAGAGTTTTTCTCTCTTGGAATTTTTGTCCCAAATGTGAAGAGGAGAGGGCTATTTATAGCCTTTCCTGATAACATTGCTGTAATTGCTGAGTTTGAGAGGGGTAAATGCTGACATGGCAGCTTAGGATTGGTTGAAGAGAGGAATACCATGTGGCATGCTCTCATTAGATCTTGGATGTATGTAAAATGGTAAATAAGGTGGGTTAGGGGTAAGAATCCATATGAAAGTTGACTTTGGGACGAGTGATTGTTGTTGCTCGGAGGAGACACCTGTCTGTTCTGGGGCGGTAGTTGGATTACCACCGGCAGTAGTCTGACTATGGCTCGGGCTAGGTTTGGTCCGGGCTTTGGTCGGTGGGCTTCCTTTGGTGCTCTGGTTCATCCAGAAGTCTTCTTTCGGGCTTTTGGGCTTAAATGGTCGGGTGTGTTTTTAGGGTTTGTACCGATTTGTAAGTACGCTTCGGCTTTGACAATGGTTTGGGGTTCGGATTAGGGTTTAAGCCAAGGTTAGGCTGGGTTTAGGGTTTAGGCTGAGGTTTGGATTAGGGTTGGGCTGGGTCCATGGTTTAGACTGAGGTTCAGGCTAGGGTTTAAGCTGGGATTAGGGTTTGGTTTGGATTTAGGATTTAGGCTGGGATTAAGGTTTTGTTTAAGATATGATCATGGTTCCCGAATTGTCTTAGTTCTCTTAAGATGTTAGCTTAAGTGGGGTATCTACAGATGTCCCTTTTTGGCCGAAGTTGCGAGCAGTCGAGTGCCAATGCGAGTGGACACCCCACCCTTCTGGTCAGAAAATGTAGTGGTTCAAATCTGTTGCCTACCATTATATCATTGTCAGTTGACTGTCTAGAAAAGAGATGACTCGCACATATCATAAGGGTTGAAAAAAATGTTATGATTGTCCCTGTGCGTTTTACCACATTATGGGTCACGAATCACAACCCTTTCATGTCAGATTGTTAATAGCATTAGAGGGTAAGTCTGAAAAGTAGGGCCTATACGTGTTGATGTGGCTTTATGAGGATTCTCGTACTGTTTGGATCCGTCATTTCATTTGCTACGTAATCACCCTGTAAGTATTCGTTCCATTTAATCATCAAAGTGGTCAGTTGCCCTGCGTGTCGATGGGGCGTTATAGGGAACTCACTACGCCGACTTGGACTCGATCAAACCTTCTAAACATCCTAGACTAGGTATGTGCGGGCAATCTTTTACCATGCAATCTGTTAATTCTGATACTTTGGTTACTATGGATTGTCTTCACTTTGAGTTTGATTATTCCTTCCAGAGATAGGTCAAATCATTTTTACTCGTATTCGTCTCGTATGACTGTCCAGATATGGAGATCAGGCCAACCGTACTTGTATCATATACGGATTTGATCATCCTTCGGAGAAATAGGAAGGGATAGAATCTTATTTTACTGTTTGCATTAACCACAACTAGAGAATATGGAAGATTCCTCAGTGTACTATGCGCCACGTGCATTTTTTTTAAAAAATTATTTTATTTCAAACTATCCTCTTTGGAACTAAACTCCTTAAGGATTTTATTGTAAATATTTTTAGAATTTTTGAAAAGATCCGTTCGATCTCGCGGAAGGGCGTCGTCGTTTGGTTTTTATTGTGGCTTTCATTTTTTTTTGAATAAATCCATACAGTTATGTTGCCTCCACTAATGGTTTCGTGGGACTGTTTGACTAATTTGGCTTTTATTGGAAGATCGATTTATTGAAAGAAATGTTTCTGTGATTTTTGAAAAAGGATCTGATCCGTCATTTCGTATTTTATTCCTTGCAATCGAGATCAAATTCACCGGGGATGCATATATATATATATATATATATATATATATATATATATATATATATATATATATATATATATATATATATATCTTTTTTTTAAGGGATGAGATTGTATATATATGAAAAATGAAAAATTTTGTGCCATATATGTCTGTGTGTGCTTGTGTTTGAACTTGTGCCTGAATGGTATTGAATCCAGCATTCTAAGCTATTTACCAGGGATCCCGATTCCCTAAGAGTAGCGCATACTAGGCTCATGCCTCTTAAATTTGAGTGGAGTCTAACAAAATTTTGATCCATGATTTATCTTTTCCCTGTGCTTCTTTACTTTGCTTATTACCTTGGCTTCTTCTATTCTTGTACTTTTTATTTTCTTTTTCCTTTCTAGTCATTCTTGCCCGTAGCGCCTCAGGTTTTCACTATGATTGGCTTTCCTGTCATTTTTACCCATAGCATCCTTTAGGATTTTCACTGTCCCAGATTTCTATTCTTGCTTGCCCCTTGGCAGGTGTGCTTTTTTACCCTTGGTGCCTTTTCAGGCTTTCACCAAATCCACTACATGCCTACTGTTTTTACTCAAGGCATCCTTTCAGGTTTTCACCTCGTCCGTTTTGCTTAGGCACGTTAATTTTCTTTTGTTCTCTTTTTCTTGTACAGAGGCGAGAGGTTAGACTCTATTCATTATCGGCAAACTGGTGAGCTGCCTGACTTTGTCTTCAATCACAATCGTGAAGCTGTTAACAATGGGTTTAAACAATCCTGAGGAGAAATGGGTTGGTGACTTGTATTCTCACACATTGGGTTTGACTTTTTTTTTGGACTGCGTACTTTATTTGTCCATTATTTATTTCTTTATCTTTTTTTTTAAACCCTTTATTTTTTTTGGAACACTTATTACAGGGAAGGAATGATGATGGAATGTACCTTCGGATGCTAACCTTTTGACTTTAGCTTTACGATTATGGTTATTGACATAGTCAGGTAGGACTACCCATGTTGTCTGCATCAATAGGCTCTGGAAGATCTTTGCCCTTAATGATGGTGAGACGAAGGGCACCTCCTGAAAAAACTTCGCGAATGATCAGCGGATCATCCTAGGATGTCTTAGACTTGCCCCCTGGATCTAATAGACACAATGATAAGATATGCATTATTACCATGTTCCTAACCTTCTTTCAAACTTGTTTGTCGTTGGTCCTAGCGATCACCGTGCGCTTTATGTCGACAAGATGTAGTTGGTTGTATCGAGATTATCACCAATCATTTTCCTTGACTTATCTTTTTCATTTGTACCATTGATGTAGGATGTTGTCATTGCCCACTTTTGTTTGTTATGAGAATATACTCATGACCATTGGATGCCTTTGGGTTTATTCTTTCGATGATGTCCACACCCCATAATGAAGAGGGGTTAGGGTGTTGCCAGGTTATAAAGACTCGAAGTATGTACATGGATCCGTTATGCAAGCTTTGAATACTTGAAGCACTTCCTGACATGCTACAATAACTTATCTCCATCGTTTATCAATAGGACTTTATCGTGGACTTCAGAGATGATCTTGACAGCTTTGCTTGATGGGCTTGACTTCAGGCTTTATAACAAATGGTGTATGATTAGTTTTTCATTTGATCTGAGTAAGGCTCCATAAGAGAACCCAAACTGAAATAGCCTTGGGCCTCAGGAATTTTGTCATTGTCTGCTTGTATTCAAGAGGTAAGCATCTCGTGATGCATACTTTTCTAGGGAGCTTAGGGGATCCCAAGTTCACAATTTCAAAATTATTTGTGGGGACATTGGCCTTTGCTTCGAACTTTTGGAGGGAATCCTCTAGCTCGAGAGTCGAATCATCATTTTCCCCATCCTAGGCTTCGTTCAAACTCATGAGTTTGAAGTCTAACTCCAAATCGAAATCATATGAGTTGATTTCAAACTCAAGTGTTTTAACAGACACACTTGACACATTACTACTTCTGATTTTCAAAAGATTTTCTATTGTTTTTTATGTTTAAAAATTTTTTGCTGTTTTTGGATTTTGGAAAATATATGATTTTTTAGTATTTTTGAAATACCTAGTGTTTGTGACTTTTGGAAATTTTTTGAATTTTTTTTTTTTTTAAAGATTTTGACAAGTATCTGAATTTTTTGGGATTTCGGAAATATCTAGTGTTTTTGGCCTTTTGAAAATTTTTAATTTTTTTTGTGAAAGATAGCGATGTGAACCAGGGATTGCCTGATTTGGCTCGAGGAGCCAAACACTACTTTCTTTTATTATGTGGTCATGGGGACTACGAACCAGCTACTGCCCTGCACTCCCTCCCCTTAGGAGGTAGGACCAAAAGGATTAGAAGGTGGGCCCTCATTGTTATGCCCGAATGTCGTGATGAGTTTGAGATTAGGCTCTGAGTTGGTGTTAGACGTCACTTTTCTAAGATCTTCCCCAATGCGTTGTGACTCTTTGGATTCTTCTAACTCGAGTGGAATCTAGACTGTGGTCTAGTCAATCAGGGGTGATTCTTACCCATTGCTTGAGTCATTTTCAAATAACTCAGTTAGGTTCATTCTACTCATTTGATCCTCCACGGTGGATCTCGACCTACCAGCCGGATAGATGATCCCTTCTCTAATGGATTTGATTGATGTGTGGTTGAAGGGATCATCCTCCTCTTACCGATTTTACCTTCCTCTGGTACATTTATGCTTTGTTATCTCACCCATAGGAGGTAGACATTCTAGTTCTCTCATGCCCGCATTCTCTCGATATTCGAGCTGATAAAAATTTTGGTGTTCGACTGGAGGGAAGACATAGTTTAATCCAATGAGACATGCAAGAGGTATGCAATTCACAGTCTCAATCTTGAAACTATGGTATGTGATGTTCTCATTAGAGCTTCATATGTCTATGAATGGGATATGTAGTCTTGATGGTTGAATTCTTTTATCAGAGAGATTTGTTTGGGATCATCTAGAATGGTCAACGCCTTATCTTTGAAAATGTACTTAGCCTTTTGGTGAAGAATTAAAGAGATAGACTTGACTCTTTGGATCCAAGATCGATCAGGAAGGAGATGAAATGAATTTGTAATGTCAAAGACTTAAAAAGTGATGGCTGATGTTTTTAGACTAATAAGAATCTCGACATTAATCTCTCCCTTGACTTGTCTCGTAGAGGGGGGAACACCCGTTCTAAACTCTTCTCTGGAAGGATCGAAGACTGAGAAGAGCTAGCCAAATCCCTTTGAGTAGAAGAATGTCCTTATTGGAAAGTTACCGCATGATTGAATTTGGGCCCTGATTTTATTAGGGCATGCGGTATGTTGATTAGGGAAGAGGCATTTCCTTGGAGCATGACAATTGGAGTAGGGGTTAGATAGGAAGATGGTGCCCCTTACAAGACAGAGGATGCATGGATTGGATTGATTGGGGGTGACTCTTGTAAACCTAAGGGCATGGAGACTAGACTTGCTGAAGATGCCCCTTAGATATTAAAGGGCAAGGAGATTGGACTGGGTGGTGTGCCCCTTACAAAATCGGGAGTATTAGTGTTGGGTTGGCAGTTATTTAATGGATGCATTGGACTAGATGACAAGGCAATTCTCCCCGAATGATATCGTTGGTAGGGGTTCCTGATGAGCTAGGGCATACTTGAAACGGTGGCAGGGAATTCTGGAAGATGTAGCTGGTGGTGGCAACAGCAGGAGAGGTAACCACAATCCTTTAGTTATCAATCAAATCTTGGACCGCATATTTTAGGGTGAAACAATGGTCCGTTGTGTGGCCTCAAGATTGGTGGTATGCACAGTACTTATTCTCATTATAGTTTGGTGGCAGATGGTTTGGTGGGGGCCTAGGAAGTAGCGTGGCTAGTATCTCACCATAAGTTTAGGCTATCAGTGTAAAATGCCTAGGCTCCCGGGCCATCCCCATCAGCTAACCACGATTGGAGTATTGTACATTGCATCTTGATTGTTGCCGTTGTTGTCCTTGTTGAGGGGTGAGTGGTGTGCCTTGGGTAGAGGCAACAAGATTATCTTATTCCTTTGGATGAAGGACAGGAACACATCTATTACCATTTTCATATTCGACATGCCTTCCTTCCATTATCTCTTGTACCGAGGAGGCCTGATGAGGCCACCAAGCGGAGATAGTCTTAGCCCTTATTCCGACTTCGACTTGTTCCCCGGCGTGGATAAGTTGGGTAAAGTTGGCATATGGATACAAGACAAGGTATCCTGAGATACTCGGATTTTCGAGTGGATGATCATGTAGATTTTTTCCTCGTCATCAATGGGTGTTTTCATTCTAGTCGGCATAGCCCGCCACCGTCCAACTTAAGTTGATAACGACTCATCATTCCTCTGCCATAGGACAGCAAGATCCGCCCTTTTGGGCACTACATTAAGATTGTACACAAAATGATTAATGAAATCTTGGAAAAGTTGCTCCTAGTTTTAATTTGACGGTAGTTTAATGACATGTGTCAATATAACTCATTGCCTTTTAAGGATTTTTGAAACAAACGGATCAACGCTTCATCATTACCTGCCACAATATTAAGCTCTCCACAGAATGCTCATAAATGGTCCATGGGACATCTCGTATCGTCATATCTTTTAAATTTTGGTACCTCAAAGTTTTGAGGTACCCTGGTATCGGGAAAGAAACATAAGTCCCTGAATTTGGTGGATGGATGATCCATTCCTTACTGCCATTGTATCTAATTTTGCATCATTTGAAGCTATTCACATAGCTCCAATTTATGATTTGTTTTTCTACGGGTATCTTGCCCCTTGCTACATAGCTTGGGCTGCTTCCTCATCGTAAGGGTCTATCTCATGGACCCTCTAATTTCTGTGAATGGGGGGTTGTCGAAAAGAAGGAATCCCAGTGGCGAAAGGTAACTGAAATTGACCTCCACTCCCTTTTAGGGGAGGGTGTGATGTTCGGAAATGACTCCTGCCTGGGGTATCTGCCAAAGCTGAAATGTGACTCCCATTAGGAGGAGTAAGTTGGACTTGAAATTGGTCCCCTTCATAGGCATCCGCCAATTCTTGTCTGTGACTCCCGTTAGGAGGAGCCTGTGTTGAGATATGATTGTTGTTCCTGTTTTCGAGGAGATATGCAGAGTAATGTATTGGAAGATGTGCGGGTGAGTTGCTCCCGTTTGTATGTTGCTATTGATCTTATGTTGTATCTATAGGAAAAGGGAGAATCGGATTTGTTGGAGGAATAAGAGAGAAAGCAAAGTGAGTTTGTCGGATTGAGCTATTTTGAACGCCAGGTTGTGTTGCCTGCGTGCTCGGTATGGCGCCTAGTACCAGGCAAACCAACAACTCCTGTAATGCCTTGAGATTTTGAGTCATCTCATTCATGGCTGTAGTAGCTGGTGAGTCTGTTAGAGTTGTCAGAAGTGCCGGTGTTGATGCTTCAGGAGCTGGCAGAGCTACCGACACTTCTTCATGGGTAGCCATAGCTGCACGAGATCGAGTATTCATTACTCATATTGATGCCCAAACAAGTGTAAGCCAAAAATTGATGTTTTTTAGTTTGTTTATTGGTTTGTTTTATGACTGTAATATATTTTTTATGAATGTAATGATAAATGTCCCTTGAGATTGGAATACCACACACTTTCGAGTCGGATCTCAGCTATTGCGCTCTAGCAATTCCCCAGTGGAGTCGCCATCCTATGAACGCTGAGAGATCGGCTCCCACACTCTTAGACGATCTTGGCTATTGTTCCTTTTCTTATGTTTGTTGTTGTGGGGGGTATGTAACCATGATTGTCAGTTTGGAGTCGTCACTAGCCACTTAATCTCAAAATCCCACAGTCGGTTAGATACTGCAGAATATTTAAAGCTAGAGAAATTTGAAGATTCTCTTACATTAGGTTGACTCATGGTCTACGATTCAGGATTTCAAGTAAGGGACCTCGATTACAAAGAAGGAAGGTGTTAGACACCCTCTTTGCCAGTACAAATATATGGTCTCTACTTAGTATGGTAAGAAATCTCAAGAAATGAATGATATGGTCGGAGTAGGACTAGAGACACACGGATTTCTGATGCGGCAAGATCCAAAATTCTAGCAAACCACAAAGCATACGTCCGAGAGTGTGTCTAGAAAGGCATATGTGATGATGCTTATGTAAAAATAAAGAAAAATAGAATAGATCACCAGGAGTTTCTGATGTGATAGTGTAATGTTTTAGAAAAAAATCCATACAGAGACCCGAGTACCACCTCAGGCAGAAAACACTATGGACCAAATCATTTAGAAATTAAGTGAGAATTTACTAATACTAAACTAGATTACCTGTGAAATTAGCACTAATCACTTTGAATACGATCTACAAGACCCAAAACTTCTAGAATTGTTAACGCTACATGACCCTAAAACCTAGGATCAATCTCTAAACCCAATTACTCTCGGGAGCATCTTGAAACTCAGTATCGGACCTAGACCGCGTTGAAAGTCCAATAACTATAAAACTATATGATTATGACTGCCTTGCTGGACTTGACAACAACCTCAGAAGTTAAGTCCTAATAACATCCATAAATGCATAACTTGAGCCCTGAGCGAAGTGTATGAGAAAAGTGAATATTTTTAGGAAATGAACTGAAACTTAAGTGAATTGAGTCAGTTCGCTTGCAGGATAAATCTAAGGATTCATACCGTCAAAATATGACCCAATTACACCCTCGGATCAAGGAAATTTTTCAACACATGTCAGTGCACTTGTGGCCCTGATCGAGTACTGGTGACGGTCAAACTAAAACTGATCCACCACAAGCAATCTGTAAATCTGATCGGACTGAAAACTTAACATGACCTGGATCCAATGTTAGGGATCTTAAGTCTAACCGTATTCAGCAAAGGGGCCTCTAAAAGTGCTCCATTGGATTGGAACAGACCCTATTTAGTTATAACCTATGTATACCTTGGCCCTGGGGCCATTTCTATCAATCTTGGGCCTATATAAAGGCCTAAACCCACTCCATTTCTATTCCATACGAATTCTCTAAAACTCTAGGAGAGAGAAGAGAAGAAAGAGAAGGAAAGAGAGAGAAAGTGTGAGAGAGAGTTGAAGTTTATTCCTAGGATTCTTCCTTACTGCTCCACGTGTCAAATCAGTCCATCTGTATAGCTATACGGACGATTCCAATTCCGTACTTGGGTAAGAAATCCTAACCCTAATCTATTTTAGGATTTCAAATAGAGTATAGGATGAAATAGCAAATCTATTTCATACTGTAGGTTGCAGTTGTGTCGTAGACGACGAGTTAGAGAATGAACTGAGTTTGTTATGAGTCTACTGGCGTAAGGTGTGGACTATAAATATTTAGGTTATGGTTTTCAAGGCTTTCAATGTCAGTAATGGTTTATGACAGACTTGATTGTGGTCACATGTGTTTAGATACAAATTTTTTTATATATTACATATAGATATAAACTATGTTGATTTTAATGCATTCCATGTATTTGTTGAAATGCCTGAATGAATATGGAATTATGATTTGTGTTCGCTATAGTTAGTGATTGAAAGTATATGCTTGTTGTACGTATGGTGAACCCTTTTGAAAAGGGATTTGCTATAATACTTGTTATAATTACCTTACGGCCTGTATATAATATGTGTAGCCTAAGTGTTTGATAAAATGCCTGAATGTGAAAATGCTTATGTAAATGCATGAAAGGAGGCCATTGAGATAGGATTCTCTATAACCTTATCTATGGCTATGGCTTCCCTCATAAAACCTATTGTACTATTATGTGCTATATGGATGAATGCCTATGTATGTTAACATGTTTTCTATATATTCGTTAAGATGATTATATGGAACTTATACTTATTGTTGAAGTGTGTTTGAGGCTACGATGTAGTCCAGGCAGTCGGTAATGATATGTGATCGGTGGTTGAACTGTTTGACCACGATGGACATGCCCGATGAATCCGAGTCATACACTGCTTGTCGGCAATGGTTAGGCCATACGGAGTTGCTTGCGTGCTCCATGTTGATCGGCTCGACGTATGCTCATACCAGTCGAGTTTGTCAACTAATCCGATTGACCCAATGTATGTTCACCATGTATGGGCGCTACTGCTTGAATTTAAGGTACCAAACTCACCAGTGAAAATCCGTTCAACCTTGGTACCTCGATTTGCTAAGACTCATGAGCCAGACATTTTTGTATGGGACACCGTGGTCGAGCTGTCGACCTACGTTAGGGTGAGGAACCTCCCCGTAGTGATCAGTGAGTAACCTAGACTCGTGAGCCGAATACGGTGGTATGAGACATTGTATTCGAGCTGTCGGCTTACACTGATCAGGTGACAAGCCTTTTGTAATGACCTCGAGCATACTCTGAGGCTGCGTTGAGGCGACGAGCCTTTTCGTAGCAAGTAGAGCATAAACTAGGCCTACCCTGATTAGGTGACGAGCCCTTGGTAGTGACCTAGAACCGCAACATCATATGAGATTTGCTAGGACTGATGACCATAGAATGGATCATTGTTTGGGAATTGATATAAGAGAGGCACCTTAGCTTCCCAATCCTACTGTATGAATAAACCTAAGTATGAACTTGGCTAATCATGTGCATGCACCACACTGCATGTGCTTTGGCGAGGAAGAACACTTTCGGGAGGATGTCATGCATCCATGAGATGAAGACACTGAGGGAGTGTAGGCGAAGGCATGCATCATTATCGCATATCATTTTTGCATTAACAAGAGTATTTAGGATATGATTATTGTACTGCTTTATCATTACTGCTTGACTGAATCGATAACATGTTAACCTTTGCTTATTATTCCATTGAGTTGATCACTCACTCCCACGTTCTGGTACGGTGTTTTAAACACCAACCAGACCCTGTCTTAGCTGTAGGTGATGGCGATGCCTACGAGGCGAAGCCCGACTTCGAGGACGACGAGGAGGCGTTCTCCTATATGCAGTTGTCAGGCAGGTTAATGTAGACCGTTCTGATTGATGGGGCTGCAAGGTTTAGATACTGTAGCTGGACCACCACATTTTGACCCTTTTATATTTTGAACGACTCGTGTAATTGTGTAACCTGGAATATGATTATACTCTGGAGACTTATCACCTCTTACATGCTTTATACATATTTATTACTGTCTTCTGCTGGCGTAATTCAAATTTGTCTCTGGAGTATGACATGCTGCTTTAGTCTAATCTCACTCATGTTTACAGTACTAATGCCGACAACATTTAACTCATCATTATCTATGTTACATAAGTTATGTGTTGGAACTCGGGAATTGGGCTCCTGCTCGACCCCTGATTTTCAGGGCGTTACAAGTTGGTATCAGAGCATTATTTGGATTAAAATGGACCTGAGTTATGGTCACACAATGTATGCTACGTATTATGACGTAGGAGGGTGCGAGAAAATGTAGAAATAGTCTTAGGATTTTCACCTTCACTAAACGGTGAAATCGACCAAAATCGATCGTAGAAATTGATCTAGTAGGCTTTCCCGATTGCGTGAAACGATCCCACCGCGTGTCTAGACCATCAATCGACGAGTTTAGACGAAGTGTTAACCCATTCCAACCTTAAACGACCCAAAAACACAAATGTATATAAGAGAGGGCCCGAAATGACTCGAACGGAGTCGGGGGCCCGCACCGTGCAAATTGGGGAGACCCAAAGTAGGCCCTGCATCCTTTTGGCAACCTGGGGGGGATGCTATCATCCAGGGGGTGAGGGCTCGCCTGAACCTCCAGTGACCAGTGATGCTATCGTCTAGTCGACGAGCCCTCAAAGATCAGCAAGCCTGTCAGGCCGACACGGGCCGGTCAGGCTGATGATGAAAGGGTGTTATGTGGCCCACCAAATTAGGAAAAAGGGATTTCTCCCCTTTCATTTTCCTCCCCTCTTCACTTCTCACCCCTCCACATTTTCCTTTCTCCCCAAAAACCTTTGTTTCCTTCCTCGAATCTTCCCCCATTTTGCATATTTTTTCTTTTTCTTTCATCTCATAACTCTTCCACTAGTTTGTAGCCGAACTCACCTCATATATCCTTCATTTCTCCCCATTTAAGCCCACAAGCATCACCTTGAGTTCAAAAATCATGGAACCCAATAATTCATTCCATTGTCTCCATTCATTCCACTATATTGGCTCTCTTTGAGCTTGTGGCAGCCATGTTTTCACTTTCCACACTTTTTTCCCTCATGGGGAAGAAGAGGGCCCCCACAAATGAGGCCAAGCCTAGCCGTCCTACTTGTTCAAGGAGACTGAGAGGCGCCGCCGCAAGTACAGGCATCGACCGAGAGTTAAAAATGAAGCAGGATCTCGATCCCCAAGTTCTCATTAAAAGGGTACTATTGGTGGAGCTGTCTCATGGCATTTATGAGGGCCATAGGGTCCTTTTTGAAGTGCATGTGGATGAAAAGATCTTCGGTGAGTATCTGATAATGGACCTCCTGGTGGATGTCGGGTGGGGTCCTGTGTTTGAGGGTAAGACAAAGGCAAATGTGAACACTGTTAGAGCCTTCTATGCACATATCCAGGAGCCGACACTAGAGCCTTTGCAGTACAAGTTCCCTGTGGGAAGGCAAGATCTCATAGTCGATGCTGCCTTGATAGCCCGAGTCATGGGATTACCACGTGGTGAGGTCCATGCTAATGAGAAGAACATGTCAAGTGCACGTGAAAGGGACCACCACATGTGATTCCTCTGTGGCCACCTAGTCCAGTGAAATCCAAACAATAGCCTCTTAGCATCTAAGATGACCGATGACTTTCGTCTACTCCATTACATCTTCACGTACATTGTGAGTGTACGCGCTTAATGGTGGATTTCTTGTACCATGTTGGCAGATTTCTTATATCGTGTTGGATAGGGAGACAACTTATGCCTGCCTACCTTCATCCTATGAGAGATAGTCCTGACTACACGCTCTACTAGGACAACCATTTCACTCCCATTTGGGCGACTCATATGCAAGCTTGCACGTGAGTTCACCTACATACTCGGCACAGAACTTCCGATGCCGATTCATTTCATCAACGACATGACTCTCCACAACATGGAGATTAGGCCACGACAGCGTTGAGCCCAGCGTGCTGAGAGTGAAGATAAGGCAGATAGTGAAGAGGAAGAAACTGACGAAGAGGGTGATAAGATTGAAGAAGAACAAGAACGATAGGAGGAGGAAGCCCAGGACACTGATGAGGGCTCTCCTTCCGTTGCTACACGAGAGCACGACAATGATCGGGCTACCAAGGAAGCCTGCTTGACTCAGATGGAAGAGGGCCAAGCTACCCTGCGACAAGAGATCACGCAGGTTCGAACTAAAGTTGAGGAAACAGAGGCCTTCATGAAATGCAAATTCAAGAAAGTGTCTCGTATCTTGAGGGTCATCATGTGTTGTGTATAGAACAAGAGTGCACCTCCACCAGCGCCAAATTCTAACGACTAGTTCCCCATGTAGTCGTCCTTTCAGTTATTTTGTGTGTTTTCTTTCCTTGTTGCTTATATGGCCTAGATAGGCTTAGTAGTATGGTGGTTGGTAGCTTTCGTGTTTGAAGTCTGCATTGTATTTGCTCACATACATTTTCTGTCATGATTCATGTAATGTTGTGTCTCATGTATTGTGATGATTTTGGTAAATGAAATGCATGAAGTTTCTTTAATCTGCGTGTGAATGCTACATGAATGAGTTTGTAAGTATGTTGAATTTGACTTGGGTTGTATCCTATGTTATATATAGGGAATGCCACCTAAGGCTGCACGAAGTTCGACATGTCTCACCTTTGGCGATTTGACTGATGGGGCACCTCCCCAGAGCGATAGCCAGATGGACCTAATACCGGGCCCGAATCACGCTACTATGTCAAATCCTCAGCCGGCCACTGACCCCACTAATGGGCCTGCAACTGTTGCACCATTGATTTTAGAGCAGAACCATGTGTCTACTTCGGCACCGTGTAAGCCCCAGTTTGCTCCCCCTATTGATCGATTAGAGTAGATGATGCTCTTGATGCCACAATAACAGTAGCATCAACAGCTGCAGCAGCAGTTCTTGACTTCCATGGTTGGTATCTTTGTCTAGAGTATGCGCGTGATTCTACCTGCCTCACCTATGCACCCTGCAGGGAACATGAGTGCCAGCAACACATTCGAGTGATTCCAGCACTTGTGGCCTCCTACGTTCTCGGGTACTCATAGACCCGAGGAGGCTGAATTTGGCTTGACCACATCTCTAAGATGCTGAAGCCACTGCACTGTACTAAGATAAAGCAGGTTGAGCTAATCACCTTCGTGTTTGAGAAGGAGGCCAGCCTTTGGTGGAACAACATCCTATGGACTGTTGCAGTTGGACATGTGTGGACATGGGCAACTTTTGAGACCCACTTCCACGAAAAGTACTATCCCCTCACATATCACCACGAGAAGAAGAGTGAGTTCCTCCGCCTCCGACAGGGAGGGATGACAGTGGCTGAGTATGAGAACAGATTCACGGAGCTGGGTAGGTACTCTCCGTTGATATTGGCCGATGAGCCAATGCATATGCGGTAATTTTTTGAGGGTCTGTGACCCGAGATTCGCTCGAAGATGTGTTGTACTAACATACCCAGTTATGCTGAGCTAGTGAGCATGTTTATGTGAGCTGAGCAGGACGGGGACAGGCAGTCCCACATGCGAGCACCTATGGTCCCTAGGTCCCAACCTGACTTCTCGACCACGCCATTCCTCGGCAAGAGGCCATGGGCAAACTCTCCTCCGAGGCTTGGAGCGTCACCAGCTCAGCTGGGATGGACAGACTTATGATGCATATACTGCAGGAAGACAGGTCATACAAACAGGTATTGTTTCACCAGGATGAGAGACAGCGAATTTTCACCACCTCAGAGGATCAATCGCCAGCTTCCTTAGGCCATATCAGCATCGCCTCTGCGGTCGGCACCAGTACATCCATCCTTCAGGCCACCTGCTCCTCGCTTCAGGCTGCCATAACGGCCTATGGTACCATAGCCAAATCGTCAGTAGCAAGCTCGGGTACATGCACTGACAGCAGAGGCATCCGAGACAGCAGATGTAGCACCGATGGCTTTTGAGGTCACGGCTCATGTCCAAGGTACTCCAGTCTTTTTATTGGTAGACACCAGGTCCACTACCTCCATCATATCATGCACGGCAGTCAAGCGACTGAGGTTAGACACTGCTCCTACGAAGGGAGTGAGGGTCCTTACCGCCACAGGGACTTTTTCTGACATTACCCAGATTTACGAGGGTTGCTTGATAGACTTAGGGAGTAGGACAGTACCAGTTGACCTGATTGTTGCCCCCTATATCATTATGACGTTATTCTCGGTATGGATTGGCTCACCGAGATACGAGCAGAGATTGATTGTGAGGCTAGGGTGGTGACAGCCCATGGACCTAAGGGCATGGCTTTTACTTTTCCTGTTCAGGTTAGTCACCCTTCCCGTTTGAGTTGTTACGCTTCTCTATTGGAGAGTATTGATGGTCCGACGTTGGGAGATACGCCTATGGTTCAGGACTTTACAGATGTATTCGAGAAGATCCCGAGGCTACCTCCTCGGCGCGAGATCGACTTTACTATCGATCTTGTGCCTGGTGCAACACCTATTACATTGCCGACATATCGCATGCCTCCATGTGAGATGGAGAAACTGAGGAGACAGATTGATGATTTAGTAGAGGTAGGCTTCATACGACCGAGTGTGTCTCTTTGAGGAACGCCCGTATTGTTCATGAAGAAGAAGTACGGGTCACTGCGATTGTCTATTGATTATCACAGGCTGAATCAAGTGACGGTGAAGAACAAGTATCTCTTGCCCAAGATTGATGATCTGTTTGATCAGTTGAAAGGGGCACAGTACTTTTCGAAGATAGACTTACAGTCGGGGTATCATCAGTTGCGTGTCAAGGAAGAGGACATGCAGAAGATAGCATTCAGGACCAGCTTTGGGCATTACGAGTTCCTTGTGATGTCGTTTGGACTCACAAATGCACTAGTCGTGTTCATGGACTTGATGAACTGGGTGTTTCGACTGTATCTATTCTGCTTCGTCATTGTGTTTATTAATGACATTTTGATATACTCTAAGAGTCGGGAAGATCACGAGGAGCATCTGCGATCAATCTTTATACTCTTAGGGAGAATCAATTGTTTACTCAGGATAAGATGTGCAACTTCTGGAAAGGAGAAGTCAAGTTTCTGGGACATGTGGTGTATAAGGAAGGGATAGCTGTGGACCTTGTTAAGGTAGCTGTAGTTCAGGATTGGGAGCAGCGCAGATCGGTACCGAGGTGAGGAGTTTTCTTAGTCTGGCAAGGTACTACCATTGGTTTATTAGGGACTTCTCCAAGATTTTTAGACCGCTATCTCAGTTGACACGGAAGGATTTGAAGTTCGCTTGGAATGAGAAGGCGGAAGTAGCTTTTCAGGAGTTGAAGGACAAGCTAACGTCCGCCCCTGTGCTAGTATTATCAGAGCAAGGGGTTAAGTATATGTTGAGGGTCAAATATTGCATATCAGACCCCATTTATTGCCTAGATTTATAAACAAGATACTGTTTAATGGCCCGTTTTAATCGTGTTTGTGATGCAAGGTGTAATTACAAGCTTGGACTGAAATAGGTGCCTAAAGCATAGATTTAACGCTTTGAAGACACTAAAGCAAGGGATGGACTTCAGGGAATCAAGATCGATGAAATGTACATGGCAAAGATCCGAGAAAATAAGGAAACTGAAGTTCAAATGGCCCGAAATTGGTGCAGAATGCAAGATCATAGGGTTTCTATCATCCGTTCAGCTCGAAACTTCATACATACTCTAAGGATCATAAATTAACCGTACACGTCAAATTTTAGCCATTGGATCCTGGTGGAAGTAGTTTAACGGACAGATTAGCCCTTAGAATCATGATTCTAGGCCCACCTGCTGTTTGGATGTGCTTCATATTCGATCCCTACGGGTTAAATGATATGACAGAATGGATGGACGAAGGGGATTTCATATATACATCATGATGGACCCCACATGGGGTTGGGCGTGCAAATAGTGCACGTGCACTTGCAGTGCACCGGACTGGAGAAATTCAGTCAACTACGCTAACCCGTATCTCTTCCTCTCTTTGCGTAAGCCGTCTAGCGGATGGACGAGTGGCGTCCGATTTTCAGTAATGGGGTCCACCCATCATGCATATTGAAGATCTGACCCGTCCATACACTCCATAGGGGGGGTATTAACCTCACCTAGGTGACTGTTTGTCCCCATGCAAGCATTTGTGCGGTTTCAACAGTTAAACACAGAATGAACGGCTGAATAGAAACTCCTGTGGGCCACGCAGAATCCAATCCAAACTGACCATGTCCGAATGGTTTTCCGAGATGAACCCAATGAACAGACTGGATTTTATCTTCGTCACCAATCATGGACCCCACTAATCACCTCAGCAACGTCTGCGCGAGCTCTGTTTCGTAGCAGAGCTTGCGGGTGAGCGTCGTGGGCCCCACTCATCATCCGTATAGGTGATCTTAACCGTCCATCAGAATTATAAATGTCCTTTTACCACTGCCTAGGTGGCAATTTTTCAGTTGGCAGAAGAGATCGGTTTTCGATTGTTCAAACTCAGGATGGACGGTGGAAGGAAAGTTCTGTGGGCCACACCAAATCTGAGAAATAACCATCCATGTCAGACCGAAATCAGGAGGGGAAGAGGGTGAACGGAGTGGATCTCTCACGAGGATCCGATCATGGGTCCCACCAAGGTTCAGCGTAAAGACGCCCTGCGTTTATAGCTACTCATGTACAGTGCTACGGAAAGAGCTGCTTAAACCCTGCCTTCTCCACCGCCTCTAATTTTTCAGCCGATCGACTCTCTCACGCATATAAAGAGAGAGAGAGAGAGAGAGAGAGAGAGAGAGAGAGAGAGAGAGAGAGAGGACGGGGGGGGATGTGGAGGGGAGAATGTTGAAGGAGAGGGAGAGATAGCATAGACCGCTTCAAGTTCTTCATTCTTCTTCTTTATTTTTTCTCCTTCTTTTTCCTTTGATGATCATTGTTAAGAGCTTAGTTTCATCATTCATGTTGGGCTAAACCTCTTTGCTAGGGCTAAGAGGTGAAGCTTGTAGCATGATGGGGGACTCTTTCAGCTTATGCCTTTTTATTTAAACTGTATTGACATTGATTTTAGTTTAGTAATTGGAATGATTTTAGTTTTATTAATGGTCTGTTGTGACTGAAATTACAATGGGTCTGCAATGACTTTAAGCACGTTCCTTTCCCTCCTTTTTATGTTTATGACGTCAGGAAGCCCTGTTGTTCACCATCGTCTCCTGGGCATGGTTGGATGTCAGTACCCTTCCTAACCTTCATACATGTGATTGGTTGGTAATTAGTTTAATTCTGTTGTTTGTCATAGTCTCTTGGGCATGGTTTGGTGATGGAATCCATTCTAATTCATATACCTTTCATCCTTTGAAACTATCTCAATGACAGTTCAGTTTAATTTCCATAGAGCAGGCATAAGATCTCCCTGATCTCTATAAATGGATCCTCTGAATCCCTAGTTTCTTATCTCTGATTTCTCTTAAGTTTTAGATACTAAATTCACAATTATCCCCTTAATTTCTATTTGATTTAAATTATATCTCATTCTAGTTCTAGTTCTAGTTAGTTTTAGTTAATGTACAAGTTTCAGTCCCTTGAGATTCGACCTCGGTCTTACTGAGTTATTACTACATCACAACCCTGCACTTGGGGAGTGAACAGTATACTATATACACTGATGCGTCTCGCGTTGGTCTGGGTTGTGTCCTTATGCAGAAGGACAGGGTGATTACTTGCACCTCGAGACAGTTGAGGAAACACGAGGAGAACTACCTTACACACGACTTAGAGTTGGTAGCCGTCATCTTCGTACTGAAGCTCTAAAGACATTATCTCTACGGAGAGGAGTTCGAGCTCTTTTACGACCACAAAAGCCTCAGATGCATATTCACTCAGCGAGACCTGAATATGAGACAACGGCGATGGATGAAAACCTTAAAGGTCTTCAAGTTCAAGGTTTCCTACCATCCAGGCAAGGCTAACCTTGTGGCTGATGCGTTAAGCCGCAAGAAGACCATAGAGTTTACGGGTCGGTTAATGGTGGCAGAATAGGGTATAGTCGAGTTTATGTAAGACTTCGAGCAGAAGCTCATCATAGAAGAGCCATTCAAGCATGTTCGTGTGTGGCCACTTATTGATAATAGGATCATAGAGGCCCAGAAGGATGACGGATGATTGTCTGAGCTTCGAGAGTAGGCTAGGGACAATGACGACGTCGAGTGGAGAGTTAGTACAGATGGGGGCTTACGTTACTGTGGCCGCCTATCTGTCCCAGACACTCATGACTTGAGACGGGAGGTTCTTGAGGCAGCCCACAGTTCGAAGCTTGCGATGCATCCTGGTAGCACGAAGATGTATCGAGACATGAAGAGATTATACTAGTGGGACAACATGAAGGCCCACATAGTAAACTATGTGTCCCATTGTCTCACATGCCAGCAGGTCAAAGCTGAATATCGCCGACCTCGTGGACTGCTTCATCCCATGCCTATAGTTGAATAGAAGTGGGATTTCATCTCTATAGATTTCATATCAGGGCTACCGAAGAAGAGGAAGGGACATGACTCCATTTGGGTGATCGTGGACCGGTTGAAGCAATCGGCTCATTTTCTCTCTATTAGAGTTTTGAACTCTACAGACGAGTTGGCCAGGCTATACATCAGGGAGATTGTACGTCTGCATGGAGTTCCCCTAGAGATCGTGTCGGATCGAGACACGCGATTCACATCCATCTTCTGGACTCGTATTTAGGAGGCAATGGGTGTGAGTTGAAGTTCAATATCGCGTTCCACCCACAGACTAACGAACAGAAGAAACGGGTGAATAGGTATTAGAGGATATGCTGCGAGCCTGTGTGCTGGATTTCAAGTACAACTGGGACAACTGTCTCCCTTACGCAGAGTTTGCTTACAACAACAATTTTCAAGCGAGCATTGACATGGCTCCATATGAGGCCTTGTATGGGCGTCCCTGTCGAGCACCGCATTGCTGGGCAGAGGTTGGTGAGAAGAGTCTGATTGGTCCAGAGCTAGTTCAGGCGACCTCAAAGAAGATCAACATTATCAGGCATCGACTTCTGGCAGCACAGAGTAGATAAAAGAGCTACGTCGATACGATGCGGCAGCAGTTTGAATTCGAGGTTGGGGATCATGTGTTTCTGAAAGTTTTTTCCATGAAGGGAGTCCTTTGATTTGACAAAAAGGGAAAGCTCACGTCGAGATTCATTGCCCCATTCCAGATACTGGATTGAGTGGGGGCGGTAGCATACCGCCTTACTTTACCCACACCACTCGTAGGTGTGCACAACGTATTTCATGTATCTATGCTGAAGAAATACGTTACTGACCCTTCACATATTATCAGATGGGAGCAGGTGCAATTGAGCGAGGATGCAACTTATGTACTGCGTTCGACGCGCATTCTAGATAGGAAGGAACAGGTGTTGCGCAGTAAAGTGATTCCGCTTGTGAAGGTACTGTGGACACATCACAAGGAGGAGGAGGCTATTTGGGAGATGGAAGCCGAGGTCAGAAAGAACTACCCTCAGATTCTCGAGGAGTACGAAAATGTACTAATTTTAAGGATGAAATTTTTCTTTAAGAGGGGGTAGATTGTAACGTCTCGAATAAAAATCCGTACAGAGACTCGAGTACCACCTCAGGCAAAAAACACTAAGGACCAAATTCTTTAGAAATTAAATGAGAATTTACTAGTGCTAAACTAGATTACCTATGAAATTAGCACTAATCACTTTAAATATGATCTGCAAGACCCAAAACTTGTAGAATCATTAACGCTACATGACCCTAAAACCTAGGATCAATCTCTAAACCCAGTTGCTCTTGGGAGCATCTTGAAACTCCGTATCGGACCTGTAACGCGTGTCAAAAGTCCAATAACTACGAAACTATACGATTATGACCACCTTTCTGGACTTGACAACCACCTCAGAAATCAAGTCCTAATAGCATGCAAAAATGCATAGCTTGAGCCAGGAGCAAAGTGTGTGAGAAACGTGAATATTTTTAGGAAATGAATTGAAACTTAAGTGAATTGAGTCGGTTCGCTTGTATGCCAAATCTAAGGATTCAGACCATCAGAATCTGACCCAATTACATCCTCAGATTATGAAAAATTTCTAACACATATCAGTGCACTTGTGGCCCTGATCGAGTATCGGTGACCATCAAACTGAAATCGGTTCGCCACAGGCAATCTGTAAATCTGATCGGACTGAAAACTTAGCATGACCTGGATCCAATGTCAGAGAGCTTAATTCCGACCTCATTCATCAAAGAGGCCTCTAGAAGTGCTCTGTTGGATCGGAACAGACCCTATTTAGTTATAACCTAAGTATACCTTGGCCCTGGGGTTATTTCCACCAGTCTTGGGCCTATATAAAGGCCTAAACCCACTCCATTTTTATTCCATACGAATTCTCTAAAACCCTAGGAGAGAGAAGAGAAGAAAGAGAAGGAAAGAGAGAGAAAGTGTGAGAGAGTTGGAGTTTATTCCTAGAATTCTTCCCTGCAGCTCCATGTGCCAAATTAGTCCATCTGTATCGCTATACGGGTGATTCTGATTTCGTACTTGGGTAAGAAATCTTAACCCTAACCTATTTTAGGGTTTCAAATAGAGTATAGGATGAAATAGTTAATCTATTTCATACTGTAGGTTGCAGTTGTGTCGTAGACGACGAGTTAGAGAACGAACTAAGTTTGTTACGAGTCTACCGGCGTAAGGTGCGGACTATAAATGTTTAGGTTATGGTTTTCAAGGCTTTAAATGTCAGTAATGGTTTATGACTAACTTGACTGCTGTCACATGGGTTTAGATACGAAGTTTTCAATATATTATATATAGATATAAACTATGTTGATTTTAATACATTCCATGTGTTTGTTGAAATGCCTGAATGAATATGGAATTACGATTTGTGCTCACCATGATTAGTGATTGAAAGTATATGCTTTTTGTACGTATGGTGAACCCTTTTGAAAAGGGATTTGCTATAATACTTGTTATAATTACCTTACGACCTGTATATAATATGTGTAGCCTAAGTGTTTGATAAAATGCCTGAATGTGAAAATGCTTATGTAAATGCATGAAAGGAGGCCATTGAGATAGGATTCTCAATAACCTTATCTATGGCTACGACTTCCCTCATAAAACCTATTGTACTACTATGTGCTGTATGGATGAATGCCTATGTATATTAACATATTTTCTATGTGTTCGTTAAGATGATTATATGAAACTTATGCTTATTGTTGAAGTGTGTTTGGGGCTACGATGTAGTCCAGGCAGTCGGTAATGATATGTGATCAGTGGTTGAGCTGTTTGACCACAATGGACGCGTCTGATGAATCCGAGTCGTACGCTGCTTGTTGGCAGTGGTTAGGCCACATGGAGTTGCTTGGCACTCCAAATCAATCAGCTCAACGTATGCTTGTACCAGTCGAGTTTGTCAATTAACCCAGTTGACCCAATGTATGTTCACCATATATGGGCACTACTGCTTGAATTTATGGTACCAAACTCACCAATGAGAACCCGTTCAACCTTGGTACCTCGATCCGCTAAGGCTCATGAGCCGGACATGGTGCTACGGGACACCGTGGTCGAGCTGTCGGCCTACGCTGGAGTGATAAGCCTCCCCGTAGTGACCAGTGAGCAACCCAAACTCATGAGCTGAATACGGTAGTATGAGACACTGTATTCGAGCTGTCGGCCTACACTGATCAGGTGACGAACCCTTTGTAGTGACCACAAGCATACTCTGAGGTTGCGTTGAGGCGACGAGCCTTTCCATAGCAACAAGAATATAAACTAGGCCTACCTTGATCAGGTGACGAGCCCTTGGTAGTGACCTAGAACTGCAACTTCGTATGAGATTTGTTAGGACTGACGAGCCTAAAATGGATCATTATTTAGAAATTTATATAAGGGAGGCACCTTAGCTTCCAAATCCCACTGTATGAATAAACCTAAGTAAGAACCTGTCTAATCATGTGCATGCACCACACTGTATGTGCTTTGGTGAGGAAGAGCACTTTCGAGAGGATGTCATGCGCGCCGTGAGATGAAGACGCTGAGGGAGTGTAAGTGAGGGCATGCATCATTATCGCATATCATTTTTACATTAATAAGAGTATTTAGGATATGATTGTTGTACTAATTTATCATTACTGCTTGACTGAATCGATAATATATTAACCTTTGCTTTATTGTTTCACTGAGTTGATCACTCACTCCCACGTTCTGGGACGATGTTTGAAACACTAACCAAACCCTGCCTTGGCTGCAAGTGATGGCGATGCCTACGAGGCGGAGCCCGACTTCGAGGACGACGAGGAGGCGTTCTCCTATATGCAGTTGTTAGGCGGGTTATGTAGACCGTTCTGATTGATGGGGCTGCAGGGTTTAGATGTAACTGGACCATCACATTTTGACCCTTTTATATTTTGAACAACTCATGTAATTGTGTAACCTGGAACATGATTATACTCTGGAGACGTACCACCTCTTACATGCTTTATACATATTTATTACTGTCTTTCGCTGGCGTAATTCAAATTTATCTCTCGAGTATAACATGCTACTTTAGTCTAATCTCACTCATGTTTATAATACTAATGTTAATAACATTTAACTCATCATTATCTATGTTGCATAAGTGATGGGTTGAAACTCGGGAATTGGGCTCCTGCTCGACCCTCAATTTTTAGGGCGTTACAGACAGGGTCCGATGTACTACAAGTCACAAATCATACATTCACTAGCAATCTAAAGAAGTAGGGGGGTTGAGAAGAGAGGAGATGTTATGATGAATGCTTAGATGAAAAATGAAATGATCTTTGGCTTCCTCTCAAGTTGGCTACGACATGGACTATACCATGATCAATCTAGGCTAGATTGTGGGGTCGAGATAGCTGGGAGGAGGCAAAGGGGGTAGCTAGAAAAATCTGATCTCAGAGGCTTAGGAGTTCCTCACCCTCTCTCTCTCTCTCTCTCACACACACACTCTCTCCCTTGAAATGAGAAGAGTTTTTCTCTCTTGGAAATGTTATCCCAAACGTGAAGAGGAGATGACTATTTATAGTCTTTTCTGATGGCATTGTTGTAATTGCTAAGTTTGAGAGGAGTAAAAGCTGACATGGCGGCTTAAGATTGGTTAAAGAGAGAGGAATGTCATGTGGTATGCTCACATTAGCTCTTAGAGGTTGGTAAAATGGTAAATAAGGTGGGATGAGGGGGTAAATCCATATGAAAGCTGACTTTGGAACAAGAGACAACTGTTGCTCGGAGGAGACACCTGTCTATTCCAGGGTGGTAGTCGGATTACCGCTTATGGTAGTCAGACTACTGCCAGGGCTAGGTTTGGTCTGGGCTTTGGTCGGTGGGCTTACTTTGGTGCTCTGGTTAGTCCGGAAGTCTTCTTTCAGGCTTTTGGACTCAAATGGTCGGGTGCATTTTTAGGGTTTGTACCGATTTGTATGTACGCTTCGGCGTTGACTATGGTTTGGGGTTCAAATTAGGGTTTAATCTAGGATTAGCCTGGGTTTAGGGTTTAGGCTGAGGTTTGGTTTTGGGTTAGGTTGGGTCCAAGTTTTAAGTTGAGGTTCGAGCTAGGGTTTAAGTTGGGATTAGGGTTTTCTTCGGATTTAGGGTTTAAGCTGGGATTAGGATTTGGTTTAGGATATGATCATAGTTCCCGAATTTTCTTAGTTCTCTCAAAATTTTATATCATCCTTACCTATCATAAATTAATCATACACTTCGAACTTCAACCCTTAAATTAGCGAGATCCGTCATTAAAATAAAATTCACTCGATATGGATCTTCTAAGGACCATGATCGCTTGTTACTTTCAGACGAGCTATACTTATAACTGACGAAGTGAATGGGCAGAGTGGATTTTCCACAAGCATCACTGTGGGGCCCACCTTTAACCACGCGGGTGCACCAGCGTTGCACCCGGTAGTAAAAATGGTCAAAGCTACTTTGACCCATCAAATAGGAAGGAAATCCTTCCTTCTTTCAAACACACCTGCCGCTCGCATTAGATGAATAGACACCATCCGTCTGTGTCATCGTGGCCCTTCATCACGATCTTGTTAGAGGATCTGAACCGTCTATTTGGTTCGGGAGACAATTTCGACCAAATCCTGACCCTTCCATACCACATCCAATCAAACGACCAAGTAGGCTTTCGGTCACAAATCCTTCCCTAGTTTCTGCTAAGAATAATCAACCGCCCACTATGATGAACAGTGGGTCATCATCATTGTCCAAATGGATGATCCAAACCGTCCATCAAGATCAAGGCCAAACTTCGACCGTAATCTTCAGGCAAACCGTGAGGTCACCCAACACCACTCGATTGTCCAGATTTAAAGAATCTCACGTACTATTGTGCAGAGATAGGAGTTTCCTTATACGATGAGGTTTCCAGAGTTCCCAGATTCTCTCAACCAATAAAGGAAGGGAGAATAAGAGAGGACTTCATGAACGGATTCCACGTAACAAAACTCACTATAATAAGGAGAGTCTGTGGAAAATTGTCAACGGACTTCATCCGGGCCATTGATCCCATAACTAGGAAACATAAAACGAATGATCCACACTGATGGAAGGCTCTGATCAAGCAGAAATTGGCAGAGATAAGATCTGCCATTAAAACAGAGCTTAATCTTCGGGACCGAGCAAGGAACGGTGATCGCTGCTTCAAAGACGTCTCAACAACCAGCCGTTGATCTGATGACCCCAAAACAGACATTTAATCTGTAGAATATTGGCATCCAAAAAGATTGAACGAGTCTAATGATGAAAACCATGAACCACCTTGCACAAGATGCGATCGCATAAGTCGGTCGAGCGAAATTGTTTTCCTGTCTGCAAGATGCTAACGCACAGGGCCAGTTAAATAACTCAATCACGCAAGGTTTTATGCAGGAGAATTTTAGAAACCCATAAGACACATCTATAAATTTCGAATTGACAGCAGCGTAAGGTAGAGGGAGAGAGAAAGAAAAGAAAAGAAGAGAAGTTAAAAAAGAGGAAAATCTGGAAGGAAGAGAGTTCGCAACTACCCTTGTCGCTAGTTCCTCAGCTAAGTTATCTGTTGACTTGGCTGAGTCGCTGATCGAGTTGCAAATCAATTCGTGGTCCAGCAACTTCGCGGGGAGCATTTTTGAGAAAGAAAAAAAACAGAGAAGAAAAGGAAAGAAAAAGAAAGAAAGAAAAGGAAGGAAAGAGAGAGAAAGAGAGAAAGAAAGGAAGAGAGAGACCGAGTGTTGCTCAGGTCCAAGTGACAACTTGTTGAGTTACTGAGCTGAGTTCAGATATGGGGAGAGTCCTCTGACGAGTAGAGGTAGGCTCCCTTAACGTTGTATCCATCCTAGATTTTCAAACAAGCATATGTAGGTTGTTTAGGGCCAAGATGGATTGAGTCAACTCGACAAGAAAATTCTACTGAAGTTCGAATTGGTCGGATAAAGTTGATTCTCACTAAGAATTCAATCATACAGTGTATCTACAAAACTTAAAGGGAGATATGACATTAGAGGTGAGGTTTTTATCCTTTCAGCTTACTTTGATTTAATTATTGATTATTATCCTACCTTTTCATGTTCACATATTACCGAGAGTTATTCTTTCAATTGATTTAGTATCATCATTTATTTACCCTATTGGGAATCACAATTCAATTTACATTCTCTATCACTGCAAGTGTTGTGTTTAAGGTATCACAAATAGTGAACGATATATTTATCGTGGACATAATGCGTTATGGGTAGTGGCCCTCTTGGTCGGCACATAATTCCCTGGGTTAATTGGCGTAGTGCACAATTGATGTATATAAATTGCAAATGCAGTATTACATCACCTTTTGGGATTAGATGTCGCAGTCATTCCATGAACATATCGTGTTACGTAAATCCCCCAATCGTGTTGTTGTGTCACCTTTAGATGTTCACGTAAAACCACGTTAACGTTGGACGCACCAATGAATATCTCTATAGTGAAAGTGTGGGTCAAGTTGAATATCATGAACTGATTTTCACATTGTTATAGTGATCACTACGTATGATGAGCCGTACACACTTTGTTGGTATGCATTCATGTAGATTGTTTGCGCATACTGATATCTCTCATAGTAGTGGAGTCCATGACGTATTAAAACCCTTACATTTACTTTTATGAATCTCTTGAATCATCATTAATCTTAAAAGATGACCATCACTATGAGTAGGGCATTGACCCTCTCCCAACTATACAGAATATGCAGGTGACTTACAGATTGAAGACCTAGTGAACAATCTCCCTAAGGAAAATTATGTTGAAAGACTGAAAGACTAAGAAGATAGTTTCATACTTCCGCTGCGAATTCGATAAATGTAATAAGCTTCCATTGAGAAGGCATTTGATTATTTATGGAATTCTGTTACTCTGATGAAATAATCAATATAGTAGATTTTATTCTTGTGAATGTTACCTTCATAAATGTATCTAGATGTGATCTAAATGGAAAAAAAAATAAAATTAGGGTGCGAATTTAAAACATTCACGTAATACATTATTAACACCCGATTTTCTCGGACACGAGTATAAACTCTAGCCATGAAAATTCGGGGCGTTACAATATAGATCTAGGCCCTAAATGAATAGATCTCAATTAAAACTTAAGATTTAGGTAATCGGGGGTATTCGATCAATTTCTAAGGGTGTATAATTGAATTTGTACAGTTCTTTTAATAGTAACTCCTGCGTTTTTGTTAGGATCATAAATTAAAGACCACTAGGTGATGGATTAAAATAATTTTAGCAAAAAAAAAATTTTAAGATTTTTTTAAAAATCCAAATTAGTAAAATCTGTAATGTTACAATCTACCCCCATCAAAACAAATTTCATCCCTGAAATTTTCCAACGTTTCTATTATGTAAATTGGTAAGGACATTACAATTCATGATGTCTGAGTTTCAACTGAGTTTATCGTGATAGGTTGTCCTATGGGTGGGTACTAGGGTTATTATGAAGATCTACCCCCCTTTAAAAATTTTCACCCTTAAGATTCATTAAAATTTTTTTAAAGGATTAGGATTCATAACGATAGTTCCCCACTATCCATAATAAATTTTTTATTTTCTGTGTTTGTGCTTACACGAAAATTCGATTGTAGTGGATCTCAGCCCAATATATCGATCTTTTGACTGATCGGGGTAGTGAGTTAAATGGTATCCTTTCCTAATCTTAGTGAATTCATATCTTCTGCTTGATCAGGGCATTGAGTTCATTAGTAATCACACAGTATTTAAAATTTGGATCAAATCGCGACTTGTTCGCTTAAACTTGATTCCATAAGTACATGGTCCCGATCATTCTACACACTTGAGGGAAAACATCGTGTAATTTTCTATTTTCGTCAGGAATATGCCCAAATAGTTTAACATGCTTCTAATGTACAATCTAATTATTCAATGCACATTAAAAACATTTTACAGTCAAATCTTTTTTCTTATTAGGGTTTCTCCACTGGTTATTCCTAATCATTGGAAGTTGTGGGAAATGTGATCCCTAGAGGTAAGTTTTAGAAAGTTTAATTTTTCTATTCACCAAGGGCCTAAGATTTTCTTGCTTAATCTAAGTTCAATTTGGTGGGTAATGAATCTCCTACGGTATCTATGGTCAAACGATTATCTTAGATAGGTTTCCAAGGGCCTAAGATTTTGTCTCTATATTATCGTTTTGATCCTGTGACCCGTGGGTTATGAACCCACCATGTTCAGCTGCATTGATTTCAAAAGGGAATGAAAAATCAGAGGTTCTTATATATTTTGGAAGTTTGGAGGGCTTGCGAGACAAGGAATGGCGTGGAAAAGGGAAGGGGAAGAATATCTTCTCTTTGATGTGATATGAATCTTGAATACACCAGGTGTAATGGTTCTTGAATCCACATAGGAATAAGAAAAATTGAAATATTTTATTAAAATTTGACCGTAAAATAAAATTACAATTTTCTAACTAATATAACACAAACCCGAATCATGAGTCCTAATTCGATTAAACTAGAAATTATCCGAAATAGTAAAATATACTAAAAAAATTTTTAAAAAATTAATTTAATCACACAGGATGATTCTTGGTATGATTATAAGTAATTCCTAAGAAGATATCAAACACTTAAACTTTAAAATGAAAAAGATACATCTGGTCCATCGGCAACTTATAGTTACAAAAATTTTCAGTTTCAACATGTCTATTGCTTGTAATGCTTCTAGTAATTTTGGTCACTGAATTATTTTTTAATTTTTTATTATTTCATCATCAAGTCTACATTTTCTTCACCAAATTTAATTCCATTTGGAGTTTTTAAAAAAGTATAAAAATTATAGAAGTACCATCTGTCCGGAACCAATCATTTTATGTATGGTACCAAAATGTCTCTATTGCTTGTAACAATTTTTATTTTTATTTTTATTTTTATTTATTATTTTTTTATGTAATTTTTATATAAATTCACCATTAAGTTTACTTTTGTTCCACAAAATCTTATTTCATTTTAAAATCTATAAAAATTATAAAAATTCCAGTAGTCAAGCTTTCTTAAACTAATAATTTTCTGCATGGTTCCAAAACGTCCTAAAATCAACCTCCTTTAAATTTGGTTTTTATTTTTATTTAATTTTCTATAAAAATATACTCATCAATCTTCAATCCAACTTTTGAATCACCTCAATGGAGTTATATTGAATAAGATAAGTATTTTTAAAGTTAATATACTAAAATTGTTAGTTGCTGAACATTGATGTCTATTATTGTCCAGATGATGATGGTGGCATCGTGGATCTGATGGTGGCACCATCGACCGCTGCCCAAAAACTCTCATTTCTCACGGTGGCACCGTGATATTCATGGCAGTAAAACTAATTCATGACTTTTTGGAATCCAAATTAGGAAAATTCTGGGACGTTACACGTACAGTGATGTATATTTGTCGCTCAACCTATTCACAAGGAGACCTAGCTTATGGAAAATGCAAATATAGTTTGATATATGCAAAACCCCTTTCGCCCCAAAAAGTTTTTAATGGTGGACATTCAATCCCTACTATGTGGACCACTTGAGATTTAGATTTGCTTCTTTTTTTGGATCATACTATATAATGAGCTAAAAAAACTGAGAAAAGATGTGAATATACAACACATATATCAAGGTGGGCCCATGGTTAGGGAAATTTCCAATATGGTATTGCCCGAGTAACACCTGATCCACTCCCCACATTGATTATGTCGGGTTCTTTACAAAAGTGGTCCATGCTTGAGATGAGGCACTCTAAATTCCTACCAGCATAGCAATTCACAATTAATTACTTCTAACTAGTCCCCACAGAGAAGGAAAAGGGGTCGTCAACTTATGTGGATCCCACCATAGTATTTATGTGAAATCTATCTCGATCACCATGTGCATCACTCCATATTAGGCCCAAGACACAAAAATCAACATCATTTGTGATTAAGGTGGACCACACAATTAAAAATAATTTACAGGACAAAGCTCACCCTTTAAACTATTTTGCTTGGTGTGGAAAACCTGAATTGTTAATGAGCCTAATTTTTGGGCCTCGAGACTATGTTTTAGTGTGACATGCAATGGTTAGAGTTGATTCAATATAATAATCACTGTGGCCCTGTAAAAATCAAGGGTGAATGTTTCTCTCCCAACTACCATTGTTGTAGCCTACTTGAATCTCATGCCAGCCTAATTTTTTAGCTCTAAAACTATGTAACATCCCGAAAATCGGGGGGTCGAGCAAAAACCCAACTCCCGAGTTCCAAAATGTTATTTATGCAACATAGAAATGTATGATTGAATGTTGTCTGTGATAATGTATTAAACATGAGTGAGATTAAGCCAGAACAGCATATCATACTCCAGAGATAGTTAAATTTGCAAGCGGAAGACTGTAATAGTATGTATAACATATATAAACCATTGTATGTCTCCAGAGTGTGAACATGTTACCAGGTTATATACATACATGTATACTTCAAAAGTAACCAAAAGAATATACATGAGTGCTCTAAAAATATAAAATGACAAGTGTCAAGGTATTTAAGCAACCTCCCTGTAATCCCGTCAATCAGAACACGCATAAAGGAGGGATCCTCCTCATCATCATCAAGTCCGGCTCTGCCTCACAGGCCGCGCCATCATCTGCAATCACAAAAAGGTCTGGTGGGTGTCCGGAACACCGTCCCGTAACGTGGGAGTGAGTAGCTAACTCAGTGGAATAATAGAGCAAGGATTAACATGTTCTCAAATCAATCATGCGATAATAGTAAAGCAATAAATCAAACAATCCTAATACTGTTGTTAATGCAATTATGACATGACGTGATGTATGCCCTCACCGACGATCACCCTCATACGGCAACATCTTACGACCGCGGCATGCCACACTCCCTAGAGTGCTCCACATCTTCCAGGCACATGCAATGCTATGGTGATATGATTACCAAGTTGTTATTAATCCATTCAAACAGCAGGATTGGGAAACTAAGGTACTTCCCTTGTATCAATCCCAACACGGATCCTGTCTAGGGTCGTCACTCCTAGTAATCTCATACGATGTACATTTCGTAGGTCGCTGCAAGGGCTGCCAGGGCTGTTGCACGCACTCGTTGCTCCGCTCCCCCATCACCTTATCAATACAGGCCTACTGTACTCTACTGCACGGAAGGGTCGTCGCCTCCCGTGAACTCAGAATACGCTCGCGGTCACTACAAAGGGCTGCCAGGGCTGTTGCTCGCACTCGTTGCACCGCTCCCCCATCACCTTATCAGTGTAGGCCGACAGCAAGAATATAGTGTCCCATACCACCATAATCTGCTCACGAGTCATAGGTGCTCACTGGTCACTACGGGGAGGTTTGTGGCCCCAGCGTAGGCCGACAGCTCGACCACGGTGTCCCATACCACCATGCCCGGCTCATGAGTCTTTATGGATCAAGGTACCATGGTTAACAGGGTTTACAATGGTAAGTTCAGTACCCTAGGTTCAAGCAGTTATGATACATACAAGGTGAACAAACATCGGCCAGTCGGGTTACTTGACGGGCTCGACTAGTGCGATCGCATCTCGAATTGAACGACATGAAGTGCGTGAAACACTTCGCGTGGCCTAACCACTGCCGCCAACTCTCAACACGAATCACATTCATCGACGCGTCGTTCGTGGCTATGACCAGTCAGCCACGAATTCGCTCGGTTACCGACTGCCTGGACTAAGTCAAGTCCCACACATCTATGGAATTACATTAACACTATACAAAGGTGTTGGAATTGAAATACATCACGTGAGCATGTTAGCACATGTTATAACATTCAACTTAAGCAAATCTTCAAGGCATACTTCCCATGCATATTCAACTTAAGCAAATCCTCAAGCACATACATTCCATGCATGTAATGAAATCATGCATTTTGTCAACATGTAGAAAATCATTTAGGTCAGCATAATAATTGAAAAATCAATCACAAACTATCAAATAACATCATTTAATTCAATACATACTAATACAAGCATTTATACAAACACATACACTACACACTTAAGTCTACATATAGTATGTCGACCCAAAGTGCGCAACTAGGCGAATCTCTTCGCCAAACTAATTATGCACGCATTCCTAACTTCCTAATGCGACAACAAACCATGTCAATCACATCAGCAAAATATGAATGTAAACGGTACTTCCTACAAATGACTAAAATGCCCTAAATCTCATATTCTTCGTTAGCTTACGAAACGGGAAACGGAGAGCATTTTGTACATGTCAAACGGCGATGCCGTCAAGAATCTACTATTAAACGACATTGAAAGCGTTGGAAACAGTCAATCAAAGCGTCTAATATCCGCACCTTTTCCCTTTTAGGGATGAGAATTCGAACGGAGCATATACGCTTCGTCTACGGCGAATAAGGAATCTAATACACGAGATCCATAAGTTACATCGCTATGGAAACAAGGGAAACTCAAATCAACAACTATTTAGGGTTTTTACTTACCTAGGATCGCGGTGGAATCGCCGGGAAAGCGGTAGAGGAGTGTTGCTTAAGCACGTGCAACACGTAGCACAAGTGGCAGGAAGAACTCTCCCACTCTCTCACAATCTCTCACTCTTTTTCTCTCTCCCAAGCTAGGGCTTCTCTCAAATTCGGATGGGAGAGAGGAGTGAGGGTTTCAACCCCTTTTATAGCCTAAAACATTCCCAAAATAGGCTTGGGAACAATGTTTACTTGGTGCCTAACCAAATCGGGGCCGTTTCGGTCCAAAAGGGTATTTTTGGAGGTCCCCAGGCCAAATGCGGTCGGACTTAAGCTCATGCATACTGGATCTAGCACACATCCAGTTTTCAGACCGGTTGGGTTCCCAGATCGCACGTGGCGGCCCAGTTTCAGTTTAACGGTCACCGCACCAAGATCAGGCCTATAAGTCTCGTGATATATAATAGATATTTTTCCTGATCCAAGGGTGTAATTTGGCTGTATTCTGACGGTCAGAATGCTTAATACTGATGCGTCAAATTTGTGTGCCAGATTTGAATTTGAAATTCCAACTGTCCCTATTCACACTCTCTTCGGTCCGGGCTCAATGAAATAGCCTGTGATCATCGGTTTGACTTGATTTTTGGAATGAGTGTCAAGTCCAGCTAGACGGTTCTAACGGTCTAAGATAGGAGGTATCGGACTTTCGACGTGCGGTCTAGATCCAATACAAAGATTCAAAGTGGTCCAGAGAACAAACCTGCTTAGAGTTTGGTCCGAGGTTTTAGAGCATTATAGCACCATTGGTTCCACTCGCTTTGGGCCTTGTAGAACGTATTTAAAGTAATCAGGGACTGTTTCCCAGCCACTCCAACGTTGCGCTAGCTAACTTATGCTTAGTTTCTAAAGAAATTTATCCTAAGTGGTTTCTTTGGCTATGGAATTGGGTTCTGAACGATTTTTCAGGTGTTTTAATTGACCCACTGTCTAAGGACGTCAAATCCCAGATTGGCCAAAATCCGGGGTGTTACAATCTACCCCCCTTAAAACACAATGTCGTCCCCGACATTGGCGAAGGACAAGGAGTACTTTCTCTAAGGAAGGTTCAAATCCTATTTAATAACCTAATCGTACATACACCCTAACTCAAATGTTTCGATCCTGGGCCAGTGGGAAAGAGGCCAACCGCTCTTCCGCTGCGCCACTTTGATCGAACGGTAGCGTTAACTAATCTAACTGGATTGGACTTAATTCCTTCTACCCCCCTTAAAACTTGGTTTTACTTAAGGTTGAAGAATATTTGCATCGATCAGTATATCGGAACGAGGCGCAACTTAGGGGCTATCCTTAACCTAAAATGGAAACAGCCTTTCTCTATATGGTCTTCCTTGCTAATGATGCGTTCTATGGCATTGGTATCTATGATCATAGAGATGAGCCTAATATCTATTGTGGTTAAGGTCAGGGGCAGGTATGAGTTGGTGGCAAGATGCCTAATTCTCTACTGGCTTTAAGTCCTCGCCATTTCCCAAAAGGCAATGTGATCCCGTTTGGTTGTAGGTGGTTGGGCCATCACAGAATAAAGGTTATGTAGTAGGTCTGAGCCGGATACATAGACTTTCTGTCTAGCTAGAACAGAAGATTTATTGTATCAATTCTTAATCCGAGTCGATGCCGATCTTCTGCTTGATCAGAGCATTGGATTTATTGGGAACCACTAGGATTAAGAAGTCGATTCAAACCGCGAATACATCGCTTACATGTAGTTCCTTTATTCCGCATTCCCGAATGCAATAAGCCCTTGGGGAAGGCAATTCTAAGGGGCGTGCTAGTACATTCTAAGTTCAATCTGAGGGAGTTATAAATGTTCCCTGAGAGTGTATGGTTCCTTCCTATGGGAAACAACAGAAGTCTATAAGTCATAAGGGGATCTATCCAAGGAAGGGAGTCTCATTCCAATCAAAACTAATCTATCATTCCTTAACATATACAGGCTTTACCCTACTCTAGGTAACTAGTAGGCTAGTCTGTAACTCAGTAGCTATAATCCAAAGCCTAAGATTATACGGTAAATGGCTTTCTATTCCAGTTCTACTACAGGGAATTCTTCTATTGCTTAGGGTCAAGATTTGTCTAACTGGAATTGGATTTCTTATGTCGTCAGATCCTTCAAATCTAGGAGTGCTAACACTAGATCCAAAAACGCCTAGGGCCTATGTAGCCGGTAGCGCTTAGTTGTCTTAAATGGAACCGCATTCCTAGTCCCATAGCGGGATAGGGAGTGGCATGCTTGGTTGGAGGGTGGGGTGGGATAAAAATCTAATTTGTAGGCTGAATCCCGAGAGTTATAATACTCCCAATCTAGGGACAATACCTCACCACAAAATGAATCGGCATGCATTTCATTCAACAAAATTCGGCTATGATAAAGCCAAACCACAACACAAACACATTTTTCTACCTAACAACAAAACAACACAGAAATTTCAACAGTAGTCAAACAAGCTAAAGGGCAACGACATAGATGCCTAATTCTACCAAAGGACTTCTACCAGGGTCCCGACTGACCTTCTTGAATACTATCAAGTTCAATACTGTCAGTTGCCCATTAGAGCTCTATCGGCCATGTGTTTTCAATACTTCTCAAACGGAGAAAGTTAAGAAATGGGATTTGAGGTTAGCATGATTCTGAGACCCAAAAAGGGGGTAAAGGCTCAAATAAAAGGGACATGAGAGAGAGAACGATGGAAAGGGAGGAAAAAGGCTGAAACAGCCTTAACAATAGCCATGGAAAATGGAGGAAATGCGAAGAAATGGTCGCCCCAAGGGACAGAATGAAATCTAGGCGTTGTAGAGGGATGCTTCAAGCTTCCCTAGGATGTATTTTTAGAAAGAAATGAAAATGAAAAAGGGGAATGGAGCACCTCACGATTTCAGCTCGATTTTGGGGTTTTAGGAGCTCCAACGGATGAAATCTTCAAGAGGGAGGGCTGCCAACTTCAAAGGAATGACGGAGGGTGGTCGTTTTTGGCAGGGAATGGATCTAGGGTGGTTTGGAATCACGAATTTTTGGGATAGGGCAGCTGAAAATGAAAATGGGGCTAGGGGAGGGGCTGTTTGTGAAGGAAGTACCCCTATTTGGGGTTTTCTTGGGGTGGGAGGTGCATAGGGGTGATGTGGACCCTGTTTAAGGGGGTGCGCCCGAAGGACGGCCCCATCGGAGCTCGCCGGCCGGCGATGGCATCGCCGGTCAACTCTCAAGTTGACCGGTGGGACCCCATGGGTCTGGTCCCCCATGGTCCCAGGGTCCCAAAAAGTTAGGTCCCACCCCCTGGTTCATACTAATTTGGTCTCTATGAGCCCAAACATGTGTTCGGAGCTTTCCGGGTCCACATCGCAATCCTGAATACCAAACCATATGATGCAGCATATGAATTTGGGGTAGAAGGAGCCAGTACACCTATCTAGCTCCTTAGTTGCTAAAGAAAGTGAAGTTAGAATGGCCCTATGGCCATTTTTCATGAAATTTTACTATTCACTATAAAATTTTGTGAAAGTACTAATTTGTGTTATTTTCACATTAGGTTTGATGCCTAATATGAAATGGATAAGAAATAAATGAAGATTGGAATGTTTAGAGGAGGAATTTTGAAGATTTTTGGTGAAACGGGGTGTTTAAGCCCTGGCGATTGATTACGGGAGTCGTGGTCATCCCACGGCCCAAGGATTTACTTTTGCGGTTTAAAACCGCTCATAGGACGTCTCAACCCGACTTCCTACAGCTTAGAAGTGATTCGGGTTGCCTTACGCGACCCGAGATGCATTACGGACTCGATCTTGCGATCGATTCTAATAGACTTCGCCTATCGGCGAATCTGCGATCTTAGACGTGTTCCTAGACCCTTCTCTCACCCACCTAAGTCAAAGGAAGCGACAGCGTACGTCGCGTGACCATAACCCAGGCCCGGTTTAATCCAAATCATGCTCTGATACCATCTGTAACATCCCGAAAATCGGGGGGTCGAGCAAAAACCCAACTCCCGAGTTCCAAAATGTTATTTATGCAACATAGAAATGTATGATTGAATGTTGTCTGTGATAATGTATTAAACATGAGTGAGATTAAGCCAGAACAGCATATCATACTCCAGAGATAGTTAAATTTGCAAGCGGAAGACTGTAATAGTATGTATAACATATATAAACCATTGTATGTCTCCAGAGTGTGAACATGTTACCAGGTTATATACATACATGTATACTTCAAAAGTAACCAAAAGAATATACATGAGTGCTCTAAAAATATAAAATGACAAGTGTCAAGGTATTTAAGCAACCTCCCTGTAATCCCGTCAATCAGAACACGCATAAAGGAGGGATCCTCCTCATCATCATCAAGTCCGGCTCTGCCTCACAGGCCGCGCCATCATCTGCAATCACAAAAAGGTCTGGTGGGTGTCCGGAACACCGTCCCGTAACGTGGGAGTGAGTAGCTAACTCAGTGGAATAATAGAGCAAGGATTAACATGTTCTCAAATCAATCATGCGATAATAGTAAAGCAATAAATCAAACAATCCTAATACTGTTGTTAATGCAATTATGACATGACGTGATGTATGCCCTCACCGACGATCACCCTCATACGGCAACATCTTACGACCGCGGCATGCCACACTCCCTAGAGTGCTCCACATCTTCCAGGCACATGCAATGCTATGGTGATATGATTACCAAGTTGTTATTAATCCATTCAAACAGCAGGATTGGGAAACTAAGGTACTTCCCTTGTATCAATCCCAACACGGATCCTGTCTAGGGTCGTCACTCCTAGTAATCTCATACGATGTACATTTCGTAGGTCGCTGCAAGGGCTGCCAGGGCTGTTGCACGCACTCGTTGCTCCGCTCCCCCATCACCTTATCAATACAGGCCTACTGTACTCTACTGCACGGAAGGGTCGTCGCCTCCCGTGAACTCAGAATACGCTCGCGGTCACTACAAAGGGCTGCCAGGGCTGTTGCTCGCACTCGTTGCACCGCTCCCCCATCACCTTATCAGTGTAGGCCGACAGCAAGAATATAGTGTCCCATACCACCATAATCTGCTCACGAGTCATAGGTGCTCACTGGTCACTACGGGGAGGTTTGTGGCCCCAGCGTAGGCCGACAGCTCGACCACGGTGTCCCATACCACCATGCCCGGCTCATGAGTCTTTATGGATCAAGGTACCATGGTTAACAGGGTTTACAATGGTAAGTTCAGTACCCTAGGTTCAAGCAGTTATGATACATACAAGGTGAACAAACATCGGCCAGTCGGGTTACTTGACGGGCTCGACTAGTGCGATCGCATCTCGAATTGAACGACATGAAGTGCGTGAAACACTTCGCGTGGCCTAACCACTGCCGCCAACTCTCAACACGAATCACATTCATCGACGCGTCGTTCGTGGCTATGACCAGTCAGCCACGAATTCGCTCGGTTACCGACTGCCTGGACTAAGTCAAGTCCCACACATCTATGGAATTACATTAACACTATACAAAGGTGTTGGAATTGAAATACATCACGTGAGCATGTTAGCACATGTTATAACATTCAACTTAAGCAAATCTTCAAGGCATACTTCCCATGCATATTCAACTTAAGCAAATCCTCAAGCACATACATTCCATGCATGTAATGAAATCATGCATTTTGTCAACATGTAGAAAATCATTTAGGTCAGCATAATAATTGAAAAATCAATCACAAACTATCAAATAACATCATTTAATTCAATACATACTAATACAAGCATTTATACAAACACATACACTACACACTTAAGTCTACATATAGTATGTCGACCCAAAGTGCGCAACTAGGCGAATCTCTTCGCCAAACTAATTATGCACGCATTCCTAACTTCCTAATGCGACAACAAACCATGTCAATCACATCAGCAAAATATGAATGTAAACGGTACTTCCTACAAATGACTAAAATGCCCTAAATCTCATATTCTTCGTTAGCTTACGAAACGGGAAACGGAGAGCATTTTGTACATGTCAAACGGCGATGCCGTCAAGAATCTACTATTAAACGACATTGAAAGCGTTGGAAACAGTCAATCAAAGCGTCTAATATCCGCACCTTTTCCCTTTTAGGGATGAGAATTCGAACGGAGCATATACGCTTCGTCTACGGCGAATAAGGAATCTAATACACGAGATCCATAAGTTACATCGCTATGGAAACAAGGGAAACTCAAATCAACAACTATTTAGGGTTTTTACTTACCTAGGATCGCGGTGGAATCGCCGGGAAAGCGGTAGAGGAGTGTTGCTTAAGCACGTGCAACACGTAGCACAAGTGGCAGGAAGAACTCTCCCACTCTCTCACAATCTCTCACTCTTTTTCTCTCTCCCAAGCTAGGGCTTCTCTCAAATTCGGATGGGAGAGAGGAGTGAGGGTTTCAACCCCTTTTATAGCCTAAAACATTCCCAAAATAGGCTTGGGAACAATGTTTACTTGGTGCCTAACCAAATCGGGGCCGTTTCGGTCCAAAAGGGTATTTCTGGAGGTCCCCAGGCCAAATGCGGTCGGACTTAAGCTCATGCATACTGGATCTAGCACACATCCAGTTTTCAGACCGGTTGGGTTCCCAGATCGCACGTGGCGGCCCAGTTTCAGTTTAACGGTCACCGCACCAAGATCAGGCCTATAAGTCTCGTGATATATAATAGATATTTTTCCTGATCCAAGGGTGTAATTTGGCTGTATTCTGACGGTCAGAATGCTTAATACTGATGCGTCAAATTTGTGTGCCAGATTTGAATTTGAAATTCCAACTGTCCCTATTCACACTCTCTTCGGTCCGGGCTCAATGAAATAGCCTGTGATCATCGGTTTGACTTGATTTTTGGAATGAGTGTCAAGTCCAGCTAGACGGTTCTAACGGTCTAAGATAGGAGGTATCGGACTTTCGACGTGCGGTCTAGATCCAATACAAAGATTCAAAGTGGTCCAGAGAACAAACCTGCTTAGAGTTTGGTCCGAGGTTTTAGAGCATTATAGCACCATTGGTTCCACTCGCTTTGGGCCTTGTAGAACGTATTTAAAGTAATCAGGGACTGTTTCCCAGCCACTCCAACGTTGCGCTAGCTAACTTATGCTTAGTTTCTAAAGAAATTTATCCTAAGTGGTTTCTTTGGCTATGGAATTGGGTTCTGAACGATTTTTCAGGTGTTTTAATTGACCCACTGTCTAAGGACGTCAAATCCCAGATTGGCCAAAATCCGGGGTGTTACAAACTAACATGAGATTAAAGATCTAATGGCTGGAATGGATCTCACATACACATCATGGTAAGCCCGTAAAAAGTAAAAGAGTGTGTCAATAAAACTCAGTAATTAACTAATAGATAACATTCAGCTTCTCACATAAAAAATAAAAATAAAAAAAAATGACGTCTAATGTCCAATTTACTGGAGAATAGCTTAAGGTCAAATTATAGATAATTTCTGGCTTTTCATGTATATGGAATGTCCAACCCATGTCTCCATCATGATCACCTTTAGGAAAACTCAACAACACCCACTTATTGAATGGATCACATTTTTGTTTTGCCATTTATTAATGTATCGATATTATTTTATATGGTGTTGCCTAATTGATGTGTAGATAGAATTGAGCCGAATCCTTTTCTGGGAAAAGCACAAAGTAGCCCATGAGAGGAAGAACCTCACCCTTTGATTGACCAATCTTCTCAAAATTTGATCATAAGCATTTGACGTCCGCTTATTTTAACACTTGGGTTAAAGTTGTTCGGTCTGGATTGAGCCAATGTATTAATTCTACCATACCTATACAACAAAAAATAAACCGAGTGTCAAATACCAAGGCTGAAGTGGACCGCATAGTGGGGGGATTAAACACCAACCATTGAAAGCTTCTTAAGATCCATAAAAGTTCTGGAACAAAGCTCATATTTGTGTTCTCCGTTCATAAGTCAGGTCCCTACCAAACGGATCCTTAATCTTGAGCGGGTGGTCCATGCTTGAGACGAGGCACTCTAAATTCCAACCAGCATAGCAATTCACAATTAATTACTTCTAACTAGTCCCCACAGAGAAGGAAAAGGGGTCGTCAACTTACGTGGATCCCACCATAGTATTTATGTGAAATCTATCTCGATCACCATGTGCATCACTCCATATTAGGCCCAAGACACAAAAATCAACGTCATTTGTGATTAAGGTGGACCACACAATTAAAAATAATTTACAGGACAAAGCTCACCCTTTAAACTATTTCGCTTGGTGTGGCCCACCTGAATTGTTAATGAGCCTAATTTTTGGGCCTCGAGACTATGTTTTAGTGTGACATGCAATGGTTAGAGTTGATTCAATATAATAATCACTATGGCCCTGCAAAAATCAAGGGTGAATGTTTCTCTCCCAACTACCATTGTTGTAGCCTACTTGAATCTCATGCCAGCCTAATTTTTTAGCTCTAAAACTAACATGAGATTAAAGATCTAATGGCTGGAATGGATCTCACATACACATCATGGTAAGCCCGTAAAAAGTAAAAGAGTGCGACAATAAAACTCAGTAATTAACTAATAGATAACATTCAGCTTCTCACATAAAAATAAAATAAAATTGATGTCTAATGTCCAATTTACTGGAGAATAGCTTAAGGTCAAATTATAGATAATTTCTGGCCTTTCATGTATATGGCATGTCCAACCCATGTCTCCATCATGATCACCTTTAGGAAAACTCAACAACACCCACTTATTGAATGGATCACATTTTTGTTTTGCCATTTATTAATGTATCGATATTATTTTATATGGTGTTGCCTAATTGATGTGTAGATAGAATTGAACCGAATCCTTTTTTGGGAAAGGCACAAAGTAGCCCATGAGAGGAAGAATCTCACCCTCTGATTGACCAATCTTCTCAAAATTTGATCATAAGCATTTGACGTCCGCTTATTTTAGCACTTGGGTTAAAGTTGTTCGGTCTGGACTGAGCCAATGTATTAATTCTGCCATACCTATACAACAAAAAATAAACCGAGTGTCAAATACCAAGGCTGAAGTGGACCACATAGTGGGGGGATTAAACACCAACCATTGAAAGCTTCTTAAGATCCATAAAAGTTCTGGAACAAAGCTCATATTTGTGTTCTCCCTTCATAAGTCAGGTCCCTACCAAACGGATCCTTAATCTTGGGCGGGTGGTAGACTCCTCGGAGTTTCAACACCCCGTCTAGGGTCGAGTATCCATAGGGGGTGAATTCCCAGGTGCAGGGGGTGAGTGTGTAGGGGAATGTGTGCTTGTGTTTATGAGGGTGTGTGCGCGCGTGTGTTAAAAAAAAAAAAAAAAAAAGAAAAAAAAGAAAAGAAGAGTCCCTACGAAACTGAATCTACTCCATTGGGACATTCAAAATGACAAATATTCAACGGACCACGATATGGACGGTTTTGGTTTGAGTTACTACATGTCACTATACGTCACATGCACCAATTCTGAATACATGCATGTAAGAAAGTGGTCCGTTGGTACTGGCCATGTGATACCATACGTACCCTGTGTATTCTGTCACCCTAGGGCTATTATCCTACGCTAGCTAGCTTTGAACAATCTGAAAAAATGATGGCGACTCTTCATCCGAGCACATGCCCTTAAGAAGAACCAGACTGACTGTTCAAATTGCGGTCCAACTGTGTCTGGACCATAACCCAAATTTTCACTGAGAATATAAGATTAACCATCTGATTTCCCCTTTCGAATTTGGGCCACTCAATATTATACTTTTAACCATCTATTTGATATCAATAAATTTGATGCTTACGTTTGCCTGACAAGTGTTATTTTAGTGACATGTTCCATCCAAAGTGGGACCCACAATTTGGACGGCCTGGATTTGTGGGTAAAAAAGACTTCGTTTTGAAAAAGAGTTCTAGAAGCTAGAGGAAACTGGTTTAACTCAAAAGAGTCACACGTGGACTCGGTGCTAGCTGGACATGGTTTTCACGGCACATGCGCATTCATGGCACGTGTATGCAAGATCTGGGTCCATCAGTTAGGGGCGTCCCTGGGCCAAATGTTAGCTGGTCCGCTCATCAGGTGTATGAAAATGTAAACGGTTAGGACAAAAGGACCAACGGTCCATATTCCATGCATGTGCATGGGCCTACCAGATGAGTAGACCAGTTGAAATTTTGGCCTGCGCATGTTCACAGAGTAAATGTCTGTGATCTCAAACACGTATCATGTTGGCCCTGTGTCATAACCTCGTCCATGAGAAGCCGTATGCGTGATTTCATGACTGGTGTGAAATCATGTTGAGGAGATATAGGGCCTCGTACATCAGTTGGGGCGACATCTTCGCTGACCACAACCGTCATCTGATGGGACACACTCAGATTGAAAGATCCATACCGTCGATAGGTGGCATACCAGTGGACGATTTAGAGGACAAATAAAGCAGCCTTCTACATTCAATGGAAAAAATGTCAAATATAGAAGTATTGGGACCCTCAACCAGTGATATAATCAAACGCTTTGATTGGAAATTGCGCCAGCCTGCGTGCATGGGGAGCCTGCCACCAGGGATGTGTTGTGGGGCCCACGTTGATGTATTTGTTTCACATCCATGCTGTACATTCGTTTCGCCAGCTCATTTTAGGGCATGATCCCAAAAATGAAGTAAATCCAAAGCTCAAGAGAACCACACCGCAGGAAACAGTAACACTCACCATTAAAAACTTTTTAAGGGCACAAAAGTTTTGGATTATGCTGATAATTTGTGTTTTCCTTTCATCCAGGTCTGGATGATCTTGCCAATCAGGTTGGATGGCAAATAAACATCACATTGGGTCATATCAGGGTTTCCAAGTGGTCCCCTTGAGCTTTGGCTCTGCTTCATCTATAGACTCATGCCTTAAAATAAGCCGTCAAAACATACGAACAATGTAGATATAAAATACATAGATCATGATGGGCTGCCCATGTTCCCTATGGATATTATGGGGAAAATCAATGTAGGAAGGGCTCGTCAGCCAACGCTAAATCAATGTAGAAATAGTTTATTAATTTCATAAATATTTGCGTCATTCGAACGGTTCTTTGGTATGTAACATTAGGTATATGATGGGGACAGTTTGAATAACAATTTTCTATTTTTATAAATGCTCTTTAATCACTACAGAGAGGCCCGTTATCCTATCATAGGACAAGTAATGGTTATAAGTGAAATTAAATCAATGGTAACAATTGTCACGCCCCAAACTCGGAAACCAGGCTCACAAATTTTCGATCGCCGAATCCGATACCGACAGCCTCCGTAGAACCCCATTTTCGGATCTCAGCGTCCATTTGTCAGGTTCCGATCCTGGGATGCTACGAGGAGGATTTTCAACGTCAGTTTAATTCGTAATAAGCATAACCAAAGGCATAACCCACAAACAATAACCAAGAACTCTATTACATTTCCACTATGATCAGAAACTTTACAAGTACAATGATCATAAAAGAAAATACAATGGTAAAGAACAAAAACTCTAAAATGATCTGTAAAGTGCTCCTGCCTCAGTGCTACTGCGATCCAACGTCACCTGCATGCAACGGTCGTGCATAAGCTTATAGAAAGCTTAAAGGGTAGTGAAAGTGTGTGTGCAAGGTAGTAATATAATCATGCAATATAAGAGCAATGCGGAATATACAGATAGATCCATGAAAAACCCTTAGCCGTACCAAAGCTATGCGATGCAAGACATGAATGATATCGGTCATCCCAGGGCCATACGATGTGAAATGCAACTCAAGCATACAAATCATCATCTATGTCCACACATCAATACAACTCAAATCTAGGATATCACCTGGGTCTAGTACACTCTAAACCAGATCGCCGCCTCATCGCGCACAATAAGGTAAGTGGAAGAGACCTCACTATCTGTCTGCCAATATCAGGCTCGACTCGTCGATAGCGGACCCATTTCTCGAGCTGGTCAAACTCAGCCTAGCTTTGCCCCCTACTCACGGGTGGGTAAGGCCGCACCCCATTCCAACCTACCACGACACAGTGGAGAGTGCAGCCATCTGGTAATCGGCACTCGACACTCATCTACCCACTCGGTCTAGACGTTGGAGCAACCTCTTGGTACCATAAGGGTTTAGGGACTTTAACCCAAGAATATCTATAGCACCCCATGTAAAATAAAATTTTCGGTATCTAATCTTGCCAACCACGATGCATATGTGGAGGCTACGGCCCCGATATCATTAGGGCGTACAATAACCATATCACACAATGCGAAATGCATGAATCACACTATCCAATCATATAACAAATCCTGCGCATATCGTGCGCTCATGTCGGGCAACACCGCCTAATCGGGAGCCCATAAACAACCTGTCCGAAGGCATAAGCTATGATTAGTCACCTCTCATATCAAGCATACATATGATGCGTATGATCATGAGACATGGAACTATACTAATCATGTAATAAAGTAATGAAATTTCCATACAACGTAGGTGGGCCTAGATGGCCTATACACAACAAGTACGGGCCTAACAATGGGCCCCAAGGAGAGTTGTAATGTGGACATCCAACCAACATTACACTTGCAATGTGGACGTCAAACCAACATTGCTCCCAAGGCACGATCGTCGTAAACATCGTTATATAATCCGTGTTGGGATTACACATTGCAATGGATCTTAGGTACATCCCATTGGACCTTACATATATATCAAATGGGCCATATCATATGGACTTTTTATTCATCAAATGGGCCACATAAATGGGCCGCACCAATGGGCCTTATGTGCATTGCGATGAGTCATAACTCGTGGGCCTTAGATTGCATCAAATGGGCCTAATCTCATGAGCCTTAGACTACATTAAATGGGTCCACTCCCATGGGCCTTAAGTTACATCAAATGGGCCTAATCCCATGGGCCTTAGAACACATCAAATGGGTCCACTCCCATGGGCCTAGAGGCCCACTGAAATGTTTATTTGCCAATCAAACTAGCAAGGGACCCACTGTAATGTTTATTTGCCATTCAAACTGGCTGGCAAGGGGCCCACTATAGTGTTTATATATTTATTTATTTTTTATTTTATTATTATTATTATTTTTTTTTTACGGTGGTGTTTATTCAACACTGTCGCCTGTAATGTGGGCCAGCACACATCACGGTGGGGCCATGCACATCATGGTGAGACTGGGATCCACTAGCCGTCCAGCAGCAGCTGGACGGCGCTAAAAAAATGCATGCATCAGGGTGGGCTCCACCATCCGCCTGGACGGTGGAGGTAAAACACATGCATCACTGTGGGTTCCCATGTGGGGCCCACTATAATGTTTAAATGTCATCCAAACCGTTCATAAGGTCACTCAGACCTGGATGAAGAGAAAACACAAATTTCAGATTGATTCAAAACTTCTATGGGCCCAAAAAGAAAGTTTCAATGGTAGAAGTTCAATCCCACTGTTTCCTGCAGTGTGGGCCACTTGAGCGTCAGATCAGCCCCATTTTTGGAGGGGGGCCGCTTCAGTGAGGGGCCCGCCAAATGAACGGCATGGATAAGACATATACATCATGGTGGGGCCCACGGCAGCAGCCGTGGGACGCTGTACGCGCAGCGTGCTGCTGCTGCTGTTGTGACAGAGAGGCAGAGGCGCTGCCTCTTACGTTTTATATATTTTTTATTTTTTTGTTTTCTTGAGAAAAATCACATGTGGGGCCCACTTCTCGAAAATCTACACCATCCAATGAATTTAGGGGCTCAAAATACACTGAACAAGTCCAATGTTCAGCATTTTTGACGTGTAAATGCAACAAGGTGGGTCCTAACAGCTTTGAACGGTAAAGAAATACAGTTTTCTATGGTATGGCCCGCTTGATTAACAGATCAGCCTCATGTTTCGGCTCAACGCCTAAAATGAGTTGGAAAAAGGGATGAACGGCATGGATTGACAATATACATTAAGGTGGGACCCACATGTACAACCCTTCCAAAAATCAAATTTTTTTTTTATCTTGCTGCGTCAGTACACCCACTAGCAGCGCATACTTCACGAATTAGCAACATCCAACGTCCCTGGACGTTGGACGGTTGTATATCACACATATATTTAAGGTGGGCGCCACCCTCATACATGTTACCAAGGTGGGCCACCAAATGATTGGATGTTATGCATGAGGCTCACATTAAGGTAAGGCCCCTTTGATGAGCGGTTTAGACATCTCACAACCTTTTAAGTGGACTACAAAATAGGGAAGGAGAGAAAGAGAGAGAAAGAAAGAGCGATCGAGTGATGGAGGGACCCCGCCGCTATGGGCCCTCCCTTGCATGATTTGAAACATACATCAAGTGGGTCCCATTACACATGGGCCCATTAAATTAAAATCAAATGATGGAGATCCCTTCTCTACTAAAATAGACGGTCTAGATGACCCTAAGTATACAAGAAATAAACATCATGATGGGGGTCCATGGAGAATGGCCCCATCATGGAATGATCATGATGATCAAAGTGGGCCATCGGCCACAACTTAGGGTCCCAAGTGAGATCCACACCATTGATCGGTGGGCCTCACTTGGTCCATCATAAAAACAAGTAAACTACCCTATAGTAGCACCCACCGTTCGATCTTTTCGCTCCAATGGGTTCCTCAGCACCTTAGCTTTGATTTCAATGGAAGAGATGAGAAATTGATGGCTAGGATGGGAGATCTTGGGATGGAGAGGTGGGCCACACTTGGAGTTTTGGAAGAGAGGAAGAGGCTCATATATATGGAGTTTTCTTGCTTGGATTTGAGTTTGAAAAAGAGAGAGAGAATTGTAAAGGGAGAGAGAGAGAGAGAGAGAGAGAGAGAGAGAGAGAGAGAGTGATGGGTGATGGATGTGGTGAGTGATGGGTGTGTAAGGATTTCTTGACTTTTGTGGCCATTTGTGTAAGAAAGGCATGGGAGTGTAAGAACTTTTTGACTTTTGAGGGTTTTTGGTGTAAGAGAGGTATGGGCTTGTAAGAGATTCTTGACTTTTGTGGTTGCTTGGGAATGGGTGAAAGGTGATGTGTACTTGACATGTGATGTGATAAGATTTGATTGATTGATGGGATTGATGTGACACCTCGTAAAGATTCTCTTGAATTTCGCAACACGCGGTATTTTTCTCGCACCAAACGTTGGTCCACATCTCCTGACCAGGGTATTGCCTCGGCGAGCGAGTCGCGGCATCGGAACCACAACGATGGCGCGGTCGCTATGGTAAAGATCTTGGGTTGAGTCGATACGGGTTCACGGTATACAAATTAAGGTCGCGCGTAAATATCGGTTAAGGGTCGAAGATTGCCGAAATTCGACTGGTAAAACCGCGAAAATCTATGGAATGGTACAGACTAAGATATGGGTCTTACAACAATTGTATTTCAGATTCTATTAAATGTTATACAATCACTAGGCATAAGAATGACCGGCTCTGCATCAAACCAATCCGATCGACTACGAAAAACTTCGAACAGAACCGGCATTGGGTACAAAGCATCCCATGTAGTTCTAACTACTTTCGGTCATCCATGTTCAACCTTAGTCGATCATATAAGTATATGATATCCAACCTAAAGTGGGCTACCCACTTACGCGATTCACAAGGCTCAATCCACTACATATTATCAATACATTATCATAATCATAAATTAACTTAATACTACATTAAGGTATATGAATTAAACACATGTACGATCCAACACAATTCAATGTATATTAATACAAACCAACCTGTGTCAACAACACTCATCAAATGACATAAAAGGTATTCTGACAGTAGGAATTTTATATTGATCGAGCATCTCATCAAACATGTTAGCTACATCAACAAGGAATATTAGGATTATAATAATAAAATAATTTAGACACCAATAGCATATAAAATCTTATAATCAACCAAAATTTATTATATAGCACTATCAGGGCTGATGAAATGAAACTCAGAAGAATATTCTGCACCTTAGAAGAGAGATTTCTCAAACTCATGGTACCTGGGGTTAGGCTTTTGGGAAAAAATTAATACCTACATCAATTCCAAAGGGTTTACGTAAGGTTCATAGAATTCATAATAAAAGGGACTTAAAATTAGAAGGTATGATGTATTTTTTTACCGCCGATTCGCAATAAGCTTCAGTTGAAAGAAATATAGATAGACACTAGGGTTTGTTGTAGAGTTCATAGCACTTGAGAACAACGACACACAAACCAAGCTCTCAACCTCACTCTCTCCATTTCCCTCTCTCTTCTTTCTCTCTTTCTCCCCAAATTCCTAGGGCAAATTCGTATGGGGAGAAGGGGCAAATTCGTATGGGGAGAAGGGGCTCTCCAAATCTTGGTTTATATAATGCCAAAAGTAGTGTGAATTGCCCTAAAGACAAGCTATTTACTATTATAACCCTATGATAAGTTTATTTTAGCTTTTGGGGTCCGCTAGAGGATGTACAGGTTAATCTATCCCATAAGATAGTTATCCTTATTGATGATCTACAAAGATTTTAATCACCCCACAGTTTGGACACGACGATTGATGGGTATGATTAAAAGTTAGTTCAGCAGTTACCGATCATCGATCGGGATCGCGACTATATGAATATGTGTAGGATATTAACTTAAATTAGCGACAAAAATTTAGTTGCGATCTAACAGTCTGAAAGCCACAACTTTGGAAAAGATTGAATGTGGACAATTAATGTAAGTTTCTGATAGATTATAAGGATATTCGCACATCTCATGTGCTCGCCTTATAAGACCAAGTTGAACATTTTGAGACACGATCTTGGCTCAATATCTCGCAATGTACGTTAAGCCCTCTAAAACTAACATCTTTCCATAGTTTCGTGATTAGTGGCCCACTAATGAGCAGCGTAGATCCTACTTAAATAATTAAAATATTTCTGTAATGAATTGAGCAGATAGATTTTTCGAGCACGATGGGTAGGGTTTGAATTAGCTAAGTTCATAGTGTGTGGCTTATTCGCAATTAGCAAGAATGGTGATTTGGTCACAATCATCCTAAATCATTGATTTTAGGCTAAAAGAGTGATTATGAAAATTTAGTTTAAGTGTGTCAGATAATCAAGATTTAAATTCATTAATTATCTTAAGTTTAGGTAGATCTTTATTAAGTTATGGTTATCTTGATTAATTGGCATTGGGTCATCTAGATATGGACCCTAGATGAATAGATATCAATGCTAGACTTAAGATTTAGGTAATCGGGCGTATTCGATAGGTTTCTAGGAGTGTCTAATTGAATTTGTATATAGTTCTTTTAATGGTAACTCCAGCATTTTCATTATGATCACGAGTTAAAGACCACTAAGTGATGGATTAAAATAATTCTAGCAAAAAAAATTCAAAGACTTTTGGAATCCAAATTAGCAAAAATTCAGGAGATTATAACCTGCTACCCTCAAAATAAATTTCATCCTTGAAATTTCCTAACATATTTATTATGTAAATTGGTAAGTACATTACAATTCATGATGCCTGAGTTTTAACTAAGTTCATCGTGATAGACTAATGTGTTAATAGGTACTTGAATTATTATGAAGATTTACCCCCCTTAAAAAATTTCACCCTCAAGATTTCCTTAAAAATATTTCAAATGATTAGGATTTATGATGATAGTTCCCCACTATTTAGAGTAAAATTTCTATTTTTAGTGTTCGGTCTGACACGGAAAAACGGTTATAGCAGGTCTGAGCCCGATATATCGATCTTCTACCTGATTGGGGTAGTGAGTTCAATGGTTTCATTTTTCTAATCCTTGTGAATCCAAATCTTCTTCTTGATTAGTGCATTAAGTTCATTGGTAACTGTTCATGATTTAGAATTTAAATCAAAATGCAACTTCTTTGCTTAAACTTGATTTCGTAAGTCCATGGTTCTAAACACTTGAGGAAAAACAACATGTAATTTTCTATTTTCATGAGGAATAGGCCCAAATGGCCCAACACGCTTTTAATGCACAATCTAATTATTCAATGCACACTAGAAACATTTCCAGGTCAAATCTTTTTTATCTTGTTAGGGTTTCTCCACTAGTTATTCTTAATTGTTGGAAGTTGTGGGAAATGTGGTTCCCAGAGGTAAGTTTTAGAAAGTTTAAATTTTTTATTCACCAAATTTTTTCCTTTGGGGTCAAGTTCTAAGAATGTTTTTGCTTCTTATAAGTTTAATTTGATAGATAATGAATTTTCCACGGTGCCTATGGTCAAACGGCTATCCTAAATAAGTTTCCAAGGGCATAAAATTTTGTCTCTATGTTTTCATTTCGACTTTGCGGCATATGGGTTATGGGCCTACCACGCTTCTGCTGCATTGATTTCAAAGTGAATGAAAAATCGAAAGTTCTTAAATATTTTGAAGGTTTGGAGTGCTTGCAAGACAAGGAAGGGTGTGAAAAAAGGAAAGTGAAGAACATCATCTCGTCAACGTGAAATGAACCTTGAATCCACTAGGTGTAACAGCTCTTGAATCCATAAGGGGATAAGTGTCACGCCCCAAACTCGAAAACCGGATCCACAAAATTCTCGATCGCCAAATCCAGTGCCTACAGCCTTCGTAGTACCTTATTCTCGGCTTCCAACGTCATACGCCAGATTCCAATTCTGGGATCCTACAAGGAGGATTTTCAATGTACATTCATCTTATGAGAAGCATAACCACAAGTAATCCCAAATCACAAAGGCAACATCATCATCACATATTCACTAATATAAACATTTAAATACAATGCTGAAAGGGAAATACATATGTCAAAACCCAAGCTCTAGAAGTCCATTGTACGCCCCAAGATCAACGCTGCTGCAACCTAACACCACCTACACGCATCTATCGTGTATAAGCTTATAAAAATCTTAGAGGGTGGTGAAAGTGTGTGTATAAGGTAAGTGTTTAGTATGCAATACAATGCCATAAATCATACAATATCGAAATAAGTGAAAATATACTGGTAAGTCCATGAATGTTATCAATCATACCAAGGTTATACGATGTAAGGTGTGAATGCTAACGGTCATATCAAGGGTATGCGATGTAAAAACATAATAAGTCAATATCATATACTGAGGAAGCAATGTAGTTCAAATATAGTGAGCCAAATATTAGATGTCAAGGATACAATACGATATGCGATGCGAATGAAATGACCAAACTAGAGTGAAGTCGGGATGATAGTACGTAGTATCGCAAGCTACGAGGTCTATCACAAATGACTTCTATCCAAACCAGTCCTATACCTAAATTTGGATAGTCAAACTCAATATGGTAGACTCCTGATCTCTGGTTAGTCGCGCGCCCAATCAAATCCTGGCCATGCGAAGGTACATAATAATTAGTTGCACACCACCAGCCCGAGTGGATAGTGAATGAATGACTGAATGAGTATGCAACTCCTACTCAATAGGTTCACCTATCAGTACGGTTATTCTCCGAACAATCACTGGGGTCTATTACACTCCAAACTAGATTATCGCCCCATCGCGTGCAATAAGGTGAGTGGAAGAGACCTCACTATCTTCCTGTCAATATCGGGCCCGGCTCGTCGATAGCTGACCCATTCCTCGAGTTGGTCAAACTCAGCCTAGCTTTCCCTCCTCTTCTTAGGCAGGTAAGGTCGCACTCCCTTCTAACCGATCATAACACAGTAGGAGACGCGGCCTAACGGTATACAGCCCTCATGTACTCATGCATCCACTTGGTTTAGACGTTGAAGCAACCTGTGGAACCAAAAAGGTTTGAGACTTTCACCCAACGATATCTGTAGCACCCCATGTAAAACAGATTTCTGGTGTCCCATCTGGCCATCCATGATATGCTTGTGGAGGCTACAGCCCTGATGTTGTTAGGGTGTACGGTAATCATAATCATACAATGCGAGATGCATGAGTCACACAGTCCAATCATGCATCAATCATGTGCATACCGTGTGCTCATGTGGGGCAACTCCACCTATCAGGGAGTCTCATTAACAACCTGCCCTATGGCATATGCAATGACCAACCATATCTCATAACGAACATGCAGTGATGTGTATGGGCATGTATCATGACGCTATGTTGTCACATACTCATAATCAGTATTGATAATCGGCCTATACAATTTGCCTTAGCAATCAGAATCGTCCTCGAAAAACGGAATCAGCTTCGACAATAGGAATCGACCTCGACAATCAGAATCAACCTCAATAATCAGAATCAGCCTCGACAATCGGAATTGGCCTCGATAATCGAAATCGGCCTCGACAAATAAAATCAGTCTCGACAATCGAAATCGTCCTATACAATCGGAATTGGCCTCGACAATCGGAATCGGCCTTAACAAACGAAATCGGCCTCGATAATCGGAATCGACCTTGACAATCGGAATCAGACTCGACAATTAGAATCGACCTTGACAAACGGAATCGACCTCGACAATCGGAATTAGCCTAGACAATCAGAATCGGCCTCGACAATCGAAATCGATCTCAACAATCAGAATCAGCTTCGACAATCGAAATAAGCCTAAATAATCAGATCGGCCTCGACAATTGGAATTGGCCTCGACAAACAGAATCAGCCTCGATAATCGAAATTGGCCTCGACAATCACAATCAGAATCAGCCTCGACAATCAGAATCGGCCTTGATACTCAGAATCGGTGAGAATGGGCCTAACAAGGCCTAAAGGAATGTCACAATATGGATATTCAACCATCATTGTCCATTAATGCGGACATTTAACCAACATTGCTCCCAATGAGTGGCCCGCATAGTTCAAACATATAGTGGGCCATGATCTCACAGATGGGCCTCATATACATCACCATGGGCTTCACTCGAGGGCCTGATACACATCATATTGGGCCTCATACCTGGGCCTCAACTACATCACAATGGGCCACATCCCACGGGCCTCGAGTACATCACAATGGGTCACAACCCATGGGTTTCAAATACACAATAGGTGAGCCCTACGCATGAGCCTTATACACATCAAGTGGGTTACATCAATGGGCCACACTAATGGGCCTCATACACATCAAGTGGGCTACATCAATGGGCCGTACTAACGGGCCTCATACACATCAAGTGGGCTACATGAATAGGCTACACTAATGGGCCTCAAACACATCAAGTGGGCCGCATCAATGGGCCGCACCACTTGGCCTCAGGTGAGAGCTTGGGTTACACCAAAAATCATTTCAATAGTTGCAGGTGTAACATGTGTATCAATGTACACTATCATTGTATGGGTCACTAATGACGAACAGCACGGCCAAACATTGTATATGCAATTAGCCCAGTCCAACCATTACCCATGCAAAACAGCACCGTCCAAACACTGTCCATGTAAACTGCATTGTCCACGCATTGTCCAGCATTGTCTAGGCATTGTGGACGGTGTGGATGAAAAACATACAACATGGTGAGGTCCACATCTCCGCCCAGCCATTGTCCAGCATGATCAACACCTGTCCATGCATTGGAGAGTGTGGATGAAATACATAGATCACGGTGGATCTCACACGTGCAGCAAGTGGGGTCCACGGCTGGACGGTGTGGATAAAAACACATCACGGTGGAGTCCACAGCACTGTGTCCTGCTGGGCCGTGCAGGTAAAGCACGTACATCAAGGTGTACCCTACGTGTGACAGATGGGTGGTGCTGGATGAAAACATATAGCATGGTGGCCCCACAGGTAAAGACGGTGTGGATGCAAAATGGATGAACGGTTAGATAACATACATACCATATGTAGGTCCCACAGACCCTGATGACGTCATGACAGCAGCTATATTGCTGCTGTCAGCTCATACCAGCCAATCCATTCTAAACAAGGTGGTCCCACGTAGGGCCCACCATATATATATAATATTATATTATATAATAGTTATTATTATTATTATTATTATTATTGAAATGGTCCACCGTCCAGACTCGGATGGTGTGGATTACAAGACATGCATCACGGTGATTTCCACAGCTGGACGGACGGTGTGATAAATACACACATCCAGGTGGGCCACTGCATGGTGGGGCCGTACATGGCACCGTCCAGGTGGACGGTGCAGATAAAACACATTCTGATATGGTGGGTCCCACCAGATAGATGGACGTTAGGATGAAGCTCATACAGTACGTGGGACCCACAGAACTTGTCGACGTCAGCAATTTGATGACGTGCAGTACAGCAGCTATGTGGCAGCGTAAGGTATTCCAGCCAATCACACCCACCGTCCACGGATTGGACGGTGAGGATGCAACACCTCAATGCAAGGTGACCCCACACGCTGCCACGGTGGCGTCCATGTCTAATATCTGGACAGCGTGGATAGGACATCCACATCACGGTGAGGATGCCACACATGCGACTACATAGCTAATGTGCGGTAGCCGGCAAATCCGCCTCCAATCAAAGCAGGCCCACGCTGCATCAAGCTGTTATCTATGTTTCCCTTCACTACGCCTGTCCAAAACGGATGGCCTGGATGTAACAGGCGGGTCTCACCGTCCAGACCTGCTGGACGGTGTGGATGGTGGGACCCACGGCACTTGCTGACATCAGTAGGACCCACAGAGCTTGGTGGCATCAATAGACCAGCTATATAACTGGTGTGAGGTACCCAGCCAATCCATTTTATCGAGATGGGGTCCATCTCGTGGATGGCATGGATCAAGTGGGACACACTCCATCACAAAAAATAGAGAAAGATCGGAATAGTGGAGGGACCTGCTATTATGGGTCCCTCTTGATACAAATCATACATCAATATGGGTCCCACCATATGTGGGCCTTAAATTAAAAGAAAAGGTACTATGAACACCCACTTTTAATCTTCTTGGACTTTTTCTTCCATCAATGCATTCCATAGCTCCAAGGGATGCATTTCAACGATGGTGATGGTCTTTGAATGGTGGGATTGAGTAGTAGGAGGGTGAGCCATACTAGCTTCTCCTCTCCCGTGGAAATGTTGGATATGGGTTGTTGAGAGAGAGAGAGAGAGAGAGAGAGAGAGAGAGAGAGAGAGAGAGAGATGAGTGATGGGTGAAGAGAGAGAGAGAGAGAGAGAGAGAGAGAGAGAGAGAGAGAGAGATGAGTGATGGGTGAGTGATGAGAAGTGATGGGTGAAGAGAGAGAGAGAGTTGACTTTGAGATTGCTTCGAGATGGGACATGTACTTGACATGTGAGGTGATGTAGTACTTGATTGATGAGATGTGATGTAATTGATTTGAAAGATTACATTGGGTTTGCGAATACGCAGTGTTTTTCTCAATTTGAATGCGGGCTCACATCTTCTGATCTGGGTATCGCTTCGGCATACGAGACACGGCATTGGAACCACGACGACGGTGTGATCACTAGGTTACAAGTCTCCAGTTGAACCGACTCTGGAATACGAAATACGACTCAAGGTCGCACGCAAACGCCTGTAACAGATCGTGAGTCGCCGAAATTTGATCGGGAAGACCGCGGAAGCCTACGAAACAATACGATATAGGATACAGGTCTTACAATAAGAAATTTTGAAATATTTTATTAAAATATAAACTTAAAATAAAAGTAAGTTGTTTTAAATAATATGACATAAATCCGAATCATGAGTCCTAATTCAACTAAATTAGAAATTACCTGAAATAGTAAAATATACTAAAAATTTAAAAAATAAAAATTAATTATACAGGATGATTCCTAGCATGATTAAAAGAAATTCTTAAGAAGACATCAAATGTTAAAAATCTAAAATGAAAAGATACGTCTGGTCCATCGACAACTTATAGTTGCAAAAAAAAAAATAATCAATTTCAATAGATCTATTTCTTATAACATTTCTAGCACTTTTAATCACTGGATTATTTTTATAATTTTTTTAGTAATTCATCAGCAAGTCTAAATTTAATTTCTTTAACAAATTTCATTCCATTTTGAGTTCTAGAAAAAATATAAAAATTCTAGAAGTACCGGCTGTTTGAAATCAACAATTTTCTGTATAGTTTCAAAACGTCTCTATTGCTTCTAATACTTTTTTTAAAAATAATTTTAGTTATTGATTTTTATTTTTTTTTGTAATTTTTTAATTCACAATGGATATTACTTTTGTTCCACTAAATCTTATTTCATTTAAACTTCTATAAAAATGATAAAAACTCCAAAACTACCAGTTGTCTAAAATTGATAATTTTCTACATAGTTCCAAAATGTTCTAAAATTAACCGCCTTTAAATTTATTTTTTATTTTTTATTTATTTTTATATTAAAATAGACTCATCAAAATTTAATCTAACTTTTGAATCATCTCAATTAGATCTGTATTGAATATAAAATACATATTTTTGAAGTCAATAGATTGAAACTGTCAGTTGCTTAACATTGATGTCTGTTGTTGTCCAAATGATGGCAGTGGCACTGTGACTCTGATGGTGGCAGCGTCAACCGCAGCGTAAAAGCTCTCATTTTTCATGGTGGCTCAATGGTGTTCATAGTAGTAAAATAATCAAGAATTTTTGGAATCTAAATTCGTGAAATCTAGGAATTACACTTACTGTTATGTATAATTTTCATTCAACATATTCAGAAAGAAACCTGGTTTAAGGAAAATGCAAATATAGCTTGATCTAAAACTTTTGTTCCCCCAAAAAGTTTTTAATGGTGGACATTCAATCCCTACTATGTGATTCCCTTGAGATTTAGATTTACTTCATTTTTGGGACCATGCTTTATATTGAGTTGAAAAAGCTGATAGACAGAATGAATATACAACACATACAACAAGGTGGGGCCCATGGTTGGGGAAGTTCTCAATATGGTATTACCTGGGTAACACCTAATCCACTCCCCCATGGATTATGTTGGGTTGTTTTTAAAAGTGGTCCATAATTTAGATTATGAGGCGATCTAAAGTCCAACCAACATAGAAATTAACAATTAATTACTTCTAATTAGTGTCGGGACACACCCTGATCCATAACTCAAGTGGTAGGCTGAGCGAAAGATGCATCGTTTCAACACTAAGGTCTTGTTACCGATCCCTATTGAGGGTGGCTAACAATGAAGTGTGAACTGACAATGTTGTGTACTAACAAGCTAACCAAAAAAGTAAAGAAAAAACTAGTGACAGGATAGAAGGAAAAGGGGTCCCTATCTTAGGTGGACCCCATTGATGTATTTATGTGAGATCCATTTTGATCACCGTGTGCATCACACATGCTAGGCCCATGACATAAAAATCAACCTCATCTATGATTAAGGTGGACCACACAAGGGTCCTTACTCATGCTCCGGTGGTAGACTCTCAAGAGTTTCGACACCTGGTCAAGGGTTCAAGTACCTATAAGTGGTGAAATTCCACTAGCATGAGTGTGTGGGGGTGTGTGTGTGCGCGTGCGTTAAAGAAAAAAAAAAAAAAAAAAGATGGACCACACGATTAAAATTAATGTAGCGGGAAAAGCTCACCCTTCAAACTATTTTTCTTGGTGTGGCCCACCTGAATTATTAATGAGCCTAGTTTTTGGGCCCCTAAACTATGTTTTAGTATGACATGCACTTGTTGAAGTGCATTCAATATAATAATCATGGTGGGCCCTATAAAATCAAGACTAAATGTTTCTCTCCCAACTACCATTGTTGTGGCCCACTTGAATCTCAGGCCAGACTAATTTTTTGAATAATAATCATGGTGAGCCAAGATCCAATGTTTCTCTCCCAACTACTATTGTTGTGGCGCACTTGAATCTCAGGCCATCCTAATTTTTTGGCTCTAAAGATGACATGTGATTATACATTTAATGGTTGGAATGGATCTCACATGCACATCATGGTAAGCCCATAAAAAATAAGGGAGTGTGGCCATAAAACTCAATAACTAATAGATAACTAAAAGCTTCTCACTCAGAAGTAAAAATGAGGTCTCATGTCCAACTGACTAGAGTATAGGTTAAGGCCAAACTAGAGATAACTTCTGACCTTTCATGTATATGCCATGTCTAACCCATGTAATAAGTGGACTCCATGATCACCTTTAGAAAAACTCAACAACACTCACTTATTGAGTGGATCACACTTTTCTTTTGCTATTTACTAATGTCGCGATATTGTTTTATAAAGTGTGGCCTAATTAACGTGTAGATAAAATTGAAGGTTGCAGTAAATAATCCTTATGAAGAGGCCAACTTGTTGGAATGGCTGGACATCACATGCACGTAATACTTTACAAGTTATCACCACTCATTGAACAAAAGGCTGGGCCCAAAAAGCAAACAAACAAACAAACTACTCCTTAGGTATGAGTAATTGTTCCCTCCAAGGTAGAGACGTGTAAACGTTGATTTTTGAAGGGGTCCACCATGGTATGTATGTGAGATTTATACCACCGGCCACCATTAGGTCATTTTAAAATATGTGCCTAACATGTGGTTTAAGTGGGTCACAACAAGAGAGATGTCTGCCCTTAATTTTTACAGAACCCATCATAATTATTATATTAAATCCACTCCAACCATTGGTTATCATTCTAAAATATAGTCTTAGGGTTGAGAATTAGGCTCATCAATAGTCAAGTGGACTATACCAAAGAAAACAATTTGAAAAGAGCTTTCCTCTGCACATCGTTTCTAAATGTGTGGTCCACATCAATAACAGATGCAGCTGAATTTTGTCTCACTTGAGATAGGCCCCTGATGGTCAGGTCAGGTTGGATTTTACGATGGAAACAGAAGCCCTTTTTTCTTTTATAAGAGTGCCGCAGCCGGGGAAGCGGATTGGCTAGTGGTGTGCCACCCACAGCAGCTATATAGGACGCGGATCGTGTCCTACCCCGCCGGCCAGGGTTATGTGGCCATGATGTAAGTGTTTTGCCTATGCAGTGCATCGCATTTCCCATATCATTTTAAAGTATAATCATGAAAATAAAACGGGTCCACAGCTCCAATGGAACACACCAAAGGAAGCTGCAGTGATAGTGACCATGGCAGGTGAAACCTTTTCAAGGGTCACCGTGATGGTTTTTTACCATAGAACTGATTCATAAGGTCACGTGGAGATGAAGTGAAAAAGGCCGGGAAGTTTTTAACGGTGGACGTTCAATACCCTTAAAATGATCAGGGAAAATGATGAACAGCATGAATAAAATACTTACAACACTGTGGGCTCCACATATCCCTGCCTGGATGGATTACCGTCCAGGGCAGGGGTAGGATGCAATCCGCGTCCATATATATAGCTGGTGTATTGATGTCAACAAGTTTTGTTAGTCTTATCATGAGGTATATGTTATATCCAAATTGTTCATCCATTTGGCGAGCTTGTCTTAAGGCTTGAACCAAAAAATAAGACAGATCTGAAGATCAAGTGGACCACACTGTAAAAAACAGTGGGAGATTGAATATCTACCATTAAAACTCTTTTGGGGGTGACAAAAGTTTCGAATCAATATGATTTTATTTTTTTTCCTCTTCCTTCGTGTATTTGTGACCTTATTAACAAATTGAATAGAAAATAAACCTGGTGACCCTACGAATTTTTTAACGGTGAAAATCATTATCCTTGCTTCTATTTCCACTGTAGTACATTTGAGCTTTTTATATGATTCCTATGTTGTCTAATGCTCGAAAATGATCTCAAAATATGAATGAACAGTACGCATCTAATAAATATATCACTGTAGGTCCCTTGTAACTTTGATCTCATTTAAACCGTTCATAAAACTCGAGCGCTCGTCTTTACACAACACTTATCTACACCAGCTATATGGCTGATGTGCGGTACACCAGCCAATCCGCTTCCCACCTTTGGATTGTTCGTTATCCAGAAACTCAGATCTGATTCGCGGACGGGCTGATCCGTCTATATCCAAAGGACATGCCAAATGAGGACAGTTAATTGACCATGATAGGGACAGTTTTTATTTAAGTTACTATATGTCACCATCACAATTATTGAATGCATGCTTAGGTACGAAAATGGTCCGGACATACTCTTGTCACGGTTATATGGGCTATGTTAGCTTTGAGCCATGTAAAAAATGGCGGTGACTCTTCAACCGCACACATGGCTTAGATCTAAGGTAATCTACACCGTCCAACTTGCGGGCCAACTGTGGGTAGATCATAACCCTTTTTTGCACAGAGAATATAACATTAACGATCTGATTTTTGCCTTTGAATTTGGACCACTCAATATCCTACTTTTAACCATGTATTTGATATCAATTAATTCGATGGTTATGATTGCTTGATAAGTATTATTTTAGGGACAGGGTTCATCCAGAGTGGGACCCACAATTTACAGGGTCTGGATTTATGTGTGAGAAAATCTTCTTCTCGAAATGAGTTCTAGAAGATAGAAGAACCTGGAAGATAGAGGAACCTGGTATAACGAGTCACATGTTGAGTCTGTGCTACTTGGACATGGTTTTCATGGCACATGCGACAACATGACGCGTGTACGTGAAATCCGACCTCCTGGGCTAAATGGAAGCTGGTCTGCTCAGCAGCATGACCACATTTGTATGAAAAAGTGAACAGTTATGAAAAAGGACCAACGGTCCATATTCGATGCATGCGTGTGGGCCTACCTGATGAGTGGACCAGTTGGAATTTTGGCCAGCACATGTTCACATAGTGAATGTCTGCGATCTGACACACATGTGTCATGTTGGCCTTCATGTCATAAACCCTCGTCCATCTCATGGTGTGTAGAGAAGCTATATATCCGCATGATTTGGTAGGTGTGAAAGTATGTTGAGGAGATACATGGCCTCGCTCATCAGTTGGAACAGATTTTCTCTGATCACAACCCTCATCTGATGGGACACACTGATACTGAAAGATCTAAACCTTCGATAGGTGGCATACGAGTAGACGGTTAAGAGGAAAAATAAAGTAACATTCCACTTTCAATGGATAAAATGTCATATGTAGAAGTGTAATGGTACCCGTACGTCAACCAGTGAGATAATCAAAGCATGACCCATCAAGTCAGGGCCCACCAAATCAACGGTTTGGATCACCAAACAATGCTCCTGGCGTATGGGCCTACCTCAGACAGTTTTTAATACTCATTCGCCGCAGATGTATGGTACAGTCGATCCTAATTTTGTATTTCTATCATGAGAAATTTCTAACCGTACGACCAGTATATGGCCCATTTCCGAGACAAAGCCCACCCCATTTTACTTTTCACAAATACTCCCTAAGTATACGGACGCCTTCCCAAAGGTCGAAAATGCCCCTGCTTTTTCCTTCAACCGGATCGGGCGCTGCTCGAAGACGAGCGCTGACGCTCATCGAACTCCGAGTTAAACGAACGGTTCAAAAGAGATCAACGTTACATGGACCCTACAGTTATGTATTTATTCTATCCACAACGTTCATCCATATTTCGAGATCATTTCAGATCATTATCCTAAAAAAAAAAAATCATATCCAAAGATCAACTGACCACACCACAAAGAGCAGTAGAAAATTGATTTTCACTGTTGAAACTTTTGTTGGGCCCACCATAACATTTATTTTCCATCAAATCTATTCATGAGGTCACAAAGACCTGAATGAATAGGAAAAACAAATTTCATGATGATTCAAAACTTTCAACGATAAACGTTCAAAGTAGAATGATAAAAATATTTGCTACAGTCAGATCTATGGCTACGGATTATAACCGTAGCCATAGATACTATAATCCGTAACAAAAGAGTTCACTTGGGGTGGACGCGCCGAACTGGTGCCTGCCGCGCCACTTACTGACCTGTCCGGCGCGACCACACTAATATGATTGGGTCACGCCCATAGGGTGGTTCCTATCGCTACGGATAATAACCGTAACTAAAATCTATAGCAATAGGTGTTTTATTTTTATTGTGATTTTTTTTTTTTTTTTTATTGTACATGGAGAGTTTTTTCCTATCTATAATTTTCTCTAACACATATTTATATAAATATGTATATATAAGCATATAAAAATTTTTTCTTTTTTTTTTCCATTTTTTTCTTTATTCATTTAACAAGAATATCTTCTAAACTAAAATTAGTTACTAGATGTCCCTTATATGATTTTGGGGTAGGAGAAGCTACTTTAACTAACCAATCTAGTTATTTTTTAAGATTTCATTAGCTCGATGATCGAAAATCCATTTCATTCACTTAGCGGTCAATTTTGTTCATTTTATTTACATGCATTTCACGGTCATTTCTCTTCAATTCATGATCACTTCCATACATTTCACGGTCATCCGAAACATTTTCGTGTTGATTTATGGTCATTTCGACGCATTTCACGGTCAATTTCCTTCACTTCACGGTCATTTGCAAGCATTTTGCGGTCAATTCGCTTCAAACCATGATCATTCTCATGCACTGCACGGTTGTCCGAAACAATTCCGTGTTGATTCACGGTCATTAAGAGGCATTTCACAGTCAAACTCCTTCACTTCACGGTCATTTGCATGCATTTTGTGGTCAATTCGCTTCAAACCATGATCATTCCCTTGCATTTCACCGTCATCCGAAACAATTCCATATTGATTCACGGTCATTTTGAGGCATTTCACAGTCAAACTCTTCACTTCACGGTCATTTGCATGCATTTCACGGTCAATTCGCTTCAAACCATGATCATTCTCATGCATTTCACCGTCGTCCGAAACAATTCCGTATTGATTCACGGTCATTTCGAGGCATTTCACAGTCAAACTCCTTCACCTCATGGTCATTTGCATGCATTTCGCGGTCAATTCGCTTCAAACCACGATCATTTCCATGCATTTCAACATCGTCCGAAACAATTTCGTGTTGATTCACGGTCATTTCGGGGCATTTCATAGTCAAACTCCTTCACTTCACAGTCATTTGCATGCATTTTGCGGTCAATTCGCTTCAAACCATGATCATTCCCATGCATTTCACCGTCGTCCGAAATAATTCCGTGTTGATTCATAGTCATTTCGAGGCATTTCACAGTCAAACTCCTTCACTTCACAGTCATTTGCATGCATTTCGCTGTCAATTTGCTTCAAACCATGATCATTCCCATGGATTTCACGGTCATCCGAAACAATTCCGTGTTGATTCACGGTCATTTTGAGGCATTTCACAGTCAAACTCTTCACTTCACGGTCATTTGCATGCATTTCACGGTCAATTCGCTTCAAACCATGATCATTCTCATGCATTTCACCGTCGTCCGAAACAATTCCGTGTTGATTTACGGTCATTTCGAGGCATTTTACAGTCAAACTCCTTCACCTCATGGTCATTTGCATGCATTTCGCGGTCAATTCGCTTCAAACCATGATCATTTCCATGCATTTCACCATCGTTCGAAACAATTTCGTGTTGATTCACGGTCATTTCGAGGCATTTCACAGTCAAACTCCTTCACTTCACGGTCATTGGCATGCATTTTGCGATCAATTCGCTTCAAACCATGATCATTCCCATGCATTTCACCGTCGTCCGAAATAATTTCGTGTTGATTTACGGTCATTTCGAGGCATTTCACAGTCAAACTCCTTCACTTCACGGTCATTTGCATGCATTTCGCGGTCAATTTGCTTCAAACCATGATCATTCCCATGCATTTCATCATCGTCCGAAACAATTCCATGTTGATTCACGGTCATTTCGAGGCATTTCACAGTCAAACTCCTTCACTTCACGGTCATTTGCATGCATTTCGCGGTCAATTCGCTTCAAACCATGATCATTCCCATGCATTTCACGGTTGTCCGAAACAATTCTGTGTTGATTCACGATCATTTCGAGGCATTTCATAGTCAAATTCCTTCATTTCATGGTCATTTGCATGCATTTTGTGATCAATTCGGTTCAAACCATGATCATTCCCATGCATTTCACTGTTGTCCGAAACATTTTCGTGTTAATTCATGGTCATTTTGAGGCATTTCACAGTCAAACTCCTTCACTTGATGGTCATTTGCATGCATTTTGCAGTCAATTCGCTTCAAACCATGATAATTCCCATGCATTTCACCATCGTCCGAAACAATTCCGTGTTGATTCACGGTCATTTCGAGGCATTTCACAGTCAAACTCCTTCACTTCACAGTCATTTGCATGCATTTTGCGGTCAATTCGCTTCAAATCATGATCATTCCCATGCATTTCGCGGTTATCCAAAACAATTCCGTGTTGATTCACGGTCATTTCAAGGCATTTCACAGTCAAACTCCTTCACTTCACGGTCATTTGCATGCATTTCGCGGTAATTCGCTTCAAACCATAATCATTCCTATGCATTTCACCGTCGTCTGAAACAATTCCGTGTTGATTCACGGTCATTTCGAGGCATTTCACAGTCAAACTCCTTCACTTCACGGTTTAGGTTATAGATTTTGGGATTTGATAATGGGTTCAGGTTTAAGTTATAGGTTCTAGTTTAGGTTATAGGTTATAGGTTTAAGTTAAGGTTTAGGTTTAGGGTTTTGGGAATTGTGAATGGGTTCAGGTTTAAGTTATAGGTTTTGGTTTTGGTTTAGGTTATAGGTTATAGGTTTAAGTTAAGGTTTTGGTTTAGGTTTAGGTTATAGGTTTTGGGATTTGAGAATGGGTTCGGGTTTAGGTTATAGGTTTTGGTTCGGGTCTAGGTTAAAGGTTTTGGTTTAGGTTAAGGTTTAAGTTTTGGTTATAAGTTTTTGTATAGGTTATAGGTTTTGGGATTTGAGAATATGTTCTAGTTTAGGTTATAGGTTTTGGTTTTGAGAATGGATTCGGGTTTAGGCTATAGGTTTTGGTTTTAATTTAGGTTATAGGTTTTGGTTTAGGTTATTGGTTTTGGGATTTGAGAATAGGTTCGGATTTAGGTTATAGGTTATGATTTTGAGAATGGGTTCGGGTTTAGGCTATAGGCTTTGGTTTTAGTTTAGGTTATAGGTTTTGGGATTTGAGAATGGGTTCAGGTTTAGGTTATAAGCTTTGGTTTTAGTTTAGGTTATAGGTTTTGGGATTTGAGAATGGGTTCGAGTTTAGGCTATAGGTTTTGGTTTTAGTTTAGGTTAAAGGTTTTGGGATTTGAGAATGGGTTCGGGTTTAGGTTATAGGTTTTGGTTTAGGTTATAGGTTATAGGTTTAGGTTAAGGTTTAGGTTTAGGGTTTTGGGATTTGAGAATGGGTTCGGGTTTAAGTTATAGGTTCTGATTTTGGTTTAGGTTATAGGTTATAGGTTTAAGTTAAGGTTTTGGTTTAGGTTTAGGTTATAGGTTTTGGGATTTGAGAATGGGTTCGGGTTTAGGTTATAGGTTTTGGTTCTAGTCTAGGTTAAAGGTTTTGGTTTAGGTTAAGGTTTAAGTTTATGTTATAGGTTTTAGTTTAAGTTATAGGTTTTGGGATTTGAGAATAGGTTTGGGTTTAGGTTATAGGTTTTGGTTTTGAGAATGGGTTCGGGTTTAGGCTATAGGTTTTGGTTTTAGTTTAGGTTATAGGTTTAGGTTTAGGTTATAGGTTTTGGGATTTGAGAATGGGTTCGGGTTTAGTTTATTGGTTTTGGTTCTGGTCTAGGTTAAAGGTTTTGGTTTAGGTTAAGGTTTAAGTTTAGGTTATAGGTTTTGGTTTAGGTTATAGGTTTTGGGATTTAAGAATAGGTTCGGGTTTAGGTTATAGGTTTTGGTTTTAAGAATGGGTTCGGGTTTAGGCTATAGGTTTTGGTTTTAGTTTAGGTTATAGGTTTTGGTTTAGGTTATAGGTTTTGGGATTTGAGAATAGGTTCGGGTTTAGGTTATAGGTTTTGGTTTTGAGAATGGGTTCGGGTTTAGGCATAGGTTTTGGTTTTAGTTTAGGCTATAGGTTTTAGTTTAGGTTATAGGTTTTAGGATTTGAGAATAGGTTCGGGTTTAGGTTATAGGTTTTGGTTTTGAGAATGGGTTCGGGTTTAGGCTATAGGTTTTGGTTTTAGTTTAGGTTATAGGTTTTGGGATTTGAGAATGGGTTTGGGTTTAGTCTATAAGTTTTGGTTTTAGTTTAGGTTATAAGTTTTAGGATTTGAGAATGGGTTCGGGTTTAGGTTATAGGTTTTGGTTTGAGAATGGGTTTGGGTTTAGGCGATAGATTTTGGTTTTAGTTTAGGTTATAGGTTTTGGTTTAGGTTATAGGTTTTGGAATTTGAGAATGGGTTCAAGTTTAAGTTATAGGTTTTGGTTTTAATTTTGGTTTAGGTTATAGGTTATAGGTTTATGTTAAGGTTTAAGTTTAGGTTTTAGGATTTGAGAATGGGTTCGGGTTTAGGTTATAAGTTTTGGTTTCGGTTTAGGTTATAGGTTAACGGTTTAGGTTAGAGGTTTTGGGATTTGAGAATGGGTTCGGGTTTAGGTTATAGGTTTTAGTTTTAAGAATGGGTTCAGGTTTAAGTTATAGGTTTTGGTTTTAGTTTAGGTTATAGGTTTTAGTTTAGGTTATAGGTTTTAGGATTTGAGAATGGGTTTGGGTTTTGGTTATAGGTTTGGGTTTTGAGAATGGGTTCAGGTTTAGGCTACAAGTTTTGGTTTTAGTTTAGGTTATAGGTTTTGGTTTAGGTTATAGCTTTTGGGATTTGAGAATGGGTTCGGATTTAGGTTATAGGTTGGTTTTGGTTTAGGTTATAGGTTTTGGTTTAGGTTATAGGTTATAGGTTTATGTTACGGTTTAGGTTTAGGTTTTGGGATTTGAGAATGGGTTCAGGTTTTGGTTTTGGTTTAGGTTATAGGTTTAAGTTAAGGTTTTGGTTTAAGTTTAGGTTATTGGTTTTGAGATTTGAGAATGGGTTCGGGTTTAGGTTATAGGTTTTGGTTATAGGTTTTGATTTAGGTTAAGGTTTAGGTTATAGGTTTTGGGATTTGATAATGGGTTCAGGTTTAGGTTATAGGTTTTGGTTTTGATTTTGGTTATACGTTTTGATTTAGGTTATAAGTTAATGGTTTAGGTTTAGGTTTAGGTTATAGGTTTTGGGATTTGAGAATGGGTTCGGGTTTAGGTTATAGGTTTTGGTTTTATTTTTGGTTATAGGTTTTGATTTAGGTTAAGGTTTAGGTTTAGGTTATAGGTTTTGGATTTGGTTTAGGTTTAGGTTATAGGTTTTTGGATTTAACAATGGGTTATGGTTTAGGTTTAGGAAATCAGGTTCAGGTTCGGGATTGAGTTTAAGTTTGGGTTTTCAAGTTTAGGTTTATGTTTAGGTTAGGGAGTTGAGATTAGGATTAGGTGTAGGTTTAACTTTAGGGAATTGAGTTTAGGTTATAGGTTTAGGAAAATGTTAGGTTTAGGTTATAGGTTTTGGGATTTGGGAATAGTTTTAGGTTATAAGTATAGGTTTAGGTTAGGTTATAGGTTAAGGTTTAGGGATTTGAGTTTAAGTTTAGGCTAAGGTTTAGGTTTAGGGAATTGAATTTAGGTTATAGGTTTTGGGAAAGGTTAGGTTTAAGTTATAGGTTTTGAGATTTGAGAATAGTTTTAGGTTATGAGTATAAGTTTAGGTTAGGTTATATGTTAAGGTTTAGGGATTTGAGTTTAGGTTATAGGATTAGGTTTAGGTTTAGGTTTAGGGATTTGAGTTTAGGTTATAGGATTAGGTTTAGGTTTTAGGTTTTACGTTTAGGTTTAGGTTTGGGTTTGGGTTTTGGGATTTGAGAATGGGTTCGGGTTTAGGTTATAGGTTTTGGTTTCAGTTTAGGTTATAGGTTTTGGGATTTGATAATGGGTTCAGGTTTAGGTTATAGGTTTTGGTTTCGGTTTAGATTATAGGTTTTGGGATTTGATAATGGGTTCGGGTTTAGGTTATAGGTTTTGGTTTTGGTTTTGGTTATACGTTTTGATTTAGGTTATAAGTTAATGGTTTAGGTTTAGGTTATAGGTTTTTAGATTTGAGAATGGGTTCGGGTTTAGGCTATAGGTTTTGGTTTTGGTTTTGGTTATAGGTTTTGGAATTTGAGAATGGGTTTGAGTTTAGGTTATAGGTTTTGGTTTTGGTTTAGGTTATAGGTTATAGGTTTAGGTTAAGGTTTTGGTTTAGGTTTAGGTTATAGGTTTTGGTTTTCGTTTAGGTTATAGGTTGTGGGAATGGCCGTGAAGCGAAGTGAATTGACCGTGAAGTGCGTCGAATTGATCGTGAATGAACACGGAATCGCTAGGAATGACCGTGAAATGCATGGAAATGACGGTGAAGTGAAGCGATTTGACCGCGAAGTGAGTGGAAATGGTCGTGAAGTGAAGTGAATTGACCTTAAAGTGCGTCGAATTGACCGTGAATGAACACGGAATCACTAGGAATGACCGTGAAATGCATGAAAATGACGGTGAAGTGAAGTGAAATGACCGCGAAGTGCACGAAAATGGCCGTGAAGTGAAGTGAATTGACCATGAAGGGCGTCAAATTGACCGTGAATGAACACATAATCGTTAGGAATGACCGTGAAATGCATGGAAATGATGATGAAGTGAAGTGAAATGACCACGAAGTGCGTGAAAATGGCCGTGAAGTGAAGTGAATTGACCGTGAAGTGCGTTGAATTGACCGTGAATGAACACGGAATCGCTAAGAATGACCGTGAAATGCATGAAAATGACGGTGAAGTGAAGTGAAATGGCCGCGAAGTGCGTGGAAATGGCCGTTAAGTGAAGTGAATTGACTGTGAAGTGCGTCGAATTGAACGTGAATGAACACGGAATCGCTAGGAATGACCGTGAAATGCATGAAAATGACGGTGAAGTGAAGTGAAATGACCGCGAAGTGCGTGGAAATGGCCGTGAAGTGAAGTGAATTGACCGTAAAGTGCGTCGAATTGACCGTGAATGAACACGGAATCCCTAGGAATGACCGTGAAATGCATGGAAATGACGGTGAAGTGACCGCGAAGTGCGTGAAAATGGCCATGAAGTGAAGTGAATTGACCGTGAAGTGCGTCAAATTGACCGTGAATGAACACGGAATCACTAGGAATGACCGTGAAATGCATGGAAATGACGGTGAAGTGAAGTGAAATGACCATGAAGTGCGTGGAAATGGCCGTGAAGTGAAGTGAATTGACCGTGAAGTGCGTCAAATTGACCGTGAATGAACACGAAATCTCTAGGAATGACCGTGAAATGCATGGAAATGACGGTGAAGTGAAGTGAAATGACGGCGAAGTGCGTGGAAATGGCCGTGAAGTGAAGTGAATTGACCATGAAGCGCATCGAATTGACCGTGAATGAACACGAAATCGCTAGGAATGACCGTGAAATGCATGAAAATGATGGTGAAGTGAAGTGATTTGACCGCGAAGTGCATGGAAATGGTCGTGAAGTTAAGTGAATTGACCGTGAAGTGCGTCGAATTGACCGTGAATGAACACGGAATCGCTAAGAATGACCGTGAAATGCATGAAAATGATGGTGAAGTGAAGTGAAATGACTGCGAAGTGCATGGAAATGGCCATGAAGTGAAGTGAATTGACCGTGAAGTGCGTCGAATTGATCGAGAATGAACACGGAATCGGTAGGAATAACCGTGAAATGCATGGAAATGATGGTGAAGTGAAGTAAAATGACCGCGAAGTGCGTGGAAATGGCCGTCAAGTGAAGTGAAATGACCGTGAAGTGCGTCGAATTGACCGTGAATGAACACGGAATCACTAGGAATGACCGTGAAATGCATGAAAATGACGGTGAAGTGAAGTGAATTGACCGCGAAGTGCGTGGAAATGGTCGTGAAGTGAAGTGAATTGACCGTGAAGTGCGTCAAATTGACCATGAATGAACACAAAATCGCTAGGAATGACGGTGAAATGCATGGAAATGACGGTGTAATGAAGTAAAATGACCGTGAAGTGCGTGGAAATGGCCATGAAGTGAAGTGAATTGACCGTGAAGTGCGTCAAATTGACCGTGAATCAACACGGAATTACTGGGAATGACCGTGAAATGCATGAAAATGATGGTGAAGTGAAGTGAATTGACCGCGAAGTGCGTGAAAATAGCCGTGAAGTGAAGTGAATTGACCATGAAGTGTATTTTTAACCATCGACCCGATAAAATCTCAGAAAATTACTATATTAGATAGCTAAATTAGCTTCTCCTACCCCAAAATCATATATGGTACGTTATGTAACTCATTCTAGTTTAGGAGATATGCTTGTTAAATAAATAGACAAAGAAATGAATTAAGAGATAGAAAAATATTTTTATATACTTATATATACATATTTACATAATTATGTATTTGAGAAAAATGTAAGGGAGAAAAAGTTCTCCCCATTTTTTTAAAAAAAAAACCATAAAAAAATCACAAAAAAATAAAGAACTTATTGGTATGGATTAGCTACGGTTATTATCCGTAGCCATAGGCACCATCCTAGATAGGCCAGCAAGTGGCGCGGGAGGCCGCTTGTTCGGCGCGCCCACCCCGGATGGAATCTATTGCTACGGAGTATTTATCTATGGCTACGGTTATAATCCGTAGCTATAGATCTGACCGTAGCAAATGATTTTATCATTTTGCTTTGAACGTCTACTGTTGAAACCCTTTCAGGAGTCACGGAAGTTTTGGATCATTACGAAATTTATTTTTCCTATTCATCCAGGTCTTTGTGATCTCATGAATAGATTGGATGGAAAATAAATGTTTTGGTGGGCCCTACAAAAGTTTCAACGGTGAAAATCAATTTTCTGCTGCTCTTTGTGGTGTGGTCCAGTTAATCTTTGTATGTATATATATATATATATATATATATATATATATATATATATATATATATATTTGGATAATGCTCTGAAATGATCTCAAAATATGGATGAACGTTGTGGATATAATAAATACATAACTGATGGGCCATGTAACGTTGATCTCCTTTGAACCGTTCGTACAACTGAGAGTTCGAGGAGTGTTAATGCTTAAAGGAAAAATAGGGGCATTTTTGACCTTTTGCAAGGCATCCGTACACCCGGGGAGTATTATTGGAAAGTAAAATGCGGTGGGCTTCGTCTCAGGAATGGGCCATATAGTGGTCGTACAGTTGGAAATTTCTCTTATATCATTCTTGGGCTCATGCCTAAAGCCAAATGGATGGTGCCGCGGGTTCAATCAAACACAAGGCTACACATGTTAAAAATGACTCATATTTAATTAAGCATATACGGTTAAGGTTAAGATTGTATAGATGTGCTAGGGTTATATTTGACTGGATGGAGTTTGATTAGACGCTTTTTAGATTCAGGCGCCAAGTTAGCAATCGAATCAGGCTTGTAAAGATTGACCTGAGTGTCACGTCACTAGTATTACAAAAACCAGGTGATTTAGAAGGAGAGGATTAGATCTTATTAAAGAAAACTTTTTGCCTAGAATCAATGACTTTTCTTTCAATGTTGATTTTGGGCTTTTGAGTTTTACAGTAACATAGTAATAAATGGAATTTTTTTTTAAAAAAAACTATATTCACCAATTTTATTAATTTATAATTAAAGCTCATTACAATCAATGAGAAAATAAAAATACTCAAAGAAATAAATAGAAGATAAATATCTCTGATGGCTTGTGTGGATGACCAATTGAGGCAGATGAGCAGCAAGATGTGATCATGGTGTGATCTTCCAATAAGGACTTAGTCAATCGTAAATCTATTGACGGTGGGTTGCGGATATTTATACTATTATTGTGCAATTGCAGCGATGACATTGGACAACGAAGATCTAAGCTATCGTAAACTCGGGACATTCTATAAAGAGGTTGAACATAAGTGGAGAGATTTAAACTTAAATTAAGATGCACAACATTGCACCATGTATAGAGATTTTGTTTAGTGTGGTAAGTAGCATCGAGACCTGGCAACATCTTATTGATTCATGTGGAGGCTTAAGGAATGGTAGACTGGCCCCATGCATGTAACAAGGGTACGGTTTGCTGTGGTTTGCCCCAGTCAGCCAGTTGACTCATCTGGCTGGCTCTTTTTGAGGCCCACCTATTTTATATCCATGTTGTTCACCTGTTTTGTAGCTCATTTCAAGGAATGGACTCAAAATTGAAGCAGATTCATAGCTCGAATTAAGTGAGCTACACCACATGAAATAGTAGTGATTGAACTCCCACCATTAAAATCTTCTCAGAGTTAAAAAAGTAATGGGTTAGACTAATATTTGTGTTTTTTCTTCACTCGGGTCTATGTGACTTTCTAAATAAGTTGGATGACAAATAAATGGATGCCGATTGCATCCTATCCTACCCATCTCTAGCCACAAATGGACAATTCTCTAGACCAGACCACCATGTGATGTTTCTGTTTATCCATGCTGTTGATCTCTTTTCTCAAATAATTTTAAGATATGACTACAAAAAAGAGGTAAATCCCATGCTCAAATGAATCACACCACATATTACTCTTCCATTTAATAAAAATTGCATTTAATATTTTGTGCATGGAATGCAACTAGGCTTATTATTCGGTGTGGTCCACTTAATCTTTGGATTTTTGTACACATAGCTTAAAATGATCCGAATGAACTACCCATTCATGGCTAGAGATGGTAGAGGATGCAATCCGTATCTCAAATAAACATCACAGTGGGCCCTACGAAGGTTTTAAGAGTGGGTGTTATTATCGCATTGTTTCTCATGGAGTGATCCACTTGGAGCTTTGGATTGGTTCATTTTTTGGCTCATGCCTTAAAATGAGCCAGTAAAATGGATGGACGGCATGGATATAAACCACATGCATCACGGTAGACCCCACAACGCACCAAGTCACCGCACAAAGTCACCAGTTGGGTTTACCCTTCAATATGGGCCACAGCTAGCACAAAAAATAGTGGTGATAGAACGTCCACTGTAATTTTTATTTGTCATCGAACTTGTTGATACGGTAATACGTAATTGAACGGAGGGATAGTATCTTGCAGGTCATGACTCGAGTAAAAAGGAGGTGATCGTACGTAGAATTTATTTGTAATTGTGTCAAAGTTTTGTAAGCCCACCAGAATGTATGTATTTTACCTATGTCGTGCATTTATTTTGCCAGCTAGCCTATTCAAACCTCAAGTGGACCAAACTGTAGAAAACAGTAGGGATGACCGTTGAAAACTTCTTAAAGCCCATCAAATTTTAAATCTAGCTGATATTTGTCTCATCCCTTCATCCAGAGTTAAGTGACTTGATGAATAGGTTGGGTTCAGGAAGTTTTCAACGGTGAGCGTTCAATCTTCACTTTTTCTTGTGGTTAGGTCCACCTGAATTTTGGAGCTGCCTCAAAAACTCATGCACTAAAAGAGCTTAGATAATAGATGGACGGTAAGGATAAAACAAGATCTTTGACACCAGGCTGGTATTGGGTTCACCTGCCAAAACCGCCCACGTGGTTGTTGTATGTTTCAATCAGCACCGTTTCCTATGATTTTGGTCCTAGGCCCATGATGCAGACGGGAAGAAATTGACGTGACATTTTTTGCCATAAAGGACTATGCCAGCCGAACTACTCGTCCTGACATGCTTAAAGCTAATCGAGCAGCACGTGTGGGAAAATGTGTTCTAGATTTACTCCGTCCATCAGATGGGCCACCGAACATCAGACAAATCAAATACTTGGTGGGCCACACCATGGGAAAATTCACGTGGTGTGGTGCGTTGCGTCAGATGAGTGGATTGGTAGACCCATGCATTATTTGGAGATTTTAACGGTGGGACTTGCACCATTTGAATCGGACTGATTTTTTGGCCACGGTCCAAAGACAGGGTGGCCCACCTGATGGACGGAGTGGATCTACTCCACATGAAGTCCTCTATCCACGTCAGCAAATAGTCACGCCCCTGCATGCAGCGTTTTCGTTTCCAAGAGGGGAATTATCCGAAAGCGGATTGGCAGGTGTACCACACACCACCGATGTTACTGGTGGGAGTTCTGTACGTCCCATCATGGGCTATGTGTTATATCCCAACCGTCCATCTACTTGGTGAGTTCTTCATGAGGCTTGAGCCGAAAAATAAGACAGATCCAAAATTCAGGTGGACCACGCTGTAAAAAGCAGTAAGATATTGAACGTTTGTCATTGAAAAGCTTTTGGGGGTCACAGAAAATTTGGATCACTGTGCTATTTGTATTTTCTTTTCATCCAGGTCTTTGTGACATTACGAACAGATTGGATGGAAATTAAACGTTACGGTGGGCCTAAGAATGTTTTAAAGATGAGAATCAAGGTCCCCACTGCTATTTGTGGTGTGGTCCACTTGAGATTTGGAAATTGTTCTTTTTTGGAATCAAGTTCTATGATGATCTCTCCAAATGGATGAACGGTGTAGATATGATAACTACATCATTTTGAGGCCCACATAACTTTGATCTCCTTTGAACCGTTTGTACAATACAACTCGGAGCTCCCATCAGCTGGATGGGTGGTGTGTAGTAAACCAACCAATCCGCTTCTGAATTATCTGATCCGAAAAGCTACGCGTAACGTGATCCCGACACGACCACAATCAGGAGGAAGTGGGGCCCACCTCCCATCATTTTCCGAACGTTGATTAGATGACGATAAGATTACCGTGAGATATCTGAACAAAACAGCTGTTGGGATACGGAGACGCTCAGACGTTGCTCAGGAGTTGGGGAAATCCCTGAATACATGAATAGAAAAACGAAACGAAACCCACAGCTACTTGATGGGTTTAAATTTTCGAGGTGGGGCCCACCACACGTCTGACTGACTATGGTGTTCTTTTTCTGCTCGACTGGGATTTTGTTAGAATCATGTGCCCTGCTTCACAGCTTTCACGGGGACGGACGCATAGGAGACGGATTGGCTACTCCCCCTGACACCAGCCCCGTGGCTGGTGGTCGGTGCTCAGTGGGCCCCACCATGATGTATGTTTTTCATCCATTTTTACGTATCATTTGATGGCTTGATACAAAAAATTATTGGGATATAAATCTTAGGTGGACCACACCACATGAGATAAATAATGAATGAAAATTCACCATTAAAATTCTCCTAAAGCCTATTGTACTGTTTAATTGACATCTAATCCGTTGATTTGGTCACAAAGACCCAAATGAAGGGAAAAAGTAAATATTAGCTTGATCCAAAACTTTTATGGTTCCAAAACGTTTTTAATGGTCAAAATTCATTCAACACTGTTTCTTGTAATGTGGTCGAAGATTGAGATATAATTCCTTTTTTTTTTTCACATATAAAATGATATATAAAAATAGATGGATGGCATGGATGAAACACATACATCATGGTGGGCCCCACAGAGCACCGACCATCAGCAAATGGCGGGTGTCATGGGGAGTAGCCAATCCGTTCCCGGACGCATATTGACTGCGAAAGCCTTACGTGGGAACTTCTTCCAAGTTAGGTGGGCCCCACTGTCATGCTTGTTAGAAGTCACTCCATTCATCCGTTTTTCCTGATCATATTCAAGGACATGGGCCTAAAAATAAGCAGACATAAAACTCAAGTGGGCCCCACTACTGAAAAAGGTGAGGATTGAATGTCCACCCTTGAAACATTCGTGGGGCCTAAGAAATTTTGTAATCGAATAATATTTTTGTGTTTGCATTTCATCCCATTAGGAATGACCTTATGAACGGTACGGATGGAATATATACATCACGGTGAATCCTAGGAAGATTTCAAGGGTAGGCATTTCCCTATCCACTTTTTCCAGTTGTGTGGTCCACTTGAGTTTTGGATCTGCGTCGATTTTAAGCCCATGTCCTAGCATGATCTGAAAAGACGGATGGACAGAATGGATTTCTAACAAACATCACGGTGGGCCCCACTTACCTACGGTCCTTTGGCAGACAATCCGGGCCTATGGAGTGACCTGGTTCCTGCCGTTGGCTGCTATGTATGTCAGCGATCCAAGCCATTCAGCTGTAAGCTTACACTGTGAACATGCGCTGGAGTGACATGTTCAACGATCAGAAACATGATCTCATGGGACCCACTAAAATTGAAAGATCAAGATCCAGACCTTTGGTAGGTGGCCTACTAATGGACGGTTAAGAATAAAAATAAAGCAACATTCCATATTCAGTAGATAAAAGATCAAAATGTAGTAAGTTTTGAGACCTCCCCATCAGGGAGCTTTGAGAGATGCTCCATCAAGTTAGGGGCCCACAAAATCAACGGTTTGGAATATCGCACGTGATTAGTGAAAAGTCGCTGCTACAGATTGGACGTACGTGTTGGACTCACGTGTGAATTTCTTGCCCTAATTTTTGGTACATAGCGTGTCCAAAGTGGAAGCGGATTGGCTGGTGGCTGGTTTACCACACACTTATACGTACGCGTGGTGCATAGACGAGCACCGACGCTCCTCGAGCTCCGAATTGTACGAACGGTTCAAAGGATATTAAAGTTACATGCGTTCTACAGTGATGTATTTATTATATCTAAGCCGTTCATCGAGCTCCGAGTTGTACGAACGGTTCAAAGGATATCAAAGTTACATGGGCTCCAAAGTGATGTATTTATTATATTTAAACTGTTCACCTATTTTTAGAGATCATTTTAAATTTCAAACATAAACCATATCCAAAGATCATCTGGACCACACCACAAATAGCAGCAGAGATAATGATTTTCACCGTTAAACAATTTATAGGGCCCACTATAATGTTTATTTTCCATCTGGTCTGTCCGTAAGGTGAAAAGTACCTGAATGAAGAAGAAAAAAATAAAATCATATTAATCCAAAACTTTTTTGACCCCAAAAATGGTTTCAATGGTTGATGTTCAATCCCCCGCTTTTGTCAGTGTAGTCCACTTGATAGTTAGATCTATCTTATTTTTTGTCCCAAGCCTTAAGACAATCTCGCTAAATGAATGGACTATTTGAATACAATACATACCTCATTATCAAACTCATGAAACTCATTGACACCAATACAGCAGCTATATAGCTGGTGTGACGTAGACCAGCCAATCCGCTTCCGTCCAAAGTAGGGACAAGACAACGTAATAGATGGAATCACGTGGTTGCTTCAACCGCAGGAAGTATGCCCAGCGTACTAGCTGGGTTAGTGGGACGCAGATGCTGTGGATCCGTTATTAACGGGCCCACAGTAATGTAATTGTTTTATATCCATTCCATTCATCCGTTTTTCCTGCTCATCTTAAGATACGAACCAAGAAATAAAGGAGATGCAAATGCCAGGTGGACCATGTCTAAGGAAACAGTGACGTTTGAATGCTCACCGTTAAAAACATCCTAAGGCCCACCGTAATGTTTATTTGCCATCCAATACGTTGATAAGGTCACCTAGACAAGCATGCGTGAATGGAAAACGAAAATATTAGCTTGAACCAAAAACAAAACTTTTATGTGTCACTTATGTTTTCGCAGGTGTGGTCCGTCTAAGACTTTGATATGCATCATTTTGGGCTCATACTCCAAGTAAGGCACATGCATTATATGGATTTTGGATATTGTTAATTAGTAATTATGAAAATTTGAAATTAAAATTAATTATAAAAATAAATTAAAATTTTGAATAATGAAAATTTTAAAAAGCTTATTTAATTTCAAGTACGACGAAAGTTACTTGGCTTGAAATTGATTTGTTCTTATTTGGACGATGTCCATAGTACAACAAGAATATTATACATCAATCTTCAGGATACCCTCAAATGATGCTTTGTCACATTGGCGCACTCGATGTATGAAGACCCGAATCGTCAACGATGTCTTACTCAAAGACTTAACTAGATGAATAAAAAACAAAATCATTATATAGATTTGAAGTGAGAGAGAGAGAGAAAGAGAGTCGAAAGATTGAATTAATTATAAATTGGGAGAGAAGTCTCATATACAAACTTCAAAGGTTGCCTCGAATGAGTATATACGCACCACTACCGGCAATCATGATTGTTGGATTTTTAAAGAAGAAAGCTTGTTTTTCATTTTCTGGCTCTGTTCGGAAATACAAAACAAATAATCATACTGGCTGACCGTTGCGAAAAGAAAACTTTTATGTTTGTAGGTATACTCACGCACGCACACCATACCACACCGCACCGCATCGCGTCATGGCCTAGCCCAACGCGCTCAAGCGTGTGTAGTTCATGGCATATATTGGGGCTCATGCCACTGTTTTAAGATCTTATTTTAAACTATATAAGAATTTGATTAATTTACTTACTTTGTTTTCTTTACCTTCAATTTTATAACTATCAAGTTAATCCATGTATATGTTTTCTTCTAAATTCTCATTCAAAAAAGTTGTCTTGACATCTATTTGATATACAAGAAGTTTGCATATAAAGGTTAAGGCTATAAGGAATTTAATAGAAGATATCCTAACTACAGGAGAATATGTATCCTAACTATAGGAGAATATGTATCAAAGTAGTGTATCCCTTCACTCTGTTTGAAATCCTTAGCCAGTAATTTAGCTTTAAATTTATTAATGGTACCATCAAGTTTTAACTTTTTCCTAAAAATCCATTTACATTTTTTTTTCCAGGTAGCAAAACTACTAATTCATCATTTATAACTTCTTTTCATGAGGATATATAATGTGAATTGATAGCTTCTGTATAGGTTAAAAGATTATCCTCAAGAAAAAAAGTATAGAATTATCTCATAAGTTAGTTTCTTTCATAATTCTTATGCTCCTCATTGATTCTATTTCTTCTACATTTTCTCTTTTTGTATTCTTACTATTTGAGGCAATCCTTGAAGCATAATTATTTTTAATTTCTTTAGATGCAACTTTCATTGAAAAAATATTCACAAAGAATTCTACATCTCTTACTTAAATGATAATGTTAGGGTCTAGAATTTTATCCTTATATTTCGAAATTAAGAATCTGTAGGCTGTATTATTTTCTATGTATCCTATAAAAACAATCTATTTTTTTTTAAAAAAAACCTAATTTCCTTTTCTTAGTTTTCGGTAACACTACTTTTCTAAGCATCCCCATACTTCAAAAATATTTAAGCTAATAGGATGTTTCTGTTACAAGACATGATTTGGAAAAACATATTATATATTGTCTTGAGTAAAATACAACTCACATTTACGCTAGAATGAAGGAAAAATAAAAATAAAAACAATGAAGAATAATGAAGATAAAGATACAGATGAGCTGGAATGTAATAAAAGAAAGATACAGATGAGTTGGAATGGGTGAGTTCATATCACGAGTCTGAGGGGTTTGGTTTCGGATTCGTTTCTTCAACACTCTCCATTAAATTAAGTCAGAAGATATTTGAAATGCCAAGCTTGGAAGTGATTGTGTCATGCCGGTCACGTGAAAGAGGTTTAGTGAAAACATCTGCCAGTTTGTCCCCAGTGCGAACATGTGGAGTGACAATTTCATGGGACTTAATTTTCTCTCGAATAAAATGGCAGTCCACCTTAATAGCCTTTGTGCACTCATGGAAGATCAGATTGTTAGAAATGTGAATGTCAGCCTGATTATCACACATCATTTGCATAGGTATAGATGGAGAGAGGCCAAGCTCGGTCATGAATTTCTTTAGCCAAAGTAACTCACAAGTGAGATAGGCCATAGCCCTATATTCAACCTCAACACTAGATCGAGCAACAACTGACTATTTCTTACTTTTCCAAGTAACTAAATTTTCCCCCAAAAAATGAGCAATAAGCTGTTGTAGATTTCCGATCATCTTTGACATCGGCCCAGTCTGCATAAAAAAAAAAGCGAAAATAGACAAGTATTCATGTTTTGAATAAAGAAAACCCTTACCAGGAGAGACTTTGAGATAACGAAGAACATGAAACGCAACATCTAAATGGACAGCCCGTGGTGAGTGTAAAAACTAACTGAGCATACTCACACCATAAGAGATATCAGGTCTTGTAATAATCAGGTAAATAAATCGGCCAATGAGTCGTTGATAAGGACTAAGATCAGAGAGAGACTCACCATTGAGAGAGGTGAGCTAATGATTAACCTTAAGAGGAGTAGCAACAAATTTATAGCTTAGCATGCATGTCTCTTTAAGTAAGTCCAGTGCATATTTCCTCAGACATAAGGAAATATCATGGCGAGAATAAGCAATCTCAATGCCAAGAAAATAATGCAAGGAGCCCAAATCTTTTACCACAAAGGTGTTAGAAACATGTGATTAAATGCCGGATATAGTAGTAGAATCATCGCCCATAACAATGATGGCATCAATGTAGACCGAGACCACTGTGAGCCCATTGATGGTGCGCTTCCAAAAAACAGAATGATTGGAGCTACACTGGTAAAAGTGGGTAGCCTGCATGGCATGAGTAAATTTGTCAAACCACGCCTGTGGTGACTGCTTGTGGCCATAGATGGACTTGTGAAGGTGATAAACTTTATGTTCCTCTCTCTTACGATAAAACCCAGGAGGTAAGGACATATACACTTCTTCATGAAGGTTACCATGTAAAAAATCAATCTTGACATCCAGTTGATGCATTGGCCAACTCAAATTTGTAGCCATAGATAAGAGAACTCGAATAGAATTTATTTTTGCAACCAGGGTAAAAGTCTATGTGTAATCAATGTCATAAGTTTATGTGAAGCCTTTTGCAACAAGGCATCCTTTGTACCGATCAATGGTACCATCAGGGTTATGCTTGACAGTGTAAACCTACTTATAGCGCACAACATGTTTTCCGGCTAATAAATCAACAAGCTCTCATGTTTGATTTTTTTTTTTTTAAGGCATTCATCTCCTCAAGCATAACATGCTTCCAGTGAGAGTGTGTGAAGGCCACATCCACTTGTGTAGGAATAGAGATAGAATTAACATTAGCAATAAAAGTTCTCTAGAATGAAGATAATGACTGATAGGAAACGAAATGCTGAATAGAACGAAATGCATGGATTAATACATTTCCACAGAGAAGTAGAAAATTCGAGTCAGGAGCAGACCTTGGAGCGCCTGATGATGGTGGAGGCAGTGACATGTTGGCTCACCCTTTTCTGTGCTACAAGATAGATGAAACTTAAGTGCAAACATAGTCCTATAAATGGAGAGGTTGAGTGTGAGGGCGAGTGGAGCGGCGTGGTGGTGATGGTGGAGGTGGAGGTGGAGGCGGGTGAAGTGATGGCAAAGAGAACAACGTAAATGGGGAAGGTGCTACCGGAGGTGGAGGAGATGATGGTGATAGTGGAGAAAGTGAGGTAGGGGTCGATGAGTCTAGTAAAGGGATAGGAGTAACATGTGGGGATAAGAGAGGAGAGGAAGTATTTGTAAAAAAGAAAATGATATTTATAGTGTTTTAATCACCTATTATCTGCACAAATCCATTAGAAAAATTAATTAGCTGCTACCACCCATAGATTGGCCATTTAGTTTTAATGAGCATTTTCATCTATTATTTTTAATATATTTGCTTGAAAAAAAAAGTTTAAATTATTTTTTAAAAAAAAATTGGTTCCCATCTGCCTTGATATTTCTCCATGGCACCATCAAAGGACTCTAACGATATTTCATCCTCTCATGACATGGATCTTAGACAGTCTGAAATCCATGTCTAAAGATCACATCCTCTCCTCTCACAGGGCTCAATTTTCTCCAGTGGCAACAGGTTGTCCGCATCTTTATTGGTGATAAGCGAAAACTTGGCCACATCACTGGGACCCTTCCTTATCCAGCTGATGGAGACTCCAAGAAAGTAGAGTGAGAATATGACGACATAATTATTATGTAATGGTTATGACACTCCATGGCCACAATCGATTTCCAGTATACACTCAAATGTGGTCTCATCACACTTGCGCACTCAATATACGAAGACCCAAACTATCATTATATGTCTAACTCGAAGATTTAACCAGATGAAGAAAATAAATCATTGCAGAGATTTGAAGTGTGAGAGAGAGAGAGAGAGCTGAAAGATTAAATTAACTATAAATTCAGAACTAAAGAAGTCCTTTATATAGACTTCAAAGATTACCTCAAATGGGTGTGCATGTACACCTTCCAATAATCATGATTGTTGAGTTTTTTTTTAAGAATAAAATTTTTTATTTTTCGGCTTTGTTTAAAAATACAAAACAAATAACCGTTATGGCTGACTGCTGCAAAATAAAATTTCAAATTGCAACCAAAAACTTTTCCACATTTTAAAATGGTTCGTATAAAATGGTACGATTTTAGGTAATTGGGTGGATGAGTTTACTGCTATGTTTGTCATGGTTACAAATATACATATCAGTAAATTAATTTCGACATTGTATAAATTTTGGATATGTTAATCCGTAATTATGAAAATTCAGAATTAAAATTAATTGCAACACAAAATTAGAAATTTCAATAAGGGGGAATTTAGAAAACTTATTTGATTCAAGGCGCAACGAAAGTCACTCTGCTTGAAATTGATTTGTCCTCCTTTAGACAATATTCGTAGTGCAACATGAATACTGGACAATCGATCTCCAGTATACCCTCAAATGTGGTCTCGTCACACCAGCGCACTTAATATATGAAGACCCAAACTATCATTATATGTCTAACTCGAAGATTTAACCAGATGAAGAAAAGAAATCGTTGCAGAGATTTGAAGTGAGTGAGAGAGAGAGAGAGCTGAAAGATTAAAATAATTATAAATTTGGAACTAAAGAAGTCCCTTGTATAGACTTCAAAGATTATCTCAAATGAGTGTGCATGTACACCTTCCAATAATCATGATTGCTGGGTTTTTTTAAGAATAAAATTTTTTATTTTCTGGTTCTGTTTAAAAATACAAAACAAATAACCGTTATGGCTGACTATTGCAAAACAAAATTTCAAAATGCAACAAAAAACCTTTAGTTTGCAAGTATAGTCACCCCCCCCCCCCCCCCCCCCCCCCCCCCCCCCCCTCTCACCAAGTAACCAAATTCACATGCCTCATGAAAGAGGCCTAAGCCCTATACAAAATCTTCTTTTTATAAACATAAGTTTTTCTCCTTACCTATCCAATGTGGGATTAAACCCGCACTACTAAAGAAAAAATACCTTTGTTGCTTTTTAAAAAATGTAGAGAAAAATTTTCAAATCATTTAAAAATCATTTTTATTTATTTTAAAATACCAAAAAAATACATGTATCACAATGGGCTCTACCTTCACAGATCTACTAAGGTTGTTGGTCTTCTGGATCCACCAAATCCACGTACTGTATATGTATTGGTGGGGCATGGCTTTGGTTGACCCGTCTGTGTTGATGGGGCATGACTTTGGTGGATTTATCTATGGATGCATGACTGTGGGGTATTTAATTAGTGGATACATACAAACATATATATAGACATCATGTGTATGTGTCTATAATATAGTTAATGAAATTTATTAATTATATTTTCTATATAAAAAATGTATGATTGATTAAATGTTTAAAACATAATATTTTAAGAAGATTGGTTTTTTTTTAAAAAAAATAATAATAATAAAAATAAAATACATGTACTTTTTTTAAAAAAAAAATTGAATTAAGCGCTATTCTTTTACATTTTATTCATAACAAAAAGAAAATTTGGAAAACTTATAACTGCCATTTAAAAATAAAGATTGGTGGTCATTGTTAAGGGTATAATTGCTAAGGGTGCAACTTGTGTTGAGCTTGTTTACATCCATTTTTAGCACACCAATGTGGAACAATAAGAAGTTGACATTACGGGATTGATCCTAGTAGAAATCATACTTGTGCTCGAAGATATCTTTTGTTTGATATTATATTCGGCAATACGCATTCTATTATTAATGTAAAGGCACGGACCATTACTCATACATTTTTGGCAAGAGAATGATATTATACGATTCACTTGGTAAGGTTGTCCAGCCCATCTCTCATAGTTCTTCTAAAATTGAAGATCTTTCCAGAGACGTTCTGAGGGTTTGTAGCATAAAGATTTTGAATATCTAAAGCTATGACTAATATTCAAGCAAATCCGATTGCGAATCAGACCCAAATCAATAGAGGATAAACGCCAAGTAGATTTGGTCTCTGTCCATACATCAATTAAAATTAAGAGAATGGGAGGATTTGACCCCTCCAGGATTATGATCAGAAGGGAGTGAGAGTTCAAGGTCTTGCAGGAGGTGATTTAATTAGGTCATTCAAATGCATGAATGGCCATGATCGATTTAAGGTCTGGGATCAGTGATAGAGGTTTCTCTAATTGGATCCCAAATCTAGATCCAGGATCCTAAATATTCTAAAATAAGGAGTCTATGTAAAAGAGGAAATCTAAAAGCCCATGGTTCCAGATCTCCCTATTCAGAGTGCATGTTGTAAAGCGAAGTATCCCAGATGAAGGAAATCCAGTGAGGGTTTTACCACCTCGACAACTTATAAAATAAGCACGTGATGAAGAGCTTGAGGCCCACGCCAAAAACAAATCTATCTCTTTTACATCTATATTTACTTTTATCCTAGCATAGAATAACTTAGTCTTAGCATAGATTGCTATTATCCAGCACCACTTCTACAACAACTGTAGGTTTAGATTAAATATCCACAATCCTAAATTGTTAGATTATGATGAACTGAATTCTTACTTAGGCGAATCTTCCCGATCACACCGTATTGACCATCATCCTCGATCAATCTGTTCTTACATAAGGATAAGGTATTTATGTCTTGTTTTACTTCTTTATTTTGGTATTTTATCGATTATAATAAGCTTCATCAAATATTAATGACATTAGTATTGTCTTAGCCTTCTTTTTATTTATTTGTTAATCTTTATTTCTTTAAGAAATATTAATTGCAATTACTAATGAAAGAAAAATCATGAAGTCGTAAGGTAAAAAGAAATCCTTTAGATATGACTCACCCCTATCCTTTTGTAAATCGTCTGATCACTAATCATACTCAGTGACCGGCTCGATAGCTAAATTTTCAAATTTGGTTCTACACATTCATTTAGGCATTAGGGTCATTAGTGTTCAATCAAACATTGAGTTGAGTACGACTTTGGCACATCCGCACATCATAATCGCACATGAAATATGAATATATGCCCTTAATCACACATGTCATCTTGTGTTTGATTAAATTGCATAAATAAAGCTAACCCAAATTTGTTGGCTCAACCCGCGAACATTGGGTCACACCCTGATCCATAGCTCAAGTGGTCGACTGAGTAAAAGATACTTGTTTCAACACTGAGGTCTTGGTATCGAGTGTGGGTGGCTAATCGTGAAGGGTCAACTAACAGTGTGGTGTACTAACAAGCTAACAAAAAAATAAAAATAAAAAACCCGAGCATTGGGTCATGTTGGTTAAGGTAGGCTTTAAGTTGAGGTATTAGACAACCCTGCCCAATTTATCCAGCTTTATATATAATATACACTACGCCAAAACAGCAAAAAAAGGACGGTCGAAAACCGTCTCAAAGGGCCATAAAGGACGGTCTTGGACCGTCGCAAGGGCCTTCATATTTTGGGGCGTCGTGTTACTTAAAGGACGGCCATAAACCGTCTCTAAAAAAGGACGGTCACGGACCGTCTCTAAAGAAAGACGGTTATAGACTGTCTATAGTAAATGTCTGTTTTGAAACTAAAAAGGACGGTCCTAAACAGTCCGTAAAAAGGACGGTCGATGACCGTCAAGAAAAAAGACTGTTATAGGCAGTCTCTAATGAACCATAAAAGGACGGTCTTAGACCGTCCCTAAAAAGGACTGTTTTCAGCTGTCCTATTTAAAAACTGTTTTAGGCTAAAAAGGACGGTCATAGACCGTCCCAAATGTTGAAAGACCTGCTAATAAAAAAACCAATATAATTCAATTGAAACCTGTATTTTTTAATATTTTAAACATAAAAAAAATGTTGCAATACAATTAAAACTAAATATTAAACAAAATTTATATTACTTCACAATAAAAAAAATTATAATTTACAACAATAAATTGAAAATGGTCTTGAATAAAAATAGATTTTTTTAAAAAACAAATCCTCTGTGGGCTCTACTCCTAGCACGAGTGGCGTCAAAAGGCTGAAGTACTTGTAGGCCTAAATTTAGGCACGATTAATTAAAATCCTGCACACAAGAAGAAAAAAAAGAAGTCAAAATGTAGCATTCAACAAAGATAAAATAAATGAATTAAAAAATATGCCATTAATTACAAGGTTGAAATATGCTTTTAGGGGAATCAATTGATCAAAATATCTTTTTTTCCCTTTTGAATTTTCCCTAGAAAGTGTCAAGGTAAAGCATTTTTAGGCTGTGTTCATCACATTCAACCCATACAACAAGTTCATTCCACCATGATGATCATGTGAGGCCAAAAAATAAAGTCTAATAATCAGGTGGGCTACATATGAATTTGAAGGTCTTTGGGTGGTTTAGGCCAATCTTTTATTCCATTCCAATACAATAAACATTGGATTTAGTAGACGATGTGGAATTGAGAATAGGTAAATGTTTAGGTTTAGGAAATCAGGTTCGGGTTTAGGTTTGGATTTTCAAGTTTAGGTTTAGGTTTAGGTTTAGGTTAGGGAGTTGAGATTAGAATTAGGTGTAGGTTTAGGTTTAAGGATTTGAGAATACATTTAGGTTTAGACTATAAGCTATAGGTTTAGGGAATTGAGAATAGGTTAAGGTTTAGGTTTAGGAAATCGGATTCAGGTTCAGGATCGGGTTTAGGTTTGGATTTTCAAGTTTAGGTTTAGGTTTAGGTTAGGGAGTTGAGATTAGGATTAGGTGTAGGTTTAGGTTTAGGGATTTGAGAATACATTTAAGTTTTAACTTTAGGTTTAGGTTATAGGTTATAGGTTTAGGTTTACGTTTAGGTTAAGGTTTAGGTTTAGGTTATAAGCTATAGGTTTAGAGAATTGAGAATAGGTTAAGGTTTAGATTTAGAAAATCGGGTTCGGGTTTGGGATCGGGTTTGGGTTTGGGTTTCGAGTTTAGGTTTAGGTTTAGGTTAGGGTGTTGAGATTAGGATTATGTGTAGGTTTAAGTTTAGGGATTTGAGAATACATTTAAGTTTTAGGCTTAGGCTTAAGCTTAGGTTTAAGTTTTAGGTTATAGGTTAAGGTTTAGGTTAAGGTTAAGTTAGAGGTTACAAGTTTAGGTTATAGGTTATAGGTTAAGGTTATAGGTTATAGGCTTTGGTTTAGGTTTATGTTAAGGTTTAGATTTAGGTTATAAGCTATAGGTTTAGGGAATTAAAAATTGGTTAACGTTTAGGTTTAGGTTCAAGGAGTTGAGATTAGGATTAGGTGTAGGTTTAGGTTTAGGAATTTGAGAATACATTTAGAATTAGGTTTTAGGTTATAGGTTAAGGTTTAGGTTTAGGTTAAGGTTAGGTTATAGGTTATAAGTTTAGGTTATAGGTTATAGGTTAAGGTTTTAGGTTATAGGTTATAGGTTAAGGTTTTAGGTCATAGGTTTTGGTTTTGGTTTAGGTTAAAGTTATAGGTTTAGTTTAGGTTAAGGTTTAGGTTTAGGTTATAAGCTTAGGGAATTGAGAATAGGTTAAGGTTTAGGTTTAGGAAATCGGGTTCGGGTTCGGGATCGAGTTTAGGTTTGAATTTTCAAGTTTAGTATTAGGTTTAGGTTAGGGAGTTGAGATTAGGATTAGGTGTAGGTTTCGGTTTAGGGATTCGAGAATACATTTAAGTTTTAGGTTTAGGTTTAGGGAATTGAGAATAGGTTAAGGTTTAGGTTTAGGAATTTTGTCACGCCCCAAACTCGAAAATCGGACTCACATGAATCCTGATTGCCGAATCCGGTGTCGACAGCCTCCATAGTGCCCCATTCTCGGCTTCTGATAATCTAATGCCAGATTCCAATCCTGGGATCCTACAAGGAGGATTTTCAGAATGATTTTTTTTTTTTGTAAAGGAGCATAACCACAGACATAACCAAGTCACAAAACAACATCACCACATATCCACTATAACAACAATTTTAAGTACAATGCAGAAAGGGAAATACAAGGTGATCAAAAAGCTCCAAAAGGTCCTGATGTGCACTCCTGTCTCAGCGCTGCTGTCGTCCAACGCTACCTGCACGCAACTATCGTGCATAAGCTTACAAAAGCTTAGAGGGTGGTGTAAGTGTGTGCATAAGGCAAACGCCAAGTGTACAGTATCGGAACAATGCGGAAGTATGTGGTAAGTCCATGAATATACCAAGGCTATGTAATGCAAGGTATGATGCGAGATATGAATGCCATCGGCCACACCGATGCAATGCAAGGCCTATATAGCCAAATGTCATATGCGAAATGCAATCCAAGCAAGTCGGTACTCCTCAAATGCGTATATCAGTACAGTTCCTCTCTGGATATCACCGGGGTCTAATATACTTCGCAGAGACTGCCACCTCCCTAGCTGCACAGTCAAGCAAGCGGATAAGACCTCACTATCCGTCTGACCAGTAGTATGCCAATACCTACCCGACTCATCGATAGCGGACTCATTTGCGAGCTAGTCAAACTCAGCCTAGCTTATAGCCCTCTCACTCAGGCGGATAAGGCCACACCCCCTTCCAACCGACCATGACACAGTGGGAGACGCGGCCTACTGGTATTCGGCACTCGGGCGCTCGTGTATCCACTCGGTCTAGACGTTAGAGCATCTCCTGGTACCAAAAAGGTTCTGGGACTCACCCAAGGACATCCTAAGTGCCCACAGTGCTAGAATAAGTATTTTTGATATCCAATACGGTCATCCACGATGTACCTGTGGAGCCACGGCCCTGATGTCGCTAGGGTGTGCAGTGATCAAGTCACACGTATGCGAGATGCATGAATCACACCGTCAAATCATGCAGCAATCCAGCACGTACTGCGCGATCATGTGGGGCACTCAGTCACATAACGAGTCCCGTAAATGGTCTGCCCAATGGCGTATGTTATGATCAATCATTACTCATATCAAGCATACATATGATGCGTATGAGCATGAGTCATGAGATTATTCTAAGCATGTTATAAGGCAATGAATAACAACAGGTATGGACCTCTCAATGGGCCCTAAAGAGAGTTACAATGCGGACATTTAACCAACATCGTACATGCAATGTGGACGTCAAACCAACATTGTTTCCTAGGCACGGCTTGCCATAAATATCATTTCAAGAACCATGATAAACGCATATTGCAATGGACCCTAAGGACATCCGTTGGACCTCGATCCCTGGGCCTTGGATATATCAAATGAGTAGTATTACATGGGCCTCACATTCACCAAATGGGTCGCATTAATGGGCATCACCAATGATCCTTATGTACATTGCAATGGTCCATGATCCATGGTCCTTGAAATACATCAAAGTGGCCTTACAACTTGGGCCTTAAATATGTTAAATGGGCCCATACACATGAGCCTTAAATATATCAACTAGGCCACTCCATTTGTGCCCCAAGCACATCAAATGGGCTTGATCCCATGGGCTTTATATGTACCAAATGGGCTTAGTTCCATGGGCTTTATATGTGCACCAAGGTGGGCTTAGTTCCATGGGTTTTATATGTGCACCAAGGTGGGCTTAAATGAATGACCACCATTGGATCGACATGGGCCCTATATACATATCAAGCGGGCCCATTTGAACCATAGATTTGGCTCATTTTCTTTTGGGCTCATGTAATGAAATGAGCTCTCAAATTAGGAGGACAGTTTGGATGCTGCTCATCCATCATAGTGGAGGCCCACATGAAGGCCCACCAATGCACATATATACATATATATGTAACAGTATATATAATATAATATATATACACATCCACACACAAGTGGACAGAATGGATAGAACATATAAATCATAGCGGGTCCCACTGTCCAAACAGTGGACAGTGTGGATAGTCACATACATCACAGTGAAGTCCACCGTCCATACGGACGGTGGCAATATAATACATATATCACTGTGGGCTTCACGTGGGACCCACCACAACCTATATTTTCCATCCAATCTGTTGCTAAGATCACAAACACCTGGATGGATGGGAGACACAAATTTCAGATTGATCCCGAACTGCAGTGGGCCCAAAAAGGGTTTCAATGGTAAGGTTCAATCACCACTGTTTCTTGTGGTGTGGGCCGCCTGAGCGTTGGATGTGCCCCGTTTTTGGAGAGGGCCCACCTCAGAAGGTGGACCACCTGCTGAATGGCATGGATACAAAATATACGTCATGTGGGGCCCACGGCAGGGGGCCGTGGGCTGCTGTCCGCCCGCCCGCTGCATGGCCGCAGGCAGCGCATGCGGCTCTGACGGCAGCAGCAAAGCTGCTGCTGCTTCTTTATTTTTTTTTTTTTGAAAAATTAATTTTTTTACAGTTTTTCATGTATGGGGCCCGCGTGTGATGGATCCATTCCAGCCATTAGATTGCATAGCTCAATACAATCCAAACGAGTCTAATATACGGTGTTTTTTTGACTCAAGGTGGGCCCTAGCCAATTTTTAACGATAGAGACGGTGTTTGCTAACCTATAGCCCGCCTGAATATCAGATTGACACCATTTTTCGGCTCAATGCCTAAAATGTGTCGGGAAAGAGATTGAACGGCGTGGATTAGAAACATACATCAAGGTGGGCCCCGTACAAGTGGCCCACCCCATTGGCCTTTATATATATATATTTTTTTTTTTTGTTACTCCAGTGACGTCCAGCGCCTGGACGTCTCTTCTTTCTTTCTTTTTTTTTTTTTTTTGTTTGGGTTGCATGAAATACATTCAAGGTGGGCCCTGATTAGGTGGGCCACCCCAAATGGATGTACATTTAAGATGGGCCCCACCCATGGATGGTTTGGATAAAATACATATTTCATGATGGGGCTAATCCAAGTGGGCCACATAGCTACATTAGCATACAAGAAAAAAAAATAAATAAAGAAGAGAGGGAGAAAGACATAGAGTGAGACACGCGTGATGGAGGGACCCCGGCACTATGGGCCCTCCATTTCAATCATCCAATCATACATCAAAGGTCCCCTTGCATATGGACCATCAACAAAAGATCGACGGTGGAGATCCCACTCCACTAGAAATGGACGGTCTAGATGACCTCCTCAATACAAGGAAAGTAAACATCATGATGGGGTCCATGGAGAATGGCCCCATCATGGAATGATCTTGATGATTAAGATGAGCCATTGGCCACATCTTAGGGTCCCAAGTGAGATCCAAACCATTGATCGGTTGGCCTCACTTGGCCCACCTTAAAAACATGAAAAACTACTCCATCAAAGCACCCCACCTCTTGATCTTCTTGGTCCGTTGGATAGCCGGTCTCCTAAAGCTTCACTTTGATGGTGGAGATGGGAAATGGATGGCTAGGATGATGGGATTTGGAGATGGGAAGTGGGCCTCACATATGCACTTCTCTCCATGGGAAGGCTTGGACGTTGGATGCTCTCCCTTGCTTGGGTTTGGAGTGTTGAGAAATGAGAGAGAGAGAGAGAGGTGATTAATGAGAGATGGAGTGATGTGAAGGGGTGATGGTTGATGGATGTGAGTGATGGGTGAGGTGATGTGTTAGTTGACTTGGGTGGTTGCTTGACTTGTGGAGAAAGGAAGTATGGGTGCTTGTACTTGACATGAGAGGTGATTGATGGGATTGATTGATGTGATTGATGGGACACTTTGTAGAGATTCTTTGGGATTTGCAACGCGCGGTGTTTTTACTCGAACTGAACGTGGGTCCGTATCTCATCGCCTGGGTATCGGATCGGTGCGTGAGTTGCGGCATTGGAACCGCGGCGACGGTGCGGTCGCAATGATACAAGTCTCGGATTAAGCCGGCTCAAATGAATAGGATACGACTTACGGTCGTGCGCAACGTCAACCATAAGTCGCGGATTGCCGGAATTTGACGAGAAGGGTCGCGGGAATCAACGGAACAGTGCGAATTAGGATACGGGTCTTACAAATTTAGATTCGGGTTTGGGATCGGGTTTAGGTTTGGGTTTTCAAGTTTAGGTTTAGGTTTAGGTTAGGGAGTTGAGATTAGGATTAGTTGTAGGTTTCGGTTTAGGGATTTGAGAATACATTCGGGTTTGGGATCGGGTTTAGGTTTGGGTTTTCAAATTTAGGTTTAGGTTTGGGTTAGGGAGTTGAGATTAGGATTAAGTGTAGGTCTAAGTCTAGGGATTTAAAAATACATTTAGGTATTAGATTTAGGTTTAGGGAATTGAGAATGAGTTAAGGTTTAGGTTTAGAAAATCGGATTCGGGTTCGGGATCGGGCTTAGGTTTGGGTTTTTAAGTTTAGGTTTAGGTTTGGGTTAGGGACTTGAGATTAGGATTAGGTGTAGGTCTAGGATTAGGGATTTGAGAATACATTTAGGTCTTAGGTTTAGGTTTAGGGAATTGAGAATAGGTTAAGGTTTAGGTTTAGGAAATCGGGTTCGGGTTCAGGATCGGGTTTAGGTTTGGGTTTTCAAGTTTAGGTTTATAGGTTTAGGGAATTGAGAATAGGTTAAGGTTTAGGTTTAGGAAATCGGGTTCGGGTTCGGGATTGGGTTTTGGTTTGGGTTTACAAGTTTAGGTTTAGGTTTAGGTTAGGTAGTTGAGAATAAGATTAGGTTGAGCTTTAGGTTTAAGGATTTGAGAACACATTTAGGTTTTAGGTTAAGGTTATAGGTAGGTTATAGGTTATAGCTGTAGGGAATTGAGAATAGGTTAAGGTTTAGGTTTTAGGTTAAGGTTATAGGTAGGTTATAGGTTATAGCTGTAGGGAATTGAGAATAGGTTAAGGTTTAGGTTTTAGGTTAAGGTTATAGGTAGGTTATAGGTAATAGGTTATAGGTTTAGGGAATTGAGAATAGGTTAAGGTTTAGGTTTAGAAAATCGAGTTCGGGTTCGGGATTGGGTTTTGGTTTGGGTTTTCAAGTTTAGGTTTAGGTTTAGGTTAGGTAGTTGAGTATAGGATTAGGTTGAGCTTTAGGTTTAGGGATTTGAGAACACATTTAGGTTTCAGGTTAAGGTTATAGGTTATAGCTGTAGGGAATTGAGAATAGGTTAAAGTTTAAGTTTTAGGTTAAGGTTATAAGTAAGTTATAGGTTATAGGTTTAGGGAATTGAGAATAGGTTAAGGTTTAGGTTTAGGAAATCGGGTTTGGGTTCAGGATCGGGTTTTGCTTTGTGTTTTCAAGTTTTGGTTTAGGGTTAGGTTAGGTAGTTGAGAATAGGAATAGGTGTAGGTTTAGGTTTAGGGATTTGAGAACACATTTAGGTTTTAGGTTAAGGTTATAGGTAGGTTATAGGTCATAGCTGTAGGGAATTGAGAATAGGTTAAGGTTTAGGTTTAGGAAATCGAATTCGGGTTCGGGATTGGGTTTTGGTTTGGGTTTTCAAGTTTAGGTTTAGGTTTTGTTTAGGTAGTTGAGAATAGGATTAGGTGTATGTTTAGGTTTAGGGATTTGAGAACACATTTAGGTTTTAGGTTAAGGTTATAGGTAGGTTATAGGTTATAGCTGTAGGGAATTGAGAATAGGTTAAGGTTTAGGTTTTAGGTTATAGCTGTAGGGAATTGAGAATAGGTTAAGGTTTAGGTTTTAGGTTTAGGTTATAGGTTATAGCTGTAGGGAATTGAGAATAGGTTAAGGTTTAGGTTTTAGGTTAAGGTTATAGGTAGGTTATAGGTTATAGGTTTAGGGAATTGAGAATAGGTTAAGGTTTAGGTTATAAGTGCAGGTTATAGGTTTAGGTTTAGGTTAGGTTATAGGTTAAGGTTTAGGGAATTGAGAATTTAGGTTAAGGTTTAGGTTTAGGATATCGGGTTTAGGTTCGGGATCGAGTTATAGGTTTGGGTTTTCAAGTTTAGGTTTAGGTTTAGATTAGGTGTAGGTTTCAGTTTAGGGATTTGAGAATACATTTAAGTTTTAGGTTAAGGTTTAGGGAATTGAGAATAGGTTAAGGTTTAGGTTTAGAAAATCGAGTTTGGGTTCGGGATCGGGTTTAGGTTTGGGTTTTCAAGTTTAGGTTTAGGTTTAGGTTAGGGAGTTGAAATTAGGATTAGGTGTAGGTTTCAGTTTAGGTTTAGGTTAAGGTTAGGTTTAGAAAATCGGATTCGAATTCGGGATTGGGTCTTGGTTTGGGTTTTTAAGTTTAGGTTTAGGTTTTGTTTAGGTAGTTGAGAATAGGATTAGGTGTAGGTTTAGGTTTAGGGATTTGAGAACACATTTAGGTTTTAGGTTTAGGTTTTAGGTTAAGGTTATAGGTAGGTTATAGGTTATAGCTGTAGGGAATTGAGAATAGGTTAAGGTTTAGATTTTAAGTTTAGGTTATAGGTAGGTTATAGGTTATAGCTATAGAGAATTGAGAGTAGGTTAAGGTTTAGGTTTTAGGTTAAGGTTATAGGTAGGTTATATATTATAGGTTTAGGGAATTGAGAATAGGTTAAGGTTTAGGTTATAAGTGCAGGTTATAGGTTTAGGTTTAGGTTAGGTTATAGGTTAAGGTTTAGGGAATTGAGAATTTAGGTTAAGGTTTAGGTTTAGGAAATCGGGTTTGGGTTCGGGATCGAGTTTAGGTTTGGGTTTTCAAGTTTAGGTTTAGGTTTAGGTTAGGGAGTTGAGATTAGGATTAGGTGTAGGTTTCGGTTTAGGGATTTAAGAATACGTTTAAGTTTTAGGTTTAGGTTTAGGGAATTGAGAATAGGTTAAGGTTTAGGTTTAGGAAATCGCGTTCGGGTTCGGGATCGGGTTTAGGTTTGGGTTTTCAAGTTTAAGTTTAGGTTTAGGTTAGGGAGTTGAGATTAGGATTTGGTGTAGGTTTCAGTTTAGGTTTAGGTTAAGGTTAGGTTATAGGTTTAAGTTTAGGTATAACTATAGCTTTTGAAATTTCAGAATAGGTTTAGGTTTAAGTTATAGGTTATAAGTTTAGGTTACTGAGAATAGGTTTAGGTTATAGGTTTAGGGTGTGGTTTAGGTTAAGGGTGAGGTCCCTGTAAAAACAGATATAAATACGGCCTGTCCAAATGTCCAGGCCCTCCCAATGCTGTCCATAGGAAATGGACAGTTTCATCATGGTCAGCGGTTCCCACCTTCTAGTGACCCTCGCTCATCCGGATAGCTCCGACGCACTTCCGTGTCTGCTCCATTAATTTTGAGAAAATATATAAATACGGTCTGTCCAAATGGCCAGGCCCTCCCAATGCTGTCCATAAGAAATGGACAGCTTCATCATGGTCAGCGGTTCTCACCTTCCAGAGACCCCTGCTCATCCGGATAGCTCCGACGCACATTCGGATCTGCTCCATTAATTTTGAGTAAATATATAAATATGGCCTGTCCAAATGGTCAGGCCCTCCCAATGCTATCCATAGAAAACGGACAGCTTCATCATGGTCAGCGGTTCCCACCTTCCAGAGACCCCCGCTCATCCGAATAGATCCGACGCACATCTGGGTCTGCTCCATTAATTTTGAGAAAATACATAAATACGGCCTGTCCAAATGGCCAGGCCCTCCCAATGCTGTCCATAGGAAATGGACAGCTTCATCATGGTCAGCGGTTCCCACCTTCCAGAGACCCCCGCTCATCCGGATAGCTCCGACGCACATCCAGGTCTGCTCCATTAATTTTGAGCTAATACATTTAAAAACAACATAAATATATCTAAAAGCATCTGGATACCTGGGGAAGGCCTCCCATAGTTATATTGTTGGTTACTCATCCCTTTGTCCACAAGCCACAATCGACTGAAGGAATAATATCATTAAATGACCTGTACACATAATTTAATGTTTACACATCATTAAATGTTTACACATCATTAAAGATATAATATGAAGAATAAGAAAAAAATGAATTTACCTGTACACATCATTAAATGTTTTCCTATAAGGGGGTGATATTATATCTTTGATAGCCACAACCTGTATGACAGAGAAAAATGTAACCAATACAGTCTATTACAATTCAAAGGAGAAAAAAGATTTGTGGCTGCACCGATATTCTAGTACATTACAAACGGTTGCCTATGTACCCAAAAAGTCAGATTGGGATCAAGCCACTACGTAGTTCTTTTTAATTAACCAAATTACTAAAGGTCATAAATTTCATATTTAACAAAGTATCATTGAACGTCGTCTTAAATCATTTCTGGTTGGTGCATTAAAAAAAAATTGGTGCACAATCACTGTATATTCTTGTTACATCTCGTACTGCAACAAGAGAAAATGTTCTGTCAATACTTCAGTTACATTTGAAATTGAAATCCTTTAGTGATTTGGTTAATAAAAAACACATGCATGCATACATACATACACATCATTAAACATGCATGATGATACATCCATCCATCCATGCATGCATACATACATAAACACATGCATGATGATCAATCCATCCATGATCTAACAATCCATCCATCTATCCATGCATGCATACACACATACACACACATGCGTGATGATCCATATGTTAAAGAAAACTTAGATCCGACGTTTCAGATCTGAGATGCCATGTAGCTAATGAAGAGGCTGCAATTCTCTCTAGTGAATATAGGTTTTGAGTTGTGATTTTATCCCATGGATACCCGCTGCACTTGACCAACTAGGCACCAACTCAACCCGACTCATAACTTGTGATCGGGTCAGACTCTGTCCAGATTAGTGGAGGCCAAACCCAGACTCAAATCGGGTCAGGTATGTTGGACTCGGTATCGAATCAGGTCAAGTTCGAGTCAGGCCTATTTAAGAACCGGATCTACCCCAACTCCGTTCAACTCAACTCGACTCGATGTCCACCTCTACTCTTAGTGGAGATTAAAATAAATAAATTAAAAAATTAAAAAGGTTTTCAATATAACTACTTGTCTTTAGTGTCATTGACCTAAAAGCCTACTTTTAAAATATTTAAAGTAGCCCACCTAATTTTTTCCTAGGTTGACATCTCAACGCCAAGTGCCATATACAATCTCAAATTTGTACAATTTTAGAAACCTATTTTCTAAAAGGCCAAAATATCTTTCATTTAAAATATAAATGACTGTTTTGCCACCCAACGCTATAGTGAATTGAACAAATAGATGTTTGATCGAAACCGACCATACATAGGCCGCACCTTGATATTTGTAAGAAATCTATTACGTCCATCTATTTTCCCATATAGGCCCTAAAATGAGGCAAATTCAATGCTTAAAGTGGTCCCCAAGATGGCCCTAAGAAATTTTAACTGTGCCATTCAATCTCACTGTTTCTTGGCGTCTAAGCCTACCGGAGCTTTGGATTGGCCTCATTTATTTTCGGACCCATACCCTTAAATAAGGTGGCAAAATAACAAACGAGATGGATTTCTCACAAACATCAAGGTGTCCCCCATTGTATATGGTCCTGGAGTTATTTCTCCAACTAATCTATCACCACCCAAGACATGCAATGAGTTAATGTGGGACCCTATCACAACTATACTTATGCCCACCTAGATGTTTGTGAGAAATCTGTTTTGTCACCTTATTTAAGGCCTAAAAATGAGGCAGATCCAATGCTCAAGGTGATCTCTACGATTGCCCCAAGATGTTTCAACATATTATTCAATCCCACTGTTTCCCATGTGACCCACCCAAGCTTTGGATCAGCCTCATTTTTAGGTCATGCTATCAAATGAGATTGCAAAATAGTTGAACTGAGTGGATTTCTCAGAAATATCAAGGTGGGCTTTCATATTTATGGCCGTAGAGTTATTACTCTAGTAACTCTGACAATGAGGTTTGCCTATCACACACACTTGTATAACGGAGCCCATCTACACACACATGCACCCTCCGACCAATGTGTGTGAGATTCATTAGGTCCATAAGATAGGCCCCATGTGTAGATGTCCTTCCTCGAAGAACCAACTGCTTCACTCATCAAATGGTCCATAACATTAGGAATTAAAAGATGGCTTAGGAATATTTTCCTTAAGTTTTTCAATCCGTCCATATATTTTAGAAATTGTAGCTCACCTGATAAACCTCCAGTTTTAGCCAAGGGCATCTACACGACATGGATGCATCTATTGACTACTTAAATCACATACATGCTACCACATTTCCACTGCCACATTTCCACATGGATTAGCATGTAGATGGGCACCTATTTACACCCAATGAGAATGGCAGGGTTCTCCAATAAGGAAGTGGATTGGGTGGTGACCCCAACACCATATGGTTATGTAGTGTTGGGCACTGGGGGCTCACATATTTTAGATCCCTGTATTTTCATTTAAAAACCAAAACAAACCATCTTTCCTTCTTTTTTTTCTTTTTTTTTTTTGGGTTTTCATTAAAGTCCCCAATCCATTTACAATATCCATGTCACTCATCAGTTTGAAATTGGATCTTCTTTCTTTCTTTCTTTTTTTTCCAAGGGGAGTTTGAAATTGGAATCATGATATGTATCAAGTATGATCCATAATGTTCTTTGTTGGAACCCACAGATAGCCAAAGGATATTTGTCTCCAGAAAAACCCATATGCATACAACAACCTACTGATTCAAGAGTTGCATATTTATAAGAGGGTACTTTCAAACATGTTAAGTGTTGAGCCTATGCAATGATATATATGTCGGTATAAATTGAAGTGCTAAACAGTCATGTAAGGACACAACCTAATACGCAACTTGTTTTCGAGAATAACATGTAACTAGCCATGCAATGCATTTCATTTGGATGACCATGAATTTCATTGTCCAGTGTAATCATTTAAAAGATAAACTGGGCTATACACTGGTGCTTCTAATAATGTCTGTCAGCCTTTTTTTTTTTTTTTTTCAAAATCAGAAACTTTCCATTAGAAGAAACTGACTTTACAGATTAGGCGAGGAGCTCAGGCTGACAAAAAAATGCCCTGAGGCCCTAGCAAAGCAAACACATTCACATTATTTTTAGTGTGATCACGTGTGCAGTCCACATTCACATTAATATCAAAGCAAACTTCTTGATATTTGAGTGAATAAACTTCTTGAACCCGAGATCACGTTAGTAGAGATATTTCATCAAACACATGTTGTGCACACCTTAAACATGCACAACAAATGATGAATGCCAAGACTAGTCTATCTCTGCATCCATTGTATACATGGTATACATCCATTGTATGCGGATTTACAGATCTAAAAATTAAAAACGTAAATAGAGAAATGAGTACCTGGCTGGTGAAGAGATGAAGGGCAGGGGCTGCTGGCAGCACCAGATGAACGGCAGGGGCTACTGGCCGCACCAGATGAAGGGCAGGGGCTGCTGGCCGCACCAATCAAGAAGAGAGAGAGAGAGAGAGAGAGAGAGAGAGAGAGAGAGAGAGAGGGCAGAGGGATGGTGGCGAAGGAAGAGGGATGGCGGCGAGGGCAGAGGGAGGGCGCGCGGCGAGGGCAGAGGGAGAGATAGAGAGAGGGTAGGGCGGATTTTGGGAGAGGAGATTGGGCGCGGCTTCTTTTGAGCGCTGCCCAATTTTGGGATCCAAATTAGGTCGGTGCTCTGTGGGCCCCACCATGATGTACATGTTTCATTTATTCCGTTCATACATTTTTAAAGATTATTTGAGGGCTTGATATAAAAATTGATAGTGATATAAATCCTAAGTGGGCCACACCACAGGACAAAAATAATGAATGGATATTCACAATTAAAATCCTCCTAAGGCCCACTGTAGTGTTTATTTGACATCCAATCTGTTGATTTGGTCATAAAGACCCAGATGAATGAAAAAAATAAATATCAGTTTGATCCAAAACTTTTATGACCCCCAAAACATTTTTAATGGTCAAAATTCATTCAACACTATTTCCTATAATGTGGTCCACTTGAGATTGAGATATAATTCATTTTTTTTATCGTATCATAAAATGATATATAAAAATAGATGGATGGCATGGATGATACACATACATCATGGTGGGCCCCACAGAGCACCGACCACCAGCCAATGGCAGGTGTCAAGGGGATTAGCCAATCCGTTCCCATGATTTATTCATGCCGTCCATCTATTTTTATATAATGTGGTCCAATCAGTTGATCTCAACCGTCTATTAAGTTCAGAACACATTTTTTGGGCTACCTTGAAAAATATTTACACTGAACGAGTGATATAATCTATGATTAATTTGGCCTTTTTCTCTAACCATCCTTTTTTCCAAGACATGGATAAGATGCTTTCAATTAGCTAACAAAAGTGATTCTTTAGACTCATAAGCAATCCATGATGGTCCCTAAAAATTTGATGAATCAAATTGTTGATTGGACTTACTTTTTTGTAAATGATCTTAACTGTCCATTTTAAGACCATTGATCAAATTTTAATTTTTTTTAGTTAGATCAGTATGATTTATTCATGGTAGCCTATGAAATATTCATGGTAGCCTCATTCTTGGACTTATACTGTAAAATGATCTGTAAAAACAGATGAATGGCATGGATAAAACCGTCGACGATGCTCTGTGGGCCGTACCATAATGTATGTGTTTCATCCATTCCATTCATCCATTTTTAAAGATCATTTTAGAGCTTTTTCCAAAAAATTAGAGGGATATAAATCTCAGGTGGTCCACACCACATGAGAACAATAGTGATTGGATATCCACTGTTAAAATCCTCCTAAGGCCCACTATACTATTTATTTGACATCAAATCTGTTGATTTGGTCATACAGGACCAGATGAAGGGAAAAAACAAAAATCAGCTTGATCCAATAGATTTAGGCTACCAAAATGTTTTTAATGGTCGACGCTCAGGCACGCTGGGGCTACTTTCGCAAACTCAAAGCCATGTGAGAGGAACTTTAACTAGATCTACCCCAGCCATCAGATACGATGCCTTATGTTAATCATTTACTATAGAAATCATGATCATCCAAAACTTTACGGACCCAAGAAGAGTGTGATAGATCTTATGGACGGTGTGGATTTCATACAATACCCTAGGCTAGTGAAAATAACCCACATTTTGGGGGCTATAGAAGTTTTAAATCAATTTGTTCTCTGTGCTGGGGTCCACTAGAACTATGGATTTAACTCGTTCTTTAGACATTGCCCTAAAATGATCTCTCCAAATGGATGGAAGGTGTGGATACAAAACATACATCATGGTGGGGCCCAAGAATGAGAGGTATATAAATCTCAGGTGGACCACACCACATGAAAATAATAGTGATTGGATATCCATCATTAAAATCCTCCTAAGGCCCACTTTACTATTTGTTTGACATCCAATCTGTTTATTAGGTCATATAGGCCCCAACAAAGCTCTTTGTTGCCCAGTTCCTTTGGCCTAACCTTAACCAACCTGATGCCAAACTTAACCTCGGGCCTACTTTGATTTATATATTGTATATCCATATGGTCAATTTGTTTTGCCAACTCATTATAGGATATGAGTCTAAAAATGAATCATATTCAAATCTTAAGTAGACTACAACATAAAAAACAATGGTAATTAAACACCTACCATTAAAAACTTTATATGGGCCCACCTTAGTGCCCACTGTATATAAATCAATATCTTAGGTGCACCACACCACATGAAAACAATAATGATTGCATATCCATCATTAAAATCATCCTAAGGTACTGTACTGTTTATTTGACATCCAATACGTTGATTAGGTCATAAATGGCCAATTCAAGGGGAAAAACAAAAATCAACTTGATCCAAAACTTTTATGGTCCCAAAATATTTTTTAATGGTTGACGCTCATTCAACACTGTTTCCTAGAATGTGGTCCACTTACGATTTGGATATATCTCATTTGTGGTCTCATACCGTAAGATGATCTTTAAAAATAGATAGACGACATTGATTAAACACATACACCATGGTAGAGCTCACAAAGCACCAACCACCAACCATTAGATGGTGTCAGGGAGAGTAGTCAATCCGTTCCCCTTATTTGTGGTGTGGTCTATTTAATCTTTGGATATGATTCATTTTTTGGATAATTCTCTAAAATTATCTCGAAAAATGGATGAATGGTGTGGGTTGATCCCAAATTTTCATTAAATCCAAAACTCAAGTGTACCATGCCACGCCAAACGGTGTGGAATAATGATTTCTACTGTTGATACCTCCTTAGGCCCACAGTAATGTTTATTTGACATCCAACATGTTCATAATATCAAAAAGATATAAATGAAGAGATATCTCATAACCTAAACACATCAAATCGACGGTGTTGATGTTCAACACACATTATGATGGGGCCCACAAAACTTACTAACATCAATTCTTAGGTTCTCACGAGGTCAGTAAATTGGGTCACAATTTTGACTAGAATATTTGGCCCATTTTACATGTCTGATCTATTCACTCTATTTTACTGATCATTACCCTCAACTTGACTAATTACTCGCCCCGAACACATGGAAAGATATTGGGCAAATAAGATTGATCAACAATTCGAGTGAATTTTGATTTAAACATCTGAAGTTATTTACTCTTCAATTTGGACAGATCAGATTGTCCAAAAATGGTTAAAGGTTGTTCATAATATCAAAAATATATGAATGAATAGAAAACACAAACATTAGCTTGATCCAAAATTTCTATTGCCTCCAAGAAATTTTAAATGGTAAAGGTTCAATCACACTATTTTCGTGTGGTGTGGTCCACTTGAGCTTTGGATATGCTTCCTTTTTCTTTTCTTTTTTTCTTTAGACCTCAAATTATCTGTTAACATGGATAAATGGAGTGGATAAAATAAATAAATAACGGTGGACCCCGCAGAGTTTACTCTGGTAAGGGTAATGAGTAACTCACCTAAACATAGTAGAGAAAGGTTTCCTTCAAACATTCATAATCATATATTGAGTCTGCCTTAATGTGATTCACATATCCAACCCACTCATTATGTGTGTCCAACTTGGATGAGGGGCCTGCCTAAAAATTTCTTTGGTCGCTAAAAGTGACTTTTAGCGATAAAAATAAGTTTCGTCACTAAAAACCCTCTTTCTCGTAGAGACATCATCAAAATCTCACTTTTGTTATCTAAATTTTCAATCGTTCTTGTCAAAATATAAAATTTAGTTTTCTTTTTTAAAATATACATTTTTTTACAATTTGTCAATTTTTTTACAATTTTGTTTAATTTTTTAAATTTTCATTTTCAAAATATCATTTTTTTAAACTCACTTTTGTTATATAACTTTTTAATTTTTCTTGTCAAAATACAGTATTTAGTTTTCTTTTTAAAAAAAAATATTTTTTTTACAGTTTATCAATTTTTTCACAATTTTGTTTAATTTTTTATATTTTCTTTTTCAAAATATCATTTTTTTTATTGAAATATTTTTTTTCAAAGTTATGAACATTATTAAAAGTTCTTAATTTTTTTTCAAAATGTAGATTTTTATAAAATCACAATTTTTTTAAAAAAACATTGTTAATTATTTATTTTCTATTGGAGGTTGTACATGAGCATTAGAGACGGTTAAGGACCGTCTATAATATAGATGGTCTTCACGATCTTAGAAGACGGCTAAGGACTGTCTCTAATAAAGATGGTCAATAACAGTCTTTAATAGAGACGGTCATTGACAGTCTTTAATAGAGACGGTCTATGACAGTCTTTAATAGAGACTGTCTTCGACACTAATAGAGATGGTTTTTGATAGGCATAAGACGGCTAAGGACCGTCTCTAATAGAGACGGTCATTGACAGTCTCTAATAGAGACGGTCTTTGACAGTCTCTAATAGAGACGGTTTTTGACAGGACAATAAGACGGCTAAGGACCGTCTCTAATAGAGACGGTCTTTGACAATCTCAGATTACAAGTAGAAGACAGTCAATGACCGTCTCTAATACGGACGGCCAGTGACCGTCTCAAATGACCACATATAAGACAGTCGAAGACCGTTTCTAATGCGGACGGTTTTTGACCATCTCTGATGAGGTATATAAGACGGTTAAAGACCGTCTTAAATTATTTGCAGATGCATAACATTTAAAGACAATATTAGGGACAGTCAGGAGCTGTCCCTAATTTTAGAGATGGTTTACAGCCGTCTCTAAAGCGTCTTTAAACCAAGCACTTTTAGAGAGTTCAACCAAGCAATTTTAGAGACGGTCCAGAACCGTCTCTAAATCTGTCATTTTTTTCCATTTTTCACGTAGTGATATACGTGAGTTATGAATAACATACATAGATTAAGGCATATATATAAAATAAGGTTCATGAGAGTTTAAACTTAATTATCAATGAACCAATATTATTTTCAATCCATAGGATGTTCATATTACAGAGCCTGATGAATGACATAAATTTTTGACATGTGTGTTGTCCATTGGGTTCTCTCACGTGTTCCACCCCTCACATTATGGATTCTTTATTGAATATTCATGAGTAATGACTCTATTACACAGCCCATTCAACACACACACACACTCACCATATAGGAACTCCATCCCATTATCCACTATGTTCACATATGTAACTTTTTTCAATTTATTTATTAGTGGTGATTGTGAAATTTATTTTGCTAATGATTTCTTTGGTAGCTACATGTATTACTTTAATAATATTACTTAATTGTTATATATTTCATTTTATGTGAACTTTATTAGTTGTTGATATTAACTTATCCAACCTATAAATCCAACCAAAATTTGGATAGGGTTAAGCATTTAATATTCTAATTTGGTTAGCTTGGATAGGGTTTGGCGTACTTGAGGTTGGGTTGGACTCGGCTTGACCCTTAACCTAACCCAACTTGCCTAACTTGCAATCTAGTCACCCTTGTTGATAGAACCTAATAGAAATATGTGAAATTTTCTAGTAGAAATTGATCAATTTATACAAAGATAGTTTGAAAGGGAAGAATTTAACAAAGACAAAGAACAATGTTAGGCAACCCACATGCCTCATTGTTCATGCATGTGAAAATTCTAATTATTTTAAAGCCAAACTAAGCTACTTAATATAGAATTTACCTATGTAGAAGTGGGCGGCTTGAGTATGTGTCACTACAATGTTCATGTGAAAACCACCCCTGCTACTAGCTGAGTCAACTCATGTTAGGCCCAGGACCTAAAAATCAGTTTCGTCTATGATTTCAGGTAGGCCACATGACTGGAAGTAGGGTACTAGGCAATGTTCACCCTCCAAAGTATTTCCTTTGCAATGGTTGAGCTAAATCATGGATGGGCCTGATTTTTGAGCTGCAGGCATGTAATGGTCGCAGTGGATTTCATATAATCACCATGGTGGGCTCTGGAAAAATCAAGGGTGGACATCTCTCATTTGTTTCCTTTGCAGTGGCTCACCAAAATCACGGGTGAGTCTAATTTTTTGCCCCTATACCTAATGTGGGATTAGGAGTGGATTTCACATACACCATGGTGGCCCTATCAAAAGTCAAAGCTAATGTGAATCTTGTAGGACGCCACTCTTGATTTTTGATAGGGTCCACCATGACATGAATGTGAGATCCACTCCGATCATTAGAAGTGTAATGCCACATCAAGCTTAGGGCCAAAAAATCATGTAGGCTTGTTATTTAGGTGGACCACTGAGGGAAATAGTTGGAAGAGAGACATCCACACTTAATTTTTATAGCACCCACCGTGATGATTAATGAAATCAACTTCAATCATTAGATACCACACCGAATTTTAGGCCTGGGTCCCAAAAATTGAGCCCATTCGATTATTCAGTTGGGCCATACCATGGAAAACAATTTGAAGAGTGAGCATTTTTGTGTACACTATTTTCAATTGTGTGGTCCACATGAATCATATATGGAGCTTATTTTCAAGATATGGGCCCAACATAGGATGACTCCCTTGAAAGTAGGGTGAATTCACATAAACAACATAGTGTGAGCCACTTGAGCTGCCAATTTCTTTAGTGGCATTGGCAGCCGTTTTAATAAATCCAAGGGAAGGTACTCCAATGATAATGTTTAGACTGATGAGGTGGTAAGATATTGAAAAGCTTTTTGAAAAAGGAATAATATAAAATTCCTAATTTATATATAATATGTATACACATGGGTACAAATATAGCCACATTCCCCCTTCAATTCAACTCTACATTTTGGCATTTTTGTTTCTCTCCTGTACTTTTTACTTGATAAAGATTGAATTAAATGCATACATTTCCTATGTGGGCCATATGCTATTCTCTTCGCTATGATTTATTTTTTGACCAGGTTGGATCCGTCAATTGGACAATTCCATTGACAAACGGAGCGGATGACGTATGGCCCTTACTGTAGGGCCCACGTTGATATGCATTTTATATCCACTCCATCCATCCTTTTTCGAGACCAGATTAAGACATGTATTAAAAAATGACGCAGATCCAAATATCAGGTGGACCATGTTATAGGAAACAGTGATGATTTAACGTTTAACCATTAAAAATTCCTAAGGCTACCATGATGTTTTGGTATTGTTTATTTTCCTTCTAATATGTTCATGAGATTAAAAAAAATAAAAAAATAATACTCAGATGAATGGAAAATAATAAATATCAGCTTGATTCAAAACTTTTCTGATCCAAAAAAATAAAAATAATAATAATAGTCAATCACTACTGTTCTGTTTGGTATGGTCCACATGAGATTTGGATCCGCTACATTTTTGGGTTCATGTCCTAAAAATGAGCTGAAAAAATGATGAATAGAGTGTATATAGAATACATACACCAATGGCCGCGCCTAATTCGCTCCCTTGACAAGCTATACAGGCCTATGGGCAGCCAGGCAGGTTGGGTTGGTTGGGTTCAATCTGAGCCAACCAATTTAATTTACTTAAGTGGGCTACATTTTCTAACCCGAGCCTGATTTACTATCCATTTAGGTTAGTCCGAATGTCCCTCTAAATCTAGTCGGGTCAGGGCCACACATATTTAGGATCTTCTAATTTCTGAGATTTTCGGTAGATAGGAAATCAAAGGTGAAGCCCATAGTATCAACGGTTCGGATCACTGTAGTATGGCCCCCATTATACAAGCTCAAACACCAAAGCACTGAAGAAGAACAAGAAATAAATGGTTCCAAGTAAAATAAACCTGCGAGGATGTCAATTCAATCTGACGTTTTGCCCTTTTGTGTTTCTTTGCGGTCCATGAGCTTGAGGCTGGGACGCGGATTAGCTACTGACAGGTCGAGCAGCGAGACTCCCTACTGAAGTGACGTCACTAAATCCTGTGGGCCCTACTATGATGTATGTATTATATCTACACCGTCCATCCATTTGGAGATATAATTTGAGGGCATGAGTAAAAGAATGAGGCAGATCCAAATTGGTAGTGGATCCTAACACAAAAAACAATGAGGAGATTGATGCCCACCGTTGAAATCTTCCTAAGGCTCACCATGATTTTTATTTGAAATTCAACCTGTTCAGTGAACATGGAAATGAAAAAACGGAAAAAAGAAATATGCTTGATCGAAACTTTTGTGTCCTATTAAAGTTTTTAATGGTTGCCTTCACTCTCCCCACTGTTTTCTGTGGTAGGGTCTATCGGATCTTTGTATTTGCCTCATTGTTTAACTCATGACCTAAAATGTAACATTTTGAATTTTTATTGTTTTGAATTTTCAAAAATCTTTTAATTTTTTTAATGTAATTAACTTATATTATCACGTACTGACCATCAACACTCAATGTTAGTTTATACACAGGTGGTATCAGTAAAGAACTATACAAGTTCGATTAATTAATCGTAGGAAGCCAACAAATCCGTCCGATCACTTGAATATCAAGTTTAGCTTTATGATTTACTCACATAGAGTGCAATCTAACCGACTCATCGCTAACTAATCAAGACAATCATAATTAAATTGAAGATCTATTCAAAGTTGAGTCAGATAAGGTCCAGATCTTAACTAATAAACCAAATCAACTACATTACTCTTTTAACCTTAAACCGACGATTTAGAGTAATTATGACCAAATCTCCACTTTCACTAATTATAAATAAATCACACTATGAATATAGTTAATCCAAACTCTAATCATTTCCCACGAGAAATCTCAATACTTAATTCACTCAAGAAATGCTCCGATTTTTCAAACAAGCTCTAAACCGCTCATTAGTAGACAATTAGTTCCAAAATTATACAGTAATGTCTGTCTTACTAGGCTCGACGTCCATCATGAGAGTCGGATTTGAGTAGCATCCAGAACCGATCAACTTGAGCCGATGGACGAGTGCATGAGAAGTGCAAATACCCTAAAGGAATAAGCTGAAACTTAAGTGAATTGAGTCGTCCACTCTTACATAAAGTTAAGAATTTCGGACCGTCTGTTTATGACCAAACTTCACCCATAAAGTAAGGATATTTCTTTACTCATATCCATATAATCACGGCCCCGATCGATCATCGGTGATCATTGAATAGACTTTTAATCATGTCTGTTGATTGGCCCAAGCACATTCAAATGGTGGGCTGATCATGTCCATACGTAGATCATAATTAGGGCTAACTATCCTATCGTGTATATCAATATGTACACTCCATAGTAGGTCATAGAGATTAGAAAAAATCCTCTCATAGGGCTAGTATAGTAAAAACTCAACCCTTGGGGCCATTTACACCAAATCTAGCATTATAAAAAGGCCTCATTTAGGCATCCCCTTCTCCCATACGAATTTCATGCCCTACCTTGATGAAGGAGAAAAGAAAGAGAAAGATAGAAGGAGAGAAAGAAGAAGGGAGAGAAATATGGGCCCAAAGAAGGTAAAATCTTGTAACCCATCTTCCCTCTTCCTCAAAAAACCCTTATTCACAACTGCAAGTATGATCTTTAATTGATTGGATTAGTAACCACTCTCCTCCTTTAGAAACATATTGTCTTAAGCTAGGTCTTGCATGTATTCTAACATGCAAGTACATTTGACTCAAGATCTTTACAAATCGACCCGCGAGTTCGGCAATCTTAGGTCGATTTCTCAAGCTCTCAACGATCCGTAGGTGCGAACTATTATCCTTAGGTGACATAGCACTAATTTTACTATGAATTTAATGATTATGAGTGTTATGATAATGTGCTTGAGTAATCTATAGAGAGAACCTAGCCAAGACCCTACATGATAGGTCCTCCTAAATTTCATGAAATGATTGATGTTATTTATTTGTTCTTCAACATAATTAGATTTAATTTTTATGTGGCATGTTCATCCCATATATGATTTTAGTATAACCTTCCTTTTGGCATGTATGATTGCATAAACTCCTTGTTGTATGTTGTTGCTTGCAGAAATCCTTGTTGTATGTTGTTGCTTGCAGAAATCCTTGTTGTATGTTTTGTGCTAGCATTAATCCTGGTTGTATGTTTGTGCTATGAATGATGTATAACTCTTGATCTTTTCAGTAACCTATCACAACACACAAGCACATTAATGTTGTATTATGTTAGTAGTTGCATTGTAGAAAAATTTAGATTTTATGTTTAATATATGAGAGCATGACTTCGCTCGTGTAAAAGATGAATCCTGAATTGTTGGAATATTATTGAATATCACGAGGCCCCTAAGTTGGTTAGGGAGCTGAGGTGGAAGGAGGTAGTCTCGTTGGTAGGACCATCCTGTGGCTAAACTAGCGGATTTGGGCGGATGCGAATGGGTGCCAGTGATGTTTTTAATTTAAACCAATCTTATTTAAATGATTTTAACTCGCAAGTATACGAATCAGATGTAGATATGGTATGTATTACAAGATTGTTCACACGAGGACTGGTTGTCACAATTCAAAATTTAAGACTCTTCTTAACTAATCCAACGAATGGTTTAACAAACTATTAAGTAAATTAGCATAAATTTATAGAAAATAACTGAGAACAATGAGAAAGATTCAATCGAAGACAAGGCTAGGACTTTCGAATCCACCCCTAATATCCTAACCCTTGTTTTACCTGCTGATTCATCCTAATTCAGATTGATATAAATTTAATAAACAAAGCACACCCTATATCCTTGGTCGGGCACACAGAATGTATAATCCTTTAAAGCATATGGATCACGTCTTTCCATCCATGGTCAGGCATGAAGAGATGTAGATTCCTGTTTCTTCCTCTATAGGAAACCTGTTAATGGTCAGACACAAGCACCTAGATAAGATTCCAAACAACATCCATATCTAGACTTTGGTCGAGCTCATAGAATGGATGAATATGAAAATTACAGTTAAACACACTATAGAAAGAAAATAAATCAATCAGATTAAAATAAATTCAATATAAACAAGAGTTATTCAAATTAGGAGCTTCATCTCAGCCCTAGTTAAGAGTTTAGCAATCCATAAAATCAATTATAAAGAAGGAAAAATAAAATCTAAAGAGTAAGAACATCTCTCTTTTTCCTTCCTCTCTCTCTCTCTCTCTCTCTCTCTCTCTCTCTCTCTCTCTTCTCTTTCTTCTCTTTGTAGATCTTCCGAAGGTTTGAATCTGCTCCCCACATCCAAAACCTCCTTATATAGCTGTTGGAGTGGTGAAAATCGAATTTGAATCAGATTTGGAAAGCTATCGCATGCGCAGCGAAAGCCTTTTCGCAGCCAAGTTCGGGGCTTCAAAAATCGCCACTTTCCTCGCTCAAATTTTAAAGAAACACTATTCTTTAAGACTTTCTTAGGTCCTCTACATGATGGACGGTTCAGATATGCCATATGATCAAAGATGGTGGGCGACAACCGCCTGAAAAATTCAGTTTCGCGGATGTGCGAAACCTTTCTCACTCTTTCGCTGTCATGATCCGTGGGCCCCACAGAGGTATTTTTATGGAAATCTACCCCATCCATTGGATTCAGGATGAAATTTCAGTTAAAAATGAGTGGTTTTGAACGTCCATTGACGTGTCCTAGAGAAGAAATCACTAAAAGATCAGATTTGAATGTTGAAGGGCAGCCCTTTTGTGGCATATGTACCGCACACGTGTGTATACATGAGTACAACAATTCAACATGGATTTGAAGGGTTCAAGGCCCTCTACACGATGGGCGGATTGGATCATCCGAAAGGGCCGTGATGGTGGCCCACTACCGTCCGCAAAACTAACGCCGACCGTCCTTTACGCTGGCTTTGGAAACAGAAGTTTCCACTTTCTTTTTTTCTTTTTCAGACAGAGACGGTCAACCTTCTCTGCCGTTTGTCATACACGGATAGTGCACTTGTGCACTGTAAGCCCCGTATCCTAGACCGTACCGTTCCATAGACTTTCGCGGTCTTACCGGTTGAATTCCGGCAACCTTCAACCCTTAACCAATATTTGCGTGTGACCCTGATTCGTATGCCGTCAACCCGTATCGACTCAACCCAAGACCTTTACCATAGTGATCGCGCCGTCGCTGCGGTTCCGATGCCGTGACTTACGCGCCGAAGCGATACCCTGGTCAAGAGATGTGGGCCAACGTTCGGTGCGAAGAAAATGCCACGCGTTACGAAATCCAAGAAAATCTCTACGAGGTGTCACATCAATCCATCAATCCATCACATGTCAAGTACATGTCAAGTACACATCACCTTTCACCCATTCCCAAGCAACTACAAAAGTCAATAATCTCTTACAAGCCCATACCTCTCTTACACCAAAAGCCATCAAAGTCAAAAAGTTTTTACACCACCCATGCTTCTCTTACACAAATGGTCACAAAAGTCAAGATTTTCTTACACCCATCACTCACCACATCCATCACCCATATCTCTCTCCCTTTACAACTCTCTCTCTCTCTCTTTCTCATTTTCAAACTCAAAAAAAATCTAAGGAGAGAAATTCCATACGTATGAGAATTCTCCAAGCCTCTCCCTCTCTTTCAAAACTTCAAGTGTGGCCCACTTTTTTACCCCATGATCTCCCATCCTAACCATCCATTCCCCATCTCCTCCATTGGAATCAAAGCTAAGGTGCTAAGGAACTCATAGGAGCAAGAAGATCGAACGGTGAGTGCTCCTCTAGATGTAAAAAAATCTGATTTCTATAGCCTAGATGTTTTCTTTCTTTCATGAGGGAAGTGTAGAACCCACCAATCAATGGTGGAGGTCCCACACAATCCCATGGTTGTTGCCTAATGGCCTACCTTATGCATGCATGATCCATGCATGGGGCCTTTCTCTATGGGCCCCATCATGGTAGTTTTATTTCATATCATATTATGTATGGGTCATCTAGACCTTATAACCATGGTGGGGATGACATCCTCACCATTCATTTTAATTATATGTCATGCATGTGCAAGATCCATGTTGTAAATATAAATCTAGGTATGATGTGCGGGTGTGATTGATCTTGGGAGGGCTCAATAGCGGCGGAGCCCCTTTTTCTATGGCCGGATTATCCTTCTATCTCTCTTTTTCCTCATTTTATTTCCTGATGTGTGTGGCCCATTAATGTATTTCCCTTTTTATTTAACTTATATAATAAATTTTATCTAAGTACATGTTGCTGTCCAGAATTTTCTAGACAGTTTCTGGTTGTTTTTGGACCAGATTTTGGGACTGTTTGGGGGACTATTCATACCTATGAAATATACTTTTCTAAAAGGTGGGGATCTCATCTTGATGTCTCTCAAATTTCAGCCCTAACTGACCTTCATTGAGGTCCCAAAGGTGTGGTCCAAGTGAGGTGGACAGTCTTGATTTTCTTCACTATTCCAGCAACATTCCACCATAGACAGTTGGATTTTTGAAATTTATTAAAATACCTATGGGTATTTAAAAATTATAAAAATTTTTAAGGGGGGTGGCATACTTATGGTAGGACCCACCTACAAAATTTTGGGGCCAATGGACGCCTGTACACACCATGGTGATGGCGGGACCGGCCCATTATAATATGGTGTCCAGATCAGTCCGATTTTCAGGACATATTGATTTATGTAAATGAATTAAAATATTTAAAAATGTCCAAAAATTCTGAAATTTTTTAAGAGTGTGGTTCACTTATGTTAGAACCCACCTACCAAATTTCAGAGCCAATGAACCCTTGTACACACCGTGGTGGGGGCCAGACTGGCCCACCAAGTTGGGACGTCCAGGTCTGTCCAATTTTTCTGAACAGTCTGTTTTGTTTAAATTAATTAAAATACTTAGAGATATATAAAAATTATGAAATCTTGTGGGGGTGTGTTCCACCTATGGAAGTATTACTCTGTGAAATTTTAGCCTCAAGTGACCCCGTTTGGGTATCCAAAAGAATGGGCCAAGATGGTTGGACTCCCAGATTTTTTCTGATGTGCAGTCTAACAATATGCCTTGATAAAAAACCATAATTCAAAAATATTTCTTCTGATGGTAGGCCACCTTTTTAGGTTTCTTCTCATTGTATGCATGATGAGGGACCTTGGCCCTCAATTTTCAGAGTTTTAGAGGCCTTGGACCCACTCCAATGGAGTGTCCAAATTTAAGACAGCAACATGTTATAATTATGCTGGCCTTGGGCTGAAATTTTGAGGAGTGGAGCCCACCATATTATAAAGATCTTAGAGGAAATGATTTATACATTTAATTCCTTAAATGTTGGGCTTAATGAATGCACTTTTGAGGCCCGCCACAGTTAAATTTAATTGGGTCCATGAATGTAGCTAGTTGTTGAACTATTTAAGGCTCATAGAGTGGACCCATTTGATGTGTTCCAAGGCCCATGGGATTAGGCCCATTTGATGCAATTTAAGGCCCATAGAGTGGACCCATTTGATGTGTTCCAAGGTCCATGGGATTGGACCCATTTGATGTATTTTAAAGCCCATGGGATTAGGCCCATTTGATATGCATAAGGCCCATGGGTCGAGAACCATTTGATGCAATCTAAGGCCCACGGGTTATGACCTATTGCAATGCACATAAGGCCCATTGGTGCGGCCCATTGATGTGGCCCATTTGATGAGTAAAAGGCCCATATGACATGGCCCATTTGATGTATTTAAGGCCCAATGGGGTGTACTAAGGTCCATTGCAATGTGTGATCCCAACCTAATTTACGTAATATTATTCACTACGGGCTACACCTTGGGAGCAATGTTGGTTTGACGTCCACATTGCGAGTATAATGTTAGTTAAATGTCTGCATTGGACTCTCCCTAGGGCCCATTAGTAGGCCCGTACTTGTTGTATGCAAGCCGTCTAGGCCAGCTGCGTTGTAAGGATAGGGCATTACTTTATAACATGCTTAGTATAACTCCATGACGCACAACTTATTTGTATCGGTCTATTTGATCGGCCTGCTCGTATCGGCCATTTGATTAATTTAGCCCATATGATTGATTAGGCCTATCTTGATATATCTGTGGCCTGTTGCTAAGGCCATATATGAGGCCCGTTGTTGAGGCCCACCTTGATGTGTATGAGGCCCGTTGTTGAGGCCCACCTTAAATATATATGAGGCCCATGTTGCAAGGCCCATTGTGATGTATGCAAGGCCCATGGGTCATGACCCATTGCAATGTATGTAAGGCCCAATTGGTGCGGCCTATTCGATATATTTATGGGGTCCATGTCATTAGGCCCATCCTATTGTATTGGTGACCCGTCCATTGAGGCTCACCCGTGGTATATATTTGAGGCCCATGTGTAGGGCCCACCTATTGTGTATTTAAAGCCCATGGGTTGTGGCTATAGTGATGTGTATTAAGCCTATGTGATGTATCCCATACTGATGTGTATTAGACCCAGGTATGTGACTCACCTGCGAAGTATATTTGAGGCCCATTGTGATATATCTGAGGCCCATGGGTGCGACGCATCCAGATGTATTTGAGGCCTATGGGCAAGGCCCATTGTGATATGTGTTAGGCCCATGACCAGGGCCCACCTGTTTCGTATATTTCACCTTTGTGTGAGGCCATGTGCCCATTATATATTTGATTCTATGTGGGTCATTCCTTGGGGGTAATGTTGGTTAAAAGTCCACATTGTCGACGTCGGTTATTGATACCGTTTATGAGTATGTGACATCATAACATCATGATACATGCCCATTCATATCATCTGCATGTTTGTTATGAGATGTGATTGACCATTACATATGTCATTGGGCAGGATGATGTGAGACTCCCTGATAGGTGGAGATTATCTCACATGAGCGCATGACATGCGTAGGATTGATGCATGATTGGATTGTATGACTCATGCATCTTGTATTGTGTTGTGATTACTATATGCCCTAGTGACATCAGGGCAGTAGCCTCCACAGGCATATCGTGGATAGCCAGATGGGACACCGAAAATTTGTTCGAGCATCGGGCCACCATAGATGGCCCTGGGTGAAAATTCCTAAACACTCTCTTGGTTCCAGAGGATGCTCCAACGTCTAGACCGAGTGGGTAGATGAGCGTTGAGTGCCGATTACCAGATGGTTGCGCTCTCCACTGTGTCGTGGTCGGTTAGAAGGGGGTGCGGCCTTACCCGCCCGAGGGAGTAGGCATGGCTAGGCTGAGTTTGACCAGCTCGAGGAATGGGTCCGCTATCGGCGAGCCGGGTAGGTATTGGCAGACTACTGACAGGCGGATAGTGAGGTCTTTTTCACTTATCCAGTTGTGCGCTTGATTGAGGCGGCAGGTGGTGTGAAGTGTAATAGACCTCGGTGATTTTCTCAGAGAGGAACCGTACTGATATGAGGACTGACATGATATTATGACACCCTGTCACTGTTGTGCATGTGGGCGGGCGCACGTGGGCGGACGCTGATGTGAGCGGGTGTGATGTGGGTGAGGCTGAGGCCTAGGCGAGCTACCACACTGGGCGAGCTACCAGCGGTTGGCAGACTACTGTGCTAACATGCTACTGAGTAGGAGTTGCATACTCATCCATTCATCCATTCACTATCCACTCGGGTTGGTGGTGCGTAACTAATTGTTGTGTATCTTCGTTTTGGCAAGGATTTCGGTTGGGCGCTCGACTAACCTGAGATCAAGAGTTTACCACGTTGAGTCAGACTATCCAAATTTAGGTATGGGACTGGTTTGGATAGAGGTTCCTTGTGGTGGACCTCGTAGCTTGCGATACTACGTACTATCATCCCGACATCACACTCCAGCATGGTCATTCCATTAGCACCATATACTGCATATTCCATTACATCTTCGGCGTGTGGCATTGTGAGTTGTTATGTTTCTATATTCCTGTGACTTATATGAGAGTGATAATATTTGTTAGGTCTTTCGAATTGTGTATTATATTATATCCTTGTCATTCGACATTTGATTATCTATGACTCATCATTTGCATAGCTGTCGTATATTGCGTATTCTGATATTGATTAACTTATGGACTTGTTTATACTTTCACTTATTCTGTTATCGCATGATTATAATCTTGTCAGTATTTCTGTTTATGTTGATAATTCTTGCTCTTATCAGTGTTTCTGCTTATTCAGTCATTGTATAGTTTATGGATTAATAACTTTCCGGTATTGTATGATTATGATATTGTATTGAATACTTGACACTTATCTCATGCACACACTTACACCACCCTCTAAGCTTTCTATAAGCTTATGCACAATAAATGCGTGCAGGTGATGTTAGGTTGCAACAGCATTAAGCTTGGAGTGTGCAGCTGTTTTCTGTAGCTTTGATTTTGACATATATATTTTCCTTTCAGCATTGTATTCAAATGATTATATTAGTAGATATGTGATGATGATGTTGCCTTTATGATTTGGGTAAACTTGTGGTTATGCCTATTACTAGTTAAATGTACAAAAAAAAAATCCTCCTTGTAGAATCCCATGATCGAAAATCTAGCATATGAATGCTAGGAGCCGAGAATGGGATACTACGGAGGCTGTCGGCACCGGATTCGGCGATTGAGATTCCTGTGAATCCGATTTCCAGGTTTGAGGTGTGACATGCAATATGCACACTTTATTCATGTGGGGTCCACTGTGAAGTTTTTACAAAATCCAATCCATTCATTCAATTAGTCTCCCTACTTAAAGCGTTGAGACCAAATTTAAAGCAGTTCCAGATATTAGGTGGGCCCAGAATCAACGGTTTATGGACTGATTTGTCAATTGGGGCACTTCCATATCGATCCAATGGTTGAAATTTTACGTGTACGGTTAATTTATGGCCCTCATCCCATGTATGAAGTTTCAGGTCAATCGGATGGCGGGAACCCTGTGATCTTGCGTTTTGGACCAATTTCAGGCCTCTTTAACGTGAACGGCTTGATTTTCTTGGATCTCTGGCGTGTAAATTCTTCAATATTGGTCCTCTAGAGTCCATCCCATACTTATGTTACTTCAGAGCGTCAAATACACTCTTTTAATATCCTTTTTCAATCAACACTCCTGATTTCATCCTGTAATAAAAACACAATTAAAATATAGCAATAAGTATTATCATATTCGTAAAATTAGGCAATACTCGGAGTCTAATATGCAATATTCGACCTTCATCACAACGCCCAACCAGCATTTTGCTAGTCCCGAGCAAAACATGCGAAAAAATAATTTTAGAAATAAAAGACAATTCCTGTAAACCCGAGCGACTTATGAACAAATAGTTGAGATGTGAAAATTCTAAGATTCATGAATGGTAAGTAAACTTTTCTCCTGGAATCAAGTTCATGGTAAACTACATAATCAAGTTCAAAATATTAATCCATTGATTAGAACATTCTAAACATTGAGTTCCACGAGTGTAATCTTGGCTCACAATCATTAAGAGATCTGATTGTCAATTTCATGATATCATTGGAATTCATGACAATCAAACCTGAAACCAACACTAGCATTACAGATTAACTTTTCATTTTACCAACCTTTGATTTTCTTGAACAGTAATGCCAAGTAGGGGAATCAAATCATCACCCATAAGGAGCAAACCTATGGTGAAAACTTATCACCTAACTTTTTCTAAATGTCAACTATGGGGGATCGAATCTACGCCTATAGGGATCAAACCTATGGTGAAGATTATGCAACTTACCCTTTCAAATTTTCTACTGAACATGAATTTTATTTTGGTTGGTTCCTTTCATGCTTTTGTGATTACCAAGTTAATCATTCAATATCAAACTGGAACCTTAATGTGTAAGCGAGATGTGATATGCGAAATCATGACTCAATCAATGTTTACAGCTTCTAATCATAGATTAACAACTCAAACTTAACTGTGAAATCTAACATATGACGGAATTCTAGAGGCATAAATTCTCAACATTTTGTATTTTATAATATTAAAATCACAACCATCCTTCAACAAGAAATTTAAAATTTTCAAAATTTTAAAAATTGCACAATTTGTACAATTTTTGTTCAAGACCAAGAAAATACTGATTAGGTAACCTAATCTCCCACCCCCAACCTAAAATCTACATTGTCCTCAATGTAAAAGAAATAAGCATGCAATGCATATGGGATAACAAAAGTAAGAGAGGAGTGATGGAAAGATAGTACCTGAACGGAGAATCAAGAGGCTTTTCCAAAATATCAATGTAAAAATGAGTCAGCGCAAGAGAGAAATCAACAAAAAACAAAATAACAAAAAGAAAATCATAAAAAGAAGATCCTATCTATACCACTTTCGCAGGTGCTCTCGATTGCATTTTGCATATGCAACAAGCCTTTAAACCCTTAGGTTGCCCCTAGTGGACGAGTTGTAGTCTCGTGAGGGTTTGCAGTAATGTTACCCACAAACATTGAACTAACTAACTAGGAAAAAGAAATGAAAAAAAAAAGTTGGGTTGCCTCCCAAGGGCACTAAGTTTACCATATATCCTAAAACAGCATAAAACAAACTATCCTAGTCCTATAAAAGCAGGAAAAAACTACTCGATCATTCCGCAAGGTTCCTCTTCCGGCCAATACCTTGATAAGTTTCTTAGTAAGTTCCTCAACAGGATCATCCAAAATCCTTTTTTGCAATAGACTTGGGCGCCCTGGAGCATGACTTTCCAGAGAGACTTATGTACCTCATAAGAAATTTTTCATTGAATTACTTGAGGTATCCAGAATATATATGATTCACCTGTGACAGAAAAAGTTTCAACGTTAGTATCCCATGGTGAATCAGAGACTACTAGTAAATGAAATTTAGAAAAAAATGTAGTAGGTGGTGTAGTCTTATCAAACACCGATGTTTCACTCTATAGTTCAATTTTCAACTCTTCCACATTTAATGGTAAACATTCAGGATCCGGGGAAGGAGGTACTTCAGAATACAGATTCTCTCGATTCATGACAACTGTCGAGGTATTATTTTGTAAGGCATTCACTATTTCTTGTAACAGGAGATCATTTGAATCTGCAAAATGCGCTAAGTAATCATCTAAAGAGTTGAGACGTTCAGCTAAGCATGATTTATTTTCCACATTGGAGATTGTGATGATCTACCCAAGGAATCCATCCTCTTTGAAAGTGGATGGAAGTACACTCTCTTGCTCTAACCCAGAGCAAACAATTTTATGATTAAGAAATGAAGTATTGATGTGAGGACTCTGCTCATTGATACAACTCAGAAGAGGTATTGAATCGTCAAAAGTGTATGACTCAGATGGTGGCCTCAACTGGGTGGTTTCAACTTCCAGAGTCATATCAAGAAGTTCGTTTATTTCCCGAATCATATCATCATCCAATTCAGGGGAGTGGCCCAAACATGTTTCATGAGAGTTAGAAGGGTCAGTTGTAATGGGCTCATCCTCCACTTTTAAATCAGACATGTTAGATGAGAGGAGTGACTCATTTTGACTGACCACTTCGTGTACTTCTTGATCACTGACCTGGACCATACTTGAGATTGATTCCGGGGGAATTTGGGCTGAACATTCATAATCATCATCCCAATACATATCATCGTCTAATTCCCTGTCATGCACACTTGGGATGGGATTGCTTTCCTCACATTCTATTCCTAAATTGGGTGAAGGTTCAAATAAGCTGACTTCTTTATCATCATTAAACTCGAGTGTCTCATGTGAGTGAAGTGTGTTATTATCATTGTATTCGAAAGACACCCATGTCTCTTCACCATTCTTTGAACCGTCATCGAGATCGATTCATCTGAAAATTGAACCATATACTCATTAACATAATTCAACTTTTCATCCCAAATTCCAGAGTGTTTTAAAAGTGAGTAAGGATCACCTTCCTCGCATTGTATTTCTGAATTGGGTTGTGGCTGAGATGAACTAGCTTTCATCAACACATCATAGGTAGGGAATCCAAAGGAATAATCAACGGGTTGTGGTTGGAATGAGTTAGTCTTCATTAGCCTATCAATGCGTGATTCAAGTGCATCTAATAATTTCATCAAGTCATAGGCTGTGTAACTCGGAGATGACTCCTCTTGGATCGTTTCTGGTGGATATTAAGAAGTAGGGAACCCAAGAGAATAATCATTATAACATGTTGTTGGTTCATTTCCCTAAGTTTGATGCTTCCACTGATTATAGTCATACGGATCATAAGTGGGAGAATCTGATGGTTGATAATAGTCCTCATGCCTATAGTTATGATAATCCCAACACTCACGTACTGTCTTATTAATCCGTGGGGTGTAATTATTCTCCCGCATATGATTGAGTAAGGACTTCTTAACCGGTGGATCATTAGATTTCAGTTGGTTCTCGATGATAATTTTAGAAAAGTTTTGAGACATTGGTGAATTTCTATCATAATCATCATCCCAATATATGTTATTCTTCTCAGCATACTGACATTCCCACTCGTGCATATACATGGTGAAACCCTAACTCTGAATCTAATTCTAAAGAAAAAATCTTACACCAATCTTGAAATAGGAAGAAAGATAATTAGAAAGAAGTTACCAATTTGAAGATCTATGTTAGAATCCTACAAAAGAAAACAAAACAAGTTAGTGTCTAAAAAATAGAAAATCTAAAATTAAAAATTTTCTAAAGAACAACTAAGAAGAGTTAGTTTCTAAAAAGGAAGAAAATCCTAGAATTAAAAAGTTACTAAAAAAGAAGAATCTAAATCTAAAATTAGAAAATAGAAAATTTGTAAAAAGAAAGCCTAGACTTAGAAAATTTCTAAAAAATAAAATCCTAATTCTAAAAATAGAAATTAGAAAAAATAGAGAATTTAAAAAGAGATTACCAAAATAGAAGTTCAAGTTAGGACCCTACAAAATAGGAAATATGTTAGTTTCTAAAATAAAATAAAATAAAAAATCTAACCTAAAGTTAGTAAAATCCTAAAACTATGAATTATGATAAGAGAGAATCCTAAATCCAATTTGGACCAAAACATCCCCGACAACGGTGCCAAAAACTTGATGTTTTTAATTTAAACCGATCTGATTCAAATGATTTTAATTCACAAGTATACGAATCAGATGTAGATATGATACGTATTATGAGATCGTTCACACGAGGACTGGTTGTCACAATTCGAAATTTAAGACTCTTCTTAACTAATCAAACGAATGGTTTAACAAACTATTAAGTAAATTAGTATAAATCTATGAAAAATAATTGAGAACAATGAGAAAGATTCAATCGAGGAGAAGCTAGGACTTTCAAATCCACCCCTAATTATCCTAACCCTTGTTTTACCTGCTGATTCACCCTAATTCAGATTGATATAAATTTAATAAACAAAGCACACCCTATGTCCTTGGTCGGGCACACAAAATATATAATCCTTTAAAGCATATGGATCACATCTTTCCATCCATGGTCAGGCATGAAGAGATGTAGATTCTTATTTTTTCCTCTATAGAAAACCTGTTAATGGTCAGACACAAGCACCTAAATAAGATTCCAAACAACATCCATATCTAGACTTTGGTCGAGCTCATAGAATGAATGAATATGAAAATTACAGTTAAATACACTAGAGAAAGAAAATAAATCAATCAGATTAAAATAAATTCAACATAAACAAGAGTTATTCAAATTAGGGGCTTCATCTCAGCCCTAGCTAAGAGTTTAGCAATCCATAAAATCAATTATCATGAAGGAAAAATAAAATTTAAAGAGTAAGAACATCTCTCTTCTTCCTTCCTCTCTCTCTCTCTCTCTCTCTCTTCTCTCTCTCTTCTCTTTCTTCTCTTTCTTGATCTTCCCAAGGTCTGAATCTGATCCCCACGTCCAAAACCTCCTTATATAGCTGTTGGAGTTGTGAAAATCAGATTTGAATCGGATTTGGAAAGCTATCGCATGTGCAGCGAAAGCCTTTTCGCAGCCAAGTTCAGAGCTTCAAAAATCGCCACTTTTCTCGCTCAAATTTCAAAGAAACACCATCCCTTAGGACTTTCTTGGGTCCTCTACATGATAGACAATTCAGATCTGTCATATGATCAAAGATGGTGGGCCACAACCGCCTGAAAAATTCAGTTTTCGTGGTTGTGCGAAACCTTTCGCACTCTTTCGCTGTCGTGATCCATGGGCCTCACATATGTGTTTTTATAGAAATCTACCCCATCCATTGGATTCAGGATAAAATTTCAGTTAAGAATGAGTGGTTTTGAACGTCCATTGACGTGTCCTAGAGAAGAAATCACTAAAAGATCAGATTTAAATGTTGCAAGGCAGCCCTTTTGTGGCCTCTGTACCGCACACGTGTGTATACATGAGTGCAAAAATTCAACATGGATTTGAAGGGTTCAAGGCCCTCTACACGATGGGTGGATTGGATCATTCGAAAGGGCCGTGATGGTGGCCCACTACTGTCCGCAAAACTGACGCCGATTGTCCGTTACGCTGGCTCTGAAAACAGAAGTTTCCACTCTTTTTTTTCTTTTTCGGTCAGAGACGGTCAACCGTCTCTGCCGTTTGCCATGCACGCCTAGTGCACTTGTGCACTATGCACACTTTATTCATGTGAGGTCCACTATGACCTTTTTGCAAAATTCAATCTAGTCATTCAATTAGTCTCCCTACTTAAAGTGTTGAGACCAAATTTAAAGTAGTTCCAGGTATCAGGTGGGCCCAGAATCAACGGTTTATGGACTAATCTATCAGTTGGGGCACTTCCATAATGATCCAATGGTTGACATTTTACGTGTACGGTTAATTTATGGCCTTCATCCCATGTATGAAGTTTCAGGTCAATCGGATGGCGGGAACCCTGTGATCTTGCATTTCGGACCAATTTCAGGCCTCTTAAACGTGAACGGCTTAATTTTCTTGGATCCCTGACATGTAAATTTTTCAATATTGGTCCTTTAGAGTCCATCCCATGCTTCTGTTACTTCAGAGAGTCAAATCCACGCTTTTAATATCTTTTTTCAATCAACGTTCCTGATTTCATCCTGTAATAAAAACACAATTAAAATATGGCAATAAACATTATCATATACGTAAAATTAGGCAATACTCGGAGTCTAATATGCAAGATTCGACCTTCATCAGCCAGTAGTTGGACTACATGGGTTGCGTGTATTCGATGTCGTTCGTCACGTACTCACCTGAACTCGCACAATCTAGTTCACTTATTGACTAACCATGTTTGTTAATTATGTTTGCTCACGCCTGTATGAAACCTATAATACCCTTCAACCACTGAAGCCTATTGATAATCATTTAAAACCGATCCACAGACTCGAGAGCCAAGCATGGTGAAATGGGACATTGTGTTCGAACTGTCGGCTTACACTAGGGTGACGAGCCTCCCTATGATGACCGCTAGTGATCCCTCTTGTCAGCACTCCTCATGTACTTAAAATCAGGGATGAAAAATCCGATGGGATCAAGGATCGCGGGGTTCTGACGTCGCATGTTGAGGGGCCTTGGCCTCGTAACCAGTTCGGGGCAATGATACGTGAGGTGTACCAGTTTTTCCAATCTGCTAGATAAATAGAATTAATTAAATACTCGGCTAACGTTATTTATGCATCGTATTAGGTAAGATTTGACGACTCAGCAGTTGATGTCGCAATGAGGGAGTGTTGGTCATGCGCAATCGTGAGATGAAGTCGCTCGAGGGAGTGTTGTTGTGAGGTCATACATCATATCATAATACATGCATATACATTAACAAGATTAGTTGGGAATTTGTGAACGTATGCCTTTCATTAAATTCTTCATATAATTGATGCTTGTTGTAACTTAAGGCTAATAGTAACCACTGAGTTACTCACTCCTACTCAGGGACAATGTTTTAAAATACCAATTAGACTCTTTACTAGATGCAGGTGAGATGGAGCTGGACGAGCCAAGCGGTGTGAGTATGGGTGAGGAAAGGGAGCTTCCTACTTCCAGCTTATGGGCGAATCACAGTAGACAGTGCGGGTTGTTTATAGGTTGTTGAGTAGGAATTTAGCGCATCATTTCTTTTGGGCATGTCTTATATAAATTTTGTCGGGTAACGCCTTATGTGACCGGCCCGTCTGATATTTTTATAGATTTGTATTTTTTAGTCGTATTTATTTCAGTAAATTAGTTATGGTTGTGGTTTACGTTCTACGATTCCTTTATTACTCATTTAAACTGTCACGTACAAATCACCATAATTGAAATATAAGCGACACCCAGTAATTTAGACGCCGAGTTCCTACATAGCTCTTAAAAAGTCGGAGCGTTATATAAAATCATATCTTAAAATTAATGGGCTGTGTAGATACAACACATACATCATACTGGATCCACATAACTTGCTGAAGTCATTTCAGCAGCTAGTCTTACTGCTCAACCTGTCAGTAGCCATTCCTCGTCTAGCTGGCTGCTACATGGTGGGTGGTACGTTTCTGTGGTGGGACCCATAGTGGTTGACCAGAGAGAATCTACGCATGTTGTGGGCCCACAGGTGTAGATAGTAATTGACAGTGGGCTGACGTGTGTTCTTAGCCCATGTTGCATTGCAGGTGTACAAGCTTGTCATAAACGGACTCTGACATGACTATTTAAACGGCCACTAATAAGGACCCCACACACACAAACATCTAAGTGGCCTTTTGGTTACCATTTTGGGTCTATTTAGATTGGGCCAATTTCAGGCCTTATTCCGGACCTATTTGGTCGTCTCATATGTGTCGTTGTCCGAGGTGCAAGAGCTAATTTTGGTGTGTTCCAATTGAGCATTGGATCTGCCTCATTTTTTTGTGCACATACCTTAAAATGATCTAAGAGAAGAGATGAACGGCATAGATAAACAGATACATCACGGTGGGCCCACCCATAGACCTACCTGTCCTTGGCTAGGGATGGGTGGGATAGGATGCAGTCCGCGTGCATTGGTTGGTGTGGGTCCGTTTGCCGAGTGGTTGTGGGGGTGCGGAGTAGATGCGGCCTGATTGTCGGGCCCACCTTGATGTATGTGTTTTATATCCACACCATTGGTCTTTTTTTTTTTTTTTCTCGTTCAGTTCATTTTAAGACATGGGACAAAATGAAACAAATCCAAATATCAAGTGGACCACATAAAGGAAACAGTGGTGATTAAACGCTCACCATTAAAAACTTCTTATGGCCCATTGTAATGTTTATTTTCCATCCAACCTGTTGATAAGGGAAAACACAAATATCAGCTTGATGCAAAACTATTGTAGCCAAATATATATATATATATATATATATATATATATATATATATATATATATATATATATATATATATATATATATTTATTATTATTTTTTTTTATGGTCAATCACCACCGTTTCCTGTTGTATGGTCCAATTAAGATTTGGATCTATTTCATTTTTGGTCTCATGCCTCAGAAAAATGAATGGTCAGTGTGGATATACTACACATATATCAATGTGGGCCCCACGTTCAGGGGTGCACTTAATCCGCTCCTATTTAAGTGGGCTGTCAGGTTTTAGCGGACCTATTATCAGCCGAATCTTGTCTAGGCCCTTCTGCACTTGGGCATGACCATGTAATTTGAATTAGAATATTACCGTTACTCTAGATCGATTTTGGATCGTTAGTTCTGGTCTGTTTTCATTACTATATCTAGAATTCCTTGATATGTGATTTTGTAAATTTTGACAGTCATTCTTCAAGGCCAGATCTAACCCACTAATCCAGGGAGATAACTGACCATTCATTCTGGACTCTGGGTTGGGCAGTGACCCCTCCACTACCCAAGTCGGTGGTGAAAAGCCCTGTGGACCCCACCATGATGTATGTGTTTTACCCCGCCGACCATCCATTTTTTCAGCTCATTTTAAGGCATGAACCCAAATATTAGGTAGATCCCTGGCTCAAGTGGGCCGTAGGAAACAGTGGGGATTGAAGGCGTACTGTTGAAATCTTCTTAATAGCCACTGCAATGTGTATTTACCATCTAACCTGTTCGTAAAGTCATAAACCTGGATGAACCTAAAAATTTTATGGCCCCTAGAAGTTTTCGATGGTAGGTGCTCAATACCCACTGTTTCCTTTGACGTGGTCTACTCGTGGTTTGGGTCTGTCTCACTTTTAGGATCATGCTCTAAAATGAGCTGGAAAAACAGATTGATGGCACGGATAAAACACATAACATCATTATGGGGTTCACAAAGCTTTTCCATCACTCACCAACTAATCCGAGTACATTTATTTAACCCAGTTTATATTTGACCATTAACGGTAGTTTAATTTTTAGACCAAATAAATGGGCTTTTTATATGATTCATTGAATAGATAAATCACATTATAATCTTTTAATTCTGGGGTTGGAATTGGTTGTGTTAGTCACCATGGTGGCCTTGATGGATAAAACTTTCATGTTGGTACTCATATAAGTGTTGTTTCATTTCTTTTACGTTGGCCTTATGATTTCATAGAGTTGCAATTAGCTTTGGTCCCAAGGCAGTGTGATATGATTGATGCCTTAGATTTAAGAAACCAATAACCTAAAGGCGTGGGTTTCTTGAATTTTATAAAGTAGGCATTAGTCAGCTTCATGTTTAGGAAAGCAATTTACATGTTGTGATCTTGGCCGACAACGTAAGTTTCTTGTGAAAGTTGATGAGGTAACTTCATCATTGCTTTGGATTATTTAATAGTAGTATGATAGATTAAAATGGCGTTTAATCAATGTTCATGCTTCAATTTCAAAAGGAATGGAAAAAGAGGTGAATATATGATTGTTACATTGTTGCAGAGCAACCTTGTAACTTTATCCTTGGGTTATTGTGTGATATTTTGACTCTCAATGGCTCTTACTATCAGAAAAATTAAGAGGAAACCATTGAGATTGTTCTTGGGTGTGGGAACTAGGATATGAGATTAAGAGAAGATAATTCCATAAAACCCTGAAGTTAGTTACAAAATCGAAAAAGCCAACTTTAAAATTGGAAACTGAATCAGTTTCATAACCATGAAGTATTCCATCTTTGATTTCAATACAGAGCCTGATGTCTGAGAAGAAACAAAGCTTTCTTGGGCATAACAGGAAGCCACTTTCTCACATCAGGTAAAGGTGGATATGACCTTGCTTTGGAGAAAGCTCATGTCCATAATGGAGATGTCATGTACAACCTTAACATTGAGACCTTTAAAGTGGATTAATTGTACTAATATGGTGCCCTCGAAATACAAAAGGAGATTGGTATTGCATAACAATATAGTAGGTATTTGTGAAATTTTGAGAATTTGATTAAATTTCAATGAAAATTCAAGAAATGTTAAAAGACATTATTACACACTTAAAACTAAAAAAATTACAAAAAACAACAAAAAAAAAAACATATATACATAATAAGTTTCCTTTGTATAGGGCTTTAATTATGTGCTAATATAAGTAATACAATTTAAATAATAAATAAAAGTCACAAAATTTTATTATTTATTAAAAAAATTAGCACATTAAATGTATTAATTAGTAGCACTACATTTGTCCTAAAATGTAGGCTGCATTTTTTAAATTTATATACTAATATTTTTATAATCCTTTAAAAATATTTTCTTTTTCTTCAAAATAAGCAAATGGTGTGGTAGATATTAACAACAATATCCATGCATTGATACACAAATATGAGGAACAAATATTGGTTGGTTAGTGTAATTTAAGGAAAAAAAAAACATTTTCATTTATTTTTATATTTTTAATTAAAAATAATCTTATTTTAAAATTTCAAAAACTTCCATCAATATATAAATCAGCCTACGATCACTCTTAAAATATTTTCCAAACTCTAATTGCAAGTTAAATGGGTGAAATTAAAATAAAAAAAATGAATTTTCAAAATAAAAAATCTAAAAATAAAAATAAAAATCATAATTGTGTTGAAGTTACTGCCTTGGAAAATCAACGTGCACCTTGATCTATTAGCCATGTGAATGTGATAGGGTTCTATCTTGGCCATTGAGGTTAATGTTCATGGGTCCTCTAAGATATATCGTGTGACTTATTTAAATCTAGTGTTATCTTAAACTTATATTTTATCGGTTGTGTGGGGAGTATGTAGTACATCTCCTGGTCTTTGAGAAGTTGAAATTGGACACGGTGGTCACTAAGCAAAAAAGTTGTGTTCCAATGAATCTTAGTAATATGATGAGCCATGGCTAGCACAGATGCTTAACACATATATGTGGACATCATTCTTTAAGATGTATGGTCATCTCATATAAGGGAGCTGTCTTGGGCCAAGATGAAAGATCTCTAACATTATGAACTAACTTGGTATCAATTGTGTCTTTATCCCTTATCATATATAAGAGTATAAGTATCTTATTGGCATAGGATCATGGATTGGATTTTTGGACACTTATAGTGGTGGAATGAATTTCAAGTTGATAATCTAGGGGCCCATTAGCTTGAAGCATGATCATGTGATCAAGGACTTGACGGTGCATATTGGCTAATTAATTCTCACACCTAAGGACATGTGAGAATCATGGATCCTGACTGGGAGACTTTAGCTGTACAAGATTTCATAGACACCACTGAAAGTAGATGATGCTTGGTACATCCATTAAGGTTCATTAATTCATGTATTGACTAATAAAGGATTCACTGAGTTTAGCATGAGACTTATTTAATGCTAAATCTAATTAGATTAGGAACTCATCAAGTAATTTTTTTTAATTATGACTAACGCTTAAAATGTTTTAATATGCTTAAAAAAGGTTTTCAACCATTAAAACTATTTTAATCGCACTTGATGATGATACGATGGCCTATATTTGATGTCCACTACTTGATTAGTATGAAATTTGGATCTATGGTTGATGGCCTAGACAGTAGAGGAATAGATCATAGGTATGTGCACATGTGAGAATCAATAGATTTCCTTCGTTATAGAGTACACCAAAGTTCGTATGGTAGTGGAACATTGTATTGTGGGTACCCATTAAACCATAACTCTTCTATATATTAATCATAGTAGAAGGGAAATAAACAAAGAAAGAAAGCTCGGGCATCACCCCCATTGGGCATCCCAACTTAGAGAAAAATGAGAGAGGTGAGAGAAAGGGAGATCTTTTTCCATTGCTCTACATCATCACCATAATCCATCTTCTTCTATTTCTCCATGATCTACTCATGTGGATTATTAGTGTTAATCTTAGCCCCTACTAGAAGTTGATATTATCTCTTGGGATCCCTACTGCTGTGATAGATCGGGGAAAGACCTCCTAGGTTAGAGAATATATATGTTAAAGTACGTGTCGTGAAAAATAAATATGAGTTGTTGTAATGCCCCATTGTCTTTGCTGTGGGGCTCACTGTGGACCCTATTGGGAGATCCTGCCTGTTTAAGTTGACATGTTTGTCCATGTTCGGCCAGATCCAATTTTTGCATTTTGTTTTAGATGTGTATACGTGAGCTATTTTAGGTGGTTTTTTACATGATGCATGATTTTAATAGCCTTGTGATTGATGGTTTTGAATTATGTGGATTGGGCTTGGATGAGGATTGATAATAATAGTTCTCATCCATTCGATGAGATGAACTGTTTTTTGTGATTGTCTTGATGAGAGATTAATCACATGTATGCTAGATTATGAGGGCCATTATGGAAGGCCTGGATTCATCAGAATGATCATGCTTACATGAGATTTAAGCTATTGATCCCTAGCCATGCAATTCCATGTAGGTTCATCTAGTTTGAGTGAGAAATAAATAGATTTTATGGGAGGGATTTCTAACAGAGAGGAAGGAAATAAGTGGATTGGATTGGACCAACATGGCCCCTTCATCAATTTGATAAAATTAGAATTTTGAAAGTTTATTTGTGTTGAATAGACTCTCCATTTCAAAGGATCCTTTATGATCTCTTTTATAATCATCATCTCCCTAGTAGCTCATGAACACAGATTTCATTTTCAATAGATCTAATAGCCATAATAGTGCAATCAGAAAGTTTTGTGACTGAAAGTTCAAACATTCAGTATGTAAATTTACAAAATTAACTTTTAGATTTAAATGGGAATCATGTTAATATGGCTTGATGTTAATGAGGTGATTTCTTTATTAGAATAGGAAAAACATTATTTCTCAATAATAATATATAATAATAATATATATATATATATATATATATATATATAAAGATCAGTGAGAGTAAATTTGCATTTCTATGGTTATTTTCTGATGATAGGATGCTTAGTAGTATCTATATGAAAAATCCTGCCCCAGGTAATGCACAGGTTAGGATAAGGTGATAAGTTTAACAATTTTCAGTACTTAAGGATTGATATTTAGAAAAATTAAATAAAGGGCATCCCTTAAGTGTCGGCATTAGAGAGCCCAGTGCATGCTCAGTCTTTACTAGTCTAGACAAAAAGTCTACAGTTGGAATGTTAGGAAGGTACCTACAGCGAACAAAGGACTTCTTGGTCACCTCGATCATTTAGAGTCAATTGGATATTTAGATTTGAATCATGCTTATTTCCTCGACGACAAGAAGTCTAATTCAGATCATGTTTCCATGATGGCCCAAGGAGTCGAATTGAGTAGAAGTGTTAAGAAGGCACGACTTCATTGACTATGCAAGCGGGTCTCACATGTTAGGCCATCTAATTATAGAACTTTATCTCAGGACTTCAGATATGGATTGTGTTTTGAAGCTGTCAAGACAATTCAGTTACAGTATTCTTTTCAACAACAACGACAAGCGGTCAGGTTGAAGTAAGTAGACCTTTAAATCGTTGTTATGTGTTTTTGCAGGACAAGTTTTGACGTTCGCATTATCTCCCAAGTTTGCACTGAAAGTAAAGAAGAAGAGACTACAAGAGAGAATCCTTTTGTAATATAGTTTCTTTGTTGGATTGAGTAGGTAGTAGATAAGATTACAACAATTTAAATGTAAGACAATGTCCTTCTACCTTTGATTCTTCATTGTAACATAGAAAAGGTCTTTGTTACATGATTTACAACCAGAAATCTCAACTGCAAATCTTGTTCTTGATGACTCTGCATAAGTGCCTTGGAAGCTTTCAATCTGGCAGTGTAACAATGCTTTGTGTTTTCTCCAATTTTTCTCTTAATTTTGATTTTGAGAGAGTCTCTCCTTTTTTTTCTTTTTTTTTGAATTCTAACCACATTGTAACTTCTTGTACATGATATGGAGCAGTAGGAGAAATCAAAAGATCACCTTATAACCATGCAGCTGGGCTCGATTGCATAGCTAGCATTGTCGAGCAGTTCGAATTTCAATTATGCAGTTGGTCAGTAGCACAGATAGAGTATCAACTAGTTGGGCTTTTATACACAGATGGGATTGTCGACACAGCAAGTCTCAGCTGTCTAGTTGAGGCAGGTCCATCTTTTCTAAGTGATTTTCCACCCCAAAAAAGGAAAAAAAAAATTTAAAAAAATTTAAAAAAAACTCTAAGTTTTGGGGTATATGAGAGTCTTTTAATGTTTTGGGGCAGCTTGATGACTTGAATCGATATTTGGACATTGGCGTGTTTGATTCGATAATTAATATTTAGGGCCCATTTGGATACCATCAAATAAGTTTCTTTTTCTACTTACAGCAGTAGATAAGTGACTTATTTCAGATAAGGAAGTTTGGTTTGATTATAAGTAAGTTTTTTACTTAAAACTATATAATCACTTCAGTTAATTTTTTTTTTTTTGCTTTTTTATTTTTCATTAGTTGTTAAAGTGAGGCATCAAGAGAGATGAAAGAGAGGAGAAGCTGATAAATATGTTGTTTGCCAAACATACTTATCTTCTTAGTAAGTAAAAACTAAGATAAGCTACTTGTGGAATAATTAACTTATCTTAAGAAATTTACAATCCAAACGCCCCCTTATTATCTTCAAAGCGTGGATGGTTCTCATCAACGGTCGTAATTCTTCCCAGAGACAATCGGAGACAATGGTCGTAATTCTTTGGATTCTTGATTATCAATCTGAAATTTTAACCATTAATAGTTTTCCACTGCATGGAAGCTTTAATTCTTCCTGGAGATGATAGGAGATGCTGGAGATCTTCTTTGGATTCTTGATTATCAGTCTTATGTGTTTTTAACCATTGATAGGTTTCAACTGCATGGAAGCCAGTCGAGTTCCAGCTGCTCAGTTGGGCCAAGCTAGCCCTTGCAACTAGAAAATCAATTTCGCCTTGTGCAGATGGGCTCCAGCTGAATGGGACTAAGCTGATTATCTGTCTTGAAAGAGGCACCAAATTGAAGAATTAAATGTATCAAAGCATTACATAAATTTTCAGGCCTCCCAATTGATGTATAATCCCATTGATTCATTTTCTCATGATTCAAACATCTGTTTGCTCCTAAATTTTGTAAATGCCTCTAGCATATCTCAATCTTCATCATACATTAATTTTTCTTCTTAATTATGTGTAGGAGTTTATGTGAGTGTGTTGAATGATTCTCGATTTAAAACATAAGGCATCTCTCAGCAAAAACAGTATAATCACTTCAAAATAGGTAGACATTTTAGAACGTAATTTCCATGCTGCATTATCACAACATGAGATCTATTTCATTGGGTGTGCTAATTTTTGTGACCATGATCGTCTCAAATGGATAAATATTGCGATGATAAGTACCATGATCCAATACCAGTACTCTTTGTGGACCAAGACTAAGGGTATGCTCATATAACAGCTATATTTTTTAAAATTATAGTGTGTATTAGGGGTTTTGAAGGCATTCAACTTGAAACATTGTTTTCAAATATTTAAAATTAGATGTTGATCCATATGGCCCATGTGGAAGAGTATAAGAATTTCCCAGCAAGTGGGTCATCAAAGATCAACAGTTTTAACTAGATCCCTAATACCGATTATGTGTCTAAATTGAACGAGTCTGAGGTCTTAAAACTATGATATTGTCTCTAGAACTTCATTTGCAAAAAACACCATTTTTTCTAGTTTGCAATCCAGCCACTAATACCCAAATCAGCATTACACATCCAAAGGCACACTTCTTGCAAAATGTATCTGAAAGAGTACTACTGTACCAATACTCAAAGATATGATCTCCATTACAATAGCTGTAAAACAATATAAATATGAAATAAAGAGTAGTCTACTTGAGTTGTGTATTAGGTGGGGCGCACCATCTGGATTTTCTGAACAGAACAGGCTCATGAACAGTCACGTACGTCATATTTACAGAAACAATGAATGGTCTATAAAAACTTAAACCATCCGGATTCAATTTCCAATGTATTTGGTCTGCCTGAGGGCTGACTAGCCTGACCTTGCTATCAGATGGTCCAAATTGTGGACCCCACCAGATACACAGCTCAGATATCAGCACGCATCAGATGGCATGCAGTTATCCAGAGTGTTCTATGTGGCGGTTGAAAACCTTGGAATAGGAAAATCCAATAAAAGGTAGGTCCATTCTACAAAATGCCTTTCACAAGAAATCACTTAGTAGTAACTCACCCACCCCATGCAACTCACATACACAACAATAGACCATCCAAAATGTGGGTCCCATTGTAGATGAATCATAGGCTGAATGTTACACTTATGGAACACTTTTGAATCATGGTTACCAGGAAATCGTCTCTCCTCACACCTTTCCCACTACCATTTCCTGCATATACATTTCAAGTTTCTGGCTAACTAGTGTTATAACTGAACTAAAATAGGACATTTCAGCATTCGTTTCACTATCATTTCCCACTTCATGTGTCACTCTGGTAACTATGATTACAACCCTCCAAGTGGTCAACCCAATTCCAATACAAATATGATGGGGAAGATCACATGATCAGTTTTATCTGCAGGCTACAATACATCCGCAATAACTACAAGGAACAGACGGTCAGGATTTGCAAATATGTGATGAGTTGTCAGAACTTGAGTTGGGCAAAGGTGCACTATCATCTAGCCCAAAAAGAAAGGTTACAAGAAAATGATTGAAGGCTTTCAGCCATTTGATTTCATCCACTGCTGTCATGCAATAATACATACGGTTCAGATCATAAAACATATTGACAGAAATTTGCAGAACTTTGGTTGCATAGATGATACAATGGGCTACTGCTGATCAGATGTCTTCGTAACATGTCAAATCCAAAAGGCAGCATCAAAGCACGGCTTCGGAGATGACATATCTTGTGATGAAAGCAGAGCAAGAATCTGTCAAACAATGTCCAAATTAGAGAATGTGTAGTTGGATTATCAGTACGAAAGAGCGGCAGAATGTGGAAATTAATGGTTCTTCAGTTCTATCATATGAGTACCAACATTTGACCACTCTGGATAAATTCAAATAACTGCCCATCACAGCCCAATGCTTAAAACCATGGTGTTTCCCTCAACTTCCTATAAATGAGAAAATTTTCCTTCCTCATGATAAGTTGTATAAAATGTTATGAAGGTGCTAAGCCCACACCTGTATGGAGCCATGCCCATCCATGCACAAGCACACATGTCAATATGGAGCATGTGCACATGACCCAAGGTTTCCAATGGTATGCCACGCAGTTCAGAGTTTCTGGCCTAAAATGGGCTGTTTCACTGCTCAAGTGGGCTGCAGTGAACAAAACAAATGGATGGCTAGAAAAATCAATCCAACCCTATGATTCTTCTGTGTACAAGTGGGCATCCGATAGAATGCCCATATCTTGCATGCGTGCGATACTGATATTGGCATGTGTCCTTGCATGTTGATGGACCAACGGGGCTCCACATGTTTGTAGGTTTGCCTCTCATATTATAATATTGCATTAGGGGGTTAAGGGTAGTCTTGGATGTATTCCTATCCTCGAGTAATTCTGTTTCTGCCAAGAGTACGAATGCCAATTTCTATGCAAGTGAAATGGGGCATGGTGGATTTCTTCCTTCATTCTATTCTAAACTTCTAATAAGATCATCATTACCCACTCAAAAAATAAAAATAAAAAAAACTTTTTTTACTCTTTCATTCTTTGTAGGAAGGTCAGATTCTCCTGTATACTGGTGCACTTGAGGAGTGAAATGGCCTGATTTTAGGCCAGAAGATCTAACGTTTAATGGTTTTTCATGTCCTCTATTGAGTGTCAAATATTGTATATTTTCTCCTATTTATATCTTGGTTTTATGAACATGATAACGCTTAATAGGTATATTTTATACATGTTTATATTGCAAGGTGTCTATAAGAGCTTGGATTGAAAAGAATGTTAAAAGCTTGGATTTGATGCTCAAGAATCACCAAGGCAACGAATGGATTTTAGGAGACTAATATTGAAGATTTCGAGATCCCAAGATCTAAGAAAACCAAGTGAAGAAGGAAGTCGAAAGTATAAAGTGCAAAAATTCACACTGTCATCAAAAGTTGTTCGATGACATCGAAGCCAATCCTCGATGACCTCGAAGACAGTTCGATGATATCGAAGAATTATAAAAAAATCAAGTCTAGTTACTGGACTTATTGGATGCGGTTCTCGATGACATCGAAGCCCTGTTTGATTGCTCGAAGACCTGTTTGATGACATTGAAGGCAATTCGATAATTTCAAACTTTTTACTGATTTTTGGAGCAACTTGTTGGAACACTCTAGACATATTTTTGATGACATCGAAAGACTGTTTGATAACATCAAAGGTATATTCGATAACATAAAAAGTTATGCAGTGCGAAAAGGCGCGACTTTCGAATTCAAGTTACGTTTGATGACATCGAAGGCATTTCACGGACTGCTTAAATTTGAGGCGATTTTCCAATTTTAAATGGACAAAGCTATAAATATGGGTTTTCCTAGGAGTTTTAAACATGAATTGAGTTTTGAAAAGCAGAGCAAAAGGGTGGAGCAACCTCCCAAGAGTTTTTCTTCCTTGCTTTTCTATTTTTAATGCTTTCTTTTATGGTTGTAGATCCAATCATGTCTATGGTTGGGTAAACCTCTTAGTTAGGGCTAAAAGATGAAGCTTGTAGCGTGTTGGGATGATTTTTTTGCTTTGATTCTTGTTCTTGTTGAACCTTATTGATTTCTAGTTTGATATTAAGAGAATATTTTCAGTTTTATATGATTTATTGTGACTCAAATTACAATAGATGTTGTGATAGTTTTGAATATCTTCTTTTCTTATTTTGAGATTGTGAGATTGGTAAATCCTATCGTTCACCATCGTCCCATGGGCATGGTAGGGTAATGGAATCCCTTCCAATCATCAAAATATCCCTCGTGTGTGGTTAAGTCAATGAAAAGTTCAGATTTGGTTCGAATGTTTTATCTTTCAATTAGATAGGATAAGACTCCAATTCCAATTGTGTTTCTTGAATCAAGCAAGGTATCATCTTGATAACTACAAGTGGATCCTTGGCACCCTAGTTCCTTTTTTATTATTGAAATCCTTTTCACAATTACTTCCTTATATTCTGGATTTAGATTTAAATCTTTTTCTAGTTCTAGTTCTAGTTCTAATTACTTTCAAAATAAGTACAAGATTAGTCCTTGTGGATTCGACTTCGGTCTCACTGAAATTATTACTATATTGCGACTTGGGGTTGTGAACAAGTTTTTGGTGCCTTTGCCGAGGACTACAGCTGTGTTTTTCTAAGATTAATTGGCATTAGAATTAGGTTAAGATTAGAGTTTATTTTTCTGTTATGTTTTTAGGTTAAGAATCTTCCTAAAATTGTTTTTAGAAACTAACATTGTTCTCTGTTTTGTAGGATCATATCCTAATAACTCTTATCTAATAACTTCGTTCTAACTCTCTCTTTCTTTTAGATTTCTTATTTTCTTTAGTTTTAAATTTTTAGATCCTATGGTAGATTCCGAATTTGAGGGCTGAAAGTGTTTCATGCCCAAGTGGGTCCATGATAACACTCTCCATCTCTTGAGTGAAGGAGGATTAGTTGAAGGGTTGCCTATCCATCACTAAATTAGACACCACTTAAGATCCTTTGAGTCAGTAGAAGTAATGATTGCAAATCAACCTCAACCTCAACCACCAGTTGACGAAATTCAAGATGAAAACGAGGTGCATAATGCACCCACGCCTCGTACTCTATGAGATTAATTATTTACAACCGGCGGGGGTGAGTACACCTTCTTGCATAATATTTCCATTGAATGCAGGAACTGTGGATGTTAAATCAGGGGTGATTCAACTCCTTCCTAAGTTTCATGAGCTAGAATTTGAAAGTTCATACTTGCATATGAAAGAGTTTGATGAGATAATATCTACATTACACTTTCCAAATGTGTCTGCGGACAGGGTAAGACTGAAATTATTCCCTTTCTCTTTGAAAAAAAAGGTTAAGTCATTGTTACATTCCTTAAGACCTCGCTCTATTGGTATATGAATTGAGATGACAGGGTGTTTCTTAAAAAGTTTTTCCCATATCACAAAACAAATACCTTAAAGAAAGCAATCATAAATTTTGTGCAAAAAGAAGATGAGACATTCCAATGTTGGGAGCAATTTAAGAATCTCATAAATTCATGTCCACAATATGGCTATGAAACATAGTGTATAACAAGCCTTTTTTTATGAGGGATTGACCTCATCCATGCACTAATTTATGGAGATGATGTGTAATGGAGAATTCATGTACAAGTAAGCCGATGATGCATGATATTATTTTGATGAACCCGCTGAAAACGTACAATCATGGGATACCTTCTCAAGAACTACCACTTCTAAGCTTACTCAATCAAAGGAAAGGGGAGGAATTTATGTCTTAAAAGAGGAAGGTAATGTAAATGCAAGATTGGACAAACTCATACGAAAAGTCGAGGCCATAGAACTTAAGAAGGTAGAACCTGAAAAGGCCGTGCAAGTTGTTTGTGGTATTTGTGCTTGTAACATACATACAACTGAGAATTGTCTAACAATTCCTGCTTTTCAAGAGATATTGAATGAGCAATCAAATGTCATAAACAACTACCAAAGACTTTTCAGTGGACCCACCTTAAATACATGTTACTCAAGTTGGAGGAAACATCCAAATTTTAGCTAGAGGAATGGATAAACTGATACTCCTCATGGGATCCTTAACCAATTTTTGAATCAAAGGAAACCTCGAGAAGATCCGGTCTTAAAACATATTCAAAATCAAGATCTTTTTAATTAGGGTATGCTACAAGTCTTTTAAGACCTTATAAAGGCTATACAAGGGCTTAAGACAAAAAATTCAATTGGAAAGAAAGGGATCCTTTTGGCCCAGCTTCTCCCCAATCCAAAACAGCAATATGAAATAAGTGACCTAAGCTCTTCAAATCGGATGGAGTGGGCTAAGTCTATCACCACTCTTAAGAGTGGAAAGATTATTGACAAAACTATTTTGGCGAGGGCTGAAAAGCCTAAGGACCTGGAAGAAGCTGAGAATGATAGACCTAGTAATGCTCCACATGAGTTAAAACTGGAACCTTAAAGTAAGCTGATTGCACCAAAACCTCTAGCTAACTCACAGGATATTCTAGAGGTGTTAAAACAAGTGAAGGTCAACATTCCTGTGGATGCCATTAAATAAATTCCTTCATATGCTAAATTTCTGAAAGATCTATACACTATCAAAAGACGGTAAAACATTCAAAAGAAAATTTTTCTAATAGAAAAGGTGAGTGTCATCCTTAAGTAAGATGTGTCACAAAAATATAAAGATCCTGGTAGCCTAACTATCACATGTATAATTGGGAATCACCAGATTAAGCATGCACTTCTTAACTTGGGAGCAAGTGTAAATCTAATCCCCTACTCGGTATATGAACAATTGGGTCTAGGTGAATTAAAACCCACCTGGACCACATTACAACTTGTTGATCGTTCAGTTCGCGTACCGAGAGAGATGCCTAGTCTAGATTGATAAATTCTACTATCCAGTAGAGTTTATTATCTTAGATACTCAACCCATCGTAGATATGAGCACTCAAATTCTTGTCATTCTTGGTCGTCCATTCCTTGCCACTTCAAATGCAATCATTAATTGTAGAAATGGAACTATGAATTTATCCTTCGGAAATATGACATTAGAGCTCAATATCAATTTCAGCATAAGCAACGAGTCAGAGGATGTTGATGATATTCACGACATTAACTTGATAAATTCTTTTGTGGAAGATAAAACACTTTTGACTCAATACTCTAACCCTCTAGAGACGCGCTTAGCCCACTCTCCTAATTTAGTTGATGACATGATTAGGGAGATAGATGTCATGCTTGATGCTACGCCGGTACTTGAAGTTAACCGATGAAGGCCACAATTTGAAAAATTGCCCTAAACCGATATAATGTCTTTACCATCTAGCCTCAAAGCACTAAAGCTTGGCCTAAAACCTTTATTGGTTGATCTTAAATATGTCTACTTAGGTCAAGATGAGACATACCTAGTCATGATTTCTTCCCACCTCAAGAAAAGAACAGGAGAATGTTTATTTCCACTCTCATTAAGCATAAAGGAGCCATTGGATGATCGATTGCGAACCTCAAGGGAATTGACCCCTTGATTTGTACTCACTGCATTCATCTTGAGGATAATGCGAAAATCTCTCAGCAACCACAACATTGATTAAATCCAAACATGAAGGAAGTGGTTAAAACTAAGGTACTTACGTTGTTGGATGTGGGTATCATATACCCTATATCCAACAGTCAATGGGTGAGTCTAACTCAAGTAGTTCCCAAGAAGTCTAGAATCACCATCATAACTAATGTCGACAATGAACTCGTGCTAACTAGAGTCACTACTAGTTGGAGAATGTATATTGATTACAGGAAGTTGAATATCGTCAACGTCATAAGGAATGACAAATTTTCTTTGCCTTTCATTGATTAAATTTTAGAAAGGCTAGCTAGTCAATCTTACTACTATTTCCTTGACAGGTATTCGGGCTATAATTAGATAGAGATAGCCTCTGAAGATTAAGAAAAGACAACATTCACATGTCCCTTTGGCACCTTTGCTTATCGAAGGATGTCATTCAGATTGTGTAATGCCCTTATCACTTTTCAGCGATGCATGTTTAATATTTTTCTGACATAGTGGGACAATATTTAGAGGTCTTCATGGATGACTTCTCTATTTTTGGTCTATCATTCAACGAGTGTTTGGAAAATCTTAAAAATATACTGAAGCGATGCGAGGAAAAGAATTTGGTGTTGAATTGGGAGAAATGTCATTTCATGATTTTCAAGGAAATTGTTCTTAAACATATAATTTCGTCCAAGGGAATTGAGGTAGACAAGGATAAAATTGATCTTATCTCTAACTTACCTCCACCCAAGAGCATACGTGACATGCGATCCTTTCTATGACATGTCAGATTTTATAAACGATTCATGAAGGACTTTAGTCTTCTTTCTCATCCTTTATGTAATCTCCCTCAAAAAATTTATCATACGAGTGGACTGAGCAATGTTAAGAAGCTTTCACTAAGCTCAAGGGCATGTTAACTACCGATCCTATCATATAGCCACCCGACTGGATCATACCTTTTGAGATTACGTGCGATGCGTCTAACTATACTATTGGGGTGGTATTAGGCCAGAGAAAAGAGAAGAAGCCCTATATAATTCATTATGTGAGTAAAACTCTAAATTCTACCCAAGCGAACTACTCTACTACGGAGAAGGAACTCTTAGCCGTAGTGTTCGCTTTGGACAAATTTAGGTCCTACTTGATCAGATCCAAGATAATCATTTACACTGATCATGCAGCGTTGAAGTACATTCTTTCTAAGAATAATGTTAAGCTTTGCTTAATAAGATGGATCCTTCTATTTTTCTTAATAAGATGGATCCTTCTATTCTAAGAATTCGACATAAAAATATGAGACAAAAAGGGAGTAAAAAAAATAGTCGTTGACCATCTCTCCAGGCTTGATCTTCCTTATTCCCTTGAGTTAACACTAATAAAAGACAAATTTCCTAATGAACGATTGTTTAACCTCTCACGATTACCTTGGTTTGCTAACATTACGAATTATCTTGCCACGGGTTTCACACCGCAATATTGGACTGCGCAAGATAAGAAAAAATTCTTCACCAAGGTATGTAAGTTTTTCTAGGATGATCTTTATCTATTTAAATATTATCCAGACCAAATTCTAAGGAGATGTGTGCCAGAAAATGAGCATCAGAATGTTATCTCCTTTTGTCACTCTCAAGCTTATAGTGGTCACTTTTCTAATAAAAAGACCACGGCGAATATTTTACAGTGCGGCTTTTTTTATTATAAAAGCTACAAATGTCCCCTTGATCCTTTCTTTGTTCTTTAGAATTAAAGAATCAAGACCAATCACTCATTCTTCAGTTCCTACAATCGTTTGCGCACACCCTCGCAAAGGGAGCTCGGGCACTGTACTCGGGTCATACTCCCTATAAATTGCAGTGCAGCTTTTACTAGTCCACTATGTTCAGAGATACTCATGAGTTTTGCAAAGCTTGTAAGCATTGATAGAAATTGGGAAAATTGTCCCATCAAAATATGATGCCACTAAACCCAATTCTTATCATTGAAGCATTTGATTGTTGGGGCATCGATTTCAAAGGGCCATTCCCCCAATCCTTTGAAAATGTCTACATATTGTTGGCAGTAGACTCTGTCACTAAGTGAGTCGAAACGATCCCATGCAAGAATAATGATCATAGAACAATCATTAAATTCTTAAAAGAAAACATCATTTCTCGATTCGGAACGCCTCAAGCCATCATTAGTGATGGAGGTTCACACTTATGTAATAGGCCATTTAAGAACTTAATGAAGAAATATGACATCTCTCATAAGGTGAGCACTCCATACCACCCGCAAACAAGTGGGTAAGTTGAGATTTTCAACAGAGAAATCAAACAAATTTTGAAAAAAAAGGTTAACCCTGACTGTAAGGATTGGTCAATCCGTTTGACTAATGATTTATGGGCTTTTTGATAGCTTTTAAGACCCCCATTAGAACGTTCCCCTTCAGACTTGTTTATGGGAAAGCTTGCCACTTGCCTGTAGAGTTGGAACATAGAGCCTATTGGGCAAAAATCTTAATTTTAACTTGGACAATGCTGGCTCGCTGTGCAAACTTCAATTAAATAAACTCGAATAAATCTAGAACGATGCTTGCGAGAACTCGAGAATTTATAAGGACGAGATGAAGGTATTTCATGATCAGAACATCCTTCGAAAATCATTCACACCTGGTTAAAAAGTCCTTCTGTATAATTATCGTTTATATTTTTTTCCAAATAAGCTTCAATCTCGTTGGACTAATCCTTTCACTATTACAAATATTTATTCTCATGGGGCCGTCGAGATAAAGAACCCGACGGATGACAATAGTTTCAAAGTAAACGGACATCGACTAAAGCCATTTGTTGAGAAGTTTGATTCAAAGGATATGTCCATACCTCTAATGGATCCTGTGTATCAGGATTGACCTCCTAGTCTAATGGATGTGTAGTTAGGTTTATTACTTTCATAAAATTTAGGATTAAGATATTTTATTTTTCAATAAGTTTAGTCTTCATGTTAACCCATCTACATGTTGAGAACTTTAGAAAAGCTTCAAATCTCCTTTTTCAGGTACTACCTTTCCATCACTCCTCTTTTCTTTTCTTTGTCTCATGTGCATTACATGCTTATATATTTTACATTGAGGATAATGTAGCTTTTAGGTTGAGGCCGTGTGGATTAGGTAAACTAATTAGTGTTTTCTTAGTCTTTGAGCAAAAAGTTTTAAAACTTTTTAATTTTTAAAGTAAAAGAACTATTTGCGAAACAAAAGTTTGAGTAATTAAGAATGCTTTGAGTATGATGATATGATAAAGATTGAATTTTAAATTGTTGGAGTTTGATCATCTGAAGTAGACTATCACTTAAGTTCTTTCATTTAATTGATTAACAGAAAGTTCGAATATCATGTTGATCTAAATTACAAGACACATTCAATTCACCTTTTATGCATATTGCTAAAATTTATAATTGGTAGTACGTGAATCATTAATAGATGTTAAGAATTGAGTCTGGAGAATTTTATCCACCTTAAAATATGAAAGAACCAATTAAAAAATAGAAAGATCGACAAAAAGGTCATATATGATGAAAAAATTGGAAAAGAATGAAAAAATAAAAGTGACCGTCGATATAAAATCAAAAAAATGAAAAAAGAAGAAAAAGGGAATAAGTTTAGAATTAGCGCTGGATTATTCATCTTGAAGTGATGAGCATGGCTAACATTATGAAATAATAGTATTTTTATGAAAAGTAAGTTGGAATTCACTAAGAACATTAGAAAAACTTGATATATGAACTTATGCTTCTAAGTTATTGATAAGGAACCTATTTGATTAATTGCTCATTTGATTCGGCTCTAGGTTTTTAAATTTTCACTCTCGCTTCTTTGAATTATACTCATTCATACTTGTTTACACAAAAGATTGTTTTTTGAAAAAGATTTGAACATTGAGAATTGAAGATCATGTTACACATGTTTTGCTCGGGACCAGCAAAATGTTGGTTGGGGGCTATGTTGAGTGTCAAATATTACATATTTCTCGCTATTTATATCTTGATTTTATGAACATGATAACGCTTAATGGGTATATTTTATACATGTTTGTATTGTGAGGTGAGTATAAGAGCTTGGATTGAAATGAGTGTTAAAAGCTTGGATTTGATGCTCAAGAATAACCAAGTCAGGGAATGGATCTTAGGCATGATGTGCCTTAAAGGCCATTAGGTAAAGGTAACAATGGCAACCATTACACGTCATGGGATGAATGGAACTGGCAAAGGTGTGTATAGTCCTGTATTTTGCCTTTTCTGATTTACTAGTTGACAAGTACGACATTGCCTTATAATTTTGGTCACGTCTTGTTAAGGCTTGGCCAATAAAACCTATCCTCCACCAAGGCAATGGTCTTGTCTCGACCAAAATGACCTGCGACCCCTCCTGAATGTAACTTCCAAACAAAAAAAAAATCATGGAAGGAGGTGCGCAGTATGCATAAGTGATCACTCCTAAAAAAATATCTGTCTAAAATCAAATACTCACTACTCACTCCTGACGGACTCCCTAACAATAACGCGTACACAACTCCAAAATCTGAGCATTTAGAATAATCCTCTCTGACACACTCGAGGCCCGTGACTTTAACACTCATAGAATTGAGTAACGTGACTCGACAACTTAACGCGTCGGCAGGCTTATTCTTCACGCCGGCCTTGTGCTTAAGCACATAAGTGTACTCTTGAAGGAATTGGACCCACTTGGCGTGCCTAGGGTTTAATTTCTTCTGAGAGTTCAAATATCTCAAGGCCTCATGATCTGAGAACAAGACGAACTCTTGCAGCAATAGATAATGACACCAGTGGTGCAGTGATTGCACTACCGTAAAAAATTCTTTGTTATAGATGGAGTATTTTTGCTTCGCCTCATTCAGTTTCTCACTAAAAAAGGCGACAGGGTACCCTTCCTGACTAAGTACTCCTATTCCAATTCTTGATGCATCACATGCGACTTCAAAAGCTTTCAAAAAATTTAGAAGTCACGTGACTGGAGCTTCGGTCATCCTGACCTTTATGTCCTTAAAGACTTTTGAGGCTGCCTTCGTCCAATGAAACTCTCCTTTTTTTATGCAATCCGTGATGGGAGCTATAACAGAACTGAAACCTCGAATGAACCGCCTATAGAAGGTGGACAAGCCGTGAAAGCTGCGCACCTCGTGAATATCGTGGGGTTCTGGCTAATTGACAATGACTTTGACCTTCTCAGGATCTACCGACACACCTTTAGATGATACAACAAAACCTAAAAAGATAACACTACTAGACATGAACGCACACTTCTTTAAGTTGGCGTACAACTTCTCGGCTCTAAGGTTCCCACAAACTTGCCTCAAATGGTTGAGGTGTTGTTCCTTAGTCATGTTATAAATCAAGATATCGTCAAAGTAGACGACCAAGAACTTCCCTATGAAGGGCCTCAACACTTAGATCATCACACGCATGAAAGTACTTGGGGCATTAGTCAACCCAAAAGGCATGACTAGCCACTCATATAGCTCATCCTGTCTTAAAGGCTGTCTTTCACTCATCACCAAGGCATACACGGATTTGTTGATAACCACTTTTGATGTCGATTTTTGAAAAGATTAGTGTTGGCCATCATATCCAACTTGTCATCAAGATGCGGTATGGGAAATTGATACTTGACTGTGATTTTGTTGATGGCCCTACTATCAAAACATTCTCCATGTGCCATCCTTAGGTGTAAGAAGGGCGGGCATGGCACACGGGCTCATGCTCTCTCAAATGAAACTCTTTTCTAGGAGCTCATCAATCTGTCTTTTCAACTTTGCATGCTCCTTCGGGTTCATTCTATAATGAGGGAGGTTTGGTAGAGTCACCCCATGGACTAAATCAATGGCATGTTCTATATCCCTCATAGGAGGAAGCTCATTCAATAGATCCTAAGTAAAAACATCACTGAACTCTTCCACTACCGAAATTGCTTCAGTGGGTAACTTTACACTAGCCTCTAGTGCACTCTCCCTAGCCACAAGGGCATACACTATCGAGTTCGACTTAGTCTCTCGCTCAAAGTCTTTGGCATTTAAAATATGGAGAAGCTTAGACTTGGACTTTGACTCCTTCACTTCCTTCGAGTCACTCACACCATTCTTTGTGTGGACTCCTTTGCAATCATGTTCTTAGGCGTGAAGGTGGATTTAGCTTGACTTTCTTGCCCTCAAACCAAAATGTAAACACATTTGAACGACCAAATATAGTGACATCTCTGTCATAGAGCCAGGGCTATGTTCTTCCACATCCCACTTCCCCATGGGCACGTCTCCCAACCCCCACACACCAACCTACAGAGGCAGGGCTTACCCGAAATAATATAGCCAACATCCATGAGAACATCACACCAAAGTGTATTTTTATATGATCCAAACTGAATAGGAACAAAACAATGGTGTGAACTGGAATGGAAGTCTCATCAACCCAAGACACTCTATAGGGTTGAGGGTAGGCTTTAAGCTTCAAGCCCAAATGGCTCACAGTGTCAGTTGATGCTACATTGGCACAACTACCACTATCCACGATCATCTTGCAATTCTTATCACCACACTTTGCATAAGTATAGAAGATCGTGTTACGACGCCAATCGTCGGTATTCTTTACTTAAGCAAAGGCACAACGCATAACTACCAAGGTCGTAGACTTTTGCGCTCCCTCTTCCTCATCATTAGGGGTCTCTGCTGGCTCATACTCTTCCACCTCACCGTCACTTTTCAAGGGCACTGCTTCTACTTGCTCATCAATAAGGAGCACCTTGGTGCCCTCTTTTGTGCCACACTAGTGGGCAAAGTGACCAAACCCCTAACATATAAAATACCTAGTTGCATCACTTCTGTGCGAGCTAGACCCGACATTTCCTTTACCTTATCATCCTTGGGCCTAAACTGATAACTACTGGAAGGTTTTTTTTTCTATCCAGTGCTAGGCTTAACCCCAGATGGGTTGGCCTTAGCACCATAATTGCTAAACTCAAACCGCCTTCCCACAAATGCCCTGAGGTATTGCTCAACCTCCAAGACTACTTGATACAACTGTTCATGAGTGTCTATATCCTTGACGAGCAACTCTCTCCTAATGTTAGAACAGAGGCCCGTCTTAAATCGAGCAAGAGTGAGTACGGGATCCTCATCAACTTCACACCTAGTCAAGTACTCTTTGAACTTTTCAATGTATTCTGTCACCCTCATGAAACTTTGTCAAAGAGACTGTCATTCCTCAACCAACCTCAAGTGATAAGAGAAAATGAGGTAATTCTCCTTAAGAGTTTCTTTCATTTCTCCCCAATAGACTATTGGAGACTCCCTCAACCTTTTTTTTCTTTCGCTTGATAGTAGCCCAAAACCTCTTTACTTGGCCCACAAGCTTTATCTTGGCGAATTGGACCCGATGAGCATTCGAAATGTCAAACCAATCAAAATAGTGGTCCATATCTGCAAGCCAATCTAAAAAAGTTTTAAGGTCCAAGTGGTCATCAAACGTAGGGGCATCTACTCTAACTCTCTTGAGGAGTTGTGAATCCGGGTCGTAATGATCCTGATGTCCCTTGCGGGGTGGGTGCATGGGTATGTGCCCATGACTGTTTCTTTGGCCACCTTCATTCCTTGGTCTATCCTCTTGACTACCTGCTTGTGATTGAGCATCTACCTCAATGGTGATTTCTAGTTGGGTAACGCACACATTAAGTTGACCCAATCGTTGGTCAATACATTATTCCAAAAACCTACCCAAAGACTCAAACTGCTGAGGTAGGTTATTCATGGATTCTTACAATTGCTCTATGTTTAGTATAAGGTACAAACCAAAACCACGAACAGTATGCATGGGCATACAACTACTCACTCAAAGATCCTCTAATGCAACTATATCCACTTAAATGAGACTAAATGATCTTATAGGACTATATGAGGAAAACTACACAACACTACTAAAATTCTAGCAACATAACTGCCCAAATAGTTTGTTAATAGAAAATTTAGTCATAAAAATTGGAGATTTTTTGACAACAGAAAATTCAGCAGTCCATGCGTTGAATGATGGGTCATAAATAGCCCTATATGATGAGATTTAATGCAAAATAAACACGAGTAGACTAAACCCTAAACATGCAATGCAATCCCCTATGAAAAACCTAAGCTTTGATACCAAATTTGATGCAGGACATGAAAAATAAATATAATATGCAAGATTTCAGGCTTTATATCATACTAATTTTAAAATAATCATAAAAAATTCCACATCCTACATAAAGTCAAGCATTCAACAAGGGGAATCTAGGAGAGTCCAAGCCTACACATGTTAGGCCTGAATCAATTAAAAATTATAGACCAAACAATGCTCAAAGGAGAGTAGATTCATACACACATGCAAAAAATGATTTCCTAATCCAAGGGATTCACATGTTTCAAATCAGAAAAGCTCGACCTAGCTTACCCTGCTTTTGATGATGAGTGACAACAGCCTATGTCTCCACAGGTGCTATCAAGGCTTCTATGGGGCTTCCAAAACCTGCGGCAACTTGGCTCTCAAAATGAAATTGCCTGACCTACCTCTCTAGCTAGGGTTTGTAAAAGTCGAATAGAACTTAGAATTAAGATTATCTACGGTTAAGGTTAGGGAAATAAGGTGAGAGATGAGTGAAATAGAGGAGAGACAAACCCGAGGTGATCCACACGTGAGGGATCCTGGTTGCACGTATGTGGGACCTACAAATCTGAAATCGGCCAACTTGGGTTTGGTCAGCCAGGAGAGGTCTACCTTTACGCCAAGTTTCGGGCTGATCGGATGTCCGGTTTGTGCACGATGCTCTGCCGAAGTTTCAGCCCTCCTTTAGGGCCTGATTCTGCAAATCTGTTGTATAAGAAGTATTAGCTACAAAAAGGGATCAATTTGGAGATGAGATGACTCTGGGAGATGATGAATATTGAGGGTATGAGGTTGGGGCGATTTGAGATGGATGTGGCTTAGCACCACAATAATTAACCTTTTGAAAAATGGACGGTTTCGTACCCAATTAGATTTTCACAACTCAGAGAATTAGATAAGTAAGAAAATGTGAAATTTGATTAATAATCTTCAATCAGAAAAAACCTACAAGGGGTTGCCTATTTATAAGAAAACCGTATACCCTAAAAGTCACACCACGTGCGCATACTATTACTTGGAGACGGAATAACAAAAATAACAACTAATCAAAGCAATCTAAACTGTTCATGATGTTCCTAATAACGATAATAAACAAAACTCAAAGTCCTAGATTATCTAAGGTAGTGGGTTACGATCATGAGATCCAATTGTGGGATCCACATGATGATCGGGTCCACTCCAAGGAACCATATCACAGCCCTCTAACTAGGAGGCCCTCCATGGATGTCGTCATTAATCTAGATCGATGGTAGGGCCCTCCTCCTTGCGTACGTGCGTAGGGGGACGTGCGTGTGTGCGGGATGTCCCCATCAAAAACCTCGATTTCTATATGTGAAATAGGGAATAACAAATTCTTTTTCTTCATTCTTGCATTCTGTGAGTGGGTACTTAAGTCATCAAACACGTATTAACATAACCTAGGCTTTCAATAAAGCATTAGGTTTGTTTAGTCATTTGTCATTTTCATGCGTCATTTTTTTGCAATATTGGATTATGCGCATTCGAGCAAATCGGAAGTTCTTGCACAGGTGTTTTATTGGTATGTGTGTGATGACTTAATTGCACTTCAAACCTGCTTGGAAATAGACAAGTTGGAAAGGCTTCAAATTGGACCTATTTGCGTGCCTCATATTTCCCAGTATTCTCATGGAGATAATGTCTTAAAACCAACATATTCTTGTTCAAAAATTGATGCATCTAGACTTATTAGCATCAAATTGTTGACGGAATTATGCCATGTGTCCATTATTGTGTTACTGCATTAAAGGTAATCCCGTCAACTGTTTCTTATTTCCTGACCAAAAGGTAAATCAGCAATTGCAACCCATCTCAAGGGAAAGCCTGCTAGATTTCTTAGCTAGTAGATGCATATTGCTCTGCAAGGGTCATAGAAAAATATAATAACGGTACAGAGAACTTTTACCACATATTTCAAGCAAACCCTTGCGTTCTCTCTTCCATCTCATTTTTCTTATTCCTAGTAAATTACCATACAAATTCAGGGTTAAAGAGCAATTTTAAACTTGCTAGACTGAGGATGTTACCCTTTCATTCGCTTGGTATTTGATTTTCGGGTTGTGCAAAAAAGTGTTTGGCGTTGTGTGCCACTTCTGCTTCCAATATTGCTTCTAGCATGATATCCGATCCTTTTGCATCATCTGCAAATTCGTTTTCTTTAGAGATACATAAAATGATACAAGATAGTGCACGTAACTGGTGCATTGAAAAAATAAATGCACGTATGTAGGGCTGTCAATGGGTCGGACCGGGCCTGGGGTAGGTCTTGTCTGGATTTTGACCTGTTTCGGGCAGGCCACCGGGCTAGGCCTATTTAAAATTCTAATTTTTCAGGCCCGAGCCCAGCCCATTGACACCCTTACATGCATGCGCTTTTTCCTTTTTTAATGAGAAACCATAAAATTTATTGAAAAAAATTTAAAAAAGAAAAAAGAAAGAAAGAAAGAAAGAGAAAAGACCGAGTAAAAGATGAAGATCATGGCAACCTCTCTCAAAACAAGAGTGGATGGATTAGAAACCCTCACAATTAAAGAAAGCGAAATGTTCATGATGACCAAAAAATCCTTAATTTCATGAAAGATGAACCCCAATTAACAAGGTTGCAAAATTTCCATGGACACCAATTCAAAACACTCAAATAATATCCTCCAAAATTAATGGGCCTGGGAAAGAGTTGGAGAAGATTCATAGCCCTTCTAGGATTGCCTCATATTTAGCTTTCACATGGTTGCAATCCTCGACCAGACCGAAAAACCCAATATTAACATATGCCTCTAACCATCTCTAAGTATACCTCCCATTCAATATCAGCCCACCGGAGAAGAAAACCAACGAAATTTAACCTCCAAACAACCAACTGATTTGGGAAAAAACAAAAAAAAAAAAAAAAAAACAAAAGAAAACCCTCAGGCTAGTGGCTGTTCTTGGATGTTTGAAAGAATTAGCACTTTCCAATCGGAAGAGAGGTCCAAGGTTGCTAGTCCATGGAACTCATCACGAGCTAGGCCCCACTCAATGATAAAACTTTGATTGATCCTGATCATTAAAAAAAAAATTAAAAAATAAAAATAAAAATAAAAAATCCAACCATTCCATTCTTTCCAAATGCACTTGGGAGCATTTGCCAAAGAAATTTCCCTCCTCCCAAAGGTTCACTTCCCAACAATGCATCCTCCTATAAACACTCTCACACCCTTTTTGAAGGTGATCCTCCCATTAAACGAATCATCTCTTGCCTTGGCTATGTTCTTCCACATCCCAGTTCCCCATGGGCTCGTCTCCCAACTGTTGAGGGTCAAATATTGCATATTAGACCCCGGTTATTGCCTGAATTTATGAACTTTGTACTATCTAATAACCCGATTTAATCGTGTTTGTGATGCAGAGTGTCTTTATGAGCTTGAACTGAAAATAGGTGTTTAAAGCATGGATTTAACGATCTGAAGACACCAAGGCTAGGGATGGACTCCAAGGGAACAAGATCAATGGAATTACATGCCAGAGATCTGCAAAAATCGAGAAACTGAAGCTCAAGTGGCCCAAAATTGATCCAGAAAGCAAGATTACAGGGTTTCCACCATCTGCTCGGCTCGAAACTTAATACACGTGATGGGGGTCATAAATTAACCGTACACGTCAAATTTCAGCCATTGGATCCATGTGGAAGTGGCCCAATAGAGAGATCAGAGGGTGTTAGCCATTAAAGCACATCTTGGTAATCCATTAGCGATCAAGGCTCAAAATTAGGCGTTGGAAAGAGCATGAAAAATAACAACTCCTGATAAAATTTTGTCTCATTTGAATGGTGCAATTAAGAGATACGGACGGCAAAAGTTATAAGAAATGAAAATGGCAAATTTGTAAATAGATGTCCATACATACATGCATACGTGAAGCCAATTATGTTTTAACGGTGAATATCATATGCATAGCAGTTGGCCGTGTGGCCCACCCTGAAGTCAGATTTACTTCAAACTTGGTACCATGGGCTATCATGATATGATGAAAACGGTGAAGGGAGCAGATTTTCTGAGAAAATACCATAGTGAGCCCCACCTATTTTTTTGTACAAGACATCCAAATAGTGACCAAAAAAACGTCAGTTACGGATGTGACTTACATTGGGTTTTGACTGTGGACCACTATCATGGTCCATATGATGAATCTGGACCGTTCATCATAATTCTACGGCTTATATCACCAAGACATAGGTGACAAAATTTGAAGACATTACGTCATGGGCGTTTCAACCGTTCAAAAGGTAGAATGGACGGTAGGTTTAAAACTCTGTGGGTCGCATCATTGGAATTCCAAAACAGCCCATTCCTTACTGATTTTTCGCCACAATTTGAATGAACGGAATAGATTTCTCAACAAATCCAGGTAATGGGCCCTGCCATCATCTCAGCACAAGAGCGGAAGCTCTGTGCTCATGTCCGTGAAATCTGGCAGCTGTGGGCACCACGGCGTTCGTGATCGTCATCAGATCGAAGATCCGGACCATCCAGATGAAGCTCTGGCAAGAACTGACCTTAGCCATAGAATTAAACTACAACGTGAGGCTGTGTACCGTCCTAAAAATCAGGCCAAATGTAGGTTGATTCGCGTTGTTGGTATACTCGGTGCGAAGAGAGTCCGTTTTTCGTCCGAACACAGCACCCTTGTGCAGAAACTTCTAGCCTTGTACATGGATACAAACCGACTGATTCCCTCTGCCTATAAAAAGAAGAAAGAGGAAAGACCGAAGGTATCACGTGGAGGCTCGGCTTGGAGGCTGGGAACGGCTGGAGCTTGACGTGGGCAGGAGACAGAGAAGCAAACTTTATTTATTTTTTCTTTTTTTTTTCTTTTATTTTATTTTATTTCTGTTTAAGGGATCCAGCCCTTCATGTTGGGCTGAACCTCTTAGCTAGGGCTAAGAGGTGAAGCTCGTGGTGTGATGGGAAGATTTTATGGCTTGGATTATATTAGTTGAACTATTTTGATGATTAGTTTTGATTATAAGGAATTGCCTATAGTTTTTAATGGTTTATTGTGACTTACATTACAGTAGATCTGCGATGGCTTGAGTATTTCCTTTCCTTTTTATGTTCATGACGTCAGGAAGTCCTGTTGTTCACCATTGTCTCCTGTGCATGGTCGGATGACGGTACCCTTCCTAACCTTCATACATGTGATTGGTTAGTAATTAATTTAATTCTGTTGTTTGCCATAGTCTCCCGGACATGGTTTGGTGATGGAATGCATTCTAATTCATACACCTTTCATCTCTTTGAAAACTAGATCAACGGCAATTCAGTAAGTTCCATGATTTTTGATGCAAGCATAAGTTCTCCCTGATCTCTACAAGTGGATCCTCTGAATCCCTAGTTTCATTTCCTCTGATTTCTATAAATTTTAGATTAATATTTCATCATTATTCCTCAAATCACAATTAGTTTAGATTTCGCCTTATTCTAGTTCTAATTCTACTTAATTTTTAGATAACGTACGAGTTTCAGTCCCTTGGGATTCGACCTCGGTCTTACCGAGTTATTACTACATCACAACCCTGCACTTGGGGAGTGAACAAGTTTTTGGCGCCATTGCCGGGGACTGACGGCTACGCTTTCTGAAATTAATTAGTTTTAGAGTTAGTTTAAGATTAGGATGTTTACCAACTTCAGTTTTAGGTTTAGATTTTCTTGATTTTTTTTAGAACTAACTTGTCTTTCCTGTTTTGTAGGATTCTGAGATAGGAACTTCTAATTTTGTGATATCTTTCTAATTTCTTTATTTTTTTTATTTTTAGAATTAGGGTTTTATTTTTAGAGATTTTCTAATCCTAGACTTTCTCTTTTCAAAAACTAACTTGTTTTGTCTTATTTTGCAGGCTCTTAATATAGGAATCTCTAGTATGGTAACATCTTTCTAACTTCTCCTCCTCTTACTTTCCACATTGCTGTAGAATTTTTTTTTTCTCTTCTATTTTTCTTAGGATTAAATTCAGATTAAGGGTTTCATTATGTATATGCATGAGTGGCAACGTCAGTATGCTGAGAAGAATAACTTATTTTGGGATGATGATGAGATAAATCAACTTATGTCTCAAAACTTTTCTGAAACTATCATTGAGAACCGATCAGAATATAAAGATCCGCCGGCTAAGAAGTCCTTATGTGATTATATGCAGGAGAATAATTACACCCCACGAATTAACAAAACAGTACGTGAGTGTTGGGGTTATCATAACTATGGTTGTGAGAATTATTATCACCCATCTGATAAAAAGAAAACAATACGTGATTATATTATGAGTGATAATAAGTATTACCAACTATCCGATTCTCCCACATATGATCCGTATGACTATAACCAGTGGAAACATCAATGTCGGGAAGCTGAACCAGCTATATATCATAGTGATAATTCTCTTGGGTCCTCTACCTTTGAAGCCCAACCAGAAATAATCCAAGAGGATTCACTTCAGAAACTCATGAAAGCACAAGAGAAATTCAATCAACTTGTCATACAATCATGTGAACTGCTCAAATCCTCAATTCTAATAATTCAGTCACACCTTATGGAGAAGGAAGAGGCTAGGTTATCCCAGCCTTATCCAATCTAAAAGTACAATGCAAGGAAAGTGATCCTCACTCTCTTTTGAAAAACTCTGAAATTTGGAATGAGGAGTGGGATTCCCTTAATGAGCATGCGGTTTAATTTCCTAATGAGTCGATCTCAATGACTATTCGAAAGAATGGTGAAGATACATGGGTGTCTTTTAAATACATTGATGATGACACACCTTCCTTACATGACACACAAGATTTCAATGATGAGGAAGAGGTTAGTTTATGCGAACCTCAACCCATGCTAGGTGTATAATGTGAGGAAAGTGATCCCATCCCAAATGTGCACTGCACCGGACTAGAACATGATTGCGAAATGTGCAGCCACAATCTCCTTGGAATCCCTCTCATGTTTGGTCCAGATCAATGATCAAGACGTACATGAAGTGGTTGGTCATAATGAGCCACTCCCCTCACCTGACATGTCTGATTTCAAGGTGGAGGATGAGCCTATTCTGACCGACCCTTCTAACTCTTGTGAAACATGTTTGGATCACTCCCCTGAATTAAATGATGATATGATTCAGGAGAAGGAGGAGTTGCCTGCTACGACTCTGAAATTAGAAACCACTCAGTTGAGGCCACCATCTGAGCGGCACATATTTGACAATTCAACGCCTCAATTGAGTAATTTCAATGAACAGAGTGATCACGTCAATGTCTCACTTACTGATTTTCAATCTGTCTGTGCAGGACTGGAGCAAGAGAGCGTACCTCCATCCACTTTCAAGGATGATGGATTCTTTGCGCAGATTATCACAAGCCATAATAAGTCACACTCAGCTGAACTCCCTAACTCTTGGGATTGCTTGGCACACTTTGTAGTTTCAAACGATCCCATGTTAAAAGATAAAGTGGATACCTTACGAGACAACATCTCGGTAGTCATCACTGACCGAACGAACCCTTATTCTGAAACCCTCTCTTCCCCTGATCCTAAACGTCTACTAGTAAAGGAAGAGGAGTTGAATCTAGAACCGAAGTTTAGAGCTTTGGAATATGTTGAGACTACATTACTTTTTAAGAAGTTTTCTAAACTTTATTTACTTGTAGTCTTTGATTCACCATGCAATACTAACGTTGAAACTTCTTCTGTCTTAGGTGAATCGTATAAATTATGGATACCTCAAGCAATTCAATGGAAAATTTTTTATGAGGTATATAAGTCTCTCTGGAAAGTCATGCTCCAGGGCGCCCAAGTCTATTGCAAAAAAGGTTTTTGGATGATCTTGTTGAGGAGCTTACTGAGAGACTTATCAAGATATTGGCGGGAAGCGGAACCATGTGGCATAATCGATTCAATGTTTGTGGGTAACATTGCTGCAAACCCTCACAAGACTACAACTCGTCCACTAGGGGTAACCTAGGAGTTTAAAGGCTTGTTGCATACGCTAAATGCAATCGAGAGCACCTGCGAAAGTGGTATAAGTAGGCTTTTATTTTTATTATTTTTGTTTTACTTTCTCTCTCGTACTAACCTGCTCTCTTCCAGTGATCTTTTGAAAAATCTCTCTCGATTCGTTATCCAGATACTATCCTCCCATAACTTCTCATTTACTTTCGTTGTCCCATGTGCATTGCATGTTTATATCTTTTACATTGAGGACAATGTAGATTTTAGGTTGGGGGTGGGAGATTAGGCTTCCTAATCAGTATTTTCTTGGTCTTGAGCAAAAATTTATGAAAATTTGTGAAATTTTTCAAAATTTTCTGGAAATTCCTATGAGTTCGAAGTGATTTTGATGGATATCGTTGACTTAGAATTTTAAGATTCGTTATGCTAATAATTTATGACTCTTAGATTCAGTTTCTATTCGATTTCACAGTTAAATTTGAATTGTTAATCCAGAATTAGAAATATAAACATTGATTGAGTCATGAGTTCACATGTCACATCTCGCTTTCAAATTAAGGTTTCAGTTCAATATTAAAGGATTAACCTAGTAATCACTGAGCATGAAAGGAACTAGCCTGAAATATCTTGCCATCAGGGTATAAAAATTGAAAAGTTGGGCAATTAATCTTCACCATGGGTTTGTTCCCTATAGGTGTGGATTCGATTCCCTATGATTAACAGTTGGAAAGAGTTGGGTGACTAGTTTCACCGTAGGTTTGCTCCCTATAGGTGAAAATTTGATTCCCCTTTTGACATTCTTTCAATGAAAAAAAAAAAAAAAAAAAAAAAAGAGATTGAAAAATCAAAAGATGATCTTTGAGGCAAGCGTTGGTTATTATGAATTCTCTTGATGATTACCAATGATATCCTGAGAATAAAGAATTGAATCTTAATGTTGATGAGCCGAGAGTACACTATACGCTCATGGATCTTAATGTTTAGAAATTTTCTAATTAGTGGATTAATACTTTGAACTTGATTATGAAGTTTAATGGGTGCCTGAGTCCAGGAGAAAATAATTCCCAACATTCATGAATTATAAAACTCTAATATCTGAATTATTTTTCGAAAGAATCATTCAAGTTCATAGGAATCATCTTCTAATTCTCAACTTATTTTTTGCATACTTTGCTCGGGACTAGCAAAATGCTAGTTGGGGGTTGTGTTGAGGGTCAAATATTGCATATTAGACCCCGGTTATTGCCTGAATTTACGAACTTTGTACTGTCTAATAACCCGATTTAATCGTGTTTGTGATGCAGGGTGTCTTTATGAGCTTGAACTGAAAATAGGTGTTTAAAGCATGGATTTAACGATCTGAAGACACCAAGGCCAGGGATGGACTCCAAGGGACCAAGATCAACGGAATTACATGCCAAGGATCTGCAAAAATCGAGAAATTGAAGCTCAAGTGGCCCAAAATTGATCCAGAAAGCAAGATTACAGGGTTTCCACCATCTTCTCGGCTCCAAACTTCATACACGTGATGGGGGCCATAAATTAACCGTACACGTCAAATTTCAGCCATTAGATTCATCTGGAAGTGGTCCAATAGAGATATCAGAGGGTGTTAGCCATTAAAGCACATCTTGGTAATCCATTAGCGATCAAGGTTCAAAATTAGGCGTTGGAAAGAGCATAAAAAATAACAACTCCTGGTAAAATTTTGTCTCATTTGAACGGTGCAATTAAGAGATACGGACGACAAAAGTTATAAGAAATGAAAATGGCAAATTTGTAAATAGATGTCCATGCATACATGCATATGTGAAGCCAATTATGTTTTAACGGTGAATATCATATGCATAGCAGTTGGCCGTGTGGCCCACCCTGAAGTTAGATGTACTTCAAACTTGGTACCATGGGCTATCATGATATGATGAAAACGGTGAAGGGAGGAGATTTTCTGAGAAAACACCATAGTGGGGCCCACCTATTTTTTTGTACAAGACATCCAAATAGTGCGAAAAAAATGTCAGTTACGGATGTGAGTTACATTGGGTTTTGACTGTGGACCACTATCATGCTCCATATGATGAATCTGGACCGTTCATCTGAATTCTACGGCTTATATCACCAAGACATAGGTGACAAAATTCGAAGACATTACGTCATGGGCGTTTCAACCATTCAAAAGGCAGAATGGACGGTAGGTTTAAAACTCTGTGGGTCGCATCATCGAAATTCCAAAATAGCCCATTCCTTACTGATTTTTCGTTACAATTTGAATGAACGGAATAGATTTCTCAACAAATCCAGGTAACGGGTCCTACCATCATCTCAGCGCAAGAGCGGAAGCTCTGTGCGCATGTCCGCGAAATCTGGCAGCTGTGGGCACCACGGCGTTCGTGATCGTCATCAGATCGAAGATCCGGACCATCCAGATGAAGCTCTGGCAAGAACTGACCTTAGCCATGAAATTAAACTACAACGTGAGGCTGTGTACCGTCCTAAAAATCAGGCCAAATGTAGGTTGATTCGCGTTGTTGGTATACTCGGTGCGAAGAGAGTCCGTTTTCCTTCCGAACACAGCACCCTTGTGCAGAAACTTCTAGCCTTGTACATGGATACAAACCGACTGATTCCCTCTGCCTATAAAAAGAAGAAAGAGGAAAGACCGAACGTATCACGTGGAGGCTCGGCTTGGAGGCTGGGAACGGCTGGAGCTTGACGTGGGCAGGAGACAGAGAAGCAAACTTTATTTATTTTTTCTTTTTCTTTTTTTCTTTTATTTTATTTTATTTCTGTTTAAGGGATCCAGCCCTTCATGTTGGGCTAAACCTCTTAGCTAGGGCTAAGAGGTGAAGCTCGTGGTGTGATGGGAAGATTTTATGGCTTGGATTATGTTAGTTGAACTATTTTGATGATTAGTTTTGATTATAAGGAATTGCCTATAGTTTTTAATGGTTTATTGTGACTTACATTACAGTAGATCTGCGATGGCTTGAGTATTTCCTTTCCTTTTTATGTTCATGACGTTAGGAAGTCCTTTTGTTCACCATTGTCTCCTGTGCATGGTCGGATGACGGTACCCTTCCTAACCTTTATACATGTGATTGGTTGGTAATTAGTTTAATTCTGTTGTTTGCCATAGTCTCCCGGACATGGTTTGGTGATGGAATCCATTCTAATTCATACACTTTTCATCTCTTTGAAAACTAGATCAACGGCAGTTCAGTAATTTTCATGATTTTTGATGCAAGCATAAGTTCTCCCTGATCTCTACAAGTGGATCCTCTGAATCCCTAGTTTCCTTTCCTCTGATTTCTATAAATTTTAGATTAATATTTCATCATTATTCCTCAAATCACAATTAGTTTAGATTTCACCTTATTCTAGTTCTAATTCTACTTAATTTTTAGATAACGTACGAGTTTCAGTCCCTTGGGATTCGACCTCGGTCTTACTGAGTTATTAGTACATCACAACCTTGCACTTGGGGAGTGAACACCAACCCCCAGACACCAACCCATCTCACTTTCATGGTATCCATAGTCCCTCATTTTTACAACTAAAACATCAACTCTCATAGAGGTGGACCCATTTCCTCTCGCTGATCTTCCCATTGCCAACACACCTTCATTCTTATATCTTTGAACATTTCCTCTTTTAACAAATGGTACTAAAGCCTTTCTCCCCTACCTTTCCATGGAAAGTTTCTTTGGATTTTTTTTTTTCTTCTTGGCTTTTCACCACCGGGCATGGAATTTTGAAAAGTTATAGTAATAGACGGCAAGATTGCACAAGAAGATTTTATAAGAGTGACACACCCTCCAAAAGATAGAAAACTAGGTTTCTAAGAAATCAATCTGATGCAGGGCAATTAACCACTTGCTCTAAAAGCTCGAATTGTTAGAGCATGGCAAATCAATCCCCTTATCTCATAGCCCAGGCCCCACATTTCATGGGTTAGGACCTCAGCCAAACCCCCCTCATGGGCCCCAAATCACATGGGTATTGCCTCACACGGGCGCCCACCCAGAGTGTGCCCCTACATCCCACAGGCGACTCCACTCAAGCCCGGTGTGAAAATGTCACTGCACTAATCACCCCTGGTGAGGATTCTCGAACACGAGACCTCCCACTGTTGTACCAATTTGATGCAAGACAATTAACCACTTGCTCTAAAAGCTCAAACTGTTAGAACATGGTGAATCAATTCCTTTATCTCATAGCTCAGGCCCCACATATCTGAGTTAGGACCTCGGCCAAACCCTCCTCGTAGGCTCAAAATCACATGGGTACTGCCTCACATGAGTCACCTGCCTCACACGGGTGGGGTCTGCCTCACACGAGCCACCCACCCCGAGTGTACCCCTGCATCCTATATGCAACCTCACTTGAGCCCGGTGTGAAAATGCCCCTGCATTACAATCTTTTTCCAAAATTTCCAACAATATAATCACCAAAAGCATGCCATCTCAAAAGGAGGATATCTGTGATTGTTTTGTTTCATATTTCAAATCAGTATTTCCTAAAGAATTCAAATTGAGACTGCTATTAGATGGCATTCAATTAAGAAGAATTCATGAAGTCCACGCACACCTCCTAGAGAAGGAGGTCTCTTCATTTATCAAAATTAGCAAGTACTATGATCTTTCATCATATCATAGCGCTATCCCATCTATTTGGGATTTGCTTGATCCATTCATAATTTGGCTCGTTCATTCACTTACTCATGAACTCACTGCTTCACCAAAAGCGACTAGTCGCCTCCTTTCCTCCACCAAGAGATGCTTAGCCAGAAACAACGAAGGAGGGGGGCTGGGGAAGAAGGCCGGCAACTACATGAGGGGGAAGCACCAAAATGTGCAAATCAAATCATGATCTTATAATTATAATAAGAACAAGAGATCTTTCTCGATCAATCCCTTTGCCCCTCATTCTTTGAGAATCATAAAGATCCTTTGCAAGTTTGAATTTACAAAATTTTACCCTCAATGCATCGGTTGCGTCTTTTCTTTTTTCTTTTTTTCTCTACATGATGATAGACTCATGCATGTGTTGCAAATTGCCATATATCCAACAGCACAAGCAACTGGGAAAACAAGGAGTAATATGAGGAGGATAGGTAGGGGCCATTTTTTTGTCAGCCCCCACCCGAATGTGTAAATCCCTTGATTGAGTTTTTAAATACAATGGGAGTATTTAAAATAATAATAATAATAATAATTTTTTTTTTTTAAAAAAAAGGAGTAATATTAGGTGGAAATATTAGATTAGTAACTGATTATGAGAAAAGGTAATTACTGTGGCAATTTGGTAGTAAACCAGTGCTTTCAGCAGACAGGAAGAACTGGGAAAAGACCATTGAGCTTCTCTACATCTTCACCAGTGTTTAAGGAGGCAGCCTTTAGAGTTGAGGATTCAGCCAATCTTGCATATGCCACTGCTTGGCTATGTAGACTAGCTGAACTTACACTAGCTGCATTTTGATCCTGGAGATGCATACATACAAAATAAAATAATTTTAGATGCAAGGGACTTTATATAAAAACTGAATTGATATTTCCACCCCTTGAAGTAAATAGGCCCCAAATGGAGCACTCACAGGAAGAATTTAAATGATCAAATTACCTCTGTTAACATGGTATCAAATTTAGAGTGTGAAAACAACATTACCCTGAAAAGAAATATGTTTTATAAATATAAATGGCCAAGCCAAACCTTAGATATGGTGTCTATTGCCCGCTGCTCTTCATCAAGTTTCACAGTGATATTTTTTGCTACTAAAGAAAATCAGTTTAGAAATCCACGTGTAGGCAGAAAACACTGGATGGAAGGTGGAATACTTGCAATCTAAGAAATGGATAGTTCAGTTACATAAAACTTCAGGCCTAGCAAGGTTGATCATACCATTTGTAGACAATGCATGATCTGTGCCATCCATTAGCCTCCTTGTCAATGGCCCAGGATTCATGATTGATAGGCTTCAGACTTCATAGCGAATTGCTTCTAATTGTGCAATAGTGTCTTGAAGTTCTTTATGGACCAAAAACGTAAAGAAGAATATGACATAAGTTTGTTATGCTTCCGAGGATGAAAATGTGAAGAAATAGAGAAATGATCAGCAGCTTTGCACAAGCATACTCAGGCCTCAGGGTTTCAAGTTTGAACAAGTGGGGTCCAGTAAGTCCAGACCATTAATCCATTTACATCACCATGGAGGCATGGATGGACCATGACCCAAAAATCTCCTTGAATGGACAATTCTAACCTTTTAATCATGGCCTACAAATAGACAGTTAGGAAGAAAGATACAACAATGGTCCACTTTCAACTGAAAAAGTTTATATTGATAAATAAGAGTGCCAGTAATAGCTGCGCAGAGTCTTCCAATCTGGGATTTTTTTGGGGCTAGATCCATATATGGCAGGGCACAAAAGCCCAATAGTCTGCATCCTGACTACTAACTTTGATAGTCCTGAATCGAACTCAAAAAAACCAAAACCCGTTACTATAAATAGCTTCATTGTTTTTCAATAGTCCAATCTTTCTCGGAAGAAGGCATATGATCATGACCATTGTAATACTAAAAAAATGGCAAATTAGTTGTGTTGTCCAGGCCGCAACAAAGCGTGGATGATATGAATATTAAAGAGGATGTGTTAATGCCACACAAAACAAGTATCTAAATGCAAACGAAGTGACTAGAAGGTTGCAAAAGGAACTGCCAACAACAACATGAAATCGAGATACCATGTTTCTCTATTAAAGACGGAAAGAGAAGGTTGCCAGCTTCCCCATTCCAATACATTAAAGTATACGTAGAAAGCACATTATTTCACATAAAAATTATTAGAAATATATCATTGTTGGGGATTTTGAACCTGCGGAATCACACAAATCTAGATCTAGGATAGCAATCCAATGGCACCAAGCACACAAGAGAACACAGAGAACACCCAGATTTAACGTGAAAAACCCTTTCGGGAAAAAATCACGGCACAAAGCGACAGATCTCCACTATAAAAGCATCAATTACAAAAAGAGAGGACTTACCCGATTCGAACAACCTCGAATCTCACCCTTGCTACACCCTTTAGAAACCCTAGAACCCCTTTAGAAAGCTTTTGTCATACCCTAAAAAAGCCCTAGGAACACCTATTTATAGTTTAGGCAACTTCCCTTCCGCAACCCAATTGCGAAAGGACTCAAATCCACAGTTTCGAGCAAAATCGCGGAACAAACTGCATAACTTACGACCGGTCCTAGCTATCCTACGACCGGTCGTAGACCTCCTACGACCGGTCCTAGACCCCTAAGACTGGTCCTGGAAATTTCAGGACTGGTCCTAGACTGGGAAAAAAAATAGCACAACTCGCTGTACTTCGAGTCGTGCCAGGGCTCGAACTTACGACCGGTCGAGCACCTCCCACGACCGGTTGAGTAACATGAAAACTTGAAGATTGAAGGCTTCTCCTCAACAATCTCCACTAAGTCTTCATTCTTCAACCGTGTAGCTACGTGACCTCTTCTCTTATTTCTACATCTCATCATAGCTCCTTGTGCACACTCCGTCTTTCTTTTCCGCCATCGCCAATCCCAGAGAAGTTACACAGAATTGAACTTCTCTATAGGAACGATCTAGGAGAGCATGTCCGTCGGATCAGAATCCACGTGCCCAACCATCCTTGCTCCTGTCTTCTCAAAAGAAAAAACGTAGTCTTCTTACCATCTCACCGCTACCCAATATTGCTTGACAGGGTACTTGCTCATAACACTGATAGCCTGTGAAATAACTGGTCTAAACCAGACCATGACATACACTACCCAGCGCATTCGAATAAGACTCATGAGATATCCTGTTTTTCCTCATCTGTTTTGGGACAAATCCAGAGGAAAACTTGAGGAGAGAAACGTAGGAAACGCTCTCCAGCTTTACATGGCCCATCACATCCTGGATCAATACCTACACACAAGGTATTCCTCCTGTGATTACCAAAGCCAACTCCTCCTTCAGTCTCAACGCTAAGAACCATCTTTGTAGACCCCCCGATCCTTCATCCTGGATGTCCCGAGTCTTTAGTACATTGATTTCAGACATGTCATAATTGGCGATCCACATGTCATCAACATACAATACCTGACTCACCATGAAGGAATCAAACCACTGCCTAGGCGACAGGCCGAACAACGACCTCCTGCAAAGTCTTTTCTCAGCTCCTTTCACTTCAAATCACTCTGGTTGCTTCATGTAGATCTGCTCTTCACTTTCCCTTGCAGAAGTGCAGACTCCACATCCTTCCTTCCAGCTCAAGATCTCATTGGCCAACCAGCACCAATCACAGATCTAATAGATACTTTCTATACCGTTGGCGCGAATATCTCTGAGAAGTCGATCCCTTCTCCCTGAGCATAACTCATCGCCACCAACCTCGCTCTGTATCTATGTTGTATCCTCCTGAAGATCCACCTACATCCAACCAATTTCCGGCCCACTGGAAGCTCCACCCGCTCCCATATGTCGGTCTAGTACAACGAGTCCATCACATCGCCCACAATCACCTTTCACTTTTCAGTACCAGGCTCACCTAGAGCCATCTGAATAGAAGATGAATCCTCCTGCGATATTGGAGTCGTCCATGTACCTCGCCGATGTCCTGCGATCATGCCGTGTGATTATTCAAACAGGTGGCTGCTCCACCTGCTCCGTATCCCTGTCCGCACGGTTCAGCCTTCCTACCTTGCTCGCTCATGTAGCCATGCCCAACATGCCACACACGTGCAGAGGTGGAATCCGCTACATCCACCATAGCTCCACCTTTTGAAGTGCTTTCCACCCGTGAGACATAAACGGATCGATGAAAAAGCTTTCTATCAAGAGTATTCCAATCAGCATCATTCATAGTAGACTTCTGCTCCTCAAGAGAACCATCTTCGCCTTGCTTGGTTAATAGGCTAATCATCTTAACCTTCCATAACTAAAAATTATTTTTTCCTGAGTACTTCTCAATCTCATACTTAGCGCTCGCCATTATTACTAATCCCTCAGATTCAGATCTGTGCCCCAACTTTTCTCGGATACCAGTTGTTGGGGATTTTGAACCTGCGAAATCACACAGATCGAGATCTAGGATAGCAATCCAATGGCACCAAGCACACAAGAGAACATAAAGAACACCCAGATTTAACGTGAAAAACCCTTTCGAGAAAAAACCACGGCACAAAGCGACAGATCTCTACTATGAAAGCATCAATTACAAAGAGAGAGGACTTACCCGATTCAAACAACGTCGAATCTCACCCTTGCTACACCCTTTAGAAACCCTAGAACCCCTTTAGAAAGCTTTTTGCATACCCTAAAAAAGTCCTAAGAACACCTATTTATAGTTTAGACAACTTTCCTTCCGCATTCCAGTTGCGAAAGGACTCAAATCCTCAGTTTCGCGTAAAATCGTGGAACAAACTGCCTAACCTACGACCGATCCTAGCTATCCTACGACCGGTCCTAGACCCCTAAGACTGGTCCTGAAAATTCCAAGACTGGTCCTAGACTGGAAAAAAAAATAGCACAACTCGCTGAACTTCGAGTCGTGCCGGGGCTCAAACTTACGACCGGTCGAGCACCTCCCACGACTGGTCGTGGTTCCCCCACGACCGGTCGAGTAACATGAAAACTTGAATATTGAAGGCTTCTCCTCAACAATATCATTTGGGAATATGCTTTTACCATTTTGATGTATGAAAGGAGGGAGGGAGGGTGGAAGAGATTCAGGGTATTACTTTCTATGACTTGCACTCTATTCTTAATATAAAGAAACCGAATACAGTGGAAAAGGAATGGAATATGAGGTATTCTGCACAACGAATACCTTTCTACACTGTCCCTCAAGATAGAGCATGAAAATCAATCATACTCACCTGGTGGCATGTTCGATGCAGTTGATGATGACAAATTCTAAATAAATAAATAATCTGCAAGCTGATCTTCTAACATTTTCTATAACATTTTTCTTCCTCTGAAGTCACCTTTTCGCGAAAAAATGCAAATCTACTTCAATATGTTAGTGGCCACGATACACCGGATTGGCAGAAATGTGTATCGTAGCCAAGTATCACAATGGAGCAACCTTCAGTTCTAAGGACCTCACAAACTTGCATCTGATGGTGGAGATGTTGTTCCTTTGATAAGAATGTCATCAAAATACACCACTAGGAACTTACCCATAAAGGGTCATCACTCTTATAAATGTGCTCCAGGCATTAGTCAAGCCAAAAGGCATGACTAGCTACTCGAATAGTCCATCCTTCATCTTAAAGGTTGTTTTCTACTCATCTCCTAGGCATATACATATTTAGTGATACCTGCTCTTGAGGTCATTCTTCGAAAAAATGGTGGCATCTGTCATCATATCTAACATATCATCAAGATGTGGTATGGGAAACCAGTACTTGACCATGATTTTATTGATAGCTCTACTATCCACACACATGTGCCACGTGCCATTTTTCTTAGGTGTGAGAAGTGTTGGCAAGGCACACGTGCTTAAACTCTCCTGAATAAAACACTTCCTAAGGAGCTCATCTACCTGCTTCTTCGACTATGCATGTTTCATAGGGTTCATTCAATAATGAAGAAGGTTTGGTAGAGTCGAACCAAGGATAAGATCAATGCCATGATAGATGTCCCTCGTGGGTGGAAGCTCATTTGGTAAGTCCTCTAGAAATACATCGTGAAATTCATCCAAAATCAAATTCACCTCACGGGGTCCCTCTACACTAACCTCGGGTGTAACTTCTCTAGCCATTAAGGCATACACCATCTAATCCACCTTAGCCTATCTCTCAAACTCCTTAGCATTGATAACATGGAGAGACTTAGGTTGGGATGTCATCGTATCCCTTAGGTTACTCGACTTCTCCTCAACTTTCTTCTCTGCACTGCTTTTTGGTGGGAGAGGAACTAGAGTGATCTTCTTACCCTGATGCATAAATGAACATACATTCAAGCAGCCATATATCATCACATCGCAATCAAATAACCAAGGTCATCCCAAAATGATGTGCCCAACATCCATAGGCAAAAGGTCACACCACAACGAATCTGAATAGGATCCAAAGTGAACAGGCATGAGACCACATTAGTACAGCTACCACTATCGATGATCACCTTACAATTCTTCTCTCCACATTTTTCATAGGTGTAAAATATTGTAGTCTGACACCAGTCATCATTCTCCTTAACATTGGTTAAGGCGCACCTGACTACCGTAAGTGGTGTGGTCTCTTATTCCTCTACTTCCTCATCACTAGCACTAGTGATATTGGGGTACTAGACTTCTTCTTTTAAATCACCATGTTCATCTCCTTCTTCCTCACCTTCATTAATAACTAGGGCCTTATTCCTCTCTTTCCAGGGACACCGATGAGCAAAGTAACCAAATCATTGGCAATTGAAGCATCGCGTTTGTTCACCTCCCTTAGACCTAGCACTTGCTATCCCTTTTCCTTTAACATGTCTAGGATTGGACTAGGAACCAATGAGAATAAAGTTCTCGTTGGATCTCGAATCGAAGGTCCATCCTGAATCTAGACAATGTAATCATCGGGTCTTCCTCATTGTCACATCGCATCATGTATTCTTGAACTTGGCAATGTAATCTGACACAGTCATGGGTCCTTAGCGCAAAGCTTGCCACTAGTCTATGAGCTTTAGCAATAAGAAAGAATGAGATACTTTTCTTTAAGGACCTCTTTTATCTTAGCCCGATGCGCAACCGAGAGTTCTTCTCTCTTTTGAGGGACACTGATGTGCAAAGTGACCAAATCATTGGCAATTGAAGTATCACATTTTTTCACCTCCCTTAGACCTAGCGCTTCCTATCCCTTTTCCTTTGACATCTCTAGGGTTGGACTAGGAACCAACTTGCTCTAATGTACTAATATTATGAGAATGAAGTTCTCATTGGATCTCGAATCGAAGGCCCTCCTAAATCTGGACAATGTAATCATTGGGTCCTCCTCAATGTCATATCTCATCATATATTCCTCGAAGTTGGCAATGTAATCTAACATAATCATGGGTCCTTAGCGCAAGGCCTTCTACTAGTCTAGGAGCTTTAGCAATAAGAAAGAATGAGATACATTTCTTTAAGGACCTCTTTTATCTTAACTCAGTGCGCAATTGGGGGTTCTCCTCTCCTTTCAATTTTACACTCCATGTTGGCCCAAAAAAGTTTGGTCTAGCCCATCAGCTTCATCTTGGTAAATCCCACTCAAAATAATAGTTTGTGTCTGTCACCCAATCAAGGAATGTTTTGGGGTCCAAGTGACCATTAAAACTAGGAGCCTCAACTTTTATACCTTTTATGACTTGTGCGTCTGGATCATGACAGTCATGATGTTCCTCACATTGTGGTTGCACTTGTGCTTGACCACGGCCAACACCTTGGCCACGACCATGCCCTCGCCTCTCAACTTGATATCCATCTTGAGATTGAACATTTTCCCTAATGTCAGGGTTTGCTTGTAGGGAGGCCTCAAGTTAATTGGCACGTGCATTGGTCACGGTCAATCTATTGTGCGCTTCAATGGTTGTCAGACGGTGATTGATAGCATTAAGGGCCTCGACACTCTACTCTAGATTCATTGTATGATGTAAACCAAAACCACGTCCAAAACAAGTGGAGATACACAGGGTAACTCTTAGGGGAAAAAACCTAGATCTTAGGGGGACACGACCAACCTAGGGACCAAATTGGACACACTAGAGGTACTGATCTAAAAATTTAACAACCCTTTACCCTCAAATATTATGTTAAAAATTCAGTAGGGTGGTAATCCAAGAGTACCAAACTGAAAATTCAGCAAGAGTGTAATGTGAAAATTACAAGGTGAGAATTCAGCAAGGTGACAACCTGAGATTACTATGTTGAAAATTCAGCAATGGTATAAGTGGGAACATTAGCTAAAAATTCAGCAATAGGATACTTCAACTATGACAATAGAAATAAATAAATAAATAAATAACAAAAATAAATCAGCAATATGATCCTATATTGAATGTATGCTCTACTAACTCTAGATGTAACTCTAACCTAAATGCAATATAAAAATCCTATGCTAAACCTATGGTCTCTGATACCAAATTTGATGTAGGACCAATGCATGAACTCAAATCTTGTGAAAGATTAATCAATAAAATTTAATTAATTAATTAAAAAAATCACAAAACTTATTATTATCATCAAAAATACCAAGATTTCAAAAGGAGATCATACATAATTTAAGCCTAGGTTACCAAGCACCATCCTACAAGACAATTAACTAAGAGAAACTAGGATCTAATGGATGTAGCATAGGGTGAAGCCTATTTCAAAGAGGAATGTCTAATACTACCTAAGATGAAATTAAAGCTTTAGGAAAATTGGAAAAAACTTGGAATTAGGGTTAATAGGATAAATTGGGTAAAGGGGTTAAATGATTTAAGTAATAGGATAAGGGAATTAGGGTTTTGGATGGAGAGAATGTAGAGATTTGGGTTTAATTAAAGATTGAGAAGATATAAGGTTTGGTAATTTGGGAAAATATAAAGATTTGGGATTTCTAGGTTTAGGGTTAGGGTTTGGATATGGGATTTCTAAGTTTAGCATTAAGGTTAGGACAAGAGATGGTAGGGTTTTGTCGTATGGGTAGTGGAAGGCCAAAGGAGTAAAGTGGGGCCATACGGCCAACCTTTTGGTTCACACGTGTGGTCATACGGTCAAGACTAGGTAGGTTAGGTTTTGGGTTTCTAGGGTTCAGCTTGTCGAGGAATGTATAAAGGATGAGAAATGAAAGGCTGTTAAAGGATTTGAAGAAAGTAAAAGAAGACATGAAGAACTTGAAGTAATACCTCAATTGTTGATAAAGAGATGTGAGTGTGAGAATAGATGGAAGCCTCGCGTTTCTGTGAATGAAGATAAGCTTCACACCGATCTTCCTTCCAAGTCACATGGAAGACATCCTCACATCACACGAAGATTGGAGAAGAAAACAATGAGTTTTCTTCATCATTTTTCACAAAACCAAGTAATGAGTAGGTCACCCCTCAAGACCTTTTCCAAAATTACAAATTAAACCCCGTTTAGTGAATTTTGACCAAAATAACCATAGTCTAATGAAAAATCAAATATAATCACTCATAAGGTGTCCAAAGCATAAATCAATCATAAACTAAATCCTAAAACATAATATTATCCAATAATGATGAAAATGGTCCACGATCAACGACCCGACTATGTAATCCAAACAATCCAATGGCCCAATCGTCACGTCCCTCAAATTCAACAGTCCAAATCACTCCCTAAAGCAACTCATGTGCATCTTCCCAGTGTGGGGTCTTCCAGATGCTTACACATGCACATTAGGGTCTTCAACATGATCATGAGTACTCGCCTAGACATAGAGAAATCGGTGTAACCCACCTCATATGTACAAAAAGATGTTCGTGATGTGATGTCCTCATCAGGATGCTTTACGAAGGATGATCTACTTCTCAAGAGCTATAAAGCCCACATTAGACTCCTTAGTTTTAATTATTAATGGTTTGCTAAATATGCGTAGGCTCAGCACCCTTAGACCTAATGCCCATCTGAGGCTTAGTGCTTATAAATTCGGTGCCCTTAGGATCAGTGCTAATTACAGGCTCTGCACCCACTTATACAACAATTCCAATGAGCACCCTTACCACTGTTCAGTGCCCTATCTCATTTAGCATCCATGATGCTCTAAGTACGTGATTGGTACTATATACCATTTATATCCCCATCAACATGGTTTGCTTATCGTAACCATGATGTGATGCGTGCTCCATGGAAGACAAAGCTAAGCGCTTCCTATCTTATGAGCTGAATACGCAATATCACATATGGTTCCCTACTTCCTCAGTCCATCTTGTACTAATCATACCAATGACTCTATATGAGAGAGAGAGAGAGGGAGAGAGAGAGAGAGAGAGAGAGAGAGAGAGAGAGAGAGAGAGAGAGTTGTATAGTGCGTAGAGCATGCATCATCTCATTGTGTGAGAGGGCATGGAGCCTATTCTTCCTAAGCTAGTGATAGGGGCATGGAGCCTGAATCCACTTATGACAGAGCCATGCCTTGGTTTCAGGGGCTGCGCTATATTCCGCATTGCATGCATCATGCATCATTTGCATCACATTCACATGCATCTGCGTTAGTCAACTTCGACTCTATTTTAAATAAGCTATTTTGACACTATTAAGGGCTTGTGGTATGTCATGGCTTGAAATGTAATAAGAACCAAAGATAATAATAAAAGCCTTCCAATTATATGCTCTTGTTTATCTCTTATGTGAATGTGGCAATGTCCTGTGAATGTGAATATATATGCAATATTTATTCACAATCACATACCAAACCAAATTAACAATGTCAGAGTATGGACATGCATAATGTGATTATGGACCTCATGGATAAATGACGAGAGACTCCAGCAATTACGATTCACAATCATTTGACTACAAACACGGCCAAGAGTATGCATAAAGCATATCTAGTTTATAGCTATGGGAACATGTATTCAAGAGTTTCATATATACTCACCCTGTGTCCAGTTCCGAATCCACATTAGCCACAGATGGTGGCAATTACATAGAACCCACGGATGGGTATACTGATCCAATTCAATGAGGATGAATATCAATGATATGCATAGTATGTCAAAACCATTACGTACCAACCATGTAATAGTAATGGTGGTAAACATTACACATTACGTGGCCAAAACAATCATTAAAGAAAAAATGACCCATAACAGTAGTAAAACAGAATTTTCTTTTCTTTTTTTTTTTTAAGAAAGGTCGTTACAGCTCCTAATAGGTACATTCCTCATTTCATCTCTACAACTCTAGCAGCGACAAAGTATTGTGATGGATTGAAGTGTTTTTATGCTTTGAGTTTATTTGTCATATGTCAACGTTTTTCTACGAGATCACTCATGTTTCTAAATCATTCATTTCCCAACTTAAAGTTGTTCTGATGGCACTGCTCATCACCAAGCGATGCAAGTATCCTCAACCAAGGGACATTATCTGCTCCACTATGTTGAAGCCCAGATCACCTAAGGCAATTGACGTTTCACAAAGTGCTCATCTCTACACACATCCTTCATTCATTGTGCATGTTGGGATCATTTCAATTACACCTTCCTTTATGAAAAGCTCTTAGAGAGGGGACCATGTTAGCACAATATATAGTTGCCCATCACACCACTACGAGCAGCCAAATACCACAACAACACCAACCCGTGCAATATCCTTTAGCCGGCAATATTTCTCAACTGTTGGCAAAGCAACCTTACCTAGAAGCAACTCTCATCATAGAAAAGCTTCCCACACTGCCCTTAGGAAAATCCTCTGCCTCATCTCCTCAAGGTCAAATTTCCTCAAGACAGTTACATATATTTGAGTCGAAGTGTGTTTCTTCATCAGCCCTGTGCTATGGTCCAATTCCTTGTGCTATTTAGGATCCCTTTGCTCGTTAAAGAAAGAGATAAAACCCAATTTCCACAAGCCCGACTTCACCTAAGAAGCCAAGTTGATGTTGTGATTCGAATCCCCTTCCATGATCCATAAACCAATATATTGGGCAAGGTGTTACACAACCCTACTCATGAGGCCAAAATTCCAGCCTCGTTGGATCACACAATGCCACAAGAACCAAAAATTGCCATCAATACCTCACCCTTCTCATCTCAAATCACACCTCCCAACACGGAAGAACCTTGGGTCTCTCCTTCTTGCTTTAGAAGTACCCCAAAACTCCAGTCTAACCGTTGTTTGGCGATAACTATAGACACAATTCTCAGCTACATCAAAGATCATTACATTCATTTCCATAAACCCCACGTAAAAAAACAAGTCATCATCTTGCACAAAATGATTCCCTTAACTGGAAACGGCCTTCCAAACCACCCATACCCATCAATGAGATCTCTTAGTGACCTGTTCGACACCCATTCAATGCCAAAAAAAATCAAAGAAATGGCTCCCCACCTCCCTCACCATGTGATAGTGAATGAATAAACAATCAAGTATTTCTTTGTCAGCAAAGAAGCAAATGCTAGGGAAGGAAAATTTTCTTTTTCATAAACTATCCACAGTCAAAAATCTTACTAACCATCAATGTCTAGGCAAATGCCTCCACTCTACGATGAAGATGATTTTGCCACACACAAAGAACATATTACAGATGTCTTAAATTTGAACGTGCATGACCGGTCGTGGGTTAGGTTCTACCGATCGTGGGAGCAGCTCGACTAGTCGTAGCCCGCTCGACTCAAAATCCAGCGAGCATAAAATTTTGGGGTCCGAAGTGCTCGACCGGTCGTGGTCCATGGTCGACCGATCATGGGTGGCACTCAACCGGTCGTGCAGTCCGCTCGACCGATCGTGGTTACGCAGATTCGTTCCGCGATTTTGTGCGGATTGCGAATTTTGAGTCTTTTCGCAACTAGAATGCAGAAGTGAAGTTGCATAAACTATAAGTAGGTGTTCTTATGGCTTTTCTAGGGTATGAAAAATAATTCTAAGGCTTTCTAAAGGGGTTTTAGGGAAATTAAAGGGTGTAGTAAGGATGAGATTCGAGGTTGTTCAAATCGGGTAAGTCCTCTCTCTTGTAATTTCTATTTTCATAGTGGAGATCTGTCGCTTTGTGCCGTGATTTTTTCCTGCAAGGGTTTTCCACGTTAAATCTGTGTGTTCTCTTGTATGTGCTTGGTGCCATTGAATTGTTATCCTAGATCTAGATCTGTGTGATTCCGCAGGGTAAAATCCCAAATAAGTGGTATCAGAGCTATCGTTAGGGCACAGATCTAAATCTGAGGGATTAGTAACAATGGCGAGCGCTAGGTATGAGATTGAGAAGTACTCAGGAAAAATATTTTTGAGTTATGAAGAATCAAGATGATGAGTTCCTTAATTTGAGGAGCGGAAGTCTACTATGATTGATAACGAGTGGAATGCTCTTGATAAGAAGGTTTTATCATCGATCCGTTTATGTCTCACGGATGGGATTCTCTACAACTTCATGAGGGAGAAAACTACGGCTAAGTTATGAGCGAAGTAAGAGGATGTCTATGCGAAAAAATTCTCTGAAAATCGTCTGTACTTGAAACGGCAGTGGTATAACTTCAAGATGGCAGAGGGTGGAGATCTGGACGATCATATCAGTAACTTTAATAAATTAGCTTACAAATTGCTGGATATGGAGAAAGTAATGAAAAATGAAGAACAAGCATATATATTGCTGAATTCTCTTCCGGCGTCTTATGAGTCATTCAAGGACACTATGTGTAGTATGAATAAAACCCTGAGTGTCGACACCATTATCTCAGCCCTTCAAGGAAAGGCTATGAGACAGCTAAACAGTGACATGGGGACATCTTCTGATGCACTATTTACAGTGGGTAGGAATTTTGGACAAGGTACAGGTTCTTCAGGTTCTAGATCCAAATCCAAGGGCAAGGGCAAAGGAAAAGTAAAGTGCTGGAACTGTGGGAAGGAAGGACATGTGAAGAAGGATTGTGAAAATTCTAAATCGAAGAGGAAAGATTTTGAAGCTTCATGCAAGGAGGCCAACGCTGCCATGTCAGATGGATGCGATGGTGATATTTTATCTGTATCTTTGTTCAGACGGTCATACGATGATCGTAAGGACGAGTGGATGCTAGACATAGGAGCATCTTTTCACACGACTCCTCATCGGAGTTGATTCACCAGCTACAGGGAGTGCGATGGTGGACAGGTATTTATGGGCAATGACTTTGCCTGTAATATTGTGGCTGTTGGTTCGATGCGCATCAGGATGTTTGATGGGGTGGAGCGTACCTTGACAAATGTAAGGCACATTCCTGATTTGAAGCAGAATCTGATTTCTCTTGGTGTGCTTGAGGTAAAAGGATGCAAGTACACAAGTATTGATGGTACTCTTAAAGTATCTAAGGGAGCATGGGTAATTATGAAAGCGCAATGACTCGGTAACTTGTACAGGTTGATTGGGAGCACTTCAAAAGGTGAAGCTGCAATGGATGTAGGGGATTCCACCTCTGCACGTGTGTGGCGTGCTAGGGATGACCACATGAGCGAACAAGGTAGGAAGGCTAAGACGTGCAGACAGGTATACAGAGCAGGTGGAACAGTCACCTGTGAGAAGAATCACATGGCATGATCGCAGGATATCAGCGAGGTACATGGACAACTCCAATATCACAGGGGATTCATCTTCTATTCAGATGGCTCTAAGTAAGCCTGGTGCTGAGAAGTGAAAGGTAACTATGAGCGATGTGATGGATTCATTGTACCAGACCGACATATGGGAGCGGGTGGAGCTTCCAGTGGGCCTAAGAGCGGTTGGATGCAAGTGGATCTTCAGGAGGATACAACATAGATACAGGGCGAGGTTGGTAGTGAAGGGTTATGCTCAAAAAGAAGGGATCGACTTCTCAGAGATATTCGCGCCAACGGTATAACAGGTGTCTATTAGATCCGTGATTGGCACTAGTTGGCCAATGTTATCTTGAGCTGGAAAGATGGATGTGGAGTCTGCACTTCTGTAAGGAAAAGTGAAGAGCAGATCTATATAAAGCAACCAAAGCAGTTCGAAGTTAAAGGGGCTGAGAAAAGACTTTGTAGGAGGTCGTGGTTTGACCTTTTACCTAGGTAGTGGTTTGATTCCTTTATGGATGAAGGATTGGGGGCTGCAAAGATGGTTCTTGGCATTGAGACTGAAGGAGGAGGAGGCTTTGGTAATCATAAGAGGAATACCTTGTGTGTAGGTATTGATCAAGGATATGACGGGCCATGTAAAGCCAGAGAGTATTCCCTACGTGTCTCTCCTCAAATTTTTCTCAGGACATGTCCCAAAACAGATGAGGAAAAGCAGGATATCTCATGAGCCTTATTTGAATGCGGTTGGTAGTGTATGTCATGTTCTGGATTAGACTGGTTATTTCACAAGCTATCAGTGTTGTGAGCAAGTACCCCGACAAGCAATATTAGGTAGCGGTGAGATGGTAAGAAGACTACGTCTTTCCTTTTGAGAAGACAGGAGCAAAGGTGGTTGAGCTTGTGAATTTTTGATCTGGCAGACATGTTCACCTAGATCGTTCCTATAGGGAAGTTCAAGTTCTGTGTAACTTTTCTAGGCTTGGTAATGGTATAAAAGAAAGACGGAGTGTGCACAAGAAGCTATGATATGATATAGAAATAAAAGAAGAGGTCAAGAAGCTACACAGTTCAAGATTAAAGACATGGTGGGATTGTTACAGATGTCTTAAATTTGAAACGTGCACGATCGGTCGTGGGTCAGGTTTGACCGATCGTGGGAGCGGCTCAACTAGTCGTAGCCCGCTTGACTCAAAATCCAGCGAGCATAAAATTTTTGAGTTCAAGGTGCTCGACCGATCGTGGGCTATGGTCAACTGGTCGTGGGTGGTGCTCGATTGGTCATGTAGTTTGCTCGACCGGTCGTGGTTATGCAGATTTGTTCCACGATTTTGTACGAATTGTGGCTTTTGAAGTCCTTTCGCAACTGGGATGCGGAAGGGAAGTTGCCTAAACTATAAGTAGGTGTTCCTATGGCTTTTATAGGGTATGGAAAATAATTCTAAGGCTTTCTAAAGGGGTTCAAGGGAAATTAAAGGGTGTAGCAAGGGTGAGATTCGAGGTTGTTCGAATCGGGTAAGTCCTCTCTCTTGTAATTTATATTTTCATAGTGGAGATCTGTCACTTTGTGCCGTGGTTTTTTCCCGCAAGGGTTTTTCACATTAAATCTGTGTGTTCTCTTGTATGTGCTTCGTGCCATTGAATTGTTATCCTAGATCTAGATCTGTGTGATTCTGCAGGGTAAAATCCGCAACAGAACAATGGGGGACCATGCATCTTGGACACAAAGGAAAATGAAGAACAATTTAGATTAAATGCATCCATTTAATGTCAATCTCCAAATTTTACAATCCGACTATAATTATCAAACCTTCAAAGCTCGCAAATTCATTGTCCTTCAATTGTTGTGGAATACATTGTTCCATACCACAATAGTCTGAATTATTTCATAGAAGTTCTAGACAAACCCCCTCTACACAAAAAGTCCGAATAAAGAAGGATAAGATATCACAAGAGGGTCATTCCCTACCCAACCCATCAGTTGGAGAAGTCTCCTACTCCAACTAGGAATTTCATACCCTTCTTTATAAAATTGTCGGCCCTGCGAATATCTATCATGTACCCAACTGTAATCTTCGAACTATAAATGCATTAACCAAAGACAATAGGATGATACGAAGAGGGGAGCCACCCAAGGAACTGACATTACTAGCAACCCTCTCTCCCCTCCGAGGCCAACTTGAGCAGCGCCACTAAGATTAAAACAAAGATTCATCTGCACAATACAATGACAAGAGAACTTGACAACACAAAAGTAGAGAGTCAACCATGGGGTTAGGGTCAGGTACTAGAGTACCCACACCCAGGCTGATTAGATTCAGATCTTGTCAAGTCTAGGCCCCCTTCGAGTCCAGGCCTCTTTTATGTTGAGGTCAGGTCCTGGTCAAGTAAGGGCATTTGCATGGATGTGCCAGCCCAATGGATGGATAAGATTGTCCACACATGTGTCACTTATATATATATATATATATATATATATATATATATATATATATATATATATATATATATATATATATGGGAAAAGGTACTATGCGCTCGAGCTCACGGCTCCATCACATGCGGTCGAGCAGTGTGGGCTCCACCGTGATGCGTTTCGAACATCTACCCCATTAGTCAGATGCACCATTCTATCGTGGACCTAGGTCTCAAAAATCAAGTCAATCCATGACCATCCATTATGTGTGTCCCACTTGTATGAGGGTTCAGACCAAGTTTCAACAGCACTAAAAACTCATGTGCGCCCCACCATGTGCTTTTATATGTTTTAACGATGTTTCACATGATTTTAGATGGTATGGCCCACCTGAGTTCTGTATACAGCTGATTTTTGGGATACCCCATAATTTAAAGGGGAGCCATCAAATGCACGGTGTTGATGGTCGACACGCATCACGGTGGGACCCACACAGCTCGACCTCACGTTTGCGCATATATATGGGAAAAGGTACTATGCGCTCGACCTCACGATAAGCAAACGTGAGGTCGAGCTGTGTGGGTCCCACCGTGATGCGTGTCGACCATCAACACCGTGCATTTGATGGCTCCCCTTTAAATTATGGGGTATCCCAAAAATCAGTCGTAAACAGAACTCAGGTGGGCCATGTCATCTAAAATCATGTGAAGACACTATAAAAACATATAAAAGCACTTGGTGGGGCCCACCTGAGTTTTGAATACTGTTGAAACTTGGTCTGAACCCTCATACAAGTGGGAGACACATAATGGATGGTTTGGATTTGCAAACCACATCTTTTGTAGGCCCCAAAAATGATTATGAATGTTTTAATGGTTGCACAGCCCCTCTCCACCTTTGTATGTGGTGTGGCCCAAAAAGTCACGGATTGACTTGATTTTTAAGACCTAGGTCCACGGTGGAATGGCGCATCTGACTGATAGGGTAGATGTTCGAAATGCATCACGGTGGGGCCCACACAGTTCGACCGCATGGGACGGAGTCGTGAGCTCGAGTCGTATAGTACCTTTTCCCTATATATATATATATATATATATATATACATATAACTGAGCCCACCCAACCCAATTTTAACGACATCCAAAATGGTGGACCTGATCTGAACCTCCTGGACCAAATTAACCAGGTCTAAAATGGACCTGAATCCAACCCAGCTTCTTGAGGGGTCTGAAAAAATGGATTCTGGCTTGTTTAGATTCAATCAGATACATCATCCACCGACTGGTCCAGGTACCCATTGACAACCCTACACAGAAGCTAGGAAACAGTACCCGAGATCTAACATCTACATCTGATTAGACCAAGAAATTATCTCGCGATTGAAGAACAACCTGAAAAATCCATGGAGCTCTGGTCAACCATACTAGCGATAATTTTCCTTTTGATAGATTTGACAGAGAATGCCTTCGAAAAATCCTCTCATCTCTTTCTTTCCACATGCAACAAGGTAACCTATTTCATAAAAAATTTCCATTATACCCACCTGTTGATAAGATCTTTAGCCAACATATGCATCACCCAAGCCACTCCAAAAATGTTGAGAAAACGGTCGAACAACTCCTTAACTAGGGGATGGAACAATTTAGAAACAAATGATCCATAGATTCTTCATCCTCCCAACAATTAAAACATATTATTGGCATGGCGAAATTCCTTTTTCAGGTTATTTGGTGTCCGGATTCAATACGTTGTTATCTGTCCAAGCAAAAAAGTTCCACACTAAGCGGGAAGAAATTGCATCACACTTTAGATCACCAGGGTTGATACCATCACTTCTAACACATTAATGATAGAACCATTTCAAGGGGAAATGGTCTTTTTATTCGATCTCCATACTTCATGATCTGGGCTACTTAGATCCACCTAAGTCCCATTCAGCATCCCCAGGACACCAGCAAAACTCTAAAGCTATCAATTTCATCGCCATTGAGATTTCTAGGAGAAGTGGCATTTTGCACCACTTTACCGCCAATTATTTCGTAGAACAGCAGAGCTCCTTTTCCAACTAGATATATCACATGAAGCTGGTTCTATCATCAACCCCTTTCAAAATTAACAGATTTACTTCTAATAATACTTAACTGTCAACGAGTACCAAAACCCAGGGGTACCTGATGAGCCCGACGTGATTTTAATGGGTCCCAGTCTAAGTTTTCAGACCCATTTATATATTTTAGTAGAACATCATGAAAATCACATTCACCACAAATAATCCATAAATCAAAATATACGTGATTACAATATATATAAATTTTTTTAAAAAATCATGAAGTAATGATATGCACGTTGTCCCAACTTAATATATGACAGGGGACTATCAGAGGAATTGGCTGAATTCGTCGAAACATGTTTATATCTTCATCTTTTGATCTTTAAAATGGGTGAGTTGGGTGCAAACCCAAGAACTCAATGGCAAAACATGCCCATCGGCCATTTAGCTACGGGCTTGAACCCTTCTAACGTGCTTCTAAGCCTTGAGATGAAGAAAATAGGCAAAAAAAAGTGGAGAAATTTTGAAGAAGAGGTCACAAAAAGGAGGTTTATGCCTTAATTGCCAATACAGCCATTCAATTTTTAATATGGCCATTTTATCCCCTATCCCATATTGGTTGGTGATGGATATATATACAGTACGGCAGTATAACCATGGCCCATTTGATTTCACCAATTGGATAGCTGAAGTTGCTCAGTTAGTGCGATTTTTGAGTTATGCTCAATCACAATAGAAGCATTAGACAGGATGGATTGCCATACATGTTAGCATGAGTTCAATGGATGAATCACCACCAATTTAAAAATGGTGGTGAACCATCACCTTGTACTTGCCACAATTCATAGTTTCTATCCCCCATTTTTGGGAGATTTGTTTACCTGGATGAAGACAAGATTGGAGCTGAAATGAAATACCTGGCTAGCATGGGACTGCTGTAGAACACTATCAAACTGCCCCTGTGCCATCTGAACATACCCAATCGCTCTCCCAGCTAACCTCCCTGCCGTTCTAGCTATGATTGGTAGGTCCTTAGGTCCTGAAAAAAAAAATCCCAACTAAAAAGATCCATATAAATAGAAATTTCATTTCCCTTTGGAAATCTTAAAAAGAAGCATAAACATACCCACAACCGAAAAACAATTGAGAACTACAAAAAGGAAGATAGCAAATCGTCTAAAAAAATCACAAATCAAAATGCATCTAACATGTCTGAAAAGAACAGAAAATAAAAGATACATAAATAAAAACTGAAAATATCAAAACTGAACTCTAACTCAAACTTTTAAAAGAGAAAAGATCATATCCTCTGAAAACTTCCTAATCAAAGTTCATCTAATAATTTTCTAAAAAAATAAAGAAAACACGAAGTCAACAATAAGTCTACAAATTTAAAGAACAAATCCTCAAGGAAAAAAAAGGATCAAAAAATGCATAAAACTGTCTACAGAAACTCATCCCAAGATCCTGTAGTATCTGAGTAGAAACATGAAGGAACCTAAAATGGATAAACAAGAATTTCATACCTCATTAAGAATCCCAGCATTACGGTACTACACCATCACCACATGATCGTTTATCTCATGCAATGTGAGAACACAAGCAATCAACACCACTCACATTCAAATCAATAACATCTAGATGCAATCCTCTCCAGTAAAGCACATATGCTACTCATAAAAGAAATTTTAGATAAACCAAAAAAGAAATTTATTGCTTGTTCAAGTACTTCCCTTTCCACCACTATCATTCTCTAGACCTATAATCAGATTGTAATCGTTCTCAAGGCCTATAATCAAACCGTAATCGCTACTGGAACCGATAATCGGATTGTAATTGTTCCTAGGACCTATAATTGGACAGTAAGTGTTCTTAAGACCTATAATCAGACTATGATCGTTGTTGGGACCAATAATTGGACTGTAATCGATCTAGGAACCTCTAATCAGACCGTAATCGTTCTCGAGACCTATAACTACACCGTAATTATTTTCGAGACCTATAATTGGGCCATTATCGTTCCTAAGACCTAAAATCAGACCGTAATCATTCTCAAGACTTATAATCATACTGTAATTGTTCCTAGAACCTATAATCCAACCATAATCATTCCCGAGGCCTATAATCTAATCGTAATAATTTTAGATACCTCTAATCATGCCACATCGTTCTTGGGACATATAATTAGACCGTAATCAATCTTGAGACCTATAATTAGACTGCAATCTTTGCTGGGACCTATAATCGCACCATAATCGTGCTTGAGACCAATAGTTGGACTATAATCATTTCTCAGACCTATCATCATATCGTAATCGTTCCCAGGATCAATTATCGGACTGTAATCGTTCCCAAGACCTATAATCGGATTGTAATCATTCTCAAGACCTCTAATCAGACTGCAATCTTTTTCAGGATCTATAATCTCACCATAATCAGTCCCGAGGCCTATTGTTGGACCATATCATTCCGGGGACATGTAATTGTACAATAATCATTCTTGGGACCAATAGTCAGACTATTATCGTTATCGGTACTTGTAATTGCACCATAATCATTCTCGGGACCTATAATTAGAGTTTTACATGAACCAAGTTAACTCGATTAACTCTCTTGACTCGACTCAAAAAAGCTCCATTCGACTCCGTTCAAAACTGAGCTTGAGCCGAGTCGAGCTGATTTTTGGAGCTCGAAAAAACTTTGAGCTGACTTCAAGCTTGTCCGAGCTCAAATCAAACCTCAACTTGAATCAAACTCAGATCGAATCAGTTTGGTGACTCGGTTATTTGATATTGACATTTCTCACCAAGTGCTTCATGAAATGACTCAACGAATTGTTGTTTTGGGTGCATACATTCTTTGCGAGATCGGCTGGTGGCAAGGAAGGTATGGATATGAAACAAATCACTACAAAAAAAACCTTTACATGATAAAACTACCCTCTATTTTGATTTTGACACTACCTATCGAGTGTTTGATGAAATACCTGTAAAATGTTGTTGTTGTTTTGCATATTGTGAGAAATTAAAGATGCACTCCATGTGTTTTAGAAAATGTCGCATAGGCTCGAACTCAGCTTAAAATGGCTTGAGCTGCTGACTGAGTCCCAGTCGAGCTGGCCAGTCAGGCTCGATGATCGAGCCCAGCCAAGTTTGAGCTAGGGTTAGCTACTGGCCGAGCCGAGTCGAGCTGTGCCAAGCTCGACTCGGTTCAACTCGTGTATAACTCTACCTATAATCAATCGGACTGTAATCATTTTTGGTACCTATAATCGGCCTGTAATCATTCCTAAGACCTACAATCCAACCGTAACCAATCTAGGGACCTCTAATCGGACCATAATCATTCTAGCTAGGAACCTCTAATAGTAATGTAATCATTCTTGGGACCTATAATCAGACTGTAATAGTTCTCAGGACCTTTATTTGACTTGTTATCATTCTTTGGACCTTTAATCAGAATGTAATCATTCCTAGGACCTATAATTACACGATAATCGTTCCCAAGACCTATAGTCGGACTGTAATTATTCTCAAGACATGTAATAATACCATGATCATTTTTCATACCTATAATTGGATTACAATCGTTCCCAAGACCCGGGACCAGACCATAATCAATCTCAGGACCTCTAACTAGACCGTAATCATTCCCAGGATTTGCATCCATATCAAATAAGGACATTCACATGGTTGGCCCACTTGAACGGATGAATTGGACAACACACCCTGGTGATAGTTTGACACATGTGAGGTGATCTAGCTTGGCAAACCTCATTTCATTGCACCCCCCCGCCCCCCCACACACACACACACATGTGTATTTTTTTGAAGTGAGACACACATATATAATATTTCTAATAAATTTAACCAAAGTTGACCCGGACCTAGATTAGACCAAACCCAACCCGATTTTAAATCGAGTCCAAGACGGTGGACCCATACCCAAATCTAGACCCAAGTAGTCCCAATTTCTACCAAGTTTAAATGGCAAAGCATCGCCTGACCCAATTACTAAACAGGTCTAAGAAATTGGACCTGGACCTGGACTTGGACCTGGACCTGTTAACATCGGGTCAGGTCTAAGAATAGGTTACCCCCTAAGGCAATCACTGGGCACAATTTCTTCAGCAAGCTTAACATCTTCAATGTTGATCCCCAATTGCTTGTTTCTTTAATTTACATAGAAAAAACCAAAAAATGCACATGTAAAACCAACATGGGCTCCTTGGAAAATGGAAAATTGTGGATTCTAATAATAGTTATATTGTTTAGTTTGGAGTGTAGTTTTCCATGGACATGTTAAAAGTTAGGGGTCAACAAGCGAGAGTTCTCTCTCATAACCTTAGAAATCTACATTCAACAGGTTTTTTAGTACATTATTTTTATTGGTTTTTTAGTAAAACCTTGAAAATGGAAATCAATTTTTTAATCTATTTTTTTCACAAATGGGGGAAATGAGATTTCCATAAAAATCCAATTCAATACCAGCATATCTATGTTCCCAAACACCCTTTATGTGTAAAAATAGTATGAAACCCGCCTAGCAAAGTCACTCCACCATAATATTAGACACCCAGAAGCTCAGGCCGATCCAAAATCATCATGTGGGCCACACCATAGAAAGCAATGGACAACAACCCAAAAACTTCCAAATTGACAAGGTGGGCCACCCGATGGTTAGATCAGCCCAATCTTTTGGGTATCCCATTTCCATGGTGGAGTGACCATGCTGAACAGGTTAATGAAATACAAGCACTAAAGTGGGCCCACAAGTCTACAACTAGTTGCCTATGAGATAGGGATAAAACAGTCAATTCCTAAAAAATAAAGGTGATAATAGAAGGTGTGAGGAATCTGCAACGGATCTATAAAACAAAGGAGAGGTATCTATGAAAAGTAATAACAAAGGGGAAGTGTTTGCAATTATCCCATTAAATCAATAAATCACAACCTCATAATGACTGTGGAATTCAAGTTTAGATAGGATTCTAACAAATCCTATAGAGAGCAAAGGTAAAATAATCAAATGACAACTTAAATTCAATTGAAAACCCTAGAATCTGTAAAATTGAGAATCAAAATTCCATGAGAAATTTCCCAAAAATTCACAAATATTTACCCCTCCTTGGTGGATCATCTTAACAGGACTAAAACGCAAAAAAAATGAAAATGTGAGGTGAAAAAAGAAAAATAAAAATTACTAATGAGAGTTGCGGTTGCTTCGAGTAAGAGGAAGAGCTCGTCATACGAAAGTCCCAGCATCCCGCGTGCAAGGCAGATGAAAACAACTGCTTCCAGGAAATTTAAAACCCCTATATACAAACCTGGGATCCTCACCTGAGGCTTTCTCCAACAAAATCGGGTTTTCATTTCCCACAAGTGGACCTCATCGTCCAGTAATCACGATCGTCATTTATTCAATAAATAGATCGATGACTGGACAATCCCAATCCGTTGATTTGAGTACTAAAAATGCAAGGACATGAAATGAAAAAAAAAGGTATTGGACGGACGTGGATTGCGTATTATGTAAAACACTTATCAGTGGGCACGCGTGTTCATTTAGATGTGACTAGTGATTACGTAGATTTAACAATTCGGTAGGCCACTATATAATTATGATTTTATAAATAGGTGTTGAACCGTGGTTCAGTACATAGTTATTAAGTCGGATATGAAAACCTATAATGTGGAGACCCCGAAGGGGAGAAGTGTGATGAGTAAACTTTTCTAGCCACCTTTCCTATATATATATATATATATATATATATATATATATATATATATATATATATATATATCATGGTTCCCTTACTCACACAAGAGAGAAAACCCTAATCCTACTAAGAGATTCTCTTAAAGGTGTGAGGTGCAAAAGATCAAGTTTCCCGTCGGCGATATTCAGGCATCAAAAATGTCTTCCCAATCAGGTACCCTGGGCTCTTGCCAGAATTTGATGATTATAACCCATCATTATTTTGGGTCATTTAATTGAATGCCCAGAATCAATTGAATATTAACACATGTATAATGTTTATAATTTAAATTCATATAGTATTATGTGGAACTTGTTTATTCATTATTGTGAGTGTTATGTTTTGTATGTCCAACTATGATTGTTTCCAATGTTCCAAACCAATTTAATTCAATTCATTTGCTTATTGGGTCCAACTATTAAAAATGGAAATCTTTCATTAAAATAGTCATTGCTAGTGCACTGATTTTTGCATAATGTTTGTCAATCACATGAGTTCTTGTGTCACGTAGTCGGTTGAACCATTGGAAAGTGAAGACTGAAGACACGAGCAAAGACGAAGCATCAAAAAATAAAGAATAATTAAATGAGGTATTTTGGTGACCCTAACCCTTGAACCAAAACCACTTTAGACCTCTAGATGATATAGGCTTAATAAAAATACCTAATTGATCATCCATTAGCCTTAAAAAATCAAGATAAACATAATAAATAAGGCTAGAAGAAGTGTAAAGTTGTTGTGTAAAAGATAGCACAAAACAACAGTTTTCGATGGTTTTTCGATGGCATTGAGTTGCCTTCAATGTCATCGAAGGACTCTTTGATGCGATTGATCGAGAGTCAGAACTATCCGGCAAGAAAATTGACATTTGCTTTTACTTTCTTGATGTCATCGAAGAATAAGTTCAATGGCATCAATTAAGAGTCAAAATTGTCCAGTAAGAAATACTTTGAAATTCTGATTTTCTCGATGACATCAAATATTGCCTTCGATGACATCGAAGGTCCATCAATGGCATCGAACACACAAGTCAAATATGTCCAGCAACATTATTTGATTTGGTCGATGCCATGGCATAGAAGGTACTTCAATGAAATTGAAGACACCTTTAATAGCAATGAGAGAGCTATTTTCTGCTCTCTTTTTACCGTTAAAGCTTAAACTTCTTATAAAGGGTAATCAGTTCTTGGGTATTTATATGGGTTTTTGTACAATAAAAGCTTAGGTAAATACATATTCATATCCTCATCCCAAACCTCTATACAATTAAGTTTTAAGCAATCTTCCTTAAGATTAACACTCTTATGAGGATTTTAACATTTAACTTGAAGACATGCTTGAACTCTTCCATTTTATAGAGATTGGACTTAAGCTATCTTTACATACTATTGTCCAAATCAACTAGAAGACTCATCTAGGTGAATCCCCTAGAAAAAACAACTCCGATTAGATGTAAGAAATTCCACCAACCTCTCATCACATTGGTCACCTTAAAGGAGCATTATATGCAATGTATTTGATATTAGAGTTGGGGCATTAGCAAAGTAGTTGCATCATTATCAGGGGAGCATCTCGGAACTAATTAAAGCATGAGAGAGTGACGATCAAGCTACTTAAGAAGGCACTATAAAAGCAGCTCAATCTGACAAGTTGTCAATTTTAGGAGTCTATTTACTTTCCTTCCTTAAGTAGGATTGAGGGTAAGAGTTTGTGATTCAAACTCAACTTAGGCTCTTATCTAGGACATTGTCTCTTGTGTAGAGCCTAAATCATAGGTTCTTGTGTAAAGCCTGAATCAAATCCTTATATAGGTCATCCGGCATAAGTGTTTGTGTATCAGTCTCCGTGGGAACCTTTGGTGGGAATAAACGTATAGCCTTGTGTAGGACCGAGGTTTTTGGTTAGCCCAAGAAAAATTAACTAAAGTCTCTTATAAGAGCCTCCGGCAGGAGTGTACATACCAGATTCTTATGTAGTGCCTAAATCCAGGTTCTTGTGGAAGATCTCAGCTCTTATGTAGCGCCTAAATCTTAGACTCCTTGTGTAGGGCTATAAAGGTTAGAGGTCAACCTTATTTAAAACCTTCGATAACAGTACACTCATGGGTTGAGTGTGTCCGCTGGGAGTGGAATATGTGAGTAGCCAAACCACTATATATAATTTTATTTGGGGTTGTTATTTGCGCACTTATTTAATTAATTCTTGTATGTTTGAATGTTTACTTTTATACGCATGATTAGATGAATGCTTAGTGTAAATAGTTAACACATCACACACACATATACACTATTATATACTAGTTTTTTACTTGTAAATCATGTGTAGTCTATGTGATTGGACCCTCTATTAGCTTGGAAGCCTTTGAGTTATAATGTCTTGTTTGGTTTAATTGTTATTCCATTTAAGTTAGGCAATTAGTTTTTAAAAGGAATAATTTTTAAATAGGTCATAACCACACCACCACCACCACCCCCCCCCCCCCCCCCCCCCCCCCCCAAGACAGTATTTATTCCTTAACTCCATCAAGCTTCTGCATGCATAGTCATGGTAATCCCATTACGCCATAGGTACAATTTCAGTCCTAAGCTACATGGACTTAGATTTGGCCTTAGTGGAAGTTGGCCTCCTATTCTGTCACGCCCCAAACCCGAAAATCGGATTCACATGAATCCCGATTGCCGAATCCGGTGCCGACAGCCTCCGTAGTGCCCCATTCTCGGCTCCTGACAATCAAATGCCAGATTCCGATCCTGGGATCCTACAAGGAGGATTTTTTCAGAATGAATTTTTTTTTGTAATGGAGCATAACCAAGTCACAAAACAACATCACCACATATCCACTATAACAAAAATTTTAAGTGCAATGCAGAAAGGGAAATAAAGGTGATCAAAAAGCTCCAAAAGGTCCTGATATGCACTCCTGTCTCAGCGCTGCTGCCGTCCAACACTACCTGCACGCAACTATCGTGCATAAGCTCACAAAAGCTTAGAGGGTGGTGTAAGTGTGTACGTAAGGTAAACGCCAAGTGTACAGTATCAGAATAATGCGAAAGTATGTAGTAAGTCCATAGAATCAACCATGCCAAAGCTATGCGATGAGATATGAATGTCATCGGCCACACCGATACAATGCAAGGCCTATATAGCCGAATGTCATATGCGAAATGCAATCCAAACAAGTCGGTACTCCTCAAGTAAGTATATCAGTACAGTTCCTCTCTGGATATCATCGGGGTCTAATACACTTCGCAGAGACTGCCACCTCCCGAGCTGCACAGTCAAGCAAGCGAATAAGACCTTACTATCTGCCTGACCAGTAGTATGCCAACACCTACCCGGCTCGTCGATAACAGACTCATTTGTGAGCTAGTCAAACTCAGCCTAGCTTATAGCCCTCTCACTCAGGCGGATAAGGCCACACCCCCTTCCAACTGACCACGACACAGTGGGAGACGCGGCCTACTGGTATTCGGCACTCGGGCGCTCATGTATCCACTCAGTTTAGACGTTGGAGCATCTCCTGGTACCAAAAAGGTTCTGGGACTTTCATCCAAGGACATCCTAAGTGCCCACAGTGCTAGAATAAGTATTTTAGGTATCCAATACGGCCATCCACGATGTACCTGTGGAGCCACGGCCCTGATGTCGCTAGGGCGTGCAGTGATCAAGTCATACGTATGCGAGATGCATGAATCACGCTGTCAAAACATGCAGCAATCCAGCGCATACTGCGCGATCATGTGGGGCACTCAATCACATAACGAGCCCCGTAAATGGTCTGTCCAATGGCGTATGCTATGATCAGTCATTACTCATATCAAGCATACATATGATGCATATGGGCATGAGTCATGAGATTATTCTAAGCATGTTATAAGGCAATGAATAGCAACGGGTATGGACCTATCAATGGGCCCTAAAGATAGTTACAATGCGGACATTTAACCAATATTGTACATACAATGCGGACGTCAAACCAACATTGTTTCCTAGGCACGGCTTGCCATAAATATCATTTCACGAACTATGAGAAACGTACATTGCAATGGACCCTAAGGACATCCGTTAGGCCTCGATCCCTGGGCCTTAGATATATCAAATGGATCGTATTACATGGGCCTCACATTCACCAAATGGGTTGCATTAATGGGCCTCACCAATGAGCCTTATGTACATTGCAATGGTCCATGATCCATGGGCCTTGAAATACATCAAAGTGGCCTCACAACTTGGGACTTAAATATGTTAGATGGGCCCATACACATAAATATATCGACTAGGCCACTTCATTTGTGCCCCATGCACATCAAATGGGCTTGTTTCCATGGGCTTTAATATGTATCACATGGGCTTGAATCCCGTGGGCCTTATATAGAATAAGTGGGCCGGATCTCATGGGCATTATACATGCCAGATGAGCTTAATCCTATAGCCCTTATATGTATCAAATGGGCCTGATCATTTGGGCCTCAGATATATACCAAGGTAGGCCTCAATGAATGGCCAAAGTTAAATCAATAAGGGGCCCTATACACATGCCATGGTGGCCCATTTGAACCATAGATCTGGCTCATTTTGGCTCAAGCCATAAAATAATTTTATAAAAACAAATAAATGGACGGTTTAGATGCAACACATGCATCATGGCGGGGGTCACATGAAGGCCCACCATCATTTTAATATACTATATAATTTATATACAGTATATATATATATATATACACAATATTATCTGTAATATAATATTATATATACATATTTATATATATATATCTATACACACACGCACACACACATGTGCACTCACACATACACACACATGCACACACAGTAACAGTGGGCTCCACCATCCGTGCGGACGGTGGGATATAGCCACATACATCACTGTGGGTCCCATGTGGGGCCCACCATAATATTTATTTTCCATCCAACACGTTGATAAGGTCATGCAGACCTGAATGAATAGGAAAAATAAATTTCAGCTTGATCCAAAACTTGTGTGGACCCCAAAAGGGTTTTAATGGTAGCATTTAATCACCACTGTTTCTTGTGGTGTGGGCCGCCTGAGCTTTGGATGTGCCTCGTTTTTGGAGAGGGCCCACCTCAGAGGGTGGGCCACCTTATGGACAGATCGGATGGTAAGTAAACATTAAGGTGGGGCCCACACTATTAGCCGTGGGACCCCCTTGTCCGTCCGCTGCAGCAGCAGCGTCTGCTGCCTCTTTGCACCTTTTCTTTTTTTTTTTGAAAAATGTATTTCCGAGGTTTTTCAGGTGTGGGGCCCGCGTGAAGTACATCCACTTCGTCCATTGTATTCCCAAGCACAAAATACACCCATCAAGACCAATATCGGTCATTTTTCAGCGTGCAGGAAGAGTTTTGGTAGAGTTCAATGGTAATGGTACCATTTTTAAAACTATGGCCCACCAAATGCTCCGATCAATCCCATCTTTCATTTCAACGCTTAAAATGGAGCTCTAAATGGGATGGACGGCATGGATTGAATACATACATCAAGATGGGGCCTATACAAATGGTCTTTCCCAAAGGCTTAGAAATGAGCCAATATTTGTGTTTTTTTCTCTTGATGTCCAGCGTCCAGGGACGCTGGACGTTTGGACGTATATGTTTAAGGTGGGTCCTGCTTTAGGTGGGCCACTACATGGCTACATGGTGTAGGTATTATATCTCTAAAGTGGGCCCCATGTACGGATGACTTGAATAAAATGCATATTTCATGGTGGGGCTCATTCAAGTGGGCCATGTGGCCACATCAACCAACAAGGAAGGTAAATAAATAAATAAATAAATAAGGGAGGAAGAGAGAGAGTAAGAGAGTGGGACACGTGTGATGGAGGGACCCCGGCACTATGGGCCCTCTATTTCAATCATCCAATCATACATTAACGGGTCCCATTGCGTATGGGCCTTCCAAATGAAAGATCAACGGTGGAGATCCCTCTCCACTCAAAATGAACGGTCTATATGACCTCTTAATGCAAGAAAGTAAACATCATGATAGGGTCCATGGAGAATGGCCCCATCATGGAATAGTTGTGATGATCAAGATGGGCCATTGGCCACATCTTAGGGTCCCAAGTGAGATCCAAACTATTGATCGGTTGGCCTCACTTGGCCCACCTTAAAAACATGAAAACTACTCTATCAAAGCACCCACCACTTGATCTTCTTGGTCCGTTGGATAGCCGGTCTCCTAGAGCTTCACTTTGATGGTGGAGATGGAAAATGGATGGCTAGGATGATGGGATTTGGAGTGGGAAGTGGGCCACCAAAATGCACATTTCTCATGAGAAGAGCTTGGACGTGAGAGGGCTCCCTTGCTTGGGTTTGGAGTGTTGAGAAATGAGAGGGAGAGAGAAAGTTGTAAGAGTGATGGAGTGATGTGAGGTGAGTGATGGGTGAGGTGAGTGATGGGTGAAGTGAGTGATGGGTGAAGTGAGAGGTTAGTTGACTTAGGTGGTTGCTTGACTTGTGGAGAAAGGAAGCATGGGTGCTTGTACTTGACATAAAGTGATTGATGGGTGATTGATTGATGGGATTGATTTGACACTTGTAGAGATTCTCTTGGGATTTGCAACGTGCGGTGTTTTTCCTCAAACCGAACGTGGGTCCGCATCTCATCGTCTGGGTATCGGATCGGTGCGTGAGTTGCGGCGTTGGAACCGCGGCGACGGTGCGGTCGCAATGATACAAGTCTCGGATTAAGCCGGCTCAAATGAATAGGATATGACTTACGGTCGTGCGCAACGTCAACTATAGGTCACGGATTGCCAGAATTTGACGAGAAGGATCACGGAAAACAACGGAATAGTACGGATTAGGATATGGGTCTTACATATTCCATCTGAATCTAGTACAGATTCAAAAAAGGCTTATTACAAGGCCTATATCAAGTCAAACAAGATGTATTTCAAGATCATAAAGAACGTAATTTCTTAAACCATGCGGTGTGTCGTTCCCAACACTAAGAAAGCTAAAGAGTTCTTGACCAAAATAGGAAACCAATTCATGAAGTCGGATAAAACTGAGTTGACTTCACTTCTACATAAGCTAACTCAAGCCACCTATAATGGTGAGGGAAACATCAAGGAGTACATCAGTGGGTTGTCTGACGTGGTGGCCAAAATCCATGCATTAGGCCTTAAGATTGAGGATGAACTCCTAATTTTCTTAATTCTAGATTCTCTACCTCCACAATTCATTCAATTCCAAATTAGTTATAATACCCAAAAGAAAAAGTGGATATCAAACAAAATGATATCTTAGTGAGTTCAGGAGGAAGAGACTCAGAAGGTTAAGCAAGACACATAGTGCACACATATTGACATCTGGTCAAGGACGAAAGGGAAATAAGAAAAGGAAACACACTTTAGGAAATCATTCTTTGGGTCCCGTTGGTGGCAATCAGCCTAACTCTGAGGAAAAAGAAAAGAAGAAAAAGCTGGGACCTAAAGATGATTGCTTCTTCTGCAAGAAGTTTGGTCATCAAAAGAAGAATTGCACACAATTTAAAGAATGGCTCATTTCTAAGGATAAGAATCAAGTTTTAGTTGATTTTGAATCTAATTTGGTTGATATGTTCATAGACTCCTGGTGGATAGACTTTAATGCAACTATTCACATATGTAATTCCATGCATGATATAATCTAAAGCCGAATACAACTGATGCAGAAAGATCAGTGTATATGGGAAACAACATTAGAACAGACGTGAAAGCTATTGGAGTTTACAGGCTTAAGTTATCGTCATGACACTTTCTTGATCTAGTAGATACTGTTTGTATGATTTCTATAAGGCGCAATTTGGTTTTCATTTCTCGTTTAGACAAATTTGGTTATGAGTTTAGATTTAGAAATGGAAATGGAGTATTTTCTATGGTTCAATTGTGATTGATTCTGGCACTTTAGTTAATAACTTTTATTAGCTATATTTGAATGTTTCACATGTCTACAACATTAACTCCTCACATGAAAACACTAAAGGCATCAAGCGAAGGTTAGATTATGAAAATTCCTTCATACTGTGGCACAGGCGATTAGGCCACATCTCTCATTAAATATTAGAAAGACTTATGCATGAAAGAATTATTCACTCTCTGGACTTTTTGGACTTTTGAGCCTAAATAAATTGCATTAAAAGTAAAACAAACTAAAATCAAGAAAAATAGTATCACTAGGAGCATAAGACTCTTAAAAGTGATTCATACAGACATCTGTGGATCGTTTCCTATAGCATCTTGGAATGAGCGGAAGTATTTTATCACTTTTATAGATGATTACACTCGTTATGGATACTTATACATTATTAATGAAAAATCATATGTCATGTATACATTTAAGATTATAAGGTTGAAGTCAAGAATTAACTCGATATAAAAATTAAAGTCATTAGATCCGACCATTATGGCGAGTGCTATGGAAGGTATGACGAATCTAGGTGTAATTCAAGGCCATTCTCTAAATACCTACAAGATTGTGGCATCGTCGCCTAGTATACCATGCCTAGTACTCCAGAACAAAATAGTATAGTAGAAAGGCGTAATTGCACCTTAAATGACATGGTGCGGTTTATGATTAATAATTCAATGTTGTTGGAATCTTTATGGGAGATGCGTTAAAAACAGCCATACAGAGCACCAAATAATGTTATAATGAAAACTCCATATGAATTGTGGACAGGACGAAAGCTTAGTTTACGATACTTTTATATATGGAGTTATTCTGCAGAAGCCAAACCATATAACCCGCATGAAAGAAAGCTTGACCCTAGAATAATTAATTGCTTCATTATTGGATACTTAAAAAGATTTAAAGGATTCAAATTTTATTGTTCATTCTATTCTATGAGTCATTAAGACTACAAATGCTAGATTTATTGAGAATACTGAAGATAGTGAGAGTACAAATTTAAGAAACATTATATTTGAGGAAGAGTAGAATGTGATTCCCATCACAATTGTTCAGAGTAGTGTGGTCATCCGTCCAACAACGGGTCCTGAGATCCCTATGAATGACCATATAGAGCCTCATATATAGCCCACAGATGAGGTAATGAAAACCCGATTACGAATAATGAACCTTTAAAATGATCACATATAGAGAAAAGATCTACAATTCCAAATGATTACATCATCTATCTACAGAAGCATGAATTTAACATTAAAACTAAAAAGGATCTTATATCTTTTTCACAAGTCGAAAAAAGTACAAATTCTTCTCATTAGTTCATTGTCATGAATGATAAATAGCAATCCATGAGGGATAACAATGTCTGCAACCTTATTGAATTGTCTGAAGGGATTAGGTCGATTGTTTGTAAGTGGGTATTCAAAACCAAATGGGACTTTAAAGATAATATCGAAAGGTATAAAGTCATACTACTTGCAAATGGTGTCAGTTAGCATGGGGGCCTCGACTTTAATGAGACTTTCTCACCTATGTTCAAGAAAGACTCCTTTAAGATCATTATAGCTCATGTGGCTCATATGGGTTTAAAGCTATATCAAATGGATGTGAAAACTATGTATCTTAATAGAGACCTAAGTGAGAACGTATATATCTTGCAACTGGAAGGTTTCAAAGCCAAAGGTTTAGAATACCTAGTATGCAAACTTAAGAAGTCCATTTATGGGTTGAAACAAGCATTACGATAGTGGTACCAAAAGTTTCATGAAGTTATTTCCTCATATAGTTTCATTAAAAATACTACAAATGAGTGTATATATGTGAAAGTCAGTAGGAGTAAGTTTATTATTTTAGTATTGTATGTTGACGACGTTTTGTTGGCCATTAGTAATATTGGATTGTTGTGTGAAGCTAAGAAATTTCTATCTCAAAATTTTGAGATGAAAGATCGTGGTGATGCATCAATCATTATCGACATTTAGATTAGTCGGGACAGATCACGTGGACTGATTAGCTTGTCGCAAAGGGCATACATGATAGGATTCTCAAAAGGTTTAATAAGTAAGGTTGTGCTCCTGGCCAAACACTCATTGTAAAAGGTGACAGGTTTGGCCAATTTCAGTGTCCTAAGAATGACCTAGAAAAGGACAAGATGAAAGATATTTCGTATGCGTCAATAGTAGAGAGTATAATGTATACTCAGGTTTGTACGCATTAGGATATTTCTTTTGTGGTTCAAATGTTGGGCAGGTCCCTTAACAATCCAAAGATGAACCATTGGATAATTGTTAAGAAAGTATTACACTACCTTCAAAGGATAAAAGATTTCGCACTCACATTTAGAAGATTCGATCATTTGGAGCTAATTGGATATACAAATATAAATTTTACGAGCCGTTTCAACAGCAAGAAGTCCACCTTAGACTATGTATTCATGATGGTTGGTGGAGCCATATCATGGAAGAGTGTGAAACTGTCAATTACGATGTCCTCTACCATGAAAGCAGAGTATGTAGCTTGTCATGAAGCCATGAGTCAGGTGATCTAGCTTCAAAGTTTTTTTTTTTTTGGTTTACAGGTTGTGTAGATGATCCCGAAACTATTAAAAATCTATTGTGATAGTTCAGATGCAGTTAACTCTCCAACAACAAGCATTCAACGAGGTCAAAGGATATTGAAATTCAGTATCTTGTTGTGAAGGAGATATTTCAGAATCGTCAAGTGTCTGTATAACTCATCGGTACGAGGCAAATGATAGTGGATCTTCTCACTGAAGGTCTTTCTATTACTCTCTTTAAGGAACATGCGACGTCTATGAGAGTTGTAGATCCCAAGGATGTATTTGAGTAGTGAAAGTTTTTCAATTTTGATCTGATTATGTACAGATATCTCATAGATATCTTTTATATGCATTAATGATTCTGTTATTCAGTTTATATCTTGCTTCTCCTTCAATGTGTACTTTCAGTTTTGAGTAAGTAAGACTTTGGTTTCTGTCTTAGTAACACGTTCAGATGGACCACTTGAAGATAGGCACATGTGATCACATTAAACGTGCAATCTTTATACTACACCTTATATCCTTGATCCATGTCATTTAGGTTATTGATATTCATGACCATGATTCATCGCACTTTGAAAAATATAAATGTTGTGTTGACTACCATGATCCAATATCAATAGTCTTAATGGACCAAATTTGACAAGTGTTGCTCATAATTATCCAACGATATTGTTTTCAAATTCAATAGGGTGCTCATTAGGAACTGTTAAAAGTAAATGTGTTTTACAAAATTATTTTCACAATTAAAATAAAATATTTTATTTTCTTTCAGAGATCAATGTAGCCCAAGTGGGAGAATGTATGACTCTTATTAGGTGGGCCACACAATCACTGGTTTAGAACTGACTGTTGATATTCAAATTGAGTAATTCAAAGGGCTCCACTATAGTTGTGATCATTGTAAATAGGTTTGGAGTGGGACACTTGAACCATGGTCTGCATACATAATTATTAAGTTGGATATGGAAAGCTATGGTGTGGAGACCCTAAAGGGGAGAAGTGTGATGGGTAAGCTTCTCTAGCCCTCTTTCCTATAAATACATGTCTTGGTCCCCATACCCACACAAGAGAGAAAATCATAATCTCGTTGAGAGGTTCTCCTAAAGGTGTGAGGTGCGTAAGATCAGGATTCCTATCGGCAACATCGAGGCATCAGAAATGTCTTCTCAATTAGGTACACTTTAAGATTATGACATTAAATCTCCATTATTAATGCATAGATGATCCGTCAATTCTGTAATACAGATCTAACATACTAACCCCATCTATCACTAGCTAGGAACGAACAGGGCTCTGAGGGGCCACCATGATGTATGGGTTTTATCCATCGATTCATTTTGCAATATTATTTTAGGTCACAAGCTCCGAATGAAGGAAGTTCCAAGGCTCAAGCAGACCAGAAATTGGTAAATACCTACAATTGAAATCTTTTTGGGGTTGTTTACACTATGGTCTGATAGAAAATTGTCATCTAGTGACACTACTTGTTTGGCACACACCCATTACTCCAATGTGCAGTTAATCTTTTAATGTGATGAGATACCTTCCACGTTTTGAATCACGGCATGCCAAGTGCCCATGATCGGGTTACCCATTAATAAGCAGCGACCTGACATGTTTATAAAATACATATCCATATAACAGATGTAATTTTGAATTTGGTAATGATAGACTTGGTGAGGTTATCTACCACCATCCATTCAAAATGTGGGATCTTCTCAAAGACATTTAGAGAGCCACTAGAAATTAGAAGGGCTCTAAATATTCGAAGATCAAATTGGTGTCACGCAAACCAGGGTACAATCTCAAAACCAAGTCACCAGAAATCGGTTGGACGTTAATTAAGTTCCCTCTCTAGACATCAATCAAAGTTAAAAGAATAGGAGAGCTGGATGAGAAGATGGATCCATCCAATAACAAGTTGGTATCGGACAGATTTAGATTATCTAATACCACGAAGATCAAAAGAGACGGAAGGATCACCCAAACATCCCAAGGTCGAGATTCAATCGAGATCAAGATCTAGTGGATGTGGTCCATCTATCCCCTTTGGCACTCCAAACCATAAGGGAACAAGACCTCATGTCAAATGCAGGAGGTGATTTGATTCAGACTGACCAACACCTCGAAATGGACAAGGTGGGTCACCAGAAGAGACGTTAAGTAGCCATAATCGACCTAGGATCAACCTATGAGGTTCCTGGATATTGGCATAGTTGTCTTCTTCATATGATCTTTGGTGTTCACAGGCCAGATCTTTAATAGGCAACAAAGATCTCCGTAACAGGATCAAATACGAGAAGAAGATTTCAGAAACCAACAAGTTCAAATCTAGTTGGAATCCTTTCTTTCTAATACAAGTTGACAATTGTGGAACAATAAAAGAGATTTCCATATCCAGAACTGCGACAAGCACGAAGAATCCATAATCATCAAGGAAGCCTAGCAAGGGGTTTCATCACCTCAATAAACTATAAAAGGAGCACATGAAGAAAAGCTCGAGGCCCCATGCCAAGCACATCTATCTACTTTTTTTTCATCTTTCATTTATCTTGACTTAGCCTATCCTTGTTCTAGCATAGATAGCTACTGCATAGTGATTCCCGCTATAATACCTTAAGAGTAGTGTAAATATCATCAACCTTAAGTTGTAAGATAATGATCATCTAAGTTCCGATTTAGTTGATCATATCAATCCATTCACATCTTGTTGACCACTTGCCGTAATCGTCTATTCTAATAGACGCATCAGGTATTTATCTTTCCTTTTTCTTTTATTTCTTTAGTTGTTTGATACATTGTTGATTGTAATGGGCCATACATTCAAACATTAATAAAATCAAAAAAATTTACCTTTCTTTTATTTATTTATACATTCTTGTTCATTTGAGAAATATACAAACCTAAAGGCTAGTGGAAGAAAAGTCCTTAAGTCCATAGACTCATGTCTATTGTTATAAGGCAAAAAGAACTCATTCAAAGGGGTTAACCCGTACCCTTTTCACAAATCACCTGAATCGAGCGCAAAATAGTGGTTGAGAGGATAGATGCATCACCGCATACAGTCTTCAATCAGTTTGACTCAACACGGGGGACATTAACGATTCAATCAAACCCCTGAGTCGAGCAGACTCTAGCACGCCCACACAACCATAGCCACATGAATTTCAAATACAAATCCTCGTTCATACAAGTGGCCTTGTTTAATTGAATTGGCAATGACACTCTTTTAGGCACTCCTAGTGGGACCTAGTAGGTTTTGTATATTTCTCAAATTGAACAAAATGCCTCCTAAATTTAAGAAAAAAGGCTAGTTTTGTGGCTAATGCAGCGGAAGAGCAATTTTTGTGGCTAATACACCGGAAGAGCAATAAGGCCTAGCTCAACATTATGAGCTCGTAGTTGATGTTGAAGCAAAATCCTCATTCCAACACATCTCTAGAGAATTTGTTGCATTCTTCCAACAATTCGTAGGATGCATGCAATATGCACTGGAATATCTAAGTCATAATTTGAGGTAAACGTGAAAAGGCCCAAAGTCTTCTCCTAACACTAGAAGCCATTGATGAGCATTCTCCTATACTCCACCCTTGTGGATATGAGGAAGAATGACCCCCTGAGCTCCTAACCAATGCCGGTGAGATTGAACCGCAAGGCCGACCTTCACCATCTCTATCGGCGACAAGCAACAACTGAGATGGTCGGAGTATCCTATCCTACAAAGTTATTACCCTTCCGAGAGTCAATGCCTTGCTGGCGCGAGTAACTCTGGAGGGCATTTGGCTACCTAGTCATTACCATATACCCATGTGGCTTAACTGACCGGGGGGCAACCCCTTGGTGGATCAATCAAACATAATGGATACCAGAGAGCCAAATACTACAGGGAGCAACCTTAGGTTTCTTCAGCCCCTATCAAGGATAGTACAAAACTTAGGCACTCGGGGGGAAACCCGCAACCGTGACTCCATTCCATAGCAACTACCACAAGACAGAGATGCTTGAGAGGCAACCTCCGGCTGCACATCTACTTTACTAAGGACAATACATAATAGAGGTACTCAGGGGGCAACTTCTGGTCTCACCTTTTGTCCAAGACAATTATGAAAGAATGGAGGCATCTAAGGGCTAATGTCCAGTCACGCCTCTCCCAACGGATGTACCATATCTATCCCAGGAACCAAAACCTGAATAGTCACTAAGGTATCCCGGTCAAGAAAATCTGTCAAGCCAACAATGCACGCTCAGCTAGGATGATATTGTAAGACTTATCATCTAGGAGTACAATGTCTAACTAAATAGCCAACGTTTACCTCAACTTACCAATAGAAAATCGTACCTTGAGTGGGTCAACTGGAATTATGAGTTATCCAAAGGTTTCAGGTTTATCGAGTTCACTTTAATTTCAGGAGATAGTGAGACCTCTATGATTAAACACATTGGCCGCTTCACAATGCAATACGATGAAGTATCCTACTAAACTGGTGACAACATCACTCAAGCCTGGACATGGCCAGATTTCAAAATTTAAGGCAAGTTCAAATCTCAAGTTGGGCCCACTCTTTCAAATAGTTATGAGTAAATGCTCACCGTTGAAACCTTCTTTGGGGCCACCTTGGTTTTTATGCCCCCATCAAAGCGTTGATAAGGTCAGGGAAACCTATATGGAAGGAAATCACAAATATTAGGTTGATTTAAAACATGGCCGCTAGACAGTGGGAACCACCATAACGTATGGGTTTTATGTACATTGTCAATCTACTCGACATATCTATGTTGCCCACTGTTCTGTATGTGTTTAGCCACACCATCCAGCAGGTGTAGGCCGCTATGAGGCTGCCTTAATGAATGTTTTGAATATCTATGCTGCCTATTTATTTTGTCAGTTCATTTTAAAGCTTAGACCCAAAATGAGATGAATCATTAGCTCAAGTGGGCCACACCATTGAACCACGGGCTATTTGATTACTCCCCTTGTCATCCTTGTTTAGGGCTGCCATGGCAATTACCTTAATGTATATACTGTATCCTCACCGAACATCCATTTTGCTAGATCATGTTATGTGCAAAGGTCCAAGTGTGGGCCCAATTCTAATATCATGAGGACCATGCCACATGAACATCCAAACTTCTAGTAGGAACCTCTATTCGGCTCTCACTCTCTTCATATTAAGCCATTCAAGGCAAATTATCACATATATTATGCACCCTGCATTATATACATGAATGGGAATATGTGTGTATGTGCTAGGATTGGTAACTTGCTAGTATACCTAACTCCGATAAGGTCGATTCAGACACCCGTATACATCAACTGTATGCCTTCTATGGATTTCAATTGATCATAGTATAAATACACCTTTCAACTTGATATACTTAAGGAACTCATACAAGATACAGTCGCTCCACATGATCGCACAGTATGCGCAGATTTGTCACATGACTTGAATAGTGTGATTCATGCATTATGTGTTATGTATGTTACATTATATCTACTCCCTACCTACACCAGGGATGTAGTCCTGCAGTCTTATTGTAGTTATCAGATGAGTTTATAGACACTAGAAACTATTAACGTTATGAGGCGACATAGGCATCCTTAGGTGAAAGTCCCTAAACCCTGTGGTACCAATAAGATGCTCTAATGTCTAGACTGAATAGATTCATGAGTGTATTATGGTTGGATACTGGTAGGCCAAGTCTCCCACTGTGTCGAGGTTGGTTGAAAGGGGGTTTGACCTTACTCTCATGAGTGAAGAGAGCTATATGCTAGGTTGAGTTTGACTAGCTTATGAAATTGGTTCGCTATTGACGAGCTGGGTGGCTTTTCGTATATCACTAACGAGGCAGATAGTGAGATCTCTTGCACTCGCTTGATCTCGCGCGCGAAAGGCGATAACTAGTGTCAAAAGTGTACTAGACCCGGTGATGATCCAATTATGAACTATTTTAAGATGTGGATTAGACATCAAGATTGATATGTGATATATAGTAATCATACATTCATGTAGCACTCAAGATTGTAGATGTGTAAATTTAATTTAGTGTCATACAATCGTGGGCTCGATCTCTAATAGGTATGGGATTATTCGGGATCAGGAGTCTATCATCCTAGAATTACATTACACGTTAGGTATGGAACTAATATGTGTTGTAACCCTATGTGCGAAGCCCCTATTGGCATACGATACTATGCACTATGACTCTTTTATTCATCATGCATTTTTGTATTGCATGTTTGTATATGAAATTTAGCTCGATGGACCTTTACTTTATATAACCTTAGTATGGCTGATAGCATTCATTGATTTAATAGCATAGTTCTTCATCATTTTTGCATACTTTGATATCGGCATACTTGTTATATGCATTGTGCATGCACATACACACTCTTTAAGTTTTGTAGTAAGCTTATGTATTTTGTTTCCGTCGAGGCTATGCTAGACAACGGTAGCAGTGAGGTAGGAGCATGTGCTTGACCTTTTGGAGTTTTTATATATGTATTGTATTTTTCTTTGCATTACTATACTCAAACACTTTTATAGTGAATGTATGTGATGATGTTTTGGCTTATGGTACATTCATGCTTATGCTTCCCTTTAAAAACAATTACCTTAAAAATCATCTTTGTGGGATTTCATTTTCGAGACTTGGCATATGAACGTTGGGTACCAAAACCGGAATACTGCAGAGGCTATCGACTCCAAGTTCAAATTATGGTGAATGGGCATCAGAAACTAAATTTGAAGTGTGACATTTGTGCATATGCTAACTTAATGCTTAGGGAGGAGTGATTTGATGCCCTTTATCATTTTTCTTTATTGCACCCTTTTTGGCACAAGGAGAGCATTTATCCTTTATGTGCTTTGCTTGTGCTGAACAAAATGTTTAGTAGTTAAAGAAAAACATGTTCATAGGATGAGTGTAGCTGAAATTAAGATGTTGAGATGAATGAGTTGCAAGACGAGGAAGGATAAAATTAGAAATAAATGCACTCGAGAGAAATTAGTACTACCAATAGGTAGTAAGATAAGAGAAAATAAACTTAGATGGTTTGGTCATGTGCAATGGAGACCAAGAAACGTGTTAATTATGAGTGAGATAATAGAGTGGAACGGTTGAACATGATTTACCCAACTAATTTGGATAGGGAATAGATGATAATGTTGTTGTTGTTTGGGATAATGCCAATGTAACCCCAACATGCACCCAAACTCATTAAGTGCATGTGGCCGACTCGATGAGTGGATCTTAATTGCTAGGACATGCCATTTTTGTAGTGGATCAACCTTATTAGTGGTGTAATTCCAAGCATGTATGTAATGTTGGCATGACGCTTTGGATAGCGGATTAGGTGTTGCCCTCACCATGGGGCCCACCTTAATGCATGTATTCTATATCCACTTTGTCCATCCATTTTGCTAGATCATATTTGCTAGTGTTTGAAATATCAGTATCTCGTTATGTATCACATCCTTGAGATACGAATACGTATATGTTATCACATAAGATATATTGGTTATATCGTGAAATGTATCATTGTTGTTAGAAACATAGGGAAACATTGAGAAATTAGTTGAATTTTTCAATGAAATTCAATGATTGTTAAAAAAGACATCAATACATACTTATAAATCAAAACATTATAAAAAAACAAGTGCACATATAGATTTTCTTTGAACACTCTATGCATTATCTAACTAAATTGATTTAAGTATATGTAAAGTCTATTTATATAATTTATAAATGTAAGAAGACGTGTGGAAATACAAGAAATACATTTAAATGAAAAAGAAGAATAACTAGATCAGGTTACATGCATGTTCGATTTTATGTTTGGACTCAAAGATTGCAACCAATTTGTGAGAAATTAAAAATCTTTAATTTTTTTTAAATTTTTCGCAATTTGGCCCATCTCTCTCAAATCTAGAACTAGAAGCTCCCAATCCATGATTTTTCATGTTTTAAATTATGAATTTATAACAATTTGACACTAATTTAACATTATGTACGAAAAAAAAAATAAGGATTGAAAATAAAAAATACTAACTGAATTGAACATGTGAGATATATCACATTACTTGTGTATTTCATATCACACCGGCGGCATGCAAGATATATTATGGGATATTATATACTTAAAACACCAATTTTAGCGTATGAACCCAAAAATAAAGAAGATTCAATTATCAGGTGAACAATATTATAGGAAACAATGGTGATTGAATGCCCCACCATTAAAAGCTTCCTAAGGCCCTTGGTAATGTTTATTTGTCATCTAACCGGTTGATAAATGAATGAAAAACACAATTAAAAAACAAACAAAAAAAAAAAAAACAAACAAAAAAACAAACAAAAAAAAAAAACACACAAAAAACAAACAAAAAACAAAAAACAAAAACAAATCAACTTCATCCAGAACCTGTGGCCTATTAATGGTCAATCACCACTATTTCTTACTATACGGTCCACTTGAGAATTGGATCTACTTCATTTTTTAGCTCATGTTTTAAAATGATATAGAAAATTGGATGGATGGAGTGAGCCCCACAATAAAGGCCACCCTTTCTTGGGTGAGGCGGGGTCACACTTAATTTGCATGTTCTAACAATCATGACATGATGGACTGTCTACATCAAAGGTAGGCCTCTAACGATGAATAGCCCACATCCAAGGCAAGCATTGTATGATGGGCAACCTACATTGAAGGTAGGGCCCACATGATGGACAATCCACATTAAAGGTGGGCTCCACATGATGGGCAATTAATAATGGAGGGCTCCACATGATGGATGATACACATCAAGGCGGGGCCCACATGATGGACGGTCCACATCAAAGGTGGGCCCCATATGATGGACAATAACATTGACAGTGGGCCTCACATGATGGATGACCAACATCAAAGTGTACCCTACATGATGGACGGTGCACATTAAAGGTTATCCCCAAATGATAAATGGCCCACATTCAAGGTGGTGCCTACATGATGGACAACACACATCAAAGGTGGGGCCCACACAATAAACAGTCCACATAAAAGGTTAGTCCCACATGATGGAGGGTGGAAGTGAGGTGACCAAACAAACTTGAGGGATAAATACTTGTGATATTAGAAACCAAATATGTTTTCCTACTTTTTGGCTGATAAATATGTCTCAGCTGAATCAGTAGAAACCAAGATAAGCTACCTGTAACATAAATTGCTTGTTTAGGGCATATTAGGATAATAAGTTATCCTTTTTCACTTAAAGTTAGTTTGGTAAACATCATTATAAAAGTTACTTATCTTAATAAGTTATTATTTTGAAGCCTTTTAATTAATTACTTTTCTACTTATCTATCTCTATCAAAGTAGGCTCTCTCACAGTCCATGTCAATGGAGGCTCTCTCTCACGGTCCAAATCAAAGTAGGCCCCATATGATGGAGTTTTCAAATCAAAGGTGGGGCTCACACAATGGACAGTTTACATCAAAGGTGGGCCCCACATGATGGATTACCCATATTAATGTGGACCTACATAATCGGCGATCCACATCAAAGGTTGGCTCATAATGATAAATAACCCACATCCAAAGTGGCCGGTATGATGAACAACCCACTTTAAAGGTGGGACCTAGATAATGGACAATCCACATCAACGGTGGGCTCTACATGATGGGCAATGACATTGAAGCTAGGCCCCACATGATGATTGTGGTCCATATCGATGTGGCCCGACATGATGGACGATCCACATAAAAGGTCGGCCCCTAATGATGAATGGCCCACATTTAAGGTGAACCCGGCATGATGCGCAAGCCACATTGAAGGTAGGGCCCACGCGATGGACTGTCCACATTAACCGTGGGCCTCACATGATGGACGGTCCTCATCAAATATCAGCTTAATGATGAGTGACCCATATCCAAGGCAAGCCCCACATAATGGACGGCCCACATGATGGATAGTCGATATTAAAATGTGCCCCACATGATGGATAATAACATTGACAGTGGGCCCCACATGATGGATAGCCAACATCACATGTGGACCCCACCTAAGGAATGGTGCACATCAAAGGTTGGCCCTGATGATGAATGGCCCACATCAAAGGCGTGCCCAACATGATGGACAACCCACATCAAAGGTGGGGCCCACATGATGGATGGTGGATATGAGGGGGACGAAACAGACTTGCAAGATAATTACCTGTGATGTTGAAAACAAAACATGCTTTTCTACTTCTTTAATAATAAATATGTTATTTACCAAACATACTCATTTTTTTATTAAGTAAAATGTAACGCCCTGAATTTCGAGAGTCGAGTAAGGCTCTACTCCCGAGATCCAACGCATCACTTATCCAACATGGAAAATGATGTTTAGATGTTGTCTATTTCAATGTATTAAACATGAGTGGGATTATACTAAAACAGCATACCATACTCCAGGTATAATTAAATTTTAGTATGCGGAAGACTGAAACACATATATATCAGAACGGTAAATGTTTTATAACCTCCAGAGTATGATAATGTAATAGGGTTTAATATATACAAGGGTTATTTCAAAGTATACAAAATGTCAAAATGTAAGGTGTCCAACTAATCTGTGTGTCCCTATAATCCCGATGAATCAGCACAAGGTCTACATAGACCCCCGCCTGATAGCTAAATATAGGAGAATTCCTCCTCCTCCTCATATATGAAGTCTAAGTCAGCTGTATAGACTCCATTATCACCTGCATCTACAATAGAGTACGGTTAGTGTTTTAAAACACCGTCCTAGAGTAAGAGTGAGTTATCAACTCAGTGGTACTATAAGACAAAGGTTAACGTGTTATCAAATCAATCAAGCAATAATGATAAAGCAATACAACAATCATATCCTAAATACTTTTGTTAACGCAATGATGGTATGCAGTAATGATGCATGCCCTCGCACGAAGCTCCCTCACAAGCGCCTCCGACAACCAGTTCACGCATGACAACCTCCCTAAAATGCAACTTCCTCGCCAAATCACATGTAATGCGGTGCATGGTCGTGTTAACCGAGTACTTAATTAAGTTTATTCATACAGTAAGTTCGGAAAGCTAAGGTACCTCCCTTGATATTATTAAACCAAACGAAGATCCATCTAGGGTCGTCAATCCTAGTTAACCACATATGATAAGCAAATTGTAAGGCATCACTCCTAATGAAAAGTAGTGGATAGGCAAATTCAAAAGTTTATACTGGCGGTCACTACGGGGAGGCTCATCACCTCAGCGTAGGCTGACAGCTGAAACACGGTGTCTCATACCACCATGCCTAGCTCACGAGTTTGAGTTGCTCACTAGTCAGGGAAGGCTCCTCACCCCAGCGTAGGCCGACAACTCGACCACAGTGTCCTATACCACCATGCATGGCTCATGAGTCTTACCGGATCGTGGTACCATGGTTAAAACGGGCCTTTACATTGATAAGTGGTACCTTAGATTCAAGCAGTGGTGTCCACACATAATAAACACACAACAGGCCAATCGGTTTTCTTGGTAAGTTCCATTGGTACGAGTACACATTGGCTTAATCGACATGGAGCGCATAAGCACCCCTTGTAGCCTAACCACTGATGACTATCGTTGTGCGACACGGATTCGTCAAATTACCCAATGTGGCATGAGTAATTTAACCACATGTACAAGGATTGTTACCGATCGCCTCGGCGATGTTATAGCCCAATCTTACTCAGATGCAATAGATAGACACATGTGATAATCATATCAACACTTAATAAATAATCCAAATAAAACTCTCATTTGAACATTTCATCAAACACATTGAACATGTCACCAAACACTTGTATTTTATCCATAAATTACATAGCAACAATTATGATTACATGAAGGAAACTATACATATGATTAAGGAAATAGAGAATCCTATCTTAATACACTTTATAAATATAAATCATCAACATTTTCTCATTCAGACATTTTATCAAATACTTAGGTTACACTTCACCAAATACCTACACTAAATTAGTTACACCATGTGTTTTAGCAAACCCTCATACAAAGAGGTCAGCATCCATATAATAACGATGAATCCTAGATCAGTAGACATAGCAAACAAAAATCATATTTCCATGTTCATTCAGACATTTCAACAAACACACGAGATGCATATTTTGTTCAACATAGTTCACACATGTATATTGTATCGAAAACGGCATAACTAAGATCGTATGGTAGCAATCAAGTCAGACATAAATCATTAGTAACATTGAAAGCATTGACAATCATAACCTAAACGTTTATAGTCCGCACCTTTCGTCGGAATACTCGATTCGGACTCAGTTCGAATCCTACGTTCCCGAATACAGAACAACGGGTACCTAAATCACGAAATTCGTTAGCTAGGTTGACAAACAACTATTCCAGATCTTAACTGCCGTGTTAGGGTTTGGATTTCTTACCCAAATCATAGTCGATACTGATTGTGTAGCGAAAAGGAGAGATGATTCAGTACGTGGAGTTGTGGGAAGGAATCCTAACAACAATTTCCTGAACTCTCACCTCTCTCCTCACTCCTTTCTCTTCTTTTCTCTCTTCTCTCTCCTAGGGTTAGAGAAATTCGTATGAAATAGGAATAGGGTAGTTTAAGGGCTTTATATAGGCCCAGAACTAATGCAAATGGCCCAGGGCCATGATATACATAGTTTGTATCCAAAGGGAGTCTGTTTCAAGCAAACGGGGCTCATCTGGATATCCACTACTCACTTATGGCATAGGGTAAGTTCCCTGACAATGGATCTATGTCAGGTTGTGTTTTCGATGCGATCAGATGTGGGAGACCCGTGTCAGATCAACGGTCATGCTTAATTGATCGGGGCCATAAGTATAAGGATATGAGCAGGGAAATTTTCTTTTTCCCTAGGTGAAGTTCAATCAGAAACTGACTGTCTGAAATCTTCAATTTCACCTATGAGTAAATGGCCCAATTCACTTAAGTTTCAATACATTCTCTAAAGATATCCGCGTTTCTCACACACTTCGATCAGCATTCAAATTGAACATTTCTGAACACCATTTAGGCTCGATTCTCACGATGGTTATCAAGCCCAGTAAGGCAGATATAATTCTATAGGTTCACGGTCATCAAACTTTCAACGTGCGATCCAGGTCCGATACAGAGTTTCAATGTGCTCCCGAGAGCAACAGGCTTTTAGGGTTTATCATAGGTTTTTATATAGTGTAGAGTCAGGCCCCGTTTGTTAAATCTGAAGTCTAAAGCCTGAATCTGAAATCTGAATCTAAAGCCCGAATCTGAAATCTGAAGTCAAAAAACTTGTTTGGTAATTATAGCTGAAGTCTGAAAATTAAGTACTGGATTTGAAACAATATGTTTGTTAACAAACATCTTAAATGTCTGAAAAATGTTAATTTGACATATTTGCCCTTATCTCCTGTTAGGAAATGTTTTACATTATAAAGAAATTATTTTTTATTAAATAAAAATGAAATTATTCTATTTAATTCAAATAAACTATAAAGTATTTAATTGAAAATTTAAATATCATTATTCATAAAAAATTATCAAAAATTAATGATTTGTACGTACAATTGTGGCGATAATTTCTTCATTTTCTGACTTGATGTTCTAAAATGACTTCACAAAAAGGATGGATGAGGTAGATTTCTCACAAAAGTCAGGGTGGGCCCCATATAGGTTTCTAGCACAGGAACTACCTACGAAAGGCTTTCCCACATGTACATGGGCTGGTGTACACGGCACAGATTAGATATTAACAAGGTAAGTAGCCAAATCGCTACTAAAGTGATGTCACCAAGTTGTGTAGACCCCCCATGATGCGTGTGTTGTATCCATACCATCCAACCATTTGTAGAGATGGTTTTATGGCATGAGAAAAAGAATGAGATAGATCTAAAGTTCAAGTGGATCCACCACAGGAACCCGTGGGATTAGTCACACCCATTGTTGAAACATTTATAGGGCCCATCATGATGTATTTTTTAGATCCAACCTATTCATAAGTTAACATAGAGATACATGAAGTGAAAACAGAAATATAAGCTTGATCAGAAACTTTTGTGGCCCCTACGAAGTTTTGAACGATGGATGTCACTGTCCCCATTGTTTTCTATGGTGGGGTCCACTTGAACTTTAGATCTATCTCATTATTTTCTCATGCCATAAAAATGATCTCTCTAAATGGATGGACGGTATAAATACAACACAGGCATCATGGTGGGGTCCACAAAGCTTGGTGACGTCACTTCAGTAGCGAGTTGGATACCGACCTTGTCATCTAATCCGCGCCCGGTGTACATGCAATCCACCGTTCATAATATTGGGACCGTAAACTGTAGGCTCTTGATTCAAAACTTCGGTGGGCCTTACATGCAATCCAAATCGTGTTTAATCATGAGACTGTGGACGTTCATAATATTGGGATTATAGACTGTGGATGTTTAATCATAAGACGGTGTTTGCATATAAGGCCCGTTTGTTGAACCGTTGAATATTTCAACTGTGGACGTTTATTTATCACATTTTCGGCGCACTTGAGCATTGGATATAGTTCATCTTTGGCCTCATGTCCTAAAATGAACTCAAAAAATAAATGGACGATGAGGATTTCTCACAAACATCCCAGTGGGCCCCACCAGCGTTCCCAGTGCAAGAACTTCCTGCGAAAGGCTTTCGCATGAAATCTGCATCCGAGACGAGTGCGGATGCTCCTAGAAACGGATTGACTACTCCCCCTGACATTAGCCCCGTGGACGGTGGTCGATGCTTTGTGGGCCCCACCATGATGTATGGTTTCATCCATTCCGTTCATCCATTTTTAAAGATCATTTAAAGGCTTTATCCTAAAAATAAGATGGATATAAATCTAATGTGGACCACACCATAAGAAAACAATAGTGATTGTATATCCATCATTTAAATCTTCCAAAGGTCCACTGTACTGTTTATCTGACATCCAATCTGTTGATTAGGTCATGAAGACCCAGATGAAGGGAAAAAACAAAGATCAGCTTGATCCAATACTTTTATTGCCCCCGAAAAGTTTTTAATAGTCAACGTTCATTCAACACTATTTCCTATAATGTGGTCCACTTGAGATTGGGATATAACTCTTTTTTTTTTGTAATATCATAAAATGATCTATAAAAATAGATGGACGGCATGGATGAAACGCATACATTATGGTGGGGCTCACAGATCACCAACCACACATGAGCTACATATCTGGTGTAGGTGCATGGACGCGCCACTCATTGAGCTCTGAGTAGTACGTACGGTTTAAAGGAAATTAAAGTTGGCGGATGGCATCACCCCCTGGCTTGACAGATTACCGTCCTGGCCGGCCTCTGTGGGCCCATCGTGATGTAAATGTTTTATCTAAGCCGATCATCATTTTTCTCATATTATTTTAAGATAAGACTTAAAAGATGAAGCAGGTCCACAAATACAGTGAACCACACCAAAGGATGCTACAGTGTTAATGACATCTACCATTGAAACCTTTCTAAGGGCCACTATGATGTTTTTTTACCATCCAACCTATTCATTAGGTCATGTAAACATGGATGAAATGAAAACACAAATATCAGCTTGATCTGAAACTTCTCCAGCTCCCAAGAAGTTTTTAACAGTGTACGTTCAATCCCCACCTTGTGGTCCAATTAATCATTAGACCTGCTTCTTTTAATAGCTCACACCTTAAATGATCTGAAAAAGTTGATGGACGATGTAGATCAAACACATAAATCATGATGGGGGCATAAAAAATTTTTACAAGTTAAAGATTGATTTTTTATTTCGTAAATAATTTAAAAGAAAAAATTGTTGTAGTTATTTGAAAAAAGTGTATTTTAAGAAGCAAAAAATTGTGTTTAATGAAAAATCACGGAGCGCATTCCACGTTCACCATTAAGCTAGACTCTTATCATGGAAAGAATTCAGTGAAAAACCACTTAGCGCTTTCCGTCTTCCGCGTTAATAACGCATTAACAAACACCACTAAACACGAAAAAATTTTCCTATTCCACGTTAAGTGCAAAAATTCAGCGTTAACAAACACGGCCTCAGTGATATTAATGGTTTTGGGTCTTGTCATTTATGTAAATGGTGGTTGAAGCTAAATCCACCAATTAATTTGGTTTAGTACTTAATTAATCTTCGTCTAATTTCTACAGAATACGGTCCTTACGTCATTTCTGTCTAAGGTGGTACTCGGGTCTCTGTACAGATTTTTTCAAGACGTTACAATATACCCCCCTTAAAGAAAAATTTCATCCTGAAATTAGTACCTTTTTATACTCCTCAAGGACCTGAGGGTAGTTCTTATGGACTTCAGCTTCTGTTTCCAAAGTAGCCTCTTCCTCAGTGTGGTGCGTCCACGGTCCCTTCACAAGCAGGATCACTTTGCTACGTAGCACTTGTTCATTCCTATCGAGAATACGTGTTGATCGCAGTACATAGGTAGCATCTTCACTTAACTGTACTTGCTCCCATTTGATAATATGGGAAGGGTCAGGAACATATTTCTTCAACATTAATACGTGGAACACATTGTGAACGCCTGCGAGTGGTGTAGGCATAGCAAGGCGGTATGCTACCACACCCACTTGGTTTAGAATCTTGAACGGACTAATAAATCGTAGCGTGAGTTTTCCTTTCTTACCAAATCGAAGGACTCCCTTCATTGGAGAAACCTTAAGGAATACATGGTCCCCAACCTCAAATTCCAGCTGTTGCCGTCTGGTATCAGCGTAGCTCTTCTGTCTACTCTAGGCTGCAAGAAGCCTACGCCTGATAATATCAATCTTCTCTGAGGTCACTTGTACTAAATCTGGGCCAACCAAACTCTTCTCACCAACTTCTGTCCAACAATGTGGAGCTCGACATGGGCATCCATACAATGCTTCATAAGGAGTCATTTCAATGCTTACTTAGAAGTTGTTATAAGCAAACTCGACATAGGGGAGACAGTCATCCCAACTATCCTTGAAATTAAGCACACACGCTCGCAACATATCTTCTAATATCTGATTTACCCGTTCCATCTCCCCATCAGTCCGTGGGTGGAAGGCGGTGCTTAAATTCAGTTGCACTCCCATTACTTCTTGGATTTAAGTCCAGAAAATATACATGAATTGCATGTCCCGATCCGACATAATCTCCATAAGAACTCCATGCAGTCGTACAATCTCCTTGATGTACATCTTGGCTAAATCATCCGCTGAGTTTGAAACGCTAATTAGGAGAAAATGGGCTGATTTCGTCAATCGGTCTACAATCACCCAAATGGAGTCATGCCCCATTCTTGTCTTCGGTAACCTGGAAATGAAATCCAAAGATATAAAATCTCATTTCCATTCATCTATGGGCATGGGTTGAAGTAAGCCATGGGGTTAGTGATGTTAGGCCTTAACCTGCTGGCACATGAGACAATGGGACACAAAGTCTGCTATGTGGGCCTTCATGTTATCCCACCAGTACGAACGTTTCATATCTCTATACATCTTTGTACTATCCGGATGCATCACCATCCTTGAATTGTGAGCGGCTTCCAGGACTTCCTTTCTCAAGTCATGGAGATTTGTGACGCATAGGCGGCCACGATATTGTAAAACCCCATCCAAACCAATTCTCCATTCAGATTCTTCAATGTCGCTCGCTCATTCTCTCATTTTCACCAACAGTTCATCTTCTTTCTGAGCCGTAATGATTTGGTCATCAATAAGTGGTTGTAAGTGGAAGTGTGCGACGCTCTCGAATGGCTCCTCCACTGTCAGCTTTTGTTCGAAGTCTCGCACGAACTCTACCATATTCCACTATTCTATCATCAGCGAAGCCGCGAATTATATTATTTTCTTGCGATTCAACGCGTCGGCCACAAGGTTGACCTTATCAAGATGGTAGGAGACCTCAAACTGAAGTCTTTCAAAGTCTTCATCCAACGACGTTGCCTCATATTCAGGTCTCTCTGCGTATAGACGTACTTGAAGCTCTTGTGGTTGCAGAAGAGTTTGAACTCCTCTCCGTAGAGGTAATGTCTCCAGAGGTTTAATGCGAAGATGACTGCTGCCAATTTCAGGTCGTGCGTGGGGTAATTTTCTTCGTGCTTCCTCAATTGTCATGATGCATAGGCAATAACTCTATCCTTCTGCATAAGTACACAACTCAAACCAACACGAGACGCATCTATGTATATAGTATATCTGATCCCTTGCTCTCGCAATACTAGCACAGGTGCAGACATCAGCTTATCCTTTAATTCCTGAAAGGCTGCTTTTGTTTTCTCGTTTCAGGCAAACTTAAGATCCTTTCAAGTGAGTTGAGACTAATTTGGCTATCTTGAAAAATTCCTTAATAAATCGAAGATAGTAGCCCACAAGTCCGAGGAAACTCCTCACTTCTGTAACTAAGCCAAGTTGTTCCCAGTCCTGTACTGCAACCACCTTGGCAAGGTCCATGACAATTCCTTCTTTAGACACAACGTGTCCCAGAAACTTGACTTTCTCTTTTCAGAAGTCACATTTTCGGTATTGTGCAAACAACTGATTCTTCCTAAAAGTATCGAAGACTACTCGCAGGAGTTCTTTATGATCTTTCTAACTCTTAGAGTATATCAAAATGTCATTTATAAACACCATGATGAATCGGTATAGATATGGCCGAAACACCCGGTTCATGAGGTCCATGAATACGGCCAGTACATTTGTAGCCCAAATGGCATCACGAGAAACTCATATTGCCTAAAACTTTTCTAAATATTGTTTTCTGCACGTCTTCCTTTCTGACGTGCAACTGATGATACCTAGACTGTAGGTTGATTTTAGAGAAATACTGTGCCCCTTTCAAGTAGTCGAATAGGTCATCTATCCTGGGCAAAGGATACTTGTTCTTGACGGTGATGTGATTCAGTTTGTGATAATCAATACACAATCGCAGTGATCCACCCTTCTTCTTTACAAACAACACAGGTGCTCCCCAAGAAGATATGTTCAGTCGTATGAAACCTGAATTCAATAAATCATTAATCTGTCTCCTCAACTCCTCCATTTCACATGGAGGCATGCGATCCATCGGTAAAGAGATAGGTGTCACACCCGGCACTAGGCCGATGGTAAAATTGATATCACGCTAAGGAGGTAGCTCAGCGATATTTTTGAACACATCCGTGAAGTCTTGGATTATTGGCGTGTTCCCAAGTGCTAGACCCCCAACATTTTTCAATAAGGAAGCGTAACAATGGACGTGGAAAGGGCAACTGACCTGAACTAGGAAAGTGAAGGTTGTGCCCTCGGGCCCATGTGTTGTCACTAATCTGGTTTCACAATCGATCTCTGCCTTCATTTCAGTGTGTCAATCCATGCCGAGGATGACGTCATAATGATATATCGTGGTGACAATCAGGTCAATGCACACCATCCTACTTCCTAAGTTTACTAAGCAACTCTTACATAGCTCAGTGGCTTCAGTAAAAGTTCCTACTGCTACGATAACTCTCACCCCAACCAAAAGGGTAGTATTCAACCTCAAACGCTTGACTGTAGAGTATGATATCATTGAAATAGTGGACCCGATGTCCACCAACAAAAATACAGGTGTACCTTGAATGTGGGCAGTGACTTCAAAGGCTAAAGGCATTGTAGTTGCTGACTTAGATGCTTTGGCTACAAGTGCATGTACAAGCGCTTATTGAGAATGATTGGGTTGCACTATCATAGGTTGTCGAGGTGGCCTATTTCGAGATGCGGGAGGTCGGTTATATAGTTATGTTGGTGGCACAGATTGTAAAGGCGAATCTGAAATAACTTATGGCAGTTAACCGTTGATCTTCTGAGGTGACATAAAGTCGTTGTCCCTTATCTTAGTAAAACAAAAGGGCTCATTATGGCCCATCTTCTTACAGTAAACACACCAAAGATCTAATCACCTCTGCTAGGCCGGTGGAGCTATTAGCCTAGGAGGTAAATTGCACGAGGCCTGTAAGACCCGTATCTTAGTCCGTACCGTTCCGTAGACTTTCGCGGTCTTACCGGTCGAATTTCGGCAACCTTCGACCCCTAACCGATATTTACGCGTGACCCTGATTCGTATGCCGTCAACCCGAGTCAACTCAACCCAAGACCATTACCATAGCGACCGCGCCATCACTACGGTTTCGATGCCGCAACTTGCGTGTCGAGGCGATACCCTGGTCAAGAGATGTGGGCCAACGTTTGGTGCGAGGAAAACGTCGCGCGTTGCAAAACTCAAGAGAATCTCTATGAGATATCACATCAATCCCATCAATCAATCAAATCTTATCACATCACATGTCAAGTACACATCACCTTTCACCCATTCCCAAGCAACCACAAAAGTCAAGAATCTCTTACAAAGCCCATACCTTTCTTACACCAAAAACCCTCAAAGTCAAAAAGTTCTTATACCTCTCATGCCTTTCTTACACAAAAGGCCACAAAAGTCAAGATTTTCTTACACACCCATCACTCACCACATCCATCCATCACCCATGTCTCTCTCCCTTTACAACTCTTTCTCTCTTTCTCATTTTCAAATCTCCAAGCAAGAAAATCTCATACGTATAAGAGTTCTCCAAGCATTCCCAAGCTTCAAGTGTGGCCCACTTTCCTACCCCTTCATCTCACATCCTAGCCATCCAATTCTCATCTCCTCCATTGAAGTCGAAGCTAAGGTGCTAAGGAACCCATAGGAGCAAGAAGATCGGACGGTGGGTGCTAGTTAATACTAATTTTTCATGTTTTTGAGATGGGCCAAGTGAGGCCAACCGATCAATGGTTTGGATCTCACTTAGGACCCTAAGGTGTGGTCGATGGCCCACTTTGATCATCATGATCATTCCATGATGGGGTCATTCTCCATGGACCCCATCATGATGTTTATTTCATGGCATTATGAAGGTCGTCTAGACCATCCATATTGGTGGGAAAAGGATCCCCACCGTTAATTTTAAATTTTGGTGGTCCCATGTGTTAAGGGATTCGTTTGATGTATGATTTGTTTTACAAGGGAGGGCTCATAGTGGCGGAGCCCTCCATCACAAGCGTGTCCCACTCTCTATCTCTCTCTCCTTCATTTTTTATATTTTTTTTTATCATGATATGGTTGTGTGGCCCACTTGAATGGACCCCATTATGAGGCATGTAATCTATCCTAACCATTTGCAAGTGGGGCCCACTTCGTATGTGTAGTATCCGTACCATCCTCCATGAGGTGGCCCACCTAATCAGGGCCCACCTCAATGCATTTTTGTTCAAAGTCCCAACCGTCCAGCGTCTAGGACGCTGGACGTCTCTGAAGAAGGAAAACACCAATATGAGCTTGCTTAAGCTCTTGGGAAGGACCATCGGTGTGGGCCCTACCTTGATGTACATATTCAATCTGCGTCGTCCATCCTCTTCCCCATATCATTTTATGCGTTGAGCCAAGAGTTGGGGTTGTTTGGAAGATCTGGTGGGCCATAGCGTTGGAGATTGCATCATCGCCATTCAAAGATCATTTCCTATTTTATTTTATTTTCTAAACATAGAAAAATACCCTATATTAGAGTCGTTGGATCTGTTACGAGCCAGGGAAGCCAATGGTCGGAGTGGATTTATGCGATGTGGGCCCCACACTCAAAAATCCTCAAATCAGTGATTTTTCAAAAAATAAAAATAAAGCAATGCAAGAGGCATTGCCTCTGCTTCTGACACCGTACAGCAGCCGCACGCACTGCGTGCAACGGGTGGCCGGGCAGCCTCCCACGACTGCTGCCGTGGGCCCCACCATGTTGTATATGTCTTATCCACGCCGTTCATGAGGTGGGCCACCCCCAGCAGTGGGCCCCCTCCAAATTTTGGCCCCATCCACTGATCAGGTGGCCCACACCATAGGAAATAGTGGGATTGAACCTCTACCATTGAAACATTTTTTTGGGCCCACATAAGTTTTGAAACAATTTGAAATTTGTGTTTTCCCTTCATCCAGGTCTAAGTGACCTTATGAACGGATTGGATGGCGTATAAACATTGTGGTGGGCCCCACATGGGACCCACATTGATGTATGTGTTTTATATCCACCGTCCAGGCGGACGGTGGAAGCCCACCATAATTTTTGTGTTTTATCCGTCCAGCGGACGGTGGAGCTAGGGCCCACGGTGATGCATGTGCACCGTCCAACCACAGTGGACCCCGCCATGATGCATGTGCTGCATCCCGACCGTCCATCCACTTGGAAATATCATTTTAAGGCATGGCTTGAAGAATGAGCTCAATCAATGATCAAGTAGGCCACCTATGTATGGGTTAGGCTCATATGATTTGTATAAGGCCTATGAGTTTAGGCCCATTTGATTTGTGTAAGGCCTATAAGTTTAGGCCCATGTGATTAGTATAAGGCCTAGGGGTTTAGGCCCATTTGACATATAAGGCCTAGGGGTTTAGGCTCATTTGACATATAATGCCTATGGGTTTAGCCCCATTTTGATTTATACAAGGCCCATGGGATTAGGCCCATTTGACATGTATAAGGCCCATGGGTCGAGAACCATTATGATGCCTTCTAAGGCCCACAGGTTTTAACCCATTGCAATGCACATAAGGCCCATTGGTGCGGCCCATTGATGTGGTCCATTTGATGAGTAAAAGACCCATATGACATGGCCCATTTGATGTATTTAAGGCCCAATGGGGTGTACTTAAGGTCCATTGCAATGTGTGATCCCAACCTGGTTAATATAATGACGTTTACTATGGGTTATGGCTTAGGAGCATTGATGGTTTGACGCCCACATTACAAGTATAATGTTCGTTAAACGTCCGCATTACGACTTTCCCTAAGGCTCATTGATAGGCCCGTACTTGTTGGGTGTAGGCCATCTAGGCCCACCTATGTTGTATGGATATTTCATTACTTTATTACATGTTTAGTATAGTTCCATGACTCATGATCATACGCACCATATGTATGCTTGATATGAGAGGTGACTGATCATAGCATATGTCTTCGGGCAGATTGTTTATGGGTTCCCGATTAAGCAGTGTTGCCCTACATGAGCGCACGTTACGTGCAAGGATGTGCTCCATGATTGGATAATGCGATTCATGCATCTCGCATTGTGTGATATGGTTACTGTACGCCCTAGCGACATCGGGGCCGTAGCTTCCACAGACGTATCGTGGTTGGCAGGATTGGATACCGAAAATCTTGTTCTACATGGGGTGCTATAGATATCCCTGGGTGAAAGTCCCTAAACCTTTATGGTACCAAGAGGTTGCTCCAACGTCTAGACCGATTGGGTAGATGAGCATTGAGTGCCGATTACCAGACGGTTGCGTTCTCCACTGTGTCGTGGTCGGTTGGAAGGGGGTGCGGCCTTACCCACCCGAGTGTAGGGGGCAATGCTAGGCTGAGTCTGACCAGCTCGAGAAATGGGTCCGCTATTGACGAGTCAAGCCCGATATTGGCAGACGGATAGTGAGGTCTCTTTCACTTACCCTATTGCGCGCGATGTGGTTGCGATCTGGTTTAGAGTTTACTAGACCCCGGTGATATCTCAGATTTAAGCTGTATTAATGTGTGGACATAGATGAGAATTTGTATGCTTGAGTTACATTTCACATCGCATGGCCTTGGGATGGCCGATATCATTCATGTCTTGCATCGCATAGCTTTGGTATAGCTAATGGTTTTTATGGATCCATCTACATATTCCGCATTACTCTGATATTGCATGATCATATTACTATCTTGCGCACACACTTTCACCACCCTCTAAGCTTTATATAAGCTTTTGCATGACCGTTGCATGCAGGTGACATTGGGGCGCAACAGCGTTGAGGCAGGAGCTCTTTGCAGATCATTTTAGAGTTTTTATTCTTTATCATTGTATTTCCCTTTATGCTCATTGTACTTGTAAAGTTTTTGAACATAGTGGAAATGTAATGGAGTTTTTGGTTGTTGTTTGTAGGTTATACCTTTGGTTATGCTTATTATGAATCAAATTGACGTTGAAATCCTCCTCGTAGCATCCCAGGATCAGAACCTGGCGAATGGGTGCTGGGATCCGAGAATAGGATTCTACGGAGGCTGTCGGTGCTAGATTCGGCGATCGGAAATTTTATGAGCCCTGTTTTCGAGTTTGGGGCGTGACAAGGCCTCTTACCAAGGAATGGTCAGTTCGGCAATTTAGGCCAAGGCCTTGGGCCCATTGGTATACATGTCTGAGAGACTGTCTCCATCTTGCTCGGCTCGCAGGGACATGTTCACTAGCTCAGCATAATTGAAAATGTTAGTTCAACACATCTTAGTGCAGATATCAAGCCGCAAACCCTATGAAATTCGCCACATTCTCATCGGCTCATCTGTTAAGATCAATGGAGCATATTTGGCCAGTTCTGTGAAGCAGTTCTCGTATTCAGCCATTGTCATCCCCCCTTGTCGAAAGAGAAGAAATTTTCCCTCATTTTCATTATGGTAAGTGAGGGGGAAGTACTTTCCATGGAAACAGGTCTCAAATGACCCCCACATCGACACATATCTTGTGGGGACGGTCCGTATGAAGTTGTCCCACCAAAGACTAGCCTCCTTCTCAAACATATATGTAACAAGCTCCAGTTGCTCTGCCTCGGTACAGTGCAGCAGCTTCAAATCTTGGATATACGATCTAACTAATACTCTGCCTCCTCGGGTCGTTGAGTACCCGCAAATGTAGGAGGTCGAAAGTGCTGAAAGCGCTCAAACAAGCCACTGGCAATCCTAGTCCCAGTGGGCTGCATGGGTAGCATAGGCGGGACATATTCATGTTCTAGGCAATGGCCCCCACAATAGTGGCCAAAAATTATTGTTGTTGCTACATCAGGAGCATCATCTGCTCCAACCTATCAGGAGGAGGAGCCACCTGAGGTATGTGTGGGGTTGACGAAGATGCATGGTTCTGTCCCAGAACCGGTGGTGCATTCGATGTTGGCCCATTATAGAGTCAGTGGCCGGCTGTAAATCCGACATAATCTCAATATCCGGGCCCAAACTGGGGTCCGTATGGCTATCGCTCAAGGGAGGTGCCCCGTCAATCTATTCGCCAAGTTCGAGACATGCTATATTTCGAGTATTTTTAGGAGGCATTCCCTATATACAACATAGGGTGCAACATGTGTGAGATTAAGATAATATTACCCACTTTTTCAAACATTCTACACATTCCAAATCAAAAGAAACTTCATGCATTTCATTTAGCCAAAACTTGTCACAATACTTGAGATGTAGTATTACATGAATTATGACAGAAGATGCATGAGAGCTAATTTAACAAAAGCTTTAACGCTAACTACCCTAACATTCAACTAAGTCGTCCAAGGCTATTACAAAGAAAATAAGAAACAAAGAAAACCATAAGACACTACAACACATGACTAGTCCTCTGAATCTGGCGAGGGTAGAGGCGCACCCTTATCCTGCATACAGCAAAGGAGGGCCTTCAAGGTGCGAGATATTTTCTTGAATTTCTATTTCAGATAGACCTGATTCTCCTTGAACTCATGTCCCAGTGCGGCTTGGTTTTCTTCAATCCTGGTCATGTGGGCTTCTAAGGCAGCCCGATCATGGTGGTCCTCATGTGTGGCAGGAGGTTCCCCATCTGAATCTTGGGCCTCCTCTATTTCTTCCTGCTCTTCCTTCTCACTTCCTTCTTCATCCTCACCGCTTCCTTCCTCACTGCTTTCTTCCTCTTCATTTCCTTCCTCATCTTCACTTCCATCGTCCTCTTCACTTTCTTCTTCTATTTCATCCTCATACTCATCGAGACGGGCTTGGCGTTGTCTAGAGCCAATCCCCATATTATTGCGTATAGTCTCACTAATAAAGTGGAAGGACACAAGATTATTCACGTTTAGTCTGAAATCGAAGTTACGAGCAATTTTGCAGATAAGTCGGCCGAATGGGAGTGAGGCATCTCCCCGAGTAGAGCGTGCGGTCCTGATTATTTGTGATAACGCAAAGGTAGGCAGGCACAGCTTGTCTCCCTGTCTAGCTCTGTACAGGAAATCTACCATAAGGCGAGTGCATTCTATACGGATACTCCACCTAGGATACACGTTGTATGTGCATATGTGGTGGAGTAGGCAGAAGTTTGTCGTCATCGTAGTCGATGCGAGGCTATTGTCTCGCCTCTAATGAGCCAGTCGGCCACTAAGAAAATGCATGTGGCGATCTCTCTCTCGTCTACTAGTGAGATGAGTTGCACTTGCATGTACCACACCACGCTCAATTCCCATAATACAGGCTTTGACATCCACATTAACTATGGCTTCTTACCTCACCAAAGGAATAGTAAACTGAAGAGGCTCCAGTAGTGGGTTCCGTATGTGGCCATAGAAGGCTCGTACAGTGCCTTCACTTGCATGAGCCTTCCCTTCAAACATGGGACCCCACCCAGTCTCCAACAGGAGGTCAATAACCGGATACAATCGAAATAGTCTCTCATCAACACAAGCTTCAAATACGACTTAACGGTCACGAAACTTACCAAGTCCGGTGCCCGCTGATAGAGATCTTTTGAGCGGGATTTGAGGATCGAGGTCCTGTACTCTTCTTCGCTCTCTCCCGACACTTGTGCTAGCCTCGGTGCTCGCCTTCTACCTCAAGCGGGTTGGAAGGCTCAACTCGGCCTCATCCAAGGCTGCTCCTCTCTTTCCCATAAGGGAAAGAAGCGTTGAGATTGAGAAGAAGCTCAAAGAGAGCCATAGAAGTGGAAAAGCTTAGAGAATGAAGTGGATTTGAAGATTTGGGAAGTATGAGACACAAAAGGGGGATTTTTGTGCTCGAATAAGTGGGAATAGGGAAGATGGAGAGATGAAAATGGTAGTTTCAAGGTAATAGTAGTGGGTGGATGTAATCGGTAGAAGATTTGGAAGATGGGAATGTATAAAGAAGAGGATTTGAGAGAGAAATGAGGTTTTGAGGGGTTTAGAGGGTTTGAATAGCACGAAATGCGGCTAAGGGAGTGAAATAAAGGGCCCAACACGTGGGACAGGGCCCACATGGTTGGTCAGACGACGATGCGCAGCCGCTCGCGCGGTGCCGCCGCTACCCGCTATGGGGTCAGGCGGTGCGCCGCCGCCCGGGTGGTGCCGCAGCACCCCTCTGGGGTCGCAAGTGGTGGCTCCGCCCTAAGGCAGTGGCCACCCCCTCTCGAGGTGATAAATACATGCAGGGGAGCCCCTGAGCCCCACCGAAAATTACGATTTGGGCCCCTATGTCCGCCGGGTCCACCTTCGGTGTTCAATACGCACGTATTCGTGCCTTTTGGCTTGTTTCAAGTTTGGAATTCGTCAATTTATAGTTCAAACCTGTTGATTGACGGCCTAAAAGGGTCTAAGATCATTTCATAAGATCTAGAACGCGTGCGAGCTACACTACAATGGTCAATCTCGCCCATCGGCGAAACTTTGGGATCCTACGATCATTTTTATATTTCCTCACCCCCTTCCTAAGTCAGAGTGCATTTAGTGTGCCTCGTGTTACCTATAACCCAAGTCCAGTTTAATCTAAATCATTCTCTAATACCAACTTGTAACGCTTCAGATTTCGAGGGTCAAGCTAGGCTCTACTCCCGAAATCCAACGCATCACTTATGTAATATGAATAATGACGTTTAGATGTTGCCCATATCAATGTATTAAACATGAGTGGAATTATACTAAAGCAGTATACCATACTCCAGGTATAATTAAATTTTAGCAAGCAGAAGATTAAAACACATATATATCAGAACGGTAAATGTTTTATAACCTCTAGAGTATGATAATGTAACAGGGTTTAATATATACAAGGGTTGTTTCAAAATATACAAAATGTTAAAATGTAAGGTGTCCAACTAATCCATGTGTCCCTGTAATTTTGACGAATCAGCGCAAGGTCTACATATACCCGCCTGATAGCTTAATATAAGAAAATTTCTCCTTCTCATCTATGAAGTCCAAGTCAGCCGTATAGACTCCACCATCACCTACATATACAACAAAGTCTAGTTTGTGTTTTAAAACACCATCCCAGAGTGGGAGTGAGTGATCAAATCAATGGTACAATAAGACAAAGGTTAATGTGTTATCAAGTCAATCAAGCAGTAATCATAAAGCAGTATAAGAATCATATCCTAAATACTCTTATTAATTCAGGGATAGTATGAAGTAATGATGCATGCCCTCGTACGAAGCTCCCTCACAAGTGACTCCAACAACTAGTTCGTGCATGATAACCTCTCTAAAGTGTAACTTCCTCGCCAAAACACATGTAATGCGGTGCATGGTCGTGTTAGCCGAGTACTTAATTAAGTTTATTCATACAGTAGGTTTGGGAAGCTAAGGTACCTCCCTTGATATCATTAACCCAAACAAAGATCCATCTAGGGTCATCAATCCTAGTTAACCACATACGATAGGCAAGTTATAGAGCATCACTCTTAATGAAAAGCAGTGGATAGGAAAATTCAAAAGTTTATACTCACGTCACTACGAGAAAGCTCGTCACCTCATTGTAGGCCGACAGCTCGAACACGGTGTCCCATACCACCATGCCCGGCTCACGAGTTTGGATTGCTCACTGGTCACTATGGGGAGACTTATCACCCCAGCATAAGCTGACAGCTCAACCACGGTGTCCCATACCACCATGCTCGGCTTATGAGTCGTAGCGGATCGTGCTACCATGGTTGAAACGGGTCTTTACATTAGTAAGTGGCACCTTAGATTCAAGCAGTAGTGTTCATCACTGTTGTCATGTGCTGTCGCATATGCGAATATACGATTGCATATGCGCATATTCCTGACCCGATCGCATATGCGGCAGTGGCATATGTGATCCCTGCACATATGCCACATGTGCTAGCATATGCGATTGCATACTGCATATGCGATCACATAGTGGCCAACAGTCAGATTTCTGACCTTTTTTTTACCTTTTTTTTAAATCCAAATTTTTACTCGATATATATACATTCTAAGCATTCCTACTTACCAAAAAAGCTCAAACTCTCTCTTTATTCTCTATTTCTCTTACTACATGCTCTCTTATTAAGCACTTTACATTTTAAAATCTACATTCTACATTCCATCCACTCCTGTCCATCCATATTCCATTTCCATATTTCTTTTCTTTTCTTTCAACTTTCAAGAATCAAGAGGGTACAACAAGAATCAAGAATCAAGAATCCAAGATACATGATAAATGATACATCATTCACAATACCATCCATATTCAAGAATCAAGATTCAAGATTAAGAGTCAAGACAAGAATCAAGAGACTCCTCACTCCTCTAGTCCTCTCCAATCTCCAATCTTCATCCACTAAGTTTTTTAAGTTCTAACTTCTGAATTCTAAGTTTCTAATTCTAAGTTTCTAACAACTTCTTTGTATCGTTTTTTATATATATTTTTTATTTGTTAATTGATTTGTTACTTTGTTAATTGTTAGTTGTTACAACTTACAACTTACAACTTACAAGTTTGAAGTTACAACTTACAACTTACAAGTGACAAGTTACAACTTACATTACAAGACTACAAGTTACAACTTACAAGTACAAGTTACAACTTACAACAAGTTACAACAAGATTTCAAGATTACAAGTACAAGACTACAAGTTACAACAAGATTTGAAGTTGGGAACCTCTTTTAGATTTGTTAGTTGTTAGTTGTTACATTTGTAATTTTACTTTTATTTGTGTGTAAATCTCTCTCTCTCTCTCTCTCTCTCTCTCTCTCTCTCTCTCTCTCTCTCCCTCTCTCTCCCCTTCTCTTTCTACAAGTGTGTAAGTTGTAACTCAACTCTCTCTCTCTTTTTCTCATTTTCTTTTCCCTCTTCTTCTCCTTTTCTACAAGTGTAAGTGTGTAACTCAACTCTCTCTCTCTCCCTCTTCTCCCTTTCTAGTTTCTATAAGTGTAAGTATGTGTGTAAGTGTAAATGTGTAACTCTCTCTCTCTCTCTCTCTCTCTCTCTCTCTCTCTCTCTCTCTCTCTCTCTCTCTCTCTTCTCTCTCTCTCTCCCAAGTCCCATCTCTTTAGGCTCTTTAGTCTTTACTCTTACTTACTCTCTTAGATCTACTTCTTTCTTACTTCTTAATTCTTCTTACTTCTTAGTCTCTTACTTTACTTTTCTTTTTATTTGTAGTTTACTTTCTAGTTTATAGTTACTAGCTAGTTAATTACTTTTTAGTGCTAATAATACACTCACACCACTATCCACTATCATAATGTCTTCTTTTCAATCTTCCTCTTTGAAGCCCAAGTCGAATGACCCAGGTTAGAAGTATGGGCACTACCGTAGTATTACCGAAAAGACTCACATAGTATGTGAGTTATGTAGGTTTGTGAATTCCGGTGGCATTGCAAGGCACAAGAAACACCTTGCACATTTACCGGGGTCGAATGCAAAAGCATGCGATAAAATTACTCTAAAAATTTGAAGGGAGATCATGGAGTATATATAAAAATAATTAAGAAAGAAATGTGATAGTGCCTTACGTGAAGAAGAATATATGGAACAAGATACATATGAAGATATAAATGTACTTAATGTAGATGAAGCTAATCTCACTCCCCCTACTTCAACAGGACAGTCTACACCACAAGTACAACCATCGAAAAGAGCCTGAGGGCTTAGGCCCATAGATAGATGGTGTAGACCACACCCTAAGGATGTGGTCGACCAAAGGGGTAGAGGGAAAGGACCGGCTCAAACAACTTTAGAGAACCAGTATAAACAAAAAGATAGAAAAATTACAATTCAATATATTGCTAAGTGGTTTTACCAAACTGACGTTGCTTTCAACGCCATTAAATCAAAAAATTTCAAAGTAATGATTGAGGCTATAGGTCAATTTGGACCTGGGCTTAAACCTCCTTCATATCATAAAATGAGGGAGACATGCCTAAAAACTGAAGTTGAATATACACAATCCTTCATAGCTGAATATAGAAAATCATGAAAAATATATGGTTGTTCACTAATGGCCAATGGATGGACCAATAGATCCGGTCGGTCTCTCATTAAATTTTTGGTAAATTATTCAGCTGGGACAATGTTCTTGAAGTCAGTGGATGCGTCGGGCCATTCACACATAAGAGAATATTTGTTTAACTTACTAAATAATGTAGTTGAAGAAATAGATAAGGACTGCGTTGTACAAGTAATTATAAATAACGCAGCCTCGTATGTAATAGTCGGTCATCTTCTTATGGAGAAGAGGCGACGTTTATTTTATACCACCTGTATGGCCCATTGTATTAATCTTATGTTAGAAGATATAGGTAAATTATTTATAAACGTGATTGCAAGGGCTAGAAGAATCACGGTCTTTATGTACAAACACGCCCTTCTTCTCAGTCGAATGAGAAAACACGTTGGTGGTAACTTGCTACGTCCAGCAGTCACCTGTTTCGCTACAGCCTTTTTAACACTACAAAGGCTACATGCAAAGAAATCAGAACTTATAAGTTTTGTAGTGTCGGCCAATTTTACAAGTAAGACTTGGTCAAAGAAGGCTGATAGGAAACGGGTTCAACAAATAATTCTTTCTCAAAGTTTTTGGACTCAGGTGGTAAAGGCGCTAAAATCATCCGAGCCCTAAGTCTCTGTGTTGCGATTAGTGGACGGAGATGAGAAGCCCGCAATGGGCTACATATATGATGCGATGGAGAGGACGAAAAATAAGATCATGGACCATTTTAACTAAAGAGACCGTGATTACAGGTCAATTTTAGATATTATAGATAGAAGATGGAGCAGCCAAATTTCATCCCCATTGTATTCGGCTGCTTACATCCTTAACCCAGCCTATTTATTCGCTTCTGTTGATCTAGCAGAAGCACTAACTATGCATATAGTTAGATTTATTGATGTCTTGGAAAGAATGATTCCAGATAGAGGAGAACAGGACAAGATCTCAACTTTGTTGGACTTCTACACAAAAAGTGAAAGGATATTCTCAAGGGATATAGTAATAAGACATTAGACAATGAAATTACTCAGTAAGTACTTCTATGAATGAATATCAGTGTACACTGTCAGTTATGTACTGAACTCTTATAAAAAGTTTTTCTACAAAATGTCTCTAAGAGATCTAACCTATACAACTGTTTTTCTCAGCTGACGGATGGGCTGCTTATGGAGTGAACCCGAACAGGAAGGATCCAACTCTAAAGAAGCTATCTATGAAGATTCTTGGACTCACGTGTTCTGTCAGTGGTTGCGAGCGCAATTGGAGCACGTTCGAGTCAGTAAGTAAAAGTTTATTTAGACTTTAAACTGTTTAGTAATTGTTTTATTTCTTTATAAACTTTAATTTTTTAGTGGCCTAAGCTAAATTAATTACCTAAATAGCTAATATCAAATGCGTTTTCTTTCTTAAATATTCATACCAAGAAAAGAAATCGCCTTGAGCAAAAAAAGATCAACGACTTGGTTTTCGTTCAATACAATCAAAAATTACGAGAACGATTCCAAAGTAAGAAAGAAAAGCTCGGCTTCTTTAACCCTATTTACTTAGATGAGTTGGACGCAGATAACGAGTGACTCGTAGAGACGGAGGACCTGGTATTTGTTGGAGAGGATCTGACATGGACACAAGTTGAAAATACCACATATGGATCGACACCTGGTGAATGTAGTAGTACCACTCGAAGGCAACCCGTTGATGAGATTGAGAAAATTGAAGAAGGAGAAGGTGATAATGATGATCAAATTGAAGACCATATACCATTGGATGTTGATGAAGTATTAGTACGTACAGACGACGAAGAAACGGAAGAAGAAGAAGTGTATGTGGAAGAAGGAGATGACTCGAATGATGATGATGATGGTGGTGGTGGTGGTGGTGGACCTGGTGGTGATGTGTCACAATGGATACTAGATCAATGTATATCATGATTATTGATTAGATAAATATTAAATACATAACTTCTTAATTTTGTTTAATGGTTGTCTCATAAGTCTTAAGTGTGTTGATGTAGTCGATTATTTGTTGATAACTTGATATTGAATCATTGATAACTTGATATATTATATATTGTATCATCTATCATGTACATGTAGTGTTAAATGTTGAATATGGATATTTGATATTTCATAAATCATAATTCATATTTCATATTTGTTATTGTTAAATGAATAAATGTAACTACTAACTAAATGTAGTAGTTAATTTGTAAATGTTAAGATCATTTAAGAAGTTAACTATATAGTAATTTGTAAATTACTAAATTGTAAATGTATGATGTATCTCATGTTCATGTATGGTTTTATTTTATTTTTTTACTTAAATTAAATGTATTTTATGTCCCAATGACATATAATAATTTATTTTGATTTTTCTGATTTTTTTATTTTTTCTGATTTTTCTGATTTTTTTTAAATTTTTTGAAAAAATGCAGAATATATATACACACACACACACACACACACACACACACACACACACACACACACGACCGCATATGCAATTGTGCGATCGCATATGCGCACATGCATATGCAATCGCACAGGATCGCATATGTTATTTGACAACATTTGTGTCCATACATGATAAACACACAACAGGCGAATCGGTTTGCTTGGTAAGTTCAATTGGTATAAGTACACATTGACTTAATCGACATGGAGCGCATAAGTACCCCTTGTGGCCTAACCACTTTCGACAATCGCCGTGCGACACGGATTTGTCGAATTACCCAATGTGGCAAGACTAATTCAGCCACCTGTACAAGAATTATTACCGATCGCCTGGGCCACGTTGTAGCCCCAATCTTACTCAAATGCAATGATAGACACATGTGATAATCATATCAGCACTTAACAAATAATCCAAATAAAACTCTCATTTGATCATTTCATCAAACACATTGAACATGTCACCAAGCACTTGCATTTTATCCATAAATTGCGTAGCAACAATTATGATTACATGAAGGAAACTATAAATATGATTAAGGAAATAGAGAATCCTATTTTAATACACTTTATAAATACAAATCATCAACATTTTTTCATTCAGACATTTTATCAAACACTTATGTTACACTTCACTAAATACATAAACTAAGTTAGTTACACTGTGTTTTAGCAAACCCTCATACAAAGAGGTCAGCATGCATATAATAACGATGAATCCTAGATCAGTAGACATAGAAAATACAAATCATATTTTCATGTTCATTCAAACATTTCAACAAACACATGAGATGCATATTTTGTTCAACATAGCTTACATATGTATATTGTATCGAACATGGCGTAACTAAGATTGTATGGAAGCAATCAAGTCAGACATAAATCATTGCTAATATTGAAAGCATTGAAAACCATAACCTAAATGTTTATAGTCCGCACCTTTCGTCGGAATACTCAATTTGGACTTGGTTTGAATCCTACGTTCCTGAATATAGAACAACGGGTACCTAAATCACAAATCCGTTAGCTAGATTGACAAACAACTATTCCAGATCTTAACTATGGCATTAGGGTTTAGATTTCTTACCCAAATCGTAGCCGAGACTAATTGTGTAGCGAAAAGGAGAGGTAATTCAGTGTGTGGAGTTGTGGGAAGGAATCCCAGTAACGATCTCCCGAACTCTCGCTTCTCTCCTCACTCCTTTCTCTTCTTTCCTCTCTTTTCTCTCCTAGGGCTAGAGAAATTCTTATGGAATGGGAATGGGATGATTTAAGGGCTTTATATAAGCCCAGAACTTATGCAAATGGCCCAAGGTCATGGTATACTTAATTTGTATTCAAAGGGCATCTGTTTCGACCAGACGGGGCTCATCTGAATATCCAATACTCACTTATGGTGTAGGGTAAATTCCCTAACAATTGATCTATGCCAAGATGTATTTTTGGTGCGATCGGATATGCGGATCGACCGTAGGATACCCGTGTCAGATCAACAGTCATGCTTAATCGATCGGGGCCATAAGTATAGGGATATGAGCAGGAAAATTTCCTTATCCCTAGGTAAAGTTCAATCAGAAACTGACAGTCTGAAATCTTCAATTTTGCCTGTGAGTGAATAACCCAATTTACTTGAGTTTCAATACATTTTCTAAAAATATTCGCATTTCTCACACACTTCATTTAGCATTCAAATTGAACATTTCTGGACACCATCTACGCTTAATTCCTATGATAGTTGTCAAGCCCAGTAAAACGGATGTAACCCTATAGTTTCGCAGTCATTGGACTTTCGACGTACGGTTCAGGTCCGATATAGAGTTTCAATGTGCTCTCAAGAGCAAAAGGCTTTTGGGGTTTCTCCTAGATTTTTATATAGTGTTGAATCAGTGATATTAATGGTTTTGAATCTTGTCATTTGTGTAAATGGCAGTTGAAGCTAAATCCACATATTAATTTGGTTTAACACTTAATTAATCTTTGTCTAATTTCTACAGGAATACGGTCCTTAAAGATTTCTGCTTGAGGTGATACTCGGGTCTCTATACAGATTTTTCCAAGACGTTACATAAAAACCAAGATAAACTGCTCGTGGCATAAGTAGCTTATCTAAAGTAACTTAAATAAACTTATTATCCGAATGCTCCCTAGGATGTAAACATTTGTAGAAGTTGGTCGTAATAAGATAATGTCGAAACCAGAAAAGTTTTCACAAACATGATATCCAAATGCCCATGATGATTCAGTTTTTTGTAAATTAACTAGGAACAAGATTTACATATCAAATGGTCGATTAAGATATGCAATGGATTAAACTTCAGGCAGTGAAATGTGGTTCACCAGCTAAAATCTGTACTTTTTTCCCCATATTTTTAAGGTATTTTGCCTCATCTTCCTTAGCTACTTTCTACTTGTATGGATTGTTGTTGTTGGTTAAGGATTCAGCAAGTATTTATATGTAATTCAGTGATGCAGTAACAAATAAGAATGCATAAACACTCTTTCTTCTTCTTCTTTTTCCTTGCCAATTTACCAATAATATAGTGATCAAGATCAACTGATCTGATTTCATTCGGTTGTAAAAGAGTAAAAACCCCAATGCATGAAGGATTCATTTGCTGAGTGTATTCAAGATCAACTGTTCATGTACATTTTCTTTTCATTAACCATGTAATTGCAACCATTTTCCCACATTGGGATGTATTCCAGCAATTCAAGGGGCATCCAAACGCATTCCAAATTCTTGTTTTCATTGTCTGCATTGAAGTCATCAAACAGGTTTCTAGTTCATAAACCAATCACCACCTTTGAGTGTTTGGATGCACTACCCACATTTGAGTTGCATTAGAACATTCAAACATTAGATTCAAGTGGCACTGTACAGGAATCAAACTACAAGTTGCCATTTCCACCTGATTTCACTGAATGATCATGATTCTATTCGCTTGTGCATCCAAACGCTTCCTTAGGAGCTTTAAAACTTCTAGTACCATGGACAGCTTGATGTGGAATGATTAGGCACTCGTCGGTAGGCAATGATCCATCATCTCACAATATCATCCCTTTTCACAGTGAAATCCCAGAGGTCCCCATACTTCTCATTAAAGTCCCATATGTCCATGGAATTGTAATCAGCTATCAGTTTGTCACGGGCTCCCCTCTCCATGTTGTAAATCTGAGGCTCGAAATTGTGGGGTTTATCTGGTTTCCCCATCTCAATAGAGCAGAAAATCACCACGAAAACAGCTGCACCTATATACAAGTACTCTCCCTGGAAACATGACCCCACAACAGCAGTTAGATTAGAGATTGCTTCTGTCAACAGCCATTTTAAAGTGTGAGCATGACTATGTATGAGAAAAGTTCAATAGGATTGATTGTGTTTAAGAAACTCAAAAAGGAATTGCAAAATCTTTTCATTGCTGACAAGTTCTCAGTACAGCTCCATACAAGCAGTTATTCGTGGTTTTGCACATAAACCATCAGCAAAACTCAATTGAGTTGGAGACAAACGTTGATACTCCAGATGAGTGGGATACGCAGGCACTCAAAATTAGAAATTCCACATGTGGCATACTAGTCAAATTAAACCATAAAAAATTTTCTACCCAGTGTAGATGTATCATGGACCAAAAATCAAGCTTATTTGATTATCTGACTATTGGATTGGTGGACATTTATTGGACAATTAAAATGAAAAATATCCAACGGTGTTATTTCCACAAAAAAGGGTCCACGAATTAGAGGTTAGGATTTTTCAACCAATCCGATCTTGGGATTGTGACTTCGCGACAGTGGCTGAACAATTTAGAAGGTTTTATCTGAGTTGATGTATGGCATGTGTACAATTTCAGCATGCCTGCGTATCAAGCGTCATACACAACCTGAGTATCATATACCTCATTGAGTTTTGTTTCTCTCCTAAGTGATTCATTTTGGATTGAAAAGCTAGGACTTCATGGTTCTTATGGGACCTAACTCATTGAAATTTCATCCAGTAAAACGGAAGAATTATAAATCTCCAACATAATAGATAGGAATATTGCAAATAGAGCCATTGCGACACCCATGAAGGGGGTAGTTCCCGACCAGATCATTGAATGATACATTTACCATCCTTCCTTTCGTAGAAGTCAAAAAAATACTATGATGGTTTCATTGCTTTATATATTTATCTCGTCTGAGATTCAGCAATCCCAAAGTTTGAGTACACATAAACTTCGAGGGCACCCTTCCATGTGAAACAATAAAATACATTTCGACATGGAGTTGTAGGCAGTAGAAACCATAAGCAGAGTTGGAAACTTGGAGTCAGAAAATTTCCATTCACCTACATAAACAGGCCCAAATGCAGAATATTGAAGAGAAAAGTAATCGTCGAAGAACACAAGAAAAACCCAGTTTTCCAGGGATCAATAGGAAGATAATCCTATTTATTTCTGATTTAAAGAAACCAATAACTAGTTTTTACAAAATTTCCTTCTTCCAACTTTCTATGCTAACAGTTCATGAAAAGCAAAAAAAAAAAAAAAAAAAAAAAAATCTGTAACTCAGAATATCTAAAACTAGATATTTCTTTACCGGGACATGGTAAACAAACCCAGCAGCCATGGCTGGAAGAAAGAGCCATGACATGATCCCTGCCAAGAAAATGTTAAATTCAGTAGTAATATTAACCAACTAAAAGCAAAAATATAAGATTATGAAGGGTTGGTGAGCTGTTATACCTTGAAAACCTGAAGGAGGTTCCGCGGCTGTATACTCTGACATGACTCCTTCCCAAAATGTCCCTAAATCATAAATTCATGTTAGAAGCAGCATTCAAAAACTCAAATCTCGACAACAAAACCAATCTTTAGGTCTTTTAATTCAACTTGGCAAAAACAATGAAAAAGCCACAGTTTGAGGATTTTTTATTTTATTTTTAAATAAAATTTTCTTCATGGATACAATGGGCCCAGTCATGGTTGGCCCATGCATCAGAAACCCCCAGATTGGAGTATTGTCATCAATGCTTGCAGACCATTGGAGCATCAATATCGCCATCAATGTTTGCAAACCACTCTCCCTCCCTCATTGGATCACTAAAAAATATGTGTGCTTAACTAATAATAATAAAAATGTGGTAAATGGAAAATACTCCGGATTACCCAAAAGTATAGTCTGACCTCTGAAGGACAACTGCGCAGCATGGTTTTAAGACTCGGCAACTCGGTCAGTCCTGAGTCGAGTCAAGATAGTTATGGGTGATCCGATTATTCGAATGCATGCTCATGGATTCGAACTAGATCCGACTCGACCGTGTCTGAGTCAACTTGGACATAGCTGAATTAGATGAGTTATTAATCCATGCTGCCCAGCTGCCCTACATGTGGGAAACTGCAGTAACAGATTGATACACCCTGCTGTGGATGGTCCATGGTGCAAATAATGGCTGATCCAGCAAATGGACAGCTAAAGTATGAAGGACAATAGTTCATACCTAGTGAGAAGGGTCCATTCCTTGTGGTTAGGATTGCCCCATCAGTGCCATTTTGCACTACAGGCCATCCAAGCAAAGCCCACTAGATGAAGGGCCTTGATCAACCACAGTGGATTCCATGTAAACAATATTTCAGGTTGTCCTTGAGAATATCACCTTCATGGCCTTCATGGCCTTCATGATATGTGTGGTGCCCATCATACTCTCCATAAATAAATTCATCCTGAAACTCAGAAAATGAAGATAAATAAATAAGGAAAAGTTTGTGAACACACATCTACTTACAGTCCAACAACAGTAGCGGGAATCTTAACAAGCATTCAAAATTGGGGTTTTTTCTTCTTCTTTTTTTTTCTTTTTTTTTTTAAAAACGGGGGTGGATCCTCTACAATGTTTGTAGAAAAAGCTTACTCCACAACTCTGCTTGTGGGGCACACTACCCATCTAAAAGGGTTGCCCCACCATGGGATGTGGATTTGGAAGTTTATTGATGATGTCCATTGTTTTTCTATGGTGTGACTCACCTATTGATTATATAGACCTGAGTTTTGGGGCATCCCATCATCACGGTCTCTCGGACATGGTGGACCCCACATAGAAAGTTGAATGACATTTACAGGTAGTTGAATAAGTTCCACGGCTGTTAATAACCTTTGCGCCCTTGTGAAGGACGTGGATTGCGTACGGAGTAGCGGATTGAGTACAGAGTAGCTCAGTAACTATGTGGGACCCACCATGATGTATGTGTCTTATCCACACCATTCATCCGTTTTAACAGCTCCTCATTTTAGGGCATGACCCCAGAACTGAAGCATATCCAAAGATCAAGTGGACCACACCACAGGAAACAGTGGGAAGTGAACACCTACGGTTGAAAGTATCTTGTGGGCCAGAGAAGTTTTGGATCAAGCTGATACTTGTGTTTTCCCTTCATCCATGTCTGCGTGCCCTGGGAAGGTTTCAACGGTCAAGATCATTATCCCACTGTTTCCTGTTGTGTGGTCCACTTGAGCTTTGGATATGCTTCGATTTTGGGCTCATGCCCTAACATGAGCTGATAAAACGAATGGACGGCATGGATAAGACACGTACAATAGGGTGGGGCCCACAGAGTTTACTCATTACGCAATCCGCGTACCCAGGTGAATAAGAATTGTAGAGAATCCCGATTTTAAAAACGAAAAAAAAAAACGCATTTTCAGATACTTGCTAGATTCCCGCCAACCATCTTTAAATGGTGGGAGATATCTGAGCACCAAACTCTCGGTGCGCACTGCGCACATCAAATAAAAAACCTGCAGCAAAAAAAAAAAAAAAAAAAAAAAACCGATGGAAACAGGAAAGAAGCAGCGGATGGGATTGCTTACAGGGCTGATACCGTTAGTGGCCCACCGATCGTGCGCCTCTTCGGAGAGATCGGGCTCGATTTCCGATAGCCCAGCAGCATTCAATCTAGTGTTGGAGTAAGATCTGCTGCTATTGCTGAGGTTGCGCGGGTGGGATTTCTTAAGGCGGAGGAAAGCTAATGTTTTAGGATGCGAAGAAACCCTAGCCCTAATTCTGCAGTAGGGTTTGGGAGTGAGGGCGAGAGGGAATGAATAACCCGCCATGAAGAAGGACTGAGAAATGGCCATTTCTGCTTCTAGAGTTTGGTTGTTTTTGAAATTGCAGCCCTCTTTCGTTGAGATTTCCCTCCCATTTTGTATTATTTTTCTGTTGAAAATTGAGTGAAAGAGAGCGCTCGCCTCGCTCCTTATCCCTTTGCATTTGATAATGAAATTTGATACTCTGATAGCGTGTTATGGTTCATACACATGCGCTGGTTGATAGTTCATGTGTCATGTACGTAACTCAAATTAAACCGTCCAAGTAGTTGGACTACTTTAGATGGATCATAAACTAATAATTATGATCAAATCATGTATTAAATGGACAATCCATAGATTTCTGATGGATGGCTAATGAAAAATAGGCAATAATTTAAATTCAGCAAACAAGTCTCTATTAATCACAGGTTGGCACGGTCCAACGGATCATATGTTTGTCTTATAACCTATCTAGAGAGGAATTCACGATCTGAATGGTTTAATTTGACTTATCATATGCCAGGTGTGCAGTTTTCGAGGGCATGTATATGAACCATCACATTCTCCAGAGTATCCAATGACTTAATATTGCACGGGGCATTTCATTTAGAGAAATTTCCAACTGTACGCCCACTATATGGCCCATTCCTGAGATGAAGCCCACCCCATTTTACTTTCCAATAATACTCCCCGGGTGTACGGACGCCCCGCAAAAGGTCGAAAATGCCCCTGCTTTTTCCTTGAAGCGTTGACGCTCGTCGAACGTGGCCCATCAGTTATGTATTTATTATATCCACGACGTTCATCCACGTCTTGAGATCATTTCGGAGCATTATCAAAAAAAAAAACATATCCAAATATCAACAGGACCACACCACAAAGAGCATCAGAAATTTGATTTTCACTGTTGAAACTTTTGTAGGGCCCACCATAACATTTAATTTCCATCCAATCTATTCATAAGGTCACAAAGACCTGGATGAATAGGAAAAATAAATTTAGTAATGATACAAAACTTCTGTAACCCCTGAAAGGGTTTCAACGGTCGATGTTCAAAGCAGAATAGCGTTACCATTTGCTACGGTTAGACCTATAGCTACGGATTATAACCGTAGCCATACATACCATAATCCATAGTAATAAGGTCCGTCCAGGGTGGGCGCGCCGAACTATCAGCCCCCCGGTCCACTTGCTAGCCTGTCTGGCGCGCCCACGCCGATCTGGCGAGGCCGCGCCCATAGAGTGGACTCTATGGCTACGGATAATAACCGTAGCTAAAGTCCATAGCAACAGGTTTTTTTTTTGTTTTTTTATATTTTTTTGTCTGTTTTTTTTTTTTTTTTTTTAATGGAGAACTTTATTCTACCTATAATTTTTTCTAACACATGTCTATATAAATATGTATATATAAGCATATAAAAAAAAATTTCTCTTTTTTTCCATTTCTTTCTTTATTCATTTAACAAGAATATCTTCTAAACTAAAATTAGTTACTTGATACACCCTATATGATTTTGGGGTAGGAGAAGCTACTTTAACCAACCAACTTGGTTATTTTTTAAGATTTCATCAGCTCGATGATCGAAAATCCATTTCGTTCACTTAGCGGTCAATTTCGTTCATTTCATTTACATGCATTTCACGGTCATTTCACTTCAATTCATCATCACTTCCATGCATTTCACGGTCATCCAAAACATTTTCGTGTTGATTCACGGTCATTTCGAGGCATTTCACGGTCAAACTCCTTCACTTCACGGTCACTTACATGCATTTCACGGTCATTTCGCTTCAATTCATCATCACTTCCATGCATTTCACGGTCGTCCGAAACAATTCCGTGTTGATTCACGGTCATTTCGAGGCATTTCACGGTCAAACTCCTTCACTTCACGGTCATTTGCATGCATTTCACGGTCATTTCGCTTCAATTCATCATCACTTCCATACATTTCACGGTCATCCGAAACAATTCCGTGTTGATTCACGGTCATTTCGAGGCATTTCACGGTCAAACTCCTTCACTTCACGGTCATTTGCATGCATTTCAGGGTCATTTCGCTTCAATTCATTATCACTTTCATGCATTTCACGGTCATCCGAAACAGTTCCGTGTTGATTCACGGTCATTTCGAGGCATTTCACGGTCAAACTCCTTCACTTCACGGTCATTTTCATGCATTTCACGGTCATTTCGCTTCAATTCATCATCACTTCCATGCATTTCACGGTCATCCGAAACAGTTCCGTGTTGATACACGGTCATTTCGAGGCATTTCACGAACAAACTCCTTCACTTCACGGTCATTTGCATGCATTTCACGGTCATTTCGCTTCAATTCATCAACACTTCCATGCATTTCACGGTCATCCGAAACAGTTCCGTGTTGATTCACGGTCATTTCGAGGCATTTCATGGTCAAACTCCTTCACTTCACGGTCATTTGCATGCATTTCACGGGCATTTCGCTTCAATTCATCATCACTTCCATGCATTTCACGGTCATTCGAAACAATTCCGTGTTGATTCACGGTCATTTCGAGGCATTTCACGGTCAAACTCCTTCACTTCACGGTCATTTGCATGCATTTCACGGTCATTTCGCTTCAATTCATCATCACTTTCATGCATTTCACGGTCATCCGAAACAATTCCGTGTTGATTCACGATCATTTCGAGGCATTTCATGGTCAAACTCCTTCACTTCACCGTCATTTCCATGCATGTCACGGTCATTCCTAGCGATTCCGTGTTCATTCATGGTCAATTCACTTCACTTCACTTCACGACCATTTCCACGCACTTCGCGGTCATTTCACTTCACTTCACCGTCATTTCCATGCATTTCACGATCATTCTCGGCGATTCCGTATTCATTCACGATCATTTTGATGCACTTCACGGTCAATTCACTTCACTTCACGGCCATTTTCAAGCACTTCGCGGTCAATTCACTTAACTTCACCATCATTTTTATACATTTCACGGTCATTCCCTGCGATTCCGTGTTCATTCATGGTCAATTTGACGCACTTCATGGTCAATTCACTTCACTTCATGGCCATTTCCATGTACTTCATGGTCATTTCACTTCACTTCACCATCATTTCCATGCATTTCACGGTCATTCCTAGCGATTCCATGTTCATTTCACGGTTTAGGTTTTGGGATTTGAGAATGGGTTCGGGTTTAGGTTATAGGTTTTAGTTTCGGTTTAGGTTATAGGTTAACAGTTTAGGTTTAGGTTATAGGTTTTTGGATTTGAGAATGGGTTCGGGTTTAGGTTATAGGTTTTGGTTTTGGTTTAGGTTATAGGTTTTAGGATTTGAGAATGGGTTCGAATTTAGGTTATAGGTTTTGGTTTTGGTTTAGGTTATAAGTTATAGGTTTAGGTTAAGGTTTAGGTTTAGGTTTTAGGATTTGAGAATGGGTTCGGGTTTAGGTTATAAGTTTTGGTTTCGGTTTAGGTTATAGGTTAACGGTTTAGGTTAAGGTTTAGGTTTAGGTTATAGGTTTTTGGATTTGAGAATGGGTTCGGGTTTAAGCTATAGGTTTTGGTTTTAGTTTAGGTTATAGGTTTTGGTTTAGGTTATAGGTTTTGGGATTTGAGAATGGGTTCGGGTTAAGGTTTAGGTTTAGGTTATTGGTTTTTGGATTTGAGAATGGGTTCGGGTTTAGGGTATAGGTTTTGGTTTTAGTTTAGGTTATAGGTTTTGGTTTAGGTTATAGGTTTTGGGATTTGAGAATGGGTTTGGGTTTAAGTTATAGGTTTTGGTTTTGGTTTAGGTTATAGGTTTTGGGATTTGAGAATGGGTTCAAGTTAAGGTTTAGGTTTAGGTTATAGGTTTTTGGATTTGAGAATGGGTTCGGGTTTAGGGTATAGGTTTTGGTTTTGGTTTAGGTTATAGGTTTTGGGATTTGAGAATGGGTTTGGGTTTAGATTATAGGTTTTGGTTTTGGTTTAGGTTATAGGTTTAGGATTTGAGAATGGGTTCGGGTTAAGGTTTAGGTTTAGGTTATAGGTTTTTGGATTTGAGAATGAGTTCGGGTTTAGGGTATAGGTTTTGGTTTTAGTTTAGGTTATAGGTTTTGGTTTAGGTTATAGGTTTTGGGATTTGAGAATGGGTTTGGGTTTAGGTTATAGGTTTTGGTTTTGGTTTAGTTTATAGGTTTTGGTTTAGGTTATATGTTATAGGTTTAGGTTTTGGTTTTGGTTTAGGTTTAGGTTATAGGTTTAGGTTATAGGTTTTGAGATTTGAGAATGGGTTCGGGTTTAGGCTATAGGTTTTGGTTTTGAGAATGGGTTCGGGTTTAGGCTATAGGTTTTGGTTTTAGTTTAGGTTATAGGTTTTGGGATTTGAGAATGGGTTCGAGTTTAGGTTATAGGTTTTTGTTTTGGTTTAGGTTATAGGTTTTGGTTTATGTTATAAGTTATAGGTTTAGGTTTTGGTTTAGGTTTTGGATTTATAGGTTTTAGTCTTAAATCCCAAAACCTATAACTTAAACCTAAACCTAAACTAAAACCCGAACCCATTCTCAAATCCTAAAACCTATAACTTAAACCTAAACCAAAACCTATAATTTAAACCTAAACCAAAACCTATAATCTAAACCCGAACCCATTCTCAAATCCCAAAACCTCTAACCTAAACCTAAACCTTAACCTAAACCAAAACCAAAACCTGTAACCTAAACCAAAACCAAAACATATAACCTAGCCTGAACCCATTCTCAAATCCCAAAACCTATAACCTAAACCTAAACCAAAACCTTAACCTAAACATATAACCTATAACCTAAACCAAAACCTATAACCGAAACCTTTAACCTAAACCATAACCCATTCTTAAATCCGAAAACCTATAACCTAAACCTAAACCTAAACCAAAACCTATAGCCTAAACCCGAACCCATTATCAAATCTTAAAACCTATAACCTAAAGCAAAACCAAAACCTGTAACCAAAACCCGAACCCATTCTCAAATCCCAAAACCTCTAACCTTAACCTAAACCAAAACCAAAACCTATAACCTAACCCGAACCTATTCTCAAATCTCAAAACCTATAACCTAAACCAAAACCAAAACCTAAACCTAAACCTATAACCTATAACCAAAACCAAAAACCAAAACCTTTAACCTAAACTCGAACCCATTCTCAAATCTCAAGACCTAAACCTAAACCTTAACATAAACCTATAACCTATAACCTAAACCAAAACCAAAACCTATAACCTAAACCCGAACCCATTCCCAAATCCGAAAGCTATAACCAAAACCAAAACCTATAACCAAAACCTATAGCCTAAACCCGAACCCATTCTCAAATCCCAAAACCTATAACCTAAACCAAAACCTATAACCTAAACTAAAACCAAAACCTATAGCCTAAACCCGAACTCATTTTCAAATCCAAAAACCTATAACCTAAACCTAAACCTTAACCTAAACCGTTAACCTATAACCTAAACCGAAACCAAAACTTATAACATAAACCCGAACCCATTCTCAAATCCCTAAACCTAAACCTAAACCTTAACCTATGTCACGCCCCAAACTCGAAAACCGGGCTCACAAAATTTTCGATCACCAAATCCGGCGCCGATAGCCTCCGTAGAACCCCATTCTCGGCTCCTAGCTCCCATTCGCCAGGTTCCGATCCTGGGATGCTACGAGGAGGATTTCCAATATCAGTCTGATTCGTAATAAGCATAACCAAAGGCATAACCCACAAACAACAACCAAGAACTCCATAACATTTCCACTATGATCAAAAACTTTACAAGTACAATGAGCATAAAGGGAAATACAATGGTAAAGAATAAAATCTCCAAAACGATCTGCGACGTACTCCTGCCTCAACGCTGCTGCGAACCGACGTCACCTGCACGCAACGGTCGTGCATAAGCTTATAGAAAGCTTAGAGGGTGGTGAAAGTGTGTGTGCAAGGTAGTAATATGATCATGCAATATCAAAGTAATACGGAATATGCAGATGAATCCATAATATCATGAGCCGTACCAAGGCTTATGCGATGCAAGACATGAATGGTGTCGGCCATCCCAAGGCCATGCGATGTGCAATGCAACTCAAGCATACAGATCCTCATCTATGTCCACACATCAATACAGCTCAAATATGGGATATCACCGGGGTCTAGTACACTCTAAACTACATTACCGTCACATCGCGCGCAATAAGATAAGTGGAAGAGACCTCACTATCTGTCTGCCAATATCGGGCGCGACTCGTCGATAGCGGACCCATTCCTCGAGCTGGTCAGACTCAGCCTAGGATTGCCCCCTACACTCGGGCAGGTAAGGCCGCACCCCCTTCCAACCGACCACGACATAGTGGAGAGCGTAACCGTCTGGTAATCGGCACTCAGCGCTCATCTACCCACTCAGTCTAGACGTTGGAGCAACCTCTTGGTACCATAAAGGTTTAGGGACTTTCACCCAGGGATATCAATAGCACCCCATGTAAAATAAGATTTTCGGTATCCAATCCTGCCAACCACGATGCGTCTGTGGAGGCTACGGCCCTGATGTCGCTAGGGCGTACAATAACCATGTCACACAAACGCGAAATGCATGATTCACGCTATCCAGTCATGCAACAATTCATGCACATATCGTGCACTCATGTAGGGCAATACTGCCTAAACAGGAGCCCATAAACAACCTGCACGAAGGCATATACTATGATCAGTCAATCCTCATATCAAGCATACATATGATGCGTATGATCATGAGTCATGAAACTATACTAAACATGTTATAATGAAATGAACTATTTTACAATGCAGATGGACGTGGACGGCCTATACACAATAAGTACGGGCCTAACAATGGGCCCTAAGGAGAGTCATAATGTGGACATCCAACCAGCATTACACTCGTATTGTGGACGTCAAACCAACATTGCTTCCCAGGCACGATATTCTTAAACATCGCTACATAATCGGTATAGGGATTACACATTGCAATGGACCTTAGGTTCATCCCATTGGGCTTTTCATATATATATCAAATGGGCTATATCCTATGGGCCTTTTATTCATCAAATGGGCCACATAAATGGGCCACACCAATGGGTCTTATGTGCATTGCAATGGGTCAAAACCCGTGGGCCTTGGATTGCATCAAATGAGCTTAGTCTCATGAGTCTAATATGTGACCAATGGGTCACACCAATTGGGCCCCACATGTAGATCAAGTGGGCCTCAACCCATAGACCTAACATGAGTCAAATGGGCCTAATCCCCTAGGCCTTATATATATCAAATGGGCATACTTCCATGGGCTTTAAAAATGCAACAATGGGTCCAATCCCATGGGCCTTGGAATACATCAAATGGGTTCGCTCCCATGGGCCTCATAATACACCAAACGGCCCCATTACATGGGCCTAAGATCCACGTCAAAGTGGGCCCCAATTGATACCCATAAATGGATCAACATGGGCCCTATACATATACCAAAATGGGCCCACTTGAACCATAGATCTGGCTCATTTTTAGCCCAATCATAAAAATGAAATACAAAAAAAATAAATGGATAGATTAGATGTAACACATGCATCATGGTAGGGGGGGGGGGGGGGGGGGGGGGTGTTCACATGAGCTAGGGATTGGCTCATGCCTTAGCTCACAAAATGGATGGACGGTTAGGATACAACTCATACATCATGGATAGGCCCACTGACCGTCCAGCGGCCCCCAAAGATGGCTGGACGGTGTGGACGTTACAGGGCTCCACCGTCCGTACGGACGGTGGATTAATACATAAACATTACTGTGGGTCCCATGGGAGGGCCCACCAAACGGGTTACATGTCATCTGACCCGTTCATTTGGTCACACAGACCTGAATGAAGGGTGAAAAAAAATTTCGGTTTGATCCAGAACTTCTGTGGGGCCCAAGAAGGATTTCAATGGTAGAATTCAATTCACACTGTTTCTCATGGTGTGGGCCACCTGGGTTTTTGATCGAGCTGAAATTTGGAGGGGGCCCACCTGAGGATGGGACCCACCTCATGGACGGTTTGGATGGTATATAATAATCAAGGTGGGGCCCACGGCTGGTGGCCGTGGGTCCACGTCGTTCGCCCGCCGCTGTAGCAGCGCAGGTGCTGCCTGCGCTGGCCTGACAGCAGCAGCAAAGGCTGCCTCACTCCTCTCTCTCCTTAAATTTCTATTTTTGTCGAAAATCATGTGTGTGTCCCGCTACCTGGAAATCCACTCCAGCCATAGCATTCTACAGCTCGCAACAGACAAAAAGAGTCTGAGGTAATTTTTTTGATGCCTAGAAACACCAGAAAAATTTTCAATGGTAACCGTCAATGTTTCCCCATGCTATGGCCCACAAGATATTCAGATCAGCCCCATACTTTTACTCAACGGTTAAAACAATGAGGGTAAGGGGATGGACGGCTTGGATCGAATATATACATCAAGGTGGGGCCTACACAAGGGGACCACCCCAAAAGCTTCTCATTTTCTTTTCTTCTTTTTTTTGGTACAGGGACGTCCAGCGTCCCAGACGCTGGACGATGTGGTTGTCTAAAAAGAAGTATTGTGGTGGGCCCTGGTGAAGTGGGCCACCACTGATGTTTGACGTGGGTACAATATATAAGGTGGGCCCCACTTGAATAAAACTTGGACAAAATGAATCTCAAGGTGGGGTCCATTCAAGTGGGCCACACAACCTTATCACATAAAAATAAAATAAAATAAAATGAAAAGAAATAAAAGAGAGAGAGAGAGACATGGAGGGTGGGACACGCTTGTGATGGAGGGACCCTGACATTATGGGCCCTCCCTTACATGAAATCATACATCAAGTGGGTCATTTTGCACATGTGACCATCAAAACTTAAGATCAACGGTGGGGATCCTTTCCCCACCAATATGGATGGTCTAGATGACCTTTCTAAAGAAATAAACATCATGATGGGGTCCATGGAGAATGGCCCCTATCATGGAATGATCATGATGATCCAAGTGGTCCATCGGCCACAACTTAGGGTCCCAAGTGAGATCCACACCATGGATCGGTGGGCCTCACTTGGCCCATCATAAAAATAAGAAAAACTATCCTATAGAGGCACCCACCGTCCGATCTTCTTGCTCCTAGGGGTTCCTTGGCACCTTAGCTTCAACTTCAATGGATGAGATGAAGAATGGAGGGTTGAGATGAGAGATCTTGGGATGAAGAGGTGGGCCACTTGGAGTTTAGGGATTCTTAAAAAATTCCATACGTATGGGCTCTTTTGCTTGGAGATTTTTGAAATCAGAAAGAGAGAAAGAGAGAGAGTGATGTAGAGAGAGATGGATGGATGGATGAATGATGGTTGTGTAAGAAAGTATTGACTTTCGAGGCTTTTGTGTAAGAGAGGTATGGATAGTGAAGACTTTTGTGGCTTTTTGTGTAAGAGAGGTATGGGTTTGGGAGACTTTTGTGGTTGCTTGGGAAAAGGAATGAAAGTGATGTGTACTTGACATGTGATGGATTGATGGGTTGATTAATTGATGGGATTGATGTGATTGATGTGACACATCATAGAGATTCTCTTGGATTTCACAACGCGCGATATTTTCTCGCACCGAACGTTGGCCCACAACTCTTGACCAGGGTATCGCCTCGGCGCACGAGTCGCGGCATCAGAACTGCAACGACGGCGCGGTCGCTATGGTATTGGTCTCGGGTTGAGTCGACTCGGGTTGTCGGTATATGAATCAGGGTCGCGCGTCGATGTCGGTTAAGGGTCGAAGGTTGCCGGAATTCGACCGGTAAGACCGCGGAAGTCTACGGAAAGGTATGGACCAAGATATGGGTCTTACAACCTAAACCTATAACCTATAACCTAAACTAAAACCTATAACCTTTGGAATTTGAGAATAGGTTTAGGTTATAGGTTATAGGTTAAGGTTAGGGTTTAGGTTATAGGTTATAGGTTAAGGTTAGGGTGTAGGTTAAGGTCATTTGCTATAGGTTATAGGTTTACGTTAAGGTTTAGGTTTAGATTTAAGTTATAGGTTTTGAGAATTGAGAATAGGTTTAGGTTATAAGTATATGTTTAGGTTAGGGTATAGGTTAATGTTTAGAGAAATGACTATGAATCAACACGAAATTGCCGGGAATAATCGTGAAATGAATGGAAATGACCGTGAAGTGAAGCGATTGGACCGCGAAATGCGTGAAAATGACCATGAAATGCATGCAAATGACCGTGAAGTGAAGGAGTTTGACCGTGAAATGCCTCAAAATGACCGTGAATCAACATGGAATTGTTTCGGACGACCGTGAAACGCATGGAAGTGATCATGAATTGAAGCGAAATGACTGTGAAATGCATGCAAATGACTGTGAATTGAAGGAGTTCGACCGTGAAATGCCTCGAAATGACCGTGAATCAACACGGAATTGTTTCGGAAGACCGTGAAATGCATGAAAGTGATGATGAATTGAAAAATGACCATGAAATGCATGGAAGTGATGATGAATTGAAGCAAAATGACCCTGAAATGCATGCAAATGACCGTGAAGTGAAGGAGTTTGGCCGTGAAATGCCTCGAAATGACCGTGAATCAACACGGAACTGTTTCGGATGACCGTAAAATGCATGGAAGTGATAATGAATTGAAGCGAAATGACCCTGAAATGCATGCAAATGACCATGAAGTGAAGGAGTTTGACCATGAAATGCCTCGAAATGACCGTGAATCAACACGGAATTGTTTCGGATGACCGTGAAATGCATGGAAGTAATGATGAATTGAAGCAAAATGACCGTGAAATGCATGTAAATGACTGTGAAGTGAAGGAGTTTGACCGTGAAATGCCTCGACATGATCGTGAATTAACACGAAATTGTTTCAGATGACCGTGAAATGCATGGAAGTGATGATGAATTGAAGCAAAATGACCGTGAAATGCATGCAAATGACCGTGAAGTGAAGGAGTTTAACTGTGAAATGCCTCGAAATGACCGTGAATCAACACGGAACTGTTTCGGATGACCATAAAATGGACGGAAGTGATGATGAATTGAAGCGAAATGACCGTGAAATGCATGCAAATGACCGTGAAGTGAAGGAGTTTGACCGTGAAATGCCTCGAAATGACCGTGAATCAACATGGAATTGTTTCGGATGACCGTGAAATGCATGGAAGTGATGATGAATTGAAGCGAAATGACCGTGAAATGCATGCAAATGACCGTGAAGTGAAGGAGTTTGACCGTGAAATGCCTCGAAATGACCGTGAATCAACACGAAATTGTTTCGAATGACCGTGAAATGCATGGAAGTGTTGATGAATTGAAGCGAAATGACCGTGAAATGCATGCAAATGACCGTGAAGTGAAGGAGTTTGACCGTGAAATGCCTCGAAATGACCGTGAATCAACACGGAATTGTTTCGAATGACCATGAAATGCATGGAAGTGATGATGAATTGAAGCGAAATGACCCTGAAATGCATGCAAATGACCGTGAAGTGGAGTTTGACCGTGAAATGCCTAGAAATGACCGTGAATCAACACGGAACTGTTTCGAATGATCGTGAAATGCATGGAAGTGATGATGAATTGAAGCGAAATGACCGTGAAATGCATACAAATGACCGTGAAGTGAAGGAATTTGACCGTGAAATGCCTCGAAATGATCGTGAATCAACACGAAATTGTTTCGAATGACCGTGAAATGCATGCAAATGACTTTAAAGTGAAGAGTTTGACCGTGAAATGCCTTGAAATGACAGTGAATCAACACAGAATTGTTTCGAATGACCGTGAAATGCATGGAAGTGATAATGAATTGAAGCGAAATGACCCTGAAATGCATGCAAATGACGGTGAAGTGAAGGATTTTGACCGTGAAATGCCTCGAAATGACCGTGAATCAACACGGAATTGTTTCGGATGACCGTGAAATGCATGGAAGTGATGATGAATTGAAGCGAAATGACCGTGAAATGCATGCAAATGACCGTGAAGTGAAGGAGTTTGATCGTGAAATGCCTCGAAATGACCATGAATCAACACGGAACTGTTTCGGATGACCGTGAAATGCATGGAAGTGATGATGAATTGAAGCGAAATGACCGTGAAATGCATGCAAATGACCGTGAAGTGAAGGAGTTTGACCGTGAAATGCCTTGAAATGACCGTGAATCAACACGAAAATGTTTTGGATGACCGTGAAATGCATGGAAGTGATGATGAATTGAAGTGAAATGACTGTGAAATACATGTAAATGAAATGAACGAAATTGACCGCTAAGTGAATTAAATGGATTTTCGATCATCGAGCTGATGAAATCTTGGAAAATAACCAACTTTGTTGGTTAAAGTAGCTTCTCCTACCCCAAAATCATATCGGGTACATCAAATAACTAATTTTAGTTTAGAAGATATTCTTGTTAAATGAAAAAGAAAGAAATGGAAAAAAAGAGAAAAAAAAATTTTATATGCTTATATATACATATTTATATAGATATGTGTTAGAAAAAATTATAGGCAGAATAAAGTTCTACATTAAAAAATAAATAAATAAATAAATAAATAAATAAAAACCTATTGCTATGGACTTTAGCTACGGCTATTATCCGTAGCCATAGGGTCCACCCTATGGGCGCGGCCTCGCCAGATCGGCGTGGCCGCGCCGGACAGGCCAGCAAGTGGTGCGGGGGGCCACTAGTTCAGCGCGCCCACTCCGGACGGACCCTATTGCTACGAATTATGGTATCTATGGCTATGGTTATAATCCGTAGCCATAGACCGGACCATAGCAAATGATAACGCCATTCTGCTTTGAACGTCTACCGTTGAAACCCTTTTAGGGGTCACGAATGTTTTGGATCATTACGATTTTTTTTCCTATTCATTCAGGTCTTTGTGACCTCATGAATGTATTAGATGGAAGATAAATGTTATGGTGTGCCCTACAAAAGTTTCAACGGTGAAAATCAATTTTTTGCTGCACTTTGTGGTGTGGTCCAGTTGATCTTTGGATATGATTTTTTTTTTTGGGATAATGCTCCGAAATGATCTCGAAATTTGGATGAACATTGTGGATATAATAAATACATAACTGTGGGGCACATATAAGTTGATCTCTTTTGAACCTTTCGTATAACTCGGAGTTCGACGAGCGTCAGTGCTCGTCTTTGCGCAGCGGGCGATCCGCTTGAAGGAAAAAATAGGGGCATTTTCGACCTTTGGGAAGGCGTCCATACACCTGGGGAGTATTCTTGGGATGTAAAATGGGGTGGCCTTCGTCTCGGGAATGGGCCATATACTGGTCGTACAGTTGGAAATTTCTCTTTCATTTAAACTCGTGCGCATGAGCAGGATTCGGGCGGAGCCGATCTAGTTTAATGCCTGGAGAGTAATCACTGCTATGTGGACCCACATGATATATGTGTGTTTTTTTTTTTTTTTTACACCCGCACATTGGTGAAATTTCATCGCTTATGGATACTCGAACCCTTGACCGAGTATTGAAACTCCTGAGAGTCTATCTCCCAAGCAAGAGTAAGGATCCATATATGTGCTTTATCCACACTGTCCATCTATTTTTCTATGATCATTTCAGTGCATGATCCAAAAATGAAACAGATCCAAATCTCAAGCTGACAACGCCACAAGAAAACTGTGATAACGTTGACCACTAAAAACTTCCCAGGTCCTACTGCAATGTTTATTTTCGATCCAACCTAATTATTAAGTCCAACATTCATTCACTGAAAGAAAACACTAATATCAGCTTCATTCAAAACATTTGTAGCCCCTGAGAAATTTTGATGCAGGAATGAATGTGATGAGGCCGTACACTGTCTTCTTTGAGGATAAATACTTTCAATCCATGAATCTTCTTTGGACTCAATTAGAGAGACTTCTTGACATCACGAGGAAAATAAATTTGATTTTCAACTGCCGGTTAATGGAATCGCACAAATTCTGCATGGACAACTTGGCATAGCCTAGTTAGTTGGCTAAAGTAGCTCATTCTACCCTAAAATCATATAGTATGTCGGGTAACTCATTCCAGTTTGTCAGATATGCCAATTTTAAGTTCTAACAGTCTTGATGACTTCTGCCTCTGATCGGGCCTTCTCTGATCCATCTTGGACATGTGATCGGGTGAAATGACTTGCTTGTGCTCTCATCATAGGAAAGCAGATTACACGGTGTGGCCTACTCATGGTGTGTTGACATCACTAACTTTTGTGGGGACAATGTATGTATTATATTCACACCATCCTTCCATCTCACAAGATCAATTTAGGGCACAAACCTAAAAATGAGGCAATTCTAAAGCTCACGTGGACCACTCCACATAAAGTTGTAGACAATAATGCCAATAGTTGAAACCTTCCTAGGGCCCATTATAATGTTTATTTGTCATCCAACCTCTTCATAAGATCACACAATGAGAGGAAAATGCAAATATCAGCTTAAATCAAAATGTCCATGGCTTCCAAGAAGTTTTCAATGGTAGGCGTTGAATCCTCACTACTTTCTAAGATGTGGTCTACTTGAGCTTTGGATCTACCTCATTTTGGAGGGTCATGCCCTAAAATGATCTCACAAAATAGATAGACGTTGCAAATATAAGACATATTGTTATAGAATATTGATTTTAAATATATTTTAATAAAAATATATATATAAATAATTATTTAAAGTTGTTTTGCAAAAACTCACTTTTTGGTGTTTTGGGAATAGTCCTACATTGGAAAAAGGGAAAGAAAACTATGTGTTTATATGAGAAAGGTAGAATACCTTTATGTTTACTTACCTAGTCCGAGGTGTATCGGGCTTACGTGGAAGCATTGGAACACCCGCACATGCTCACACTCGGGCTCAGTCATGAGCATGGGCATGTGAGGCAGTGTGACTGTAGAGGCGCTAGTGGCGCACTTCGAACGTCCACATCGTGTCGCAGAGGGTCGATCCTTCGCGAGACAAGTGCGAGTCATGGTGTGACAAAGAGCTAAGGCATGTGGCTAGGAGTCTAGAGGTTTGAATGAGACCCTATATGTAAGGCTCGTATCTTAGTCCGTACCATTCCTTAGACCCCTGCGATCCTCCCCGTTAAATTTCGACAACTCGTGACTTGTAACAGCGTTTATGCACGATCCTAAGTCGCATCCCGTAAATCTTAGTCGACTCGACTCAAAACTTGTATCGTGGCGACCACACCGTCGCCGCCGTTCTAACGCCACTACTCACACTCCAATGCGATACCGGGCTAAGAGTTATGGGGGGCCCACGTATATTTTGAGGAAATGTCGTACATTGCGAATCCCGAGAGAATCTCTACCCAAACATCACATCAATCAATCAAGTGTAAGTCAAGTACAACCCATCACTAGAGCTGGGCATCAGACCGAGTTGGATCGGATTGGGTCCCACTCGATCCTACCCGAAATCTGAATGAGTTAATCCGAACCCGATCAGATCCGGGGTCGAGTTTGGGGCACCTGACTCGAACAGATCCACTATACAATTGTCCTCACCCGAACCGATTCCGACTCGGTCAGAAAAATCGAGTCGGATCGGGTTAAATATGATTCGAATAGGACTAGATTTGTGGTCAAACTATAATGTATGTGTTATATCTAAACCGTTCATCCATTTGTAAAGTTCGTCTTAAGGCTTAAGCCGAAAAATAAGACAGATATAAAGATCATTTGGCCCACACTACAAAAAATAGTGGGGAATTGAACGTTTACCATTGAAATCCTTTCAGAGATCGTCGAAGTTTCGAAGTAATATGAAATTTTTTTTTCCTCTTCATCCATATATTTTTAACTTTAATAACAGATTAGATGGAAAATAAACGTTATGGTGGGCCTACGAATTTTTTAACGGTGAAAATCAGTATTCTCGCTGCTCTTTGTGGTGTGGTCAAGTTGATCGTTGGATATGATTGTTTTTTTTTTATAATGCTCCAAAATGATCTCGAAATATGGATGAACGTTGTGGATATAACAAATACATAACTGTGGGGTCTATGTAACTTTGATCTAATTTGAGCCATTCGTACCGTTTAGTGCTCGAGGCCTGCCTCTACTCCCCTTTGCATGACACGTCTTAACATGCTGGGCAAGAAATGCCTACGGCTACAGCTATATACTAATGATGCTGACGGTCATGGGTTGAGGTGGCGTGCGTCACCTCTGTGGCCTCCACTATGATATATGTGTTATAATCCACACCGTTCATCCATTTTTAGATATCATTTTAGAGAATGAATCAAAGAATTACGTAAATAAAAGTTTGTAGTGGACCACACTAAAGAAAATAGCTGGGAAAGTGATTCCCACCGTTGAAACTATCCTAAGGCCCACCATGATGTTTATTTGAAATCCAACCTGTTCAAAAGTTAAAAAAGACACGAAATAAAGAGAAAACAAAAATATCAGCCTGATCTAAAACTTTCATGGCCTTTAAATATTTTCAATGGTGGGCGTCACTATCCTACTTTTTTCTGTTCTGGGGTCCACTGGAGCTTTGGATTTAACCCGTTCTTTGGGTATTGCCCTAAGATGATCTCTCCAGATGGATGGAAGGTGTGGATATAAAACATACATTATGGTGGGGCCCACAGAACTTGTTGACGTAACTTCATTATTCAATCGCTGCGAGCTAGTATCGCTACTCAACCTGTCACTCTCTATAGCTCCTACGAGCTATACAGCTACTCCATGGATGAGTGCGAACGGATTGGCTACTCCGGTCAGTGATATGTGGGCCCCACCATGATGTATGTCTTTCATCCACGCCGTTCATCAATTTTTACAGATCATTTTAGGGCTTGGTACAAAAATTGATAGGGATATAAACCTTAAGTGGGCCATACCACAGGACAAAAATAATGAATGAATATTCACAATTAAAATCCTCCTAAGGCCCACTATACTATTTATTTCACATCCAATCTGTTGATTTGGTCATAAAGACCTAGATGAAGGGAAAAAATAAATATCAGATTGATCCAAAACTTTTATGGCCCCCAAAACGTTTCTAACGGTCAAAATTCATTCAACACTGTTTCCTGTAATGTGGTCCACTTGAGACAGAGATATAATTCATTTTTTTTATATTATACCATAAAATGACATATAAAAATAGATGGACGGCATGGATGATACACATACATCATGGGGGCCCCACAGAGCACCGACCATCAACCAATGGTTGGTGTCAGGGGGAGTAGCCAATCCGTATAGGCTATAGCTCCTAGCCTCCTACCAGCAGCCGTGCTCTGTACGTGTCATGCGAAGACGAGCCCTGACGCTCCTCGAGCTCCGAGTTGTACGAACGGTTCAAAGGAGATCAAAGTTACATGGCCCACAGTGATGTATTTAGTAAATCTATACCATTCATCTGTTTTTAGAGTTCATTTTAGAGCATTATCCAAAAAATGAATCATATCCGAAGATCATCTGGACCACACCATAAATAGAAGCGGAGATAATGATTTTCACCGTTGAACAATTTGTATGGCCCACCATAGCGTTTATTTTCATCTAATCTGTTCGTAAGGTCCCAAAGACCTCAGTGAAGAGGAAAAACAAATTTAATATTGATCGAAAACTTCTCTAAACCCAAGAAGGGTTTCAAAGGTAGACGTTCAATCTCCCACTACTTTCCGTAGTGTGGTCCACTTAATAGTTAGATGTCTTAATTTTGGTCTCAAGCGTTAATACAATATTGTCAAATGGATAGATGGTTTGGATATAACACATACCTTGTAATCAGACCCACACAGCTTGCTAACGTTACACCTGCAAATCCACTTCGTACACCAGCCAATACGCTTCCGTCAACCAACAGGTAAATAGCTTAATGCCAACCATGCCTGCTGCGACTCTCTCTCCCTCTATATTTCCCTCCCCGACATAGAAATCGAGCTCTAAAACCTAACAACTGTCCCTGCATATTTCTCTCCACTACAGAAATCCCATAAAAGCTCCAAAATCCACCGCAAGATACCTAACTAATCTTCTTCTTATCTTCTTCTTCAACAAAAAGGGAGAGACAAATACAGGGAGAGAAAGATATAAAGAGAGATAAAGAGAGATAGAGAAACAAAATTGGGGCTTCGGTGTATATTGGGCGGGGTTTTTGGGCACCAAATGAAAAGCCAAAGATGCGTGGAGAGAATTTTACAAAAACGAGGGATATTTATATCCCGGGTCGGGTCGAGTCGGGTCAGTTCGGACCCTTTCGGTTCGGGTTTCAGGTCGGTTCTGTTCAGATGCACCCCTATCCGAATCCGAGTCGAAAAATGACCGGATCTCGATGGACAGATTCAACAGGGCCGATCTAGTCCGTCGGTTTTGTTCGAAACGGTACCGAGTCGGGTCGGATCGGGTCGGATTCACTGGATCGGGTCCAACTTTCCCACCTCTACCCATCACTCACCCCTCTCTCTTCACCAAGTTAAATAAACCCATACATAGCCCATCCTTCTCTCATCCAAAAGTCAACCAAGCCTATACTCTCCATGTCATTTTTCTTACAACACTCATTCCTCCCATCCCATCTCCCTTACATAACAAATCCTCCTCTCTCATTTCTCTCTTCATTCCCAAGCAACCTAAGAGAGTGGACGTCTAAGCTTCCTAAGGAGACTTAAAGTGTGGCCCACTTCCTACCCCCTCATCTCTCATCCTAGCCCTTCAATTTTCATCGTCCTCCATCAAAGTTGAAGCCAATGAGCTTAGCATTCCAAGGAGCCAAGAAGAAATGAAATCGTTGGGTGATCTTGGGAATTTCACCCTTGATTTCTATTTGAGGGTTGTGGTGGGACCCATTTGATATATGCATTGTAAGATAGGGAGGGCTCATAGTGGCGGAGCCCCTCCCCTCCACACGTCTCTACCTCTCTTTTCCTCTCTCTCTTTTATGGTGATGATAATGATGTGTTTGGCCCATCGAATGTATTTAGCAAAATCCAAACTGTCCAAAATTTTTTGGACGTCCCGTTGGTGGAGCCCACCTTAATGTCCATTGCGGGACATGCCTGGATGAAGGAAATCATGAATATCAGTCGATCCAAAGCTGGTGGGTCCCACACGTGTGGACCCACCTGATGTATGTCTTTCATCCAAGCCGTCCATCCTTGGACATGGCCCACATGATATATGTGGTGTACCCACACCGTCTAGCAAGGGACAGTGGGTCCCATGCAACAGTAGTTGTTGCACTAATGTTAGCAAGTTCTACGGTCTGATCATGTGGTAAGTGTTATACCCACGCCATCCAGCTGGTGAGTCCTACACGTGTGGACCCACCTTGATATATGGGTTTCATCCCCACCGTCTATTTGATGGAAAGGTGGGACCCACCTTTAATGTATGTATTCTATATCAACACTGTCCATTCCCGGACGTGTCGCGTGGGACCACCGTGATGCATGTGATTTATCCACACCGTCCAACCTACTGGACAATGTGACCCACCTTGCATCCAGGACGCTGGATGCTGAAACGTTTTAAAAAAATTATAATATACTATATATATGGTGGATCCCACATGGGACCCACCAAGTTGTGGGAACAAGTTGGTTGGTGTACCTGAAACAACTATATAGTTGTTGTATTGATGTTAGCAGGCTTTGTGGGTATGATCATGAGGTATGTGTTATATCCAAACCGTCCATCTGTGTGGGACTCACGTGATGCAAGTGTTTTACCCACACGTGTGGGTCCCACCTTGATGCGTTGTATATCCACACCGTCCATGTGTATGGGATGGTGGGCCTTGATGTATGTGTTTTAACCACGTCGGCCAGTCCGCTGGACGTGCGGCCCACCTTGATGTATGTGTTTTAGCCATGTCGTCTAGTCCGTTGGATGTGCAGCCCACTTGATGTATGTGTTGTATTTCCATGTTGTTCATTTGGTGGGCCCATTTAGAAGGTGCAAGCCCACTTACTGGCTATGCAGGGCCCACCTGCTGTGAGGCCCAATGTGATATATTAGAGGCCCAGATGGTGAGGCACATTATGATGTATTTGAGGCCCATGGGGTGAGGCCCAATGTGATGTGCATGAGGCCCATGAGTGAGGCCTAATGTGATGTATGTGAGGCCCTTGTACGTGTGGCCCAATATGATATTTGTGTGGCCTATATGTGCAGCCCATTTTAATGAAAGAGAGGTCCATATGGTGAGGCCCATTATGTTATATATCAAGCCTTTATGTGAAGCCCATTAAGTTGTATATGAGACCCTTTTGTGAGGCCATGGGCCCCACTATATGTTTGGCTCTATGTGGGCCACTCCTTAGGAGCAATGTTGGTTAAATGTCCACATTGTGACCTTCTCTTAGGCCTTTGTTAGGCCCATTCTCATCATTCTCTAAGTGGGTTGACCCTATTCATTGGGCCCCATTAATATTGCATGATCCATCTATCTTTATTGGGCTAACCCAAAATGTTAGGGCCCCATTGGTTGCTAGTAGGATTATTTTAATCTTGGAGTCAATATAAGACTTATTTGGGCCCCCTAGGGAATCTAGCAGGCTATATGATAGTATGGAAAAGAAAGCCCATTCTAGATCCTTAAAAATATAGGTAGGCAACCTAGACCCAACCTTGATATGAGGAGAGTATATCATCATCGCACGAGTATGCTTAGTATAACTCCATGATTCATGCTCATGCGCATCATATGCATGCTTGATATGAGGAGTGATTGATCATACCATATGTCATTGGAAAAATTATTTATGGGACTCCTTGATAGGTGGAGTTGCCCCACATGAGCGTATGATACTCGCAAGATTGCTGCATAACTGAATAGTATGATTCATGCATCTCGCATTTGTGTGATATGATTTTTGTATGCCCTAGCGACATCAGGGCCATAACCTCCAAGGTATATCGTGGATGAAAGAATCGGACATTAGAAATACTATTACTAGCATCGGGGTGTCATAGATGTCCCTGGGTGAAAATCTCTAAACCTGATGGTACTAAAGGATGACTCCAACGTCAAAATCGAGTAGATACATGAGCCCACGAGAGCCGTATACTAGTAGGTCATGTCTCCTATAGTGTCGTGGTCGGTTGGAGGGGGTGTAACGTTATCCGCCCGAGGGTAGGGGCATAACTAGGCTGAGTTTAACCAGCTCATAAATGGGTCTAGTATTGACGTGCCGGGCCGATATTGGTAGGCGGATAGTGAGGTCTCTTTCACTTGCTTAGTTACGTGCCCAGTGAGCGACAATCTGGTATATAGTGTACTAGACCCCAGTGATATCCATTTCAAAGATGAACTATATTGATACGAGGATTCAGATGAGATTTTGTATACTTGAGTTGCACCTCGCATATGACATTGGCCTATAGGCCTTGCATCACATAGCCTTGGTAAGGCTGATAGCATTCATGTCTTGCATCGCATAGCCTTGGTATAGTTGTTAGCATTCATGGTCTTGTTAGTATGTTTTCGCATTACTCTCATATTGCATCCTGAGCACACTTATACTGCGCACACACATACACTACCCTCTAAGCTTTATATAAGCTTATACATGTTGAGGGTCAAATATTGCATATCAGACCCCATTTATTGCCTGGATTTACGAGCATGATACTGTTTAATGGCCCGATTTAATCGTGTTTGTGATGCAGAGTGTATTCACGAGCTTGGATCGAAATAAGGTGTTAAAAGCTGAGAATTAACTCTCAAAGTTCACCAGAGCAAGGGACAGACTCCCGGGGACCAAGATCGACAGAATTTACATGCCAGAGATCTATAAAAATCGAGAAACTGAAGCTCAAGTGGCCTGAAATTAGTCTAGAATGTAAGATCACAGGGTTCCCGCCCTCTGATTGACTTGAAACTCCATACACTTGATGGGGGCCATAAATTAACCGTACATGTCAAATTTCAGCCATTGGATCCATGTGGAAGTGGCCCAACAGAGAGATTAAAGGATGTTATCCATTAAAGCACATCTTGACAATCCATAAGCGATCAAGGCTCCAAATTAGGCGTTAGAAAGAACGTGAAAAATAACAAGCTCTAGTGAAATTTTGTCTCATTTGAACGGTATAATCAGGAGATACGGATGGCAGAAGTTATAACAAAATAGGATGGCAAATTTGTAAATAGATGTGCCATGCATGGCTACGTGAAGCAGATTTAGTCTTTAACGGTGAACGTTATCCATGAGCGTGTGGCCCACCCTGAAGTCGAATCTACTTTAAACTAGAGGTCATGGGCCAACATTATGTACAGGAGCCGATAGAGGGAATGGATTTCTAGGACAGGCATCGCAGTGGACCCCACCTATTTTTTGCGCAAAACATCCAAATAGAGCATGGGAAATGTCCAGTGACGGACGTGTTGGCGTTGGGTTTTAACAGTGGGCCCCACCCATCATTCTGTTGGATGATCCAATCCGTCCAACGTGGTCAGGAGGGAATTTAGAATGAAACCTCATACTCCTTTGCAACCATTCTCAAGAACAAGAGCAAAAAAACTGGATCTTCTGTTGCACGTTGATCAACGTGGTGACCCACCAAATGATCAGATCATCTTGAGGTTTGGAATGATATCATAAATCAATCTTGTAAAACCAATGGACGTCTCTGATAAGACTGAAAGTCACTGTAAGTGGCCCTATCGGACACCACCGACTCCCACATCCAATCAGCGATCGGACGTTGCCCAGCATTTGTGGCCCAATTGCATAATCTTGGCAGCGATCGGTTGAAAGATCTGCGCCGTTCAACCTGTTGGGAGGGAAATTTAGACCGTTCCCTTGTTGACAGAACACCTGGAAGTGATCGCAGGCTGGTCCAAATCTCACCCAAACATAACCTGTCTCACGGTTCTGCTGCGTAGAGAAGTTCCACACCAAAATTGGGGATGCGTAACAACTTTCTGAGATCCTTGTGTGTAGAGTCCACCGACTCTCTCTAGCCTCTTCCCGACTGCCAGGACCTATAAAAGAGAGAGAGAGAGAGAGAGAGAGAGAGAGAGAGAGAGAGAGAGAGAGAGAGAGAGAGCGTGGAGGAGGGCTGGAGCTTGGCTTGGACGTGAGCGTGGAGCAGGAGAGTCAGTTAGAGTTTTCTTTTATTATTATTATTTTTATTTTATTCTTATGAGATCTAGCCACATCATGCCTATGCGTGGCTGAACCTCTTAGCTAGGGCTAAGAGGTGAAGCCTGTAACGTGATGGGAGACTTTGTTTGAGCTTTTTATTTACACTGAACTGATTTTAATTATAGTTTAATTAATGAAATATTTTTAGTCTTTAATAGTCTGTTATGACTGAAATTACAATAGGTCTGTAATGGCTTTAAGCATGTTCTTTTCCTTTTTATGTTTATGATGTCAGGAAGCCCTATTGTTCACCATCGTCTCCTGGACATGGTTAGATGACGGTACCCTTCTTAACCTTCATACATGTGATTGGTTGGTAATTAGTTTAATTCTGTTGTTTACTTTGTCTTTTGGGCATGATTTGGTGATGGAATCCATTCTAATTCATATACCTTTCATATCTTGAAAACTATATTAATGGCAGTTTAGTTTAATTTCCATAAAGCAGGCATAAGATCCCCCTGATCTCTACAAGTGGATCCTCCGAATCCCTAGTTACCTTTCTCTGAATTTTCTTAAGTTTTAGATTAATTATTCCACAATTATTTCACAATTGTTAATTGATTTAGAATTTATTTTAGTCTAGTTCTAGTTCTACTTAGTTTTAGATAACGTACAAGTTTCAGTCCCTTAGGATTCGACCTCGGTCTTACCGAGTTATTACTACATCACAACCCTGTACTTAGGCAGTGAACAAGTTTTTAGCACCGTTGTCGGGGACTGACGGTTATGCTTTTTTGAAATTAATTGATTTTAGAATTAGATTAAGATTATGATTGTATTAATTTTAGTTTTAGACTTTTCTTTGAATTTCAGAACTAACTTTTCTATTTTGTAGGGTTGTTGGTAGTTGATAATTTCTTCCTAGTTTTTCTATTTTTCTATTTTTAAAAATTTTCTAATTCTAGGATTTCTCTTATTTTTAGAATCTAACTTGCTTTCTGATTATAGGTTCAGAACATTCTTTTAGAAACTTTCTACTTTTAGAAACTAACTTATTTTATTTTATTTTTCAGGTTTTAACTTAGGAATCTCTAATCGGGTAACTTCTTTCTAACTTCTTCTCCTCCTCTTACTTTCCACATTCCTGTAGGATCTTTTCTTTTATTTTTCTTAGGACTAAATTCAGCTTAAGGGGTTCATTATGTATATGCACGAGTGGCAACGTCAGTATGCTGAGAAGAATAACCTATTTTGGGATGATGATGATATAAATCAACCTATGTCTCAAAACCTTTCTGAAACTATCATTAAGAACCGATTAAAATATAAAGATTCACCAGCTAAGAAGTCCTTACGTGATTATCTGCAAGAGAACAATTACACCCCACGGATTAATAAAACAGTGCGCGAGTGTTAGGGTTATCATAACTATGGTTGTAAGAATTATTATCACCCATCCGATAAAAAGAAAACAATACGTGATTGTATCATAAGTGATAATAAGTATTACCAATCAGCAGATTCTCCCACCTATGATCAGTATGACTATAACCAGTGGAAACATCAAAATTGGAAAAATAGACCAACAATATGTTATAATGATTATTCGCTTGGATCCCCTACATTTGAGATCCAACCAGAAACGACCCAAGAGGATTCATATCAACGTAATATTTTTTCAGCTTGTCTTGAAGAAATGAGAAAAGTAATGGAAATAATGAAAATACTCAATTCGTGCCTCGGAAGGATAGAGGAAGCTTGCTCATCCCAACCACAACCCAATCCAGAAATACAATACGAGAAAAGTGATCCGCACTCACTTTTGAAGAAATCTAGAATTTGGAATGAGGAGTTGGATTCCATTAATGAGTATACGATTCAATTTCCCGATGAGTCGATCTCGATGACTGTTCAAAAGAATGGTGAAGATACATGGGTGTCTTTTAAATACATTGATGATGATACACCTTCCTTACATGACACACGGGATTTCAATGATGAGGTAAAGGTTAGTTTATTCGAACCTCAACTGAATTTAGGAATAGAATATGAGGAAGGTGATCTCATTCTAAATGTGCATTGTACTGAACTAAAATATGATAAATGTTAGGACAGCGATCCTGAATGTGCAACCATAGTTCCCCTGGAATCCATCTCAAGTTTGGTCCAAGTCAACGATCAAGACGTACATGAAGTAGTCAGTCATAATGAGCCACTCTCACCTGACATGTCTGATTTAAAGGTGGAGGATGAGCCCCTTACAACCGACCCTTCTAACTCTTGTGAAACATGTTTAGACCACTCCCCTGAATTGAATGATGATATGATTTGGGAGAAGGAGTTGCCTGCTACAACTCTGGAATTTGAAACCACTCAGTTAAGGCCACCATCTGAGCTGCACACAATTGATAATTCAATGCCTTAATTGAGTAATTTTAATGAACAGAGTGATCACATCAGTGCTTCACTTATTGATCTTCAATCTGTCTGTGCAGGACTGGAGCAAGAGAGCATACCTTCATCCACTTTCAAGGATGATGAATTCTTTGAGCAGATCATCGCGAGATCCAATATGAAAAATAAGTCACACTCAGCTGAATTTCCCAGCTCTTGGGATTGCTTGCCACACTTTGCAGTTTCAAACGATCCCTTGTTAAAAGACAAAGTGGATGCCTTACGAGATAATATCTCGGTAGTCATCACTGACCAAGAGAAATTTTATTCTAAAACCCTTTCTTTCCCTAATCTTAAACGTCTACCAGTAAAGGAAGAGGAGCTGAAAATTGAACCGAAGTTTAGAGCTTCGGAATGTGTTGAGACTACATCACTTCTTAAGAAGTTTTCTAAACTTTATTTACTTGTAGTCTTTGATTCACCATGTGATACTAACGTTGAAACTTCTTTTGTCATAGGTGAATCATTTATATTACGGATACCTCAAGCAATTCAATGAAAGATTTCATATGAGGTACATAAGTCTCTCTGGAAAGTCATGCTCCAGGGCGCCCAAGCCTATTGCAAAAAGGGCTTTTGGATGATCCTGTTGAGGAACTTACTGAGAAACTTATCAAGATATTGGCCGGAAGAGGAACCTTGCGGCATGATCGATTCAATGTTTGTAGGTAACATTGCTACAAACCCTCACGAGACTACAACTCATCCACTATGGGTAACCTAGGGGGTTTAAAGGCTTATTGCATACGCTAAATGCAATCGAGAGCACCTACGAAAGTGGTATAGGTAGGATTTTATTTTTGTTATTTTTATTTTATTTTCTCTCGTACTAACTAGCTTTCATGCTGCGATCTCTTGGAAAGTCTCTCTCTCGATTGTTATCCAGGTACTATCTTCCCATCACTTTACTTTCGTTGTCCTATGTGCATTGCATGCTTATATCTTTTACATTGAGGACAATGTAGATTTTTGGTTTGGGGTGGGAGATTAGGTTACCTAATCAGTATTTTCTTGATCTTGGGTAAAAATTGTGAAAAGTTTTAAATTTTTCTGAAATTTCTTATGAATTTGAAGTGATTATGATGGCCATCTAGGTAATTTAGAATTTCACGATACGTGAGGTTGGTGATTTATGACTCTTGGATTCAATAGCCGTTAGATTTCATAGTTAAGTTTAAATATTAATCCAAAATTAGAAGTTGTAAACATTGATTGAGTCATGATTTCGCATGTCACATCTCGCTTCCACATTAAGATTTCATTCTGATATTGAAGGGTTAATTTGGTAATCATTAAGTATGAAGGAACTAGGCAGGAACAATTGCCCGTAATGATTAATTAAAGAAAAAAAGAAAAGAACAGATACCTTTGGAAAGGGTGAGGCAATTAATCTTCACCATAGGTTTTCTCCCTATAGGTGTAAAGTTAATTCCCCATGGATGATATGTGAAAAGGGTTGGGTGTACGATCTTCACCATAGGTTTGCTCCCTACAGTTGCAGATTCGATCCCCCTCCCCCTCGATGGAAAAATCAAAAGCTGGAAAACTAAAAAGAATGAGTTGTGGGATAAATTTTGGTTATCATGAATTCTCTCGTTGATTACCAATGACATCTCGAAATAGAGAAGTGAATTTTGATGATGATAAGCCGAGATTTCACTATACATTCATGAAACTCATTATTTAGAATTTTTCTAATTGATAGATTAATACTTTGAACTTAATTATGAAGTCTACCGAGCGCTTGAGTCCAGAAGAAAGTAATATCCAACATTCATAAATCCTAGAATTTTCGTATTTGGATTATCTTCCAAAAATCACTCGAGTTCATAGAAATCGTCCTATAATTCTCAACTTATTTTTCGCATACCTTGCTCGGGACTAGCAAGTGCTGGTTGGGGGTTGTGTTGAGGGTCAAATATTACATACCAGACCCCATTTATTGCCTGAATTTACGAGCATGATACTATTTAATGGTCCGATTTAATCGTGTTTGTAATGCAGAGAGTATTCACGAGCTTGGATCGAAATAAGGTGCTAAAAGCTGAGATTTAACTCTCAAAGTCCACTAGAGCAAGGGATGGACTCTCGGGGACCAAGATCAACAGAATTTACATGCCAGAAATCTGTAAAAATCGAGAAACTGAAGCTCAAGTGGCCCGAAATTGGTCTAGAATGCAAGATCACAGGGTTCTCGCCCTCTGATTAACTTGAAACTTCATACACTTGATGAGGGCCATAAATTAACCGTTCACGTAAAATTTCAGCCATTGGATCCATATGAAAGTGGCTCAATAGAGAGATCAGAGGATGTTAGCCATTAAAATACATCTTGGCAATCCATAAGCGATCAAGGCTCCAAATTAAGCGTTAGAAAGAGCGTGAAAAATAAAAAGCCCTGGTGAAATTTTGTCTCATTTGAACGGTATAATCAGGAGATACGGACGACAGAAGTTATAACAAAATAGGATGGAAAATTTGTAAATAGGTGTGCCATGCATGGCTATGTGAAGCAGATTTAGTCTTTAACGGTGAACGTTGTCCATGAGCGTGTGGCCCACCCTGAAGTCGGATCTACTTTAAACTGGAGCTCATGGGCAACATTACGTATAAGAGCTGTTAGAGGGAATGGATTTCTAGGATAGGCATCGCAGTGGAACCCACCTATTTTTTGCGTAAAACATCCAAATAGAGCGTGGCAAACGTCCAGTGATGGACGTGTTGGCACTGAGTTTTGACAGTGGGCCCCACCCATCATTTTGTTGGATGATCCAAGTCATCCAACATGGTCAGGAAGGAATTTAGACCAAAACCTCATACTCCTTTGCAACCATTCTCAAGAATAAGAGAAAAAAAACTGGATCTTCCTCCACACGTTGATCAACGTGGTGGCCCACCAAATGATCAGATCATCTTGAGGTTTGGAATGATATCATAAATCAATCTCGTAAAACCAATGGACGTCTCTGATAAGACTGAAAGTCACTGTAAGTGGCCCCATCGGACACCACCGACTCCCACATCCAATCAGCGATCAGACGTTGCCCGGCCTTTGCGGCCCAATTGCATAATCTTGGCAGCGATCGGTTGAAAGATCTACGTCGTTCAACCTGTTGGGAGGGAAATTTAGACCATTCCCATGTTGACAGAACACCTGGAAGAGATCGCAGGCTGGTCCAAATCTCACCTAAACATAACCCATCTCACGGTTTCGCTGCGTAGAGAAGTTCCACACCAAAATTGGGGATGCGTAAAGACTTTTCGAGATCCTTGTGTGTAGAGTCCACCGACTCTCTCCAGCCTCTTCACCGACTGCCAGGACCTATTAAAGAGAGAGAGAGAGAGAGAGAGAGAGAGAGAGAGAAAGAAAGAGAGAGAGAGAGCGTGGAGGAGGGCTGGAGCTTGGCTTGGACATGACCGTGGAGTAGGAGAGTCAGTTAGAGTTTTCTTTTATTATTATTATTTTTATTTTATTCTTATGAGATCTAGCCACATCATGCCTATGTGTGGCTGAACCTCTTAGCTAGGGCTAAGAGATGAAGCCTGTAGCATGATAGGAGACTTTGTTTGAGCTTTTTATTTACGCTGAACTGATTTTAATTATAGTTTAATTAATGGAATGTTTTTAGTCTTTAACGGTCTGTTGTGACTGAAATTACAATGGGTCTACAATGGCTTTGAGCATGTTCTTTTCCTTTTTATGTTTATGACGTCAGGAAGCCTTGTTGTTAACCATCATCTCCTGGGCATGGTCGGATGACGGTACCCTTCCTAACCTTCATACATGTGATTGGTTGGTAATTAGTTTATTTCTATTGTTTACTTTGTCTCTTGGGCATGGTTTGGTGATGGAATCCATTCTAATTCATATACCTTTCATCTCTTGAAAACTATATTAATGGCAGTTCGGTTTAATTTCCATAAAGTAGGCATAAGATCCCCCTGATCTCTACAAGTGGATCCTCTGAATCCCTAGTTCCCTTTCTCTGAATTTTCTTAAGTTTTAGATTAATTATTCCACAATTATTTCACAATTGCTAATTGATTTAGAATTCATCTTAGTCTAGTTCTAGTTCTACTTAGTTTTAGATAACGTACAAGTTTCAGTCCCTTGGGATTCGACCTCAGTCTTACCGAGTTATTACTACATCACAACCCTACATTTGGGGAGTGAACAATGCACGAGTGATATGTGTAGGTGACGCTAGGCAGTAGCTGAGCTAGAGCAGGAGCATGCCGTAGAGCTTTTGGAGTTTTGATATTATTATCAATGTATTTTCCTTTGTGCGCATTGTACTTAAAGTTTTTTATATAGTGAATTTTGTGATGGCATTCTAATTTTTGCTCGTGGGTTATGCTTGTGGTTATGCTGAAACAAATTTATATTGAAAATCCTCCTTGTAGGATTCCAGGATCGAAACCTAGTATATGGGTACCAGGAGCCGAGAATGGGGGACTACGGAGGTTGTCGGTGCCGGATTTGGCGATTAGAAATTTTGTGGGCCCGGTTTCCGAGTTTGGGGGGTGACACTGTGACTTATATAGAGGTTAGAAATATTAGTCGTTGGAGTGAGGTATAACTCCTCATGCACATTAAGGGTGACCATGCAGAAACTATTACATGTGGCTACCCCAACAGCTAGAAATGGCTAGCCACTAAATCTAAATGGTTAGAAACTATTGCATGTTGCAGCTGTTATACCACATGCATAACAATCAGAAACTACCAATAACGGCTAGTTTCTCCCAATAGCTAGAAACGGTCATATGGTTTAATGGCGCTGGACCAAAATTGTCAACCATCCTAGCCTATATATACACTGCCTAGATGGGTTTCCAAACCAAGACCAACACACTCAACCACCCTCATACAAATTACTCAGAAAGTATCATTGTACTCTAGTGAGCCAGCCGGCAAGGTTCATCCGAACCTAAGACTGAAGAACAAACCAGCAAGGTGGTCTAAAACAGTTCATCTGAAAAATTGCCCGAAGAACAGACCAGTGTTGTGGTATAATTTTCCTTCTCTTTCTCTATTTCTGAGATTTTTCTTTTACTTATTTCTACCAAAAATTATGTACAAGAGTTCCATTAGTGGATCCTCGTATTTGCTGAAAGCAAATCCACACCAGACTCGTCGTATCCTAGAAGTTATTTTCCTGAAACCTTTCAGCATATTCATCTATTTGAGTAAGGGCAAATAACACTTTAAGGACAACATTCTCATATGTGCTTCAACCTGTCCTAATTATTTTCAGGTTACCTATTTACAGAAAATATTATATCTGTATTATTTTATCAACAATCTTAAAGCGTTATTTTGAGATGGAAGCCGAAACCGTATCATTTGTCAAACTGATGAATCAGGACTTGATTCACCTTGATCGGTTCGATGGAACCAATTTTACAAGGTGGCAAGATAAGATCAAGTTCCTTCTGACAACGCTAAAGATCTATTACATCCTATATCCTAATCTGCAACCATTTCTTGAAGCTACTGATGAGGACACACCTGAAGTGATCGTTGCCCGCAACAAATGAGCTGAAGACGAACTCCTATGCCATGGACACATTCTAAATGCATTCTCCGACTGTATATACAATCTGTACACAAACATCATCTGGAAAAGAGATTTGGACCGCCCTAGAGTTCAAATACAAAGTTGAAGAAGAAGGTACTAATAACTTCCTGATAGTTAGGTACTTCGACTATAACATAGTACATAACAAACCGCTGCTACCTCAAATTCAAGAATTGCAGCTAATAGTGAATAAAATAAAGCCATTAAAATTGATCTTCCTGAGTCATTCTAAGTCGGGGCTATTATCACAAAATGTCACGCCCAAACTCGAAAACCGGGCTCACAAAATTCACGATCGCCGAATCCGGCGCTGACAGCCTCCGTAGAACCCCATTCTCGGCTCCTAGCGCCCATTCGTCAGGTTCCGATCCTGGGATGCTACGAGGAGGATTTTCAATGTCAGTTTGATTCGTAATAAGTATAACCAAAGGCATAACCTACAAACAACAATCAAGAAATCTATTACATTTCCACTATGATAAAAAACTTTACAAGTACAATGAGCATAAAGGAAAATACAATGGTAAAGAATAAAAACTCCAAAACGCTCTGCAACGTGCTCCTGCCTCAGCACTGCTGCGAACCAACGTCACCTGCACGCAACGGTCATGCATAAGCTTATAGAAAGCTTAGAGGGTGGTGAAAGTGTGTGCGCAAGGTAGTAATATGAACATTCAATGTTAGAGTAATGCAGAATATGCAGATGGAACCATAATATCATGAGACGTACCAAGGCTTATGCGATGCAAGACATGAATGGTATCGGCCATCACAAGGCCATGCGATGTGCAATGCAACTCAAGCATACAGATCCTCATATATGTCCACACATCAATACAGCTTAAAATATGGAATATCACCGGGGTCTAGCACACTCTAAACCAGATTGCCGCCACATCGCGCGCAATAAGGTAAGTGGAAGAGACCTCGCTATCCGTCTGCCAATATCGGACGCGACTCGTCGATAGCGGACCCATTCCTTGAGCTGGTCAAACTCAGCCTAGCATTGGCCCCTACTCTCAGGCAGGTAAGGCCACACCCCCTTCCAACCGACCACGACACAGTGGAGAGTATAACCGTCTGGTAATCGGCACTCAACGCTCATCTACCCACTCGGTCTAGACGTTGGAGCAACCTCTTGGTACCATAAGGGTTTAGGGACTTTCACCCAGGGATATCAATAGCACCCCATGTAGAATAAGATTTTCGGTATACAATACTGCTAACCACTATGCGTCTGTGGAGGCTACGGCCCTGATGTCGCTAGGGCGTACAATAACCATGTCACACAAATGCGAAATGCATGATTCACGCTATCCAGTCATGCAACAAATCCTGCGCATATCGTGCGCTCATGTAGGGCAACACCGTCTAACCAAGAGCCCATAAACAATCTGCCCGAAGGCATATGCTATGATCAGTCAATCCTCATATGAAGCATACATATGATGCATATGATCATGGGTCATGAAACTATACTAAACATGTAAATGAGTGATGAATCATTCTTACAACGCAGATGGGCCTAGACGGCCTATACACAGCAAGTACGGCCCAGTAATGGGCCCTAAGGAGAGTTGTAATGTGGACATTCAACCAACATTACACTCGCAATGTGGACGTCAAACCAACATTGCTCCCAAGGCACGATCTTTGTAAACATTGCTAGTTAGTCTGTATGGGAATTACACATTGCAATGGACCGTAGGTTCCTCCCATTGGGCCTTACATGTATATCAAATGGGCCATATCTTATGGGCCTTTTATTTATCAGATGGGCCACATAAATGGGTCACACCAATGGGTCTTATGTGCATTGCAATGGGTCAAAACCCGTGGGCCTTGGATTGCATCAAATGAGCTTAACTCATGGGTCGAATGGGTCACACCAATTGAACCCCATATGTACGTCAAATGGGCCTTAACCCTTAGGCCTTGCATGTATATCAAAGTGGGCCTAAACCCCTAGGCCTTACATATATCAAATGGGCCTACATCCATGGGCTTAAAAATCCATCAAATGGGTCCAATTTCAATAGCCTTGGAATACATCAAAAGGGCCTAGTCCAATGGACTTAGAACATAACAAGTGGGCCTAAACCCATAGGCCTTTTACAAAGCAAATGGGCCTAGCCCATAGGCCTTAAATAGTCCAAATGGGCCTGACCCATAGGCCTTAGAATGATCTTTACAAGTGGATGGACGGTCTGGGTGCATCACATGCACCATGGCGGGTCCCACTGTCCAGTGGACAGTGCGGATAGAGCACATACATCACACAGGGGTCCCACCGTCCGCTGGACGGTGGGAGCATAGCTACGTTAAGGTGGGTGCCACCGTCCACTGGACGGTGGACTTAGGACACATGCATCTGTGTGGGTCCCATGTGGGGCCCACCGAAATGCCCAGATGTCATCCAACCCGTTCATAAGGTCACTCGGACCTGGATGAAGGGAAAACATAAATTTCAGCTTGATCCAACACTACTGTGGGCCCCAAAGAGATTTCAACGGTGGATACTCAATCTCACTGTTTCATGTGGTGTGGGCCACCTGAGTTTTGGATCTGTCTCATTTTTGGAGGGGGGCCCACCACTGGGGTGGCCCACCTAATGAGCGGGTTGGATAACAAATAAACATTATAGTGGGGTCCACACGTAGGGCCATGGGCCCCCCCCCCCACGTCCGTCCGCCTGCCCCCCCACGGCTGCACGCAGCAGCGTGCAACGGCTGACCGCATGACAGAGGCGGTTTTTTAAAAAAATGGAAAACCCATTTTTTTGGGGTTTTTTACACGTGGGGCCCGCTGCGTCAAAATCCGTCCTGGCCATTGCGATCAGTGGACCGTAACAGTCGAAATGAATCCGAAGTTTGAATTTTTTTATGATTAGAAAATGAAAAAAAAATCAGAAAAGGATCCTTGAATGGTAATGATGCGTTCTTCGATGCCATGCCCCACCAGGTCTTCCAATCAGCCCCAAACTTCTACCAACGGCTAAAATGTTGTAGGTAAGAGGATAGACAGCTTGGATTGTGTAAATACATCACGGTGGGGCCTACACAAGGGGACCACCCCAAAAGCTTTCCTTTTTCTCTTTTTTTTTTGTACAGAGACGGTGAGCCTCTTCAAGTATTTGTGGTGGGCCTAATTAGGTGGGCCACCACATGAAAAATAGTGTGGATATTCCACACATAAAGTGGGCCACATTGGTGATTTAAAAAAATAACGGTCTCGTGGTGAGGTCCATTTAAATAGGCCACACACCCTATTACAATCTCAAAAAAATATATATATATATCAAAATAAAAGAAAATAAATAAAAGGGAGAGAGACATGGAGAGTGGGACACGGCTGGTGATGGAGGGCTCTGCCACTATGAGCCCTCCCTTGCAATGAATCATACATCAAGTGGATCATTTAGCACATGGGCCATCAAAACTTAAAATCAACTGTGGGGATCCTTTCCCCACCAATATGGATGGTCTAGATGACCTTTCAAATGAAATAAACATCATGATGGGGGGTCCATGGAGAATGGCCCCATCATGGAATAATCATGATGATCCAAGTGGGCCATCGTCCACATTTTAGGGTCTCAAGTGAGATTCACACCATTGATCGATGGGCCTCACTTGGCCCATCATAAAAATAAGAAGGAAACTACCCTATAGAGGCACCCACCGTCCGATCTTCTTGCTCCTAGGGGTTCCTTGGCACCTTAGCTTCAACTTCAATGGATAAGATGAAGAATGGAAGGTTGAGATGGGAGATGATGGGGTAGAAAGGTGGGCCACTTGGAGTTTAGGGATTCTTGGAAAATTTCATACGTATGGTCTCTTTTGCTTGGAGATTTTGAAATGAGAAAGAGAGGAGTTGTAAAGGGAGAGAGAGAGAGTGATGGATGGATGTGGTGAGTGATCATTGTGTAAGAAAAGCTTGACTTTTGAAGCTTTTGTGTAAGAGAGGTATGGGTAGTGAAGACTTTTGTGGTATGGGTTTGAGAGACTTTTGTGGTTGCTTGGGAAAAGGGATGAAAGTGATGTGTACTTGACATGTGATGGCTTAATGGATTGATTGATTGATGGGATTGATGTGATTGATGTGACACATCGTAGAGATTCGCTTGGGTTTCGCAACGCGCGGCGTTTTCTCGCACTGAACGTTAGCCCACATCTCTTGACCAGGGTATCGTCTCGGCGCGCGAGTCGGGGTATCGGAACCGCAACGACGGCGCGGTCGCTATGGTATTGGTCTCGGGTTGAGTCGACTCGGGTTGAGTCGACTCGGGTTGTCGGTACATGAATCAGGGTCGCGCGTCGATATCGGTTAAGGGCCGAAGGTTGCCGGAATTCGACCGGTAAGACCGCGGAAGTCTACGAAAAGGTACGGACCAAGATACGGGTCTTACAAAAAATTACCCCCAATGTGGAAAGGCTATAGAAAGAAGTTGTTGCATAAGACTGAAGACTATACAGTAGAAAAAATCTGAAAACATCTTCGAATAGAGGAAGAATCCCTCAACCGCGATAAAAAGAATGAAAATGAAAATTCTTCATTCAAAGTGCTTGCAATAGAGAATGCCAATAACAAAAATTCCGAGAAGGATGATTCATTGAAACCCAATAAAGGAAAATTCAAGAAAACTCAGAAGAAGAGAGGAAAGTTTAATGGCTCTTGCCATGTCTGTGGAAAAATCAGGCATTATGCTCGAGTTTATTGATATCGTAAATCTAAAAAAGAAGCTAGTGCAGTAGAAGCGATATAGTGACAATGATCGCTGAAGTGAACACAATCCAAGGAAAAGTTCCTAGTTAGTGGTATGATACTACTACTACCGTACATGTCTGCTACGACAGATCAGCCTTCAAACCTATGAGGAGTTGACCATTGGTCAAGAAATCCAAATGGGTGATGAAGTCTGATCAAAGGTCATCGGCAAATGAACCGTTGAACTGATGTTTATTTCTGGGAAGAAAGTAATTCTGACAAATGTACTACATATACCAAACATGAGGCAAAACCTAGTTTCAGGGGATCTTTTGGGTAAAACTGAAATAAGGGTTATGTACGAGTCAGGAAAACTGATTCTATCCAATAATGAGAACTTTATCGGAAAAGGATGTGCTTGTAACGGTATGATCAAGTTTTCTCTTAATAAAAGTAGGACTTATGCATATATAGTTGAATCTATTGGACTATGGCATAATAGACTAGCTCAAATAAGATATAGTACCTTAAAATTCATGGCTAAGAATGGTTTAATCTCACACACAAGTAATGAAAATGATAAATGTGAAGTGTGCATATGATCCAAAATGACAAAAAAAAATTTTCCTAGTGTTAAGACATCGTCTCAAGTATTGAATCTTGTGTCTGTGAGTTAAACGACATTCTTACTCGTGGAGGATGAATGTATTTTATAACCTTTATTGATAATTGCTCTAGATATGGGTATGTATACCTGTTAAAGAGCAAATATGAAACACTAAACATGTTTAAACTATATAAAGCAGAAGTAGAAAATCAATTAAATAAAAAGGTAAAGGTTCTGCACAGCAATAGAGGGGGAGAATACTTTTCAAATGAATTCGCTAACTTCTGTGAAGAACATGTACTAATACACTAATGTACTGTACCATACTCACCGCAACAAAATGGTATAACAGAAAGGAAGAATATAACGTTAGTGGAGATGGTCAACTCAATGCTAATACAAGTAAAGTTGTCACTCAGTCTATGAGGTGAGGCACTGCTTGCAGCATATCACATATTAAACAAAATTTCATCTAAAAAGTATAAAACATCGTCATATGAAACATGGAAAGGCAACATCGTCATATGAAACATGGAAAGGTAGAAAACCTAACCTAGGATGTCTTAAAGTGTAGGAGTGTCTTGCATATTGCAAAACTCCTTATCGAAAAAAACTAAATTATGACTTAGAGCTATTAAATGCACCTTCGTAAGGTATGCACAAAATAGTAAAGCTTATACACTACTAGATCTAGAGTCCAACACCATTATATAATTAAGAAATGTTGAATTCTTTGAAAACTTACTATCCTTGGAGTCAAAGGATAATGAAGTCCAAACTCCTAATAGAGAACCAATAAGTTAACTCCACAAGTAGTGGAAGCTCCAAGCGAACCTCGTAGGACTCAAAAGATAAGAGTAAAGAAGAATTTAGATGATAATCATATAAACTCCTAGCATATCTCTTTTCATCTTGTAGAAAGAGGTAGAGCAAATATTATAAGAAAAAATCTCTATAGTAATAACTATAGAAGATCACCCTGAAACATATATTAAGGCTATGTCTTCTAGAGACTTAGCTTTCTGTAAAGAAGCTATTAATGATGAAATGGAATCTATAGTGTCAAATCAAACATGAGAACTAGTTAACTTACCTCTAAATTCTAGACCTATAGGTTATAAGTGGGTATTTATGAAGAAATATCACACTGATGGGACTATTAAAACCTTTAGAGCTAGATTAGTAGCTAATGGTTTTAAATAAAAAGAATAGATAGATTATTTTGACACATATTCTCTTGTAACTAAGATAATATTCATCGGAATTTTATTTGTGCTAGCTTCCATACATCATCTTCACATTCACCAAATGGATGTAAAGACCGCATTCTTGAATGATGAGCTCAATGAGGAGGTATACATGGAACAACCTGAAGGATTCGTTCTATCATGAAATGAAAATAAAGTGTATATATTAAATCTTTGTATGGATTAAAACAAGTACCAAAACAGTGGCATGAGAAGTTTGATTTAAAAATATTATCTCGTGGTTTCATGCATAATGTAGCTGTATAAATACATGTAGTTGGTAGTAGTTGATGACATGTTAATAATTAGTAATAAAATGGAATGTGTAACTGAAACAAAGAGCTTTCTGTCTTCCGTATTCAAAATGAAGGATCTTGGACATGTGGATACCATCTTAGGTATCAAAGTTAAAAAATATTATGGGGGTTATGCTTTGTGTCAATCTCATTATATTAACAAGATACTAAATAAGTTTAACCATCAAAATATAAAAGAAATAAAAACTCCATTTAATCTAGTTATCAAGTTAAAAGAGAATAATAGAAAAGCAGTTGCACAACTAGAATATGTGATTGTTATAGTGAGTCTTATATATGTTATGCAATGCACTAGACCAAATATCACATATGTTGTAAGTAAACTTAGTAGGTATACTAGTAACCCCAGTGCTAAATATTAGAATGATATCAATAGAGTCCTTGGTTACTTAAAAGCAACCAAAGACTTAAAGCTACTTAAAGCTATTTTATTAAGAGTTTTTTGCCATATTGGAAAGATATACCGATGCGAGCCGGATATCGAATACAGGAGACAACAATTTTACTACAGGGTGGGTATTCACCCAAGGAGGTGCAACTATATCTTCGAGATCTAAGAAACAAACTTGCATAACGTACTCGACTATGGAGTCTGAATTTATAACCTTGGCTGCAATAAATAAAGAGGCCGAGTGGCTAAGGGATCTTTTATTAGAAATTCTTTTTTATGTAAAACCTATACCAACTATGTCACTACATTGTGATAGTGAAGCCACTTTAGCTAGAGCTTATAGGGCACTTATAATGGTAAGTCTAGATATATAAGTCTATGATATGATTATGTGAGACAATTGATTCGAGATGGAATCATTGTTATTTGCTAAGTAAAATCAAGCAATAACTTAACTGACCATTTTACTAAACTTCTAATGAGAGAGGTAGTAAAGGCAATATCTAAAGGGATGGGGTTGAAACTCTTCAACCAAAGTTCTACCGATGATGGTAACCCAACCTAAAATCAGATTACTTCTAATTTCAGATTCAATGAGTAAAAATAAGTTACTAAAATTATATGTGAAAAGTTTTCAGTAATAAAATTATATACGATCTTATCCATAATAGGTAAGTGTTGAGTGTTACGAAAGAGGGTTAAGTCTTAGAACTTTTAACGAAATCTAATGTAAAGGACAAGTGTCTTAATAGTAACGAAGACACTGAAAGAATTTCACTTATGTGGACGTAAAGATGGTGTCGTCTCTCATGAGAGTTGGAGTTTCTCTCGGGATCGTTCATGAAATAGAATAAGCACATGACCATTACTTGTGCTAAACAAGATTGTGAGAACTCTAATATGTACAAAAGTGAATATGTGTGTAGTTTCTCCAACTCTGTTATATAGGAACAACTGTTTCAATGCTACAACTAACAGTAATTTCGATAGAGCTTTGAGATACTTATACTAAGTGAATATTCAAATCAAAATATATCTTTCTTTATGCATGCAAGTTGTTTCTATTTTGGCAGATATATATATTTTTGGCAGATATATATTTTTGATAAAAATTATATTTTAAAATCAAGTGGGGGATTGTTGTAGAATATTAATTTTAAATATATTTTAATAAAAAAATTATATAAATAATTATTTAAAGTTATTTTGCAAAAACCCACTTTTTGGTGTTTTGGGAACAGTCCCACATTGGAAAAAGGAAGGAAAACTTTGTGTTTATATGAGAAAGGTGGAGTACCTTTATATTTACTTACTTAGTCCGAGGTGTATCGGACTTGCGTGTTTCAATGCGAAGCACTAGAACACCCGCGTGCGCGCTGGTGCTCGGGCTCAGGCATGGGCACGGGCTCGGTGCAAGGGTTTCCAAACTGTCAGCCATCCTAGCCTATATATACAGTGCCTGGATGGGTTTCTAAACCATTACCACCACACTTAACCACCCTCATACGAATTACTCAGAGAGTATCATTGTACTCCAGTGAGCTAGCTAGCAAGGTTCATCCGAACTTAAGACTGAAGAACAGACCAACAAGGTAGTCTAAAACAGTTCACCTGAACAATTGCTTGAAGAACAGGCTAGTGTTGTGGTCTAATTTTCCTTCTCTTTCTCTAATTTTGGAATTTTTCTTTTACTTATTTCTGCTAGAAATTGTGTACAAGAGTTCCATTAGTGGATCCTCGTATTTACTGAACGCAAATCCACACCAGGCTTGTCGTATCCTAGAAGCTATTTTCTTGAAACCTTTAGCATACTCATCTATTTGAGTAGGGGGAAATAACGCTTAAAGGACAGTGCTCTCATACGTGCTTAAGCCTGTCCTGATTATTTTCGATTTACCTATTTACAAAATATATTATTTCTGTATTATTTTATTAACACATACATCATGGTGGGACCCATAAAACTTGGTGACATCACTATACCATTGAAAGTAAGTGGCATGTGCAATTCATCTTTCTTTACAAGTTTCATATTTGACATGTGCATATAATTTTTAAAACTTTTTATTAACCAGATTGAAATTTATAAAAAATTCTTATATCAAAACCTTTCACGATAGATAATTTATGACCAATCAAATGATTTACGTCGATTCACCATTGACTCGGCTAATTTCAAGCCAACTCAACTCTATTAGGACTTTGTGTTTTCATGGTCGAGTTTAAAATAAGAAGTATGGATAGTATTCTCATGTCTTCGGTTTTGCAAATTAAGATCATGGATTAGTGATCTAAACCTGTCTTCAGTTTTCCAAATTAAGACCATGGATTAATGATCTAAACCTGTCTTCAGTTTTGCAAATTAAGACCATGGATTAGTGATCTAAACCTGTCTTCGGTTTTGCAAATTAATACCATGGATTAGTGATCTAAACCGTTGATTTATATGAGAGAACCCAATGTTGGGGAGACTTTTCAAAAATATCCTCGGGATGAGATGATTCTAAACATTTGATCACCACCACCTCTTGGATGGGTTAAAAATTTTGGTAAAAAAAAAAAACCTAAATTTGCACAATGCTATTCAATGTAGTTCTAAGCTTCTAGGCTCCCCTTTTTAAAAACTTTTTACATATATTATATGATTGGACTAATTAATAGACATTTTAAGCCACTTGTTGCAAGATTATATGATCCAATCAATTTGGATTTTGATCAATTACACATCCAGGGATAGCCATTCTAATGGATGGCCTAGATCATTAAGCACCTTTGTGGGTGGGGTCGGTGATGTCCAAGAAAGTTGACACTCTTGGCTAAGTAAAAAGGTTACTTATAATTCTTCTTAAACCAAACTTGCCTATCTCAAATAAGTTACTTATTCACTGCTGTAAGTAGAAAATGTAACTTATTTGGTGGTATCCAAATGGACCCAGGGAAGGGTAAATAAGTGTTCAGGACGTGCACCGTTGGATGGATCTGTCACTTTAGGGCCCACTGTGATGTATATGCCTTACATCCATGACGTCCATCCATTTTGACAGCTCATTTTAGGTTATGATCCCAAAATTGAAGCAGATGTGAATCTTAGGTGGACCATACCACAGGAAATAGTAGTGATTGAATACCTACCATTAAAAACTTTTTGGGGGCTACAAAAATTTTGGATCAAGCTGACACTTGTGCGGTTCCTTCATCCAGGTCTTTGTGACCTTATCAATGGGTTGGACGGAAAATAAACATTCCAGTGGCCCCCAAGAAGTTTTTAATGGTGGGTATTCAATCACCATTGTTTCCTGTGGTGTGGATCACTAGAGACTTGGATCTGCATCATTTTTTAGGATCCCACCTTAAAATGATCTCTCAAAAATGGATCGACGTCATAGATGTAAGGCACATTTATCACAGTGGGCCCCACAGCAAGGGATCCACACACTTGGTGACAACGAGTTTCAGAATTTCCTCAATTTACTTTGAATTAATGCGTCCCATGTGTACAATTTTTTATTAAGTGTTTATCAACCGTTGTACCATGGTATCAAAAACTTCTTTTTTTTACTCTAAGAAGAAAAAGAAGAGAGAGAAGAGACTAAGCAGCAAACTACAGCCAGCCACGGAGAGACAAGGCTGCTATTGAATACAATGAAGTTTGGCCCGGTGAATAGATTACAGAGGAAATGTGGATAGTCTCTTTTAGTTAGCCACTGGGATTTTTCTTAAACACGTTGTATTAACCAAACACATGTATGCTCGTTTTAAACTTTTATATGCCACATATCATTAATATAGAATTAATCCATGTCTTTGAAACTGCACTAGTATTAAACATTTTTACGAAAAGACGAATGAATAATTCTAATTTTTCCTCCACACTGAAATTCATTTGGTGTATTTTTCTCCTTTCGTTCCATGTAAAGCAGGGACCATGATTGGATGGGTAAATATAAGTTGCTAGTTTGCTATGTGTGCAATCTCCTATCTCATACATATAAACCATCAAATTCTGCCGGAGTATCAAAGCTTTTCTCTTTTAAATTACTTTTTTTTTTTCTTTTACACACACACACGCCCACACACTCACGCCACATGCACACACACCCCACACACGCACACTGTGGGATTTCACCACCATGGGTACTCGAACCCTTGACCCGGTGTTGAAATTCTAAGGAGTCTAGCACCCAAGTAAGAATAAGGACCCTCTTAAATTACTTGAAAGAAGCAGAGAAGACCAATAACGTGGCATCATGTTTGCTACCATAGAAAAAGCCCGCCGGTTTAGGTGATATTTTAAAGCCATTTTATTTAGGGGGTGTTTGGATCATAAGTTACTTTGGACAAGCTACTTATGGCATAAGTAGGTTATCATGGTTTCTACATGTTCTACTAATAAGTGTGTTTGGTAACCAGTAAACTTATCAACCAAAAAGTAAAAAATCATGTTTGGTTTCCAACATCATAAGTAATTATTTCGAGTATGTTTGGTTCCCTTTACATCCATCATCCATCATGTGGGGCCAACCTTTGATGTGGATCATTCATTGTACGGGTTCACTTTCGACTGGGTCATCCATCATACAAGGCCCACCTTGAATGTGGGTCATTCATCATTATGGCCCGACCTTTAATGTGCACCATTCATTATGTGCGACCCACCTTTAATGTTGGTCATCCATCAAGTGGGGCCCACTATTAATGTTATTGTCCATCATGTGGGGCCCACCTTCAATATCCACCGCCCATCATGTGGAGCCCACCTTTGATGTAGACTATCAATCATGTGAGCCCCACCTCTAATGTGGGCCGTCTATCATGCAGGACCCACCTTAGATATTGGCCACTCATCATTAGGGTTGACCTTTGATGTGGACTGTCCATCATGTGAGGCATACCTTGATGTGGATCGTCCATCATATGCGGCCCACCATTATTAATTGCCCATCATGTGGGGCCTACTTTTAATGTTGACTATCCATCATATGGGCCCCACCTTCAATGTGTGTTGCCCATCATGGAGTGCTTACCTTGGATGTGGGTCATTCATCATTAGGGCTGACCTTGATGTGGACTGTCCATCATGTGGGGCCACTTCAGTATGGGTCATCTATCACATGGGGCCTAGCCTCAACGTCCAATACCCATCATGTGAAGCCCACCTTTGATGTGGACCATCCATCATGTAGGCCCCACCTTTGATGTGGACCATCCATCATATCAGCCCCCTTTGGATGTAGGCTTTTTATCATTATGGGCCAACAATCGATGGGGACCATCCATATGTGGGTCCACATTAATATGAGGTCATTCATCATGTGGGGCCCACCTTTTATGTGGACTATACACTATGTGAGCTCCACCTTTGATGCGGACAATCCACCAAGTGGGGCCTCCTTTGATATTGACAGTGAGCGAGGAACTCCTTTGACAAGGATTGTGAGAGAGGTAGAAAAGTCATAAATTAAAAAGCTAAAAAATAATTACTTATTAGGATAAGTAGCTTTTAGTAGATAAGTTATTTTTACCATAATGTTTATCAAACTAACTTAATTACCAAAAATAATAATAATAATAATAATAATAACTTAATTACTTATCATAAATTAAAAAGTAACTTATTCGGTGGTATCCAAACATGTCTCTAGTGTTTGATTGACAAGGATCGAATGGGTGGTGTTGGTGCGTGTTCGAATCTCTATCAATGGCTATTGAGATTACATTTGTTGGTACGCCACGCCTATTTATCTAAAGGGTCTTTCTCTGTCTCTCTCCACTTCCTTGCAAGTGATGGTGCTTTGTACTTTACTTAATGGGCAAATAATATAATTAACTACCATTTAATAGATGCATTAATCTTGAAAGCTATTCTTGTTGCACATTGGCTATAAACCACTGGCATTCAATTCAAGGAACAAAAAAAATCACCTTTAGAGTGAAAATGTCATAAAAAGCACTCATGTTGGAAATTGATATTAGATTTTGCACGGTCGATCAAGCCTATTTGATAGGTTTACATATTTATTCAATGGATTATATTGAGATTTTTTATATTTGAGTTTTTATTAATATAATCACTTCATGATAATGTATGCACATAAACTTCCAAATTGGTCATAATGAGGATATGTGGCTTACATTCGTAGATTAAAGACTTGGTCCACTTCATGTAAACATGCACACCAAAAATATTGCATATTGAGATGTGTGTACGTAGAGATGTACCATCGATTTCCAACCCATGGCTCAGTGGTAACAAAGTGCATTTCAACGCTAAGGTCACGTGGGTTTGGGTGTCCATGTGGTGTGTGAGTCCGTGTAAAAAAATAAAAAAAAGTAGATATGAGATGTACCTCTGCCTTGATTTATAAGATGGTGAGGATGAGGTCTCATATAAATCAGCATAATCAGCTCTATACCAAGTGGGCCACAATTTGTATCAATTAAACAAATCGTCAGAATTCCTAAAGTTTGACATTCTCAACTAGCTAATTAACGGTGATGACAATATCAGGGAACTTTAAATTATATAAGCCTATATATAGTAATGGGGATGGATCATTGGTATTAGATGGATCCCGCATAATGATTGTGTAAACAGCAAACACTTGATCATTTATGATGTGTGAATTGAGCTACAAATGCTGCAAGACCAATTACTTACAGGCGACAAATGCACTCCAATTCAGTCTTGTGTGAGTATGCTTGTACGGTAGTTACTCTTGTGTCTTTATTACTCAGACTATGTGATAAGGTCATGATGAAGTGACACTACTTGGATGTGCATTCTCAAAGCCATTGGCACGTATTCAACTGGGTCAAAATTATGCTAGGAATGTGGCCAATCAAGACTGAGTCATAGAGATGGATTAGAAAAAGATTGTAGATTATCATATCATGGTGATGATGCATAATAGACTTATTTAAGATGACATATCAAAATGGATTGTTAGATTTTATTGTGAACTATTTTTAAAAATATATATATTTATATATTATTATATAAATATTTCAAATGAATTTTGATCAATCTTATTTATAAAGATAAAATCTATTTGATCTCAAAAGTAGATAAATGTATATCACAATCAGTGCATTGATTATTATTTTTTATATATTTATAAATAATCAAACGTGCCCAACCAAGTGTAATTAGATCAACAGTCTATGAAAAGTGGTTAGAAATTGTTAGAATTGTACCCTAGAAATTCAATGTTACCCCTGTTCACAAGTGATATAGATATTATATTGATGCCTTCATAGATCATGATTATCAAGTTTCCTAAATGAACAAATTGATGGCCATTAGCTAATATGTGGGGTACCTAAAGCAAAATACATAGGGTTATAGGAGAGGGATTCTTCTAGTTGTCCTTAGTAACTTGAGATTAGGCACAACAATCATTGACCAAGGAAAAGTTACAGTCCATGAATCTCATTCCCTATCATACTATGACCATCTAGTAGACTATAGGAAAAACCTAAGGTTATTATTATCACTATGATAATGGATATGGCCATCCTGTGCGGGGAGACTAATGATGAGTTAGGATGAAAATTTTCCACTATTAGGCATGACTTGAAGATAGTGTGCCTTCAACCTACCCCATATGGGAATGTGAGTGCACATGGAAAAAAGATCTTGATTTGGACCTATTAGATACTTGCATTAGTAGATCAAGATCAAGTCTCTAGTCTTGGGATTCATTTGCATGAACTATGATCAACTTAATGGTGCATTGGAATCTGATTTATCCTTAACACCTAAGGCCATGTGAGATTTACGTGTGCTAAATGATGTGATGTAGAGTTTAAGCTCTTGTTGTATCACACATGACACAATAATATTTTATGAATCATAGAAGAGACCTATTCCCACATGACACAATAGTATATTGTATGGATGAATGACATGTTGATCTCACCCTGAACGTAAGCCCAAGGATGAAGATGTTGATCACCTTGGATGTGATGGGGGATTGCATTACTGGTATGTTTATTTTCCTTCCACAATAATGGGTTGGTTTTAAGGCGCTGCTCAAATGATACTGAGTTGATTCTATCACTTAGGGATGGATGCCAACATCTATTGTTAGTCTGCTCACACTGGATCCTTATAGGTGAATTATTCCTTACCTTTGAACTAAAGGGAACTTTTTATACCTCATGTTTTGGACATGACTGGAAACAGGATGTCTTAGTCAATGAGAGAAATATATTGATGCAGGACAATTAACCACTTGCTCTAAAAGCTCGAACTGTTAGAGTATGGGGAATTAATCTCTTTATCTCATAGCCCAGGCCCCACATCTCATGGGTTAGGACCTCGGCCGAAACCCCCTCGTGGCTCATGGGCTCCAAATCACATGGGTCACCCACCCCGAGTATGTCCCCGCATCCCATGGGCTACCCCACCTCAGCCCAGTGTGAAATGTGCATTAATCACCCTCAGTGAGGTATCTCGAACACGAGACTTCCCCCGTGGGCCCCAAATCACATGGGTCACCCACCCCGAGTATGTCTCCGAATTCCATAGGCTATTCCACTCAAGCCTAGTGTGAAAATGCCTCTGCATTATATATATATATATATATATATATATATATATATATATATATATATATATATATATATATATATATATATATATATATATATATATATATATATATATTATAATTAACTTGGCTCTAAGCCCATATAAGAAAAAGTTTGTATTAGAATAACCAGACACCTAAATATGAATTTAGATCCACTTGTGTGAATATAGAACTTCTCGTAATGATATATCGAATATTGAATTACTTATGTTAATTTTATGGTAACACTATAAGATTTGGCATGAAATATATTAGTAAATTTCAAGATAATCTAAGTGTGCAAATGCACAAGTCTATTCTCCTAATGGATCATTGATGGGGACATCATGTGCACGTGCATAACCCCTACCCTATGCACGTACTTAAGGAGGAGGAAGGCCCCACTATCGATCTAGATAGACGACGACATTTATGGAAGACCTCTTAGTTAGGGGGTCGTGCTATGGCGCATTGGAGTGGACTCGATCATCATAGGGAGTCCACCATTGGATCTCGTGATCGTGGCCCACTACCCTAGACGATATAGGATTTTGAGTTATGGTATTATCATTTTTAGAAACATCATGAACGGTTTTGATTGCGTTAATTAGTTGTTATTTTTGTTACTTCGTCCTTAAGTAATAGTGTGCGCACATGGTGTGACTTTTGGAGTTTACAATTTTTTTTATAAATAGGCAACCCTATGTAGGTTTTTTTTTAGATTGAAGTTTATGAATAAAATCCTGCATTTTTCTTCTTCTCTAATTCTTTGAGTTGAAGAATCTAATTGGGTGCGAAACCCCCCTTCTTCGAATGACTAACTACCGTGGTGCAAAGCCACAACCATCCCAAATCACCCCCACTTCCTACCATCTCTATCCATCATCTCTCATAGCCATTCAATCCTTAAATTCATCCTTTTTTGCATCCAATCCTTTCTCTACAGCAGGTTTGCAGATTCTGGCCCTCCAGGAGGGCTGAAACTTTGGCAGAGCACCATGCACAACCCGAACATCAGATCAGCATGAAACTTGCTGTGCGAGTGAGCCATCCCTGGCCGACCAAACTCTATGTGGCCAATCGTGATTTCGTAGGCCCCACATACATGCGGGCAGCAGCCCACGCACATGCGTCTGGGCCAGATTGTTGTCCACATGTGTGGACTGTTCAGTTTCTTCTCTCTCTTCGAATCCTCACCTCTCTCGCCTTAAATTTCAAACCCTAATCCCAGATAATCCCCAAATTCCAAGCTTTTTCCACTTTCGTAAACTCTAAACTTTTTTCGAATTGAAACTTAATAAATCTCTTGAATTGGGGAATAATCTTTACAAGAGTGGATGAATCTTACACTCCTTTAGGCATTGTTTGGTTTATCATTTTATTTGATCCATTCCTAAACGAGTGTAGGCTTGGACCCCCATACATTCCCCTGGTTGAATGTTTGATCGTATGTTGGACATGAAATTTTGTGATTTTGATATGATCTATAACTTGAAATCTTGCATATCATACTTGATTTCATGTCTTGCATCAATCACGGAGTTCTTAAGTGAACTTGAGTTTTCAAATGATCATGTCATGATCATGAGTTAAAGCATGTCATATATGTGACAACTATAGGGTTGATGTTGTATACAATTACTACTGATTTATGATTAACTGCACATGTTAGATAGAGGGAGTTACCAATAAAGGAACTTAATGGACTTTAAAAGGACCACTGTGACTCCTTAATCTTCTCGGCTAAGAAGTCTTATTCAATAAGACTGATAAGACTGCTTGAGGAAATTGAGCACATATTAACCTTTGGGCAAGTGGAAGATTGATAGAGTTGTACCCTACAGAAAACTAATATGAACCCTATCCACTGATGATGGTGTTGTAATATTAGTGATCTCAGTCATAGACCATGATGACCAATTGTCCTAGATAAATAGATTGTTTTGCCTTAGTTAAAATGTGGAGGTCCCTAAAACTCACAAAAATATGAGTTATAGAGTAAAGATTCCTTTAATTGTCCTTAGGAACTTGAGATTAAGTATAATGGTTACTGAACAAGAGAGGGTTGTAGTCCATAGATCGTGATTCCCTATTATACCATGACCATTTAGCAGCCTGTAGTTATTTTCATCAGTATGATGATGGATATAGTCATCCTATGTGAAGGGACTAACGATGAGTCAAGATGAAAGGTCTCCACCATCAAGCACGACTTCAAGTCGGTGTGACTTTACCCTTCCCCATATGAGAGTATGAGTATAACATGGATATGGGATCTTGGTTTGGACCTATTGAGTACTTTTATTGGTGGATCAAGGTTAACTCTCTAGTATAGGGGCCATTAGCCTGCACAATGATTCGCTTAAGAGCGAATTAGAATCTAATTTATCCTTTAGACTAAAGGACGTGTGAGGTTCAAAGTCTTGATTATATGTACTTTAGCTCATTTTACAAGGTCGTTGAGTACCCAATGAAAGCATCCACCGAGGTCTGTTTATACTTATATGGGTTAATAAGAGATTCATTGGTTTCCTAGAAACTCATTTATGATGTGAAGCTACAAGATCAAAGGATCATTAAGTGATTTTTCTATCAGGCTCACTGATCAAAGGTTTTAAATGGCTTTGAAAATGTTGTTAACCATTAAACTTTATTTTGACCATTCAAAATGTTTTGATCGCACTTGGTAGTAATTGAAAGTTTCAGATTTGATGGCCTACCCCTTAATGTACATGGGCAATGAGTCTTTGGTGGATAGTCATGGTAGTGGAGGGATTAAATTGGATATGCAAGCATAGATAAGGCAAGATTAAATATCCCATTAAGGTAAGGCATATAAAAAATTATAGCGACGAATTACCATACAAGCGGACCCATATACCTAAACTCCTCCCAATAAATATTTTTTATTCTAGAAGGTAGAGAACTTAAGAAAACCATAGCTTAGAGAGCTTGGACGCCCCTTTGGGTGTTAACCTAAAGAGAGAGAAAGAGTGAGAAAGTATAAGAGAGAAATTCATCTCTCATCACATGTTTCCATATTTGGGGTCCACTTGTGTGTGGATGTACTTCTCGTTAACTCTACACTCGGGCTGACATGTGAGCTCCCTACTCTCCTTCAACTAGGATGGATTGAGGGGAAACTTCCGGTTTTGAAAGATCGTCAACGAGAAGTTCGAGTTCTACATCACACGCATCCAACATTCAGGTAAAAATCTAAAACGTTAATCATAGATTTTGAGTAATAGTCTAAAACTTTTATCATACATTTTGGGTTTTAGATATATGATATTATATATATATATATAAATTTTAGAGTTTTCAAAAAGTTAAATTCATCTGCATTTAAAAAAAAAAAAAAAAACTAATAAAGAATAGGATAAACCGATTCTAATGCACTTGTAAATTTAGTGTTTTGTCATCCCTTAAGGAGGACTATAGTTTAAGAGGTTTCACGCTAAATCTACTTTATTAGAAGATGCAGATTGGATTTTCTTATTAAGAGGAAACATGATAATTTAGTATAGCACTCCACGCCATAACATAAGAAATACTGGAGTTAAATCTCCAACTGGAATTTCTTCAAGATTGAGGCATATAAATATTGGCATGGGGACTTGCCCCTCTCTCTCTCTCTCATAAAGTCAATAGTTTTAAAGAAATCCCTGCCTAGAAATCCTAATCCACCGAATCTAAAGACTTATTTTATGTATAGTGTCCTCTTTTTTTTTCCCTTGTAGTTGAGAATTTATAGTATGTGTAGTGTTCTTTTTTCTTATAGTTGAGAATCAACGTCTTTGTGAGCTTTCCTTTGTCTTCGCATCTATTTCCATGAAGCAAAAAAGGCAATCATGGTTACCCATTTGAGATAATTCTGTTAATGAAAATTACAAATTGGCATATTTTTGACATTTCTGCTTTAAGCTAATATCTGCCAAAACCGTCACAGGTTTTAACAGCGCAAAATAGGTTTTTATGGATGGATGTTTGACAGCTGTTTATTAAATGGCCGGTCCATCATCATCATCATTATCTAAGCTTTATCCCAACTAATTAGGTTCAGTTACATTAATCCTGTCACACTATTCCACTCTACCATAGCCCATATCCCTGGTCAAACCCATATCCCTGGTTAAACCATACCATGTATCATCAATTATTTTATAACTACTTCCACACAGGTTCTTTTGGGCCTCCCTATGTTTTTTTAGAGCCTTTAAATTGAATCAAGCCGTTCCTAACCAATTCAGTTCTTGGTTATGATCGGTCCAGATCGATCTAAATATACATAGTCAGGTATGGTCGTCAGCCGTAACAAACACATGAACATAACAAATACGACCATGTACACTTTGTTTCTTTCTTTCTTTTCCACCATTCATGGAATGGTGGTGAGAGATCCCCATAGATGTGGAATACGTGCACATCAGTCCAGAACGCCCAAATGGTGTCCCCCAGCACCGAGCAATAAGTGCAGAAGAAAAGAAAAGGCACTTCTTACCAGTTAAAAAGGCTACCACCCAGGCACTGCATACTGCATACTGCAAACTTTTAAAATTGCCCTGCCCATGAAGGGGTCCACCAGTTGGTACAGACAGATAGCCACATTTTTCTTAAGTGGGTACACCTGGCCAATGCAGTAGTGCAATGCAACGGAGATGCTTGAGAGCCACAGTAGAAAGTTACTTTGATGGGCCCTCCCCCACAAGAAATTAATTTAATATAATGCAGGAGGCCCATAGCCAATGTATCAGATATTAAACTGATAAAAACTAAACTTGATACAAACCATGTATGCATTACGCAAGCCCCCAATTGATCCAGACCATCAAATTAGTGTGAGCACCTCTTGGATAAGCCTTAGCCAAAGATTACCCATATAAGAAATCTGTAGCTATCCGATTCATTCCCATTTTTGGACAGTCAAGATAATAAGCTCAGAGCAATTGTCCAGTAAAAAGGTCCACCAATTGAATGGTTATAAGCAACCAGCTTTATGTTTAGGAAATTGGCACCCTTGTATGAAAACAATGGGCAATTCAAAAAGAATTGCAAGTAAGGTTGTGGTTTGGCTCGTTGATCTGATGGGCCTATTGTGGGCTCCAAGATGGGACATACTAAACACCTTTGACAAGATGCCTATCCGTAGAAGATTTTAAAAAAATGGTAGCTAGGATCTTCCAATCTGGAAGGTTTTCGGGGACCTGAATAATGGTATGGATAGCAAACTGTTGTATAGTTCCCAAGCTTCAAAACTATGATTTTACAATCCAAAATCAAGTTCTTATAGAGTGATTACATATATTTCCATGAGGAAAGAACTAATTCATCTACGCAAATCAAATCCTAGCCGCAACATTTCAACTCAAATGCAATGCAGAATTCTGTGGATAGGAAGGCTACCATTTGAGAATCATAACCATCGGCTCTCATAAGCTCTCTTTCGTGCCTGCAACTTCAAGGTCTTGTTTCTCGCTTTCGCTGACAGCTGTGGAATTCTCTGCAGTGGATTCAATTGAATCTTCAGCCGGTTTTCTCAATTCCGTCTCAAACTCCTTGGCTGCCTGTAAACCTCAAGACGAAAATCACCTGTGGTGAATATTGGAAAAAAAAAAGAATGTCTAATGACCCACAAAATTAGAAGATCGATGTGTAACACAGCTTGCATATGCCAATACACATCAAAATCAATCAGTAGAACATACTAACTACAACTATTCATAGTAGAGCTTCGCTAAGCCCAGGCGTGAAATAAAGCCCAGCGTCGAACAATAGGTCTGAGATCCAATCCATCCATCAGAAAGTCACCACCATATTGATGCCCTAGCCCATGAATCAGGTTGATACACTGGTCAGGTGGGCCACAGTTCGCAAAACATGTGCACAGCTTTGAAAAACTTTGCTGAATTTTTCTAACCCATCCACCTGTTTCCAATATTGGGGCCCATAAGCTGAGTTGGCAAGATTTATTTTTTGGAAAACATGTAGAATGTCAGACCAACCTGATGGATGGATTCAATCTGGAACATGTGTGGCATGTGCATGAGTTTTATTGCGCATGGCTGTGTGCTTAGCAAATCTCATGCATCGTATATTGTCTACTTCATTTATAACTAAGTACTCAAAAGCTTCTGCAAGGTATTATTGGCCTTAAGAAGCGTACATATTTGCAAGAACTGCCATATATGGAGCCTTTGTTCGTCAGGATCATTGGCAGTATTGCCTCTCTACCAGTGTGGGTAAACGAATAATCCTGGAGCTGAGGACCCAGATTTCATTGAACATAAAAACTAATTTCCAAGGCATGGAATTTTGCAAATTAGCCCATCAGATGAAAGCTAGTTTCCAAGGCTTGGAATTTTTGTGAATTAGCCCGCGAGATAATGTTCGACAAGTCTCCTTTTTATTTATTTTTCCTTTTTGATGATGCTAGGGCATCCCCGCCCCATTTTGAGGCGAGACTATTTCCTGTGGATGCACGCAATCACTCACAAACCATGTGCATCGGGTAATCCCTGCCACCACCTTTCTTGTATGGTTCTTAGAAAGGATTCCAAGGGCTCTTTCACTAGCTTCACAAGCCACCTCCCAGCAACACAGTCCTGTAAAAGACGTGGTTGACACCCCTTCCGTCTCTCAAAATCCCACCTGTGTCACACTAACAGGATTTCCAATAGAAAACCTATCAAAGTGGAATTTTTATACTCCTTCGAAAGGGCCAAGCCATTTGCTCTTAGGGCCTGTTTGTTTTTCAATTTACAATATAAATACGATGTAAATAGGCAATTATTACTTACACTTGTATTTACATTCAACAGCAGCCACTTGATGTTGACAAGTAAGGTTGTTTGGAATGATACTAACCTGGAACTAAGGAATGAAGACTTTTTTTCCACTAAAATCTATGGGGGGCACTGTTATGTATGTGTCTAATCCATGCCATCCATCCATTTTGCCTGCTCATTTTAGTGCGTGAACCCAAAAATGAGGCAGATCCAAAGCTCAAGTGGAGCACACCACAGGAAACCAAGGGGAATTGCGTGCCTACTGTTCAATTCTTCTTGGGGGCCACATAAGTTTTGGATCAAGCAGATATTTGTGTTTTTCCTTCATCCATATCTATGTGACCTTATGAACAGGTTGGATGACAGGTACACATCCCTGTGGGTCCTAGGTTCATTTTAACTTTCAACGGTAGGTGTTCAATCCCCCCTGTTTCCTATGGTGCGGTCCACTTGAGCGTTGGATCTGCCTCATTTTTGGGCTCCTGCCCTAAAATGAGCACGTAGAATGGATGGACAGTGTGGATCAGATACATACATAACGGTGGGCCCCACGGATATTGCAGGCATAATTCCAGTCCAATTTTAATGTATTTACGCCACAGTTTTCAAGGCCTAATTACCCTGTAAATCCCTCCATTCCAATCAAGCGCAAGAAGTAATAATTGCTCATTCACACTCCATTTACAGTGTAAATTGAAAAACAAACAGGCCCAATCTTCTCTCTCCTCAGATCACTATTAATCACAATATCCCATCCCCTAATAATGTTGGAAACCTTGACTCCAAAGAAATTCCAAGTTGATGAGTGACCATTCGATGATGATGCTTCTGGTCCCATTGACAATCTTACAAAACACAAAATAGGAGGACATGGTGAAGGATTCTTTGCCTTTCCATAAAATGCAAAATGCACAACTTCTAAATAGCACTCCCAAAAATCTTCCTACATGTAAAAATGACATTTGTGAGAATATGATGTCTGGTTTTGTCTTTGTTTCTGTTTTTTTTTCTTTTTCTTTTTCTTTTTTGTGCACCTTGAATTTCAAATCTGGGGGCTTTTGTGGTAAATAAGATCACTGATCTGGATTAGGAGTGCAATTTGGGCAGGTTGGATCAGGTTGAAGGTGAACCAGCCTGACCTTACCTCACAAGGACTTGACCCAAATTCCAACTAGAGATGCCCAACCCTATCCCAAACTGACTTCCTATATACTCAACCCTAACCCAACCCAACCTGACCCAGATAAATGTGATTATTCCTAACCCGACCAAACCCAACCAGAATTTCAAACCAGTTTGGAGTTTTCCAGCCCTAACCCAATACCAGGACCCTGACAACCCGACCCAACCTGACTCATGTTTGGGTTGATGCAAACCCAAGTTGCAGCACTAATCTGGATCATCATGAGGGACTGAGCAAACTGACACTTGTTTAGGATCCAGACAGCCCTTCAAATATGCAAATGGTCTGGATACCACATTGTTGACCCCACATGGAATTTGGGCCCTGAGAAAGAGTACACTTGCCAAGGATAAGGAACTAACAATTCTCACCTCTGATGGCCGTATGAGGGTAGCTCGAAGTGAAGGTAGCTCAAAGTGGCAATATGCTTGATACTCGATGCAGTGTTTTAAACTGTGCAGAAGGGATGGAGTAGCTGTCTGAGAGGCTCATTACAGATGGCTTAAAGTGACAACATAGTTATTTTGATGCAGCATTCTAAGTGAACATTTCACTCCAAAACTAAGGTAACCAAATGAATAAAAGAAACTTCCATTGCTCTCAAAGAACCATCTTAATGTTTCTCCATTGGAATTCAGGACTAGATAGAAAAACCAAGAGGACAACCGGAACCATTTCAACCAGAATCAACCGAATCATAATGCCTACCATGAACAAAGGAAAGGAAAAATGAAAGCCTTGGTCCTAAACGAAATGTTGCATTTGTTTCTTGAACGACAAAAACAGGTTGCAAACCCTAGTCTATGGATGCATATACTAAATTAGCAATCCACTGACAAGGTTGCTCAACCTGATTGAGATAATATGAAACAGTACTCTGTGAGGAACTTCATAAACAGAACAGAACTTTTCAGAAAGAGAACTGTCATGTGTGGATTGATAAATTAACAATCCCCATTGGGAACTGTCAAGTGACAACATGATGGAGTTGGCATATTGGCAATTGTGAATCCCAAAAGAAGAATTCAAATGGTAAAACTAGAGGTTGTAAGCATGTCAACAAAAGATATTAGGCAAAGCAATCCTGGGTAGGGGTGCAACTCTGGTAGATCTGGTTGGGTTGGTGGTCAACCCAAGGTATTGAATACTTAACTCTAAGACAATTCGAGTTGGATTAGGCTAGGGTTGGGTTAACACCTGCAACTAGCAAAATAACACATGAAATCCAACATTTAACCATCAAATGACACCATTAACTACTGAAATAATACAAGCTAAATAAAGTCTACAATCACCATTCATTAGACTACTCGGCATGTGAGCCTCAGCACAGTTCCAATCATGAACCCTATTTTCCATGCATGGATGGACCCAATCATGAACCCCATAAAGCATACAGTCCACAACATCACTAGTTCAAATCACAAACCCTATTTCCCATGCAGGTGATGATTTTACATATATATCATGTACGTTAGCGATAAATCATATGTATATGTACTGCATATAAGGTTGGGTTCAGGTTGCCCAAGGCCTAAATGGAAGCCCATGCCAACCTAGGGTCGGGTTATGGATTTTCAACCCAACCTCATTGCAATTGGACCCCACCCGATCTAAAGTTGAGGTGGGCCAATCAAGTTCAGGTTGACCCGACACTTATTACATTCTAATCCTGGGGGAGTACGAGGGGAGGATTGCAAGACAAGAGCCCATCTTCTACAGTTGTGGCTTTCCATCAATGTATAGGTTCGTAGGGCACCTCTGGAATCAAGAGAAAGGATTATGATTTTGAGGGGGATATGCATTTGATAAAACCATGCATATGTACATGCCAAACATGTCTATAATAATTATAGAAAACACCCCGATCAAGTAGAGTTATCAAAAGTAGGAAGCATACTTGATTTATGTGAGCATAGAATAGACAAAAGGATGTGGTCTGAAGCATGGATTTGAATGTCAGAATTGCATCAGCCATCGTATCTGTATCGGCACGATACAATATGCGATATGGGTCCATATTGGCCCAGCTTAAAAACAATACCATATCAGCTCGATACTGCTCATATCGCCACCAATACGTTGTATCGTGTATCGGTCATACTGATATGGGCATTTTTTATTTTTTATTTTTATTTTAAAAAAAAAAAGGCAAACAATGCAATTTGACACGTTTCCCCCTCTTTTTACTTATCCTTCTAATTTCTTTAGCTCAGTGATAGTTCTATGCCATTTCGACCAGATCTACAACTGTTTTGAAGATCACATCAAGATTTTTGGGCTCCAATTGAAGGATCAAACGCTGGTTGACCAATTTGGGGGAATTTAAAATAAAAATAAAAACTAATTTTTTGTTCTTGCTGTAATCATGACAAATCAAGGCCTTAACCCGAATCGATCAAATCATGTTTGAATTGTGTTAGATTTGGAGATTTTTGCATTTTTTATTTTTTCAATTTACCTTGGCATTTTGTGAAAATTTCAGGATTTTTTAATCTTTTTAAACGAATTGTTGTAATGATGCATCAAGAGTGTTTTGACACTACAGATCTACATATTAGACAAGTGTGTAAGAAAAATCAATCAGGAAATTAAACCAAGGGTGCGTTTGGCTGCACCAAATAGCCTGAAATTCATAATATTTCATTATCAATGAATCTAATTTAGTCCGCAATATCATGATATTTGGTGCAACCAAACGCACTACAAAACACAAAAAACCCCGCAGAACCCTCCAAATTTATCAAAGAATGCCATAAAACAACATTTAAAAAATAAATAAATAAATAAAAAAAAATGCTGAAAATCACATCTCAGAGAGATTTCACCATAAAATAATTCAAACAAAAGAATCTATTTTCTTTTTACCTGAAAGGGAAAGTAATCCATTTAAATTAAACCCAAGATAATGAAAAAAAGAAAAAAGAAATCAGATAAAGAAAGGAAGGAAAAGAAAAACCCACCTGTTGGAAGCCCTTGAAGGTTTTTCCGATACTCCGACCGACTTCGGGCAATTTCTTCGGCCCGAAGACGAGGACGACAGCGCCCGCAATGACAGCGATCTCGGGAACGCCGAGCCCGAACATGCAGCGGCAGTGGAGGCCCTTATGGGCTCTGCTTCTGTCCAAGACCAAGCTATTGTTCTGCTTCCTGAAGAAATCTCTTCTGCCATGGCTGAAGAAAATGGAATTGTAGGAAGAAAGGGAAGAAGAAGATCGATGATGAAGTGGTGGAGTCTTTGGAAGCAAAAGAGATGTTGAAGAGATCGACATTTCCCTCTCTTTTGTTTCCGTGACTTTTTCCTTCTTCTATCTTCTCTAGGGCAGATTTCTCATTCCAGCAACGATTAGACAACGATGCTGAAGTTATTTGATACTCTGGCAGAGCGTTATGATGATACACCCGCACTTGCATTTGGGGTCGCCGCGTGCTACCCTCGTAGCCACGGTGGTACCACGCAGATGTGGGCCTACATGATGCGTGGACTATGTTTAAACCGTCCATCAGATGCCTCAGCACATGTTCCCACCTGATACCGAAGATCAGGCTGATCAGTTAAACACCTGGGCCACACCATGGGGTGCAAGTTATGAGGGAATTCCCACCCTTGATTTTCTTAGAGGTCCCACCATCTTCTGTATATAGAATCTATGCTGTTCCAACCCTTCGTCTGTCCTGGATGAAGGTCAGGTAAAAGCTTAGGCTGTCTTGCAACTTAGATGGTCCCCTGTGCAAAATTAAGGGTTGGAGAACTCTCTCATATTGTTCCACTGTATCGTGGCTCACCTGATCGACGGACTAGGCTGATTTTCGGCAAATGAAAGTAATATGAGGTGACGCGTCTTTCGGATGGATTAGATTCCATGCATACACCACGTGGAGCCCACATCTGCTCGGTCCCACTGTAGATAGGTTATAAAACTGAAATGGTATTGACATCGTGACTGTAATGTCTGATTTGTTCGAAGTTTCTGCTTGAATACAAACCGTTGATTACTTTTCCTGTTATCGTCCATTAGATATCGACCCATCTAAGTAGTTAAGGCCTAGCTACAATATAATTGTCTTTTTACAAGCTATTTTAGGTTGGATCGACCATGTAACCATGGCACATGTAATTTTCTGAGCGCATGTGTAGCAGACATCGCACTCTGCCAGAGTATCGAAGTTTTTCTCATTGATGGTAAGAAGGACGTAACCATGGCACTGAAAACGTGAATCACATGCAGAAAATGACTTGAAGAACTGTGGGGCCCACTGAATTGGGAAGGCCTTGGTAGGTGAGACGACACAGTAGAACCGCTAGTTCAGTAGATACATCATACATCTCTCCACCACAGATATGGCAGTGGAATCCGTCAATCAGGACCATCCATCTACTAGTTGTTCCTGGTAAGGATGGTTCATGATCAGAAAAACGGTACCTAACATGATCCTAACCACGTGATCAACGGACCAGAATCCTTTATGGCATCGATTTTGTCACCAAGTAAAACACCCAAACTCTGTGGTCCAACATACACACTTTACGTGTAAAATCCACTCCATACATCAGGTTCCATCCACCATTCTAGGCTCTTGTGAAAAAATTCGTCTAGATCTACAACTGAGGTGGGGCACACTACGTGGAACGGTAGGGATGGAAAACACACCTTAGGTTTGCGTGTGGGACATCCATCATGCGTATCTTTCATCAAATACCGTTAATCAGGTGAAAATCACTAGGATGAAATGCATATATAAAAATTATCTTGATCCAAAACTCAAACGGGCCACAGCGCGTGAACTTATATGTTTTGTAAAAACAATTTGCATTGTTCCCATGGTGTGGTCCACTGGAGTCTTTTTGTAACTAATATTTTGTAAGTACGGTTCGAATAAGGTTCATTGCCTGATGGACGGAATAGATTTATGTAAAAACATAGTGGACTCCACAAAGCTTGGGTGTTCTATGCGGCCGAATAAAACAGGTGTTTCCGACAATCATGTCCGTGATCGACGACCTTGAAAGCAAAAAATAGATAAATGGTTAATGGTCAATATTAAGTGCAGACAAGCGCAGTAAAATATACCCACCCAGCAGTGTCTTATTATTGGTGTCAGGTTCACTACCCAAGGACCACCCACGGCCAGATAGATGGATGGCTAGGATTAAGAGGTCCACCTGTACATATGGAGAGATGAAATGTCATTTCTCACAGGAAAAGAAAGGGCACTCGTGTGAGATGGGAGCGGCTCATCAGCCTCTCTGCTGACCTAGGTGCGAGTTCCTAAAAATAAAAGGGCCACGTGCGTACAAAATAAACGGCTTAGAAGGACTTAGCCTAAAGGACAGCCTGATTAGTGGATAATCTCTCACACGTGTTAATCGTGTATACTTATGAGGTGAGGTGCACCTTCGTTACTATCTAGCATAGTGTATATATATAGAGAGAGAGAGAGAGAATAGTGCCCACGCTAATTGGGCAATTCAACGGTATTAAATAGTATAAAATCCTCTTTCAATGTGAGCCTCACATAAGTGTCGTGAAAATTATGTGTTATAGATTTAGTTCGTTCATCAAATAAAGTTCATTAATTAAATTTTATCTACTAAAAATTAGTAAATAAATATCATCATTTTACATCACACATGTAAGTTTAATATTAACTGTTAAGACAGATTTTTAATAAACTAATTTTTTTTAAGAATATCATATTATTGATCACAAAAAAAAAAAAAAAAAAGTTTTACTAACTTATAAGGGACCTTACCTAATTAATAGATTGAATTTCTTACATATGTGGCACTTCATCCAAATACATCACACATGTACAAATTTTTTAGTCATTATATTCTCTTTCCAAAGAATCATCTTCCTCTTTTCTCTCTTTTCATTGAATACATAAAGTCTATTAATTAAATTTTATCTACTAAAAATTAGTAAATAAATATCATCTTTTTAGCCACACATGTAAGTTCAATATTAACCGTTAAGATAGATTTTTAATAAACTAATTTTTTTTAAGAATATCATATTATTAATCACAAAAAAAAAAAAAAGTCTTTACTAGCTTATAATCTTTTTTTACTAGCTTATAAGGGACCTTACCTAATTAATAGATTGAATTTCTTACATATGTAGCACTTCATCCAAATACATCACACATGTACAAATTTTTTAGTCATTACATTCTCTTTCCAAAGAATCATCTTCCTCTTTTCTCCCTTTTCATTGAATACATCTCTCATTTAATGTTATCTCTACACACTAGAAAAATGAAAACGAATAGAGTTCTCTTCGAAGTAGAGAGGGCTCTATGAGGCTCATCATGATGTATATGTGTTTTATCCACGCTGACCATACATTTTGCTACATAAATTTAGAGTATGAAGCTAAAAATAAGGCATATTCAAGGCTTAAGTGGATCACACAATGGGGATTGAACACCTACCATTAAAAACTTCTTGAGAGCCAAAAGTTTTGGATCAAGTTGATATTTGTGTTTTTCTTTCATCTAGGTCTGTGTGACTTTGTGAATAGGTAATATGGCAAATAAACATCATGCTCAGCCCTAGGAAGATTGGTATCATTGTCACAACTGCTTTTTGTGATGTGGTACAATTGAATTTTGGAATATTGACTAAATTTTGGGCTCATGCACTCAAATAATTTAAGAAAATAGATGAACAGTGGATATAACAAATGTATCATGGTTGGCCCAAAGAATTTGCCATGTCAACACAGCACCAGCCTGGGTTGCTGTGTCATTGCCCAATCCGAGTCAGTTTGTAACTTGGGTGTTGGTTTGTAACCGGGGTCACATGTTAGTGGGTGTTTTACAGACAGTGGACCATGTTCATGTATATGTTGTATATCAAGGACGTCCATTAGTTTTTCCAGATCAATTTATGGTATGATCTCAAAAATGAAGTAGATCCAAATCTCAAGTGGACCACACCACGGGAAACTATGGTGATTAATCATTAAAAACTTTGTGGGGGCTATAAAAGTTTTGGATCAAGCTAGTACTTGTATTTTCCCTTTATCTAAGTCTCTTTGAACTTATAAACCAGTTGGATAGTATTACGAAAATAATCACTGCAGAAGATCATGACAAATCAAGTGTAACTGCACCTTCATTCACGGCCCCAAAATTATTTACTTTCCATGTATATCTTATTAATACATTTCCTTGTTTATAGTTTCCTGTAAATCCGATTCTATAGACATTCAACAACTGTAAACAAATCTTCAAAATTGTACAGTTACTGATATAAATATACATTATCTCTCGCTACATTCGACACGAGAGTTTTCAGCATTCTTGTTTACCTTTTATAGTATCAAAGCCTAACATAACCTCCGTTTCTTTCCCGCTCCACCAATATGTCATCATCTCCTTCGAACTCGGTTACTCCCATAAACATCCATAGTCTCGTCACAGTTAAGCTCACCAAGGACAATTACCTTCTCTGGAAAACTCAGATCATCCCCTACCTATGTGGTCAATGCCTGTTTGGGTTCTTTGATGGAACCATCTCTAGTCCTAGCCCCACCATTCCCAATCCTGAAGTAACAACCACCCAAACCGCTCCTACTAAAATACCAAATTCCAAATACAGTACCTGGTATGATCAAGATCAGGTTGTTCTAAGTGCCCTAGTTTCCTCCTTATCCGAGAATATCCTAGCACAAATGGTCGGCCTCATAACTTCAAGAGAAGTCCGGGTCGCCCTTGAGAGAATGTTCGCCTCTCACTCTTCCGCTCGCAACATACAGACTCGACAATTTTTGGCCTCCACCAAGAAAGGTAACTTGTCAATTTTTATTACTTTCAAAAAATGAAATCATTCTCAGACAACTTGGCTGCCATCGGACAGCCCCTTCAAAACCATGAATTTATAGCTTACCTTCTTGGTGGTCTCGATACTTCTTATGATGCTATTGTCACGTCCATTTCCACTCAAATTGACAAAATGACTTCAGAAGATATGTTTAACCATCTTCTTCCGTTTGAGTTACGCCTTGAGCAGCAACAAACTGTCGTTGACACCTCTGTTGGCTCAATGAACGTGGCCACATGGAAGGACTCCAGGTCGTGCGATGGAAAACATCCACAACAACAACGCTCTTCTCAAAACCAATCTTATGGTTTCAACTCTATCAACAGAGGAAGGGGACGTGGAAATAGAGGAAGAGGTGGTCCGCCTCAAAACTACTCCTCTAACCTGAGACCACAATGCCAAGTCTGTAGAAGAAATGGTCACACAACCATCCAATGTTATTACAGGTTCGATCATGCCTACCAAGGCACTCCTCCTAATATGGCGGCTTATGTGGCATCTCCCTCACTACAACATGATACCAACTGGTATCCAGATACTAGCTCAACAAACCATCTCACCAACGACTTCTACAACTTGACCGTGCAATCAGAACCTTATCCTGGCAACGACCAAATTCATGCCGGCAATGGGGCATGTTTAGCTATAAAAAACATTGGTTCCACTACCCTTTCAACCCCAACAAGTTCCTTTATTTTAAATAAGTTGTTGCATGTACCTCAGATTAAGAAGAATTTGATTTCTATGAGCCATTTTACAAGTGATAATAGTGTTTTTCATGAATTTCACTCTTCTTCCTTTTTAGTGAAGGACGAGGCAACAGGGAGAGTTCTTCTGCGCGGTAAACCTAAAGACGGCCTCTACCTTTTTCCAACCTCCATGTCACCAACAAACCATCCTCAAACATACCTATCTCAACGGGTGCCTCTTGATGTCTGGCATTGTTGAATGGGACATCCTTCCTATCAAATTGTCTGTCATCTTGTTTCTAAGTTCTCTTTACCTACTTCGTCTAATAAAATTTTGGGTGTGTGTACGGCTTGTCAACAAAGAAAGAGCCATCATCTTCCTTTTTCTAGTTCTCAATCAATTTCTAATCATCCTCTTGAATTAATTTTCTCAGATGTTTGGGGTCCTTCTCATATTATGTCAACCAATGGAAATAAATACTATATTTCGTTTGTTGATCATTTTAGCAAATTTACATATATAGTTATTTCCAATCCCAAGCAAATCTAATGTCATTTAAATTTTTTGCTCATTTCAAAACCTTGTTGAACACCAATTTAATTGTAAGATTAAATCTGTGCAACCTGATTAGGGTGGAGAGTATTGCTCTCTGCACACCTATTTTGTAAATATTGGCATTCAACATCGAATCACATGCCCCCATGCGTCCCAACAAAATGGGTCCGTTGAACGAAAACACCATCACATCGTTGAAACGGGCCTCTTACTTTTATCCTATATGACCCGTATCCTGGCCCGTACCGTTCCGTAGGCTTCAGCGGTCCTCCCGGTAAAATTTCAGTGACCCGTAATCTGTTATTAGCATTTACACATGATCCTGAGTCGTGTCTCGTATATCAGAGTCAGCTCGTGTAACATCCCGAAAATCGGGGGGTCGAGCAAAAACCCAACTCTCGAATTTCAAAATGTTATTTATGCAACATAAATATGTATGATTGAATGTTGTCTGTGATAACACATTAAACATGAGTGAGATTAAGCTAGAACAGCATATCATACTCCAGAGACGGTTAAATTAACAAGCGGAAGACTGTGATAGTATGCATAACATATATAAACTGTTGTATGCCTCCAGAGTGTGGATATGTTACCAGGTTATATACATACATGTATACTCCAAAAGTAGACAAAACGAATATACATGAGTGCGCTAAAAATATAAAATGACAAGTGTCAAAGTATCTAATCAACCTCCCTGTAATCCCGTCAATCAAAACACGCACATAGGAGGAATCCTCCTCATCATCATCAAATCCAGCTCCGCCTCACAGGCCGCGCCATCATCTACAATCACAAAAAGGTCTGGTGGGTGTCCAGGAACACCGTCCCGTAACGTGGGAGTGAGTAGCTAACTCAGTGGAATAATAGAGCAAAGATTAACATGTTATCAAATCAATCATGCGATAATAGTAAAGCAGTAATTCAAACATTTCTAATACTGTTGTTAATGCAATTATGACATGACGTGATGTATGCCCTCACCGACGATCACCCTCATGCGGCAACATCTTACGACCGCGGCATGCCACACTCCCTAGAGTGCTCCACATCTTCCAGGCACATGCAATGCTATGGTGATATGAATTCCAAGTTGTTATTAGTCCATTCAAACAGCAGGATTGGGAAACTAAGGTACTTCCCTTGTATCAATCCCAACACAGATCCTGTCTAGGGTCGTCACTCCTAGTAATCTCATACGATGTATATTTTGTAGGTCGCTGCAAGGGCTGTCAGGGCTGGAAGTCTCATAATAATAAATAGAAATTTTTCCTGATCCGAGGGTGTAATCTGGATGAATTCTGACGGTCAGAACGCTTAATACTGACGTGTCAAGTCGTGTGCCAGATTTGAATTTGAAATTCCAATTCTGTCCCTATTCGCGGTCTCTTCAGTCCCGGCTCAATGAAATAGTCTGTGATTATCGGTTTGACTTGATTTTCGAAATGATTGTCAAGTCCAGCTGGGCGGTTCTAACGGTCTAAGATAGGAAGTAACGGACTTTCGACGCACGGTCTAAATCCAATACAAGAATTCAAAGTGGTCCAGAGAACAAACCCGCTTAGAGTTTGATCCGAGGTTATAGAGTATTATAGAGTCATACGTTCTACTCGATTTGGGTCTTTTAGAACGTATTTAAAGTAATCAGGGACTGTTTCCCAGCTACTCCAGCGTTGCGCTAGCTAACTTACGCTAAATTTCCATAGGAATTAATTCTAAGTGGTTTCTTTGGCTATGAAATTGGGTTCTGAGCGATTTTTCAGGTGTTTTAGTTGACCCATTGCCTAAGGACGTCAAATCCCAGATTGGCCAAAATCCAGGGTGTTACAATCTACCCCCCTTAAAACACAATGTCGTCCCCGACATTGGCGAAGGGCAAGGAGTACTTTCTCTAAGGAAGGTTCAAATCCTATTTAATAACCTAATCGTATGTATATCCGAACTCAAAGGTTTCGATCTTGGGCCAGTGAGAAAGAGGCCAACCACTCTTCCGCTGCGCCAGTCTGATCAAACGGTAGCGTTGACTAACCTAACTGGATTGGACTCAATACGTTCTACCCCCCTTAAAACTTAGTTTTACTTAAGGTTGAAGAATCTTAGCATCGATCCGTATATCAGAATGAGGCGCAACTTAGGAGCTATCCTTGACCTAAAATGGAAACAACCTTTCTCTACATGATTTTCCTTGCTAATGATGCGTTCTATGGCATTGGTACTTATTATCATAGAGATGAGCCTAATCTCTATTGTGGTTAAGTTCAGGGGCAGGTATGAGTTGGTGGCAAGATGTCGAATTCTCTACTGGCTTTAAGTCCTTAACATTTATCAAGGGCAAAGCAATAACTTGTGGTTGTAGGTGGTCGAGCCAACACGGAAGAAAAGTTGTGTAGTGGGTCTGAGCCGGATACATAGATTTTCTGTCTAGCTAGAACAGAAGATTTATTGTATCAATTCTTAATCCGAGTCGATGCCGATCGTCTGCTTGATCAGAGCATTGGATTTATTGGTAACTACTAGGATTAAGAAGTCGATTCAAACCGCGAATACATCGCTTGCATGTAGTTCCTTTATTCCGCATTCCCGAATGCAATAAGCCCTTGGGGAAGGTAATTCTAAGGGGCGTGTTAGTACATTCTAAGTTCAATCTGAGGGAGTTATAAATGTTCCCTGAGAGTGTATGGTTCCTTCCTATAGGCAACAACAGAAGTCTATAAGCCATAAAGGGATCTACCAAAGGAAGGGAGTCCCATTCCAACCAAATCTAACCTACTATCCCTTAGCATATTTAGGCCTTACACTGCCTAAGTCAACTAGTAGCCTAGTCTGTAACTCAGTAGTTATAATCCAAAGCCTAAGTTTATACGTTAAATGGTTTCATACCATTTCTACTACAGGGAGTTGTTCTATCGCTTAGGGTCAAGATTGTCTAAATGGAATTGGATTTCTTATGTCGTCAAACCCTTCAAGTCTAGGAGTTTTAACACTAGGACCAAAATGCCCAAGGGCCTATATGCCCAGTAGCATTAAGTTGTATTAAATGGAACCGCGTTCCTAGTCCCATAGCGGGATCGGAAGAGGCATGCTTGGTAGGAGGGTGGGTTGGGATAAAAATTAATTTGCAGGCTGAATTCCGGGAGTTACCATACTCCCAACCTAGGGACAATACCTTACAGCGAAATGAAACGGCATGCATTCCATTCAACAAAATTCGGCTATATTAAGCCCAAACCACAACACAAACACATTTTCTACCTAACAACACAAAACACAGAAATTTCAAAACAGTAATCAAACAAGCGAATAACGTGGAGAAATGGGATAGGTAAGCAGGTTTCCACGAGTCTGAGGGTCAAATAAAAGGGACATGAGAGAGAGGACGATGGAAAGTGAGGAAAAGGCTGAAACAGCCTTAACAATAGCCATGGAAGGATGAGGAAATGCAGGGAAATGGTTGCCCAAATGGACAGAACGAAATCTAGGCATTATAGAGGGATGCTTCAAGCTCCCCTAGGATGTATTTTTAGAAAGAAATGAAAATGAAAAAGGGGAATGGAGCACCTCACGAATTCAGCTCGATTTGGAGGTTTTAGGAGCTCCAACGGACAAAACCTTCAAGAGGGAGGGCTGCCAACTTCAAAGGAATGATGGAGGGTGGTCGTTTTTGGCAGGGAATGGATCTAGGGGTGGTTTGGAACCACAGTTTTGGATTAGGGCAGCAAGAAAATGAAAATGGGGCTAGGGAAGGGGACTTTTGTGAAGGAAGTATATCTTTTAGGAAGTTTCAAGGTACGGACCACATACCAGGGGACTACCCTAGCCCCCAAACTCCTTCAGCCCAAAGATCAGGCCCATTCGAAGAGTTTGACCGGCGATGCATCGCCGAATCGGCGATGGCATCGCCGGTGAAGTTGCAAATTGGCCACTTAGGCCATATGGGATGGGTTCCCCTTTCCCTAAGGATTCCAAAAAGGTATGGTTCACACTTTGGTTCATTGTAGATTGCCCTAGGGAGGCCAAAACATTTGTAACATCCATTCGAGGCTTTTCGGGGCCAATCTTCAATCCCGAATACAAAACCCTATCATGCAGCATATGATTTTGGGGTAGAAGGATCTAGTACATCCATCTAGCCCATTAGTTGCTAAAGAAAGTGAATTTAGAATGGCCTTATGACCATTTTTCATGAAATTTTACTATTCACTGTAAAATTTTGTGAAAGTAGGATTTTATGTTATTTTCACATTAGGATTGGTGCCTAACATGAAATGGATAAGGAATAATTGAATATTGTGGTGGTGAGAGGAAGAATTTCGAAGATTTTCGGTGAAACGGGATTTTTTTAAGCCCTGACGATTGAATACAGGGGTCGTGGTTGTCCCACGGCCCAAGGATTCACATTAACGGATTTAGAATCATTCAAAGAACAGCTCAACCCACTTACCTACAACCTAGGAGCTATTCGGGTTGCTTTACGCGACCCTAGGTGTGATACGGAATCGATCACGCGATCGAAATGAATAGACTTCGCCTATTGGCGAATCTGGGATCCTATGAGTGTTTCTAGACCCTTCTCGTACCCACCTAAGTCAAAGGAAGCGACAGCGTAGGTCGCGTGACCATAACCCAGGCCCGGTTTAATCCAAATCATGCTCTGATACCATCTGTAACATCCCGAAAATCGGGGGGTCGAGCAAAAACCCAACTCCCGAGTTCCAAAATGTTATTCATGCAACATAAATATGTATGATTGAATGTTGTCTGTGATAACACATTAAACATGAGTGAGATTAAGCTAGAACAGCATATCATACTCCAGAGACGGTTAAATTAACAAGCGGAAGACTGTGATAGTATGCATAACATATATAAACTGTTGTATGCCTCCAGAGTGTGGATATGTTACCAGGTTATATACATACATGTATACTCCAAAAGTAGACAAAATGAATATACATGAGTGCGCTAAAAATATAAAATGACAAGTGTCAAAGTATCTAATCAACCTCCCTGTAATCCCGTCAATCAGAACACGCACATAGGAGGAATCCTCCTCATCATCATCAAATCCAGCTCCGCCTCACAGGCCGCGCCATCATCTGCAATCACAAAAAGGTCTGGTGGGTGTCCAGGAACACCGTCCCGTAACGTGGGAGTGAGTAGCTAACTCAGTGAAATAATAGAGCAAAGATTAACATGTTATCAAATGAATCATGCGATAATAGTAAAGCAGTAATTCAAACATTCCTAATACTGTTGTTAATGCAATTATGACATGACGTGATGTATGCCCTCACCGACGATCACCCTCATGCGGCAACATCTTACGACCGCGGCATGCCACACTCCCTAGAGTGCTCTACATCTTTCAGGCACATGCAATGCTATGGTGATATGAATTCCAAGTTGTTATTAGTCCATTCAAACAGCAGGATTGGGAAACTAAGGTACTTCCCTTGTATCAATCCCAACACAGATCCTGTCTAGGGTCGTCACTCCTAGTAATCTCATACGATGTATATTTTTTAGGTCGCTGCAAGGGCTGTCAGGGCTGTTGCACGCACTCGTTGCTCCGCTCTCCCATCACCTTATCAATACAGGCCTACTGTACTCTACTGCTACTGAAGGGTCGTCGCCTCCCGTAGACTCAGAATACGCTCGCGGTCACTACAAAGGACTCGTCGCCTGATCAGTGTAGGCCGACAGCTAGAATATAGTGTCTCATACCACCATAATCTACTCACGAGTCTAGGTGCTCACTGGTCACTACGGGGAGGTTTATGGCCCCAGCGTAGGCCGACAGCTCGACCACGGTGTCCCATACCACCATGCCCGGCTCATGGGTCTTTATGGATCAAGGTACCATGGTTAACAGGGTTTACAATGGTAAGTTCAGTACCCTAGGTTCAAGCAGTTATGACTCATACAAGGTGAACACACATCGGCCAGTCGGGTTACTTGACGGGCTCGACTAGCGCGATCGCATCTCAAGTCGAACGACATGAAGTGCGTAAAACACTTCGCGTGGCCTAACCACTGCCGTCAACTCCAAACACGACTCGCGTTCATCGACGCGTCGTTCGTGGCGAAGATAAGCTAACCACGAATTCGCTCGGTTACCGACTGCCTGGACTAGGCATAGTCCCAAACAATCATAGAATCACATCAGCAGTTGTGTAAGGGTAATGAAAATGAAATACAACCATGAGAGCATGTTAACACATGTTATTACATACAACTTAAGCGAATCATCGTACACATGTCTTTCACACATATAATGAAATTAAGCATGTCGCCAACATATAGGAAATCCTCTCCATCAACATATTAATTGAGAATTCAATCTCAAAGTAACTCATAAGGAAATCATCAAGCACATGTTATAACATACAGCTTAAGCGAATCGTCAAGCACATGCATTTCATTCATATCATGAAATCATGCATATGGCTAACATGTAGGAAACCATTCACACCAGCATATTAATTGAGAAATCAATCTCAAACTAATTCATAACACCATTTAATTCAATACATACTAATACAAGCATTTATACAAACACATACACTACACACTTAAGTCTACATATAGTATGTCGACCCGAAGTGCGCATTTAGGCGAATCTCTTCGCCAAACTAATTATGCACGTATTCCTAACATCCTAATGCGACAACATATCATGTCAATCACATCAGCAAAATATGAATGAAATCTATACTTCCTACAAATGACTAAAATGCCCTAAATCTCATATTCTTTGTTAGTTTACGAAACAAGAAACGGACAGCATGTTGTACATGTCAAACGGCGTTGCCGTCAAGAATCTACTATTAAACGACATTGAAAGCTTTGGAAACAGTCAATCAAAGCGTCTAAAATCCGCACCTTTTCCCTTATAGGTGAAGTGATTCGAACGGAGCGTATACGCTTCGTCGACGGCGACTAAGGAACCTGATTTACGAGATTTATCAACTAACAAACTATGGAACTAAAGAAGCATCAAATCAGCAACTTTCTAGGGCGTTTTCTTACCTGCAAATGCGGAGAAATCACCGGCAAAGTGATTGGAATACGCCGCTTAAGCACGTGCAGCAGCAGCAGGAAAAACTCTCCCACCTTCTCTCACAAACTCTCACCTTTTCTCTCTCCCAATCTAGGGTTTTTGCAAATTCGGATGGGAGAGAGGAGTGAGGGTTTCAAGCCCTTTTATAAGCCCAAACTTGCCCGAAATAGACTCGGGAACAAGTTTCACTTGAGGGGTAACCAAATCGAGGCTGTTTCGGTCCAAAAGATGCTTTCTGGTGGTCCCCTGGTCGAATGCGATCGGACTTAAGCTCATGCGTACCAGATCTAGCGCGCATTAAGTTTTCAGTCCGGCAGGGTTCGTAGATCGCACGTGGCGGACCAGTTTCAGTTCAGCGGTCACCGCACGTAGATCAGGGCTGGAAGTCTCATAATAATAAATAGAAATTTTTTCTGATCCGAGGGTGTAATCTGGATGAATTCTGACGGTCAGAACGCTTAATACTGACGTGTCAAGTCGTGTGCCAGATTTGAATTTGAAATTCCAATTCTGTCCCTATTCACGGTCTCTTCAGTCCGGGCTCAATGAAATAGTCTGTGATTATCAGTTTGACTTGATTTTCGAAATGATTGTCAAGTCCAGCTGGGCGGTTCTAACGGTCTAAGATAAGAAGTAACGGACTTTCGACGCGCGGTCTAAATCCAATATAAGATTTCAAAGTGGTCCAGAGAACAAACCCGCTTAGAGTTTGATCCGAGGTAATAGAGTATTATAGAGTCATACGTTCTACTCGATTTGGGTCTTTTAGAACGTATTTAAAGTGATCAGGGACTATTTCCCAGCTACTCCAGCGTTGCGCTAGCTAACTTACGCTAAATTTCCATAGGAATTAATTCTAAGTGGTTTCTTTGGCTATGTTCTGAGCGATTTTCCAGGTGTTTTAGTTGACCCATTGCCTAAGGACGTCAAATCCCAGATTGGCCAAAATCCAGGGTGTTACAGCTCGACTCGAAACTTGTATCCTTGCGACCACGCCGTCACTGCGGTTTTAACGCCGTGTCTCGCGCGCCGATGCGATACCCGGACCAGGAGATGTGATCCCGCGTTCAATTCGAGAAAAAACACCATGTATTGCGAATTTTGATAGAATTTCTAAAACCCATCACATCAATCCATCAATCAATCAAGTCAAATACAACCCATAGCCTACCCACCCCTCTCTCACCCAAAGTCAACAACACCCATACTCATCTCATTCCTTTCTTACCAACAAGTCAACAAGCACCATACCCTCCATTTACTACATCATCTCTTTCTCTCTCCCTTTTTCAAACCAATTCTCAAGCAACCCATGAAAACCAAACATCCAAGCTCCAAGCCCCATGGATAGAGCTTATATGGCCCACCTTCCTACCTCTTATCCCCACCATCTAAAGTCCATCTCGACAGTTGAATCGCACCCCTTGGAGCTCTAGATCACATTGACGGAAGAAAGAAGATGAGATCAAAGGTGGGTGATCTACCGTTGATTTCCATTTAAGGGCCCACTTGTATGCAGGACCCACTTTGATGTATGTATTGTGATCATAGAGAGGCCCATAGTGGCGGGGTCCCTCCACTACACCGTCCCTCTCTCTCCCTTTCTCTCTTTGTCTCTCTTTCATTATTGATGGACCACACGGAGATTTATATATTTTATCCATGCTATCCATTTAGTGGACCACACCACAGTCCACATGTGAGGCCCACCCTGCCGCCTGTCCATTTGGACAGGCTTGATGAAGGGAAAACACAAATATGAGCTTTATTTAGGCCGTTGGTGGGCCACACATGTAGACCCACATATGTGGGCCCTGTCCTGTTGCAAGCATTTGCATCTAGGCCGTCCAGGGCCTGGACGCTGGACTATATAAAGCATTATATATATATATATATATATATATATATATATCATCTGATGGGCCGCACGTGGGACCCACTTTATGTATGGATTGTATATCTAATCCGTCCATCAAAGAACGTCCAGAGCCTGGACGATTTTTTAAAAAAAAAAGAAGAGGAAATGTATATTATTATATAATATAATATATATTATATTACATATATAATATAATATGTATGTGTGTGTGTGTGTGTGTGTATCATGGGTGGGCCACACCACATGGACCTACATGCGTTTCATCTCTACAATCCGTCCATCTGGACCGTGGACCACACCCTAATTTATGCATTTTATCTGCACCGTCCAGCCTACTGAATAGTGAGATTCACCCGATTGCATGTGTTCTATCAACGCTATCCATCTATTTTATTAGACTGTCCAGCGGCCTGGACGTGATCGTGGCCCACTGGCATGAGTTGATGGACAGTGGGGACCACAGCTATAAAGCTGTGGTATTGACGTCAGCAAATTCTGTGGGGCCCGCACGTGATATATCTATGTTGCCTAGCAACGTGGCCCCACATACACGTGTGGGATCCACCGTGATGTAAGTGTTTTATCAAAATCATCCATCCATTCATTGGGGACCCCACCTCGTTGTGGTTTCAACTACAGCAAGTCGTGTGGGTTTGATCCACACCGTCCATCCAATTGGCAAGCTTGTCTTAGGCGTGAGACTAAAATGAGGCAGATCTATCATGTGGACCTCACTGTAGAAATCAGTGGGGATTGAACGCCCACTATTGAAGTTATTTGGTGGTCACAGAAGTTCTGGATCAAAATGATATTTGTTTCTCCTCTTAAACCAGGTCTTTATGACCTTATGAATAGACTGGATGGAAAATAAACATGATGGTGGGCCCTGTGTAGTTTCAAGAGTGGAAATCATTATCTCCACTGTTATTTGTGGTATGGTCCAAATGATCTTTTCATATGATTCATTTTTGGGAATTGCTCTAAAATAGATGAATGGTGTAGATGGTGCATCCCATTAATGTGGCCCATTTGATGTATATGGGGCCCATTGGTGCGGCCCGTTGATGTGGCTCACTTTATGTATATGAAGCCCATTGGTGCGGCTCGTGGATGCGACCCACTTAATGTATTTGAGGCTCATGGGTTGTGGCCCATGGGTCATGGCCCAATTTGATGTGTATGAGGCCCATGTGCAAGGCCCACCTGTGATGTATTTAAGGCCCAAGTGTGAGGCCCACCTGTTATGTATATTAGGCCCATGTGATGCGGCCTATTGTGATATCAGGCCCATGTCATGCGACCCATTGTGTTGTATATTAGGCCCGTGTGAGCGACCCAATTTGATGTATATGAGGCCCATGAGTGAGGTCTGATGTGATGTATATGTGGCTCAGGAGTGAGGCCCAGTGTGATGTATGTGAGGCCTAGATGGCGAGGCTCGATATGATGTGTAAGAGGCCCATGCGATGCAGCTCACTTGATGTGTATATGGCCCTTATGTGAGGCCTTGAGCTCACTATATGTTTTGTCTCTATGTGGGCTACTACTTAGGAGTAATGTTGGTTAAATGTCTACATTGATGGGTGATGATGGTTAAATGTCCACATTGTGACATTCCCTTAGACCCTTTATTAGGCCGATTACCGATTCCGATTGTCGAGGCTGATTCTGATTATTGAGGTCAATTATCGAGGCCGATTCTGATTTTCAAGGCTGATTCCGATTAATGAGGCCAATTGTCAAGGCTGATTTAGATTATTGAGGCCGATTCCGATTGTCTACACTAATTCCGATTGACAAGGCCGATTCTGATTATTGAGGCCGAATCCGATTGTCGAGGCCAATTTCGATTATTGAGGTCAATTCTAATTGTCGAGGCCAATTATTGAGGCCGATTCTAATTGTCGAGGCCGATTCTGATTATCGAGGTCAATCTTGATTGTCGAAGTTGATATGATTGTCGAGGCCAATTCCAATTGTCGAGGCTGATTATCGAAGCCCAATGTGATGTATATATGGCTCATATTTAAGGCCCATTATGATGTGTGTTCGACTTGTGTTTAAGGTCCAATGTAATGTATATGAGGCCCATTGTGATACATTTGAGTACCAGGAGATGAAGCCCATTATGATGTATATTAGGCCCATGTGAGAGGCTCATCGTGATGTGTATTAAGCTCATGAGTGAGGCCCATGTGAGAGGCTCATCGTGGTGTGTATTAAGCTCATGAGTGAGGCCCATGTGAGAGGCTCATCGCGATGTATATTAAGCTCATGAGTGAGGCCCATGGTGTTGTATATTAGGCCATTGTATGAGGCCATGGGTCCACTATATGTGGGTCATCCCTTGGGGGGCAGTGTTGGTTAAATGTCTACATTGTCGATGCCGATTATCGAGGCCGACTATCGATGTTAATTATCGATGCCAGTTATTGATATTGATTATGAGTATGTGACAGCATAGCATCACGATATATGCCCATATGCATCATCTGCATGTTTGTTATGAGATGTGATTGACCATTACATATGTCATAGTACAAATGATTTATGGGACTCCCTGTCACGCCCCAAACTCAAAAACTAGGCTCACAAAATTTTTGATCACCGAATTTGGCACCAACAGCCTCTATAGAACCCCATTCTTGGCTCTCAGCGCCCATTTGCCAGGTTCCGATCCTGAGATGCTACGAGGAGAATTTTCAACGTCAGTTTAATTCGTAATAAGCATAACCAAGGGCATAACCCACAAACAACAACCAAAAACTCCATTACATTTCTACTATGATCAAAAACTTTACAAGTACAATGAGCATAAGGGAAAATACAATGATGAAGAACAAAAACTCCAAATGATCTGCAAAGTGCTCCTGCCTCAGCGCTGTTGCGCCCCAACGTCACCTGCACGTGCATAAGCTTATAGAAAGCTTAGAGGGTGGTGAAAGTGTGTGCGCAAGGTAGTAATATGATTATGCAATATCAGAGTAATGCGGAATATGCAGATGGATCCATAAATATCATTAGTCGTACCAACGTTATGCAATGCCAAATATGAATGATGTCGGCCATAACAGGGCTATGCGATGTAAGATGCAAGTAAGCATACAATCCTCACATAAGTCCACATATCAATACAGCTCAAATCCGGGATATCACCGGGGTCTAGTACACTCTAAACCATATTGTCACTTCATCACGCGTAATAAGGTAAGTGGAAGAGACCTCACTATCCGCCTTCCAATATCAGGCTCGGCTCGTCGATAGCGGACCCATTCCTCTAGTTGGTCAAACTCAACCTAGCATTGTCCTCTACTCTCGGGCGGGTAAGGCCGCACCCCCTTCCAACCGACCACGGCACAGTGGAGAGCGCAATCATCTGGTAATCGACACTCAACGCTCATCTACCCACTCGGTCTAGACGTTGGAGCAAGCTCTTGGTACCATAAGGGTTTAGGAACTTTCACCCAGGGATATCTATAGCACCCCATATAGAACAATATTTTTGATATCCAATCCTGTCAACCACGATACGTCTGTAGAAGCTACGGCCCTGATATCGCTAGGGCGTACAATAACCATGTCACACAATGAGAAATGCATGAATCATATTATCCAATCATGCATGAAATCTTGCGCGTATCGTGCGCTCATGCAGGGTAACACCGCCTAATCGGGGTCCCATAAACAATCTGCCCGAAGGCATATGCTATAATTAGTCTCTTCTCATATCAAGCATACATATGATGCGTATGATCATGAGTCACGAAACTATACTAAACATGTAAATAAGTAATGAACCATTCTTACAACGCAGATGGGCCTAGACGGCCTATACACAACAAGTACAGGCCTATCAATGGGCCTTAGGGAGAGTCGTAATGCAGACGTTTAACCAACATTATACTTACAATGTGGACGTCAAACCATCATTGCTCCCAAGTCATAGCCCGTCGTAAACATCGTTACATAAATCGTGTTGGGATCACACATTGCAATGGATATTAGGTACATCCCATTGGGCCTTAAATACATCAAATGGGCCATATCATGTGGGCCTTATATTCATCAAGTGGGCCACATTAATGGGCCGCACCAATGGACCTTATGTGCATTGCAATGGGCCATAACTCGTGGGCCTTAAAAGGCATCACAATGGTTCTCGACCCATGGGCCTTATACATATCAAATGGGCCTACTCCCATGGGCCTTAAAATACATCAAATGGGTCCACTCCCATGGGCCTTAAATTACATCAAATGGGCCTAATCCCATGGGCCTTATAACATGCTAAGGTGGGGTCCCCTCGGACTATGGATCTGGCCCATTCTTTAACTCATTTCATAAAATGAGCTTTTAAAATGGATGGACAGATTGGATGCAGCACCTGCACCAACGGTGGGGGCCCACATGAAGGCCCACCATCATGTATATAATATATAATATAACATAAAATCTACAAATTATATATATATAATATATACAGTATTATATATAATATAATATAATATTATATATAATATAATATATATATACACACACACGCTGCACACATATATACAGCACACACACGCACACACACTGCCACACTCACACACGCGCGCACGCATGCACACGCACCACCGTTGGCTCCACCGTCCGTTGGAAGGTGGAAATGAAACACATACATCACTATGGGCTCCACGTGGGGCCCACTGTAATGTTTACTTGCCATCCAAATTGTTCATGGGGGTCACGTGGACCAGAGTGAAAGGAAAAACAAAAATTTCATCTTGATCCAAAACATCTGTGGCTGGAAAAAGGGTTTCAATGGCAGACCTTGAATCCCCACTGTTTCCTATGATGTGGGCCACCTGAGCCATAGATGGAGCTGATTTTTGGCGGGGGCCCACTTTATGAGGTGGCCCACAGTATAAACGGTTTGGATAACAAATAAGCATCATGGTGGGGCCCACGGCTGGAGGCGTGGGTCGCTGCACGTCCGCCCTCCTTCCAGCGCTGGCACCGCCTGCGCCACTGACAGCAGCAATAGAAATGCTGCTGCAAGTTTACATTTTATATATATATTTTTTAAAATAACTAATTTTTATGATTTTTCACAGGTGGGGCCCACATCAAGTAAATCCAACCCGTCCATTGTGTCAGTGGCTCAAGGCCGTCCCAATGAGTCTAATATCTGATTTTTTTTGGTGAATAAAAATACCAAGGTGTCTTTCAATGGTTGAATCCACTATTTTACAGGCTATGGCCCGCCTGAAGATCGGATGGACCTCATTTTTCAGCTCAACGCCTCAAATGGTCTTGGGAACTGAATAGACGGCGTGGATTGAATACATTCATCAAGGTGGGGCCTATGCGAGTGGCCCTTCCCAAGAGCTTAAACAAGCTCATATTTGTGTTTTCATTAAATCGTCCAGCGTCCAAGGACGCTGGACGGTTGTGTATTTCAAGTAGCTGTACACGTGGGCCACTAATGATGGATGGTGTGGATACAATACATATAAGGTGGGCCCCACTTGAAGATAGCTTGGATAAAGTACATGCCTCATGGTGGGGTCCATTCAAGTGGACCACACAAGCATAATATGATTTCATAAAAGAAAATGAACTAGAGAGAGAGATAGAGAGTGGGACACGCTTGAGATGGAGGGCTCCGCCACTATGAGCCCTCCCTTGTAAAATAAATCGTACATCAAATGAATCCCTTAACACATGGGACCACCAAAATTAAAATCAAAGGTAGAGATCCTTTCCCCACTAATATGGACGGTATAGATGACCCTTTAAATGTAAGGAAATAAACATCATGATGGGGTCCATGGAAAATGGCCCCATTATGGGATGATCATGATGATCAAAGTGGGTCATTGGCCACATCTTAGGGTCCCAAGTGAGATCCAAACCATTGATTGATTAGCCTCACTTGGCCCATCTCAAAAACATGAAAAACTACTATTATTAAGCACCCACCGTTTGATCTTCTTGCTCCCTTGGGTTCCTTAGCTTCTTAGCTTTGATTTCAATGGAGGAGATGAGAAATGGATGGGTAGGATGGGAGATCTTGGGATGGAGAGGTGGGCCACACTTGGAGTTTTGGAAAGAGAGGGAGAGGCTCATACGTATGGGGGGGTTTTGGTTGCTTGGAATGAGTTTAAAAATGAGAAAGAGAGAGAGAGAGTTGTAAAGGGAGAGAGAGATGGGTGATAGATGGATGTGGTGAGTGATGGGTATAAGAACTTTTTGACTTTGTGGCCTTTTGTATAAGAGAAGCATGGCTTGTGTAAGAAACTTTTGACTTTTGAGGCTTATTTAGGAAAAGGTGAAAGGTGATGTGTACTTGACATATACTTGACATGTGATGCGATGGAATTTGATTGATTAATGGGATTGATGTGACACCTCGTAGAGATTCTCTTGAGTTTCGTAACTCGCAGCATTTTCCTCGCACCGAACGTCGACCCACATCTCCTGACCAGGGTATCGCCTCGACGCGCGAGTCGCGGCATCGGAACCGCAACGACGGCGCGGTCGCTATGATAAAGGTCTTGGGTTGAGTCGATACGGGTTGACGGTATATGAATCAGGGTCACGCGTAAATATCGGTTAAGGGTCAAAGGTTGTCAGAATTCGACTGGTAAGACCGCGAAAGTCTATGGAATGGTACGGACTAAGATACGGGTCTTACACTCCCTAATAGGTAGAGTTATCCCACATGAGCACACAGTATGTCCAGGATTGCTGCATGATTGGACTGTGTGACTCATGCATCTCACTTTGTGTGATTATGATTATTATATGCCCTAGCAACATCAGGGTTGTCGCCTCCACAGGCATATCATGAATGGCCAGATGAGACACCGAAAATCTGTTACTAGCATCGAACCGCCATAGATGGCCTTGAGTGAAAATCTTTAAACCCTCTTAGTACTAGAAGATGCCCCAACGTCGAGACCGAGTGGATATATATTAGCGCATGAGGGCCGTATACTAGTAGGCCATGTCTCTCACTGTGTTGTGGTCGGTTGGGAGGGGGTGTGGCCTTACCCGCCTAAGGGAGTAGGTAATGTTAGGCTGAGTCTGACCAGCTCATAAATGGGTCCGCTATCGACGAGTTAGGCCGATATTGGTAGGCGGATAATGAGGTCCTTTCACTTACCCAGTTGTACGCTTGATAGGGCGGCAAGCTAGTGTGAAGTGTACTAGACCCCGGTGATGATCTCATAGATGTACAGTAATGATTTGTGGAGCAGGAGTTGCATACTCATTCATTCATTCATTCACTATTCACTCAGGCTAGTGGTACGTAACTATTTGTTACGTGTACATTTTTAATGGCCAGAATTTTGATTGGGGCACGCAATTAACCTGAGATCAGGAGCTTACTACATTGGGTCTATCTATCCAAATTTAGGTATGGGACTGGTTTGGATAGAAGCCCTTTGTGATAGGCCCCATAGCCGGTGATACCACGTACTATCATCCCGACATCACACTGCAACTTAGTCATTTCATTCACACCACATATTGCATATTGTATTACATCCTTAGCATATAGCATTTTGGGTTATTATGTTTCTGTATTTATGTGACCTACATGAGGCTGATGGTATTCGTAGCTCTTTGAATTACATATTGTATTACATCTTCGATATCTGATATCTGATTCATTATGTTTCCGCATTACATGGCCGATTTACATTACTTTCTGAGCATATGAGATTGACTTCCTATGTCTTTTCATCGTATATCCTGGATGAGGTTAATGATATTTTTATGGACTTATCAGTATTTTTGCTCATTTCGAAATTGTATGATTTATGGCACTGTATTGCATACTTGGCACTTACCTTGTGCACACAATTTCACCACCCTTTAAGCTTTCTATAAGCTTATGCACGATAGATGTGTGCAGGTGGTGTTAGATCGCAGCAGCATTAAGCTTGGAGCGTGCAACGGACTTTTGGAGCTTTGATTTTTTATATATGTATTTTCCTTTTAGCACTGTATTCAAAATTTTATATTAGTGGATATGTGATGATAATGTTGTTCTTATGATTTGGGTATACTTGTGGTTATGCTTCTTATGAGATAAATGTACGTTGAAAAATCCTCCTTGTAGGATCCTAGGATCGAAATCTGGTGCATGCAGCTGAGAGCCGAGAATGGGATACTACGGAAGTTGTTGGTAGCAGATTCGACGATCAAAATTTTTGTAAGCCTGGTTTCCGAGTTTGAGGCGTGAAATATCTCATGGTCGTGTTCCTCACACCTATTGGGATGACGCTTTTCTCATGGCCACATATCTCATTAATTGGCTTCCCTCCACCCCTCTTGGCATTTCACCATTTGAAAAACTTTACAAACATGTTCCAGATTTTTCATCACTAAAAATATTTGGGTGTGCTTATTTTCCTTTTCTTTGCCTGTTCAATCTCTAAAAACTTGACTTCAGATCAAAATGCTCCGTCTTCATTGGCTATAGCAATTCACATTGTGGGTTCGAGTGCCTTTATACTTCCACTGACAAGGTATTTGTTTTCCAGCATGTGATCTTCGATGAAGGGTCATTCCCTTTTGGAAGCCCAGACGCAAACCCTACTCGGCCTCAATCTAGCCCACATATAACTCTCTCATTTTCTCTCTTAACAAACGACATAACTCAAAGCCTACCTTTATCGCTGTCACCACAAAACGACCTGTCCCATGCCATAAACTCATTTACCCCAACGACATCGTTTCCTAATACTCACCCAGTATCTTCATCTTCCTCATTACCTCCTTCTCCTTCTTCAAACATTTCACAACCCGAAATAAATTCATCTACTCCACCCAATGACTCTGTTCTCACCACGCAACCAACCCAACCACCAACTGCTGCCGAAGAACTCCCTGAGCACCATCCTCATTGAATGGTAACACGATCTCAGAACAATATCGTGAAACCAAAGAAGATCACGGATGGAACCGTTCGGTATCCATTGCCACAAACATTTCTTATTTCAGGTAAAGCTCCAGAATCGCTAACTTGTTATACAGAAGCTTCCAAGCACGATGAAGAATTCACTACGCTAATGAGGAATGGAACGTGGTCCTTAGTTCCTGCCAAACTTGGTCTCAATGTCATCGGATCCATGTGGATTTTCAAATCTAAGCGCAAGTCCGATGGTTCTCTTGAATAGCGAAAGGCGAGATTGGTTGCCAAAGGCTATCACCAACAACAAGGAATTGACTTAGATGACACGTTCAGCCCTGTAGTAAAGCCCACCACCATTCGGATCATGCTAAGCTATGTTGTCTCAAACCAGTGGTCGATCCATCAAATTGATATCAAAAACGCATTCCTTCATAGCAACTTGACTGAAGAGGTTTACATGCAACAACCTCTTGGCTATGTGCATCCCAGCTTCCCAAATCATATTTGTCAACTACAAAAGGCCTTATACGGACTGAAACAGGCTCCATGAGCCTGTAACTATTGACTACAAGAGAATCCACTCTCTCTCAGCTTTGTGAATCATGCTCTGATACATCTCTTTTCATTTGCAGACAAGGGTCAACTTCATTACTTCTCCTTGTATATGTCGACAATATACTGATCACTGGGTCGAGTCCACTGGCCATCTCACAACTGATCACAAACCTGAGTCAAGAATTTGTCGTAAAAGACCTCGGGCACCTAAAATATTTTTTGGGCATTGAAGCACATCAAATAGTTGAAGGTCTTCTCCTTTCATAAAGCTAGTACATCTACAATCTTCTTCAATGGACGAAAATGTTGGATGCCAAACCCGTTTCTTCTCTAATGTCCTCTTCTCAGAAATTATCATTGTTCTCGGGTGCCACTTATTCAGATCCTTCAAATTACCGTAGTGTAGTGGGGGCGTTACAATATCTGTCACTGACTTGGCCAGATATCTCTTTTGCAGTCAATAAAGTCTGCCAATTCATGCACAAACCCATCGAAGAACACTGGACAACAGTCAAAAGGATCCTTCGATATCTAAAGTTTTCAATCAATTTTGGAATTCTTCTTCGGCCAAGCACGTCCACCCAAATATCTATCTACTCCGATGCCAACTGGGCGGGTCGCCCAGATGATCGAAAGTCCACCTTAGGTTTCTGCATTTATTTTAATGCCAACTTAGTCTAATGGAGCTCTAAGCAACAACCAACTGTGGCACGTTCAAGCACTGAAGCCGAGTACCATGCGGTTGCTCATGCCACAACCGAGTCACTTTGGATACAATCCTTGATGCATGAAATTAATATTTTTTTATCCCAAAGTCCAATCCTATGGTGTGGCAACATCGATGCTACATATCTCACAGAAAATCTTGTGTTCCATGCGTGAACTAAAAATATGGAGATTGACTACCATTTTGTCCGGGAAAAAGTTCAACAAAAAACTCTGGAAGTTCACTTCATCTCCAGTAAAGACTAGCTCGCTAATGGTCTCACAGCAAGATTTTCCTTCCTACGAGACAAGCTCAACGTGAATTCATCCCTGCTGAACTTGAAGGGGCATATTACGAAAATAATCACTGCAGAAGATCATGATAAATCAAGTGTAACTGCACCTTGATTCACAGCCACGAAATTATTTACTTTCCATGTATATCTCATTAATACATTTCCTTGTTTATAATTTCCTATAAATCCGATTCTATAGACATTAGACAACTGTAAACAGATCCTCAAAATTGTACAGTTACTGATATAAATATACATCATCTCTCACTGCATTTGACATGAGAGTTTCTAGCATTCTTGTTTATCTTTTAGATAGTAAAAAATCATTACGATAGACCTTGGGAAGTTTTTAATGTTGAGCTCTCAATGTCTATTGTTCCTTGTGATGTGGTCCACTTGAGATTTACATCTACTTCATTTTTTAGACCATACACTAAGATGATTTGTAAAAACTTATGAATGGCTTGGATATACAACTCATATATTAAGGGGGTGTTTGGTGCATGGTATTAGATGGGATTTAAAAAGTGCAATTATTACATGTGACTGGGATTGTTGATACCATGGCACAAACGTATGTCTTGTTTGTGTCATGGTGGTATTTAGTTGTTAGTTTGTTTCCCATTGAATAAATATACCATCTATCATTTGGAATAATTAAAAATAACATGTGTGTTATATTTGTACTGTCCATTCATTTTGTAACTTCATTTTATGACATGGGCCCAAAAATGAGGCGGATCTAAAGCTTACATGAACCACAATATAGAATACAGTAGGATAATGACACCCACCGTTGAAATCTTCCCAAGGTCCACCGTGATTTTATTTGCCATCCAACCTATTGATAAGGTCAAATAAACCTAAATAAAGGGAAAACACAAGTATCAACTTGAACTAAAACTTCAATAGCCCCTAAGAAGTTTTCAATGGTAGGCGTTCAATCCCCACTGCTTTCTATGGTGAGGTTCACTTAAGCTTTGGATATACTTGATTTTTGGGCCCATTCCCTAAAATGATCTCAAAAAATAGGTGGACAGTGTGGATATAGTCCATATATCATAGCAGGACCTACATAACTTGCTCACATATACAGAACTTTTCAAAATTTTGGGCAGAAGTCATCCTAATCCAATAAGGACCAAATGGAATTTCATCTAACCTAATCCCAATATTTCTTATTCTCTCCAAACGTAGGGTGGAATTTGCATAGTACCAAATGCAATTTCATCCCACCTAATCCCATATAACATCGTGAGCCAAACGCCCCATAAGGTGGGCCCCACAGTTTGGGAAGCACCCCACTACTTGTCATTCGGGTAACACGTATTCAATCCCACCTTCTTGGTAAGGTTGCACATTTTCAAGAACTAACAGTCAAGAGCAATGCATACCCTATATTTTGTACTGGGCCCACCGTGATGTGTACTGTGAGATCCACTCCGTTCATTGGATGTGTAAATCCATGTAAGGCTTAGAGAAAAAAAATCAGGCTGATATGTGATTCAAGTGGGCCATATCAATGAAAATACTTGTAAGAGACATCCACCCTTGATTGTTATTAGGCTCAACGTGATAAGCATGTGAAATCCATTCCAACCATTAGACGTTACACCAAATGCTAGGCCCATATGCCAAAACTATGAAAAAAGGACGGTTTTCAACTATTTGAAAAGATGATAAAGGACGGTTTTGGACCGTCGCAAGGGCCCTCCTATTTTGGGGCATCGTATTACTTAAAGGACGGTCACGAACCGTCATTTCTATGGACATTTAAAGGATGGTTATGGACCGTCTCTAAAGAAGGACGGTCATGGACCGTCAATAAACATAGACGTTATAGGTCGCTGCTGAACCTTAAAAGGACGGTCCTGGGCCGTCCTTAAAAAAGGACAGTCCATGACCTTCCTTAAAAAGGACTACTACGACCAGTCTCTATGAAACTTAGAAGGAAGGTCATGAACCGTCCTTACAAAGGACTATTATGAGCAGTCTCTAATGAACCTTAAAAGGATGGTCTTACACCGTCCTTACAAAGGACTGTCATGGACCGCCCTTAAGAAGGATTGTTATAGACAGTCTCTAAAGAACTTTAAAAGGACAGTTATGGACCGTCTCAGATTTGAATATTTAGAAAAATATGGACGGCCTAAAGCCGTCAAAAAATTTCTTGCATTAAAATTTTTTTTTTTAAAAAAAAAAAAAATCAGCAACAATTTTCTTTTTGTATCTTTCATTTAATAAAAAAATATTCAACCAACAAAACATCATAATTCATAATCATGAAGAATTGCAGAAAGTTTATTCAGGTTTTTAGGTTTGGGTTTTCAAGTTTAGGTTTAGGTTGAGTTGAGATTAGGATTAGGTTTAGGGATTTGAGAATACATTTAGGTTTTAGGTTTAGATTTAGATTTTAAATTTAGGATATAGGTTTAGGTTTAGGTTATAGGTTATAGCTTTAAGGAATTGAGAATAGGTTAAGGTTCAGGTTTAGGAAAGCGGGATCGGGTTTAGGTTTGGGTTTTCAAATTTAGGTTTAGGTTAAGGAGTTGAGATTAGGATTAGGTGTAGGTTTAGGTTTAAGGATTTGAGAATACATTTAGGTTTTAGGTTTAGGTTTAAGTTTTAGGTTTTAGGTTTAGGTTTAGGTTATAAGTGTAGGTTATAGGTTTAGGTTTAGGCTTAGGTTAGGTTAGGTTAGGTTAGGTTAAGGTTTAGGAAATTAAGTTTAGGTTATAGGTTAAGGTTATAGGTTAAGGTTTAGGTTTAGGTTATAGGCTTTGGGATTTGAGAATAGGTTTAGGTTAAGGTTATAAGTTTAGGTTTAAGAAATCAGGATCGGGTTCGGATTCAGGTTTAGGTTTGGGTTTTCAAGTTTGGGTTTAGGTTAGGGAGTTGAGATTAGGATTAAGTGTAGGTTTAGATTTTAGGGATTTGAGAATACATTAAGGTTTAGGTTTAGAAAATAGGGTTCGGGTACAAGATCGGGTTTACGTTTGGGTTTTAGGTTTAGGTATAGGTTTAGGGGTTTGAGAATACATTTAGGTTTTAGGTTTAGGTTTAGGTTTTAGGTTTAGGTTGTAGGTTTAGGTTTAGGATATATGTTATAGCTTTAGGGAATTAAGAATAGGTTAAGGTTCAGGTTTAGGAAATCGGGATCAGGTTTAGGTTTGGGTTTTCAAGTTTAGGTTTAGGTTAAGGAGTTGAGATTAGAATTAGGTGTAGGTTTAGGTTTAAGGATTTGAGAATACATTTAGGTATTAGGTTTAGGTTTAAGTTTTATGTTATAGGTTTAGGTTATAAGTTTAGGTTTAGGTTATAAGTGTAGGTTATAGGTTTAGGTTTAGGTTAGGTTAGGTTAAGGTTTAGGGAATTAAGTTTAGGTTATAGGTTTAGGTTATAGGTTATAGGTTATAGGTTTTTGGTTAAGGTTTAGGTTATAGTTATAGGTTTTGGGATTTGAGAATAAGTTTAGGTTTAGGAAATCGGGTTCGGGTTCGGGTTTAGGTTATAGGTTTCGGTTTAGGTTTTGGGTTTAGGTTATAGGTTATAGGTTTAGGTTAAGGTTTAGGTTGTAGTTATAGGTTTTGGGATTTGAGAATAGGTTCAGGTTACAAGTATAGGTTTAGGTTAGGTTGTAGGTTAGAGTTTAGGGAATTGAGTTTAGGTTATAGGTTATAGGTTTAGGTTAAGGTTTAGGTTATAGTTATAGGTTTTGGGATTTAAGAATAGGTTTAAGTTATAGGTTAAGGGTGTGGTCCCTGCAAATATAGATATAAACACATTCATCATCCAAGAAAATTAAAACAAGTACTATCACTCCAACACGGCCTGTCCAAATGGCCAGGCCACTCCAATGTTGTCTATAGGAAATGGACAGCTTCACCATGGTCATAACAGGGGTTTAGGTTAAGGTTATAGGTTTAGGTTTGGGTTTAGGCTATAGGTTTAGGGATTTGAGAATACATTTAGGGCATGTTTGGACGGGCCCATCCCATGGGATTAGATTGTATTAGGGTGGATGGCAGGTAATGATGGCTACGTCAGTGGATTGCTGGCAATCCAATGGGATTGCTATATCTAGGGAATCTACCACTGATTATGTTTGGCCCACCTAGCCAATCTTAGGATTACGCCCGACCAATCCCTTCCAATCCTGTAACGCCCTGACTTTTCAAGACCCGAGTATATGACCCATTTTTTAAAAACCCGAGTGTTAACCTTAAAGGATGGTCAAATTCGAGTATACATTTTTCTTGTTCAACTATCATCGTTTATCAGAGTAAGCAGATGAGCATAGAATGGACAAAGAAAATTTTTCATTTCATTTAGAATATACAAGTGGTTGCCCATAATGACTTATACAAACCAATGTCTCCATAATAATAAATACAAGATTACACACATGAGGAATTTAAAAGCATATGAAACATAAACGAAAGCTGCAAGATCACGTAGCTTCCTTGATAGGTACAATCACGTGTCCTTGACCACCATAACAGCTCCTCATCAGTCTGAACCTGCATATCACTTAAGCCACCTGTGCTACCTGTACGGTTATATTTTTTATGGATGATTAGCCAACTTAGTGTGAATTCCTCTCAAGATTACACACCGTCGCATTAGGTAAGCATAGTTATAAAATAAAACATATAAAATAATACATGATGCAGGTCTTATTAGATGCATGGATGCGTGAATGCAGTCACGCCCCGGGGATGCTCATTCGTGTGGAATTTAGGCTCGCGCCCATGCAAATATGCAATCAATGCCCTGGAAATCAACCGTACAGAATGCGATCAACGACCTAAGAAAAACATCTAGTCGGATATAGGCTAGTCGTCAGTAAAAGCATACTAAGTACGGCGTAACGACTGCCTAGCGATAAACGCTGATTTGTGTCATGTATGTATGATTAACCAAACCATTATTTATCCAGTTACAATCAGCCAGTTTTAAATAAGCTCAAGGTTACCACGGGGGCTCATCACCAGCGTAGGCCGACAGCTTGGGCATAGGTCTCTTACCATCATCCCCGGCTCATGAGACTACCATCTTACGATGTTTAATGGGAATTCATCGACTAGTGACCAATCATATTACAATATATGGGGCTTACCATCGCATGGTTGCACGGCATGAAACATCGAACCCGTATAGGAAAAATACTCAAAACAAGCCACATAAGGCGATATTAAAATAAGTCACATAAGAAAAATATTAAAGTAAGCCACATATGGCGAGAATCAAAACCATGCGATAAAAGACTATCCTTGAAAACTACTTAGACACAACAACCTATGGATGGCAGGCCCGCATCAATGATTAATTTAAATCATCATTCAATAACCATTAAGCTGAAGGTCCATTACTATCACAACCAGTCGGGTTACATCTTAAGTATGAGTGTACACATATAGGTGGGGGTTTCCCACTAGTGTACCAGTTTAAGTTCTATAAGCAATCCAGAAAAGAATCCACCAACATGAACAATTATACAGGATAATCATAAAGCATGAAATACAGCAATTCAATTTTCACCAACTAACATATGTGATTATAAAGGGAAATATCAATTATGAATTTAAATAGAAACTACAACTTAAGCTAATGGAAAAATGGAAAGCTCAAGGGGAAGAATCATCACCTTATAGTTTGCATCGCCTACCAGTGTTGCTAGAGAGTGCGTATTTCCTTAGAATCAAACCCTATCATGAATTGTAAAGTTATACAGTTAGGTACAAGCTTACACGCTAATTAGGGTCAGGGTTTTAACCTATGATTTGGATCACTTAGGTTTAGGGTTTAGGTTAAATTTTTAGGTTTGGTTTATAGGATTTGAACTCTTATTTTGTATGGTCATTAAAGATATTAATAATAAATGAATAAAATTAATCAAATAAATTGGTTATTAATTTAGGAATGATAATAATGGCTATTATTATATCAAATTATCTAATGACCCACGAATAATGATACTAATACTAACTCATAATAGTAATAACCACAGTAGAAGGAACCTATAGTGATATCATAGAGAATAAGCTCATCAATGTACATGGTTAGGATCACAACTTATGTTTTAGGTTACTTAAATTTAGGGCTTTATCCACTAATCAAATTTTTGGCTTTGGCTCAGGGTTTGAAATTAAATCCCAATAATTAGTTTAAAATAATATTAGAAGTGGAGCGATGATAAATAGTACTTATTTGTTAATACTATCAACACTAATTTATAGTAAATAACCTATTAATGACAATATAGTACTAATATTAGCAAAATTAGCTACTAATGATTAAACACAACTAGGTGGGCTTTTTTGGGGTTTACCCAACCCATGAAAATTTGGGCTTAAGCCTTCATAAACCGGGTCTAAACTGAGGCTGGGCTGGTCTAGGCCCACTATGCAGTTTTGGCCTGATTTTTGGCCCATCATATGGCTCAAATAAAAGCTGATTTAGGCCCACTTCGAGAGGCTGGGCTGGACGATTCCTGGCCCAACCATGTGACTTAAACGCAGCCCACAATCCAGCTGGGCTAGCTAGAACGTGGCCCACCTGAGATTTGCATCAAGCGGCCCATCTGCACAAGTGCAGCGTGCGGCCCACCAGATCCAAACAGGGTGCGGCCTCATCATGTAGGCAGCGTGGCCCTTGAGATTCATCTCAACCGTGGCCCAAACTCATCTTAGTTTGAGCTTGGGGTAACAATGCACCTGCCTAACACGGCCCAAACTCGGCCCGGTTTGAGTTGAATTGTGCTGGTGCGGCAATAGCAACAACAACAGCATCCCTCCTCCTCGATTTCTCTCTCCTCCCTCTCTCCTTTGTCTTTCTTTCTCATTTTCCTTCTTTCCGTTTTCCATCGCCCAGCAAACCCGGAGCAAGCTCAGCTTGACAGTGAGCCTGATCGGTGCTGGCGGACTGGTGAGGTGCAGCACAACTCGAGTCGAGCTCACCCTCTTTCTCTGCTTCTCTCTGAAATGGCCAAGCTATAAGTCCTAGAGGGGGGTGAATAGGACTATGCTAAATTAAAACTATAACAGCGGAATAATATAAAGAGATAGCCAAATAAATAAGAAACAATTCTTAAAGCTAAAATAAATGTAACCTCAATATATTAGTATTGAGAGGTTGATACGAATTCAGTTCTAAGGACAACCTTACACCATAAAAACCAAGGGTTTATGACAGGACAACCTTATTTCTAGAACGTCCTTTGTATCAAAAACTCAAACTAAAGACAAATAAATAAACAGTAAAGAATTGAAATAAAATACAGAAATTTAAATCTAAATTATTACACCATTCCCCACTGTGCTTGAAATGTAAAAATTACAACATTCATATCCACACATACATTCCACAGCTTTGAATGATAAAAGATAGAAAGACTAAATCACACATCCACAAAACACAAAGAGTTATAGTGGTTCGCCTGTGTGTACACCAACTGTTATAAAATAACCACACAGATTGCTACTCCACTCCTAATATCCTCACACAGGGGATATCAGCGTTCACTATCAAAATAGGTTTCACAAGTTCACCTAAAACCTTCACAATTGTGACTTTTTGACTTGAGCTTACACAATTCAAAAATCCCTCTGTCTGAGTTTTCTGGCTCTCCTCAGATAACCACACAATGAGATTTTTCTGGCTCAATCTCAAAAAAAACCAAAAAGAAATGTAAAATACCTGAATTTCTCCTTTTCGTAGTAGCCCAGAAGAACCAATCAGAGTAGATGATTGAATGTCGAAGTTCAATGTCCAATACTCACTTTAAAATGGTTCTAAGTTCTAATTAATTTTAAGTTAAACCAAATGGGCTAACTGTATTTGATTTTGATTCCAAGAAGAAGGAATATCACAATTCCTCTTTTCAATTGAGATTGGAATGTAGAAATAAAATCAAATAACTTAAAGCTAACAAAAGAAATATTAATTATGCACAAAGTAGCTTAAAATGAACACAAACTTATCTCAGAGTGGATCCTTGATTTTTTCTGAATTTGTATATAAAAATCTAAAATTTGTGCTCAATTTATAGTAGCAGAAACCTCGTCTATGACTGGTCTTGAGGACACTACGATTGGTCGTAGAAGAACGAATTTTTGAATATTTGGGCGCGATCGAATAAGACCGTTCTACGACTGGTCGTAGGACTCTCACGACCGATCAAAGGAACCCCAAAAACATTACTAGAATTAGGACTGGTCATAGGACAGGTTGACACTGTTCACACGACTGGTCGAACAGTCTCTAGGACTGGTCGTAACTTAACCAGAAATTTCTAAAAATTTGCAACAACTTACGATTAGTCTTGAAATTTATAGGATTGGTCGAGGCAATGCTAAGACTAGTCAAACAAGGTCCAGGACTAGTCTTAGAACATACCAAAATCAAATATAAACATATAGTTTGAATTATGTATTCAAAATGACCTACCCTAAGGCTAATCTAAGGTCTATCATACCTTGAATAGTGAGATATGAACTTCGAGACTTCATATCTTCAGATGATTAACGACCTTTGATCATTGTGAAGCTTAAGAATTTTGAACATCATGTAGCACTAAATCAAGAGTTCTTCTGAAGCTTGACTAACCATTCATCTTGTGTTGTACACTGACTTGAGTCTTGAACAAGTGTAGAAGTGTACTTTAGTCTTGTAATATATGCTTGCAGATGATGACAAAGTACATAGCTTGTCTTGACTTGAAGTCGATCAGTGTACTTGACTTGAAGCACTTGTGGAGCAATGTCTTGAACATATATAAATCAACATACAACCACAAGACAGGGATAAAGGTTTTGGCATCACAAAATTTGACAACCGAAGGAGCATGTGACCATAGCACTTACACACTCTCTCTCTCCTTCCATTTCTTTCTCTCTCTTTTTTTCTTCTTTTTCTTCCTCTCTGACGTGTTTAACAGGCTCAGGACTTGGTTTAACTGAGTCCAAGCAAGCCAACAGTTTGGTGAAGACGACATGGTCGTCAATGGCGGGTTGCAAATGGCAGCTTCTCCCTCCAATCTGCTCCTTTCAGATGATTCCTATGGGTCTTAGAAAGCTTCCAGATAGGATTTTTCAATGCTCAAGGAAGGTTAGAGTGGTGGGTTTGAGTTTGGAAGGAAACAGCCATTTTTTTTAATGTCGCTGCTGGAAAGCGGAGGAGGGCAACCTACTGCTCAATCCATCACATTTTATTTGCTAACCCTAAGATCCCAGCACCATCGGATCAGTAACATATGTCTTGGATTTGTTCTGACTGAAACCACTTGTAAATCTGGTGGGTAGGATGGAAACCGTAGTGGTTTTAAAGCCCTAAACCACGGCTAGAATGGACGGCCGAGATGTGCCTGGACAGAGGGCTAAGATGAGAGGTTTTCTCCTCACACAGATCGCCCTCGTGGCAACAGCAAAAGACAGTTTCCATTTTTGGAAACTGATGTGTTTGTAGGGATGGTTTTTAGTGAAGATAGTGTGTCCATGTGCGCAAGAAAATATGTTATGACCGTTGGGTTTTGGTCAGGCGGAGCTCCCTGACACGATGGACGGTTTGGATTAGAGATCCGACTTCATTTGGTGGGCCACCGATCAAAATCTCAGGGACGTCGTCCATCCGTTGTTTTCAAATAGAGAGAGAGAGAGAGGGAAAACTTCCCTTTTCTGGCGAAACATGGGTGGCTGTTGTAGTGTGGCGCGGGAGTACACATGTTGTGTATTCCAATCTTTGGTGTGGGGTCCACCATGATGTTTGTGATGAATCCACACCATCCATTGTGCTTCATGGCTTCATTGTGCCATCTTCATTGGAGATTTAACAGATCTAATGCTTAGGTGGTTCATACTCTTCAATTCCTAGTTCTAGCGGTGGATTTTCTTTGATCAAATGGTTGGATCACCCTAAAATTGAATATCAGTGGTTAAAATGGTCTTAAGGACTGCTTAGTTGTGAATCTATAGCTAAGTTAGGGAATAGATGACCCAATACGCCTTTAGAACATTGAATATTATTATTACATATTATTTCTATCACATATACAACATCTTATTTTATTCCCCTCTAATTTGCTGTCGTGGGTTAGGTTATTAGGACCATTTCTCTCAAAATTTCATATTATTATCACTATTACTATCATTGTTATTATTATTATTATTACTATTATAGTTTTTAGTAGTAGATTATGTATATTTTGAACATCAAGGATTTGATTGATTTTAATTTGTTGATTTCTATCAATCCTATGGGCGGATAGCTCCTAACTCAAATCAACCTACTTCCTCAATGTCATAGGGCCCTGATAAGCACCTAGGCAAGATTTTCCAGTTGAGTTTATAAAGACCGGTTAGTGAGTTAATGTGGTTCTGCTATGCCTTGGGTTATCTGGTTATGTGACGGCCTTCCGTCTTGAGTGATGTGGCTTGATAAAACACTGGGTCTAGTGAGTGGCGATTGATCCATGGTTCCTCCAAAGAGTCTTACTACACTGTATGGTAGACCTTGAGATTGAACAGTGGGTTTGGTGATCCAAGAGCTAATGTTCGAAATGGATGGTTTGATCTGTCCATTAATGAAGTGGTGATCCTAAGGAATGTCTCTTCAATGGTATGATGGCCCGCCTTGAAAATTGACGAATAGATAGCTTGATGTGTGGATTGGGGCTACTTTTAAACAGTCGGATTTTAGACTAGAATGCACATCAGTGTTTACTTAAGTTGGGCTTGTATTTATAACAGATTTGGTTACACGGTAACACTCGAGTACTGGAATGTACGGGGTGTTACAAATCCGTCCACCCAAACATGTCCCAGGCAAAATAGATGGGATTAGGAGGGATTAGGTGGATTTCAAGGTAATGATGGTGATGTTAGTGGATTGCTGGCAATCCTATGGGATTGTTCCAACCAGGCAAAAGTTCAACTTGCCTGTTTGGCACGCCCGGTCAATCTTGAGATTGCTCTTTCCAATCCCTTCCAATACAATCTAATCCCATCCAGTCTGCCCGGCCAAACAAGCCCTTAGGTTTTAGGTTTTAGGTTTAGGTTAAGGTTATAAGTTTACGTCATAGGTTTAGGTTATAGGTTTAGGTTTTGGTTTTAGGTCATAGCTTTAGGGAATTGAGAATAGGTTAAGATTTAGGTTTAAGAAATCGGGTTCGGGTTCGGGTTCGGGATCGGGTTTAGGTTTGGGTTTAGGTTATAGGTTATAGGTTATAATTTTAGGTTTAGGTTATAGGCTATAGGTTTAGGAATTTAAGAATACATTTAGGTTTTAGGTTTAGGTTATAGGTTTAGGTTTAGGTTATAGGTCATAGGTTTTGGTTTAGGTTATAGGTTTAGGTCATAGGTTTAGGTTTTAAGGTATAGGTTTAGGTCTAGGTTATAGGTTCAGGTTTAGGTTTAGGTTTTAGGTTATAGGTTATAGGTTTAGGTTATAGGTTCAGGTCATAGGTTTAGGTTTAGGTTATAGGTTTAGGTCATAGGTTTAGGTTATAGGTTTAGGTTTAGGTTTAGGGAATCAGGTTCGGTTTCGAGTTCGGATCGGATTTAGGTATTCTCTAGTATTATCTACTATTGAACCTAGTATTATCTACTACATACTAGTAACATACAACCAATATTGGGGCACCATACCATAAGCTACAAGAATTTCATGTCCCCCTAAACAAGGTATCCTCCATTGATAACATATATATATTATAAGTTCTTTATTTTCATTTACATTCGTAAATACATTCATCATTCATCCAAGAAAATTGAAACAAGTACTGTCACTCTATGACTAATAATTAAAAAGGAAAATCATGCATCTTATCTTACCGCCGCAATTGACGGCACGTCGGACTGGCCTGGGGAACCATGTGATACATCCATCCCTAAGATGATTGTTCATTCAACACTGTTTCCAATAAAAAATAACAGCTTCAGAAAGCTTACCACATCAATAGGTGAACCAATGCATACTGCAGAAAAACCTGCCCCCAAACTGGCCAATAGGTGGGTAAAAACATTGTCCGAGAACCCAAGAATTTTCAAGATTGTCTATATTGGAAGAAACAAAATATAGGTGTCAATTAAACAGGTAGATTTTAGAGATTGAAATAAAGGACATACAACAAGAGGAGTGCATCAATGAGATTCACTATTGTAACTTTTACTTGCTTCACTTGATCATAAGTCGCTAGTTCAGCAGCATTTATGATGGCATTACACAATTTTGAGAGTCACCACAGGTCTTAGAGATATGGATGCACCTGTTATCCTAGTTAGATTCGCCATGACCTTTTAAAAAAAAAAAAAAAATTCTAAGAAGGAACTCATTTGAGATCACATTTGTTTGAGCCCATAATCATATCGTTTGAGCTTGGTTCTATAAATGAATTCTTTCTACAGTCATTTATATCAAACTGCTTTGGCTTTCCAGCGTGAAAAGAGAATTCCCACTGATTTCAGTAGAAACCAGTGTGGGAATTAAATTTATTGATTTCCATTATGCATAAACCCAAAAAAAATAGACTTGGGTTAACTTGAACATGTATACAGTTATCAGATATTAGATGCACTACACTTGAATTGGAATATTTTAAATAATGTAAATTATTAAAAATTTCAGGTAACCAAGGATTGGTGCATGTATACAGTTATCAAATATTCTAACTAATAAGTATCATTATGTAAGTATTTAATTTCTAACAAGTGAAGACCATCAAATCAAAGAAGCCAGCAATTTAAAGCATTGACAAGCAATCAAAATAATAAAATTGCTTCCTGCAACTTAGTTAATAAATGCACTAAAACTAATTTTATTGTTACTGTTTAGCAATAGAAACCCTACTACAGTGCAAACTCTAATCCACAGTATCAAAGCAGAACAACCCTCTGTTAAGCTTAGATGGGTCTGAGTCGGCAAGGGCCAAATTAGACATGAATGTGGATTGTGTGCGTGTGGCGTGAGTGTGTGGGGTTGTGTGTGCGTGTGTAAAAAATAAAAAAATAAAAATAAAAAGAATCCTATAAGGTTGATTAGGGATTTCGAATCCCAAATCCAGCAATTAGGGTTTTCTAATTTGAATCCCCAAATTAGAAATTAGGGATTTCGAATCCCAAATCCAGCAATTAGGGTTTTGTTATTTGAATCCCCAAATCAGAAATTAGGGATTTTGAATCCCAAGTCCTATATTAGGGATTCCAGTCATATACCCCATAATCCAGTTGAAATTAGGGAATTTTTTTTATTCAAATCAGTCAATTAGGGATTTTGAATTTGAACCCCAAATCCAATTGTCGGATTGGGGATTTCAATATGGAATCAAATTGGGGATTCCATTATCATACCTGGAGTGAACTTCGCTCGATCTCGTGATGGATGTGGAACTCCTCACCATCATCCATGGCGTCACCTATGGAAATCCTCCACTCAATCTCCGGCAGCCATGTCTGAGGTGAGAGAGAGAGAGGGAGAGAGAAGAGGGAGGGTGGCGAGAGAGGGCAGAGGGCAGGAGGGAGAGAGAGAGGGAGGGCGCGCGGCGAGTGAGAGAATGGGGGGAGATTGGGCGCGGCTCTGTTTTGAGCGCGCGCCCAATTTTGGGTTGTCCATGGACAGTGCTCTGTGGGCCCTACCATGATGTATGTGTTTCATCCATTCCGTTCATCCATTTTTAAAGATCATTTTAGAGTTTTATGCCAAAAATTAGAGGGATATAAATCTCAGGTGGTCCATACCACATGAGAACAATAGTGATTGGATATCCACCGTGAAAATCCTCCTAAGGCCCACTGTGCTGTTTATTTGACATCCAATCTGTTGATTTGGTTGTACAGGACCAGATGAAGGGAAAAAACAAAAATCAGCTTGATCCAAAACTTTTATGGCTACCAAAATGTTTTTAATGGTCGACACTCATTCAACACTATTTCATGTAATGTGGTCCTTGGATATATCTCATTTTTGGTCTCATATTGTAAAATTATCTGTAAAAATATATGGACGGCATGGATGAAATACATACATCATGGTGGGGGCCACAGAGCACCAACCACCAACCATTAGCTGGTGTTAGGGGAGTAACTAATCTGTTCCCAAGCGTACTGAGTAAATCCTATGGGGCCCACCATGATTTATTCATTTTATCCACTCCATCCATTCATTTTAACATATAATTTTATTACATAAGCTAAAAAAATGAAGCCTATAAAAATCTAAAGTGGACCACATCATAGGAAATAGTATAAACTGAACGTTTACCATTGAAAAATTTTGGGAGGCCACTGAAGTTTTGGATCAAGTTGATATTTTAGTTTTCCCTTCATCCATGTATTTGTGATCTATTGAACAGGTTGGATGACAAATAAAAATCACTGTAGGCCATAGGAAGATTTCAACGGTGGAAATCATTATTCCCACTGTTTCCTGTGGTATGGTCACTTAAGCTTTGGATATGCTTTAATTTTGGGATCAACCACTAAAATGATCTGGAAAAATGGATTGACAGTGTGGATAAACCAAATACATTCACTGTGTCATTGCTAACTGGATACGGCAGGGTAGAATGCAATGTGCGTTGAAACCCTTCCGGGGGTCACAAAAGTTTCGGATCAATATGAAATTTATTTTTCCTATTCATCCAAGTATTTGGACCACACCACATAAAATGGTGTTGATTGAATATCTAACATTAAAAACTTCTTGTGATTGAGCCAAAGTATGAGGCAGATTCAAAGTTCGAGAGGACCCCATCACAAAAACAGTGGGAATTGAATGCCTACCATTAAAACCTTACTTTGGGTTGTAGAAGTTTTCAAACAAGCTAATATATATGTTTTCCCTTATTCCATGTCTGTATTAACTTATAAACAGGTTGGATCTCAAATAAACATCGCGGTAGGCCCTAAAAAGGTTTCAATAGTGGGTGTCACTATCCCACTCTTTTCTATGGTGGGTCCACTTGAACTCTGGATTTGCCCCATCAGTCAGATGCATCATTCCATGGTGGGCCACGAGCTTAAAAATAAAGTCAATCCATGACTTGGGTGGGCCACACCACATACTATAGTTGAGAGGGTTACCCTCCCATTAAAACATTCATAATCATTTTTTGGGCCCACCTAGATGTGGTTAATAGATCCAGCCCATTCATTATGTGTGTCCCACTTGGATGAGGAGTCAGACCAAGTTTTATACACATCCAAAACTCATGTGGGCCCCACCAAATGCTTTTATATATTTTAGGGATGTCTTCACATAGTTTTAGATGCTATGGCCCACCTGAGTTTCATATACAACTGATTTTTGGACTTAAAGGGGACACATCAAATGCATAGTGTTGATGTTCGACACACATCATGGTGGGGCGCACATAGATTAACCCCATGGGAAGTTCCCATGAGGTGACCTTATAGTACCATTTCACTATTTAGGTAACTCCTTCATGGGTGTTACTCTAACTGTGTAGGGCCCACCTTGATATATTTTATGTATATCGACACCGTCCATATATTTTTCCATCATATTTTAGGATGTAATTTCAAATCATAAGAACTCAATAATCTTAGGTGGGCCATACCAATCAAAACAATGATGAATAACTATTAAAAACCTTTCGAAGGCCACAAAAGTTTTGGATCAATTTGATCTTTGTAGTTTACCTTCATCTAGATCTTCTTTACATTATCAACAAGTTGGATTGCAAATAAACATTACTAAAACCTTACGATGGGCTCTTTATAATTTTTAATGGCGAGGTACTATATTATCATTCTTTCCAGTGGTGTGGTCCACTTAAGATTTAAATCTACATAATTTTTTATACTCGGCCCAAAAATGGGTTGGAGAAACATAAGGACGGCAAGGATATACAACACATCTTCAAAATCTTACTTTTGTTATCTAACTTTTCAATTTTTCTTGTCAAAATACAAAATTTAGTTTTCTTTTTTAAAAATATATATATATATTTTACAATTTGTCAATTTTTTCATAATTTTGTTTAATTTCTTAAATTTTCTTTTTCAAAATATCATTTTTTAATCTCACTTTTGTTATATAACTTTTCAATTTTTCTTGTCAAAATACAAAATCTAGTTTTCTTTTTTTTTTAATATTTTTTTTTTACGATTTGTCAATTTTTTCACAATTTTTTTTAATTTTTTAAATTTTCTTTTTCAAAATATTATTGTTTTATCGAAATCTTATTATATAACTTTTTAATTTTTCTTGTCAAAATACAAAATCTAGTTTTCTTTTTTAAAATATATTTTTTAAAAAAAATTGTCAATTTTTTCACAATTTTATTTAATTTCTTAAATTTTCTTTTTTAAAATATCATTTTTATCGAAATCTTTTGTAACGCCCTGAAATTCGGGGGTCGAACATAACTCAGCTCCCGAGTTCTAAAACATCACTTATGCAACATAAATAATGATGGATGTATGTTGTCTGTATTAGCGCATAAAACATGAAGTAGATTAAGCCAGATCAGCAGACATAATTCAGGGATAGATAGAAAATGTAAGCGGAAGACTTAAGTACATATATAATTCAAAAATAATCCCCAAAAGATGTATGCTCTGCCCAGGGTAATATATACAACTGTGTATCAAAATACATGTATCAAACTGTGCAGAATTAACATATACATATCCCAAAATCCCGCTAGTCAGGACAAGGCTCACATGAACCCGCCCGAGAACTGCATAACTGAGAATGCCTCCTCGTCCTCGTCGAACTCTGGCTCCACCTCGCAGGCATCACCGTCTCCTGCAACTAAGTCAGAGTCTGGTTGGTGTTTAAACACCATCCCAGAACGTAGGAGTGAGTGATCAACTCAGTAGAGCTATACAGCAAAGGTTAACATGTTATCAATTCAATCAAGTAGTAATGATAAAGCAGTACAATCAAACATGTCCTAGATACTCTTATTAATGCGAGAATGAATGAGATAATGATGCATGTCCTCACCACAAACTCCCTCTGCGATCTTCATCTTACGGTCGTGCATGTCAGTCACTTCCTCAGTGCTCTTACACCAACACCGATAGCACATGCAGTGCGATGAAATGAGTATGATTACCAAGTTCTTATTAGTCCTTTTCATACAGCAGGATTGGGAAGCTAAGACACCTCCCTTATACTAATTCCCAAACATTGATCCATTCTAAGGTCGTCGGTCCTAGGAAATCTCATACAATGTACGGTTCTAGATCGTTGTAAAGGGTTCGTCACCAATCAATACAGGTCTAGTTATATCCCAAATACTGCAACAAGACTCGTCACCCTTATGCAGTATCGGGATATGCTCGAGGTCACTACAGAGGGCTCATCACCAATCAAAGTAGGCCGACAGCACGAATATAGTGTCTCATACCACCATAATCGGCTCATGAGAGTAGGGTACTCACTGGTCACTACGGAGAGGCTCGTCGCCCCAGCGTAGGCCGACAACTCAACCACAGTGTCCCATACTACCATGTCTGGCTCATGAGTCTTAGGGGATCACAGTACCAAGGTTAATGAGAGTTTCACTAGTGAGTTCGGTGTCTTAGATTCAAACAGTAGCGACCAAACATGGTGAATAAACATCGGTCAATCGGGGTAGTTGATAAGTCCAACTAGGGCAAGCGCACATTAAGTTAAACGAAATGGAATGCATAAGCACTCCATGTGGCCTAACCACTGTCGAACTTCCCAAGCACGACTCAGATTCGTTAAATTCATCCTGCGTGGTGAAAACGACCTCAACTACCATTTAAAGTACGATTACCGATTACCTGGACTGTAGTACAGCCCCAAGTATGTACAAGCTCAATAACAGGCATATGATTCATATCCTACAATCATATGGACATTTATGAAATATAACTTGAATATGAATACAGTACATGGAGGAAATCATACACATAGTTAACATGAATAATCTAGGCTACACAATTCATGGAGAAAATCATACACATAGTTAACATGAATAATCTAGGCTACACAATTCATGGAGGAAATCATACACATAGTTAACATGATTGGAATTCATATCTCAACAACCTTAACAATCACACTTTACTAACTACTAACTCATTCAAGCATTTATATAGACACTTAGACTACGCTATTCAACATACATCACGTATGTCGATTTCATTACATATTAGGGCAAGTCCTTTCGCCAAGGAGTTGCCGCATACATATCAAGCATGTATCAACGATAATTAATCATGGCAATCATAATAACAATTGCCATACGTATACGGGTATTCTAACATATACATGAAATACACTATTTATAACATAGATTATACATATTCGTAAATCGAAACAAATAGCGCATTTGGTATGTGTAATAGCATTCACGTCATGAATAAATCATTAGCTAACATTGAAAGTCTTGAAAACCATAACCTAAATGTATATAGTCCGCACCTTAAACTAGAAAATGCGTATTGGATGTGATTCAGACGATAAGTCTTCGTCAACGGCGGATACGCTACCTAAGACATGAAACAGGTTAGATATAACTTCACTACAACTATTCTAAGCTTCAAAACAGGTTAGGGTTGGCTTAACTTACCTAAGAACGGAATCGGAATCGCTGGAATAACGATTCAGATACGCAGATTTGATATGTAGATGAACTGGGAAGAATCCCACGGAGAATCGACAGGTTCTCTCTTACTTTCTCTCTCTTTTCTCTCTCTTGAATAGCTAGGGTTTAGAAAATTCGTACGGAATTTGGGAATGAGGATTTAAGCCCTTTCTATAAGCCTAAAGTCAACGAAAACAGCCTTAGGGCCAAGGTATACTTAGGTTATAACCAATTCGGGCTCTTTCTGATCCAACGGAGCACTTCTGGAGGTCCTATTATCAAATGCGATCGAACTTAACCTCACTAGTATTGGATCTTAAGCAAGTTAAGTTTTCAGTCCAATCGAGTTTCCAGATCGTCCGTGGCGGACCAGTTTCAATTCAACGGTTACCGAAATTTGATCAAGGCCACAAGTACTTTAACATGTATGGGCCACCTATCCTAATCCGAGGGTTAATTTGGGTCAAAATCTAATTGTCAGAATGCTTAGAAATATCGCGCAAGCGACACGTCTCAGATTACTTAAAATCATATTTAATTTTTTAAAAATCTTCATTTTCTCACTCTCTTCACTCTAGACTCAAGGAAATGGTCTCAAGACATCGTTTGGGTTTGATTTTTGAGATGATAGTCAAGTCCAACTAGGCGGTCATAATGGTCTAAGTTCATCGATATCAGACTTTCGACGTGCGGTCTAAATCCAAGACGAAGTTACAAAGTATTTCCGGGAGTAACTTGGCATAGAGTTGGAAACTAGATTTCAGGATAATATAGCGTCAACAATTCTATAGGTTTTGGGTCTTACAGATCATATTGAAAGTTATTGGTGCTAATTTCACATGTAATCTAGTTTAGTGCTAGTTAAAACATATTAAAGTTCTAAAGACTTAAGGCCTAAATGATTTTTGCTAAAGGTGGTACTCGGGTTTAAGTACGGATTTTTCTAAGACGTTACATCTTTTTTTTTCAGAATTATCAACATTATTCAAAGTTCTTAATTTTTTTTTCAAAATCTAGATTTTTATAAAATCACAGTTTTTTTAAAAAAAAATTAAATTTTTCCAAAACATTGTTAATTATTTTTCTAAGCTTCTCAACTATTTTTTTTTTAAATTCATAATTTTTTTATTCTTAATTTTTGACCTGAGCATTAAAGACAGTTTAGGACCATCTCTAATGCAGACGGTCTTTGACAGTCTCAAAAGACCGCTATAAGATGGCTAAAGACCGTTTCTAATGCAAACGGTCTTTGACAGTCTCAAATTACCAGTAAAAGACAGCCAATCACTATCTCTAATGCAGACGGCCCTTTATAGTGGCAGATTACAAGTAAAAGACGGCCAATGACCGTCTCTAATGCGAACAGTCATTGACCATCTCAGATGACTGCATATAAGACGGTCAAAGACCGTCTTTTATTCCAGACAGTCGATAGCCGTCATTTCTCCGTAGTTAACGACGGATTCTGACTGTAAATGATTTGTGGATGTTTAACATTTTGAGACAATATTAAAGACGGTCAAGAGCCGTCTAAAATTTTAGAGATGGTTTACGGTCGTCTTTAAAGCCTCTTTAAACCAAGGAATTTTAGAGACAATCCACAACCGTCTCAAAATCCATCCTTTTTTTTCATTTTCACATAGTGGCCTGGTGCCTAAAATGCAGGCCCATACATGATTCAAATGGGTCATACCAAGAGAAACATGCGGTTTCAAGGGTTAGTTTTTGTAACACCCCGAAAATAGGGGGTCGGGTAGAAACCCAACTCCCGAGTTCTAGAACGTCACTTATGAACATAAATAATGATAAATGCATGTTGTCTGTAGAATGACATTAAAAAAGATTGAGACTAAGCCAAAATAACATATCATACTCCAGAGACAGTTAAATTAGCAAGCTAAAGACTGTGATAAATACATAAAATATATAATTAATTATAAGTCTCCAGAGTGTGAACATGTTACCAGGTTAATTAAATACATGTATACTCCAAAAATGGAAAGAAAAGAATATACATGAGTGCTCCAAAAATATAAAATGACAAGTGTCAAGGCGTCTAATCAACCTCCCTGTAATCCCGTCGATCAAAACACGTATATAGGAGGAATTATCTTCATCATCATCAAGTCCGACTCCACTTCACAAGCAGCGCCATCATCTGCAACTAAAACAGGGACTGGTTGGTGTGCGCGACACCATCTCGTAACGTGAGAGTGAGTGATCAACTCAGTAGAATCATAAAGCAAAGATTAGCATGTTATCAAATCAATCACGCGTTAATAGTAAAGCAAACAATCAAACATTCCTAAATACTATTGTTAATGCATGCATGAAATGACATGATGGATGCCCTCACCGACATACTCCCTCATACGGTACCATCTTACGCCCGCAGCATGCTTTCTTCCCGCAGTGCTCCACATCTTTCAGGCACATGCAATGCGATATAGATAATGATTACCAAGTTATTATTAGTCCTTTTCGTACAGCAGGATTGAAAAACTAGGGTACCTTCCTTATATCAATCCCAACACAGATCCTGTCTAGGGTCGTCACTCCTAGAAATCTCATACGATATTATATTTGTATGTCGCTGCAAGGGCTGTCAGGGCTGTTGCTCGCACTCTTTGCACCGCTCCTCCATCACCTTATCAATACAGGCCTAATGTACTCTCGTCGCTACGAAAGGGTCGTCGCCTCCCATAAACTCAGAATACGCTCGCGGTCACTAGAAAGGGCTCGTCACCTGATCAGTGTAGGCCGACAGCAAGAATATAGTGTCTCATACCACCATAATCTGCTCACGAGTCATAGGTGCTCAGTGGTCACTACGGGGAGGTTTGTGGCCCCAGCGTAAGCCGACAGCTCGACCACGGTGTCCCATACCACTATATCCGGCTCATGAGTCTTTATGGATCAAGGTACCATGGTTAACAGGGTTTTCAATGGTAAGTTCAGTACCCTAGGTTCAAGCAGTTATGACTCATACAAGGTGAACATACAATGATCAGTCGGGTTACTTGGTGAGTCCGACTAGCACGATCGCACGTTGAATCGACCGACATGAAGTGCACAAGCACTTCGTGTGGCCTGACCACTGCCGACGACTCTAGTACGACTCGGGTTCGTCATACACATCCTTCGTGGCGAATAGAATCCAACCACGAATTCTAAACTGTTACCGACTGCCTGGACTAGAGTATAGCCCCAAGCACATGTAATGTGAAACAGTAATCAGATGAGAGAGGCAGAATTGAAATACAAGAAATTTCAGCATGTTATCAGCATGTTGTAACATACATCATAAGCAGTTAACCAAACACGAGTATTTCACACATAAGGTAACCAATTCAAATACAACAAGTATGGAGGAAATCATGTGCATCATCAAATTAGTTGAGAATCCATTCTCAACGCTAATCTACAACACCACTTACTCAATACTTACTAATACAGACATTTATACAAACACTTAATCCACACAATTCCAACGTACTTGACGTATGTTGATTTCAACATATCATATGACAGATCCTTATATCAAGGAGTTGTCTAGTACACACAATCATGTTCTTACATTCAAAACATATGGCAGGCATAAATCATATTGATTTAGGCATTTCAACAAACACTTAGTCTACACACATTTGTCTACATAACATATGTCGGCCAATATGTGCATTAGGGCGAATCTCTTCGCCAAACAGATTATACATCCATAACTAGTATAAATACACGGCAAATACCCATGGCAATCATATCGGCAAAATACATATGTATACAGTATTTCCTACAAATACCTAAAATACTCTAAATCTCATATTCTTCGTACGTATACGGAATGAAAAACGGACAGTATTTTGTACATGTCAAATAGCATCCTCATCAACAATCTACCATTACACGGTATTAAAAGCTTTAAAAACAGGTAATCTAAGCGTCTAAAATTCTCACCTTAAATCGAAAATTGTGAAACGGAGTTGATTCAGACAATAAGTCTTCGTCAACGGCGGGTACGGTACCTATGGCATGAAACAGGTTAGCTATACCTACACTACAACTATTCTAAGCTTCAAATCAGGTTAGGGTTAGGATTTCTTACCTAAGAATGGACCTGAAAATATTGGAATGGCGGTGCAGAAGCGGCAGCTATGGAACATGGAGCAATAGGAAAAAATTCCAAGAGAGAGCTCCAAATCTCCCTCCCTTTCTCTCTCTTTCTCCCTCTCTTTTCTCTCTTCTCTCTCCAAATTTGTATGGAATGAAAGAGCAAGGGTTTAAGCCCTTTTTATAAGTCCAAAAGCGACGGAAATAGACTTGGGGCCAAAGTATACTTATTTTATGTCCAAATACGGATTGTTCCGTCTCAACGAAGCATTTCTGGAGGTCCTCTGGCCGAATGCGGTCGGAATTAAGCTCATGGATACTGGATCCTGCTCACATCAAGTTTTCAGTCCGGTAGTGTTCCCAAATCGCACGTGGCGGACCAGTTTCAGTTCAACGGCTACCGATACTCGATCAGGGCCACAAGTGCGTTGACATGTAAGGGCCACCTATCCTGATCCGAGGGTAAAATTTGATCAAATTCTGACGGTCAGAACGCTTAGAAAATGTCGCGCAAGCGACACATGCCAGATTTCATAAATTATATTAAAATCTAACATTTCTCACACTCTTCACTCTGGACTCAAGAAAATCGTCGTGGGATATCATTTGTACTTAATTTTCGAGGTGATTGTCAAGTCCAACTAGACGGTCAGGATTGTCTAAGTTCGAGGTAATCGGACTTCCGATGTGCGGTCCAGAACCGATACAAAGTTTCAAGTTGCTCCCGAGAGCAAACGGGAATAGAGTTTGATCCTAGGTTTTACGGTATTTTAGCGTCACCTATTCTATACGTTTTGACTCTAGTAGATCGTATTGAAAGTGATTGGTGACAATTTCACAGGTCATCTAGTGCAGTGCTAGTTGATTCTCGTTAGATTTCTAAAGGAAGTAGCCTTTATTGATTTTTGTTTGAGATGAGATTTGAAGGGTGGAGCGAGGGTGTTTGGAAACGGAAGAAGGAAGAGCTTGGAGGGGTGATTTTTGCCAAAAGTCAGGCGTTTTAGTGAGAAAGGAGAGCTTGGAGGGTCACTTTGTGAAGGAAGTACCTGATCGGGGAGGTTTTAAGGGACGGCCCACACCTAAGGGAGGTACCCTACCCCTCAAACACCTCCGGCCTGAAGGCCGGACCCAGCCTGGCCCGTTGACCGGCGAGCCCTCGCCGGTGAAATCACAATCCGGTGATGTCGGCCATATGGGCTAGTTTCCTCCTGCCCTGGAGGTCCCAAATATATGTGGGGTCCACCTTGGTTCATTCTATTTTAGCCTGTATAGGCCCATAACTCCGTTTGGAGCGTTTCGGGGCCAGTTTGTAAGTTAGAATAAGTTTCTATGGCTTATAGCATATGATTTTGGGGTAGGAGACGCTAATCTATCCAACTAACCTATCTATTTTGTTATATTCCAAAAGGTTAAGGGTCGAAATTCATTTTACCCATTTATTTACTATTCACGGTAATTTTTAGCTTTGGTATCGTTCTTCATCGTTAATACCCTAGGATTGATGTTCTTTACTATTTAAACTTGAGGAATCGTGTCTAAAATGAAAGTACTTGGAGAAATTTGAAGAATGAGGTGGTGAAAGGTGAGTTTTGAAGGAAATGGGTTGAAGAGTGATTTCTTTGGCTTTGGGATTGAGTTCTGAAAGTGATAAGGTTGACCCATTGCCTAAGGACGTCTAACCCCAGGTTGGCAAAAATCTGAGGTGTTACAGTTTTACATGCATACTATTTTCGATCATGTGGTATACATGAACCACAAATAGGGTTGATTTTTAGGCTTTTGGTGTAACATGGGGTGACTTATCTAATGGCTGGGGTGGATTTTACATAAACACCATGGTGGGGCCATCCCAAGCCAGCAACTCCTCTCCTTCTTTAATTAACTTTTCCACAAGCATCACACACACACACACACAGAGAGCTATTTCACCACTTTGAAAAGGGGTCATGACAAGGATGTCTCACCATAGCCTTTGCCTAAAATCCACCGTCACCACAAGGTATGTCACCACATGTTAGCCCTAGGCCAAAAATCCACCATGACCACAAGATATGAGTTATACATGCACCACCATATTCATGTTTTATGAAAAAAGAAAATTAAAAATTAAAAAGACCCACAAGCTTCTTGTGTAGAGGATTGACATGCCTGAGTCCATGCACATCATGGCCCCTTCCCATCAATGCTCTCGATCACCTTTTCATACAGTTATAGGAGAACAGATCAATGAAACCTAACTCAACCTTACGACTTTTTACAAATTCATTTGAATATATTCTTCATCTTATTATGTTGGGCGACGCGAATGCAATTTTGAATTAGAATTAAACAATAAGATGTCAAATAAACTAAGCATACGGAGAACATAAGGTTTTCTATGAAAAATTCTTGTGAAAAAAAAAATCACGGCACAAAGCGACAGTAAATTTACTATGATAATCAATATTATAAGAGATGGAAGAACTTACCGATATGAGGATACACCCCGAAAACCACAAAAAATCTTAGCTTTGAACTTCACTTGCTTATCAAAAGTCATAAGCACATTTTTAATACCCTAATTCCCAATTACAAACTCTTAAATAGAGTTAAAACTGAATTAGGCAACATAACTCACAATTCGGCAAAACTACACAAGTCGGTCGATGGGAGTTTTGATCATATTGAGTCCCATTGATGGGATTGATGCCACCTTTAATCAGATCGATTTGGACCCAAAGACTATCCAGTGAGAGAGCTAAAAAATGGGATTTTATCAATTGGATCGAGTAGACTGTCAATGAGATCAAGAGATACTCGATGGGATCGAGTGGTCCGTCGATGCCATCAACATACCCACTTACAGATAAATTGAAGACATATGACAATAACTCTACCATGTTTTCAATTATCTTGAACTACATCTCCAAGCTTCATCTATAGTTTCCACCATCATAGCTCCATCATCATTGTGGCTTCTCGTGCACACTCCGTCTTCGTCAAGCCTTCCCTAAACCTAGGGAAGTTGAATAGAACTTGAACTTCTCTATAGGAATCACCTTCGTAAGCATGTCCACCGAATTCATGCTTATGTGAATCTTCTCAAGAGTCACTCCACCTTCTTCAAATACCTAATAAATAAATGATGACAAACATCAATATGTTTATTATAAGAATGGTAAACTTAATTCTTCACCAAATTGATCGGACTTTCACTGTCACAATTTATTGGCACAGCTTCTTGCTAAAGCCCAAGCTAATTTATCTTCCCTCTCAACCAAACACTTTCTTTAAATGCTTTTGTCATTGTCATATACTCTGCTTCAATTGTTGAAAGAGTCACCACAGACTGAAGCTAAGATATCCAATTGATCGCTCCACCCGCTAGCACAAACGGATAATCGAAAGTCTATCTCCTGTTATCCACATTACCTACGTAATCAACATCCACATAACCTACCAATTATCCTTGAACTTTTCAAACATCAAGACAGTCTATTGTACCTCAAATATATCGAAGTAACAATTTCACCGTCTCCTAATGTTATTTACTGAGGTTAGCTATATATTTGCTCGCAGCACCTACTATATATAAAATATCATGTCTCCTAGAGACCATGACATACATTAAACTACTAACAATACTCGAATAGGGCACGAGAGATATCATTTGCTTTTCTTCATTTGTAATAGGATATTGTTCAAAAGAAAACATAAAATGAGCAATATGGAGTGTACTAACCGATTTTGCCTTGTCCATACCAAAATTAACCAATACATTATCAAAGTATTCCGCCTATGATAATCGTAGCCTGCTCCTCTGCCCGTCTCTATAAATATTTATGCCAAGAATCTTCTTCGCAGCCCCCAGATATTTCATTTCAAATGCCCTTGGCAATTGAGTTTTCAACATATCGATCTCAGACATGTCATATAACATCCCGAATTTTCGAGGTTCGAGTATATACTCGCGCCCGAAAATTTTGAGTGTTAATAATGTAAAAATTAGATGCTTTAAAATCGTACCTTTTTCAAAAAAAAAAAAAATAGATCACATCTAGTTACATTCTTGAAAGTAACCATTCAAGATAATAAAATTGATTGTATTTATTATTACATTAAAGTAAAAAGAGTTTAACTAATTTTCTAATGCTCTCTCATTAGAAGCTTATTATGTTATCTTAAAGTAAGTAGCAGAAAAATAAATAAAAGTAAATCATGTGATATTCTTCTTCGCTATTCGAACATATCTTTCACATAACGGTCATCGTCTGTATCATCAACATATAATTTAACTGTAAAATTTGTATGGTTGGAGAGGGTCAATGCCCTACTCATAGTGATGGTTATCCTTTAAGATTAACAATAATTTAAAAGATTCATAAAAGTAATTAAAATAGTCATCTCATTGTTTTGATGATTGTAATCCTCGGTATTAAATGTTTGTTGAATTTATTAAGAATTGAAATGTCATATGTTGTTTTATATATATATATATATATATATATATATATATATATATATATATATATATATATGACAACTATTAATATTTGAATGACCTGTACATACTACTGGCGACCTAGGAGACCATCCCTGGATGCCCACAATGTGCAAAAGCCTATCAAGATGGAGGAAGCCTACCCAAAAAAGGGAGGTGCAGATTAATGGAATCCAATTCAAGTGGACATATCTACCCACTTGATGCATTCACGTATCCATACATCTCATAACATTCATTCATTTTTATTTTAATTATGATATGCATAAACCATGATGGGTTTACCCACTAGCCTGACCAGCTAACATTGTGAATTGACAACTGTATAGAGACGAATAAAATAGGAAATCCGAACCAAGTGCCGAAAAATGAGGATCGATTGTCAAATGAATCACCGGGCCATTTACCGTATTTGACAAAAGATGAATTTGCTACGCTGGATTAATGAATTATTTATATAGTTACTGTTTAGGATTTAAATTTCTGTATTGTATTTATTTATACATAAATATGATTCATCATTGTTTATAAATATGATCATGTTGAACAATATTTGATTTTTTTTGTTGAAGTAAGTTTTAAATGAGTGGACTCAGATGATTCATGTTCATATGATATGGTTTTGAATATACGATGTTGGAAATTATAGAATGTAATACAAATATGGATGAACGGATGTTAAATTTGGATGTAGACTTAGAATTCATTAAATTATGTCTCCAGACAACCGTATGAAAAAGGAATTAAGTACACTCATGAGCCAAAACTTGAGTTTGAGGGTACACACTCTGTATTCGAATTTCAGGGCGTGACATTATGACTAGCAATAAGCATGTCATCTTTGCATAATACCATTACAATGAATTGTTCATTATTCAATGTCTTATAATAGATATAATAATAGTATTTATTTAAGGTGAATTCTTGACCCATCATGAAAGTATCAAACATTTTGTACAATTGCCCAAGCGACTACTTCAGGCTGTATAACGACATTCTTAACCTGTAAACTTTATTCTTTACCACATTTACTTCGAACAATTCTGCTTGCTTCATGTAAATCTATCCATCTAACTCCCCATAAAAGAAAGTAGCTTTCACATCCATCTGTTTCAATTCCAGGTTTTCATTGCGCAACCAGCGTTAATACAAATCTAATAAACGCTGCTTAACTACAGGCGCGAAAAATCTCATTAAAGTCTACACCCTCCTACTCATACTAATTTTCGACCAACCTTGCCTTGTATATATCATGTTTATTCTTATAAATTTACCTACACCCAATCGTTTTATACCCTACTAGCTCTAATGTCTTATTCTTATGTAGTGAATTCATCTCACCATGCATGACCGCTACCCATTTCTCAACATCATAACCATCTAATGCTTCTTGGAAGGTACACGGATCCTTCTCATTTGTAATAAGGGCAAATGCAATATTCAAGTTATCCTTGTATTTAACTAGCAATTTTCTATCTCTTAGGCAAATTTCTTCTAAGAAATGGTTGTTTCACATGCTCTTATACCTCTGACTACAGCTCAAGCTCTACTTGTGTATCTTCTTTTTTAATCTTGACATCAATGACCTCTGATTTCTCCGATTCTTTATGTTCATCATTGTGGAACAATAAATCTTCATCAAACCTGATATCTTGAATAATTATGATCTTCCATGTGATTCGGTCATACAGTTTATACCCTTTCACACTATCACCATAGCCCACAAAAATCACTTCTTAGCCTTTTAGTCTATTTTGTCTCTCTCAACTAATGGTACATAGTAATAAGCATCACAACCAAATACACGCAACATGAGTAGTCTAGCTCACGACCATCCCACACTCTTCAGGAATCTTGCAATCTATCGACGTAGACAAGGACTAATTCACCAGGTAACAAGCTATGTATCCACCCATGATGTGCTGAGATGTCTTAGCGGCTTTTGACTTCCCATTAAGAGGATGATGAGGAGAGAGTCGCTCAACAATCTCAAAAGGGGAGTTGTACTACCTATGTATGGAGATAAGCAGATTGAGTTGTTGCTACTAAAATATGTAATAGTAGATGTCATCCAAGAGTTGGTGGCACTAGAATTGGTGGATTCATAGGATATCTTTTGATGCAATCAAAGGTAGCCTGACAATCGCAATTCCATTCTATAGGTAATTTTTTTCGAAGGAGCTTGAATATTGGCCCACAGATGGAAGTAAGTTTTGCAATGAAGCGGCTGATGTATTAAATTCTATCAAGAAAGCCGCTGATTTCCTTTTGCCCTTGGAGGTGACTTTTGTCTTCATTTCGTCAACCTTGATGCCTTCTTCACTAACTATGAAGCCGAAGACGCATTTTTGATGGTTAAGACAAAGCTTGTACTTCTCTAACTTATCCAAATTGGCTGGTCTAGGTCCTCTCACATTCAACTCAACTCAACTTGACCTAAAGCAATTTTGGTCATATTCCAAAGAAAATGTGGTTTAGGATGTTGGTTTTTGGTTTTCTTTTGGGTTAGACTCTTACCAATTGTTGACTAGCTTTTTTTCTCCTTTGACATGGTAGCCCATTCACTACTCATAACAATGTAGACCATGCAAATCATGGACCTTGTTATCAAAATCATATTAATTGAACAACCCAAGCCACTTAATTTAGCTATTGAATTTGGATGATGAACCTTTTTATTTCTGCAACCAAAATTAATAACCATCAGTAATTGGATGGTTTAAGGTATTGTTCACGTAAAAACTCAATTGTAACTTTTATACCTAGAAAGGGCCCATGTGATAAAAAAAGTAAGGTCAAGCTCTCCACGGACCCAGGTCCTATTCTTTAAATTAATGGGTTGACTAATTTTACATTGGACCCAAATGCATCGATGTCCATCTTCAATCATCTCAAATGTGACACATGAGTGTCATCCAACTTGATTAAACCCCAATCAAGTGCTCACACATGTCAGATGTATCAATCAATCTATTGTAGCACATGTACTACTGTATATCTCCAGTTACCTCACGTATGCCATATTTATAACAATTCATCTCCAAGCACTTCATATGTCTCCACATGTAGCACTATCCATCTTCAAGCGTCGCTAAAGTAGTGCATGTGTTGGTTTGACGCTTTTCCCATGATTTTTTATTTTTTATTTTTTGGTTATGCCAAACAAAGGACAGAAGAACCATTACAATTTAAGACTTCTTATTTTTAAGATATCCACCATCCGAAGGTGATGACCATGGCATAAAGGGTCTGGATCATATGAAAATTATCTAAGATTGAAACATTACCATGGCATTAAGGGTCTGGATCATAGGAAAATTATCTAAGATTGAAACATTAGTCCCTTGATGTATCTAAATAAATATGGTGTTTTCTAGTAAACCTCCTTTTCTTTTTCTTTATTTTTTAGTTACACACCTACCAGCCAAACCGGATGCTCACACCATAGTGGTTTTTAACCCAATGGGTACTCTAACACATGACCTCCGTGTAAAAACTCTTGTGAGTCTACTACTGAGGCATAATTAAAGATTCTATTCTAACAAACCTCTCAGCCATGATGTGCAAGGGCCAAACTCCATGTATCGAATCCTCGATCGCCCCTGTTTTACCCAAGGGGTAAAATGCTAAGTTATTCCGGGTATATTCAAAATCCACTCCATCCATTAGATGCGCTCCTTGATGGGACCACTATTTTGTGGGGCACCATTGTATCTTTCATCAAACTTATTATTGAGATGTGACTCATTAGCACGAAGGAAAAGGACAAAAAGCTAAACCTAAGAAAAACCCGAGCAAGCTCCAACTTGGTAAGTGGAATTGGATGGTATTGAATTGTATTAGATGGGATTAACATTATTATTGCACAATGATTACATGTAGGGAAATACCATGGTATTGTAGCCATCGAATCCCATATTTGGGATAAAATTTTTGCCACGGAAAACAACAAATTAAGTAAAATCATGTTTGGTGGACTATAGAATTGTAATCAACGAACCAAATTCACAAAAGATGTCGTTCACTTGTACATGTATATAGCCAAAATGTCATGTGTAAAAAATGTATATGAATGGACGACATGGATATATGCATGCATCAATGTGAGACCCACGTATAGTTGATTTCAAAATCCATATATTTCTTGCCGGAGACTAAATGCAATTTCACTCTACCTAATCTCAGCCTTTTCCATCCTTTTCAAATATTGAATAAAATTGCACGAGACCAAATGCAATTCTATCCCACCTAATTGCATCTAATACTCTGCGCCAAATGCCCCCTTAATGGTTATAGGCGCACCTTTTCAAGCTTTCCATTGGTTTGACTAAAGTGGATTAGGTGATACCCTAGCCTCAAGATGGCACAACCCTTACCATGGGGCTCACTTTGATGTATGTATTATATATCCATGTCATTGTCCATTCATTTTCCAGATCAATAGAGCATTATCCCAAAAATGAAGCAGATTCAATTATCAGGTGGACCACACTATAATAAATAGTGATGATAGACCATTAATGGACCACAAAAGTTTTGAATCAAGTGGATATTTGTTTTCTCCCTTCATCCATGCTTATATGACCTTACCAATAGATTGGATGGTAAATAACACACTACTAAAACATTAAGGTGTGCCTTAACAAGTTTTTAATAATGGGACAATCAATCCCCACCGTTTCTTATGACATGGTTCACGTGTAATTAGATTTGTTTCATTTTTGGCATAGTGCCCTAAAATGATCTACAAAATGGATGGAAAACATGGATAATAATACATACATCAAGGTGGGCCCATGGTAATCCCACATTATGGGCCGCACCGTCTTGGGTGAGGCTGGGGTATCACATAATCCTCTCCGGATGTGACCTAACAATTATTATTATTATTTAGGAAATCTTTTGTATGTACTTCGAGCATAAGTGATGCCACTTGATGAACAGTAGTTTTCACTGGAGCGGACTGGGTGAGATCTCGGATCCACCGAGGTGGGTGGGACTGCTGAATGTGCAGCCAGCGTGATATATGTGGCTACATCCACACCGTTCATTCATATTTAAAGCTCATTTATAAAACATAGCGGGCCCTGTAAGTGAGGTGTTACAGGCCTGTAAAAGATTCCAATCCAAATCTAACGTGGCTCTGTCGAATCGATTTACTCTACTAATCATATCAGTAAATCAGTCGAAGGTCTATATGAATATTTCACATCCTTAATATAAACTAAAAGACTGATCTTAACTGTCAAATTGGTGGCCAGAAAGTAGAGGTTTAAATGGAAAATTTTCTATGGTCGCGAATCAAAAATTAAATATCCACTGTAACATTGACGTGTACAAATGTTCACAGTCGTGGGTTAGGTGAGTCTAGGTACTTAGTAGGTGAGTCCCCCACTGTGGGGCCCGCCTTGACTTATTTTTTTATATCCACTCGGTACATCAGTTCTTTCCATCTCATTTTAGGGCATGATATAAAAATTGAATTAGATCCGAATCTTATGTGGACCACACTACGGGAAACAATAGTCACTGACCATTAAAAACTTCTTTTGGGACACAAAAGTTTTGTATCCAGCTGATATATGTGTTTACCTTCATCCATATCTGTGTAACTTTAGCAAAAGGTTGGATGGAAAATAAGCATTACGGTAGGCCTTAGAAAGTTTTTAACCGTAGTGGTTCAATGATCACTGTTTCCTGTGGTGTGGTGCCCTTAAGATATTGATGTCTTTCATTTTTTGTACCATTTTCCAAAATGAGCTGTAAAAACTGATGGACAGAGTGGATGTTAAACATATGCATCAAGATGGGCGACGCGGTCAGGGATTCACCTACCGAGCTGTTGCCTCGCCCTCACCCAATCCGCGCCGCGGCCAGGGCGTCTGTATCTTTCTTCTCGTCCAGAGCAAAAGCACACTCCAAAACGCTCGCACCCATTTAGCCAAAAATCTCGCTTCAGGCCTGAAAAACAGGGGACGCGGATTGCGTCCTAGCCCGCCTGTCTCCAGCCACGAACGGGCAGCTCTGTGAGCGGGCCAACTGTGATTTATCTTTTTATCTACGCCGTTCATCCCTTCTCTCATATCGTTTTAAGGTATGTATACAAAAAAATAGGAAGATCCAACCTTCAAATGGGCCACACCAAAAAATAAGCTTGGCTGCATTAATGCAAGAGTTACCTGTGGTGTGGTCCACTTTAGCGTTGGATCTACCTTATTTTTGTTTTATACCTTAAAATGACATGAGAGAAGGAATCAACGGAGTAGATAAATAGATAAATCACAGTGGGCAAGTCCATGGAATTGCCGGTTCGTGGCTAGAGACGGGCGGGGTGGGACGAATTCCTTGTACGAAAAACAGAATCTTAGGGCCTGTTTGGCCAGCCGCATTAGATGGTATTAAATGGGATTGTATGCACAAACCCATCTGATAGATGGTGCTGGCGTGTTTAGAAGAACGCCGAATACCTGTATGAAAATTACTTTGAGTTTCGCGCCTAAACCGCGGGATTTGGCTATCCGTCTCCTTGTTTCCCAAATCCCACTCTGGAGTTACAACGAAAGGGTAGAGCCTCAACTTGTGGGTCCTAACATTATGCATATTTTTCATCCAAGCTGTCCATCCGATTTTCCACGCTAGTTTAGCCTTTGAAATCAAAAATAAAGTCAATCATCATCTCAAGTGGGCTACACCGTGAGGTATAAGTAATGGAAAGCTCCAGCGTCAACAACGACTCTTCCGGTTGCATGCATAGAGATTTGGAATGGGTTTCCACTCGTGGGATTTATCGTGAGGTATCTGTTAGATCCACACCATCCATCTCTTTATCCCAATCATTTTAACCCTTGAGCTCAAAAAGTAGTCCGATCCAACAATCAGGTGGACCACACTATAGGTGACAGTGGTTGAGAACACCTCACGTGAAAGCCCTTCTGGAGTTTCGCCCACTGTTGAAACCTTCCTAAGGTCCAACATGATATTTATCTGCAGATCCCACCTGTACATAAGTTAACACAGAAACTAAAAAAAGGGAAAAAACAAAGATCAGCATGATCGAAAACTTTTGTGGCCCTTGAAATTTTTTAATGGTGGGTATCACTCTCTCCACTGTTCTCTGTGGCGTGGTCCACTCGAGATTTAGATCGGACTCATTCTTTGGCTAATGTTCTAAAATGATCTTTCCAAATAGATGGTGAGTGTGGATATAAAACATACATCATGATGGGACCCACAGAACTTGGCAACATCACTTACGTAGCATGTGCTGTGACTAACTGCTTTGTAGCTAATCCGCTCCCGTACAGTTGTATACCAAACACGCCCACTATGCAAATTTACCAACACATCGTAAATCCATGTGTTCCCCAACAAGAATACCTGATGTCCTTGCCTTTCCAAATTCACTGCAAATCTACGACAACCACTCACAGTAGCCATGATGACTTTATTTGTAATTCCATCTCATCTAATACAGGCTAATGCAACTGGCCAAACAGACCCTTAGGCAAGCTGAAAATCGGACGCGGATTGAGTACTACAGGCGCCTCTCCTTGGTCGGCGCAGCCGATGCTCTAAGGGTTCCAGCATCATGCATGTGTTTTATCAGCATTGTACATCTAATTTTTCATATCATTTTAGGTCATTTGAACAAAAATAAAAAGTATATCCAAAACTCAACTGGACCATAGGGAAGTAGTGGTGATGAGACGCGGCATGCGTCCTACCCTGCTCGCACAGTAATTTTTCCGGACAGGGCTTTGTAGAGCCCACCATGATGTAAGTATTTTATTCATGCCGTTGATCATTTTTCTCATATTATTTTAAGATATGAGCCAAAAAATTAAGCAGGTTGAGAGCTCCTATGTACCACACGAAAGGAAGCTGCAATGATAATGACCTAACGGTTGAAATCTTTCTAAGGGCCATTGTGATGTTTTAATACTATCCAACTTATTCATAAGGTCATGTACATGTGGATAAAGAGAAAAAATAAATATCAGCTTGATCCAAAACTTCTCCAACTTCCAAGAAGTTTTTAATGCTGTAAGTTCAATCCCTAATTTGTGTTCTACTTAAGCCTTTTGCTTGTCTCAATATTTTGTTATACTTTAAAATCATTTGGGAAAAATAATGAACGGTGTAGATAAAACACTTACTTCATAGTGAGCCGCACAGATCCCTGACCGGATGGATTACTGTGCCCAGAAGGTAGGACGGAATCTGCCTTGGTGGTGATGATGGCACTCACCGTTGGAATCTTCCCAGAGACCACCGTGATGATTATTTTCCATACAACTTTTTTTATAATGTCTCGTATACCTGGCTGGATGGATGAAGGGAAAACACAAATATCAGCTTCATCCATAACTTCCGTAGCACCTGAGAAGTTTTCAACGGTATCTTATTCATCCCAACTGTGTGGCTAATTTGAGCCTTGTATTTTCCTCATTTTTAATCTTATAAACTAAAATGATATGAAAAATTGAATGGACGGTGTAGATAAAACCCATACATTATGGTGGGCCCTCAAAGCCTCTTCTGTCCCGAGTTTAGGACAGGCGAGTAGTACCCAATCCGCGTAAATCATACCTCCACTGCAACTTGAGGCGCTGCATTTTCGTACCTACAGATCGTGTACCACACACTTAGAACATACATATAATAATCTGAACCACAAATCATATGTGATATATTTTTCCATGTCGAATAAATTTTAAAAAAAAACAATATTGGACCGCTTAATATCCAATAAATTAAAATGTTCTCAAATGGACGTGAGCCACAGATAGATTTTGTTTTTTGGTGTTTATTTATTTGCTTTTACAAACAGTATGATAGTTAAGATATGAATCTTGTTATTTTTTGTCAAACTAACGGTTGGGATCCATTTTATATATGCCACGTTCGCACGGAGTCTCCTATGCTCCACAGGCATTTAAAAGTTATGTTACATGAATCGCCCGCGATCAGAAAAGGGGTAAAATTTTGTTAGTGTAGACACCACCTTCAACCAACCTTACTAGCCTCGAAGGACCACTAACACAGTTAAAGTAGGCTCCTACTTATACGGACAACCTATTTCAGACAAAATTTACCCTCTTTTTTCACTTACTTCTTATATAAGAGTATTTTTATCCGCCTGTAGCTTAAAAATTTTCTTCCGTCGACAAAATTTTTTGCCAACGAGAAAAATAATTACTATAAAAGACAGTATTACTTTGGTAATTTTTCCCTGATGGGAGACATTCCTTAAAAGAAAATTTTCCTACCATACGTCCCATTTATGCCTCACGTACCTTTTTAAGCCCACTTATTTTTAGCTCCCAAGAGTAAGCCCCAGATATACGGATGCACATTTCTTAGACCAAAATACCCCTGTTTTTTTAAAAATGTGAAAGCTAAGCCTATGGCTATGGATTAGAACCATAACTATAACCATAGAGCAGTAAATATCTATGCACTTTTTTTTTTTTAAAAATAATTTTAAATTTTTTTACATGGAGAACTTTATTCTATCTAAAATTTTCTCTAATACATATTTATATAAATATGTATATATAAGCATATAAATTTTAATTTTAATTTTTTATTTTTTATTTTATTCATTTAACAAGAATATCTTTTAAACCAAAATTAGTTACTTGACGTATCATATATGATTTTGGGGTAGGAGAAACTACTTTAGCCAGCCAACCTAATTATTTTTCAAGATTTCATCAAGTAGATGGTCAAAAATTCATTTCATTCACTTCGCGGTCAATTTCATTCACTTTGCAGTTAATTTCATTCACTTCACGATCAATTCCCTTTACTTCACAATCAATTTCATGCATTTCATAGTCAATTTCGGCAATTCCCCTTCCCTTCACAGTCCATTCAATTAATTTCACGGTTAATTCTCATGCATGGAAATGACCATGAAGTGCAAGGAATTGACCGTGAAATATATAGAAATGACCATGAAGTGAAATAAAATCACTGAAATTGATCGTGAAATGCATAGAATTAACCATGAAGTGAAGTGAATTGACCATGAAATACATTGAATTGATCATGAAGTGAAGCGAATTGACCATGAAATGCATGAAAATGACCGTGAAATGAAATGAATTGATCGTGCATGGAAATGCTTCTACATGCATAGTGGACAGCTACATTCTCGCATGAAAGAAAGGACCTATCAAGCTCGAGACTTCACTGAACTTGGTTTGAGCCCATTCACTTGTGGCCCATCGTATCAACGGGGCTGAATCCCCCTACTAAACTGGCCCATAGTGATAACCATTCACCTTATAACGCATCGAAGAACCCTCAAATTTCGCCACAAAAATATGAGAGATGCATGTGCAAGTGCCACGACTGACAACCAACCGAAAGTGAACTTATACAAGCAATGCTCATGGTTCAGTGATCTAGACAGTTGATCCGATGGGTTGGGCTACCCAGTGCACATACCCAAAAAATAAAAAAATAAAAAATCTATTCATCCAATTTTTAACCATTCATATGTCACGAGAACTGGAAACAAACCAAGCCATCATTCTCTAACAATTTTCTTGCACCTTTTCAAGAGTCCATGTTAAAAGCAAAGACCATTTAATAATCCTCATTTCCCTCTCCTATCTCAGGTATCTTTCTTCCACTGTAATTCAAAATTAGCTCTGTTCCACGGGACCAAATGAAGAACAAAACACACACTGCAAAGGGTAGGTGAGAAAATCTTCCTAGATTCTTAGGAATTACAAGAATTTTTGAAATGCCGCTTGGAAAACCTGTGTTTCGTTTCCAACTTTCAGCTCATCTACATGAAAATTTCCGATTCGCATAACCAAATCTGATTTGATCGGTGGGATGTCTGATCGACCCAAAAGAAACCCAATCGGGGTGGGATAGCCAGTCAGTCAGTGGGCATCGAATTGGGGTCGACCGGGTTGGGACCTAGTCGACCGGGTCAAGCTGATTTTTTTTTTCCCTCCCCTTGTTGTAATTTTTACTGCTTTTTATGAGTCCCATTATGATGTGTGCATTATATCCAAATTGTCCATCTATTTGACGAACTTGTATTAAGGCTTGAGACAGAAAATAAGACAGATCTAACTATCAAGTGGCCCACACTGTAAAAGGTAGTGGAGGATTGAACGTATACCATTGAAACCCTTTTAGGGGTCATAGAAGTTTTGGATCATTATTAAATTTGGTTTTTGTCTTCATCTAGGTCTTTGTGACCTTATGAATATTTTGGATGGAAAATAAATGTTATGTGGGCCCTACAAAATTTTTAATAGTGAAAATCAATTTTTCCGCTGCTCTTTGTAGTATGGTCTAGTTGATCTTTGAATGTGATTTTTTTTTTTTTTTTGATAAGGCTCCCAAATAATCTCAAAATATGAATGAACACTGTGGATATAATAAATACATAACTGTGGGGCATGTAATTTTGATCTCTTTTGGACAAGTTGGGATCCTCTGTTATCCTGTCAATAAAAAATTCCTGTTATCGTAATGGTTTGGCGTCCAAAGCTTTTATTTATTTATTTTTTAATTTTTAAGTGAGTGATGACATGGACCAATGAGAATTACAATAACATAACAGGGATCCTCTGTTGACCACTCCTTTTGAACCGCTCGTACAGCTCAGAAGTTCGAGGAGCGTCAGCGCTCGTCTTCGAGCACCAGCCGATCCGCTTCCGTAAGGAAAAGCAGGGCCAATTTTTGTCCGTGAAATGCCATGTACAGCTGGGGCCTATTCTTGTGAGCTAAAAATAAGTGAGCTTAAAAAGTTTCGCGTGACATAAATGGGTCGCACGGTAGTAAATGTCTCTCCTTAAAATGGAAGACAGAGATAATCTGCTGGTGGACTGAAGTTGTACTCATATGGACAGGCTTCTATCATAAATAGGATCCGTAAATTATGATCGGAACGGTTTATCCGTTGTATCCTCCATTGAATTCATTATAATATGTAATAAACCGATTGGAACGTGGATTGGGCCATCCTAATTAACAATCGGAAGGCTTAAAACTTAATGAGGCAATAGTTCGTTCTTCGTAGATGCAGTGGACAGTTAACATTATCCGAAAATGGAGTCCATGTAATGAATGGCATGGATAACAGAGGTGGGCCTCATCTAATGTGGAGTTTTAGTTTAGTCTCGTGAAGTAACTGAACAATCGAGCGTAAGAAACAGTGGAGCGGTTTAGGTGCAGCCCACCTTGATGTATTTATTCCATCCGTTTTTTTAGAGAATTGTATATTAAGATACAAAAATAGAACCAGATCCAAATCTCGGGTGACCATACTATAGTAAACAGTGATGGTTAAAGCCACCTGGATAAAAATTTCTTAAGGTCCATTGTAATGTTCAGTAATGTTTATTTTCCATACAACCTTTTGATAATGTCATAAAAACATGAATAATGGGTTAAAATAATTATCATCTTGATCCAAAACTTCCGTGACCCACAAAAAGATTTTAATTGTTAGTAGCCACTGTTTATTGTGCTATGGTCTACCATAGACTTAAATCCATTTAATTTTTTGGATAATGCCTAAAATTATCAGATGAAATGGTTGGACGGCGTAGATATAGAATAAATAAATCAAGGTCGGCCCCACAGTAAGGGCCGCATCGTCTTGGGTGAGGCCGGAGTTGCACCTAATCCTCTCCCAAGAAACAGAGAACGTCATTAATAGCAGCAAATGCTATGGATTTGGCGTTGGATTCCGAATCCTGATCCCCCACACCTCCCAGTATTGCAAAAGCAGTGTACGCCGGATACAGACCGTTCATCGGATAGGACCAAAAGACAAATTTCCATCTCCTGATGCTATCATTTGGATCACTCATCAATGAAAAATGATAGGTAGGTAAAATAACCAACGGTTCACATGAGGCTTATTTAGTTTCTTAATAATACACCGAACAACTATGCTCCACCTGATGAACGGCCTGGATCTCTTATAGGCCTGTCAAATTAGTACGCGTGTGAATATCAATAATCGAAATCATACTCTCGCGAGCAGCGAGCGCAATCATATTTGCCATGTGGGGTTGGACTCCTCCAAGCAGATTGCGTGCTGAGTAAACCCTGTGGTGTCAACCGTGATTTATATATTTTATCCACTCCGTCCATCCATTTTACAAGATAATTTTAAGTTTGGAGGCCAAAAATGAAATATATTAAAATCTCAAGTGGACCACACCACATGAAAAGTGTGAATTAAATGTCTACCATTGAAAGATTTTTGGGGGCCACAAAAGTTTTGGATAAAGCTGATATTTGTGTTTTCCCTTAATCCAGGTCATTTTGATCCTATTAACAGGTTGGATGACAAATAAACATCAATGTGAGCCCTATAAAGGTTTCAACGGTGGAAATTATTATTCCCAAAGTGGTGTGGTCCAATTGAGATTTTGATATACTTCAGTTTTTGAATCAACGCCTAAAATGATATAGGAAAATAGATGCACGGCGTGGATAAACTAATACATTCAAAGTGGGCCCAAATAGAGTTTACTCAATAGGATAAAAGTCCGATTTGGGACTCTTGTTGCAATGTACAGCTATCCAAACCCTCCAAATGTGGGTCCCATCGTCAGATTGAACATATGTCTAAAATCAAACCCGTCAAGATAAAATAACCATTCAATTAATGTCTATTAGACGGATGGTCCAAAGTAAAAATAGTCATTGGTCCGAGCACGAATGGAAAAATCAGATGGTTAGTATCGTCTTCTCAATGCATTTTTTCGGTTATGCTACATCCATATTTGTATCCATATTTGTATCTGTCGTCTGGACAGTCTGGATTGCCTTACAACCAGCTCCGTTGATTCCATGATCCCCAAAAAGTGTGCAGATCCAAAACTCAGGTGGGTGTATACACACACGGTGGGCCCTAGGAAGTTTCAACCGTGGATGTTTCAGTCTGGATTGCCTTACAACCAGCTCCGTTGATTCCGTGACCCTGTGCAGATCCAAAACTCAGGTGGGTGTATACACACACGGTGGGCCCTAGGAAGTTTCAACCGTGGATGTTTCAGTCCCACTGTTCTTATGGTGTGGCCCTTGGTCTCCCTCATTTTTGGTCCCGGAGAAACGTATGGACGGAGTGGATATAACACAAATATCACTGTCGGCCCCACAGAGCATGGGGTTGCAGGTGGACGCAGTTTGGCTGATGACCCCAACATCAGCCACCTAGTGGGGGTCAAAGCTCTGTGGATCGACCGTGATGTATGTCTTTTATCCGCACCGTCCATCCATTTTTGGAGCTCGTTTTAGGGTATGAGCCTAAAAATGAGACAGATCCAAAGACTAAGTGGACCAGACCACTGGAAAGAGTGGGGATTGAATGCTTACCGTTGAAAATTTCTTGAGGGGACACATAAGTATTGGATCAATCTGATACTTTTGATTTCCCTTCATCTGGTGACCTTAAATTTTTTTTTTAATTTTAACACACGCACACACACACCTTCATCTGGTGACCTTATGAACCGGTTGGATGACAAATAAACATCACGGTGGGCTCGAGTAAGGCTTCAACAGTGGACGTCATTATCACAGCCGTTTTCTGTGGTGTGGTCCACTTTAGCTTTGGATATTCTTCAATTTTAGGCTCACAGTCTAAAATGAGTTGGAAAAATGGATAGACGGCATGGATAAAACAAATACATCATGGTGGGGCCCACAGAACTTTGACATCAGTTAGCTGGGTCATCCGCCAAACCGCGTCCGGATTACGGGGGATTCCGGTAACCAGGGTTACAGGCATATAGTGTAAGCGCATCAAGTGTCATACGCAGCCGAGTATCTACAGCTCCTAAAACCTCTTCCCGCTCTCTCAGAGCTGCTGCTTCTTTCCGGACAGAAATGGCTGTTTTTCTCAAAACCTCCATTTTTCTGCCATCGAGAAAGTCTCACCTCCGTTTTTTCAATCCCCTCACCCCAAAATCCATCGTCTCTGCGAAAAGTCTCACTCCAATGGCTTCCCTCACTCTCTCTCAGGCCGCGAGTATTTCAGAAACCTTCTCCAGATTGAAGAAACAAGGCAGAGTAAGCATTTGAATATCTCCAATTGGCTCTCTTTCTACATATTTTCACTCATTTTCTTGCTTTTATGTTGTTTTTGTTTAATGGGCATTCCTTATTTTTGAATTTCGGGTTTTTCTCTAGTCGAAATGGATGTTTCGTGGATTGGATTTGAATTGGGCTGCGGTGATTCAGTTGGTTGCATGGTTTTGGTTGATCCGTATTTCGTATTTTCGCTTTTCGGATTCTATTTTAGTCAAATTCGATTTTTTCAATCTGCATTTTGAATTGGGTTGTTTCTGAAAAATGGTTTTATGGCTTGGGTATGATTTCAGTGGCTCTTTTTGCAACCGTTTCATCCATTTTCTTGATTTTGCATAGTTTTTGGTGAATGGGTGTTTCTTATTTTCGAATTTTGAGTTTCTTTGCATCGATTTTGCTTCTTCTTCTTCTTCTTTCTTTTTTTTTTTTTCCGTTTGCAGAAACTTGAATTGTGTCATTGTGATTTTCAGTTGTTTGTATGATTTTAATGGTGCAGGAATTATCTGACATGCGGCCTGCGTCTTCTCATAGTTTTCACAGATTTTCAGTTCTGACAAGTGGGCCTATGCTTTGGTAATTCAGACGATTAGTCTGTTGAGTCTAACGGTGGGCGGAGAATGCCCAAAAGTATCCCCGGTTGGATGATGACTGTGACCGATATCAGGATCCTTTTCGGTTGAATGTGGACATTTGTTATAATTCTCTTCTTAGCTGTCTATCTGCATGCCACAAATCAAAATGTTAAGATTGTCCTATGAAGGAGATATTTATTTAGAGTCCATCCATGGTGGGACACAATGAGCCAATGGTCTGGATTACGGAACCACTGGTTCCCTTTATCAGAAATGGAAACATGTTTATACTGTGGCAAGATGTGGGTGGTGTTTCATGTAGTTCCGCATTATCCTGTTGATATTACCATTTGATTGGCATTATTTGTTGGGTTGTATGAGTTGTCATGCATTAGATTTTCAGAAAAGTGTTAGAGAAAAGGATGCAGTTCGAGAGTACAACCTGTTTGTTATTCTATGATCATTTCGAATTTGTTTTATTTTTCATAAGCCTGCTTGTGATTATAGAAGAGAGGTGAAAATTTCCCATTTGTTATTTTTATTGCTTTGGTTTCTTATTTGTTGTGTTTGATTGTTTCATGTAGGTTGACTTATGGTAGAAAGAACTATATGTAATGGTACACTAGTTGTTTGGTTGTTTACTAGTTGATAGTTGATACACCATTCATCTTTCGGATAATGGTTGAAAAGGAAAATTTTGGTAATAGGATGTTCTTCTTTTGAGCTTTTTGATTGTTTATCTGTTGAGGCTCATTCATTTGGTTGATAATCGGATGGTAGGAAAAGAAGTACGTGCAATTACTCTATGTTGGTTCTTTTTGTTTAGGTGATTTTTTTATCGTATCATGGAAAGTTGTATGGAGGGAAGTTTGCACAGTAGTGTATTATTTGTTTCATTGTTTACCGGTTGGTATTTGACCATCTTGAAAAATTGAATGGGAGAAAAAGAATAGGTGGAATCCAAAGACAATGAAGATATATTAGTAGAGGGAAACTTCTATTAGTAAGTTTCATATGAGCAACTAGTTTGTTGGTGTGGTTTACCATTTCTAGATTGATCAGCTCGTCTTGGTGAACTTTGGAATTGATGTGCTTGCTCTTGGTAGCAATCCTATTCCAGTTTTTTTTTTTTCCTTCTACAATGCTGCATTTTAATGATTTCTTTCATTAAATGACTACACACAGTCTCTCTCAAGAGTCCAGTGTAGTTGCAAAATGATGATGAATTTCTTTCTTTTTTTTTATTAAAGATTTTTTATTTTTATTTTTTGCTGAATTTCATAGAGATTGTTTGTTTAAGATGTACTGCCAATGATCAATATGCAAACTCAAGAAGAAACTTTTGACGGAGGATTCGAGGGTACCCTTTTTCTTGTGATATGTTCTGTTCTGTACTTCTTTATACATTTTTGTCAAAATAACAAATGGATATATGATTTGAGAGTACATCATTGGACAGTTTTAATTCTTTGCGATAATCTTGTGTAATCTTGAATCAGCTGATTGTTCTGTTTGATTCAACATAGTTTAGCTTCTAATGAATATGAATGATGCGTAGGTGGCACTTATACCTTATATTACTGCCGGTGATCCTGATCTATCAACAACAGCAGAAGCGTTGAAAGTACTTGATACCTGTGGTTCGGACATCATTGAATTGGGTGTACCCTACTCCGATCCATTGGCAGATGGCCCAGTTATCCAGGTGTGGTTGTCTTGCAACTTTCTTGCCACTGTTTTTTCATTCCTCCTGAGATGTCTTGGTGTTTCATTTTTTCATTTCCTTTTCCTGCGATGTCTTGGTGTTTCATTTTGTTTCCAGGCTGCTGCTACCCGCGCTCTAGCAAAAGGGATCAGTTTCGATGCTATAGTTTCCATGTTGGAGGAGGTATGACTGTTCAGATCACTGTGATACAGATAATTACTTGTCTGTGAATTATATTTATGTCTCTCACTCTCTCTACAGTCTGTACACAATGAAATGGATTTGTTGAAAGTCAGGATGCTAGAGTCAGTTTCTAATAAAGTTAACAGTTTTATTGCGAAAAGAAGAAAGAAACTGTAGAAGGGGTTGGTTTTGCTCTATACAAAAGGAGAATTTAGATAAACCCTCTTTTACAAAACTATCTGCTAACCTATGTGCATCCACATGTACCATAATTACATTACATTACATTACATGAATGACCAAAATTTTGACTAGAGAAACTTCGCTTGGTGAATCAATTTAGTTTTACTAGGAGTACACAGCTCTGTGTGTACGTGCAGAGCACCATACTGTTGGTGTATATCTTTTAGTTATTTTTTATGTGCTTTGATTCAAATGATAATTATCTCATTAACCCTTTGTAATCAGGAGATAAAGTGCTCAGGAGGAGAGATGTATATACAACTCTCTCTCTCTCTCTCTCTCTCTCTCTCTCTCGCTCGCTCGCTCTCTCTCTCTCTCACGCACACCTATCCACTTCCTCTCTCTTCTATCTTCTTGTTTACTCTTGACTAAACCTACATGCTATTGCGGTGGAATTGATCCTCTTCTCTTCCTTAAGTAGTGTATTCCACTAATATCATGCTCTGCATGTCAAGGTATTCAAAATCGGTTACATAACGCCTCATAGCCCAAGCCCCACATCTCATGGGTTAAGACCTTGGCTGAACCCTCTTCGTGGGCCCCAAATCACATGGGCTGCCCACCCCGAGTGTGTCCCTGCATCCCATGGGCTACCCCACTCGAGCTCGGTGTGAAATGCGCATTAATCACCCTTGGTAAGGAGTGTTGAACACGAGACCTCCCCTGTGGGCCCCAAATTGCATGGGTCACCCACCCCAAGTGTGCCCTTGCATCCAACAGACGACCCCATTTGAGCCCAGTGTGAAAATGCTCCTGCATTAATCACCCTCGGTGAGGAGTCTCGAACATGAGACCTCCATCTCTTATACCAATTTGATGCAGGACAATTAACCACTTGCTCTAAAAGCTCGAACTGTTAGAGTATGGCGAATTAATCCCTTTATCTCATAGCCCAGATCCTACATCTATGGGTTAGGACCTCGGCTGAACCCCCTTCTTGGGCCCCAAATCACATGGGCCGCTCACCCCGAGTGTGTCCCCGCATCCCACGGGCTACCCCACTCGAGCCCGGTGTGAAATGCGCATTAATCACCCCTGGTAAGAAGTCTCAAATACGAGACCTTTCCCGTGGGCCCCAAATTGCATGGGTCATCCACCCCGAGTGTGCCCCTGCATTCAACAGACGACCCCACTTGAGCCCAGTGTTAAAATGCCCCTGCATTAAAGGCCCTGTGACGGTCTTGTAACGGTCCTATAACAGCTTTTTTTTTTTTTTAAAAGAAAGAAAAAGGACTGCAACGGCTAATACAGGGGTGTAATGGCCCGTATCATAACGGTAACGGTGGTGGCTATTACGGCCACTGTTACCGTTTTGGAACACCTTGTTGCACGTGTACATGGAGCTATGTACTCTAACAAGTATGATAATTTTTCATCAGATCAAATTATTGACAAAATCAATAAAAAAAAAATGGCGAAAGAACATGTATGGAAGAATTGGATGGGAAGACATCAGGCGCCAAAAAGCATGTTAGTGGTACTAGGATGATGCTGAAAAAGGCAAAAAGCAAATTATCATTGTCATTCGTAGAAAATCATTATTGATGATGGATCTTTGTTACATTGATCAATGGATAGGCCTTCCACAATCCTAAGATCATAGCATAATTTACAAAAATTCCAAACTGCAACATCCCTGCTCCCATCCCCACTTAGTTCAAAACTTGGCAAATCAATGATATTTTCTATAATTTTATAAACTTCCTGTTTCACCACAAAGATCTTACATCAAAGAATTGGATTTCTTTTATTCCAGATATCAGCAAGATTCTGAATAAAATCAATAGATAGATTTCCTCCTCTGGGTGGCTAGAATTTTAATGTCGACAGTAGTCCCATAGGAATTCAGGTGATTCAGGTATTGAAGTGGTAAGGGTTGAGAAAGGCTTGACAAGGCTTGTTTTTTCTGGTCTAGTTAAGAGAGGGGATGTGAGCTATATGCAGAATTAATGTCAATCAAAACATGGATTGCCTTATTGTAGAGTCTTGTATATTTCAAGTCCTGTTAATTGTTTGAGATGACTCTAAGAATGCAGCTGTGTGGCAACTGTTAAATACGTAGCTACATACATGGAAATGGGTTTTTATTTAAGTGGGATTAAGGCTAGGGTGTCTATGGGAGAGGATTAGGTGAGACGCTGGCCTCACCCAAGATGGTGCGGCCCTTACCATGAGGCCCACCTTGATGTACTTAATCTGTATCCACGCCGTCCATCTGTTTTTTCAAATCATTTTAGGGTATTATCCCAAAAATGAAGCAGATCCAATTATCAGGTGGATCATACTATAGGAAACAGTGGTGATTGAACGCTTTACCATTAAAAACTTCTTAGGGTGCACCTTAATGTTTCTGTAGTGTTTATTTACCATCCAATCTGTTGATAAGGTCACATAAGCCTGGATGAAGGGAAAAAATATAAGCTTGATCCAAAGCTTTTGTGGCCCATTAATGGTCTGTTTCCTGTGGTATGGTCCACCTGATAATTGAATCTGCTTCGTTTTTGGGATAATGCCCTAAAATGATCTGGAAAAACTGATGGACGGCGTGGATACAGATTAAGTACATCAAGGTGGGCCCCATGGTAAGGGCCGCACCATTCTGGGTGAGGCCGGTGTCTCACCTAATCTGCTCCCCATGTCTATGTTGTCAATCTTTTCTGTTCACATGTCTATGTTGTCAATCAATATCCATTACCTTTTGAGGATTGCTGTCTGTCCTTTTTCTATAACAAAGTTGCGTTATTTACATTTAAAAAAAAAATAAAAAAATCTTGCTGTGCGCAGCTAATTCGTTGAATTGGTCTTGGCAAAACCCATTTGAAATGCTAATAATAATTTGAAGCCTAACATCATTCTGTAATGGTTCATCTCCATCATACTTACCACATTAAAAGTCTCATGAACCCATGTTTCTCTGACACATTAATCATCTTTTACTTTCTTTTGTGTTTTGTGCATGCATATTTTCTTACTAGACACCGACCTGTATCCCCGGTAGATGGGAAATACTAATTCTCTAGCTTTTGTAAATTTTTTGGTTCATGGTCTCCCTTTTAGTTCTTAATACCTTGTATTGTGATGTAAATCTGGTCCACATACATCCTTCTAGCAACCTATATGGTTTTCTTCTACTTTGAACTTCTTAACAATGCACAAGTTTGAATTATGTGCTATTAAGTTCTGATATAGGCTTTCGTTGCAGGTGGTTCCTCAAGTATCCTGTCCAATCAGTTTATTCACGTATTATAACCCAATTCTTAGGCGCGGAATTGATGAGTTCATGTCTACCATAAAAGATGTTGGTGTTCATGGTAATTTACCTCAACTAAAATAATCGCCTTTATTTAATGTTTTGATACAATAGAATCCATGTATCATATTTATATATCAAAATCATGTATGTGTGTCATTATTTATGTCAACTTTTGCTAATGTATTGGAATACAAGGGAGAAAATATCTTTTCCACTGAAATCCAAATTTCCTAGCAGATTAGGAATTTGGCATGGCTTTATCTATTTTTGGATAGTATGCTTACTTTTCTACATGTTTCCCAATGATTCTATACACCATTTTTAGGAAATTGTGTTGGTTTCTATGTTTGTAACGTGTTATTTTAACTAGAATCATTCCTTTTTCTTTCTCGGTCAAGGTTGGCAATGAGGACTTCACCATGTCGTTCGATTACTGGGCAACATTACCATGTTGTTATTCTACCACCAACTAGCTTTACCATGCCATTTTGTGCCACCATTTGAAGTGCCCATTCTTTTCAGTTCATGACATGGTCACTTATCTCTTTCCATACATATAGTTTATCCGAATCCTTGTTAGCAGGTTTTGCTTGCAAGACATCATTAAGGGAAATCAATCTCCCAAAAAATTCAGAAATCCCCACGTGAGAGAGAGGTAGAGGGCCTTGGTGCATACTAGTGTTTTAAATATCGACGATAGCGGCCGATATATCCCATGATATATCTTGTATCCCACCGGTGCAATACGAAATTCACATGTAGTGCCGATATATCCCACTTATTCGATCTGGTGAGCATTTTTGATTTTCAATCCATTGTTTTGAACTATAAATCATGTTAAATCAGTGTCAACTGGTTACAAATCTATGATTCTTCATGTTTTCCATGAAAAATCATGGATTTGGAGCTTCGATTTTGTGATTTGGGGGATGTGGGGCAAGTTGCAGAAAATTGGGAAAAATCTAAATTTCTCAATTTCTCACAAATCAGTTGCAATCTTTGTATCCAAATACAAAATCAAATATGTATGCAACCTAATCTAGTGATTCTTCTTTTGCTTTTGAATGTATTGCTTGTGTTTTCATACATGTTTTCTTACGTTTATAATTTATATAAATAGACTTTAAATATACTTGCATTAGTTCAATTGGACAGTGCATGTATTAGGACCCCATACAAAGGAAACCCCTACTTTGTGCACTCTTTTTTTTTTGGTAATGTTTTGATTTCTAAGTGTGCATTGATGTCTTTTTCAATAATCCTTGAAGTTTCCATGAAAAATTCGACTAATTTCCCAATGTTCCCATGTTTCCCAACAACAGCGATACATTATGCGATACAACCGATATATCCCATGCGATAACTGATATGCATCCATATCCCAAGGGTGCAATACATTACACGATAACGATATTTAAAACGTTGGTGCATACAATAGAAAAGTAAAAGCAAACACAAGGGTGAGAGAATTGTGATTTTATCTTCAATGCCAACGTGGTGGTGGTGAGCTAAGGAGTATTGAATCTTCAACTTAACAAAAGAAAATCTATTTACAGTAAAACTAGGAAAAGAAATTATGACCTTCCAAAGAATCATGTACATCAAACACCACGGTTGAAGGGTTCGAACTTTAGTCATTGTGTGATTTGGAAAGGCTAAGGGAGAGGAGGAGGAGGAGGAATATCAATTGTTTATTAGATTGTTTTGTGAATATTTTTTTAATAAAAGAATCTCCATTTCAAAATTCCAATCATTTTCATGTTCATATTTCGAAACGCAAAGGGATACACATGATAGGAAATTCTTTTTCCATCCGAATTCTTGTTAAATGTTCCATTTTTGACAAACCAGGCCTTATATACCACGAACGATTTTGAATCAAATTGTATCAATTCTTTATTAGATTGTTTTGTGAATCGTTGTTTAATAAAAGAATCTATGTTTCAAAATTCCACAGGTATCCAGTAAGATTTACAATCACCTTTGGATTTAGCAAACCGTTCAATTATTCCCATGTTCATATTTCGAAACTCAAAAGGAATACACATGATAGGAATTTCTTTTTCCAACCGAATTCTTCCTAAATATTCTATTTTTCTATGAACCAGGCCTTATATACCACTAACGATTCTGACAGGCCCCTCAAGAAATAATACCCGGGCTAAAAACAAAAACTTAATAAGTTGAAGCAAGTTGAAATACAGTTCATACTACCTAAAAGCCAATGTGTGCAACGGTTGTTTAGCCGTTGCTTGTTTCAAAATGATTATTATTATTAAGTTAAAGGCAGTAGCGGACAATGACTTTTCAGTTGTTACTTGCTGGCCTCAAAGTGTCTCCTCTATTTGTAGAAGAATAGAGAAAGAGAAAAGAAAAGAAAGAGGAAGAAGATAAGGAACCTAAAATTCAAGGTTGATGCCCCCACTCTCCTTCTTTATATAATGAATTTTCTACTGATGACAAAAGTACCCTTAATAGAAAAAGAAAAATCCCATCATGTCCAAACCACTATAAGTAAAAGAGCAAGCATAGAAACAAATCTAAGTGAGCCTAGGTGGGTCGTACAATGGTCCCGCCCACATCCACATCCATTAACACCCTCCCTCATGCTAGAGCGTAGATGTTGTCAATGCCAAGATTGGAGTATATGCGTGTAGCTTGATTGTGATGAAGAGCCTTGGTAAACACATCAATAAGTTGATCCCGAGATCGGATATGTGGTGTAGAGATTTCGCTACTGGAAACCTTCTCACATATAAAGTGACATTCAACTTCAATGTATTTAGTTCTTTCATGATAGACCATATTGTTCAAAATGTAGGCTACAATCTGATTATCACAGAATAACTGCATAAGTAGATTCATTGTAAACCCCATTTCTTACAATAGTTTCTTGATTCACATTAACTCAAGGGTTGGATGAGCCATTGCTTTATATTCTGCTTTAGTACTTAGTTGGGCCACCACACTCTACTTCTTTCTCTTCCATGTGCTTAGATTTCCTCCCACAAACGTGCAATATCCAGTAGTAGATTATTTATCTGCTAAAGAACCTGCTCAAATTACATCACAGTACCCTATGACCTGAAGATGATCATTCCATTTATATAAATTCCCTAACCTGATGCTCCTTTAAGGTATCACAGAATCCAAATAACTGCGTCCACATGAGGTACTTTCAGAGAGCTCATAAACTGGCTTACCATTCTCACAATATTAGATGTCTGGTCAAGCGATACTTGAGTAGATAAGTTTTCTAACCGATCTTTTATACCTCCATGGGTCTTCCACTGCATCTCCTTGATCACTCACAAGTTTGTGATTAGGATCCATTGGTGTATCGACTAGCTTAGTACTAAGAAGACTTGTCTTCATGAGCAAATCCAAAACATATTTCCGTTTACATTTAGATCAATCCCTTTCTTAGATCCGGCTACTTCTACACCAAGAAAGTATCAAAGATGACCCAGATCTTTTGTGAGGAAATGTCATTGAAGGTACTTCTTTAGCTCTTCAATCTCCATATTCTCACTTCTTGCAAAAACAATATCATCCGTATATACTACAAGCACAATGAAGCCTGTGGTACCTTTATGTAAAAAGAGCAGAATGATCAGTATGGCTTCGAACAAAGCCATAATTCAACACAACTTTGCTGAATTTGCTGTGTATATCTTTTTTGACAATCCCTAAAGTTTCATTGAAAAATTCAACCATTTCCCCAATGTTTCTCCATGTTTCCCAAAAAGTGCGATAAATTATGCGATACAAACGATATATCCCGTGTGATAACCGATACGTATCTGTATCCCAAGGGTGTAATGCATAGCACGATACCGATATTTCGAACATTGGTCACAACAAGGAACGGCTAGCTTCGAAGGCCCTTTTTAGGCCCCATGCCCCTGATGGAATAGCCCTAAGAAGGGGCGCTTCATGTTTTGACGCTAGGCTAAATCTGATCTAAATCATTAACCCCATTATTTTCAAGATTCAAACTAGTTACATTACTTTTTGCCAGATTAATCCTTTTTGTTGATACTACCAAGGATTTTTTTAACGCCCAGGCTTCCCAAGTTGATATAGCATCATCCACAAATTGCATGAATTATTCTAATACCTTCTATATTAATCCTCATGACCTATAAAAGACCTTCCATGAAGCTCTTACTATAAGTCTACTTAGGGAGTTTGCCACTATTATGAACACAATCTCCCTATCAAATCTCACAGTTACTTTTAATGAAACACATGGGGGCTCCATTAATCAATATGGAAAACCCGCACTATGAGATATAAGTTCTGATCCAGCTTCTTCATAATTGGCTGCACAAGTGTTTGAATTATCTCCGATATTATCGAAATATCTTCGATATTATCTTTATCTCCAGCTCAGCGATATCGATAACACCGGTAGCGATACCGATAACGCTGGTAGTATCGGAAATTCTAGGTATTAGCAATGAATTGCTAAGTATTCCCAACGTATCAATATCACTAATGTAATCGCCAATATTTTCAACTATGTAAATTCTAGGTGTCGTTTGCATCAATATCGCCAACGTATCGCCAATATTTTCGACTATGTAAATTCTTGGTAATGCTTGTATCATAAGTGCATCGATGATATTTCAATAATATTTCCAACATTTTGATATCATTAAAATTTTGTTTATCAGAAAAAAAATTATTTCAATTTTTTCATGGCACATGGTTGTATGTATTGGTCAATTTGTCATTGATAATATTGATAATATCTTGATATTATCGATATTGCAACATGCGCGGTATTGAGACCACCATCTTTCGCTTCCTTTCCAATTGTTGATGATTTCTTGGTGAAATATAATTTGTTGTTGATATTTTGCAATATTGATGGATGATTGGATGAAAGGTTGGATGGTTAAATAGGCCGAATGGGATGGTTGGACTGATTTCTTACAACAACACATGCTTTTAAGGCCACATTAAATGGAAACTTGTTATGTATGCATTCTTTTTGCAATATTTTATTTCTAAATATGCAAATATGTACATTTTATCATCTCCTGAAGTTTTGTTGAAAATTCCACCGTTTTTCCTATGTTTCCCTCCATTTCCGGTTATTAGCCATATTATCGGTGATATCAATATTGTTTCCATATCCCTAGCTAGCGAAACTTATAGCGATATGTATACTTCAAACGCTCCCATTCTATCAAGAATTTAGTATAGAAATTTCCAGTCAACATAATCGTGAGTTTTGTCCATGTCAACCTTGAGAATAAATCCTTTATACCCCATTTTATAACATTAATCTGCAATTCCATGGGCTATAAATCCACTCTATCTCCTCCAGCCATAAAAGCAGTTTGTGCCTAAGAAATGATACTTCTATAGACCTTTCGGAGTATCATTCCTAGAAACTTCTCAATAATTTTGTACAAGCTACCTTCAAGACTTATAAGACAGGAATCTTGGATTCTATGGCTCCTGCTTTTCTAGGAGTTGATGCAATGAGCATTCATGTCTCTACCCCCCTTTCTAGATCATCTTTGATAATGTCCCACCATACTTTGGTAAAATGGCATTGTGAAGCTAACTAGTCCTAGCGCTCAGTCTCCTTTAACATAAAAATAAAATAAAATGCATATGATTTCTTCTAAACTGAAGCACTCTTTTGAAAATACCAGATTCTACCGTCAATAATGTGTCGAACTGCAACCCACTGAATGTTGGATGATGGGGACAATCACTGATAATGCATTTGCATAAATCCTCTTTATTAGCAAGGGTAGAATTACTTCCTCAAATATGAGAATGTAGTTGGATTGTCTTCTAACGCAAGCGGTTTTATGAAAATAAGTCATGTTTTTATGTCCTCCCTTTTTCATGATCCCCATGGGAAGTAGTTTTTATCTAGTGGATGAGTAGGTAATTTAATTCATCTATCTGAACCATCCATGTGGTCAAATCTACAACCACTGAACAAGATCACACTTATTAACCCTAACTATCTTATCAATTGCTTGAAAATTGCATTGTCCATAAAGCATAATAAGAAGTCCAATCATCAAACTATATGATGCATCTGCTAGAACTGGTTGTGGATGGCTCAAGTTTCTCAAAAGTCACTTTGATTTGAGAATCCTAACTATACAATTAATTTCTTGGAAAAGAATGGTTATAATAATAAACAAAAAAGGCCATTGTTAATTTGTTATAATGATTAGATCATCAATCAGTGTTTAATGCAGGGACATTTTCACATCGAGTTCGAGTGGGGTGGCCTGTGGGATGCAGGGGCACACTAGGGGTGGGTGGCCCATGTGAGGCGAAACTCATGCAAATTGGGGCCCACGAGGGGGGTTCGGCCGAGGTCCTAACCCATGCGATGTAGGGCCTGGGCTATGAGATAAAGGGATTGATTCGCCATGCTCTATTAGTTCGAGCTTTTACAGCAAGTGGCTAGTTGTCCTGCATCAAAGTGGTCTTAGAGCAGGATGTTTCGTGCTCGAGACTCCTCACTAGGGGTGATAAATGCAGGGGTATTTTCACATCGGGCTCGAGTGGGGTGGCTTGTGGATGCAGGGGCACACATGGGGTGGGCAACCCATATGATGCGGAACCCATGTGAAGTGGGGCCCACGAGGGGGGTTCGGCTGAGGTCCTAACCCATGCGATGTGGGGCCTGAGCTATGAGATAAAGGGATTGATTCGCCATGTTTTATCAATTCGAGCTTTTAGAGCAAGTAGTTAGTTGTCCTGCATCAGTGTTCTTTTGGCATGGTGATCCATGCAGAGTTGGGTGAAATATATGGATATTTCTTTTGGACTCCCTAGGTATCTGATACAACTTATTCACTGTAATATGGTGCAAAGTAGTTGTATAAGATCATACTAATGTTTTAAGTATGGATATCTCATCTGGCATCACACCTTTAAGAATGGGAAATACCACAGATATCATGTAAAGTATGGCGGTATGAGGAAAACTTAGGGTCAATGATGGAAATTTTCAGTGAAACTTTAGGACATGTTAAAAGATACATGATTACATGTTAGAACTCGAAACATTAAAAAAAAAAAACTATGCATAATAACTTTCCATTGTTAAGGGGATGGCTATGTGCTGCTGGCAATGAGTGATGCAAATTTTTTTATGGGTATAAATGATGTAATTATATCCAAAATGAGTTCATATAATTCAAATCTAAACAATACGAGCAATAAAACACAAATAATACAACCAAAAACTAAATAGAAAAAAAAAACCTTGTTAAAACACACCTGCAAATAGAATTCAAAAACTAAACAGAATAAAGAATATGCATCCCCCCCCCCCCCCCCCCCCTGAACATAGCTAGGAAAATTTTCACTGAAATACTTTATTTTGGTCGAGACTAGCAAAATATTGCAAGTTTCAACCAGCATAATGTATTTATATAACTAAAGTTGAGCCCAATATATTATATATCACAATAAATTCAATATTGCAACTCATTGGCCGTTATGGAAATATTATCGACGGTATCTTGCAACTTCATATTCCAGCTATGTTTCTTATCACACACCTGGGGAAATTGATATAGCTGCTGATATTTTAGCCGATATTGATACTTAGAATAGTGGATCATACTGGTGTTTTAAATATCGATGATATCGGCCGATATATCCCACGATATTTCTTGTATCCCACCTGTGTGATATGAAACGCACTAGTGGGAGATATCCCACATGTTTGAGCCGGTGAGCATTTTTTATTTTCGATCATTTTTTTTTCCCTTCTGTAAATCATGTTAAATCAGTGTCAAATTGTTACAATGAAAAATCATGGATTGGGAGCTTCAATTTTGAGATTTGTAGGAGAAGGACTGAGTTACGGAAAATTGAAAAAAAATTAAAATTTTCCCAATTTCTCGCAAATTGGTTGCAATCTTTGTGTCCAAACATAAAATCAAACATGTATGTAACATTATTTAGTGATTCTTCTTTTGCTTTTGAATGTATTGCTTGTATTTCCACACGTCTTCTTACAGTTATAAATTATACGAATAACTTTGAATATACTTGCATCAATTCAGTTAGACAACGTATAGATTAGGACCCTATACAAAGAAAACCTATTATGTACACTTTGCTTTTGTAATGTCTTGATTTGTAAGTGTGTATTGATATCTTTTTTTTAATAATCACTAAAATTTCATTGAAAAATTCAACCGATTTCCAACCCCATGTTTCTAACATCAGCGATACAACTAATATATACCGCGCGATAACCGATACGTATCCGTATCCCAAGGGTGTGATATGTGACACGATACTGATATTTCGAACACTAGATCTTACGATTCATACCCCTTCTAATACTACTTCAATGAGAGGTAACCGTTGATGTTTTATTTTCTTCAATAGTCATTGGCATGGTGTTAGTTTAGTGGCTAATAGATTTTCCTGAATAAAAATCATCCTTGACCAATGGAGGAATTGTGCCTAATAGTTATCATACTTTGCAGGACTTGTGGTGCCAGATGTCCCTCTAGAGGAGACCAAGATTTTGAGAGAAGAAGCTGTTAAAAATAAAATTGAGTTAGTAAGCGCGCGCGCACCCCCCCCCCTCTCTCTCTGGGAATTCAAGTTTTGAATCTTTGGCTTATTAAGGTTGTAAATACTTGCTGCTGAAGCAGAAATTAATATTTAGAACTACCATGAGCACTTAATGTCAGTTGTCACAATAATGCAAGATAAAGGGGGAAAACAATATCAACCGTAAATCATATTCCAGGGTTCAATTGTAACAGCGATATCTCGAAGCCCACTGTATACGTGTAAATGGTCTGAAATTGAGAAAAAAAAGAAATCCATTTTTGTAAAAAAATAAATCGAGGGATTTCAGCACCTCATCTTCCTTTTTTGTGGATCAAACCTCTCATTTGGGGGAGAAATTACAGATTGAAAGCTTGGTAGGCCGGAATCGAGAAAAACATTTCTTTTAAATAGAAAATCAGTTTTTTATTTTATTTTATCTTAGGGGATCTGGTTGGGAAGTGGATTTTGACCAATCCCCTTCCATTTTCATGAATCAAATACCTCAATTTGGGGGAAGTTTTGGGAAATGGGAAAAACACGTGAAAATTAGAAAAAAAAAATTTAGTTATTTTATAAACTTGGAGATATGGTTGGGGAGTGGATTTCAACTAACACTCTTCCTTTTTCGTGAATCAAATCCCTCATTTTGGGGAAAAATTGGGGAAAGGGAGAAAACGTGCATAAATATGCAAAAATTAGAAAAAATAAAAAAAATAAAAAATAAAAAATTGGGGATGTGGTTGGGGACTAGAGTTTGACTACTCCTCTTCAATGCTTTTATTTTGTTGAATTATTTAAAATTTCAAAAATGCAAAAAAAAAAAAAAAAACAATTGTTTTATTTTAAAAAATAATGACACTGTTTCATGCAAAAACTTGTTAATGTTTTCTTTTTATGGATGGACGTTAATGAGTGATTTGTTGGATTTTTCAACAAAAAAATTAGTTTTTTGAGTTTTAAAAATTATGAAAAAAAAAATTAAAAGATCTATTTACTTAAAAAAAATTATTATTTCATTTCATAATTATGTATGCATGTATGGATGGATGTATGATATGTATATGTGTGGATGTATGCATTGATGGATGGATGAATAGATGTCTTATAGATTATCATGAATTCATGTTGTCATGCATGGGTGGATGGTTGCATTAGTATATGCATGCATGGATTGATGGATGGATATACATATATGGTTGTATGCATGTATGCATGGTTTGATGGATCACGGATGTATGCATGCATGTATGGATCATGTATGTGTGTGTGCACGCGTATGGATGGATGGATCATGTTTGTGTGTATGTATGTAGATATGCATAGATGGATGGATGGATCATGTATGTGTGTATGTATGTATGCATGGATGGATCAATGGTTGGTTGGTTGGATAGATGTATGGATGGTTGGGTGGATGGATGGATAGATGGATCTTGTGTGCGTGTATGTATTTATATATGCATGGATGGATGGATGCATGTTTGTATGCATGGATGGATGGATGTGTTAGTGTATGTATGCATAGATGGATAGTTATATGTACTAATGTATGCATGCATGGATGGATGGATGTATTAGTGTGTGTATGCAGGGATGGATGGATGGATGTATTAGCGTGTGTATGCATGGATGGATGGATGGATTTATTAATGTATGTATGTATGGATGGATGCATGGATGACATGTATGAATGTATGCATGCATGCATGGATAGATGTGCGATTTCTTCTTTAAGTGATTATTGTGTTTCGAATGATGTCATTAGAGGAAATAAATTCATTTTGGTTACTATTGCACTGATTTCTTACGAGAGAGAACACACTTAGCTGTTATCTAGTCTTTAACCAGTGATAGTACTTATAATGCTTAATCAAGAAGTAGTAGGTACCGGCAGTGTTTAAATTATCAGCGACAATATCGAACTGTCGCCGATAATATCGGTATCGCTGGCTTGGCGATACCGAAACCCCATTTATTCGTTTCGGTGCCTGGTTTCGCCGATAATCTCGCCGATAATTTCGGTATCGTCGATATTTTCGAAATGTCGCCGAAATTTCACTGTTCCCACGATAATAGGGCATGTAAAATCGTCAAAAAAAAAAATAAATAATAAAAAAAACACAAGAAAATACCTGTTTTCACTCGGATCTGTTTGAAGACGCAAATTTTAAAAGATTCATGGTTGTTGAGTGCAGAGCGGCAACCTTTCCGGTAAGATTCAACCCAAAAAATCGGTTTTTCCGTCGTCTCGATATCTTGTTGGAAAATAGAGGTTTTTTTAAAAAAATTTGGGATGAGGGAGAGGGATTTTCGGGATGAAAATTCGGAGATTTTGGTGGGAAGGAGAGGAATTTTTGAAATTTTTGGATGAAGGAGAGGGATTTTGGAGCTTCTGCGCAATTTGGGGATCGGATTTCAGGTTTTAGAAATCGGATTGCGTACTGTTTTACTCACTACGCACGCTCTTATTGTACTAATTAAACTCTGTTGGGCTCACAGCGAGTGTATGTGGTTAATCCACACCGTCCATCCGTTTTTCCATCTCATTTAAGGGTGGAGACCAAAATTGAAGTATATACAAAGCTCAAGTCGACCGTACTACAGGAAACAGTGGGAATAATGGTTTCCACCGTTGAAACTTGATAGGCCCCACGGTGATGTTTGTTTGTCATCCAGCCTGTTAATAAGGTTACAAAAACATGGATGAAGGGAAAACACAAATATAAGTTTGATCCAAAACTTTAGTGGCCCTCGAGAAATTTCAATGGTAGACGTTCCATTCACACTTTTTCAAGTGGTGTGGTCCATTTAAGACTTGGATATTCTTCATTTTTGGGTTCAAGTCTTAAATTTATCTGGAAAAATGGATGGAAGGGAGGGATATAATATATAAATCATGGTGGACCCCACAAGTTTATTGCGTACTAAGTTACTATGCAATCCGCTTCCGTTTTAAGGGGCGCAGATTGGATATTGACGAGTTCAGTGGCCAAATTGCGACTGAAGTGACGTCACCAAGCTCTGTGGACCCCACCATGATGCATGTGTTGTATCCATACCGTCCAACCATTTGTAGAGATCGTTTTATTGCATTACAAAGAGAATGAGAGTGATCTAAATTTCAAGTGAACCCACCACAGAAAATCATGGGAGCAGTCACACCCACCGTTGAAACATTTATAAGGCCCACTGTGATGTATTTTTGAGATCCAACCTATTCATAAGTTAACATAGAGATAGATGAAGTGAAAACAAAAATATCAGCTTGATTGGAAACTACTATAGCCCCCTAGAAATTTTGAATGGTGGATATCACCATCCCACTATTTTCAATGGTAGGGTCTTCTTGAACTTTAGATCTATCTCATTCACTTCATCCTAGTCCACATGACCTTATTGATAGGTTGGGTGGTAAAAAAAAACATCACGGTGGCCCTTAGAAAGGTTTCAATGGTGGGTGTCATTATCAGTACAGCTTGCTTTGATGTGGTCCACGGGAGCTGTGTATCTACTTCATTTTTTATATAACATCTTAAAATGATATTAGAAAAGTGACTAACGGTGTAGATAAAATACTTACAACATGGTGGGCCCTACAGAGCCTTGCTCGGATGAACCCGTCGAGCCGCTTTTTATAAAAATCGGATTGCACGCAGGGAGGCAGTTTAGTTAGTGATGCTGATTGTTGCTCTGGAGGCCCATTATGATCTATGTCTTTAATCCACACCATCCATCCATTATTACACATCATTTTAATATTAAATGTAATAAAATAGATAGATCAAAGTCTCAGGTGGACCACACCATGGGAAAACAGTAGTGATTGAATTTCTACCATTAAAAACCTCCTAGGCGCTAGGGCCCACTATAATATTTATTTGACGTCTAACTTATAGATTAAGTCATACAGTCCCAGATGAAGTCAAAAAACAAATATCAAGCCAAATATCAGCTTGATCCAAAACTTTTGTAGCCCCAAGAAGTTTTTAACGGTGAGAGTTCAATCAACACTATGTGGCCCACTTGAGATTTTGATTTAACTCAGTTTTGAGTTCATACCAAAAATTATATGGAAAAATGAATTAGATAGTATGGATGAGACACATACATCATGTTGGGGTCCACATAGCACCACTTAAGCGGATTAGCTATATAACTGGTGGAAGCGGATTGCGTACTGAGTAAGTCAGTACACTTAGTGTACTAAGTAAACTCTGTGGAGCCCACCTTCATTCATGAATTTTATCCACTCCGTCCATATATTTTACCAGATGAATTTAGTATGTTAGCCCAAAAATGAAGCATATAAAAATATCAAGTGGACCACACCATTGAAAAAAATGTTAATTGAATGTCTACTGTTGAAAAGTTATTGGGGTCCACGAAAGTTTTAGATCAAGTTAATAATTGTTTTTTCACTTCATCCATGTCTGTGTGATCTTATGAGCAGGTTGGAAGACAAATAAGCATCACTGGAGGCCTTGTAAAGGTTTCAACGGTGGAAATTAATATTTCCACTGTTGCCTGTGGTATGGTACACTTGAGCTTTGTATATGCTTCAAGTTTGGGCGTAAATCCTAAATGATCTGGAAAAATGGATGAACGGCGTGGATAAACCACACGCATTCACGGTGAATCTGGACAATGATTGCGAGCCACCTTGTCACTCTAGGTAGGGATGAAATATGGTAAAAAATATGTACTTTTTTTAATTCATTTACTTTTGCATGTCTTAATTCTTATAAGCTCGCATTTGTATTATATAAACTGATTTTGGTTATTATTCGAGCGATTTCTTACGACAACGCATGCCTTTTGGCCCCCATTAAATGGAAACTTATCATTTAATGCATTTTTTTTTGTAATTTTTTCATTCATGAATATATAAATACGTGTTTTTAGGTATGTCCCGAAGTTTCATTGAAAAATTCTACCATTTTCTCCATGTTTCCCCAATTTTCCCTACATTTCTGGTTATCGGCGATATTATCGGCGATAACGATATTATATCTTTATCTCTGGCCAACGAAACTTTTAGCGATACCGACAACTCGAACACTGGGTACCGGCCAATTCTACATTGATCATCTGTGACCTAAGTATAAAGAAGTTTAAGGTGCCTTCTAGTTGCAAGCTTGTTCACTTCTATGGCTGTTTTATTTTCCTTACTCTTTATGCATGAGACTTGAATAATATATTTGTGTTGTACAGAAGTTCTAGTGGATTAATATTCCGCTGGGCAAATTACCTGGTTTTTTTCCTAGTTGATCAATCTGAGCATCGTTCTCTCTTTCTATTTATGTTAGGTTTGTTCACTTCTGGTTGTTTTATTTTCTTTACTCTTTATGCATGAGTCTTGAATATTATATTTGCTTTTTATAGAAATTCTAGTGGATTGATATTCCACTGGGCAAATTACCTGGTTTTTTTCCTTGTTGATCAATCTGAGTATCATTCTCTCTTTCCATTTATATTAGAATACACAAGTAATACTAATTCCTTTCTGTCATTGGAGGTGCTCCTCACAACACCCACTACTCCAACAGATCGAATGAAAGACATTGCTGAAGCTTCAGAAGGATTTGTATACCTTGTAAGTACCATTTCTATAGCGTCATGCCTCTTTCCTCAGTTGAGTTAGGTTTCAATCAATTTGTGGATGAATTTGCGGAATTTTGATTTTTATCAAGGAATTGCAGCGGTGAGATTTACTTCAACAGGTTTATTTATTCAATGACACTTATTTTTCCATATTACATTTCTAATAGAGTTGATTATGAACACTTCATTATATCTTTTTTATGACATCCAATTATTTGTTATGCTTTTAGCCAAGGCAAACTTCATTTGCGCATTACCTAGCAAGAGAAGCTCCTTTCTGTTTTTTGTTTTATTTCATACTAAAGCTATTGTACACTGTCTTTCTTTTTTTCCTAGTCTTGGAAGAATGCTATTTTGTTCTAATATCGGAATTTGAACCAGATCAATAAATACTGTTGATGGCCCCATTGAAAATTGTCACTCTTTTTTATTCGGCATTGTTCTGTATCTTCTATTGAAAATGAGTTTTTCAAATTAACTGTTTAGAAAATAATATCTATTTCCTATAGAGATGAACTGCCATATGCTTGGAGAATTAAACAGAGAACTTCTGTAAACAATCCATTCCATTATTAATCAACCTTCTTCTTCTTCTTCTTCTTTTTTTGGTGTGTGTGTGTGTGTGTGTAGGGAATAAATAACAGTTCAAAATCAACAGTTTTAAATTAAAAAAAAGAAGTGATATTCTAGTCCATCCATGTTTTCCACTGTGAGATCATATCTTTTGTTGTCATAACTGATCCAACAATTCCTTTTGTTTTGGGACCAATGCTACTATAGTTAGAAGAGAAATTCAATGGTTTGTGTTTTAGAGCAATTCCCCATATCTTCCAATTAATTTGCAGTCTGAATCTAAGACTATTTGCAAACAGCTGATCGTGTGATCGTACTAAATATTTGGGTCATTTTTTAAATTAATCTCAATTGCAAAACAGCTCTACTGGTATTTTTCTACATGAATGTCAAATAGTCATGATTTTTTGTAGGTTTGTTTATTTTATTTCAGGTTTTAAATTAATCTCAGTTACAAATCAGTGATACTGATATTTTTCTGCATGAATGTCAAATTGTCATGATTGATTGTAGGTATGTTTATTTAGTTCAGGTTTTTTATGAATTACTAGAATCTTCTAAATAAAAGATAAGGTAATGTGAGAGAGTACAAGGGACCATAACCCGCTAAAAGGGCATTGTGCCTTTTTTTTGGATCCTACAATCAATCATGAAAATAATAGAAATGGGGTAGGGAAAAGTGGTAATAAAGATTTAAAGGATATAGTATAGATGTTAGGAGAGTAAGTAATGGGATCTTATTGATAAAGCTTGTGTTAGGAGAGGAGATAACCAATGTTATTAGTGAATATACGCTGCAGGTAGAGTTGGAGGATAGAATATTCTGGGAGAATATGGATGCACTAATGCAAGAAATTCTGAACGGAGAGAGGATATTTGTAGTAGTAGACTTAAATAGTCATGTAAGAAAAGAAAGTAGAGGATATGAGAGGGTACCTGGAGGATATGGTTTTAGGAGAAGAAATTAGATGGGGGAAGCTATCGTTGATTTTGCTATGGCCTACAATCTAGCTCTAGTAAACACATACTTCACAAATAGAGATGTGTATTTAATAGCTTTCAAAAGTGGATTATATATAAGCCAAATAGATTTCTTTCTACTCAAGAGACATAACAAATTTGTAAGGATTGCAAGCTGATACCTGGAGAGAGTTTGACCGTGCAACATAGGTTTATGCTTATGGATGTTTACCTCAAGAGATGGAAGAAATGGAATGAAATTAATAGGTGTCTAAAACTAAGTGGTGGAATTTAAAACGAGAAAAAACAATGTTATACATAAATAAATTTTAGGAAGAAGGAAAGTGGAATGTCGAGGAAGAAGTGAACGTTATGTGGTATGAGATGGTTGAGTGCATTAGGAAAGTGTCAAAAGATGTTTTATGAGTATTTAGAGGGAAAATCCAATCATATAAGGAAACTAGGTACTGGAATGACGATGTACAAAAAGCTATTAATGAGAAGTGTGTATGTTTCATTCTCTAGCAAGGGAGTAGAAATAATAAAAATGTTGATCAATATAGAAATGCCAAAAAGATTACTAAGAAAGTAGTAAGTGAGGCTAATGGAAGACTTATGATGATCTTTACAATAATTAGGGACAAGAGAATGTAAGAAAGATGTCTTCAAACTTGCAAAAATAAGAGGGAGGAAGAGTAGGGATCTAGACCATGTTAGATGCATTAAGAGCAATGACTAGAGGGTACTAGTCTAAGATAATGAGATCTATGAAAGGTGGTGAAGTTATTTTCGAAACTTGTTGAATGTCAATCACTCTGAGAGCATAGAGATAGAAGGAACCATAAACTCAAATAGCATTGGAGTCCATGGAATTGGATACTTTCAAAGGATTAGTATGTTTAAAGTGAAAGAAGCTTTGTTGAAGATGAAAACAGGAAAGGCCCTTGGACTAGATGGCATACTAATAGAGGTTTAGCAGTGTATGGGGGATACCAGGTTATTTTGGTTGACAATGTTGTTCAACAAGATTGTAAGATCGAAGAAAATGCTAGACTAATGGAGGAAATGTACCATGGTACCTATGTATAAGAATAAAGGAAAGCTACACTAACTATTATGGGATTAAATTTATGACCCATACTATGAAACTTTGGGAATGAGTAATTGAGCAGGGAGATCTACTGCTAAAGCTATTTTTGTACTTAGACAAGTGACGGAGAAATATAAGGAGAGGAGGAAGGATCTCCACATGATCTTTATTGACTTAGAGATGGTTCCTAAAGAGTCAATCTAGTAGGTATTGAGAGAGAAATTAATTTCAAGAGGATATATTGACATTTATGTATGAGGGAGCAATAACTAATGTGAGGACCAATAGTGAAGAGACAAGTGAGTTCCCAATTACTGTAGGTTTGCACCAGGGGTTGACATTGAGCCTGTACCTTTTTTCATTGGTTATGGACAAGTCAATGAGGCATTTGTAAGAAGAGATCCCATGGTGTATGTTGTTTTCAGATGACATGGTTTTAATTGACAAGATGAGGGAGGGCATAGACACAGCTAGATTTATGGAGATATCCTTTAGAATCTAAAGGATTTAAAATTAGTTGGATTAAAATAGTATATGATGAAGTGCAATTTTAGTAACAATATGAGTGGGAACTAGGAATTAGTAATGATTGTTAACCAAGAAGTTCCCAAAATGACCGCTTCCGATTTCTTGGGTCGATAATTTGTGAGAGTGGAGAGATGAGAAGGATGTTGCCCATAGAATTCAAGTGGGTGGATGAAATGGAGATGTGTGTCTGGAGTTTTATGTGATGATCGTGTACCACTCAAACTGAATGGGAAATTTTATAGGATGGCTATAAGATCAGCCATGCTTTATGGGATAGAGTGTTGGGATGAGTGTAGTTGAATGAGGATGTTGAGATGGATGAGTGGCTAGACGAGGAAGGATAGAATTAGAAATGAATGCATTCAAGGGAATTTAGGAGTAGCACCAATAGGTATCAAGATGAGGGAAAGTAGACATAGATGGTTTGGTCATGTGCAATGCAGGTCAAGAATCGCACCTGTCAAGAGTGAGGTAGTACAAGTTGAAGGTTTTAAAAGGGCAAAGGAAGGCCCAAAAGGACGTGAGTCGAGTATGAAAAGACACAGTGACCTATGTTCTAATTGAAGTTATGGCGCTTAATAGAGTGGAATGGTAGAAAAGGATTCATGTAACCAACCCCAATTAGTTGGGATAAGGCTTAGATGGTGGTGGTGGTGGCGGCAGTGATGCTGATGATGCCAGGTAACAAAAGAAATGTGGGAATCTTTCCTTATCTGGTTTGGGGTGAGATGGTCTTTTAATATCTTGATCTAGAGTGTAGTGGTGGAATGGCCTGGTGGGCCTTTCAAGAAGTGGAAAAAGTTATTTTGGAGGATGCATTTTTATGCAATTCTTTGGGGGCAATGGAAGAAGGCTAATCAAGAATTTTTTATTTTATTTTTTTAGAATAAAATCTTATTCCCAACAGTTATTCTTACAAGGCTACTCCACCTTGTAAACGAATGGGCATTGGTTAATGGCGAATTTGGTGGTTGCTCAAAGGAGTCCCTTTTGGGAAGCTGGGAATGTTTGTAACTCAATGTTATGACAACTTATTTTGTAGCAAAATAGAGTTGGATCTGGGTTGGTTCATTAGTTTTGTTTATCCTTGTATCTAGTAAGTTTTTTGGCCTTTTGCGAGTGATGAGAGGGTCACGTCAAATGTGGGCCTGGACTATGTAATGTGTGTGTGTATGCTTGGATGGATGGATGGATGGATGTGTGTGTCCGTGTGATGGATCCATCCATCTATGGGTGGATGCATGCATGTGTATGTATGTGTGTGTGTGTCTATGTAATGGATGGATGGATGCGTGTGTGCATGTGTATGTGTGTATGTATGTGTTTGTGTCTATTTGTGTGTGTCTGTGTGTGTTTTGCTAACTCCCACCTTCAAAGGGATGTTAACAACGTCACCAAACCTTTTAAATGGCGCATGGAGTGACCTATTGTCAATCTAAACCATTCATTCATTCATGCAACTTTGAGTAAGCCATGGTGCAAAAACGTCACCAAACCTTTGTATTTATTATGATTCTAAAGTAACACTTTGATTTGATCTTTTTGGGATTTAATTAAGCTTGATCTATTATTGGCTTTCGCTGAAGAATTTCTTGACTTTGGTTGTATTGTGACTGAGTTAGGTTGTTCTTTGCTGGCCCTTATTTCTAAGTTGGAAGGTGCAAATAGTGTTTAAATTTTCAAACCCATCAGTCTGGTCCCTCATAAGATTATTGCTAAGATACTAAGCCAAAGAATCAAGGTGGTTCTCCCTAAGGTAATTTAGCCTTTCCAAAGTGCATTTGTGGCCAAGAGGTAGATCCTAGATAGTGCTCCGTTGGCTCACTAATGTTTGGATTCTTTCCTTAAGGCTAAAAGGCAAGGTGTTATATGTAAGTTGGACATTGAAAAGCATATGATCACGTGGATTGGTCCTTAGATTACATGTTGACTCGCTTGGGTTTTGGTGCTCAGTGGAGAAATTGGACCTGTTCCTATGTTTCTTCTAAAAAAATTTCGATTTTGAGTAATGGGTCCCCTTTTGGTTTTTTTAAAAGCCACCCGGTGCCTTTGCCAAGGGGATCCTGTCGCCCTTTCTCTTTGTCATGGTGCTTGAGGCCCTTAGTAAAATGCTTTCTAAAGGTAAAGCCGAATGTCTTTTCGAAGGTTTTTAAGTTGTTAATTTTCCTCAGATTATTAACCATCTCCAATTTATAGATGATACCCTTCTCTTTTGCGAGGCTTATGAGTATAAAGTGGCTAATTTGTGGATAGCTATCAAGTGGTTCAAGGTAGTTTATGTCCTTAATATTAATTTTAATAAGAGCGAGCTTCTCAGGGTTAATCTCTCAAGTTGAGGTAGCCCAACTGGCTAAGATTTTTGGTTGCAAAGCTGGTTCTTTCCCTTTGACTTATTTGGGCTTCCCTTTGTGCTTGGGCCCTGCTCTGCACCTCAGAGATAGGTTAGTGGAGAGAATGGAGAGGAAGTTATCCCCCCTTGTAAAGCAAATATCTCTCCCTTTGTGGTAGGATAACCCTCATCAAAGCTTCCCTCTCCAATCTCCCTTTCTACTTCTTGTCTATGTTTAAGTGCCCCAAGTCTGTGTTGGCTCAAATAGATGGGCTTATGAGGGATTTCTTATGGCAAGGTGGTGCGACTAATAAGAAATTTCATTTACTTAACTGGAATGAGGTGTGCAAGCCTATAGATGAAGGAGGTATGGAGAGTAGGCATATGGAGGTTGTTAAGTTGGCCCTGCTAGGTAAGTGGGTCTGGAGATCCAGAGTGGAGGACTCCCAACCTTTAGAGGGTAACTATTACCAAGCATGGCCCCTCCCCAATGTGCTAGTGGACTAGGGATTCCTCCCTATACATGGCCTCCTTTCCATGGAATCGGTGGTAGTGTGGCTTTGTTGTTAGATGGGGGGTTGAGATTTGCCATTGGGAAGGGGTCTAGGATTATATTTTTGAAGGATGTCTGGTGTGGAGAAACTCCTGTTTGGTTGTCCTTCACTTCCTTGGCCTACCTTTGCCCTGTGGGTGATATTTTTGGTGCTAGCTGCTCTAGGGGTGTGTGGCTTCCCCCCTGCTGTAGGGATCAATATTGTGATCTTGTGGATCTTTTGTCTCGATCGCATGGGATCACACTTGCTTTGGGTATAAAGGATTTGCTTATGTGGCGCTTTAGCAAGTCTGGTGCTTTCTCGGTGTTGTCTTGGCCTGATGCAGAGGGAGTTAGAAGTCACACATCATGTATTTGGTCCTATGAAGTGCCTCCAAAAGGCATTGCCTTTGGGTGGTTAGCAGGAAGGAATAGGATTTTAACAATGGATAACTTGCCAAAAAAGCCTTCATCTTTCCTAATGCTTGTCCTCCTTGCTTGAGTGTTGAGGAGTCAATGGACCATCTGTTCATCCATTACTCCTTTTCTCAAGTGGTTTGGTCTAGTATCCTTCTATCCGTGAGCATGAGTTGGGTGGTGCCTAGTTCAATCGAGGTTTTGTTCCATGCTTTGTACCAATTTGGGGTTGGAGCTACGAGGTGGAGGATCGCGATGCTCGCCATTTTTTTGTCTATCTGGTTGGAAAGAAATAACCATTGCTTCCACAACCTTCGGGGTTTCTGCTATTGGAGTTTGTAATCGAGTGGCTTTTGTATATCAGGGAGTGGGCTCGCCAAGGGTGTTTATAGGTTTAGTGTTGTTTGATTTGCTCCCTTTTGTTTTTGTTTTTTGTTTTTTTTTTTCCTGTGTTTTATTTCCTTTTTCAGCCGTTGGCCTTAATGATATTGCTTCATCTATCAAAAAAGATAAAGAAACACTTCGATTTTAATGTTTCTAACCATGCGATTTATGGCTCGTAAACAACATATGGTTGTAACAAACTAAACCCATTCAAAGGGTTAGGATCATCCGATTAATGTGTTTCTTGCACCATGGCTTGCTCCTAGTTTTATGAGTGAATGAATGGTTCAAATAGACGATAGGTCACTCTATGTGCCATTTAAATGGTTTAGGACATTGCTAACATCCCCATGAAGATGGGAACGTTAGCAAAACCCTACATATTTATGATATATATACATATATATTGACTTACATGATACACTTGTTGATTGTGTGTGTGTGTGTGGGGGGGGGGGGGGGGGGGTTGCTGAAGTGAGGATCTTGTTCGCAGCCCGTCTAATAGAAGGCTATCCCTAGTGTAGTTTGTAGAAAACACCTTGGAAGAAAATTTCCCCTCAAAGGACCATTTCCAGATTCTGCTATCCTCTTTCCTTGGTGGGAATTCATTTTGAAAGATGACCAGCATATATCCTAGTTGGTTGGTTTTTTTTTTTTTTTTTAAAATATGGGTGGCAGGAGTCGCTGGGCATTTGTGGTGTGCCTTTTTCTCTCTATGTCGCTTGTGGGTAGTTGTTTGGGGTTTCTTATTGCTGGCCCAGTGTTGTTGTTTTTTCTTTTGCTTTTAACCTTTTTAGAAGAAGCTGATTATCCATCAAAAAAAGAAAAAAAAAGAAAAAACTCCCCAAATCAACAAATTTCCTACTTTTGCTTCGGGAGATGACGTTCTAGCCTCCGGTGAATCTATGGTGTGAGCCTTCTTGGAAATGGTGACCCTATTTGCAACAAACAAATAGGGGTGGGATCCCCATGCAGCTCGGGGTGGGATGTGTTGGTGCCTCCAAGAGTGGTTGCTTTCATGTGGAATGCTTTGGCCAACAACATCCACACTCTCAATCACCATAAGCATAGAGAGTTTCTCTTGAAGAAGAAACTGAATTTTGATGCTTCCTCTCTTACAACACGGGTCCTTGTGGGGTGGGCGGGGGTGAGTAGAGATGATAGACTACATCCATCATCCTATTCCAGTCCGGCAGCTCAGATTGAATATGGTTCCTTTTTTGTGTGTGTGTGTGTGTGTGTGTGAAATAATTTTTCAGATATTTGATTGTGGATGGGGACTTGGAATGTAATATTTCGCTTCTGCCTTTTGCTTGAGGTGTTAAAAAATGTCCTTTATTTTCTATGAATCATGTGCCAACTCTTGGGATAAACATTTTGATTGTCCACATATGTAGGGCTAATAACATGGCTGATGTTTAGCTAGAGAGTGTGATAGTCGCAGGTCTCTTTCTTTAGGGAATTCTGTCACTTCTTCAATGTCTTATTTTCTCTATTCAATAAAGTTTGTTATCCTTCAAAAGGAAAAGGAAAAAAGGAAAAAAGAAAAGATAATGCAAGAGCTCTATAGCTCATTCAAATGTCATCCCAAAAGGAGATTCTGGAGCCATCTCCCACACTGAATCTGATGCCTTATTTGAAAGCCTTTCCTTCCATTCTGGAGGTGTCCCCTATGTTTTAGATATTCATCACAGTTGTTGTCTCTAAAATGACTTTCATTATCCAATCCAGTGCCTTGGATAGTAATCCCTACCACCATCAACACCACTGATCCATTTTCAGCACATGATTCTACTGCTAGAACTGATATGCTCCTTGAAATGTTTTTATTGTGACTACTTTCTTATCCTTGAAGTAAAGAGTTCTGCATATTGCTGTCTAAAAGTATTTTTGTGATTGCTTCATATTTCTGACTACTAATTTTCTTGAATAGGTGAGTTCAATTGGAGTTACTGGTGCCCGTGCGTCTGTAAGCACTAAAGTTCAATCTCTTCTGCATGAAATTAAAAAGGTTTCTCCTTCCATCCAGTTCTTAGAAAAAGCTTTTCTTCTATCAATGCTTTTATGCCTTTTGTGCAGTTACATGCATCTTGTGAAGATAAACATCCCTTATCTTTCAAAAAACCCTAAAAAAAAAAACATCCCTTATCTTTCATTTTCATCTTTATTTGCTTGTATAACAAACCTAAATGTCTGTCATATACTTCTGTCTGAGCGTTTTCATTTTCTTATTCAAATTTCTATAGTAAGCCAATGGCGTTGTACCTAGACTGTGCGCTTGATAATGGGATTGGGTCCCACCTGCCATAGCTAATATGTATAATGATGAACGCTTGTTCTGTGCCTCAATATCAAGGCATACTTAATTTGGGCCGAGGCCTGGCCCCCACAATCTTCTCAGGCCTTAAAACAAGACCAAGCCCAGATCATTGTTACCAAAATCACCAAACCCCTTACATTCTCCATTCCAAATCATGCGATCAGGATTATGGCTCATTTGTGATCCGGATTGCTATTTTTAACTGTTATGGTTCTGCTCTCTTACTATTGATAAAGTTCTAATGCAAGTTTGTAGTTACAATGTAGAGATTTATACTTTTATTTATTCAGTTATAATATAACACTGAGCATACTGGGTCTGTAACATTATCTTCATCATTTTCTATATAAATTTCAGTATGAATTCATACATACGAAAATTATATTGCATGCACTTCTGTATTGGAGCAAAGCACGTGATCCTAACCCTACCTTACCATGTATTGGAGGAAGTAGTGAACCATGTACCTGTTCCCATACCATGTACTGAAGCAACCTGTGGTCCAGGTTACCTTGGCCCAGACTATGAATCCCACGCATGACATGCCGGGCCCAGAAACCTGACAGGCCAAGTCAGCCCTTGGCTGAAAATGTGCCACATGTAGTGACGACGACCATTGATCTAGTGGGTCATGAAATGGTCCAGAAAAGTGTCATAACAACATTATACTGGGAATGGTTTCTCCCTGTTAAATGAACTAAAAAAGAGAAAAACGCAAAGATCTATATTAAAAGAAGGGCTGGGGCACTTTTATTAGACTAGATCTCCTAGGTGCAAAAGATGCTATGTTGCTTAAACACTCCACTCACAAGACGAGATGACTTGAGTCCCTTGATATAGATAGGAGCTTCAACCTACTCTCCCACATGTATCCAGTTTGGGACCAAACTCAGGAGACAATAAATATAAAACATGACATAATAAAAGGTCGAGTTTGTACTCTCAACACCCCCTATTGCATTGTGAAGTGTTGAATGCCTATTTATATATTAGCAACTGTTCTCCCAACAAAGGCCAATCAATAACATAAAAAAAAGTGGTTACACAGGACATTTTCTTTAGTATAATGACAGGAACACAATAAGACTGATCTTGTGTACAGGTGGCATACGTGCTTGCCAATCCATGCTACGTAAGGACTCCACATGGGGTAGAATAGCCCAAAGTTCACCCTGTTTGGATGATCTTAACCATCTGATTTGACTGTTGAATTTGAACTGCTGTCTAATTTCTTTTTAACCATCCCTTAACCAGTTTTGATGTCTAGAATCATTAGATTGTTTTTTTAGGATATTCTCCCTCCAATGGGACCTGCTATTTACAGTGTTCAGATTAAATATACGTATGCCACATGTAGTCTGTCCTGTGAATTTTCAAAAAGGGTTATTGCCTCTTAGTGACTCTCGGTGAGCTGTTATTGTCTCTTGGTGAGTAATAAATTTGTTACAAATGGTGGTGGAAAGTTGTAAACAAATCAAGAGACAACATGAAGAGGCATATGACTACTCATGAAAGGGTGTTTGTCTGTTAAGTACTTTTAAGTTTGATTGAATAGACACATTCAAGGGCCTCAAAGTGCCCCTTATAGGTCTAACCCAGCCCTTGGTCACTATGGAATCTCCTCAAAGACCCTTTTCTACTTTCTTAAATTAGGCACCCCCCAAAAGTGTTTTTATTTATTTAAATAATTATTATTAAACTTTGTTTTCACTGCAAAATCCGTTTTTTGGCCAGCTCTAGGCAGATAAGTTTGTTGTGAGTGTTCGGGTGTGTGTTCCCTTTAGGTTTTACAAGTCGAAGGACACCATTATTGTGATTGAGAGGTGGCTTCATTCATCCTGTAAGTGGGTTTGCCTACATCCCTCTTGTGAACTGGTTTAATTATCAATAGGGGGTTGAATATCAATTTACAGATGGCGACATTGTAATGCAATTCATGCCGATTCTATGTTTCCCTACCTCAATCCTAACAGTCTGGCCCAAAGGAAGGGAAAGAGGGGGGAAAGAAAAGAATGACCAGATGTTCTTCCCAAGTGGAGACAGCATCTTTGAGAACCAAGTGGTTGTTTAAGCTCTGGAGCTATCAATTGGCTGATCATGGCCAATCCTGTTAGGGCTTGTTTGGTCTGTGGAATAAAATGGTATTGAATTGTATTAGATGGGATTAACATCATTATTGCACAATGAGGGCCTGTTTGGATTCACATATTGCATTGTATTGTATTGTATTCGGGTACTGTTCATGTATACATTGGGCAATTTTCAGAATACATCTAAATCAATCAGATACTAATCAATGTTTGGATAGGAGGTATTGTTTGGCATAGTATTCAATACGTTATACAGATCAATGTTTGGATAGGACGTATTATGTCTGCGTATTGTACAACCTTAATTGGGTTAGGTGGCCTGTTTGGCGTATGTAACTTTCTGATTTCTAGACCAGATGATTTTCACGTTGAAATGTACTAAATGAACAGTCCTGATCTTACACTGCATAGGTACCAAATATCTTGTAATCGTACAAATTTCAAACTTTCATCCGTTGCGAATACAGAGCAATGAATACAAAGTATTGACAGCAATAGAACCCACTGACAATACTCTACCGTGCTTTCGATTTTTTGGAAACGGTATGAAATCGCGCGCATAGGATACGACGCTTGTATGCTCCTATCTAAATGCTGAATAATGAGAATATTCGGGAATATTCAGTTATAATACGATACAACGCACTCTTATACGCGAATCCAAACAGGCCCTGATTGTATGTCTAGAAATACCATGGTATTTTAGCCATCCAATCCCATGTTTGGGATAAAATTCATGCTACGGAAAAAAACACTGGATTAAGCAAAATCCTGTTTTGTGGACCATGGAATTGTAATCAACGGACCAAATTCACAATGGATGCCGTTCACTTGTACACATATATAACTAGAATGTCACATGTAAATGGTGTATATGGATGGATGACATGGATAAACGCATGCATCAATGTGGGGCCCACATGTGTAGTGGATTTCAAAATCCAGGGAAATCCCGTATGGGACCAAATGCAATTCCATGGGACTAAATGCAATTCCATCCCACCTAATCCCAACCTTTCTCATCCTCTCCAAATGGTGGATGGAATTTTCATGGGACCAAATGCAATTCTATCCCACCTAATCCCATTTAATACCCTGCGCCAAATGCCCCCTCAGCAACACCAGCTGCCAAGCCTGCAATTCCAAAGCAGGAGCAGACAAGGACTTCTGCTGATTAAAATAACTTTGTGGACATTGGACTATGCCATGTTTTGTTATCTTATAGAGATCTTGGACGATTTCTCAGATACCTGCAGACATAAATATGAAATATTTTTCATACTCCCTGCAGGCGACGACTAAACCTGTGGCAGTGGGCTTCGGCATATCAGAACCTGAGCATGTGAAACTGGTGAGTCATAATGCAGAGGCCAATGCATGTGTATTCATCAAGCGTCTAAAATTGATTGTTTTTTAAACACCTATTGCTTGATGGCATTTCTTTCAATGTCGGCTTCGAATCTTGTAGGTATCGGGATGGGGTGCTGATGGTGTGATTGTGGGCAGTGCCATGGTGAGGCTATTAGGCGAAGCAAAATCTTCTGAGGAAGGCTTGAGGGATCTTGAAACCTTCACCAAGTCCTTGAAGGCTGCTCTCCGTTGAGAACAATTTTCTGGGTACATAACATGCATTTTTTTTTCTTGGAGAATGCTGCTAAATGTTCGATTCATTGAATTGCAATAGTCTCTTCAATAAAGACCAAGGGCCCATTTGGATGCATTTGCTTGCAATCCTTTTTTTTTAAAATTTTTATTCCTTCATTGGTTCCTTCACGGACAGCAATCTCAATCTGCAATTCCAGATTCCTATAAACTAGGATTGAAGACTCTCCTCAAGAAAAAGGTTGGATTGCACAATCCTGGATTTAGCATTCCACTTTGAGTGATGTGATCTAAGATTGGTACCTGAGGCAGACAAGGGCATTAGGGCCCCACATGCAAATCCGGCATGTGTGTTAGATCCAAGTCCATTCATCAGGTAGGGTGCACTCTTAACCTGCCCTAGCTGAAAAACTGGACTTGTTCACTCATAAAGAAGATTGAACTTGTACATTTGAATATGGACTGCTGCTCGCATTCTCTTCCCGTCCAATTTTCATGTGCAAGTGGTATGCTTGATGAGTTGCTGATCTTATGCTTGGGATAAAGCATGCTAACAGAGCACCTTATTTGATGAATCTCCAAATCTTTCACATATGTGCCATGTAGGCAAATTACTTTCAATTCCTGAAACAAAGGATAATACTACTAGATCGATGGTTCATCACCATTTAAAAATGTTATCACTCATCTATACTTGGCATACTTGCATGGAAATTCTTATGTGTAATCCAGACCATCCAGAGTCATGGGGGTAATTTTGATGAAGCATTAATTAACCAAACTGATTGAGTGATTGTGACCATCCTATTGGTTAAGATTGTCATGTGAGAGTTGTGTCAGGTTAGTCGTCTAGGGAGGCATCTTTTTAATGCTGGATTGGATGAGTTGATGAGCCATGGAACGTGTGGCAGTAATCTGCTGTGATCAAGGTGGTTGCTGTGGTGCACAATGTCCATAGCCATGTCACAGAATTCATTAGCCATACAAAAAATGGGCTAAAAGCAATAATTGCCCAAAATAGAGCAACAGTCCACATTTAACTTATGCATCACTGAAATTCTGGCATAATCTATTGTCGGGTTCTACACCCATGCACCAACGTTCTTACACGTAAGGATTGGGTACAATTAATTCAACCGAAAAAAAAAAAAGAAGAAAGAAGAAAGAGAAAGGAGAATAGGAAAAAGAAGAAAGAAGGTTTAAAACATCTCTTTAAATTAGAGAAGATTCTCAATGCTTTTGTTTCTTTAAGCTACTACAACTCTTTCTCAAGGGATCTAACCTCCAAAGTTAAACACCCCTTGTAAGACCCGTATTCCAGTCCGTACTGTTCCGTAGACTCCCGCGATTCTTTCCGTCGAAGTCCGGTAACCTGGGATGTATAATCAATGTTTGCGCACGACTCTAAGTCGTATCATATAGATTTGAGTCGGCTTAATTCGAGACTTGTACCATTGCGACCGCACAGTCGTCACAGTTCCAATGCCGTGACTCGCATACCGATCCGATACCTAAGTCAGAAGATGTGAGCCGACGTTTATTTTGAGAAAACATCGCTCTTTTGCAATCCCAAAAAAATCTCTATAACATGTCCTATCAATCAATCAATCAATCAATCAATCACTTTATGTCAAGTACACATCACCTTTCACCCCATTCCCAAGCAACCACCAAGTCAACTCTTTCTCACCCTCTCTCTTACACAACCATACATGTCAAGTACACATCACTCACCCTTTCACCCATCACACCCATCCCTCACTTCTCTTACAACCCTCTCTCTCACTCTCTCATTTCCCAACACAATTTCAAGCAACAAAAAAAAACTCACGTCCAAGCTCTTCCCATGGAGAGAAAAGTGCATGTGTGAGGCCCACTTTCCCATCCCAAGTCCATCATCCTAGCCATTCAAACTTCATCTTCCACCATCAAAGTGAGATACAAGGAGATTGACTTTCCAACGGACCAAGAAGATCGAAGGTAGGTGCTTCTATAGGCTAATTTTTTATGTTATTATGATGGACCAAGTGAGGCCTACCGATCGATGGTATGGATCTCACTTTGGACCCTTGATGTAGCTAATGAACCACCTTGATCCTCATGATCATTCTCCATGGACCCCATCATGATGTTCATTTTCCTTGTATGGATAGGGTCATCTAGTCCTTACATTTGGTGGAGAAAGGATCTCCACCGTTGATTTTCGGTTTGATGAGCCCACGTGTGATGTATGATTGCTTACAAGGGAGGGCTCATAGTGGCGGAGCCCTCCATCACACATGTCCCACTCTCATTCTCTCTCTCTCTCTCTCTCTCTCTCTCTCTCTCTCTCTTTCTCTCTCCCTCTCTTTTTCATTTCTTTTCATGTGATGATGTGACCATGTGGCCCACCCGGATGGACCCCACCATGAAGCATATATTTTATCCAAGTCATCTGTAGGTGGGGCCCACTTCACATGTGTTTTATCCACACCATCCATCATTTGGTGGCCCACCTGAGCTGGGCCCACCTTACATATATGTGTCATGCCAAGCCGTCCAGCGTCCAGGGACGCTTGACGTGAATTGTAAACAAAAAAAAAAAGAGATTTCTTTTGGTTTTGGGGTGGACTGCTCCCACAGGCCCCACCTTGATGTATGTTTTTAATCCAAGCCGTCCATTTCATTCCTTGGATCATTTTACGCGTTAAGCCAAAAAAAATGAAGTTGATCCGAATTTCTGGTGGGCCATAGCATAGTAAACTGTGATTTTTACCATTGAAAAATCACCTGATGATTCTATACGCTAAAACACCTCCAATATTGTTCTTGTTTAGCTTGTCTAGGGCCATGGGAGCTAGTGGATGGTGTGGATCTACCTGATGCAGGCCCCACGTATTAAAAACCCTCGAAAAACTTCGTTTCAAAAGAAAAAAAAAGTAGCAGGCACTGCTACTGCCAGAGGCGCAGGCAGCACCTGCGCGTGTAGGCGGGGGACAGGGACCCACGGCCCCAGCCGTGGGCCCCGCCATGATGTTTGTTCGTCATCCAACCCGTTCATTAGGTGGGCCCCTTCCTGAAGCAGGCCCCACCCAAAAATCAGCTCCATCGGGAACTCATGTGGCCCACATCACAGGAAATAATGGGATTGAATGACTGCCATTGAAATATGTTTGGGTGGTCTAGAAGTTTTGGATCAACATGAAATTTGTTTTCCCTCTTCATCTGGGCATACATGGTCTTATTAACAGATGGGATGACATATGAACATTATGGTGGACCCCACGGGGGACCCACAGTGATGTATGTGTTTTATTCACTGTCCCCGGTACGGGACGTTGGAACCCATCATGGTGTATGTGTCCTCTCTACGCCGTCCACTGCCGTGGACAGTGGATCCCACCATGATTTTTGTGTTTTATCCACACCATCCACACCTGGACGGTGGGACCTACCATGATGTATGTGCTACATCTAAACGGTCCATCCATTTTAAGAGCTCATTTCATGACATGAGCTAAAGAATAAGACAAATCTAGGGTCAGGTGGATCACGCTATAGAAATCAATGGGTTTGAACGTCCATCATTAAACCCTTGGGCTACCAATTTGGATTAATATGATATTTATTTTTCCTCTTAATCTAGGTCTTTAAGACCTTATGATCAGATTAGATGAGGCATAAATGATACGGTGGGCCTTGAGGATTTTAATGGTGGAAATCATTATCACCACTTATTTTGAGTGTGGCCCATTTGATATGCATGGGGCCCAATTGGTATGGCCCATTTGATACACATAAGGCCCATGTGATTAGGCCCATTTTGATGTATTCTAAGGCCCATGTGATTAGGCCCATTGTAATGTATTCAAAGGCCAGGGGTTATGGCCCATTGCAATGTACATAAGGCCCATTGATGTGGCCCAATTGATTTATATAAGGCCCATATGATGCGACCCATTTGACGTATCTAAGGCCATGAGTCGAGGCCCAATAGGATGTCCTTAGGGTCCATTGCAATGAGCGATTCCTCCATGGTTTGTGTAATAATGTTTTATGGCAGGCCATGCCTTGGGAACAATGCTGGTTTGACGTCCACATTGTAAGAATAATGTTGGTTAAATGTCCGCATTATGACTTTTCCTAGGGCCCATTGATAGGCTTGTACTTGTTGTGTGTAGGCCATTTAGTCCCATCTGCGTTGAAAGGATAGTTCATTTCTTTATAACATGCTTAATATAATTCCACGCCTCATGCCATACACATTATATGTATGCTTAATATGAGGAATGTTTGATCATAGCATAAGCCGTTGGGTTGAGATATTTACGGGACTTCTTATTAGACGGAGTGCCCCACATGAGCGCATGGTACGCGCGGGATTACTGCATGACTATACGGTGTGATTTATGCTTCTCGCATATAAGTTACTTGATCATTGTACGCCCTAGCGACATCAGGGCTGTGGCTCCACAGGCACATCGTGGATGGCCGCATCGGATACCGAAAATGCTTGGTTCTAGCACTGTGGGCACTTAAGATGTCCTTGAGTGAAAGTCCCAGAACCTTTTTGGTACCAGGAGTTGCTCTAACGTCTAGACCAAGTGGATAGATGAGTGCCCAAGTGCCGAATACTAGTAGGCCATGTCTCCCACTGTGTCGTGGTCGGTTGGGAGGGGGTGTGGCCTTATCCGCCCGAGTGAGGGGGCTATAAGCAAAGCTGAGTTTGACCAATTCGTAAATGAGTCCGCTATCGACGAGCCGAGTAGGTATTGACAAACTACTGGTCAGGCAGATAGTGAGGTCTATTTCGCTCGCTGGGATGTGCGGCTAGGGAGGTGGCAGTCAGTGTGGAGTGTACTAGACCCCGGTGATATCTCAGAGAGGAATTGTATTGATATTTGTACTTGATGAGTACTGACATGCTTGCTTTGCATCTTGCATATGACATTCGGCTACATAGGCCTCGCATCGCATGATCTTGGTATGACCGATAACATTCATGCCTTGCATTACATAACCTTGGTACGACTGACCATATTCATGGACTTACCCACATATTTCCGCATTACTCTGATATTGTACACTTGACACTCGCCTTGCACACACACTTATACCACCTTCTAAGCTTTTGTAAGCTTATGCACGATCGTTGCGTGCACGTGGTATTGGACTGTAGCAGCATTGAGGTAGGAGCGCACGTCAGCTTATTTTGGAGTTTTTGAGCACCTTGTATTCCCCTTCCCGCATTGTACTTAAAGTATTTGATATAGTAGATATGTGATGATGTTGTTTTGTGACTTGGTTATGCTCAATTACAAAAAAAAAATTCATACTGAAAATCCTCCTTGTAGGATCCCAAGATCGGAATCTGGCATATGAGTACCGGAATCCGAGAATGGGGCACTACGAAGGCTGTCGGTGCCAGATTCGGTGATCGAAAATTTTGTGAGCCCGTTTTCCGAGTTTGGGGCATGACAGAAGTTGGTATCAGAGCATAACTTGAGAATACCTGAGGATCATATCACATATCTACTATAAATAAGTTCCGAGTTCGAATGACTTAGCGATTTTTCGACATAGACCCTTAACATTTATGCCTTCGAGAATTCTCAAGGCTGATAGGCCCTTGTTCCTTCCTGTAGGACATAATGGCTAGAAGAGTGACCCTAGCGAATCCCACTCCATCACCTGTGACTCCCGCTCTACCACTTGTGACTTTTGCTCTACCACTGGATATTCCTGCTTTTCAGCCCGAGGAGGCCACTCCTTTACCTGAGACCGGTGCAGATTCGACCGTACCTGTGAGTGCCACCCAGGTGCAGCAGATGCTTTAGGCGATGATTGCTAATCTTCAGGGGTAGAGCAGACGTCCCATTGTGACACCGGACGAGGCTGAGCAGGAGCATGCAAGCGCCCTTCTCAAGGACTTCCGACAGCAAGATCCTCCGCGTTTTCAGGGTGAGCCAGACCCTACTGTAGTAGAGATATGGTGCTCTGAGGTGGAGAAGATATTTGATACCATGAGATGTACTGCCAGCAATGAGTCCCATTAGCCGTATTTCTTATCCAGGGTGAGGCTCAGCATTGGTGGGCATCTGTAGCTCGATCGGTAGTTGCAATTTCGAGTGGACCTGGGAGGACTTCGTAGACCGATTTAACCGAAAGTTCTTTCCTGAGCATGTGCGACAGCAGCGCGCACTAGAGTTTGAGACTCTGGTCCAAGGAGATATGACTGTGTCCCAGTATGAGGCACGTTTCGTCGCATTAGCGAGATTCGCGACGTATCTTGTTGATGATGAAGGGCGAAAGGCCCACCGTTTTGAGAACAGGTTGCATCCTGCCCTAAGGAGCCGTGTGATTGGACACATGCTTCCAACATTTGAGCAGATTGTGGAGAGGGCACAGATTTATGAATTAGATTGGGCCAGTTTGCAGAGAGCCCATGACCAGAGGGGAGATTAGAAGAGGAAGGCGCCCTCTGGTAGTTACCAGCAGCAGCTGCATCGTTCGCAGCAGCGACGCACGAGCCGCCCAACATTCTGAGCACCGGCAGTACCCCTAGCACCATCTCCGGGACCGTTCCCAAGTACTTACTTTGGATGCGACACGACAGGACAGGACATCATAGGAATGAGTGTCCCCATCCGCAGCAGCAGCAGCAGCAGAGGGCACCGCATCCACCTCCCCGATAGCCACCACAGTAGCAGTAGCGACCGCAACACCAGCCTCCAAGACCTCCCCCACAGCAGCAGAGGCAGTAGATCAGGCCACCATAGCGGCAGCAGCATCAACAAAGACCTCAGAGGGGACCTGCACCTCCCCAACAGGCCCGGGACAGATTTTATACCGCCCAGCAGGACCCTCAGTCATCAGGAGGGGTCTTCAAGGGTACTCTCCCTGTTCCTGCATGCATTTCATGTGTATTGTTTGATTCTGGTGCATCACATTCTTTTGTAGCCGATGATTTCTGCCGATCGACCGGTTTGTCGATGGAATATAACCACAAGGGTTTGTCAGTATCCACGCCCTTGGGGAAGATTGCAGTATTAGACCGAGTTTGCTCGTCTTGCCCTGTTCTAATTGGGGATATCTTCTTGCCTGCCGACCTATTTGTATTGCCGATGTCCGAGTTTGATGTCATTCTGGGCATAGTCACTTCTGTATACCCGACGTACTAGAGTTCCAGTTTGTTGTCGAGCCCAGAGGAGAGCAACTTTCTTGCCTGTTGTCGTGTGCCATTGAAGAGTCAATTTCTTTGAGTATTGACCAACTGTCGGTCGTTTGTGATTTTCCCGACGTGTTCCGGGAGATTTCGAAGTTACCACCTGGTCGGCACACTGAGTTCTAGATTGATCTTGTGCCTGGTATCACGCTTATTTCGAAGGCCCCGTATCGTATGACACTGTTGGAGTTATGGAAACTACAAAAGTAGTTGGACGAGTTACGTGAGTTAGGCTTTATTCGTCCGATTAGTTCGCTGTGGGGAGCGTCAGTACTCTTCGTGAAGAAGAAGGATAACTTGTTAAGGCTTTGTGTAGATTACCGCGAGCTCCACAAGGTCACGATCAAGAACAAGTACCCACTTCTGAGGATCAATGATTTGTTTGATCAGCTGCAAGAGGCGTAGTTCTTTTCGAAGATAGACTTGCGGTCCGGTTATCATCAGGTTCGGGTTCAAGATGAGGATATCTCGAAGACAGCCTTCAGGACGCACTAAGGTCATTTTGAGTTTCAGGTCATGTCCTTTGGACTGACCAATGCGCCTGCAATATTCACGCAGTTGATGAACGAGGTCTTCCGTCTGTATCTCGACAAGTTTATTGTGGTGTTCATCGACGACATTCTGATATATTCGAGGACTCGTGAGGAGTATGAGCGACATTTGGAGATTACCGTGCAGACCCTCCGTGTACACTAGCTTTATGCGAAGCTGGAGAAGTGCGAGTTCTGGCAGGAGGAGGTGAAGTTCCTCACTCATGTAGTGATGAGGCAAGGTGTCGCAGTGGACCCTTCGAAGATTGATGCCGTGCGTCAGTGGGGCCAGCCCACGAATGCATCCGAGATCCACAGTTTTCTTGGTTTGGCGGGCCACTACCGACGTCTCATTGAGAGATTCTCTCGTATTGCTACCCCATTGACCAGGTTGACCCGGAAGGGTGCTGAGTTTGTTTGGAGCGACGCTTATAAGCAGGCATTTATGGAGCTGAAGGACCACCTCACATCCGCTCCTGTTCTCACTCTTCTTTCTGGGAGTGATGGATTTGTTGTATTTACTGATGCCTCACAAGTTGGCTTGGGTGCTGTCCTGATGCAGCACGAGAAGCTGATGGCTTATGCGTCTTGCCAGCTTAAGGTTCATGAGCTGAAATACCCCACGCATGATTTGGAGCTGGTAGCAGTTGTCTTCGCACTGAAGGTGTGGAGGCACTATCTCTATGGGGTGAGTTTCGAGCTCTTCTCCGACCACAAGAGCTTGAAGTATTTGTTCTCTCAATCCGAGTTGAACATGAGGCAAAGGCATTGGATGAAGCTCCTGAAGGACTATGATTTTGACCTCCAGTACCACCCGGGCAAGGCGAACGTGGTGGCTGATGCCTTCAACCGTTAGCTACAAGGCCTGGTGGCACACATGATGGTTTAAGAGTGGAGGATGCTCGAGGATATAGTAAAGTATGACTTTGAGTTTAGTCTGCAGTCATTTATCGTTCAGCTATCGAGCTTGTCGATTCAACCCTCTCTTGTCGCAAGGGTGATCAAGGCTTAACAGACAGATGAGTTATTACAGGCTTACCGAGCAGAGGCAGCATCTGAGAGTCAGACAGATTGACAGATTGGTTTTGATGGTGGACTTCGCTTTAAAGGCCGATTATGTGTCCCAGATGTTCCTGAGTTGCGCTGAGATCTTATAACCGAGGCACATCGATCGCGGTTCTCTATCCACCTTAGCTCGACGAAGATGTATAGCGATATGAGGCGTTAGTATTTTTGGGCGGGGATGAAGTGCTAGATAGCCAGTTTTGTGGCCGAGTGTGACACGTGCCAGCGTGTCAAGGCCGATTATCAGAGACCCCCTGGTCTATTGTAGCCGTTAAGTGTCTCGATGTGGAAGTAGGAGCACATATCTACCAATTTTGTCATGAGTTTACTGAGGACTCAGTGTGGTCATGACGCCATCTAGGTTGTCGTGGACCGTCTGATGAAGTCAACACATTTTCTTGCGATTCGTGAGACTTGACATACAGACGAACTCACCAAGATGTTTGTTGATGAAATCGTGAGACTACACGGTGTTCCTGTCTAGATTGTTTCAGACCGAGACCTGAGGTTTACGTCTTAGTTTTGGAGGAGCTTCCAGAGAGCGATGGACACTGATTTACAGCTCAGCATCGTGTATTATCCGCAAACCGATGGCCAGACCGAGAGGGTCAACCAGATCCTTAAGGATATGCTTCGGGCCTGCGCGATTGATTTCTTGGGTAGCTGGGACGAGCACCTGCGATTGGCTGAGTTCGCGTATAACAACAACTATCAGGCGACCATTGGTATGACTCCTTTTAAGGCATTATACGACAGATCGTGTAGATCTCCGAATTGTTGGACCGAGGTTGGAGAGTGGCGTCTCCTAGGTTTTGAACTTGTGCTGCAGACGTCAGAGGCTATTGACATTATCAAGCAGAGAATGCGCACAGCTTAGAGTCAGCAGAAGAGTTTTGTTGATCGTCGGCGTTGTCCCTTGGAGTTTTCAGTTGGGGAACATGTGTATCTCAAGGTCTCACCCATGAAGGGTGTGGTTTGTTTTGGAGCGAAGGGCAAGCTTGCCCCGAGATTCATAGGACCTTTTGAGATCACTAGGCGTGTTGGCGCCGTGGCCTATCAGCTTGCCTTGTCACCTCAGTTGTCTAGTGTCCACAACGTCTTCCATGTCTCTATATTGAGGAAGTATGGGTCAGACATTGTGCCTGTTATTGATTGACAGCCGTTGGAGGTTCGTGAGGACGCTTCTTACATTGAGCAGACAGTTCGTATCCTTGATCGGAAGGAGCAGGTCCTGCGGACCAAGGTCATTTCCTTAGTGAAAGTGCAGTGGGGCCATCATAGTGTGGATGAGGGGTCTTGGGAGCACGAGGTGGAGATTCGCGAGCGCTATCCCCATCTTTTTGATGTTTAATTGTATGTTGTACTGTGTTTTGATTATATATGATGATATGTTTCCTATTCCCTTATGAGTTATGTTGAGTTATGATGGTACTGTAAATTTTGAGGACGAAATTTTTATTAGGTGGAGAGAACTGTAAGACTTGTATCCTAGTCTGTTCTGTTCCGTCAACTCTCACAATTTTTTCCGTTGAAGTCTGACAACCTGCGATGTACAATCAACATTTGCGCACGACCCTAAGTCGTATAATGTAGATTTGAGTCGGCTTAATCCGAGACTTGTACCATTGCGACCGCACAGTCACTGCAGTTTCAACGCCCGACTCGCATATCGATCCGATACCCAGGTTAGAAGATATGAGCCGACGTTTATTTTGAGAAAACACCGCGCTTTTACAATCCCAAGAGAATCTCTACAACATGTCCCATCAATCAATCAATCACTTTATGTCAAGTACACATCACTTTTCACTCCATCCCCAAGCAACCACCAAGTCAATTCTTTCTCACCCTCTCTCTTAAACAACCATACATGTCAAGTACACATCACACATTACTGATCCTTTCACCCATCACACCCATCACTCACTTCTCTTACGACCTCCTCTCTCTCTCTCTCATTTCCCAACACAATTCCAAGTAACAAAAAAAACCTACGTCCAAGCTCTTCCCATAGAGAGAAAAGTGCATGTGTGAGGCCCACTTTCCTATCCCAAATCCATCATCCTAGCTATTCAAACCTCATCTTCCATCATTAAAGTGAGACACAAGGAGATTGGCTTTCCAACGGACCAAGAAGATCGAAGGTGGGTGCATCTATAGGCTGGATCTTTATATTCTTATGATGGACCAAGTGAGGCCTACCGATCGATGGTATGGATCTCACTTTAGACCCTTAATGTGGCCGATAGACCACCTTGATCCTCATGATCATTCCATGATGGGGCCATTCTCCATGGACCCTATCATGATGTTCATTTTCCTTGTATGGATAGGGTCATCTAGACCTTACATTTTGATGGGCCTATGTGTAATGGGACCCACTTGATGTATGATTGCTTACAAGGGAGGGCTCATAGTGGCGGAGCCCTCCATCACATGTGTCCCACTCTCATTCTCTCTCTCTCTCTCTCTCTCTCTCTCCCTCTCCTTTTCATTTCTTTTCATGTGATGATGTGGCCATGTGGTCCACCCCGATGAACCCCACCATGAAGCATATATTTTATCCAGTCATCTGTAGGTGGGGCTCACTTCACATATGTGTTGTATCCACACATCCATCATTTGGTGGCCCGCCTGAGCAGGGCCCACCTTATATATATATGTCATGCCAAGCCGTCCAGCGTCCAGAGACGTTGGACGTGAATTGTAAAAAAAAAAAAAAGAGATTTCTTTTGGTTTTGGGGTGGACTGCTCCCATAGGCCCCACCTTGATGTATGTTTTTAATCCAAGCCGTCCATTTCATTCCTTAGATCATTTTAGGCGTTGAGCCAAAAAAATGAAATTAATCCGAATTTCTGGTGGGCTATAGCATTACAAACTGTGATTTTTACCGTTGAAAAATCACCTGATGATTCTATACGCCAAAACACCTCCAATATTCATCTTATTTAGCTTGTCTAGGGCCATGGGAGCTAGTGGATGGTGTGGATCTACCTGATGCAGGCCTCACGTATGAAAAACCTCCGAAAAACTCCGTTTCAAAAGAAAAAAATGCAGTCGACACTGCTGCGTCCTGAGGCGCAGGCAGCGCCTGCACGTGTAGGCGGGCGGACAGGGACCCACGACCCGAGCCGTGGGCCCCACCATGATGTTTGTTCATCATCCAACCCGTTCATTAGGTGGGCCCCTTCCTGAAGGAGGCCCCACCCAAAAATCAGCTCCATTGGGAACTCATGTGGCCCACATCACAGGAAATAATGGGATTGAATGACTGCCATTGAAATCTGTTTGGGTGGTCCAAAAGTTTTAGATCAACATGAAAATTGTTTTCCCTCTTCATCTGGGCATATGTGGCCTTATCAATGGATGGGATGACATGTGAACATTATGGTGGGCCCCACATGGGACCCACAGTGATGTATGTGTTTTATTCACACCGTCCCCTGTATGGGATGGTGGAACCCATCGTGGTGTATGTGTCCTCTCCACACCGTCCACTGCCGTGGACGGTGGATCCCACCATGATTTTTGTGTTTTATCCACACCATCCAAACTTGGACGGTGGGACCTACCATGATGCATGTGCTACATCCAAACGGTCCATCCATTTTAAGAGCTTACTTCATGGCATGAGCTAAAGAATAAGAAGATCTAGGGTTAGGTGGATCACGCTATAGAAATCAATGGGTTTGAACGTCCACTATTAAACCCTTGGGCTATCAATTTGGACTAATATGATATTTATTTTTCCTCTTAATCTAGGTGTTTAAGACCGTATGATTAGATTAGATGAGGCATAAATGATACGGTGGGCCTTGAAGATTTTAATGGTGGAAATCATTATCACCGCTTATTTTGAGTGTGGCCCATTTGATATGCATGGGGCCCAATTGGTGTGGCCCATTTGATACACATAAGGCGCATGTGATTAGGCCCATTTTGATGTATTATAAGGCCCATGTGCTTAGGCCCATTTTGATGTATTCTAAGGCCCATGTGATTAGGCCCATCGTAATGTATTCTAAGGCCCAAGGGTTATGGCCCATTGCAATGTACATAAGGCACATTGATGTGGCCCAATTGATTTATATAAGGCTCATATGATGTGGCCCATTTGATGTATCTAAGGCCATGGGTCGAGGCCCAACAGGATGTCCTTAGGGTCCATTGCAATGAGCGATTCCTCCATGGTTTGTGTAATGATGTTTTATGGCGAGCCATGCCTTGGGAACAATGCTGGTTTGACGTCCACATTGTAAGAATAATGTTGATTAAATGTCCGCATTATGACTCTCTCTAGGGCCCATTGATAGGCCTGTACTTGTTGTGTGTAGGCCATTTAGGCCCATCTGCGTTGAAAGGATAATTCATTTCTTTATAACATGCTTAGTATAATTTCATGCCTCATGCCATACGCATCATATATATGCTTGATATGAAGAATGTTTGATCATAGCATAAGCCGTTGGGCTGAGACATTTACGGTACTCCTTATGAGACGGAGTGCCCCACATGAGCGCATGGTATGCGCGAAATTACTGCATGACTATACGGTGTGATGCATGCATTTCGCATATGAGTGACTTGATCATTATATGCCCTAGCGACATCAGGGCTGTGACTCCTCAGGCACATCGTGGATGGCCGCATCAGATACTGGAAATGCTTGGTTTTAGCACTGTGGGCACTTAGGATGTTCTTGAGTGAATGTCTCAGAACCTTTTTGGTACCAAGAGTTGCTCCAATGTCTAGACTGAGTGGATACATGAGCGCCCGAGTGCTGAATACTGGTAGGCCGCGTCTCTCACTATGTTGTGGTCGGTTGGGAGGGGGTGTGGCCTTATCCACCCGAGTGAGGGGGTTATAAGGTAAACTGAGTTTGACTAGCTCGTAAATGAGTCCGCTATCGACGAGCCGGGTAAGTATTGACAGACTACTGGTCAGGCGGGTAGTGAGGTCTATTCCGCTTGCTGGGCTGTGCGGCTAGGGAGGCGACAGTCAGTGTAAAGTGTACTAGACCTTGGTGATATCTTAGAGAGGAACTGTATTGATATTTGTACTTAATGAGTACTGACATGCTTGCTTTGCATCTTGCATATGACATTCCGCTACATAGGCCTCGCATCGCATGGTTTTGGTATGATCGATAGCATTCATGTCTTGTATCACATAACCTTGGTACGACCGACTGTATTCATGGACTTACCCTCATATTTCCGCATTACTCTGATATGGTATACTTGGCACTCGCCTTGCGCACACACTTACACCACCCTCTAAGCTTTTGTAAGCTTATGCACGACCGTTGCGTGTAGGTGGCATTAGAACGCAGAGCGCTGAGGCAGGAGCGCACGTCAGCTTATTTTGAAAATTTTGAGCACCTTGTATTTCCCTTCCCGCATTGTACTTAAAGTATTTGATATAGTGGATATGTGGTGATGTTGTTTTGTGACTTGGTTATGCTTGTGGTTATGCTCTATTACAAAAAGAAAATTCATCCTGAAAATCCTCCTTGCAGGATCCAAGGATCGGAATCTGACATGTGAATGCTAGGATCCGAGAATGGGGCACTACGGAGGCTGTCGGCGCAGGATTCGGCGATTGAAAATTTTGTGAGCCCGTTTTTCGAGTTTGGGGCGTGACATCTCTAGTTCTCGTGACCTCATACCTCTAGAAGATGAACCTTTTCACCACTGTTGAGAGAGAGAGAGAGAGAGAGAGAGAGAGAGAGAGAGAGAGAGAGAGAGAGAGATGCATGTGGGCCATGCTTTGGGCGTGGACCCCTTGGTTGTTTCTTCACAAGCTTGGGACTATGAGCTTCCTCTCTTAAGTTGCATGTGGGCCATATCACCACTTTGCATTAAGGAGGAAATCACACGCATGAACTCTTAGCGCCAACACAAACACCATTCGACATCCTTCTACATCATCATTACCCAACCATCATATGGGCCCATGTCACAAATATAGTTCCTGCTCTATAGTTGTGAAGATCTACCATCAGATTTGTGATAGGTGACTTCTATTAAAATGCAAAAATACCATTGTTTTCTTTTGAATCTCAACATATTAAGATCATTTTGACTCAATATGACCACATGTGTGTATGACTAACTAGTTCCATTGATTCAAGTGGTCTTCTATGATGAAGTAATCTATACAAGTGGTCTCTTACACTTTTCCACAAAATCAACCTAATCATAAACATATATAATCAAATGTACCAAGAATAATGACGTGTCAAAATCAATCAAGCAACTAACAGGAATATGTGACTAATCCTTAGATATACGTGTATGTGGATCCTTACTCATGCCTCAGTGGTAGACTCACAAGAGTTTCGACACGAGGTCATGGGTTCAAGTACCCATTGTGGTGAAAACCACTGTGGTGTGAGTGTGTGGGGGTGTGAATGCGTGTGGCTCGCGTGTGTTGCTCACATGATCCAACCATTCAATACACCAATCCTCAAAGGAATGATAGAATGCATATTGAACTTCAATCCAGTCCTGAATATACCACAATATATCTTATGGTATTATAACCCATTGGATGCACAGGCTGAAAGTTGGGCGGGTTCAACCCGACTGACCCGTGACCGACCTGACATTGGGTTGGGCTCAGGCAGGATATTTCGGGTCCGATCTTAGGCTTGGGCCATACAAACACCAATCCGATAAAACTTGGGTTGGGCTCGGGTTGAGGTCTCGGGTTGCCCGACCCAACCCGAACCCGATCAATATATAAGTTATAAATTATAATTGAGTGTGGATTGTTTGTGTTGAAGGCACACTAGTGATGTCAAGTCTCATTTGTCCACGTCATTTCCAAGGACTCAAGCTAACACGATATGCCAGATTTCTCTCTCCTAAATAGACTTCATACTATGCTACATGACTTTTAAAGGAGTAGTTGTCTTATATTTTAGCTTGTTTTTTAAAGGAAAAATGAAGTTCTTTATAATGAATAATCGCATATATAATTAATAAAATTATAGATACAAAAAATAAGTCATATATTGAAATATAATAAACTAATGTAATAATGAAAATATTAGCATGTATATACCCGACCAACCCGATCAACCCGACCGAGCCCGCTTGGGTTGGGCTTGGGTTGAGAATTCCCAACCCGAGATTGGGTTGGGTTGGGTTAGGGTTGAGGTATAGGAACCTTGGGTTGGGTTAGGGTTGAGCACCAACCCGACCCAACCCGCCCGACTTTCAGCCCTATGCACACACATGAGGATGAGAATGAAATGACAACCATACAATTAATAAATCAGTCAATAATATGTCAAGTATATAAAAAGATTTGGCTTTTCATGGCACACAACATCTACCTCATTTACTAAGTGGTCCACTAGATCAACAATCACGATGAGAGGTTGGATAATTGTATGGTGATCAACAATCGCTGTAAATGTCTAACATTGTATGGTGAGGGAACTCCATGCAGCTTCAACATGGGTTGTACACTTATAACAACATTCAAATGTATGAGAGGTTGGATAACTGCAACAGCTCATGTGAGGGAGAGACTTCAGCAACATAGCAGGGTTTTCCTTGCCCCTTTTCTTCCACTTGGATCCTTTTATTGTCAAATCTTGGATTTGCCTGTTCAGGATGTTAACCAAACAAAAGATTAGCAAATCCGGGATGACAACTCCAATGATTCACACCTCTAACAAGATGGGAAGCGCAGCTAACCAAACAGTCCACAAGGGACAATTACCATTGCTTCAAATTGCCATTGGAAACTGAATGGCGCTGGCCCCCACTTTGGCCATTTCTTCTATTATGATCTGAACGAGCAATGATCTCAAAATCAAGTGTTGACAATCCACCTAGGCTGTGGCATGTTAATGGTGAGGCCCACCTTATGAACGCATCTTCCATCCCAGGATGCGTGCCACTCGGGAGAATCCCAATCCTCTTTGCCTAGATTTCCATTGTCATTCCGATTGTTGTTGTCCATTCATGGGTGCACGTGTATCTGTGATAAACACATATCATCTCCGCTGTAGATACTCTGTCCAGCAGCAGCTGTCTATTGACACAGATTGCCATGGCCTGAAGCCTAAACGATGCATATTTTATGACCACAATGCCTCACATTACCGTCAACTGTGCCTCAATTTTCTCTAACATACAACGAATTTCAGAATGTTGTGGGTGCAAATCATCCCCAACAAGAAATTCTTGCACAGTTCCGTTCACCTCTATAGAGCTGCACCCAGGCATTTTTCTCATGCCCTTTTCTTTCATCTCTTTCCGCATCCTCATTACCCCATCCCACCTGCAAGCTTCTGCATACATGTTCGACAACATCACATGGACCCATTGATCAGATGGGTCCACTTCAAGCATTCTCTCAGCCACAATCTCACCTAGCTCCACATTGTTGTGAACCCTGCACGCACTAAGCAATGTCCCCCATATGACCACGTTGGGCTTCATGGGCATTCCCATGATGAGATTGTGGGCCTCTCTTAGACGCCCCATGCGACCGAGTAGATCAATCATACATCCATAGTGTTCAATCTTAGGTTTGAGATTATATACGTTTTCCATCGAATGGAAGTGCTCGCATCCTTGATCCAATAATCCTGCATGGGCACATGCATTTAGGACTCCTACCAAGGTAACATCATCAGGTTGGATTCCTGCATCTAGCATCTGAGAGAAGAGATGTAGGGCATGTTCGGCATGTCCATGCATTGCAAGCCCGCAAATGATCGACGTCCATGAGAAGAGGTCCCTCCTCGAAGATCTCTTCTCAAAAACTTGAAGCGCTTTCTCTATACTTCCACACTTGGAATACATGTCAATCAGGCCAGGATCGAGTGACCCATCCGAGCCCATTTCATACTTTTCTATACGAGCGTGAACCCATATACCAGTGTCCAAAGCGCCTGAGCTGGCACAAGCAGAAAGCACACTTGAGAATGTCAACCCGTTTGGTTTCACATCAGATATTTCCATCTCACGGAACAATGCCAAGGCCTCCTTGCATTGACCTGCATGGCAAAAACCACCAATTATTGTGTTCCATGACACAACATCTCTATCGAGCATCTTGTCAAACAACTTATGTGCGAGCTCCAATCTGCCATGTTCTGCATACTGATGAATCATGGCATTTGAAGCGATGACGCTCTTCTGAGGCATTTCATCGAGCATCTGATGCGCAAGATCCAAACTCCCGGAATCACCATACACATTCAACAACCCACAGCTTACAAATGCATCAACCTTAATCCCACTCTTGATGATAAACCCATGCAACTTCTTTGCCCCACCCAAGTCCCCCAATTGGCTGCAGGCGGAAATAGTGGTTGCAACTGCAACTGAGTCAGGAATCAATCGAACCATTCTCATCTCCTGAAAGAGTTCTAACGCTTCTTCCGGCCGACTCACGCAGACGTAGGCACGGATCATAGCTGTCGACAAAACCAGCCCTGGTTGAGGCATTTCATCGAACAATTGTCGCCCGCAATCAACAATCCCCGCAACAACGTACAATCCTATAAGCGCACTTGAAACAAATTGACTATATCCGAACCCCAATTTCAGAACGCATGCATGAATTTCTTCAACTTCTGTGACATCTGATCGGGCCGCCGCAAGAGCCCTGATCAAGTACATGACAGTGTGACCATTGGGTCTGAGGCCGGTATGGAGCATTTCTCTGTAGAATGAAAGAAGCGGGCCAGTGCAATTGGGACCATTGTCTGTGAATTTCTTGATCATGGTATTCCATGTAAAGAGATTGGGATGGGGGATGTGGGCGAAGATCGAACGGGCGTAATTGAATTCTAGATGGGCCGGGCAGGAGAGTAATCGACTGGCGGCAAATGGCTCTTTGATGATGCCGGTGATGATCATGTGAGCATGTATTTGATGGAGTTTTCGGACATCGGAGATGTCGTCGAGAAGATCAGGAATTGGGAGAGAGGGTAGAAATAGGGTTTTGGAAAGAGATGGATAGAAATCACGTAGAAGGAGGGGGTGAAGCCGTTGCATACATGGCTTCGTACGTAACATTTAGAAGGAGAGGTACTTTGCTGCATGCTCGTAGGGCTCGTTTCGGTAGTGAGCCTTTCATTAACAAGGTCGGTGCTGTGGGCCCCACAACGATGTATATGTTTCATCCATGCCGTCTATTCACTTGTATGGCTCGTTTTAGGGTACTAACTGAAAAAATCAGGTAGATGTAAATATCAGTTGGACCACACACAGGACACAGTGGTGACTGAACGCCCACCGTGAGAAACTCTTTGGGGATACGAAAGTTTCGGATCAAGCTGAATTTTTAATGGTGGGCGTCTAATCACCACTTTTCCTGTGATGTGGTCCACCTGAGATTTCAATCTGGCCAATTTTTGGACTCATGCCCTCAAATGAGCTTGGAAAAATGGATGCACAACATGGATAAAATATATGCATCATGGTGAGGTCACCAACCAATCAGAGTCCGGTCAGATCATCCATGCTCGCCCTACGGGTAAGCCCCACTGAGGATTGGTGGTGTTATGGGGAAAAATGGACCGACCTATATAAGCAAGTCAGGTTGAGACCTGGCAAGTCTCGATGGCTAAAAGAGAAAGAAACCTAATGCCTGTTTAAGGAGAAAGGTTGGGAAGACCTTGGTTGTTATAAAGGTTGGCACGAGTAAAGTCGTTCCAAAGGTCGGTATGAGGTCGTCCCAAAGGTTGGGATAACCCATAATGGATTATCCGAGGAAGACAATGAAGAAGTTAGATTCTACAAAAAATGGAGATCACAAGGACATTAAAAGGACCTTTGATCGATTTAGTCAGCGGATGATGTCGACCTTCTTGTAGATCTGTTTGCATGTCGTTCTGTATTGTGACTTGGATGAGTTGACTTTAATCGAAGCTCGGATGACTGTGCTCCGATCTTTGGACGAAGACCGACCTAATAGGAAGGAAGATCTATCCAATCTTTCCTCCAAGGATCACGGAAACTAACTCGCGATCAGTTCGGGATTCCAAGATCCCCGCCGAGGATCTCAGAAGATTTCCTATACATTAGGAGTTCTAATCCAATTATAATACGCACTTGCTAAATAGGAAGGATTCCCTTACTATGTGATCTCCCTTCTACTGTAAATAGAGAGACCCCTAATGATGAAAGGCACACACACACTATCTCTACTCTTATACAACTTCAACAAAGACCTGAATTCCTGACTTTGGCATCGGAAGGTCCCCTGCATTAGCCGGGGTCTTCCTTGTCTGCTCTCTGTGTTGGTACTCAAGGATCTAGAAGGGTCAACCGAAAAAAGCATCATCAGGTGTGAGACATGACCCTAGTTCGCATGTGCGCATGCATGTGTGTGAGTATGCATCTCGTTTATTTTGATCGTACGATCGTACTGGTTGAATTTCAATGACGCGCGACCCTTGGATAGTGTTTGTGGTCATCTTTGAGTTCGGTCACATAGACCTGACTCAGATTGACCCAAGAAGTATGCCATTGCGACTGCATCGTCGTCGTGGTTCCAACGCCGTGTTTCGTGCATAAATCTGACATGTCCATCAAAAGTTGTAGGTCGCGCATTATTGAACCATTGATTGCATTTTGGTGGGACTTACCTATCTTGCACATTTTCCATGGTGGGCCCCACCTAGCTGTACTTTTCTAGAGAGCCTACACCTAGGCATTCTACCACCCTGCTCCCTAGCCTCTTACACCTTACAAATAATCATTATTTTTCTTCCCCATAAGCAATCATACCTAGGCTCTTACAAAGAAATCATGCCTAGCTCTTACAACTCATCATAACCTACCCTCTCTCTCCTTATCTCTCTCCTTCCCTCTCTTTCTTCTCATTTCTAGCAAGCTAAAGCCCTCCAAACGTCCATGGCTTCCACCCCATCTCAGCCCATTGCATGCTCCATCTATCCCATCCCAACCCTCTAAATCTCATCCTCACCATAGAATCTTCTCCCTTGTAGCATAGAAGGTAGCACTTGGAGTTGGAGTTTGTCCATTGGAGATGGGTGCTCCATGAAGACTCGCCTCCCTTCTTTTTCTTGTCTTCCTTTCTCTACATGAATGAAAGCATGTAGGACCCACCACTCCATGGTGGAGGTCCTACATGACTCCTAGGTTCAAGCCGTTGGGCTTAGAGCGTGCATATCTTCTTCCATGGTATGACATTCTCCATGGACCCACCATGAGACATTTTTCTTAGATCTAACCTTTCATAGGTCATTAGACCTTTGCATGCATGGTAGGGATGATATCCCTACCTCAACACCTCTTTTTAATTATAAATGGCATGCATGTAAGCCACCAATATAGTGGATGGTGTGGATTAAAGGTGGAAGGTTTATAGTGTCGGAACCTTCCACCATGACCGTGATCCCTCTCCCTTTGTAACACCCCAGATTTCTGCCAACCTGGAATTAGACGTCCTTAGGAAATGGGTCAACCATAACACTCTCAAAGCTCAATCCCAAAGCCAAATAAATCGCTTTTCAACCCATTTCCTTCAAATTTGCCTCGGACGTAAGATGGTGTCGCATGAGGGAGTATGTTGGTGATGGCATACATCATGTCATTTCATCCTTACATTAATTACAGTATTTAGGAATGTTTGATTTGCTTGCTTTATCATTATCGCTTGATTGATTTGATAACATGTTAACCTTTGCTTTATGATTCCACTGAGTTGATCATTCACTCCCACGTTACAGGACGGTGTTGTACACACCAACCAGACTCTGTCTTAGTTGCAGGTGTTGGCGATGCTTTGAGGCAGAGCCGGACTATTCGATGACGAGGAGGAGCTCACCTATGTCTAATTCTCTGACGGGTCTAAGCAGACCTGGAGTTACGCTGGCGAGACTATAGGGTTTGGATAGAAAACACTACTTTTCCTTATTGCACATTTCATGTAATTATTTAACCTGGTGATAATCATACTCTGAGAGCTTACCATCATTTATATATAATTTATATACATACCACAGTCTTTTATTTGCATAATTTAATTGCCTCTGGAGTATGATTTGCTGTTTTGGCTTAATCACACATGTTTAATACACTAACATAGACAACATTCAATCATAAGCATTTTTGTTGCATAAGTGATGTTCTGGAACTCGAGAGTTGGGTTTCTACCCGACCCCCGATTTTCGGGGCGTTACACCCTTTCTCCTCCTTTTGTTGCTGGAGATTTGTGGCCCACTGATGTGGTCAGCAACATCTCAAATCCATCAGAAAATGGGACGTCCAGCCCACCTTGCTGGACGTCCAGGCCTACCATGACATGCATGGGTTGGGTGGTCTCTAAACATGAATTTTCTTGAGGTTTTTAGTGTACTGATGGATCTGAAATTTTGATAGGTGGACCCCACTTGATGGATTAGGGTATAAAACCTTGAGATAATTTCTATAGACCGAAATATGGACAACACATGTTCTGTTGCTGTCTAGATTTTAGGCCCATCTATAGTATGATTTTGAGTAATTGTTTGGGACTGTGTAACGCCCTAGACTCGGTAACCGGACTCACAAGGAACCCGATGGCCGGTTCTGGCCGCAACAGCCTCTGTAGTACCCCATTCTCGGCTCCTGAGACAGGTTCCGATCCTGGGATCCTATAAGAAGGATTTCCATAACAGTATAATCATTTCAATACGAGCATATCCAAGATCACAACAAGTACATATGAGAATAACAAAGGGCACACCACAAAATCTACTAAGAATTTGAACTTTTACAAGTTTACATCAGGTTCGAAAGGACATACATAAGGTAATAGGAAAAGAGAAAGAAGTCAACAACACTGGAGTCCTCAATGCTCAACTCTACTCTACGCTCTGCCACTACGACGCCTGCCTCCTGCATGCATCAATCGTGCATAAGCTTATAGAAGCTTAGAGGGTGGTGAAAGTGTGTGTCAATGGTGCATAGAAGAATAGCAGGAGGTACGAGGAAAGAACATGCTCAATGAGAATATCACTATCCTTACTAAAGCTTATCATGAATACTATGCAATTAGTACTGGGAGCCATACCAAGGCAATGTATGAAGGGGCTTACACTGCCAATGCTAATGCGATACAAGTAATGCCAGTGCTCATAACCAAACCATATGTCAAGTATATTTCCAATCATAAGGAAATCACTAAGGTCCATTACACTACTGAATGACAGTCGCTCTACAGACCCCGCACAATCAAACGAGCGTAAGGGACCTCACTACCTGCCTATGGATAGCTAATCACCAGCAAGGCCTGATGGTAGTGGACCCATTTATGAGCTGGTCAGACTCAGCCTAGCAATGCCTCCTTACACTAGGCAGGTAAAGCCACACCCCTATCCAACCGACTACACGACAGTGAGAGTCGCGGCCTAACGGTATAAGGCCCTCGTGCGCTCATAGTTTCCACTCGGTCACAGTGTTGGAGCAGATCCTTGGTACCATGGAAGTTTTAGAAATTTCACCAATGGGCAGCCTATGCACCCGGTATGCTCAAGTAATATTTTTGGTGTCTACTCATACGACCATCCATGAATATCCCTTAGGAGGCGAGACCCTGATGAAGCAAGGGCAGTATCATCATGAAATGCTATGCTAATGCATGAGTCACACACACAGATCATGCACTAGCTGCAGGCACACAATGTGCATAAGGGGAGGAACTCCATCCCTTAATGACCACCACACAATGCAATCAATTCATACTGATGATGCATATAAGTCATAAGAATGTAAGTGTGCTTCTTGTGGAATATGGAATCCTTCGCCCTAAGGAGGGTCAAGGTTTAAGCACATAGATAGCGGTCCTAAGGAGAAGAAAAATCCTCTAGTGGGGGCCCAGTACTTTAGGATGACCCACAAGCTAAGAGAGGGTCATGATCTTAAAAAGGAACGGTCCTAGTCAGGCCCAAGGTGGACCTTCAACCACGCATAAGGGCCTCTATGGGCCTACCTTAGGGCCACCAAGGAGGACATTCAACCTCAACTGGATCCTAAAAGGTAACCCACTATGCATATAATGTAAGGTCTAAGGCCTAAGCAATGTATGGTCTAATGGGCCATATCCGAGCCCAATCTCATAGACCATATAGTGGGCCCTCAAGTGAGGTTTGAGCCCAACCATAACGGTCATACACCCATATTTTGTGGTGGGCTTCATGGGCAGCCCGGTAGTTCATTTACATGGGCAATTCTCACATTTAACACAAGTGAGTTGGGCCTCACTTTTTAGACCAAGTATGGGGTCAATTTTAATGGGTGGTCAAAGGCCCAACTTCTTGCATATTCTTGCCCCTCAGCCTATCACAATAAATGGGAAAGCATAGGCCCAAGATCAATGGTCCTATCCAATACGACTTAGTACACAAGGCCTAGTTACCAACACAAAAGGGTGGCCATGTATATATATGTGTGTGTGTGTGTGTGTGTGTGTGTGTGTGTGTGTATATATATATATATAAATATAATATCATATAATGGGCCTTGAGGAAATAGCCCAAAAGCCATTCAATTCATGCTTTATGGTGGACTTAGAGGGTAGCCCATAAACCAAAAAATTCACATAGGCAGGGCTTAAACTGACAGTGTGGGCCATGCCATACCAGCCCAAAGGCTTAACATGACCCTCCACAACATGCATCAATGTGGGCCTTACAAGTTAGCCCATAATTCATTACTTCATGAGGGTACCAAGACCCACAATACACATGATGAACTTATAGAGGGCCCATTGGGCTCACAATTCAATAAGGTTAGCCCTTGAACAATATTGGGCTCAAGGGAGAGGTTTACAGTCCATTGAGCGTATAAAACTACTTAGAATCTGGTTAATGCTAACCTATAATATCACCATAAAGGTGGGCCTCAAGGGGCACTAATTAAGCCTAAAAATGTCTAAGGAAAAGAGGCTAGAGTGTATGCAACACTCCCTTGAATCTGGTGGGCCACATCAGCCCCAAAAAGGTCAACCATGCAGCAATATTTGGGCCCTTTGTTGGAATTCCAGCCGACCCATTTCCTGAGCTGCTAGAGTTCAAAAATTTATTTAATATAAATAGACTACTGACCCATGGTGACCCGCATATATTACAGTGGGCCCCACCAGATGAATGGAGAGTATACAACATGCCTAGGTGGGCCCACAAAAAATGCTGGATGGCCTGCCAAGGCTGGACGCCCCATCCTGGGCGTTCCTGCTTGGTGGGCTACTCCAGGCTGCACCATGGTCAGTTCGAATATCCGTTGGGTATAAAATTCTGTAGGGTGATAATTCCATAGGTAGGCAAAACTCCCAAAAAATTTTAGAATTTTTGAATATTTCTAAGTATTTTAATTAATTTAAACAAAACAGTCTATCCAGAAAATCAGACAGACTTGAACGTCCCAACGTGGTGGGCCAGTTCGGCCCTTGCCACGGTGTGCAAAGGGGCCCATTAGCCCTAAAATTTTGTAGGTAGGTCCTAACATGGGTGGGCCACCTCTCTGTAAATTTTTATAATTTTAATATACTTAGAAGTATTTTAATTAATTTAAACAATACAATCTGTCCAGGGTGAAATATTCCTAGAATATAACTGTCCTAAATTTGGGCCATCTAATGGGTGGGTTTTGGGCCTCCAAAATTCCTGAAATTTGGACCCAAGGTCCCTTATCAGGCTTACAACAAGGTGGGACCCAGAAATATGACCCACCTTCTTAGAAAGTATGTTTAAAATTTTATTTATTTATGAGACTATGCTGCTGGACTGTACAACAAAAAATTCTGACAGTCCATTACGTTGGCCCAGCCTTTTGGATGCCCAAATGGGATCCCTTAGCCCTGAAATTGTGCAGGTAAGTCCTACCATGGGTGGGACACCTCCCTGCAAAAATTTAAAATTTTTGAGATTGTAAAATTATTTTATTTAACTCCTGCAATTTATGGACAGCAAGGTCCAAATTTTTATTTTTCCTGCTGTAGCAATGCTGCTGTCCCTGACTTTTGTATCCCATTTGAGTGGGCCCAGGTCTATATAAATTTAGAAAAATGCAAGGACAACCTTCCTATACAAGTATACAACAAGGTAGGGTCCACAAAGGTGGCCCACTCTGTCAAAATCAGCATGATATTTATGATTTTCCAACAAACAGTATGGCTGGACAGTCTGAAAAAATCTGGACCGTCTACCCTCCTTGGCCCACCTTTTTGGGTGATCAAACAGGGACGGATGAAGGTAAAATTTATTATACTTCTAGGTGGGGTCCACACCTCCAGGAATAATCTAATAATGGATTGTAAAACAGCCCTCTAATTAGCCTATAATCCATGCCAAAAACAACCCAGAAACAGTTCAAAATTTTTCTGGACAACAAGATAAGTATGAAAATAATTGATCATAACTACTGAATGAATGGGGAAATACCCCACAAAATTTGTGTTATGGTCCACCTTAGTGGACCCCACAAACATCCAGGCCATACTCCCTTCATGAAACCCATTGCATGTGCCCAAAATGGAGCAAATAGATTGCCAACGACAAAGGAATGGACAACCATGGGCGTCCACTTTGCTTGGACGGTCTGGATATTTTGGGGCCACTAAGTGGGCCACACATGTTAGGAAATCAAGAATAAAATATTGAAAAATAAAGATTATCCAGCCATAAGAGAGGAAAATGACATGCATCAAAGGAAGATGCCATGATGGGGTCCATGGAGAATGGCCCCATCCATGGAACATGTATGCAAAGAAATGGGCCATTGGCCTCAATCATGGAGACATGAAGGACCTCCATCATCACTTGATGGGTTCCACAAGTGCTAAGGAAGATGAAGAAGAATTTAAGAGCACTCACCTTGCTTGAATCTTCAAAGTTCTTGATGCATTGAAATCCTTAGGCTTCAAGGACTATGGATGAAGGGTTGAGATGGAAAGTGGAGGGTTAGATCAGGAGGGAAAGGGAAGAAATGTGGCTGGAATTTTCAGCAAGGTAGGATGTTTTGGAGGTTCTAATAATGGGAGAAGAGAAAATAAAAAGAAAAAGAGAGAAGGGAGAGAGATGTAGCATGAGAGTAATGATGAATTTCTAGAAAAATGGAGGCATACTTACCTTAGCAAGGGAAACTCATGATGAGTTTGGGAGGAGATTCCTATGTGCTAGGGGTCTAGGAGCTAGAGCCTAGGCTAGCTATAGGGGTTAGGTTCTCTAGGTAATGATGTCATAGATTTGGATGAGAATTTGTGCAAACCAAGTGGGTCCCACAAAAAATGTAATTAATGGTCCAAAAATGCGCGGCCTACAACTTTTGATGGACACATCGAATTTATGCACGAGATGTGGCGTTGGAACTGTGGTGATGATACGAACAAGATGACATAGGTCTCGGGTCGATTTGAGTCGGGTCTATGTGACCGAACTCAAAGATGACCGCAAACACTATCCAAGGGTCGCGGGTCACCGAAATTTGACTGGTAGGACCGCGGGACCAAAATGAACGGGATGCATACTCACACACACGCATGCACATATACAAACTCAGGTCGGGTCTCACAAATGTTTGTTTGCCTGCTTCTCCCAAATTTCTTTTGGAGTTTTTGAGAGTGTGGACCCCACTTTGATGTGGAATGTGGCCCACATCATTTACCCCATGTTTGAGGCCTATGGGATGGGCCAAAGTAAACTGACTGTCCAGAAATTTCTAGATAGTCTAGCAACACTGCATGTTAGAAATGCTCATTTTCCATCTTAATTTGGGAGTAAGTGGGCCACTCCAGTGGACCTCACTTACTGTCCATGTGTGGGACCATCAAACCCTCCAATTTTTCAGTAATTTGGGAGAGTATAGGCCCACCCCATATGGTGCTAAACATGGGACATCATTATTTTCTGCACCAGCAGATCTTCTGGACATTCATTGCTGACCATAATTTGTATGCATTAAATAAAATATTTATACTATCTAAAAAATTTTTAAATTTTGCAAAGAGGTGTACCACCTATGTTAGGACCTACCTATAAAATTTTAGGGCCAATGGACCCCATTTGGACATCCAAAAGGGTGGACCAACATATTGGGTTGCAAGAAATTTCTACTGTGCAGTCCAGCAGCATAGTTCCATAAAAATAAAATTTTAAAAATATTTTCTCAAAAGGTGGCCCATATTTATGAGTCTTACCTTATTGTAGGCTTGATGAGAGACCTTGGGCCCAAATTTCAGGAATTTAGAGGCCTAGAACCCACCTATTTGGATGACCCAAATTCAAGACAGTGGATAACTATATTTCTAGCAACATTCCACCTTGGACAGGTTGGGATTCTGAAATTTATTAAAATAATTTTGGGTGTCTAAAAATTATAAAAATTTACAATAAGGCGGTCCACTCATTGTGGGACCCACCTACAAAGTTTTGGGGTTAATGGACCCCTGTGTACACTGTGGCAAGGGCCGGACCGGCCCATCACGTTGGGACGTCTAGGTCAGTCCGATTTTCTGAATAGACTGTTTTAGTTAAATTAATTAAAATACCTTTAGTTATCCAAAAATCATGAAATTTTGTGGAGGTGTGGTCCACCTATGGAAGGACCACCCTACAAGGTTTCAGGGCCATCAGGCACCTGTATTGACCGTGGTGTGGCTTGCAATTTGTATCAGTTTTGGGTCAAATACCCAGACCCGTAGGACTAACCACCATGTGACGCCCTTACTTTGGGTTGTCAGGCCTGCATTCCAACGGCATGGCCCACTTGAAGTAAGTGTTGTATACACCCCCTTCTTATCTGGTGGGGCTCACTGTGCTATGTGTGGGTCACCATGGGTCAGTAACCCATTTAAATTAAATAAAATTTTGGACTCTAGCAGACCTAGGAAATGGGTGGGTTGGAATTCCAGTAAGGGTCCCAAATTTTGCCGCATGGTTGACCTTTTTGGGGCTAATGTGGCCCATCAGATTTAAGGGAGTGTTGCACACACTCTTACCTTCTTTCCTTAGACATTTTTGGGCTTAATTAGTGCCCCTTGAGGCCCGCCTTTGTGGTGATATTGTAGGTTAGCATTAACCAAATTTTAAGTAGTTTTATTGGCCCAATGGATTGTAAACCTCTTCCTTGAGCCCAACATTTTACAAGCACTGACCTTATTGAATTGTGAGCCCAATGGGCCGTCTATAAGTTGATCATGTGTATTGTGGGCATTGGTGCCCTCATGAAGTACTTAATTATGGGCTGATTTGTAAAGCCTACATTGATGCATATTATAAAGGGTCTTATTAAGTCTTTGGGTTGGTATGACAAGGCCCACACTGTCAGTTTAGGCCCTGCCCATGTGTATTCTTGGGTTATGGGCTGCCCTCTAAGTCCACCATAAAGTATGAATTAAATGGCTTTTGTTTTTGGGCTATTATGTGATGTAATATATATATATGCATGGCCACCCTTTTGTTTTAGTAATTAGGCCTTGTGAATTAAGACCTTTTGGATAAGCCCATTGATCTTGGGCTTATACATTCCCATCCATTGTGATGGGATTACGGGCAAGAAGTTTGGCCCTTGGCCACCCACTAAAATTGACCCTATACTTGGGCTAAAAAGTGAGACCCAACTCACTTGTGTTAAATGCGAGAATTGCTCATGTAAATGAACTATTGGGCTGCTCATGAAGCCCACCACAACATATGGGTTTATGACCGTTATGGTTAGGCCCAAACCTCACTTGAGGGCCCACTATATGGTCTATGAGATTAGGCTTGGGGTATGGCCCATTAGACCATACATTACTTAGGCCTTAGACCTTACATTATATGCGTAGCGGGCTACCTTTTGAGACCCAGTTAAGGTTGGATGTCCTCTTTAGTGGCCCTAAGGTAGGCCCATAGAGGCCCTTATAGGTGGTTAAAGGCCCACCTTGGGCCTGATTATGATCATTCCTCCTTAGGGTTATGATTCTTTCAGCTTGTGAGCGGTCCCAAAGTACTGAGCCCCTACCAAAGGACTTCTCTTCTTCTTAGAACACCTGTCTATATGCCTAGACCTTGTCCCTCCTTAGGACGAAGGATTCCGTATTCCACAGGTAGCATACTTACATTTTGTGACTCATATGCATCATTTGTATGAATTGATTGCATTGTGTGGTGGTCATTGAGGGATGGAGTTCCTCTCCTTATGCAAATTGTGTGCCTGCAGCTAGTGTATGATCTGTATTTGTGACTCATGCATTGACATCACATTTCATGATGATACCGCCCTTGCTTCATCAGGGCCTTGCCTCCACAGGGACCTTCGTGGATGGCCGTATGTGTGGACACCGAAAATGATACTTGAGCATACCGGGTGCATAGGATTCTCATGGGTAAAATTTCTAAAACTTTCATGGTACCATGGATCTACTCCAATGCTATGACCGAGTGAAAATTATGAGCACACGAGGGCCTTATACCGTTAGGCCGTGACTCCTACTGTTGTGTAGTCAATTAGATAAGGGCGTGGCCTTTCCTGCCTGGATTGAGGAGGCGTTGCTAGGCTGAGTCTGACCAGCTTGTAAATGGGTCCGTTACCATCAGGCCTTGCTGGTGATTGACTGTCCACAAGCAGTTAGTGAGGTCTCTTACGCTCGTTTGACTGTGTGGGGTCTATAGAGCGGTAGTCATTCAACAGTGTAATAGACCCCTGTGATTTCCTTATGATTGGAAATGTACTTGACATATGGTTTGGATATGAGCACTGGCATTACTTGCATTGCATTAGTATTAGCTGTGTAAGCCCCTTCATGCATTGCCTTGGTATGACGTCTAGTACTCATTGTATCATTCATGATAAGCCTTGGTAAGGCTAGTACTAGTCTCATTGAGCATGTTTCTTTCCTTGTACCTCTTACTATTCTTTTGTGCACCATTGTCACACACTTTCACCACCCTCTAAGCTTCTATAAGCTTATGCACGATTGATGCGTGCAGGAGACTTTAGGCAAGCGATGTAGTAGCAGAGCATGGAGTAGAGTTGATTTTGATGAATCCAGTGTTGTTGACTTTTCTCTCTTTTTCCATTATCTTATGTATGTCCTTTTGGACCTTATGTAAGCTTATAAAGTTCAAATTATTAGTGAATTTTATAATGTGTGCCCTTTATTAGTCTCAGATGTACTTGTTGTGATCTTGGGTATGCTCGTGTTGGAATGATTATATTATTATAAAAATCCTCCTTATAGGATCCCAGGATCGGAACCTGCCTTAGGAGCCTAGAATAGGGTACTACGGAGGCTGTTGTGGCCAGAACCGGTCATCGGGTTCTTTGTGAATCCGGTTACCGAGTCTAGGGCGTGACATCAGGTGGCTAGCCAAACATTACTTTGGTTGGATGACATTGGTTTATATAACAACCTGTGTACTAATTTTCATGCGTCGTTCCAATCTCATGCAGAGCCCATACAGCCATGGTCAAATTATTAGAGCCGTTCGCATATTCAATGCTATCGTGGATCGATTAAGGGATCTAACTATTGGTCTTTTCCACTTTAATATGCATCTTTGGCTATGATTGTTTAGATCGTTTGGTCTTGTAACCAACAACGGGATTTTTTGGACCATGTACCATGGACCATCTATCGATTAGTGTCACGTGAATGGATTGTTAAGATCATACAACAGGTGCATGTGGGTCCTATCATGCAAAATAGCCTCCTTATGCACCCTAGGAGAACTAGGCCTCTCTCTCACATATATTGGCAACTGATAGTTTAAGGTCCTAGTTTTATAGCCAATTCCTCTTGAAAGTTGTATATACCTCTATCATTCAATCATAAAAAAATAAAAAAATTATTGAAAACATAAAAATTTAAATAAAAAAATAAAGTAAGAAAAAATGATTTATTTGTTTGAGTTAATGCGTGATTGAGTCATTCGGCCTAAAATCAAATATTCCATCCTTGAATTGCGTCCCAAGTGTAATATGAATTTTGGATAGTTAGCTCCCAGGATACAACAATTATGACTCGATTCGAATGGTGAGTGTGAAGAACTTAAACTTGAAGTGAGTCGACTCGGCAGCAAACTCAGTTAGCAAAGTATCAAACTAGAGACTTATTTTAAAGAATCAAAGAGAAATTTTTAGTTTTTAATGATTTTTTCTTTAAAAAAAGGAGTAGGTGTATATGTAAGACTCATAACCTAGTCCGTATTGTTCCGTTGACTCCCCCGATCCTTCCTGTCACGTCCCAAACTCGAAAACCGGGCTCACAAAATTTTCGATCGCCGAATCCGGTGTCGACAGCCTCCGTAGAACCCCATTCTCGGCTCCTAGCACCCATTCGCCAGGTTCCGATCCTGGGATGCTACGAGGAGGATTTTCAACGTCAGTTTGATTCGTAATAAGCATAACCAAAGGCATAACCCACAAACAACAACCAAGTACTCCATTACATTTCCACTATGATAAAAAACTTTACAAGTACAATGAGCATAAAGGGAAATACAGTGGTAAAGAATAAAAACTCCAAAACGCTCTGCAACATGCTTCTGCCTCAGTGCTGCTGCGAACCAACGTCACTTGCATGCAACGGTCGTGCATAAGCTTATAATAAGCTTAGAGGGTGGTGAAAGTATGTGCGCAAGGTAGTAATATGAACATGCAATAACAGAGTAATGCGGAATATGCAGATGGAACCATAATATCATGAGCCGTACCAAGGCTTATGCGATGCAAGATATGAATGGTATCGGCCACCCCAAGGCCATGCGATGTGCAATGCAACTCAAGCATACAGATCCTCATCTATGTTCATACATCAATACAGCTCAAATATGGGATATCACCGGAGTCTAGTACACTCTAAACCAAATTGCCGCCACATCGCGCGCAATAAGGTAAGTGAAAGAGACCTTACTATCCGTCTGTCAATATCGGGCGCGACTCGTCGATAGCAGACCCATTCCTAGAGCTGGTCAAACTCAGCCTAGCATTGTCCCCTACACTCGGGCGGGTAAGGCTACACCCCCTTTCAACCGACCACGACACAGTGGAGAGCATAGCCAACTAGTATTCGGCACTCAGCGCTCATCTACCCACTCGGTTTAGACGTTGAAGCAACCTCTTAGTACCATAAGGGTTTAGGGACTTTCACCCAGGGATATCTATAGTACCCTATGTAGATCAAGATTTTTGGTATCCAATCCTGCCAACCACGATACATCTGTGGAGGCTACGACCCCGTTGTCGCTAGGGCGTACAATATCCATGTCATACAAATGTAATATGCATGATTCACGCTATCCAGTCATGCATCAAATCCTGCGCATATCGTGCACCCATGTAGGGCAACACCGCCTAATCAGGAGGCCATAAACGACCTGCTCGAAGGCAAATGCTATGATCAGACAATTCTCACGTCAAGCATACATATGATGCGTATGATCATGAGTCATGGAACTGTACTAAACATATTATAATAAAATGAACTATCTTACAATGCAGATGGGCCTGGGCGGCCTATACACAATAAATACGGGCCTAACAATGGGCCCTAAGGAGAGTCATAATGTCGACATCCAACCAACATTACACTCGCAATGTGGACGTCAAACTAACATTGCTCCCCAGGCACGATCTTCTTAAACATCGCTACATAATCGGTATTGGGATTACACATTGCAATGGACCTTAGGTTCATCCCATTGGGCTTCACATATATATATCAAATGGGCCATATCCTATGGGCCTTTTATTCATCAGATGGGTCACATAAATGGGCCACCAATGGGTCTTAAGTGCATTGCAATGGGTCAAAACCCGTGGGCCTTGGATTGCATCAAATGAGCTTAACTCATGGGTCGAATGGGTTACACCAATTGAACCCCATATGTACGCCAAGTGGGCCTTAACCCTTAGGCCTTGCATGCATTTCAAAGTGGGCCTAAACCCTTAGGCCTTACATATATCAAATGGGCCTACTTTCGTGGGCTTTAAAATTGCATCAAATGGGTCCAATTTCATGGACCTTGGAATACATCAAAAGGGGCCTAGTCCTATGGACTTGGAACATATCAAATGGGCCTAAACCCATAGGCCTTATATGAATCAAATGGGCCTAACCCATAGGCCTTTCATAAATCAAATGGGCCTAACCCATAGCCCCTTTGCAATTCAAGTGGGTCTAGCCCATACAATACAAATGAGCTCTCAAAGTGGAAGGATGGATTGGACGTAACAATGCATTGTGGTGGGTCCCATGTGGGGCCCACCATACTGTTACCTACCGTCCAATCGGCTTATAAGGTCACCCTGACCAGGGAAATAAAAAAAAGAAATAAGTAGATAAAATTAAATATTGAACCAAAACTTCTACCAAACCAAAGGGTTCCAACAGTGGGCTTAGCCAACATTGTTTTCCTGCTGGATGGCCACCCTATTAATGACTGGATGGAATGGATAGGACACATACATCATGGTGGGTCCCACCGTCCAAAGAGTGGACGGTGCAGATCAAACACACAAGCTCTGGTGGGAGTCCCCTTGCCGTCTAGCTGCTGCTGGACGGCGTAAACAATACATGTACATAGGGGTGGACTCCACCGTCCGTCTGGACGGTGGGAGTAGAGCACCTACTTCACTGTGGGACTCATGTGGGGCCCACCATAGCATATATTCTTCATCCAACCAGTTGACCAGGTCACACGTACCTGAGAGAAAGGAAGAAACAAATTTCATCTTGACACAAAACTTCTGTGGCCCACAAAAGAGTTCAGTGGTAGACACTCAATTCACACTGTTTCCTATGATGTGGGCCACCTGAGCGTTGGATTTGGTTGAAACTAGGAGGGAGGCCCACCTGAGGAGGGGACCACCTCATGAACGGTGTGGATTCACATATACATCATGGTGTGGCCCACGGCAGGGGCCGTGGGATCCAGCCCGACCGCCCGCTGTAACGTGCAGCGTGCTGCTGCTGCAGCACATGTCAGAGGCTTCTTCCTTGCCTCTTTTTAAAAAAAATGAAAACCCACTTTTCTTGGGGTTTTGTTGTGTGGGGTCCGCATCATGAGGATCCACTCTGTTCATTAGTTTCTAGGACCCGAAATACACCAAACGAGTCTAAAGTTCGGTGTTTTTAGCATGTAGGTGCAGCAAGGTGGAACCAAATAGCTTTAAATGGCAAGGAAAAACAGTTGTCTATAGTATGGCCCACCGGATCAACAGATCAACCTCATTTTTCGGCTCAATGCCTAAAATGAGTTGGAAAAAAAGATGAACGGCATGGATAGAACAAATACATCAAGTTGGGGCCTGCATGAGCCGGCCCACCCAAACCCCCCCTTTTTTTTTTTTCTTTTCCTTTGGGCAGGGACATCCAGCGTCTCTAACGCTGGACGGTTGGGTTATTTTATTTTATTTTTTTAAAAAATGTAGAGGTGGGCCCTGATTAGGTGGGCCATCACATGGCTACCCCATGCACATACAAGGTGGGCCTCATCCAAAAATGGGTTGGGTCCAAAACATGCATTCTAGTGGGGTCCATTCAAGTGGGCCACACAACCCGATCCTATAAAATAAATTAAATTAAAATAAAAAGAAATAAAAGAGAGAGAGAGACATGGAGAGTGGGACACGCTTTGTGATGGAGGGCTCCGCCACTATGAGCCCTCCCTTAAATGAAATCATACAATAAACGGATCCCTTTGTACATGGGACCATCAAAAATGTAAAACAATGGTGGAAATCCATTCCCCACCGATATGGATGGTCTAGATGACCTTTTGCAATGAAATAAACATCATGATGGGGTCCATGGAGAATGGCCCCATCATGGAATGATCATGATGATCCAAGTGGTCCATCGGCCACATATTAGGGTCCCAAGTGAGATCCACACCATGGATCGGTGGGCCTCACTTGGTCTATCATAAAAATAAAGAGAAACTACCCTATAGAGGCACCCACCGTCCGATCTTCTTGCTCCTAGGGGTTCCTTGGCACCTTAGCTTCAACTTTAATGGATGAGATGAAGAATGAAGGGTTGAGATGGGAGATCTTGGGGTGAAGAGGTGGGCCACACTTGGAGTTTAGGAAGCTTGGAGAAGTTCCATACGTATGGAGCTTGGAAATTTCTTTGGTTGTTTTGAGATTTTGAAATGAGAAAGAGAGAAAGAGAGAGAGTTGTAAAGGGAGAGAGAGAGAGTGATGGATGGATGTGGTGAGTGATGGTTGTGTAAGAAAAGCTTGACTTTTGAGGCTTTTGTGTAAGAGAGGTATGGGTGGTGAAGACTTTTGTGGCTTTTTGTGTAAGAGAGGTATGGGTTTGGGAGACTTTTATGGTTGCTTGGGAAAATGGATGAAAGTGATGTGTACTTGACATGTGATGGATTGATGGGTTGATTGATTGATGGGATTGATGTGATTGATGTGATACATCGTAGAGATTCCCTTAGTTTTTGCAATGCGCAGCGTTTTCTCACACTGAACGTTGGCCCACATCTCTTGACCAGGGTATCGCCTCGGCGCGCGAGTCGCGATATCGGAACCGCGGTGACGGCGCGGTCGCTATGGTATTGGTCTCGGGTTGAGTCGACTTGGATTGTTGGCACATTAATCAGGGTCACGCGTCGATATCGGTTAAGGTTCGAAGGTTGCCAGAATTCGACCGGTAAGACCGCGGAAGTCTATGGAAAGGTACGGACCAAGATACGGGTCTTACACTTTCCATCGAAGTCCAACAATCCATAACCTATAATCGATATTTGCGCGTAACCCTAAGTCGTATCTCGCAGATTTGAGTTGGCTTAATCTGACACTTGTAGCATTGCGACCGCACCGTCGCCGAGGTTCCAACGCCGCATTTTGTACACCGATTCGATACCCTGGCAGAGAGATGTGGGCAGGTGTTTATTTCAAAGAAATGCCGCGCGTTTGCATTCCAAGAGAATCTCTATAACATGTTACATCTATCAATCACTCAAATCAATCAATTAATCACATCATATTAAGTACAAGAGCAACCCATGCTTTCTTTCTCCATAAGTCAAGCAAACCCTAAAAGTCAACAATTCTATCACCTCACCCATCACTCACCTCACATCCATCCCTCCATCACCCATCACTTCTCTCTTACAACCATCCCATTCTCTCTCTCTTTCTCTTCTCACTTTCCACGCAACACTAAAGAAGCAAAAAAGTGTGGACGTCCATGGTTTTTCATGAGAGAAAAGGGTGTTGTGTGGCCCACTTCCCACCCCAAAATCCTTTATCCTAGCCATTTAACTCTCATCATCCTCCATCAAAGTGAAGCACAAGGAGATCGAATTTTCAACGGACCAAGAAGATCGAACGGTGGGTGCTTCTATAGGCTAGTTTTCATATTTTTATGATGGGCCAAGTGAGGCCTACCGATCAATGCTATGGATCTCACTTTGGACCCTAAGATGTGGCTGGTGGCCCACCTTGATTATCATGGTTATTCCATGATGGGGCCATTCTCCATGGACCCCATCATGATGTTTACTTTCTAAGTTTGAAAAAGGGGTCATCTAGACCTTTTATTTCGGTGGAGAAAGGATCTCCACTGTTAATTCTGATCAGTGGCCCATATGGAATGAGACCCACTCGATGTATGTTGTAAATCATGCAAGGGAGGGCCCATAGTGGCAGGGTCCCTCCATCACTTGATCTCTCTCTTTCTCTCTCTTTCTCTCCTTCCTTATTTTGTGGCCCACTTGATGAGTTACGAGATGTCCAGCCGTTCATCTAATAGACCTCACCTTAATGTGTGTCTTATGCACACCATTCAACCATTTGGTGGCCCACACTGGTAGCACATCTGTGGGTGGGTCCCACCTTAAAAAAATATGCTAGCCAAATTGTCCAGTGTCTAGGGACGCTAGACATGGTTGCCTTAAAGTGTGAACTGGCGGTGTGGTGTACTACATACACTGATACTTTTTTAAGAAACTTGGGTGGACTGCTTATATAGGCCCCACCTTGATGTATGTATTTAATCCAAGCCGTCCATTCTATTCCTCAAGTCATTTTAGGCGTTGAGCCGAAAAATGAATTCAATCCGATTTTCTGGCAGGCCATAGCATAGGAAATAGTGGTTTTCACCGTTAAAATGCACTTTGATGTCGCTGTACCCCAAAATATATCGAATATTGGGTTTGTTTGGCTTGTTTTGAGCCATAGGAACCATTGGGCGGAGTGAATCCTCCTGATGTGGGCCTCACATACAAAAAACCTCAGAAATCCCATTTTTCAAAGAAAAGAAAAAAAATGTAAGCAGGCAGCGTCTGCTGCTGCTGACGTAGTAGCAGAACGCTGCTGCGTTTTGGCAGATGGATAGCAGGGACCATGGGTCCCCATCCACTAGCCCCACCGTGATGTGTGCTAAAAATCCACACCGTGCATTGGGTGGGGCCCCTTCCGGCTGTGGGCCCCCCCAAAAATTAGCTCTATTTGGAACTCAAGGTGGCCCCATGGTAGGAAATAGTGTGATTGAATGGCTGCCATTGAAACTATTTTGGTGGTTACAGAAGTTTTGGGTCAATATGAAATTTGTGTTTCCTTTCATCCAGGTTAGCGTGACCTTATCAACAGGTTGGACGACATGCAGACATTATGGTGGGCCCCACGTGGGACCACTGATGTATGTGTTCGTGGATGGTGGAAACCACCATGCACGTGTTTTATCAATGTCGTCTAGGCATTTGCTGGATGGCCAGTAGGCCCCACTTTTGGTGTCTGTGTTATATCTAAACTGTTCATTTAATTGGTGGACCATGTGTGTGGACCCCACCATGATGCATGTGTTGCATTTTAACCGTCCAACCATTTAGTAAGCTTGTCTTACAAGCTTGAGATAAAAAATAAGACAGATCTATAGTTCCCCACCTTGGTATATGTATGAGGCCCATCTTGATTCATTTGTGGTCATCTATTGAGTCCCACCTTGGTATATATATGAGGCCCATGTGATTAGGCCCATCTTGATGTATTTATTGTTGTTGTTGAGGTCCACCTTGATGTGTATCAGGCCGTTGTTGAGGCCCACCTTGATGTATTTGTGGCCCATCCGTTGAGGGCTACCTTAATGTATTAGGGCCCATGGGTTGAGGCTCATTGTGATGTATTCGGAGCCCATGGGTTAGGGCCCATTGTGATGTATTCAAGGGCCGTTATTGAGGCGCCCTTGATGTGTATGAGGCCCACCTTGATGTGTATGAAGCTCGTTATTGAGGCCCCCTTGATGTGTATGAGGCCCGTTATTGAGGCCCACCTTGATGTGTATGAAGCCTGTCATTGAGGCCCCCTTGATGTGTATGAGGCCCGTTATTGAGCCCCACCGTGATGTGTATGAGGCCCATTGTTGAGGGCCACCTTGACATATAGGAGGACCATATGATGAGGTCCATTTGATGTATTTGAGGCCCATGGGTCGAGGCCCAATGAGATGTATACAAGGTCTATTGCATTGTGTGATCCACCATGGGTTATGTAATGACATTTATGGCAGGCTATGCCTTAGGAGCAATGTTGGTTTGACGTCCACATTATAAGAATAATGTTGGTTAAATGTCCGCATTATAACTCTCCTTAAGGGCCATCGATAGGCCCATACTTGTGTGTAGGTTGTCTAGGCCCATCTTCGTTGTGAAGATAGTTTATTACTTTATAACATGCTTAGTATAATTCTATAATTCATGCCATACGCATCATATATATGCTTGAGATGAGTAGTGACTAATCATAGCATAGCCATTAGGCAGATTATTTATGGGACTCACTGATAGGAGTTACCCATATGAGCGCGTGGTATGCACAGGATAGTAGCATGACTGGACAGTGTGACTCATGCATCTCGCATATGTGTGACATGATCATTGTATGCCCTAGTGATATTAAGGTCGTGACCTCCACAGACACATCGTGGATGGCTAGATGGGAACCATAAATGCTTGATTCCAGCACTGTGGGCACGTAGGATGTCCTTGGGTGAAAATTTTAGAACCTCCTTGGTATCAGGAGATGCTCCAATGTCTAGACCGAGTGGAATATGAGCGCCGATGCCTATATCATGAGGCCGTGTCTCCCACTGTGTCGTGGTTGGTTGGAAGGGGGTATGGTCTTATTCTCCTGAGTGAGGGGGCTATAAGTTAGGTTGAGTATGTCTAGCTCGTAAATGGATCTGCTATTGACGAGTCGGGTAAGTATTAGCTGACTGCTGGCTAGGCAGATAGTGAGGTCTCTTCCACTTGCTGGACTGTGCAGCTAGGGAGGAGGTAGTCAGTGTAGAGTGTAAAAGACCCTGGTAATTTTCCCAGAGAGCAACCGTATTGATATGTGGACTTATTGAGTAGAAATTGTATATCCATTCATTCATTCATTCACTATCCACTTGGGCTGGTGGTCCGTAACTATTTATTATGTGTACCTTTGCATGACCAGGATTTCGATTAGGCGCGCGACTAACCTGAGATCAAGAGTTTACCACATTGAGTCGGACTATCCATATTTGGGTATGATACTGGTTTGGATAGAAATCCCTTGTGGCGGACCCCGTAACCTGCGATACTACGTATTATCATCCTGACTTCACATTCCAGCATGGTCATTTCATTTACACCGCATATTACATTCTATCCGCAGTACTTAACATTTTGGATTATTATGTTTTTGCACTTATATGGCTTAGATGAGGTTAATGGTATTCATGGCTCCTCAGGATTTGTATATTACATTGCATCCTCAACATCTGTTATTGTCTTATTATGTTTTGCATCGCATAGCCTTTGTATAACTGATAGCACTCATGGACTTACCAGTATATTTTCACTTACTTTGATATCATATGTTCATGATCTTGTCAGTATTTTCGCTTATTCTAATGATGTATGATTTATGGGCTTTATGGTATACTTGACACTTATCTTGTGCACACACTTTCACCACCCTCTAAGCTTTTGTAAGCTTATGCATGATAGATGCATGCATGTGGCGTTAGGTTGCAGCAGCGTTGAACTTGGAGCATGCAGCTGTCCTCTGGAGCTTTGATTTCGATATATGTATTTTCCTTTCAACATTGTATTCAAATGATTATATTAGTGGATATGTGATGATGATGTTGCCTTTATGATTTGGGTATACTTGTGGTTATGCTTCTTATGAGACAAATGTACATTGAAAAATCCTTCGTGTAGGATCCCAGGATCGGAACCTGGCGTATGTACACTGGGGGCCAAGAATGGGGTACTACAGAGGCTGTCGGCACTGGGTTCTGCGATCGGGATTCCTGTGAATCTGATTTTCGAGTTTGGGGCATGACATATATACACTACAATTAAGTGCTTAAAACATCATTTCAAATGGGTTAAGTCCATTAGATTTAAACCCAACTGGTGTGACCACCCGAACAGACAGGTCCCTTGTCTGAAATTCTCACAAAACCGACATAGCTTTACTTAACATGCTTCGAGCTATCTCTAAGAGTGTCTGATTCATCCGCTCAACCACATTGTTTTATTCAGTCGTGTGGTGTATTGTGTTGTGCCTAATGATCTCTTCATCTTTGCAATATTTATTAAACTCAGTGGACGTAAATTCACCACAATTATCAGTCATTAAAACTTTTATTTTTCTCCCTAACTATCTTTCCACCATGGCCTTTCATTGTTTGAATTTAGTGAAAACTTTAGATTTATGTTTTATGAAATAAACCCAATTTTTTTGAGAGTAGTCGTCAATGAATGTGATAAACTATGACGACCCTCTAACGGAAACCACGGGCGATGACCCCCATACGTTAAAGTGTACATAATTAAGTACTTCCTTATATACATGTTTTCTAGATTTTAAAAATAATCTAGATTGTTTATCATATATACAATGCTCGCATATATCTTAATTAGAATCATTAAAAACTGGAATCAAACAATGATTTGAAAGTACCTTTATGCCCCTCTCGCTCATGTGGCCTAGATGAGCATGCCATATACATGCATACATGAAATATGTAACAGTTGTTGTTGCTCCACCTACTGAAGTTCTCTCAATCAACCTGTAAAAGTTTTCGTGCCTTTGCGCTCTCATAACTATGAATGCCCCTTTTGAATCTTTAAGGACACCATTAAGATTGGTGAACTTGCACCTTATTGCCTCGAGTGCACCGAGAGGAATCAAGCTCTTCTTCATATCAAGAATGTGCTTGACCTCAATCAAAGTACGCTCGATCTCATCAGACATCTTGATACGCATCGTACCAACAGCCACAACTTTACAGGCATTATCATTGCCCATAAATACGTGTCCACCATCGCACTCCCTATAATTGGTGAACCAACTCTGATGAGGAGTCATGTGATATGAAGCCCCTGTGTTAAGGATCCACCCATTTTTATGATTATAGTACAAGTGTCCGATCATGGACATTTATAACACATTGTGAGACCTGACACGAGTTCGCATGTGTGCATGTGTGTGTGTGTGAGTATGCATTCCGTCTATTTTGGTCCCGCGGTCCTACCGGTCGAATCTCGGTGACCCGCGACCCTCAGATAGTGTTTGCAGTCATCCTTAAGTTCGGTCATGTAGACCTGACTTGGATCGAGTCGAAACCTGTGCCATTACGACCGCATTGTCCCCGCGATTCCAACGCCGTGTCTTGTGCATCCATCCGATGTGTGGACCATAAGTTGTGTACGTTTCATTCTATGGCCCTTGATTTTGATCATGTGGCCCACCTTGGAGTGGTGTATGTGGCCCACACTCTCTCTTTTGCATAAGTTCCAACACATACTACACACACCACCTAAATCTCCATAACTCACACTACCAAGACCTCACACACCACCCACACCTAACCTACCTTAGTAAACATTGGTTGTATCACCATAGGTTAATGATTACTTTTCTCAAAAAGCTTTTCCCTCTCTTTTCCTCTCATTTCTCTCTCTCCTCTTCTTCTCTAGCAATTTTCCTTCATTTCTTCAGCCCATTTTCCTCCATTTTTTCATCCACCTTCCTCCTTAATCCCCCACCATCTAACCCTTGAAACCCCATTTATACCATTGATCCATCTCCCTTGGTGCTAAAGGACCTTAGTGTGAAAGTTTGGTAGTCATCTTTGAGGTGGGTGACTACTCTTTTGTTGAATTCTTTTATTTATTTAATCTCATTATTTCTTCATGGATTGATCACATGGGACCCACCAATCTATGGTGGGGATTCCATTTGATCCCATGGATGTGGCCCTTTGGCCCATCCTACATGCATGTCATGATCCATGATGAGGCCATTCTCTATGGACCCCATCATGATGTATTTAATGATCCACTCCATATCAAGGTCATCTAGACCTTAAGGATCATGTTGGGATGGCATTCCAACCATCCATAGTAATTATAGATCATGCATGTAGTGATTATATGTTGCATGTACAATCAATGTAGTTGTATGAGTATGATTCATTCTTGGGAGGACCCATTAGTAGCGGGGCCCTACCCCATGGCCGGATTGTATTTTTTATCCATATTTTCTTTCCTATATTTATAATAAATCTGATGTATGTGTGGCCTACTTGATGTGCCATGTTACTAGGCCCAAGTAGTTAGACATCCAGGCCCACCTTGTTGCCCCATATTATTGGCATGTTTTGGACAGCCTTTGGGCTTGATTTTATGGATGATCTTGGAAGGGGCTTGGGTCTGAGACTTGTGTGACCCATCTAGGTGGACCCCACCCTAAGAAAATGGTAATTTATTTCCCTTTTAATTATCTTTTGGGGTGGTTTGGATAGCAACATGCTGCTGTCCAAATCTGCCTAGACAGATTTTTGGGCCACCTTGGGGGCTGATTTCTGGATGTTTGGTGGGAATAATGAAACAATATAATATATGAATCTTGTAGCCTCATGACTCACCTACAACCATACCAAATTTCAGCCCCATCTGACATTCATTGGGGTCCCAAAGGTGTGGTCCAAGTGAGGTGGATAGTCTAGATTTTCTGCATTGTTCCAGCAACATTCCACCGTAGACAGGTTGAAATTTTGAAATTTATTAAAATACTTTTCGGTGTCTAAAAATTTTAAATATTTACAGGGAGGTGTCCCACCCATGGTAGGACCTACCTACCAAATTTTGGAGGCAATGGACACCTGTACGCATCATGGTGGTGGCTGGATCGACCCACTATAATGTGGTAATGTGGTGTTCAGATCGGTCCGATTTTCAGGACAGATTGATTTCTTTAATTGAATTAAAATATTTATCCATGTCTAAAAATTCTAAAATTTTTTGGAGGTATGATATACCCATGGTAGGACCCACATACAAATATTTAGGGCTAATGGACCCCTGTGCACACCGTGGAAAGGGCCGGACTAGCCCACCACGTTGGGACATTCAGGTCAGTCCTATTTTCTGGACAGCTTGTTTTATTTAAATTAATTAAAATATTTATAGATGTCCAAAAATTCTAAAAAATTGTAGAAGTGTGTCAAACCCATGGATGGTCCACCCTATAAATTTTCAAGGCCATCGGGTGTCATGCCCCAAACCCAGAAATTGGATTCACAGGAATCCCAATCGCCGAATCTGGTGCCCATAGCCTCCGTAGTACCCCATTCTCGGCTCCCAGCGCAGTATACGCCAGATTCCGATCCTGAGATCCTACAAGGAGGATTTTCAGAATAATTTTTTTTTAAAAATTGTAATGGAGCATAACCATAAGCATAACCAAGTCACAAAACAATATCATCACATATCCACTATATCAAAAACTTTAAGTACAATGCGGAAAGGGAAATACAAGGTGATCAAAGGCTCCAAAATAGTCAAATGCACACTCCTGCCTCAGCGCTGCTACTGTCCAACGATACCTGCACGCAACGGTCGTTCATAAGCTTACAAAAGCTTAGAAGGTGGTGTAAGTGTGTGCGTAAGGCAAGTGCTAAGTATATAATATCAGAGTAATACGAAAATATGCGGTAAGTCCATGAATACAACTAACCATACCAATGTTATGTGATGCAAGACATGAATGCTATCGGCCATACTAAGGCCATGCGATGCGAGACATAAATGCTATCGGCCACACCGATGCAATGTGAGGCTTACATAGCCGAAAGTCATATGCGAAATGCAATCCAAGCAAGTCAGTACTCATCAAGTACAGTTTCTCTCTGGATATCACCGGGGTCTAATATACTCACACTGACTGCCTCCTCCCTAGCTGCATAGTCAAGCAAGTGGAATAGACCTCACTATCCGCCTGACCAGTAGTCTGCCAATACCTACCCGGCTCGTCAATAGCGAACTCATTTGCGAGCTGGTCAAACTCAGCCTAACTTATAGCTCCCTCTCTCAGGCGGATAAGGCCACACCCCCTTCCAACTGACCACGACACAGTGAGAGATGCGGCCTACTGGTATTCGGTACTCGGGCGCTCATTTATCCACTCGGTCTAGACGTTGGAGCATCTCCTGGTACCAAAAAGGTTCTGGAAATTTCACCCAAGGACATCCTAAGTGCCCACAGTGCTAGAACCAAATATTTTCGGTATCCGATACGGCCATCCACGATGTACCTGTGGAGCCATGGCCCTTATGTCGCTAGGGCGTGTAGTGATTCAGTTACACATATGCAGAATGCATGAGTCACATCATCAAATCATGCAACAATCCTGCGCGTACCACGCGCTCATGTGGGCGCACTCCGTCTCATAAGGAGTCCCGTAAATGTCTCAGCCCAACGGCTTATGCTATGATCAAATATTCTTATATCAAGCATACATATGATGCGTATGGGCATGAATCATGGAACCATACTAAGTATGCTATAAAATGATGAATTAATAACAAGTATGGGCCTTAAGGAGAGTCATAATGGGGACATTTAACCAACATTAGACTTACAATGTGGACGTCAAACCAACATTGCTCCCAAGGCATGGCCCGCCATAACGATCAACACATAAACCACAGTGAAATCACATTACAATGGGCCTCAACACATGGGCTCCAAATACATCACAATGGGTCTCAACCCATGGGCTCCAAATACATCACAATGGGCCTCAACCCATGGGCCCTACACACATCACAGCGGGTCACATACACCTCAACGGACCTCATGAGACAACCTATGACCCTCACAATAGCTAGAAAATAAATGGTCAGCATCCATATTATCTCGTACATCATGTTGGGTTTCAAGGGATGACCCATGGTCTATATACATCAAGGTGGCTACATAGAGGCAGCCCATAAGCCTCATTCATCAGGGTGGGCCTTTTTGGGGCAGCCCGCATAATCCAACAAATTAGATGGGCAGCATGTACAACACATGCATCATAACAAGCCCACATGGGGCCGCCCATCGCCCAGGAAGAATGGGTGGATAGTGTGTACAACACATACATTGAAGTGGGCCTCTTGGGGCAACCCATGGCCTAAAAATAGACAAACGGTGTGTACATAACACATATATCATGGTGGGCCTCTCAGGGTAGCCCACGGCCCTAAAAAGAATGGATGAACAGTGTATATATAACACACACATGGTGGGTTGTACAAGGAAGTGTTACAGTGGACGTCCCAGCCTCCATTGTTCCCTGTAATGCATCAGCCTGAGATTTGGATCTACTGCATTATCATGTGGCCACACTGTAGAGTGGGCTGGAAAAATCCGATGGAGGGTGTGGGGGCCCCACACATCACCAATGGGCCCCATAATGGATGGACAACATGAATATACAAAACTTACAGATGGTAGGCCATTTGTTGGGCGGTCAGGCCACCTACTACTGGCCCTGATTGGGTGTCTAAACAACCGGACAACCTGGATAAAATACATATTCCTGGTGGGTCGGATGGATGTGGGCCACCCACAACTAGCACGGTGGGCCCAGAAAGTTTTTAATGGCGACGTTGCTGCAGCCTAGCAGCTTTCAGACCCACTACTGGACAGGCAACAGGATGAAACACTTACATCATGGTGGGCCCTACATTTATACAGCAGGTGGGCCCACCGTCCACACCCAGACGGTATGTAAATACCACACATGCATCGTGGCAGGCCTCACGTCCCCGTAGTGGACGGACGGCCTGGGTATAAATCACGCACATCATTGGTGGGTCCCACGTGGGGCCCACTGTAACGCTTATCTTCCATCCAATCCATTCATAAGGTCACCCGTAACTGGATGAAAAGGAAAAATAAATATCAGATTGATTCAGAACTTCCATGGGCCTTAGAAAGGGCTTCAATGGTAGAGTTCAATTCACACAGTTTTCTCTCACGTGGGCCACCTGAGCATTGGATGGGCCTGATTTTTGGAGGGTGGCCCACTGAGTTGAGGGCCCACCATATGAATGTATTGGATGACAAATAAACATCAAGGTGGGGCCCGTCCAAAGGGTGGACGGTGTGGACAGAACCATGCATAGGTGGGCTTCACTGTCCGTTGGCGGTGTGAATAATATACATATTTTACTGTGGGTCCCAAGTGGGGCCCACCATAATGTTCACATGCCATCCAACCCGTTGATAAGGTCACGCAGACCTGGTTGAAGGGAAAATACAAGTTTCAGCTTGATTCAAAACTCCTGTGGGCCCAAAAGAAAATTTCAAAGGTAGGGTTCAATCGCTGCTGTTTCGAGTGGTGTGGGCCACCTGAGATCTGGATCAAGTTCAGTTTTGGTTGGGGCCTACTTAAGATAGGGACCCACCATATGGATGGGTTAGATCAGAAAATAAACATCAAAGTGGGGCCCACATGAGGAGTCGTGGCCCCTGGCGTTCGCCCGTCCGCCCATGGCGCAGGATGCCTGGGTGTCCTCTCTCCTGACACAGCAGCAGCAATGCTGCTATTGTTTCTTTTTTTTTTTTTTTTGAAATCAAATGTTGTTGAAGTTTTTCCTGCGTGGGGCCTGTTTCAGCCAAATCCATTCCGACCACTAGTTTCCATGGCCTGATACGGACCAAACAAGTCCAATATCTGATATTGTTTTGGGGCGTAGAAAGATCGAGATACATTTTAATGGTGAAAATCGTTGTTTTTTAATTTGTGGCCCGTCAGAAGGGCGGATCGAGTCCAGTTTTTAGCCCAACGTCTAAATTAAGCCAGGGAATAGAATGGACGGCTTGGATTATAAACATACATCAATGTGGGGCCTCTATGAGTGGGCCACCCCCATGCCTTGAAATAAGTTAATATTTGTGTTTTCCTTTTTTTTTTTGACGCTTGGACGCTGGACATTTTGGGTGCGCACGAGCATTGGGGTGGGCCCCGCTTATGTGGGCCACCAGATGATGGATGGTGTGGGTACAACACATATAGAGTGAGCCCCACTTGTAGATGGTTTGGATAAAATACATGTCTCATGGTGGGGTCCATCCGGGTGGGCCACAAGGCCATATCATCTCCTAAACACACAAAGAATGAGAGAGGGAGAGAGAGATTGAGAGGGACATGTGTAATGGAGGGACCCCGGCATTATAGGCCCTCCGTTGTATGATCTACAACATACATTAAGTGGGTCCCATTTCATATGGGCCCACCGATCGAAATCAACGGTGGAGATCCTTTCTCCACCGAAATGGACGGTCTAAATGACCATTTATGTAAAGAAATTAAACATCATGATGGGGTCCATGGAGAATGGCCCCATCATGGATTGATCTTGAAATCAAAGCGGGCCATTGGCCACATTTAGGGTCTCAAAATGAGATCCACACCATTGATCCGTGGGCCTCACTTGGCCCATCATAGAAATATGAAAATCTAGCTTATGAAAACACCTACCACTTGATCTTCTTGGTCCGTCGAGATGCCGGTCTCCTTGAGCTTCACTTTGATGGTGGATGATGAGATTTGGATGGCTAGGATGGAGGTTTTGGGATGGGAAAGTGGGCCACCAACATGCACTCTCTCACTTAGAATGCATGGACGTGGGAGCCTCTCTTGGTTGCTTGAAATTGTGATGAGAAATGAGAGAGAGAGGTGAGATGTAAGGAGAGATGTGAGTGATGGGTGAGGTGAGAGCTTGCTTGACTTTTGGGTTTGCTTAACTTGTGGAGAAAGAAAGCATGGGTGTGTGTACTTGACATGAGAGGTGATTGATGAGATTGATTGATGGGATTGATGAGACATGTTGTAAAGATTCTCTTGAAATTACAAATGCACGGCGTTTTCTCGAAATAAACGCCGGCTCATATCTCTTAGTCAGGGTATCGGATCGGTACATGAGTTGCGGCGTTAGAACCATGGCGACTGTGCGGTCACAATGATACAAGTATCGGATTAAGCCAACTTAAATGTATAGGATATGTTTTACAGTCGTGCGTAACGTTGATTACAGGTCACGGATTGCTGGAATTCGACGGGAAGGATCGCGGGAAGCGACGGAACAGTACGGATTAGGATACGGGTCTTACATCGGGCCTCTGTATCGACCGAGGTGTGGCCTGCAATTGGATCAGTTTTGGGCCAAATACCCAGGGACGTCACTACCTTGAGTTGCTGGGCCTGCATTCTAATGGCATGGCTCACTTGAAGTAAGTGTTGTTTATCTCCCTTTTTATCTAGTGGGGCCCACTATGATATATGTGAATTACCATGGGTCAGTAACCCATCTAAATTAAATAAATTTTTAGACTCCAGCAGGCCCAGGAAATGGGTGGGTTGGAATTTCAGCAAGGGTCCCAAAATTTGCTACATGGTTGATTGTTTAGGAACTATTGTGGCACACTAGATTTGAGAGAGTATTGCACACACTCCTTGCTTTCCTTCCTTAGATATTTTTTTGGGTGTAATTAGTGCCTCTCAAGGCCCATCTTTAAGGTGATAATATGGGCTAGCCTTAACCAGAATTTTGATAATTTTACGGGACATTTGGGCTGAAAACCTATTCCTTGAGCCCAAGACTGTGCAGGGGCTGACCTTATTATTTTACAGGCCCAATGGACTGTTTACAAGCGGATTATGTATATTTATTAACCTTGATGCCCTCGTAAAATGCTTAATTGTGGGCTGACTTGCAAGGCCCACATAAATATATATTGTGGAGGGCCTTGTTAAGTCTTTGGGCTGATGTGGCAAGGCCCACACTGTCAGTATAGGCCTTACCCATGTGTATTCTTACGCTTATGGGCTGATCTCAAGTCCACCATAATGTATGAATTGAAGGACTTTTGTTTTAGGTCATTTTCTTAGGGCCCATTATGTAATATAATATATGCATGGCCTCTCCTTTTGTGGTAGTGATTAGGCCTTTTGGACTCAGTTCTTTTGGATAGGCTCATTGATCTTGGGGCTATACTCTCCTATCTATTGTGATGGGCTTAAGGGCAATAATATGCAAGAAGTTGGGCTCTTGGCTGCCCACTAAATTGACCCTGTACTTGGGCTAAAAGTGAGGCCCAACTCACTTGTGTTAAATGTAAAACTTTCCCATGTAAATAAATTACTGGGCTGCCCATGAAGCCCACCATAATATATGGAATTATGACCTTTGTAGTCAGGCCCAAACCTTACTTGAGGGTCCACTATTTGGCCTATAAGTTGGGCTTGGTGTATGGCCCATTAGGTCATGCATTGCATGGGCATTAGACCTTATATTATATGAGTAGTGGCAGGCTACCTCTTGGAAGCCAGTTGAGGTTGAACATCCTCTTGGGTGATCCTAAGGTAGGCCAATGGGTTTCTCTATGGATGGTTAAAGGCCCACCATAGACCCTAGGCCATTTGTTTAAGGCTCAATATGTATGTATGTGGAACCAACCTTAAAGCATGTTTGGTCCAGGCCATCTAAGCCTTGGATTGCCCGATCTTGGATGCACTCTCTGCCTTGGGTTACTGTTGGACTCACAATCCAGTAACAGGTTCACTTGATCTTTTCATGATATATACACACTCTCCATTTGGTGGGTTCTCCCAGTGAGTATAGTTGGCCTTCATGAGATTATTTTCACATAGTTAACTAATTTCTGGACCTTAGCAAGTCTAGGAAGTCAAACTGGCCTTAAATATAAAATTTTATGGTTAAAACTTTATTAGGCTGTGGAGCCCACCATATTGAGAACTTGTGTACGTGTTGCATGCTTATATTTTCTTATAATCTTTGGACTTAATCAGTGCATTCTTTTGGGTCACCTTTAGTGATCAGATGAGGACCCCATCTTAGATTAGATTTTTTTAGCGCATCCCGTGGGCCCAGAGTGGGCAGGGTCATCCCAGCTCGGCCTAACCTTATATTGGGCCAACTTCCACCATTTTGATGGACTTGTGGGCTAAGACAATGATAGTATTGGGCCCTTGGTTGCATACTTAAATTACTAAGTTATTGGGCTGATATAGTTGGGCCCATTTTATCCAAACTTAAACTTATTTAGTCGTATATTGTGTACGCGGGCTGCTCACCAAGTCCAACTCAATGCATGGATTCTATGGCCATTGGAAATTAAGCCTTGGGCCTTAATTCCCTTCTTGGAGCCCATGTTGTTAAAAGTGGTATTTTATCTTTTTATGGCCTATTATGAGGAATATATATGTATATGGTTACATTTATTTTTATCTTCGATGTAGGCCTTGGGCCTTCTATCCACATCATTCATGGTTGATATGCCTTTTTGGGGAATGGTGGTTAAATATCCCCATTATGGACCCCTCTAGGCCAGGTTGTATTTAAGAGTGATTGAATACTCATCTTAGACTCTTGTTAGGCTCATTTCTATATTACTTAGATCTGCAACTCGTACACTTTGTTTCGTGGGCTACCCCAGGCAAAGGACCCCCACTAGAAGTTAGATTCCTTAAAGATATTATCTAAGTACCTGGTCTTGGTTCCTTCTTGGATAGGAGGAACGTAATATACATTGCATATCACCCTATAGTGTGACTGAATTCATTCTCATGACCACGTACTTCATTGTATGCTTGGTTGATACTATGTGTATGTGGTCATATTGTGTCATTGGGCATTGCATGATACTTTCTCGAGGAACGTAGTATCCCCTCTTGAGCTCGTTAGATGCTTGGGATTGATGCATGATTGATTGTGTGATTCATGCATATGGCATTACATAACATATGAGCATTATCGCCCTTGCTTCATCAGGGTTGTAACCTCCACAGATACATTGTGGATGACCATGTTTGGATACCGAAAATGCTACTTGAGCATATCGGGTGCATAAGATGTCCATGGATGAAATTCTCAAAACTTTTATGGTACCAAGGCTCTGCTCCAGCGCCGTGACCGGGTGGAATATATGAGCGCATGAGGGCCTTATACCGTTAGGCCGCGACTCCCACTGTCGTGTAGTCGGTTGGATAGGGGTGTGGCCTTACTCGCCTGATGTAAGAGGGCATTGCTAGGCTGAGTCTGACCAGCTCATGAATGAGTCCACTACCTTCAGGCCTTGCTGGTGATTAGCTGTCCACAGGTAGGTAGTGAGGTCTCTTACGCTCGTTTGACTATGCGGGGTCTGTAGAGCGGCAGTCATCCAGCAGTGTAATGGACCCCGGTGATTTCCTCATAATGGAAATGTACTTGATATGTGGATTGGATATGAGCACTGACATTACTTCACATTGCATTTGTATCAGCTGTGTAAGCCTCATAATGCATCGCCTTGACATGACGCTCAGTACTCATTACATTACATTACTCATTGCACTATATAGCCTTAGTATGGCTTCCTACTTTATCATACTGCCTTGGTATAGCTTCTTGTGTTCATGATAGCCTTGGTTAGGCTTGTGGTATTAGTATTGATCGTGACTCCCTTTTGCATTCTCTATCTTCTTCTGAGCACCATTGTCACACACTTTCACCACCCTCTAAGCTTTCTATAAGCTTATGCTCAATTGATACGTGCAGGAGATCCTAAGTTGGCGTCTTAACAGTTGAGCTTGGATAGGTGTGCGAGCCGAGGACCCAGTGTTGCACATCATCTTCCTTCTTTCTTTTGTTATCTTATGTATGCCCTTTTGGACCTTATGAAAACTTGTAAAAGTTCATATTCATTGTGGATTTTGTGATGGGTGTCTTTGTTATTTTCAGATTTACTTGCTGTGATCTTGGGTATACTTATATTAGAAATGATTATATTGTTATAGAAATCCTCCTTGTAGGATCCCGATCGAAACCTGCCTCAGGAGCTGAGAATGAGTTACTACGGAGGCTATTATGGCCAGAACTGGCCATCGAGTTCCTTGTGAGTCCGGTTATCGAGTCTAGGGCGTGACACACATCACCTCTACTTGTCTCTTCATCAGACATGATAGTGTTGGTCTCCATGGAAGAAGCCTCTTAGTTTTCTTTCTTTGACTTAGTATTTGTATAATCCTTCTTCATGTGCCCTGACATCCCATAGCTCCACCACTTTAACTTGCCCTTGCCCTTTCCCTTGCCCTTGGATTTGGATTTCGATCTAGAGGATCTTGTGTCCCATTCAAAATTTCCACCTCTCGTAAGCAAAGCATTAGTGGAAGCCCTTATGCTACCGTTTTTCTTTCTCATCGTTTTTCCCTAAAGGGATGAGATAAAGGTATCAGCACTAAGGTTCATGTTACCGATGCACAAGGTGTCTTTAAAAGACTCATACGAAGCAAAGAGAGAATTTAGCAAAGATACATGCCTGATCTTCTTCATTGATAAATACCTCCATATCTAGCAATTTATAGATCATCTTGTTAAAATTACTGATGTGGGTCTCCACTTCTCCATCCTTTGTCATCTTGAAGTTGAACAACTAGAACTTTAAGTGTAGTGTAGGCGATTTTTAAGGGACTTTTTGGCATAAATGTCCTCTCATGTCACCCATAATGCCAGTGCGGTTTTCTCCCTCTTGACATTATAAAGAACCTCATCTATTAGACATAATCAGATTGAGGATTTAGCCTGCTTATCCAGAGTCTTTCAATCGTCATCATTCATAGACTCACGTCGCTCTTCAACAGCTTCATCGAGCCTTTGTTGAATTAATCGACTAATCATCTTAATTTTTCACAACTTAAAGTTGTTTTTACATGAGTACTTCTCTATGTAATACTTCAGATTTCCAGCCATTGATACTTCTCATCACAGATTCAACCCTATGCCCCAATGATATCTTTGATACCACTTGTTGGGAGACCGTGGAAGCACAAAGTAGAATCTAGGAGAGTAATCCAGTTGCACAAACCAAGAAACAAGAGAACACCACTATTTAACGTGGAAAAACCCTTGCGGGAAAAAATCATGGGTCAAATCGATAGAAATTACAAAGAGAAAGAGCTTACCCGATTCGAACAACATCGAATATCACCCTTGCTACACCCTTTATAAGAAAAAAATGAATCTCATACAAAATCGAAAACAAATCCCGCAAAATAATGATTTTGTGTAAATCTGCGTCGACCAGTTCGATGACATCGAACACACTATAATGTCATCAAAACTTATCCTTCAGTGGAATAGAAGCCATTTTGATGGTATCGAACTAGCACCCAAACTGTCCAGATACAAAATTAAAAATTTTGATTTCTTCGATTGCATTGAGCCATCTTCGATGGCATTGAACTGAACTTTGATGTCATCGAACCATCTTCGATGACATCGAAAAAGTGCCTAGTTAGTCCACTGACAAATTGGAGAAAATTCAGAACATATTGATGGCATTGAGCACTGTTCAATGTCATCGAAGGTGAAATCGAACAATCTATCAATGCCATCAACATGCCCTGTAACTGACTCGATTTAAGACATCAATTACAACAGGTTAGTGCTCTTCCCTTCATTTCTTTCACTTCTCTAATTTTGTGTTCATTTTATCCTTTTAATGATGTAGGTGTGAGATTGTTGATGAAAGCCCCACTTTGATGTTCATATGCCATCCTAACAGTCTAATGGTTTGGATGGTTGGGAAGACACCACAAATTGGCCTCAATTCAAGATTTGGGTAGGCCCCACCATGATGTTTATTAGCCATCCATCATGTTCATAAGGTCATAAGGACCTGGATGAAGGGAACACATAAATATAGATTGATCTATTGGTCCATTATGATGTTGTTAAGAGATCTAAGCTGTCAAATTGATGGGGCCCGCTGAGATGGCCAATCCCTTATACACTCACACACACACACACATGCACACTCTCATAAAAAAAGAGAAAAAATCCAGATGAAAGAAGACACCCTCTTTAGACGTTAATGACTAGAGAAAGGACTTCTCTGCCCCTTTAATAATAGGGGGTTGTGGGGCCCACCATGAGTACTAGTACCATCATGACGCATGTGTTTAATCCATGTCATCCACCTGATTCACCAACTATGCTTAGAGCTTGGGCCCAAAAGTCAAATAGAAATAAAATTTTTGGTAAACCGCACAATAAGATTAAACCCCCCCGTTGGAACCTTATTTTATATATATATATATATATATATATATATATATATATATATATATATATATATATATATATATATATATATATAATAAAATATTACTAATTATGATAAGATACGATATGATAGGATAAAATAGTATATAAATAAGATAAGATAAGAGAATATAGGTATAAGATAGATAAGATAGTGATAAGATAAGATATGATAAGATGTGATAGGATAAGATAGGATAAAGATAAGATAAAATACGATAAGATATTGATAATATAAGGTAAGATAAGGATAACATAGGTATAAGATAAGATAAGATAATAAAGAATAAATTAGGATATGATAGGAATAAGATAGGATAAGATAAGATAAAACATGATACGAATAAAATAAGATAATATTGGGATAAGATAAGATAAGATAATATAGAGATAAGATAAAGATAAGATAAGATAAGATAATGATAAGATAAAATATGATAAGATAATATAGGGATAAGATAAGATAAAATAGTGATAAGATAAGATAAGAATAAGATAAGATAAGATACGATATGATAAGATATGATAGGGATAAGATAAAATAATATAAGATAGGGATAAGATAAAATAAGATAAGATAAGTATAAGATAAGATAAAATGAGATAAGATATTGATAAGATTAGATAAAGATAAGATAAGATAAAATATTGATAATATAAGATACGTATAACATAAAATAAGATAGGATAGGGATAAGATAAGATATGATATAATAAAAATAAGATAAGTATAAGAGAAGATAAGATAAGATAAGGATAAGATAAGAATATATTGTGATAGGGATAAGATATGATAAGATAAGATAAGATAGAGATAAGATATGGATAAAATAAGATAAGATAAGATATGAATAAGATTAGATAAGGATAAGATAAGTTAAGATAAGATAAAGATAATATATGTATAATACGGGGATAAGATAAGATAAGATACGGATAAAATAAAATAAGATACGATGGGGATAAAATAAGATAAAATATGATAGGATATGGATAAGATAATATAAGATAGGGATAAGATAAGAGATGATAATATATGAATAATATAAGATATGTATAAGATAAAATAATATAAGGATAAGATAAAGATTATATTAGATAAGATAAGATAAGATGAAATAAGATAGGAATAAGAGAAGATAATATAAGATAAAGTAAGATAAGATAAGGATAATGATAAGATAAGATAAGAAAGGGATAAAATAATATACTATAGGGATAAGATAAGATAAGAGTAAGATAAGATATGGTTAAGATAAGATATGGATAAGATATGAATAAAATAAGATAGGAATAATATATGTATAAGATAATGATAAAATATTTATAACATTAGATAAATATAAGATAAAATATAGATAAGATAAGATAAGAGAGGGATAATAAGATAAGATTAGATAGGGATAATATATAAGATAAGATAGTGATAAGATAATGATAAGATAAGATAGTGATAAAATAATATATGATATAGATAAAATAGAGATAAAATAAAATAAGGATAAGATAAAAATAGGGATAAATAATATAAGATATGAATAAGATATCATAAGGATAAAATAGTATATGATATGGATAATATATATAAGAGAAGATAAGGATAAGATAAAATAGTGATAAGATAAGATAATATAAGGATAAGATATGGATAAGATAAGATAAAATATGGATAAGATGGGGATTATATATAATATAAGATGTGGATAAGATAAAATATGAATAAGATAAGATAAGGATAAGATATGATATGATGAAGATAAGATAAGATAAAGATAAGATAGTTATAAGATAAGATAGGAATAAGATAAGATATGTATAAGATAATATATGATAGGGATAAGATATGAATAAGATATGAATAAGATATGAATAATAAATTGATAAGATAGTGATAAGATAAGATAAGATAAGATATGGATAAGATAAGATAAGATACTGATAAGATGATGATAAAATAAGATAGATAAGATGAGGATAAGATAATATATGAATAAGATAGGGATTGGATAAGATAAAGTAAGATAAGATAAGATAAGATAGGATAGTGATAGGATATGGATAAGATATGTATAAGATAAGATAAAATAAGATTACATAATAGAGAAGATAAGATAAAATAAGATAATATAAGATAAGATAAATATGATATGATAAGTTAGAAAAAATGGATAAGATAAAATATGGATAAGATATGATAAGAAAAGATAGGGATAAAATGTTATCGAATTATATTCGATGACATCGAAAAAGTACCCAATTAGTCCAGTGACCAACTGAAGAAAATTTAAAAAATATCGATGAGATCGATCATTGTTTGATGTCATCGAAGGTGACATCAAATAGTCTGTCCATGATGTCAACAGGCCCTGTAACTGACTCAATTTAAGACATCAATTACAATCGGTAAATGCTCTCTGCTTCATTTCTTTCTCTTATCTAATTTTGTGTTGATTTTATCCTTTTAATGATGTAGGCGAGAGACTATTGATGAAGGCCTGACTATGATGTTCATATGCCATCCTAATCGTCCAACAGTTTGGATGGCTGGAAGACACTGTAAATCAGCCTCAATTCAAGATTTGGGTGGGCCCCACCAATCGTGTGCCCCAACATGATGTTTATTAGCCATCCATCATGTTCATAAAGTCATGAGGACCTGGATGAAGGGAACACATAAATATCAGTTTGATCCAAAACTTGTTGGTCCACTATGATATTGTTAAGAGATTTAAGCCATCAATTTGATGGGCCCCACTGAGATGGCCAGTCTCTCATACACACATACAAGTGCACACTCTCATAAAAAAAGAGAAAAAATTCATATGAAAGAGGACACCACGACTAGAGAATGAACTTCTCCTTCGCTTTAATAATAGAGGGCTGTCGGACCCAGCATGAGTACTAGTACCACCGTGACGCATGTGTTTAATCCATATCATCCACCTGATTCACCAACTACGCTTAGAGCTTAGGCCCAAAACTTAAGCAGATCTAAAATTTCTGGTAAACCACATAACAAGATTAAACCCCCATCGTTGGAACCTTACCAGGACCCTTATCATCTTTGCTTGTTTGTCCAAATACAGTAATATATATATATATATATATATATATATATATATATATATATATATATATATATATATATATATAAAATATTACTAATTAAGATAAGATGTGATAGGATAAGATAAGATATAATAAAATAGAATGGAGTTAAGATAAGATAAGATAATATAAGTATAATATAAGATAAAATAATATATGGATAATATAGGATAAGATAGGGATAAGTTAAGATAGGATAGGGATAAGTGTGAGATCCGACCTGAGTTCGCATGTGTGGATGTGTGTGTGAGTATGCATTTAGTTCATTTTGATCCCGCGGTCTTATCGGTCAAATCCAGACGACCTACGACCCTCAGATAGTGTTTACGGTCATCCTTAAGTCCGGTCACGTAGACCCGATGTGAGACCCGATCCGAGTTCGCATGTGTGCATGTGTGTGTAAGTATGCATTCCGTCCATCTTGGTCCTACGATCCTACCGGTCAAACCCCGATGACCCGTGACCATTAGATAGTGTTTGCGGTCATCCATAAGTCCAGTCATAAATACCCGACTCGGATCAAGTTGAAACATATGCCATTGCGACCGCATCGTCGCCACGGTTCCAATGCCATGTCTCATGCGTAAATCTGACATGTTCATCAAAAGATGTAGGCTGAGTAATTTTTAATCCTTGATCATGATCATGTGGTCCACCTAGGGATAATGTGCATGAATTTCTAGGTAAGTTCCATCTTTTAGCACTATTTTCAACACACACTACATACACACACACACTACCTAAGCCCTATTCTTATACCACCTACCTCTAAACACTACCCATAAGCCTAGAAAACCTACCAACCCTATAACTTTGGTTGTATCTCCCTATAGCAATCATCATTCTTCTCTAACCAAGGTAAGAGAGAAATGATTACTTAGCTTAAAAAAGGTTTCTCTCTCTTTCTCTCTCATTTTCTCTACTCTCCTCTCCCTCTCTCTTCTCTCCTTCTCATTTTTATTTTCTCCAAGCAAGAGTTCCAGCCCCATTTTCCCTATACTCCTCTAAATCTAACCATCTAAATTCAATATCACCTATTGATATGGATCCCTTGGTGCACTATAAGCTAGGAGGTCCAAGTTTGGAGCAATCTAAGGTGGGTGTATCGTAGGATCTAGGATTTCTATTTTCATGTTCTTAGACCTCTTTTCTTTTTATATATGGGATGTTTAGGACCCACCAATCAATGGTGGAGATCCTACATCATCCATTAGTTGTGGCCAAATGGCCTATTTGATGCATGTATGCCCATGCATGGAGTTTTCCCTATATGGGCCCCCATCATGGAGGATTACTTGGATTCCATGGCATGATAGGTCATCTAGACCTTAGAATCATGGGTGGGATGACATCCAAACCATTGATCTTGAATCTAGGACATGCATGTGGTGGATCTTTGTTGTAGCATATTAATAGAAGGAATGTATAGTGTGATTGATGAAAGGGAGGGCCTCAATGTGACGGAGTCCCTCCTCTTGTGGCCGATTCTTTATTTTTCTTTATGATAGAATTCTGATCTTGCATGTGTGGCCCACCTTGTAGGCCAACAAAAATCCAGACCAACCATGGAGCTTGGACTCCCATAACGGTCCATCCTTAGACATGTGACCCCAAAATCTACCAAAATGGGGCACATGTAAGGGGTATTTGATGATGGGAAAGGTCTGGACATCTTCGGGGCCTACTGGGGTCGTCCACCACACAAATTCCTGGGGTTAAATCTCATGAAAAATAATGTTTATATTTTAATTATTTCTATTACATGCTGCTGTCCAAATTGCTGGAATTGTTTCTTTTATGCTGTAATGTATGGGTTGTAGGCATTGTTTATGGATTTTTTTTCCCTGATTTCTTAGACTTTTCTTTGAGGTGTGAATCCCATTTAAGAGTATATTAAACCTCACCCTCACCCGTCCCTGTTTGATCACGCAAAAGGGTGGGCCAAGGAGGTTGGACGGTCCAGATTTTTTGGACTGTCCAGCCACTTTGCTTCCTGGAAAAATATAAATGTTAGCTGGTTTTTGAAATGGTGGGTCACTTTTTAGACCCCACCTTGTTGTATACTTATACAGAGATGTTGACCTTGCATTTCTTCAAATTTTGGCAGACCTGAGCCCATTCTAATGGGGTACACAAGTCAGGGACAGCAGTATTGCTGCAACAAGAAAATAAAATTTGGACCTTGCTGCCCATAATTTGTATGAAATAAATAAAATATTTATACTACCTCAAAAATACTAAAATTTTGCAGTGAGGTGGCCCACCCATGCGAGGACCTACCTGAAAAATTTTATGGCTAATGGATCCCATTTGGGCATCCAAACAGGTGGGCCAACATAGTGGACTGCCAGAAAAATTCTGTTGTGCAGTCTAGCAGTATAGTTCTATAAAAATAAAATTTTAAAAATATTTTTCTCAGAAGGTGGGCCATCTTTCTGATTTCCATATTAATGTAGGCTTAATGAAAGACATTGGGTCCAAATTTTAAGAATTTTGAAGGCCCATAACCTACCCATTTGGATGGCCCAAATTCAAAACAGTTACATTCCAGCAATAGTTCACCCTGGACAGATTATATTATTAAAATTTATTAAAATTCTTTTGAGTGTCTAAAAATTGTAAAAATTTACAGAAATTTTTTAAACTCATGTTAAGACCTACCTGCAAAATTTTGGAGCCATTGGACACCTGTACACACTATGGTGGTGGCTGGACCGGCCCACTATAATATGGTGTCCAAATCAGTCCGAGTTTCAGGACAGATTATTTTATTTGAATTAATTAAAATATTTTTAGATATCTAAAAATTATAAAATTTTATGGGAGTCTGACCCACGTATGGAAGGACCACCTTATAAATTTTTAGGTCCATTGAGCCTCTGTACCGACCGTGGTGTGGCCTGCAATTTGTATCAGTTTTGGGCCAAATACCCAGGCACGCCCCTACTTTGGGTTGCTGGGCTTGCATTCTAATGGCATGGCCCACTTGAAGTAAGTGTTGTATATCTCTCTTTTATCTGGTGGGGCCCACTATGATATATGTGGATCACGTGGGTTAGTAACCCATCTAAATTAAATAAATTTTTGGACTCCGGCAGGCCCAGGAAATGGGTGGGCTAGAATTTTAGCAAGGAGCCCAAAATTTGCTACATGGTTGATTATTTAGAAACTATTGTGGCACACCAGATTTGAGAGAGTTTTGTATACACTCCTTGCTTTCCTTCCTTAGACATTTTTTTGGGATGTAATTAGTGCCTCTTAAGGCCCATCTTTGAGGTGATAATATGGGCTAGCCTTAACCAGATTTTTGGTAGTTTTATGAGACATTTGGGCTGGAAGCCTATTCCTTGAGCCCAAGAATGTGCAGGGACTGGCCTTATTGTTTTATGGGCCCAATGAGCCGTCTACAAGCTGATCATGTGTATTTATTAGCCTTAATGTCCTCATAAAATGCTTAATTATGGGCTGACTTGCAAGGCCCAGATAAATTATATTGTGGAGGGCCTTGCTAAGTCTTTGGGCTGATGTGTTAAGGCCCACACTGTCAATATAGGCCTTACCCATGTGTATTCTTGGGCTTATGGGCTGACCTCTAGTCCACCATAATGTATGAATTGGATGACTTTTGTTTTGGGCCATTTCCTTAGGGCCCATTATGTAATATAGTATATGCATGGCCACCCCTTTTATGGTAGTGATTAGGCCTTTTAGACTTACTTCTTTTGGATAGGCCCATTGATCTTGGGGCTATACTCTCCTGTTTATTGTGATGGGCTTAAGGGCAATAATATGTAAGAAGTTGGACTCTTGGATGCCCACTAAATTGACCTTGTAATTGGGCCAAAAGTGAGGCCTAACTCACTTGTGTTAAATGTAAAACTTGCCTATGTAAATGAATTACTAGGCTGCCCATGAAACTCACCACAATATGTGGAATTATGACCTTTGTGGTTGGGCCCAAACCTTACTTGAGGGTCCACTATTTGGCCTATAAGTTGGGCTTGGTGTATGGCCCAGTAGGCCATGCATTGCGTGGGCTTTAGACCTTATATTATATGAGTAGTGGCGGGCTACCTCTTGGAAGCTAGATGAGGTTGAATGTCCTCCTGGGTGATCCTAAGGTAGGACCATGGATTTCTTTATGGATGGTTAAAGGCCCACCATAGACCCTAGGCCATTTGTTTAGGGCTTAATGTGTATGTATGTGGAAGCCATTCAAGCCTTGGATCACCCGATTATGGATGCACTATCTGCTTTGGGTTACTTCTGGACTCACAATCCAGTAACAGGCCCACTTGATCTTTCATGATATACACGTACTCTCCATCTGGTGGGGTCATCCAGTGAGTATAGTTGGCCTTCATGAGATTATTTCCACATAGTTAACTAATTTCTGGACCTTAGCAGGTCTAGGAAGTTAAGTTGGCCAAAAGTTTATCAAAGGTCCTTAAATATAAAATTTTATGGTTAAAACTTTATTTGGCTGCGGGGCCCACCATATTGAGAACTTGTATACATGTTGCATGCTTATATTTTCTTATAATCTTTGAGCTTAATCAGTGCATTCTTTTGGATCACTTTTAGTGATCAGATGAGGACCGCATCTTAGATCAGATTTTTTTTTTGGGGCATCCCATGGGTCTAGAGTGGGCAGGGTCGTCCCAGCTTAGCCCAACCATATATTAGGCCAACTTCCATCATTTTGATGTACTTGTAGGCTAAGATAATGATAGTATTAGGCCCTTGGTTGCCCACTTAAATTGCTAAGTTATTGGGCTGATGTAGTTGGGCCCATTTCATCCAAACTTAAACTTATTTAGTCGAATTTATGTACGCGGGCTGCCCACCAAGTCCAACTTAATGCATGGATTCTATGACCATTGAAAATTGAGCCTTGAGCCTTAATTCCTCTCTTGGGGCTCATGTTGTTAAAAGTGGTATTTTATATTTTTATGGCCTATTATGAGGAATATATATGTATATGGTTGGTTATTATTTTTATCTTTAATGTAGGCCTTGGGCCTTCTATCCACATCATTCATGGTTGATATGCTTTTTTGGGGAATGGTGGTTAAATATTCCCATTATGGACCCCTCTAGGCCTGGTTGTATTTAAGGGTGATTGGATGATCATCTTAAACTCTTGTTAGGCTTATTGCTATATCTCTTAGACCCATAGTTTGTATACTTAGTCTCGTGGGTTACCCCAGGTAAACGGGCCCCCACTAGAGGTGAGATTCCTTATGGATATTGTCTAAATACCTAGTCTTGGTCCCTTCTTGGATAGGAGTGTACTACGTTGTATATCACCGCACAATGCGTCTAGACCCATCTTCATGGCCCATGTACATCATTGTATGCTTGGTTGACACCATGTGTGTGTGGTCATATTATGTCATTGGGCATTGCATGATACTTTCCCTAAGGGACATAGTATCCCCACTTGAGCACGTTGGATGCTTGGGATTGATGCATGGTTGATTGTGTGATTCATGCATCTGACATTGCATAGCATATGAGCATTATCGCCCTTACTTCATTAGGGCTGTAGCCTCCACAGATACATCATGGATGGCCATGTTTGGACACCAAAAATGTTACTTGAGTATACCGGGTGCATAGGATGCCCATGGGTGAAATTTTCAAAACTTCTATGGTACCAAGGATCTGCTCCATCACCGTGACCGGGTGGAATATATGAGCACATGAGGGCCTTATACCGTTAGGCCGCAACTCTCACTATCGTGTAGTCAGTTGGATAGGGGTGTGGCCTTACTCGCCTGATGTAAGAGGGCATTGCTAGGCTGAGTCTGACCAGCTCGTGAATGGGTCCGCTACCTTCAGACCTTGCTGGTGATTGGCTGTCCACAAGCAGGTAGTGAGGTCTCTTACACTCGTTTGACTGTGAGGGGTCTGTAGAGCGGCAGTTATCCAGCACTGTAATGGACCCCGGTGATTACCTTATGATGAAAATGTACTTGATATGTGGATTGAATATGAGTACTAACATTACTTCGCACTGCATTTGCATCGGCTGTGTAAGCCTCATTATGCACTGCCTTGTCATGACGCCCAGTACTCATTACATTACATTACTCATTGCACTATATAGCCTTGGTATGGCTTCCTACATTATCATACTGCCTTGGTATAACTTCTTATGTTCATGATCACCTTAGTAAGACTAATAGTATTAGTATTGATCGTGACTCCTTTTTGCATTCTCTATCTTCTTTTGAGCACCATTGTCACATACTTTTACCACCCTCTAAGCTTTCTATAAGCTTATGTACGATTGATGCATGCAGGAGATCGTAAGTTTGCGTCTTAGTAGTGGAGCTTGGATAGGTGTGTGAGACAAGGACCCAGTGTTGTAGATCCTCTTCCTTCTTTCTTCTGTTATCTTATGTATGTCCTTTTGAACCTTATGGAAACTTGTAAAAGTTTAAATTCATAGTGAATTTTGTGATGTGTGCTTTTGTTATTCTCAGATTTACTTACTGTGATCTTGGGTATACTCGTATTGAAAATAATTATATTGTTATGAAAATCCTCCTTGTAGGATCCCAGGATCGGAACCTGTCTCAGGAGCCGAGAATGGGGTACTACGGAGGCTGTTGCGGCCAGAACCGGTCTTTAGGTTTCTTGTGAGGTTTGGTTACCGAGTATGGGGCATGACACCTGACTCGGATTAATCCAAGACCTACGTCGTTGCGACCGCATCATCGTCGCGGTTCCAACGACGCATATCGTGTGAAAATTTGACGTGTCCCTCAAAAGTTATGGGTCGCGCATCATTTGGACCATTGATAGCATTTTTGGTGAGACCCACATGATTTGCACATTTCCCCATGTGCACGCTTGTCAATGGTGATGACATCGCCATTTTCTTGATGTCATAATGGCCTAGTCTAGCAATGATGGACTCCCTTCTCCAAACTCATCACGACTCTTTCTTTTTCTCTTTTGTATAAGTCATCATGGGATTTTTTTTTCTTCCCCATGAAATTTCTCTTCCCCAATCTGAATTTTCTGAAATTTCTCTTCTCTAGGGAGAGAGAGAGACCACCATATCCCTCTTTTCTAGTAAATGTAATTATCACTTTGTATAAAATCCCCTTTCTCTCTCTCTCTCTCTCTCTCTCTCTCTTCTCTTCTTCTCCAGCAACTTTTTCTTATTTTTTCAGCTCCTTTCACTCATAGATCCCCCCATCTAACCATTGAAATAAGATCTCAACCTTAGATCCATGTACCTTGGAGCTTGAAGACTATCTTGGAGGTGTTTGGTTGAAGACCTTGCAAGTGGGTGTGTATGTACTTAGAACCTTAGGATTTCCATTCCCTCATCTTATTTATCTTCTTCACCTCATGATTAAAGCATGTGGGGCCCACCAAATGATGGTGGAGGCCCCATGTCTTCTTAGATGTGGCCATTGGCCCATCCTTTTGTGCATGCATTACTCATGGGTGGGGCCATTATCCATGGACCCCACCATGGTTTCTTTTCTTAGTTTGAAGGATCCTTAGGTCACCTATACCCTTGATCCTTGGTGGAGATGGCATCTCCACCATTGGATTTTGATTTGAAGATGCATACATGGGTAGATCTTGTAATCCCATTAATTTAGTGTGATGTGTGGTTTGTGATGAAGGGAAGGGCCTCAATGAGGCGGAGTCCCTTCCCTTGTGGGCGATTCTTACTCGTATTTTTTTGATCTATTATTCACAGATGTGTGTGGCCCACCTTGTGGCCCGGAAGTATCTAGACCATCCAAAGAGAGTGGATGTCCATGTCTGTCCACTCTATGAATATAGGTGTCCCATTTGCTCATTTTTAGACACATGCAATAGATTTTATGGTATGAATTAGGTCTGGATATTTGTGGGGCCCACTGAGGTGGACCACAACTCAAATTTTATGGGGAGATTTTCCCTTATTTTGGTTCCTATGCTCATTTTATTTCATATGCATGCTGCTGTTCAGAAATTTTCTGGACAGTTTCTGGTTTGTTTTGGGTCAGATTTTTGGACTGATTGGGGGACTGTTTCTACCCATTTGATATACTTTTCTTAAAGGTGGGGACCCCACCTAGATTTACCTAAAATTTACCTCCATTTGACCTTGATTGAGGTCCCAAAGGAGTGGCCTAAGTGGGGTGGGCAGTCTAGATTTTCTAGACTGTGCAGCAACATGTACAGTTAGAAATCCATAAATATAAAATGATTTTTGTAATGGTGGGCCACTTTTGTGGACTCTCCCTTGTAGTACACTTGTATGGGGAGAGGTTAGAATTAATTTTCCCCAATTTTTGGAGAACTTGGGCCCACCTCTTTGGGGTGTTCAAATCAGGGATAACACTACTTTAATTTTCTGTTATGCAGTCTAGTAATATAATCTGATAAAATCCTTAATTCATAAATACTTTCTAAGAAGGTGGGCCATATTTCTTGGTCCCATCTTGTTGTAGGCCCGATGAGGGATCGTGGGTCCAAATTTCAGGAATTTTGGAGGCCGAAAACTCCAAAGGGGTGCACAGGGGTTCATTGGCCCTAAAATTTGATAGGTGGATCCCACCATGGGTGGAACACTTCCCTGTAAAATTTCATGATTTTATAATACCCAAAAGTATTTTAATTAATTTGAAAAATACAATCTATTCAGGGTAGAATATTGCTGGAATATAACTGTGCTGAATTTGGGCCATCCAATGGGTGGGTTTTGGGACTCCAAAATTCCTGAAAGTTGGACCCAGGGTCCCTCATCAGGCCTACAACAAGGTGGGACCCAGAAATATGGCCCACCTTCTTATAAAGTATTTATGAATTAAAGCTTTTATCAGATTATATTGATTGACTGCACAACAGAAAATTAAAGTAGTGTTGTCCCTGATTTGAACACCCCAAAGGGGTGGGCCAACGTTCTCCAAAAATTGGGAAAAATTAATTCGAACCTCCCCATATAAGTGTAGTATAAGGGAGAGTCCATAAAAGTGGCCCACCATTACAAAAACCATTTTATATTTATGGATTTCTAACTGTACATGTTGCTGGACAATCCAAAAAATCTGGACTGCCTACCCCACTTGGGCCACTCCTTTGGGACCTCAATCAAGGTCAGATGGAGGTAAAATTTGAGGTACATCTAGGTGGGGTCCTCACCTTCAAGAAAATTATATCAAATGGGTAGAAACAGTCCCCCAATCAGTCTAAAAATTTGACCCAAAATAAACTGAAAACTGTCCAGAAAATTTTTGGACAGCAGCATGCACATGAAATAAAATGAGTATAGGAACCAAAATAAGGGGAAATCTCCCCATGAAATTTGACTTGTGGTCCACCTTAGTGGGCCCCACAAATATCCAGACCTAATCCATACCATAAAATCCATTGCATGTGTCTAAAAAGGAGCAAATGGGACACCTATATTCATAGAGTGGACAGACATGGACATCCACTCTCTTTGGATGGTCTAGATACTTCCGGGCCACAAGGTGGGCTACACACATCTGTGAATAATAGATCAAAAAAATAAGAGTAAGAATTGCCCACAAGGGAAGGGACTCCACCTCGTTGAGGCCCTTTCCTTCATCATAAACCATACATCACACTATATTGATGGGATTACAAGATCTACCCATGCATGCATCTTCAAATCAAAATTCAATGGTGAAGATGCCATATCCACCAAGGACCAAGGGTCTAGGTGACCTAAGGATCCTTCAAACTAAAAAAAGAAACCATGGTGAGGTCCATGGAGAATGGCCCCACCCATGAGTAATGCATTTACAAAAGAATGAAATAATGGCCACATCTAAGAAGACATAGGGCCTCTACCATCATTTGGTGGGCCCCACATGCTTTAAGCATGAGGTGAAGAAGATAAATAAGAGGAGGGAATGGAGATCCTAAGGTTCTAAGTACATGCACACCCACCTACAAGGTTTTCAAGCAAACACCTTCAAGATGGTCTTCAAGCTCCAAGGTACATGTATCTAAGGTTGAGATATTATTTCAATGGTTATATGGGGGGATCTATGAGTAAAAGGGAGCTGAAAAAATGGGAAAAAGTTGCTGGAGAAGAAGAGAAGAGAAGAGAGAGAGAGAGAGAGAGAGAGAGAGAGAGAGAGAGAGAGAGAGAGGATTTTATTCAAAGTGATAATTACATTTGCTAGAAAAGAGGTATATAGTGGTCTCTCTCTCTCCCTAAAGAAGAGAAATTTTAGAAAATTTAGATTGGGGAAGAGAAATTACATGGAGAAGAAAAAGAATCCCATGATGAATCTAGCAAAGAGAAAAAGAAAGAGCCATGATGAGTTTGGAGAAGGGAGTCCATCATTGCTAGACTAGGCCATTATGACATCATGAAAATGATGATGTCATCACCATTGGCAAGCGTGCATATGAGGAAATGTGCAAATCATGTGGGTCTCATAAAAAATGCGATCAATGGTCCAAATGATGTGCGACCTATAACTTTTGAGGGACATATCAAACTTTTGCACGGACACGTCGTTGGAACTGCGACGATAATGCGATCGCAATGACGTAGGTCTTGGGTCAATCCGAGTCAGGTCTATATGATCGGACTTAAGGATGACCGTAACCACTATCTGAGGGTCGCGGGTCACCTGGATTCGACCGGTAAGACCGTGGGACCAAAATGAACTAAATGCATACTCACACACACACAACCCTTCCCACTAACAAAGAAATTTCATCTTAAAAATTAAATAATCCAGGATAAAAGAAAAGATAAAACACCACCATCATAACAATCATCATACAAGGAAGGTAAGACCAACAATCATATATCTATCAATCATCAAACAAATGTGTATAAGCTCTCTAATCTCAGCCTCGCGTTCCCAAGACGCCTCAACATCTGAATGATGACTCCATTGCACTTTCACCAAGGGAATGACCGTCCTGAGGACCTCCCTCTGGAGCACGATCACTACCAAAAAATCAAGCAAAGGGCACTGACTTTGAAAGCCTTTGGCTACGGATCTAATCCGTAGTAATTTTACTACAGATTTAATTTGTAGCTGAAACCTAAATGATCCGTACCTAAAGCCTACCCCTCACCATAGTCGTGTTAGATATTGATAGTGCTTAAGGGGTTCTATGGGGCCCATTAGAATATATATGTCTGATCTAATTCATCCATAAATTTTGATATATAATTTTAGTGGATTGGGCCAAACTTCATGTAGATTAAAGGTCTAAGCGGACCACACAATAAGAAATCATAAAAATTGAATATCTATTGTTAATATGTTGTGTGGTCTTCTTACCTCTTCAATCTGACTCATTTTTTGCATCAACCCTTAAAATAATATTTTAAATTTAATGAACAGAGTGGATAAATAACATACATCGTGGTGGGCCCCACGGTCTTAAAACCCACGGATCTAATGAGCCGTCCGTCATGTGCCCCTCCCCAAATTTCATTCCACCCTTTTCTCCCGCCTGCGTACCTCTCAAAATGAGGGTTTTTGCATCCGCCCATTTCTCCCTCTCTCCATATCCCAGCTCCCTCACCCTCTCTGCCTCTCGCGCACTCAGCCTCTCCCTCACCATCTCTTGATCTTCCGCTCTCCCTCACCCTCTCCCCATCTCTCGGCCGCATTCCCTGCTCTCTGTTTCCCAACCTCTCTCTCTCTCTCTCGCTAGCGTTTTCAAAATCCCCTTTCGCCGCAAGAAGGAGAATAACGGTTAGTCTCTCTCTCTCTATTTCTGAAATCAGTTGCGTTCAGATACACCATTGAAATCTCTATTTCTGTATCCTATAATATCACTTGCCCAACATATATATCTTGCATGAGAAATCCATGTTCCTGTTTATCAATTAGAGGTAGAAATCAGCCTTCTAAGGCGAGATAAGAATGTTCTAATGCTGGTAATGGTGAAGTTGAACCACCAGCAACAGAACACTAGAACTCATCTCCAAGCCGTGGAAGAGATGGGTTCTGGTATGGGATAGTATGTTTTCACACATATCATGCTAGCTATTCGGTATTTTAGGAATTTTACTATAGTCTCGGCTGTTTTTATGGTATAGTATGTTTTCACACATATCACGCTAGCTATGCCCAGCACCATCCAAGGGCTCGAGTTTAGGGATTAGACTTGCCAGACTCAATTGGGGAAGTGGTTGTGTGTGGGGTTTTGGTTCTTCAAGGTGAACATGTCCTAGAGAATATAGTTCGCTTTATGTAGGCTAGAATGCAAAGAGGTAAACTCCTTTACTTACAGATCAGCTTGATTTCACTTAGTTAAAAGGGAGTATTGTGTAGCAGGAGGAATTGTAGGGCCATGTTGCGTCAGGATATATACATGTTCCTGTTCCCTGTCCATACACCTGTAGCCCATGGTTGTCACTGTGGCCATTTATCTGATGGGCCCCATCATGGATGGGTGATACCCCAATAACGCTTCAAGATTAGAGAAGATCCTTACCTTTAAGAGTTGAAAAAAAAATTAATTTGGTGGAATTTGCAAGGTTTGGAAGGCTGAGATCTTGCAATCTGGGGGATTTTAGGGTGTCCTTTGTCTATGCTGGAGCTAGTCAGATGAACCTTTTGGGATCCAGATCTCCACTCTATGGGTCTGACTTGTATGAACTAAGCACACGAGAATGGTACGCATGACCTGATGCATTATGGAGCTATAATTCCTCTTACCATGAGGGTTCTTGATTCTAATATCAGTGCATGATAGTATTAATTGTGAGCGTTTATGTAAAGTATGATTGGGAATAATTCATTTTTCTTAACCATACCAACCACGATATTAAGACTCACACACAAAGCCATATATTTTGATACCTGACTTCCTAAATATATATTTCCCTGGCTAAAATGCCAGCTCTAAGAGTTTATTTTGAGGGGAATTTTTACAAATTGACAAGTTTTAGATATGTTAATCCTGCATTTTTCTTTAAAAAATGGATGAGTTTCAGAATATATATATATATATATATATATATATATATATATATATATATATATATATATATATATATATATATATATATATATATATATATATATATATATATACACACAAACTTAAGCATGCTTTTTCTTTTCATAATTGTACCCACTTTCTTTGCCCTGTTCAGGGCCATCAAGATTTTGGTTTTCTTAGCTGCAGCATATCTAATTGACAAAAATATACATGTTTTTCTCTTGCAAATTTTAAGTTTATGTGGTTGCATACTTTCTGGTAAATAACTTGAATCATTACCATCTTGAATTTTAGGTAGCGATCATGGAGTTAAAGCACAGATGGATCAGTGGTTGCTAACTGTTGCCTTGATTGAAGGAACCAACTTAGCAGCTATGGATTCAACTGGATTTTCAGACCCATATGTGATATTGACCTACAATGGTAAAACGAGAACAAGCTCTATCAAGTTCCAAATGCTAGATCCTCAAGGGAATGGTAAGCTATTGTAATTTCTCTGTTTTGTATTTGTACTATTAATGTATTGAGCATATCTGTGATGCCACTTAGGATATGGCAAAGGGATAATTGAATGTGTGGTTCAGCCCGAGCTCAGGAAAGACTTATCAAACTTGAAATTCAGGTTTAGGCCTGCTGTTTATCACCAATCACATCTAGACCTGGAATAGGCTTCAATTGAAAAAATTGTTAAACATTGTCATGGGCATGGTTGTTTATTCCTTGGGCCCAAGTATCATGCCTTGGTCCAATTTGCAGTCATAAAGTTCTGCCAGGAATCCTGAAGAGCCAGGTTAGCCCATTGCAGTCCTAGCTACTAGAAGATAGCACCTACAACACTTTTGCTGGAAAGTTCCTAGTAGAACAGACAACCAACTCATGATCCCAATTTCTCATGTATGGATTTTTATTATTGAATTTTGTTGTGCTTGCAAAAATATTTGGATTTTTTTGTGTTCTTTATTTTTTTAAGTCGCAACTATGCGTATAAATTTTATTTTGTAATACATATTTGTAGGGATACCTTTGGCATGGATAAGAATCTGTCCCTTTTTATTCCCACAGCAGAGAGAAGCAAGTACATGGGGCTTGGAGAAATGGGTATATCTAGTTTTGAGAAGGTAAAGTCTTGCAACAAAGTTCATGTTTTCTTTTATCCTTATATTGTGTATGGGAAATGATTTGATTAGACATGAGTTGCCCTGTAATTCCAACCATTTTTTTGGGTGGTTCTCATTGTGGATTAGCTACAGAAGCTACTCTAATCAAACAATCCTGATCAAATCAAAGTTTTTTTCCTTCTTATTTATTATATATGTGCTGCTGATTTTTGTTTTTAAATATCCATTTTCAGCCCAAAATGTAGATTATTAGGATAATCCAATTGGTGATTGTTTTAGGGTAATGGTGCATTTGGTTGTATCATGAAATTTCTTCATTAATAAGAATAATTTTGTATGAACGCCCACTAAACTAATTCAGTAGAAGTCCACTCAATAAGCAGTCAGGGTCATGTCTTGGCCCAAGGACTGGTGGCACTAGTAGTAGCTCAGCAAAAATGTACTAGACCAACCGAAAGCACTAATCCTGAAGAGTTGGTTCGATTTTGTTCTCTCCAACAGCTGATGCTTATGATTTCATACATGCGGGAACCAATTATAGGGTCATGCTCATTATCCAACATACAATTGATAGTGCTTTCAAACATATGGACTATAGTTTGGTGATCCTAACCATCCATGATAAGGCCCCTCCTATAGACAGTTTAGATCATTGAAACAGGTCCCCCATAATGCAAAATCCTGCATGTCAGCAAACACTACATTTGCTTAGAAGCAGAATTTCCTACAAAAATCTTCATTCATTAGAGCATTGTCCAACCGTCTCCCCTTGTGTATGTCCCAAAACATGACCAATCACATGAATTTTTATTTCTGTTTCACAAAATCATAATCATAAAGTGACAAAGGATGTGCAGGTGCAACCATAGTAATCCACTAGTGGTGCAGCAATGATGCGTAGAGTCATGACAAAGTGAGTCTTCTTGGGAAAACCCCATGGAGAGGATGAATTGTGTTATGCCTGAATCTCCATACCAGTTGAAGCTCTAAGCCGAATAATGATGATTATGATGGGAATGGTTTCAGTAGGAGATGTTTGGAGGAAAAAACTGTAAGACCCGTATCTTAGACCGTATCGTTTCGTAGACTTCCGCGGTCTTTCCTGTCGAATCTCGGCAACCTTAGACCCTTAACCAGCATTTGTGCGTGACCCTGATTCACACGCCGTTAACCTAAGTCGACTCAACCCGAGAGTTGTACCCTAGCGACCGTGTCGTTGCCGCAGTTCCGATGCCACGTCTCGCGCGTCGAGGCAATACCTAGGCTAGGAGATGTGAGCTTGCGTTCAGTTCGAGAAAATGCCGTGCATTTACAAACCCAAGACAATCTTTCAAATCAATCACATCACATCACATCAATCAAGTATCACATCACATCTCATGTTAAAGTACAATCCCATCCCCAAGCAACCCTAAAGTCAAACTCTCTCTTACATAAAGTACACTCACCACATCACTCACCCATCTCTCTCTTTCAATCTCTCTCTCTCTCTCTCATCTCCTTCTCCCTCATTCTCTCCAAGCAACCATCCATGGCTTCCATGGGAGAGAAACTAGTGTGGCCCACCTTCCTATCTTCCATTTCCACCGTCCAAGTCCGATCTCAACCGTTGAAGTCCATCCATTCGAGCTCTAGATCGCATTGGCGGAAGAAGGAAGAAGAGATCTTGAGGTGGGTGCCTCTATCTCTCTCTCTCTCTATTCTTTTGATGATGTATGGCCCACCTATTGGATACATGCATGGACGATCGAGATCGTCCAGCAATTGGGGCGGTTTTGATGTCCACCCTGCTAGATTGACTGTCCAGTTGGACCATTTGGATGGTGGGAATGAACAAATATCAGCTGGATTCTAACTCCATAGCCATCTGTGGGTCCCACCTTGCTGGATGTGATATATTCACACTGTTCATACGATGGAACCCACCTAATGTATGCATATTTGCACGGCCCAGGCGTAGCACCTTCATGGGTTGTTCCATAGCAAGTAACAGGACCATCCATCAGCGGGACCGTCCATCCGCTGACCTGCTGGATGCAGGAAATCACAAATGTTAGTTTGCTTCTAGATGGTGGGACACTGAAGTGCACCCCACCTTGATGTACGTGCCTTATATCTGCATTGTCCATCATCTGCCCACCTCCATCTTCAGCCAAACCAGCTACTATCTTGCAGATGACGCTGATGAAGAGGAAAACACAATATCATCTAGATCTGATGTGGGGGTGGCCCACCCTCCATCCATACCGTCTAGACCACGTCGTGCGTCCCATGTGAGGTATGTGTTGTACCCAGACGGTCCAGGCCATGGTGCCACATGATGTACCTGTTTTAACCAGCTGGTGGGACCAGCTGCAATGTATGCGACCATCCACACTCATGTGAGCCCACCACGTCGTATGTGATTCATCCAAACTGTCAGTGTCTGAACGGTGAAAACCACCTGGAATATGGATTTCATTCCGACCGTCCAACCATGGGACCCCACATGATGTATGGGAATTATCCTCATTGCCCGTCCCATTTCCAAATCATTGCAGGGCTAGGCCCATAAGGTCCAATAGGCCTGGGCGGGTCAGCTACTGGCACCATCCAGCAGCCCTGGACAAAAAGGGGAAAACACAAATATTACTTGGTCCGTGGGACCCACCCTATGTACGTGTGATATATCCAGTCCGTCCATCAAATGGACATCCCTGAAGTCACCGTGATTCATGTGTTTGTCCCAATCGTCCATTTGGACGGTGGAGACCGCCCAGATACTCTGCTGATGTATTTACGTCAGTAAGTTCCTGTGGGTCCTACCACCTGCACAGCTGATGTATTGATGTCAGCAATTTCTGTGCGCCTGATCTAATCGTCCATCTATGTGGACCCCACCAGTTATACAGTTGTGGTGTTGACGTCAGCATTAGGTCTGATCCTGAGGTTTCTATTTTATCTAACCATCCGTCCATTTGCAGTGTGTGGGGGTCTACCCCACACGTGCTGCACATGTAGACGGATGGGGCCTACCTTGATGTATGTATTTTATGTCCTCATTAGCCACCTTCTGGTGGGGTGTGTTTGATATTGTGTGAGGCCCTCCGGGATGCGTATATCATCCAGCCCGTTCATTTGTGGGAATGCCCAATAGGGGCCAGCGGTCCAGCAACATGCTGGACCTACCATGACGTATACGTTTATCCATGCCGTGCAGCCATAGGATGGCCCACCAAGGCTCGGTCCACACCCCAGTAAGACAGGCCCACTGATGAGGCCCACCTCATGTGCTGTATCCTGACCATCCTAATTATATAGGGTATGCCTTGATGTATGTGTAACACCCTGAAAATCGGGGGTCGTGTATAAACTCAACTCCCGAGTTCCAGACCGTCACTTATGCAACAAAAATGGTTATGATTCAATGTTGTCTGATTTAAAGCATTCACATGAGTAAAAGTATACCAAAACTGCAATTCATACTTCAGATCCAGTGATAAAAGCAAGCGGAAGACTAAACAATGTATATATCACTGTATGGAAAAACAAAGTAATCTCATCTGTCTCCAAAGTATGACTACATCTCTGAGTCTCATATACATGTAAATAAACAAAAGAATAAAGTTCAAAAATAGTCCCACTGAAGTCCCCTCGATCCAGGTCACCTACGGGAAGCCGTCGTGATACTGCATATACGAGAACTCAGCCTGGTCCTCGTCAATCTCCGGCTCCACCTCCTGGATCTCGTCCTCACCTGCAGCTACAACAGGGTCTGGTGGGTGTTGCAAACACCATCCCATAACGTGGGAATGAGTGATCAACTCAGTGGAATCATAGAGCAAAGATTAGCATGTTCACAATTCAATCACGCGATAATAGTAAAGCAGTAAATCAGACAATCCTAATACTGTTGTTAATGCAAGATGATATGACGTGATGTATGCCCTCACCGACGATCACCCTCATGCGGCAACATCTTACGACCGCGGCATGCCACACTCCCTAGAGTGCTCCACATCTTCCAGGCACATGCAATGCTATGGTGATATGATTTCCAAGTTATTATTAGTCCATTCAAACAGCAGGATTGGGAAACTAAGGTACTTCCCTTGTATCAATCCCAACACAGATCCTGTCTAGGGTCGTCACTCCTAGTAATCTCATACGATGTGTATTTCGTAGGTCACTGCAAGGGCTGCCAGGGCTGTTGCTCGCACTCGTTGCACCGCTCCCCCATCACCTATCAATATAGGCCTACCGTACTCTACTGCAACGGAAGGGTCGTCGCCTCCCGTGGACTCAGAATACGCTCGCGGTCACTACAAAGGGCTCGTCGCCTGATCAGTGTAGGCCGACAGCTAGAATATAGTGTCCCATACCACCATAATCTGCTCACGAGTTTTGGTGCTCACTGGTCACTACGGGGAGGTTTGTGGCCCCAGCGTAGGCCGACAGCTCGACCACGGTGTCCCATACCACCATGCCCGGCTCATGAGTCTTCGTGGATCAAGGTACCACAGTTAATAGGGTTTACAATGGTAAGTTCAGTACCCTAGGTTCAAGCAGTTATGACACATACAAGGTGAACATACATCGGCCAATCGGGTTACTTGACGGGCTCGACTAGCGCGATCGCATCTCAAGTTAAACAACATGAAGTGCGTAAAACACTTCGCGTGGCCTAACCACTGTCGCCAACTCTCAACACGAATCACGTTCATCGACGCGTCGTTCGTGGCTATGACCAGTCAGCCACGAACTCGCTCGGTTACCGACTGCCTGGACTAAGTCAAGTCCCACACATCTATGGAATTACATTAACACTATATACAAGGTATTGGAATTGAAACACATCATGTGAGCATGTTAGCACATGTTATAACATTCAATTTAAGCAAATCTTCAAGGCATACTTTCCATGCATATTCAACTTAAGCAAATCTTCAAGGCAGACTTTCTATGCATGTAGTGCAATCATGCATAAGGTAAGCATGTAGGAAATCATTTAGGTCAGCATTTTAATCATGAAATCAATCTCAAACTACTACATAACATCATTCAATACAATACATACTAATACAAGCATTTATACAAACACATACACTACACACTTAAGTCCACATATAGTATGTCGACCCAAAGTGCGCAACTTGGCGAATCTCTTCGCCAAACTGATTATGCAAGCATTCTTAACTCACTAATGCGGTGACAAACCATGTCAATCACGTCAGCAAAATATGCATGTAGACCGTACTTCCTACAAATGACTAAAATGTCCTAAATCTCATATTCTTCGTTAATTTACGAAACAGGAAACGGAGAGCATGTTGTACATGTCAAACGGCGATGCCGTCGATAATCTACTATTAAACGACATTGAAAGCGTTGTAAACCATCAATCAAAGCGTCTAAAATCCTCACCTAGTCTCTTACGGTCGCGGGATTTTGAACGGAGCGTGTACGCTTCGTCTACGGCTGTAAGAGAACCTGATTTATGGATTACGTTAGCTAACATGCCCTGAATCTACGTAAACCCTAAATCAGCAAGTTTTTGGGGTTTTTCTATACCTGAAAAAGGGTAGAAATCACCAGCCAGGTGATTGGAATGAAGTGTTGAAGCAGCAACTGTCAAGGGCTCGGAAGCGGGAAAAATCTCCTCTTCCCTTTCTCTCAAACTCTCTCTCCTTTTGCTAGGGTTTGGTGATTTTCGGATGGGAAGGAGAAATGAGGGTTTCAACCCCTTTTATAAGCTTGAAAATGCCGAAAATAGGCTCCGGGACGAAGTTTACTTGATGCCTATCCATTTCGGGGCTGTTTCGGTCCAAAAACTGCTTTCTGGTGGTCCCCTGGTCGATTGCGATCAGACTTAAGCTCATGTGTACCAGATGTACCTCGTATTAAGTTTTCAGTCTGGCAGGATTCGCAGATCGCACGTGGCGGACCAGTTTCAGTTCAGCGGTCACCGCACATAGATCAGGGCTGAAAGTCTCATGATAATAAATAAAAATTTTTCCTGATCCGAGGGTGTAATCTGGATGAATTCTGACGGTCAGAACACTTAATACTGACGCGTCAAGTCGTGTGCCAGATTTGAATTTGAAATTCTAAATTCGTCCCTATTCGCGGTCGCTTCAGTCCGGGTTCAACGAAATACTCTGTGATTATCGGTTTGACTTGATTTTTGAGATGATTGTCAAGTCCAGTTGGGCGGTTCTAACGGTCTAAGATAGGAGGTATCGGACCTTCGACGCGCGGTCTAAATCCAATATAAAAGTTCAATGTGGTCCAGAGGACAAACCTGCTTAGAGTTTGATTCAAGGTTATAGAGTATTGTAGAGTTGTCTGTTCTGCTCGATTTGGGTCTTGTAGAACGTATTTAAAGTGATCAGGGACTATTTCCCAGCTACTCTAGCGTTGCGCTAGCTAACTTACGTTTAATTTCCATGGAAATTATTCCTACGCGATTTCGGGTCAAATCGGTACTCGAGCCCAAGTACGGATTTTTCACGGGCGTTACAGTATGTGTGTGTCCACGCCGTCCAGACCTTGGACGTGGGACCATCTTGATGAATGTTCATGTCCACACCACCCCTAGGTCATGGGCCCCACATGATGTAAGTGTCTCATCTCTAGGTCTCCCATCTATCTGGGTGCCTAACAGGGCAGGGGCGCTGCTGGGCTAACCATCCAGTAGCTAGCCCATCTTGATGTTGGTGTTGTATATATGTTGGCCACCTGTGTGGGACCATTTAGTGATGTGTGGGACCACCACACCGTGTATGTGCTATACCCAGGCCGTCCATAAATGGGACAAACGATTGGCCTATTTTGTGATGTATGTATTAAAATTCGGTAAGGGCTTCACCTCTTATATTTTGTCCATTGTGACCGGGCCTCTTGCAATGAATGCGATTATATATTAAGTGCCCAACTATTTTCCATACCTCTAAGGTCATGGGCCCCTATTACCATGACAGGTCCACCTTATATATGGGCCCGAATAGGTATACAAATTGCTGGACGTCCAGGACTTCCAGCCATTGAGCCCACCTTGTTGTATGCATGATATGTACAGGTTGCCCATACAAATTGCTAGACCATGAACTGCCCCATGAGGCCTATATGATGAGCCCAATGTGATGTCGTGAAGCCTAATATGATGTATTTGGAGCCTATGGGTTAGGGGTCATCGTGATGTAGTTGGAGCCCATGGGTAGGGGCCCATGTAATAGGGCCCACTTGCCTTACATTTTTAAGGCCCATATGATGGGGCCCACCTGCTTGAATCTGAGACCCATGGGCAAGGCCCATTGTGATGTATTCGAGGTCTATGGGTAAGGCCCATGGTGATGTATATTAAACCCTTGTATGAGGTCATGGGCCCACTATCTGTTCGACCCTATGTGGGCCACTCCTTGGGAGCAATGTTGGTTGAATGTCCACATTGTGACCTTCCATTAGGCATGGATTGACCCATTCACATCATTCTCTAGTGGGTTACCTTAAACGATTGGGCCCCATTGACATTGCTTGATCCATCATTGACTGTCAATCTATGGACCCCACCTTGTGTCGAGGCTGATTCTGACTGTCGATTGTCGATTTCGATCGACGTGATCGATTTTCTGACTCTGATTACCGATTGATTCCGATTGTCGTGACCGATTATCAATTTCAATCAACGTGATTGATTTGCTGATTCTGATTATCGTTCAATTCTGATTATCGTGACCGATTGCCAATTTCGATCGACATGACCGATTTACTGACTATGATTACCGATCGATTTCGATTGTCGTGACCGATTGCCGATTTCGATCGACGTGACCAATTTACCGACTCTGATTTTCGATCGATTTCGATTGACGTGACCGATTGCTGATTCCGATTATCGTGACCGATTGCTGATTCTGATTGACTTGACCGATTTGTTGATTCTTATTACCGATTGATTTCGATTATCGTGATCGATTGTTGGTTCCGATTATCGAGGCTGATTATCGATCGATTCTGACTATCATGGCCGATTGCAGACTCTGATCATCGTGGCCGATTGATCGATTAGCGATCGAGGCCGATTATTGTGACCGATTGCCGATTCCAGTATTGAGGCCAATTATCGATCAATTCTGATTATCGTGACCGATTTTTAATTTTTGACTGAGGCCTACTCTGATTTCGATTTTGATTGCTAAGGCCGATTGCCGAGACTTATATGATGTATGTACGACCATAGTTGAGGCCCGTTGTGATGTATCTGTGGTCCTTAGGTAAAGCCCCTTGTGTTGTATATTAGGCCTTTGTGTGAGGCCGTTGGCCTATTATATATTTGATTCTATGTGACTATTCCTTGGGGGCAATGTTAGTTAAATGTCCACATTGTCGAGGTCGATTGTTGATGCCGGTTATTGACACCGATTATGAGTATGTGACCATATAGCATCATGATACATGCCCATACGCATCATCTGTATGTTTGTTATGAGATGTGGCTGACCATTGCATATACCATAGTGTTGGTGGTTTATGAGACTTCCTAATAGGCAGAGATTGTCTCACATGAGTACACGGTATGCACAGGATTGATGCATGACTGGAATGTATGACTCATGCATCTTGCATTGTGTGTTATGATTACTGTATGCCCTAGTGACATCAGGGTCGTAGCCTCCACAGGTATTTCGTGGATGGCCAGATGGGACACTAAAAATCTGTTCTACATGGGGTACTATAGATATCCTTGGGTGAAAGTCCCTAAACCCTCTTGGTTTCAGAGATTGCTCCAACGTCTAGACCGAGTAGATGTATGAGCACATGAGGGCCGTATACCGTTAGGCCGCATCTCCCACTGTGTCGTGGTCGGTTGGAAGGGGGTACGGCCTTACTTGCCTGAGAGGAGGGGGCAATGCTAGGCTGAGTTTGACCAGCTCGAGGAATGAGTCCGCTATCGACGAGCCAGGCCCGATATTGGCAGGCGGATAGTGAGGTCTCTTCCACTCACCTTGTTGCGCACGATGGGGTGACAACCTGGTTTGGAGTGTAATAGACCCCGGTGATGATCCCAGAGAGGAACCGTACTGATATGTGGACTTATTGAGTAGGAGTTGCATGCTCATTCATTCATTCATTCACTATCCACTCGGGCTGGTGGTGCGCAACTAATTGTTGTGTACCTTCATTATGGCAAGGATTTCGATTTGGACGCAATTAACCTAAGATCAGGACCTTACCACATTGAGTCCGACTATCCAAATTTAGGTATGAGACTGATTTGGATAGAAGTCCCTTGAGGTGACCCCGTAGCCTGCGATACTACGTACTATCATCCCGACTTCACACTCCAGCATGTTATTTCATTTGCATCGCATATTGCATTACATCCGTAGGTATATGGCATTTTGGGTTGCTATGTTTCTACACTTACATGGCCTAGACAGACCTAACAGGATTTGTATATTGCATTGCATCCTCGACATCTGATATTTGGCTCTTCATGACTCCTCATTACATAACTGTTTTATATCGCATATTCCGATATTGATTGACTTATGGACTTGTTCGTATTTTCGCTTACTCTGTTATTGTATGATTTATGATATTGTCAGTACTTCTGCTTACTTTGATAACTCATGATCTTGTCAGTATTTCTGCTTATTCTGATAATGTACGATTTATAGATTACCAGTATTTTCGGTAGTGTATGATGATGGCATTGTGTTGAATACTTCACACTTACCTTGTGCACACACTTACACTACCCTCTAAGCTTTCTATAATCTTATGCACAATAGATGCGTGCAGGTGATGGTAGGTTGCAGCAGTGTTAAGCTTGGAGCGTGCAACGGTCTTCTAGAGCTTGATTTTCGATTTATGTATTTTCCTTTCAGCATTGTACTCAAAATATTATATTAGTGGATATGTGATGATGATGATGCCTTTGTGAATTGGGTAATCTTGTGGTTATGCTTATTACGAATTAAATGTATATTAAAAAAATAAAAAAATCCTCCTCGTAGGATCCCAAGATCGGAATCTGGCATATGGACACTAGGAACCGAGAATGGGGTACTATGGAGGCTGTCGGCACCGGATTCGGCAATCAGGATTCCTGTGAATCCGATTTTCGGGTTTGGAGCGTGACAAAAATATATCACTTTTTTCCAAGGATAGGTTTAAAAATTTGTAATCATATCCATATTGTTTGGTTAATATAATCAATATACCTATTAGTACCAATATGTAAATTAAATTTTCAAGAAATACGATGACACACTCAATCATATGGTCAACAGATCATCTTGTTATTAGGGGGAAAAAGAAAGAAAGTCAATCTTCTTTGGGAAATCCTCATTTTTTAGGGTTCTAAGGTGAAAAAAAAACCCCAAGGAAAGAAAAAAGAAGAAGAATGGTAGTATGAAAAGGTCCTAAACTATATGGTGTTAGAGGCAATTGTTTCTGTCTTTATAGAGTTAAGGAGCCAAGGAGTGCATTCTGAATTATCCAATTAATTCAGGTGAGGATGTGGAGCCAAGAACAAGTAGTAGAAGAGGCAGAAGGAAACTGCTTCATGTGGACTCCACTTGCTTTTCTGCCTCTTCTTCTTCTTCTTCTTCTTCTTCTTTTCGAAGGTAAGATGGGCTTGAATCCATGACCTTAATGTTGAAACGAACTGTGTCTACCACTAAACCATGAGTTGGAACCCTTATAATGCAGTTTTACTCCTACAACAATGCTACCTGGATCACTGTTGTGCTAAGGTCATTGTTCTATAATGTGTGTAACCGATCAGAAAAAGGAGAAGAATAAAAAAAATTGCATTCATGAGACACCCTCTTTAGTTGATAGTGTGTTACATGACATTTTTTTTTTCCTTTTCCACATGTGATACTTACCTGCTTTTATCTTGCTTTCCACTACTTGCCTCATTTCAATTTTCACATTATATTACTTAGCCGTCAACAGTTATATTTTTGAAAAGGATAGAAAAGGCCTTTTCTCCTGACAACTTGTTCTAGGTATCTAAACACAAAAACTGGATGTCCTTTCTCCTTTCTTCTTCTTTAGCAATCAATGCAACTTTATTTCTGTGATAATATATCACCCTCATTGGTGTTTTTTTTTCCTGGTAAAATACTTAGTTTTATTTTTTATTATTTATTTTTTTATCTGTTCTTCTTCAGGTTGGTGAACTGACTGGCTTGTTGACATCTGATTTGGGTTCTCTTAAAGATATCGTGAGTGAAAACATTTCAAGGGACCGCAGACTTAAAGAAACCTCCACTATTAAAGAAAAGGAACACCTGATTGCATTATATGCATGTACTAGGCATTGGGATGTAGAATAATTGGGTATTGTTGCACCAGTAAAAAGCGTGAAGTAGTTACTAATAACAGTCATGTGGGAGTATGGGAAGAAGAGATTGAACCAAGAAATGCATTCGTCTCACACCTGTGATATGGATGCTAGTCATTGGCATCTCTATCAAGCCTGACCATACAAAAGTTGGGCTGTCGAGTTCCATGTAATGCACAACATATTTCCATTTCATGCATTGTCATCTCTTACATGTATTTGATGATGAACCTTTTTTACCTATGAGTTCATTGTTTGTAAGATTGAAATACCTTGTTTAATGTTGTATTGTCTTAGTCTATTGATATTCGCCATTGAGTCCTTGAGTTGATAAATGCATAAGCATCATATTAGCTTGGCTATTTTATTTTTTTCCTTATTAGTGACTGAAATTATTAACAAGTATCTTCTTATTCTTCTTCTTCTTCTTCTTCTTCTTCTTCTTCTTCTTTCTTGTAGAATCTTAGCAAAGTAACAGGGTTCCAGACAAAGTGACGGGGTTCCACTGGACAAAGTGACGAGGTTGTTGGATGAAGTGGTGGAGTTCTACTGGACAAAGTGACGAGGTTGTTAGACAAAGTGACTTGGTTACACTAGACCGTACCATTCCTAGGCTTCCATGGTCCTCCCGGTCAAATTTCGGTGACTCTCGACCTGTATCAGATGTTTACGCGCGATCCTAAGCTGAGTCCTGCATACCGAAGTTGGCTCGACCCGAGACTTGTACCCTAGTGACCGCGTCGTCGCCATGGTTCCGATGCTGCATCTCACGCGCCGAGGTGATACCCAGGCCAGGAGATATCAAAAAATGCTTGCAAAGAATTTTTATGAGTACTAGGTGGCCTATTAATGAAAATAATGTCTCCGTCCATAATACGCCTGTTTATGATTTGACCAACTTTCAAATATGTATGTCCTTTTGAACCTTCCCTAATTGCACAAGTGGCTGAACCATCTCTGTATGTTACACATAATTTGTCATCCACTAGTTTCTGTAAATGATCCATGTTGTATGTCGTGACCTTCTCTTCAAATGTGATCTTTTGAACAATTTCTAATGGTAAACCAATTTCATGAATCCCTATATATGTATCCCCAGTAATCACACTACGAGAAGAGAACCCTAATCCCTTCAGGATATCAATTTGTATTCTAATTATCAGCTTCCCAATTGGAGATTAAATTCAAAACTACAGATTTTGAGCTGTTCTTTTTGTGGGACATAGTTTATGCTGTTTTGGTCCTTGATAGAGTGGAATGCCAGAAAAAGAATCATGCAGTAGACCCCTGTTAGTTGGGATAAGGCTTAGGTGATGATGATGATGAAGATGTTCTCTAGTACTTCTTTCCAGGCATACCATATTTTCTGAGCTTGTTGAATAACCCTGTACACTCCTAATAAATTAAGTTGATTCACTGTTTGTTGCGAAAATTTGTCGGATTTGTTTTTTATAAAGATTGCATGGAATTGAATTAGTGAGTTGGGCTGAAAATTTGAGAAGACTTGAAACATTAGACTTTCTATAAGATTGAAAATGACCATGAGTACTTGGTAAATTAGATTTACAGATGGTGTGAGTTAAGCCTACAATTGAGAATCAAAGCCACGTACTGGTTAGACTGATGACAAATGGAACTTGGGTTCGTCATCGTTATAGGGCTATCATTGGACAAAAATGGCCCATTTGGCTTGCAACATAGATCTCTATGGGCTGGCATAGGCCTAAATTTAGGCTTGTGGACTGGACCTCGCCTGATTTTCAGACCTGAGTAATGAAAGGCCTGACTCTAGTTTTAGAACTATTCTATCAAGGCCTAGTGGACCTCATGCTGCCAATGTCTGGATTTGAACTGATTTTCAGGACCGAAAAACAAACAGGCTAGATTTAGGCTAAACTTGGCATGTCATAGGCACACCTGTAGTTTAAAAGGATCCCTTGGAATTTGAACGGTAAAACTGGCCCCTGAAAACATTTTTTGTTTAATCTAACTTTCTTGTGATTCTATGAAGATGCAAATTCTTAACTAGAAGTTATTTTTCTCAGATGGTGAGTGACTCGACAAATGTGCTATCACCTGGAAGATCTATTAGTGAGACTGTTGTAGCAGATGTGTTGTTGCGACGTATTTCAACTGCTAAAGGAAGAGTAATAACTACACAGTTTGCATCTAACATACACCGTCTTGGAAGCATGAAAGTTGCAACAGATTTAACTGGTAGAAAGTTGGTCTTGAGTTATTTAATGGTTTTCAAAATTTTTTGGTAGGTCAGTAGTGAGATATTTTGATTCTTTTAGGGCTTATATCCTTTGAACCATTCATACAACTCTAAGCATCAGCGCTAGTCTTTGGATTAAACTATTAATTCACACCAGCCAAGTCCGTGGTGTGTAGTACACCATCGAACTATGCTGAAATTTTGTTTGATTTTCTTTTGGACTTCTTCTGGTCCATTTGTGATAGAAATTGGCTTGCTTCACATCCTACATCAGCCATCTTGAATTTCATATTTTTTGGACTTTGGATTTCAACATGCAATACATGAAGCTCATTCAAATGGTGTAGTTGCGCTAAGGTTATCAAAAGAATAATGAGCTTTTTAAACTGATAGATTTGGAAATATGTTCCTCTTGCAAAATCCATGCACAAGGCTCCTTTGAACGATGGGCTTTTAAAACTTATAGCTCCATTTCATCTTTCTAAGTTCCTTAATACATTCGGTAGTAAATGGTGACAGTTCTATGGGGATCGATATCCCAATATTGGAGATGATCAATATTAGAAATCAATATTGGAGACACAACTCTCAGAATGTTGCTATGTTTGGTATCTTCTTCTATTTCAGCTTTTTTTTTTTTTTTTTTTTGTAGAGTTACAGATAATATAAGTTTTTTCACCTTCGATTGCAGAAAAGCTGTAAATCTATGAATAATGGAATGGGTGTTTGGATGAGATGATTGGCATTTTGTTTCTAGATCTCTTGAAGATTAAAAAAGGTTGCAAATTTTAACGTTTTCACTAGAGCTATTGGAGGCACTCATTTCTTACATGCATATCTGACTTCCCTACTATTGGAGGTACTCCTTTCACTGGGCTCTACCAAGAAGGTGCACATTTCTAGTAAGTGGTGAACCTGCTTCTGAACATCATTGGATTATTTTCAAATGGTGATCTTTTCTCTATACAACGTGATGCACTTATACAATGTGATGCACTGTCTACCTTAGAAACTATTTTGAACTCAAGGCATTGCCACTAATCACTGGCATGTCCTACTTGTAATTGACAAGTAAATGGAGATTTTCTTTTCATGATGGTCAACTTTGCTTGCACATTTTTCAGGTCATTGATACTCATGGTCAGTACCTGTTCCACTTGGGAAGTGGGTACTTGTGGCTACCAATGGCCCTTGCGAAAATTGTCCAGACATTTATTTTGGCCCTACAAACCATATGGTGAGACCATTCCTTTTGTGTCAATTTCATTCCTCTTTGAGTTTTTATTAATTCATTAAGGAAAAAAAGAAAATGGTCATACATGATGCACTTCTTTCACTTTGTCCTTTTTCAGGGTGAAGTCAAGCAAATTTCTCTAATGAAGCCAAAGACCAGGATGAAGGATGTACCTGGCCATATACGAGTGCACACAGACTCACCCAGTTTTGTATTTTTAGCATTATTTAAATGAAGGATTATAATTGATTGAATGAAGGATTATAATTGAATGAACAAATGATTGTAATTGAATGAATGAATGATTGTAATTTTGACCGAATGATTATACAGGTGGTAATTGAATGCATGAATGAATGATTGTAATTTATTTTTAATGTAGGCAATAGCGATATTAACCGTAGCTGTTAATCAGACAACCGTAGGTGTTATAGAATTCAGCATATTGCTATGGATCCAACACTACTTTTAGCTACCAATAATATCTGTAGCTGTAAGTGTTTTTGGCTACAGAAATATTTTTTACGGATTATATCCGTAGCTATTATAAGAAATGGCTACGGATTAAATCCGTAGCCATAGGTTTTGGACCAATTGGCTCGGCACCTACGACGACGGTCGTGCTACGGATTTAATCCGTAGCCTTTGCCTCTTTTTTTGGTAGTGGATAGGTGCTTGGGTGAGCGTGTGATTCATGCATCTGACATTGCATAACATGTGGATATCTGCCCTTGCTTCATCAGGGCCTTGCCTCCACAGGGATATTCGTGGATGGCCGTATGTGTGGACACCAAAAATATTAGTTGAGCATACCGGGTGCATAGGATGCCCATGGGTGAAAATTTTAAAACTTCGATGGTACCAAGGATCTGCTCCAACCCCATGACCGAGTAGAATACATGAGTGCACAAGGGCCTTATACCGTTAGGCCGTGACTCCCACTATCGTGTAGTTAGTTGGATAGGGGTGTGGCCTTACCTGCCCGGTGTGTAGGGGACATTACTAGGCTGAGTCTGACCAGCTCATAAATGGGTCCGCTACCGTCAGGCCTTACTAGTGATTGGCTGTCCACAGGCAGGTAGTGAGGTCTCTTACGCTCGTTTGACTATGCGGGGTCTGTAGAGCGGCAGTCATTCAGCAATGTAATGGACCCCGGTGATTTCCTTATGATTGGAAATGTACTTGACTTATGGTTAGGATTTTAGCACTTGCATCACTAGCATCGCATTAGCATTGACTGTGTAAGCCCCTTCATGAATTACCTTGGTATGACGTCTAGTACTCATCGCATCGTATTCATGATAAGCCTTGGTAAGGCTAGTGATATTCTCATTGAGCATGTTTCCCTTCTTGCATCTCCTACTATTCTTCTGTGCACCACGTCACACACTTACAACACCCTCTAAGCTTCTATAATCTTATGCACGATTGATGCGTGCATGAAATTCTAGGCAGGCGTCGTAGTAGTAGAGCATGAAGTAGAGCTGAGCATTTGAGGACTCCAGTGTTGCTGACCTTTCTCTCTTTTTCTATTATCTCATGTATGTCCTTTTGGACCTTATGGATGATTGTAAAAGTTTAAATTTATAGTGGATTTTATGATGTGTGCCCTTGTTATTCTCAGATGTACTTGCTGTGATCTTGGGTATGCTTATATTGGTAATGATTATACTATTATGAAAATCCTTCTTGTAGGATCCCAGGATCGAAACCTATCGCAGGAGCCGAGAATGGGGTATTATGGAGGCTGTTACGGCCAGAACCGGCCATCGGGTCTCTTGTGATTCTGGTTACCGAGTTTGGGGCGTGACAATAAGATAAAGATAAAAAATGATAAGATATGGATAAGATAAGTTAAGATAGGGATAAGATAAGATAACATTAATGATGATATGATAGGGATAAGATATGATAAGATAAGATAGGGATAAAATATGTATAAGATAATATAAGATATGGATAAGATTGGATAAGAATAATATATGGATAAGATAAGATATTGATAAGATAAAATAAGAAAGGATAGGTATAAGAAAAGATAAGATAAAATAAGATAGCGATAAGCTACGATAAGTATAAGATAATATAATATAAGAATAAATAAATATAATATAAGATAAGATGAAATAAAATAAAAATAAGATAATATAAGATAATATAAGATGAAATAAGATGTGAGACCTGACCTGAGCTCGCATGTGTGCATGTATGTGTGTGAGTATGCATTTCGTATATTTTGGTCCCGCAGTCCTACCGGTCAAATTTCGGTGACCCGTGACCCTCGGATAGTGTTTGCTTTTATCCTTGAGTTCGGTCATGTAGACCCCACTCGGATTGACCCGATACCTATGCCATATTATTCGCTTCGTCGTTGCTCTTCCAATGGAATATCTTATGTGTCCATTCAACGTGTGCATCTCATGTTATTGTGCAGACAATTATCGGCCATTTATCATTGTGTGGGACCCATGTGCATGGGGGCCATACGTTTGCCCATGGTAGGCCCCACCTAGGCTCTCATTCCTAGAAACCTGCACCATTGCCTAGCCTACACCCTACCTAATCCAAATAACCTACCCTACCTACCTAGCTAGCTAGAGAGTCATCATGAGTATTGGGAAATACCCCCTAGAAATCTCATCATGCTCTTGCTCTCTTTTCTAGCAAGAGTCATGATTACTCCCTTAAACTCCCTCTCTCTCTCTCTCTCTCTCTCTCTCTCTCTCTCTCTTCTTCTCTCTCTCCCTCCTTATTTTCTTCATCCCAGCAATTTTCTTTCCCAATTTCTAGCAACTTCTCCTTCCTTTCTTCCTTCATATATCCACCACAAACTCATCTTGACCATTGAACCTTAAAGCTCGGAGCATGGAGTACTTAGTGTTGGTGGTAGCTTGAAGATTCAAGGTGGGTATTTTCCACAAATGCTAACCACCCTTCCCTCACTTATTTCTTTTGTTTCTTCATGTAGGGAACAAGTGGGACCCACCAATCCATGGTGGGGAACCCATCTAACCCTTTGGATGTGCCTATTGGCCATCCATCATACATGTGTTAATCCATGATGGGGCCATTCTCCATGGACCCCATCATGATGTGTTTCATGGTCTCAGCCCTCCTAAGGTCATCTAGACCTTTGTTTTATGGTGGGGATGGCATCCCCACCTCAGATTTTTACTATGGAGGTCCATGCATGCATAGACCCATAGATGAGCAATTGTATGGTTGAATCTTCTTTGTATATAAGGGTGGAAAAACCCCTCTTGAATGGCCGATCTCCTCCTTTTATTTTCTCTGTCTCTTTTATTACTTCTCCCTGAATGATTATTGGTCATGGTGGTCCACCTAATGTGTAACACCCAGGATTTTTTCCAACCTGAAGTTAGACGTCCTTAGGCAATGGGTCAACCATAACACCTTAGTAACCTCTCAGAACTCATTCCAAAGCCAAAGAAATCATTTAGAACCAAATTCTTTAGAAATTTAACGTGTATTAACTAGTGCTACACTAGATTTCCTGCAAAATTAGTACCAGCCACTTTAAATCTAATCTGTAAGACCCAAAACCTATAGACTTGTTACCGCTATGTTACCCTAGAATCTAGTATCAATCTCTAAGCCCATTTACCCTCGAGATCTTTTGGAAACTTCGAATTGGACCTGGACTGCACGTAGAAAGTATGATAGCGATGAACCTAGATCATTATGACCGCCTAATTGGACTTGACTATCACTTCAGAAATCAAGCCCAAATGATGTCCTGAGACTATTTCCTTGAGTCTGGAGTAAAGAGAGTGAGAAAATGAATCTTTTTTAGAAAATTAATTATGATTTTAAGTAATCTGGAACATTTCACTTGCGCGTTATTTCTAAGCGTTCTGACCGTTAGATTTCAACCCAAATTCACTCTCGGATCAGGATAGGTAGCCCATACATGTCATAGTACTTGTAGCTCTGATCGAGTTCCCGTAACCATTGAACTGAAACTGGTCCGTCACGGTCGATCTGAAAACCTGACCGGACTAAAAACTTAGCTTGACCTAGATCCGATATTGAAGAGCTTAAGTCTGACCGCATTTAGTAATAGGACCTCTAGAAGTGCTCCGTTGGATTAAAAGAGCCCGATTTGGTTATAACTTAAGTATACCTTAGCCCTAAGCCTGTTTTCATCGACTTTAGGCTTATAAAAGGGCCTTAAATCCTCACTCCCAAATTCCATACGAATTTCCAAACCCTAGGTAAGAAAGAGAAAGAAAAGAGAGGGAAAGTGAGAGAGAAGTTGGTGATTCTTCGAGGGATTCTACCCAGCTTTACTACGTGCCTAATCCACCAATCTGTATCGTTATTCCGGTGTTTCTGGTTCCATTTTTGGGTAAGAAATCCTAACCCTAACCTTTTTTGATGCTTAGAATAGTTCCAATGACGTTATAGCTAACCTGTTTCATGCCTTAGGTAGCGTATCCGCCGTTGACGAAGACTTATCATCTGAATCATATCCATTTCGTATTTTCTAGTTTAAGGTGCGTACTATATACGTTTAGGTTATGGTTTTCAAGAATTTTAATGTTAGATAATGATTTATTCATGTTGTGATTGCCATTACACATGCCAAATGCGCTATCCGTTTCGATTTTCGTATATGGATGCTTTATATTGTAAATAGCGTATTTCATGTATATGTTAGAATACCTGTATACGTATGAAATCTGCTATTTTGATTTCCATGATTAATTGTCATTGCTATATGCTTAACATGAATGTGGCAACTCCTTGGCGAAAGGACTTGCCCTAATATGTAATGGAGTCGACATACGTGATGTATGTTGAATATCTAAGTATTTGTTTAAATGCCTAAATGAGTTAGAAGTTAGTAAAGTGTGATTGCTAAGGTTGTTGAGATATAAATCTCAATCACAACACTTGAGTGTATGATTTCCTCCATGAATCATCTAACTTAGATTATTCAGGTTACATGTGTATATGATTTCCTCCATGTACTGTATTTAAGTTTCAATTATATGCCATGAATATTCATTGGAATGTAGGGTATGAATCATGCTAGTTATTAAGCTTGTATGTGAGTGGGGTTGTGCTACAGTCCAGGTAATCGGTAATCGTAGGTAGTTGAGTTTGTTTCACCACACAGGACGTATTCAACGAATCTAATTCATACTTGGGATGTTCGGCAGTGGTTAGGCCACACAGAGTACTTATGCATTTCATGTCGTTCAACTCAACGTGCGCTTGGCCTAGTTGAGCTTATCAACTAACCCGATTGGCCAATGTTTATTCATCATGTTTGGTCGCTATTATTTGAATCTAAGACACCGAGCTTACCAATGAAACTCTCGTTAAATGTGGTACCGTGATCCCCTAAGACTCATGAGCCGGACATGGTGGTATGGGACACTGTGGCCAAGCTGTCAGCCTACGCTGGGGCCACGAGCCTCCCCGTAGTGACCAGTGAGTAACCCAGACTCATGAGCCGAATATGGTGTTATGGGACACTATATTCGAGCCGTCGGCCTACATTGATTGGTGACGGGAGAGTGGTGTAACGATTGCGTGTAACAGCCCTGACAGCCTTTGTAGTGACCTCAAGCGTACTCTGAATCTACGTGGAGGCGACGACCCTTCTGTAGCAATAAGAGTACAAACTAGGCCTGTATTGATTTGGTGATGGGGGAGTGGTGTAACGATTGTGTGTAACAGCCCTGGTAGCCCTTGCAGTGACCTAGAACCGCACTTCGTATGAGATATGCTAGGATTGACGACCCTAGACTGGATCAATGTTTGAGAATTGATATAAGGGAGGTGTCTTAGCTTCCCAATCCTGCTGTATGAAAAGGACTAATAAGAACTTGGTAAGCATGCTCATATCATCGCATTGCATGTGCTATCAGTGTTGGTGTAAGAGCATTGAGGAAGTGACTGACATGCGCGATAATAAGATGAAGATTACAGAGCGAGTTTGTGGTGAGGGCATGCATCATTTCTCCATAACATTTGTGCACTAACAAGCGTATCTAGGACATGTTTGATTGTACTTCTATATCATTACTGCTTGATTGAATTAATAACATGTTAACCTCTGCTGTATAGTTTTCACTGAGTTGATCACTCACTCTCACGTTACGGGATGGTGTTTGCAACACCAACCAGTCCCTGTTTTAGTTTCAGATGGTGGCGATGCTTGCGAGGTAGAGCTGGTCTTTTATGGCGATGAGGAGGATTTCTCCTGTATGCAGTTCTCAGGCGGGTTCATGTGAACAATGCTCTGATTGACAGGGATTCAGGACTATGTTGGTAGTGATTTATCACTTTTAATATAGGTATTATGAGACACGACTTGTAATTATGACTTGGCAGAGCATACATAGCTTGGGGATTTATGTTGATTTATATATGTATTTTAGTCTTCCGCTCGTGCTTTCAAATTGTCCCTGAACTATGTTTGCTGTTTTGGTTTAATCTACCTCATGTTTTATGCCCTAATCCCGATAACATTCATTCATCATAAAAAATGCTGCATAAGTAATGTTCTGGAACTGGGGAGCTGAGCTTCTGCTCGACCCCCGATTTTCAGGGCATTACAAGATGGTATCAGAGCATGATCTGTGTTAAACTGTACCTGGGTTATGGTCACACACCGCACACCGATGCCAATTAAATGTAAGAGGGTGCAAGAATAATTTAGAAACATGTTTAGGACCCCCAGTTTGTGTATTGGCGAGAGTTTACTAAATATGATCACCGAGATCGAGTCTGTGCACACTTCTGATCACACACAATGACCCCAAATCAAGTCTAGACTGTTAATTGATGGGTATAGACCGTGTTTTATTCCATTCCAGCCATTAGAAATCGGTAAAAGTGAATAGAGATCAGATTAGTTCCGAAATGACCTGAAACGGCTCAAATCGAAAGAGGGGGGCCAAACGATTAACTTCTATGGGGTTCCAGGGTCGGACCCCAACTTTTTTTGATCCAGGGGATGGTGAGGACCTCGCCTAATCGACGAACCCTCGCCAGATGGTCCAGTGGTCGGCGAGGGCCTTGCTGGTTCGGTGAGGCCTCGCCGGTCAGTGGGCTGGGCCGTTCGGCCCGATCGAGTTTGGGGCCTAGTGGGACCCAATGGTGTAGGGTTCGACCCCTATTTCATTTTCATTCTACTACTTCCTTCACAAACCTCCCTCCCAAGCCTTTCCTTTTCTTCAAAACTGCTTCATTCTCCTTCAAATCGCCCTTCCAATCTCTCTCTCTTATTTTTCTTCAAGGTTCATGTTCCTCTACTGTCCTCAGCCATACCCATCACCTACTCCTTCCATTTCCTTTGATTTGAACTCTCACATCTCCCATTTGACTCTCAAATTTGTGTAAGTCCTCTAACCCATCCTCTTTTGCTGTTCTTCCTCTTTTTTCCCTTTCCTTAGACCCTTTACACTCCCATATCAGGTCCAAAGTCGTGGAGACCCAAAGATCTCAGACCTTTTCTTCATTTTCTTCATTTTTCATGGCTCTTTTGAGTTAGTTATAACTATCTTCTCGATCTCTTCGCTTTTACCCACAGGTGAGACCTAACACAGAAGCTTAGTCCATAAACAGTGACCATCTAGTGCTAGGACCTAGAGATAGTACTCCTAGATTTCGAAAGATCTAACAATATAGGAAATCCAATTACAATTAGACAATCTTGACCCTAAGCGATAGGACCATTCCCTGTAGTAGAAATGATATAAAACCATCTAGCGTATAAGCTTAGACTTTGGATTACAGTTGGTGAGTTACCGACTAGACTACTAGTTCTATTAAGTAGTGTAAAGACTGGTTATACATTAAGGAATGGTAGGTTCGATTTGGTTGAGTGAGATCTCGTTCCTTTGTTGGATTCCCTTGATACGTATAGGCTCCTTTAGTAACTCTTAGGAAGCTTGCTTTACTCAGAACTAGTCGCGTTCAAGGAGAGCTTATATATATCCCTCAGATGAACGCTAGGATAAACCAGCACGCCCCTTAAAATTGCCTTCCCAAGGACTTAGTACAATTGGGAACATGGATGAGAGAAACTATATATAAGCAAAGTATTCGCGGTTTGAATCGAATTCTCAATCTTAGTAGTTACCAATGAACTCAATGCTCTAATCAAGCAGAAGATCGGGATCAACTAGGATTAAGAATTGATACAATAAATTTTCTGTCCTAGCTGGAAAGAAAGTCTATGTATCCGGTTCTGACCCACTACACAACTTTTCTTCCATGTTGACTCGACCACCTACAACCAAAAGTTATTGGTTTGCCTTTGGAAAGTGTTAAGGACATCTAGCCAATAGAGATTAGACATCTTGCCGCAAGCTCACACCCGTCCCTGGAATCAACCACAACACCCATCATTTTTAGCTCCTTTCTATAATTATAGGTACCAATGTCATAGAACGCATCATTAACAAAGGAAGACTAATGTATTGAGAGGTTGTTTCCCATTCCATGTCAAGGATAGGTCCTAAATTACACCTCATTCTGACATACAGATTTGGACATAGATTCTTGAGTCTTGAGTAGAAATAAGTTTTTAAGGGGGGTAGAACATATTGAGCCTAATCTAGTTAGGTCAGCTAATACAACCGTTAGATCAGAGTGGCGCAGCGACAATGTGGTTGACCCTTTCCCCACTGGCCCAGGATCAAAGGAAATTCAGGGAAACAAATAGGGCGAAGGTCAGTGTATCCATAAACCTACTTGTTGAATACGAGCATAATAGAAGCCTTGGCCGATTCTGTATGATTAGAAACCCCTTATGATGATCTATTAGAGTGTTTATTAACCCCTACTTTGGGCATAGATTAAGATGAGGACTCTCCTAGATTAAGACCCAAATCACAACCTTATAAATAGGACTTTTGAACCTTTTAGTGATTGGCTTTCCCTAAGCTTTTAGAGTGATCGGACTACGGAGATACTGAAATGTATAAATGCGAAACATTCACGGCTTGACCCAATTCTCAATCCTGGAAGACTACCAATGGACTCACTGATTGACTGGATAGAAGACCAAGATCCACCAGGATTAGGAAGGGATACAACATTGTCTACTCTGGCCAGGCAGAGATTCGACGTATCGGGATCAAGCCCACTACAACCGTCACTCCGTATTAGTCAACCATTGAAAATATATATCTCTTACTCTATATAGTTGAGAATTATCGTCAAGACTCCAAATAGATGAGGAAATAAATTGGAGCAACCATCAGGGCATAAGCAGGAGGTAAGGAGTAAGTTTTTAAGGAAGATAGGCAAGATGCGCCAGACTAGCATAGAATCTTTAGTCATTACCCTTAGCCAATTTCGGGGATAAAATTATTTTTTAAGGGGGGTAGATTGTAACACCTTGAATTTTTGCCAACCTGAAGTTAGACGTCCTTAGGCAATAGGTCAACCATAACACCTTGGTAACCTCTCAGAACTCATTCCAAAGCCAAAAAAATCATTTAGAACTAAATTCTTTAGAAATTTAATGTGTATTAACTAGCGCTACACTAGATTTCCTGCAAAATTAGTTCCAACCACTTTAAATCCAATCTGTAAGACCCAAAACCTATAGACTTGTTATCACTATGTTACCCTAGAATCTAGGATCAATCTCTAAGCCCAGTTGCCCTCGAGATCTTTTGAAAACTTTGAATCGGACCTGGACCACACGTCGAAAGTCTGATAGCGATGAACCTAGACCATTATGACCGCCTAGTTGGACTTGACTATCACTTCGAAAATCAAACCCAAACAATGTCCTGAGACTATTTCTTTGAGTCTGGAGTGAAGAGAGTGAGAAAATGAATCTTTTTAAGAAAATTAATTATGATTTTAAGTAATCTAGAACGTTTCACTTGCGCATTATTTCTAAGCATTTTGACCGTTAGATTTCAACCCAAATTCACTCTCGGATCAGGATAGGTGGCCCATACATGTCATAACACTTGTAGCTCTGATCGAGTTCCCGTAACCGTTGAACTGAAACTGGTCCGCCACGGTCGATCTGAAAATTCGACTGGACTGAAAACTTATCTTGACCTAGATCCGATATTAGAGAGCTTAAGTCTGACCGCATTTAGTAATAAGACCTCTAGAAGTGCTCCGTTGGATCAGAAAGAGCCCGATTTGGTTATAACTTAAGTATACCTTAGCCCTAAGTCTGTTTTCATCGACTTTAGGCTTATAAAAGGGCCTTAAATCTTCACTCCCAAATCCCATACGAATTTTCAAATCCTAGGTAAGAAAGAGAAAGAAAAGAGACAGAAAGTGAGAGAGAAGTTGGTGATTCTTCCTGGGATTCTTCCCAGCTTTACTATGTGCCTAATCCACCAATCTGTATCGCTATTCCGGCATTTCTGGTTCCATTCTTGGATAAGAAATCCTAACCCTAACCTGTTTTGAAGTCTAGAATAGTTCTAATGACGTTATAGCTAACCTGTTTCATGCCATAGGTAGCGTATCCGCCGTTGACGAAGACTGATCGTCTGAATCATATCCATTTCACGTTTTCTGGTTTAAGGTCTGGACTATATATATTTAGGTTATGGTTTTCAAGACTTTCAATGTTAGATAATGATTTATTCATGTTATGATTGCCATTACACATGCCAAATGCGCTATCCATTTTGATTTCCGTATATGGATGCTTTATATTGTAAATAGCATATTTCATGTATATGTTAGAATACCTGTATGCGTATGAAATCTGCTGTTTTGATTGCTATGATTAATTGTCATTGTTATATGCTTAACATGAATGGGGCAACTCCTTGGCAAAAGGACTTGCCCTAATATGTAATGGAGTTGACATGCGTGATATATGTTGAATATCTAAGTGTTTGTTTAAATGCCTAAATGAGTTAGAAGTTAGTAAAGTGTGATTGCTAAGGTTGTTGAGATATAAATCTCAATCACAACACTTGAGTGTATGATTTCCTCCATGAATCATCTAACTTAGATTATTCAGGTTACATGTGCATATGATTTCCTCCATGTACTGTATTTAAGTTTCAGTTATATGCCATGAATATTCATTGGAATGTAGGGTATGAATCATGTTAGTTATTGAGCTTGTATGTGAGTGGGGATGTGCTACAGTCCAGGTAATCGGTAATCGTACCCCAAATGGTAGTTGAGTTTGTTTCACCACACAGGTTGTGTTCAACGAATCTGAGTCGTACTTGGGATGTTCGGCAGTGGTTAGGCGACACGGAGTGCTTATACATTCCATGTCGTTCAACTCAACGTGCGCTTGGCCTAGTTGAGCTTATCAACTAACCCGATTGACCGATGTTTGTTCACAATGTTTGGTCACTACTGTTTGAATCTAAGACATCAAGCTTACCAGTGAAACTCCTGTTAACCGTGGTATCGTGATACCCTAAGACTCATGAGCCGGACATGGTGGTATCGGACACCGTAGCTGAGCTGTCGGCCTACGCTGGGGCCATGAGCCTCCCCATAATGACCAGTGAGCAACCCAGACTCGTGAGCCGAATATGGTGGTATGGGACACTGTATTCGAGTTGTCGACCTACATTGATTGGTGATGGGGGAGTGGTGTAACGATTGCATGTAACAGCCTTGGCAGCCCTTGTAGTGACCTCGAGCGTACTCTGAGTCTACGTGGAGGCGATGACCCTTCCGTAGTAATAAGAGTACAAACTAGGCCTGTATTGATTTGGTAATGGGAGAGTGGTGTAACGATTACGTGTAACAGCCCTGGTAGCCCTTGCAGCGACCTAGAACTGCACTTCGTATGAGATATGCTAGGATTGACGACTCTAGACTGGATCAATGTTTGGGAATTGATATAAGGGAGGTGTCTTAGCTTTCCAATCCTGCTGTATGAAAAGGACTAATAAGAACTTGGTAAGCATGCTCATATCATCGCATTGCATGTGCTATCGGTGTTGGTGTAAGAGCACTGAGGAAGTGACTGATATGCGCGATAATAAGATGAAGATTGCAGAGGGCGTTTGTGGTGAGGGCATGCATCATTTCTTCATAACATTTGTGCACTAACAAGAGTATCTAGGACGTGTTTGATTGTACTTCTATATCATTACTGCTTGATTAAATTGATAGTATGTTAACCTCTACTGTATAGTTTCTACTGAGTTGATCACTTACTCTCACGTTACGGGATGGTGTTTGCAACACCAACCAGTCCTTGTTTTAGTTTCAGATGGTGGCGATGCTTGCGAGGCAAAGCTGGTCTTTTATGGAGATGAGGAGGATTTCTCCTGTATGCAGTTCTCAGGCGGGTTCATGTGAACAATGCTCTGATTGACGGGGATTCAGGACTATGTTGGTAGTGATTTATCACTTTTGATATAGGTATTATGAGACACGACTTGTAATTATGACTTAGCAGAGTATACATAGCTTGGGGACTTATGTTGATTTATATATGTATTTCAGTCTTCCGCTCGTGCTTTTAGACTGTCCTTGAACTATGTTTGCTGTTTTGGTTTAATCTACCTCATGTTTTATGCCCTAATGCCGATAACATTCATTCATCATCAAAAATGCGGCATAAGTAATGTTATGGAACTCGGGAGCTGAGCTTTTGCTCGGCCCCCGATTTTCAGGGCGTTACATAATGTCCAAGGCATATCCAACCGTCCATCCTTGTTGGGACGTCCTTATGTCCCATTTTCTGGACATGTTGAGATCCACCTTACTGTCCATTCACACATGCAAGGTTTGGATCATTCGGGAGTATGTCCTAGATGTGTGTGGTCCATCTAGGTGGCCACACCTTAATGTGCATGAAGCTTATTTTGCTAGAACTTTAATTATGGACTGCACTAGGTAGCTATATACCTTGCTGTTCAGATTTTTTTTTTTGGCCCATGTTGCTAATTGTTTAGGCTCATGTGTTGCTTTGTTTTGAAGAAGATAAGGGTGGGTCATTAGTATGTGGACCCCACCTTGATACATGCTGAAAACCTATCCCATGCAGCCCTTTTTGGGACGTCCAGGGGCTGGGCCTAAGGGCCTGGACGGTCCAACATATGGGACCGTCAAGCCATGTTGGCAGAAGGGGGAAAGATCCTAGCGTGATCTAATTTTGGGAAGGTGGCTAACTGATTGTTGAGGGTCAAATATTGCATATTTGACCCCAGTTATTGCATGGATTTACGAACATAATACTATTAACAACCTATTTTAATTGTGTTTGTGATGCAAGGTGTGTTTAGGAGCTTCGACCAAAACAGGGTGCTAAAAGTATTAAATTAATGCTCTGATGATGCTAAGGCAAGGGACAGGCCCCCGAGGACCAAGATTGATGGATTTATACGCCAAAGATTCGAGAAAATCGAGAAACTGAAACTTAAGTGGCTCAAAAATTGATCCAGAATGTAAGATCACGGGGTTCTCACCATCCGTTCAGCTCGAAACTTCATACAGGGCCCGAGGACTCCAAATTAACCGTACGAGTCGAATTTCAGCCAGTGGATCCCTTTAGAAGTGGTCCAATGGTCAGATCAGACCATGAATTATCAATCTGGGACCCACTTGAGATCTGGACATGCTTCAAATTTGGACTCACTCCATTTTATGAGGTTAGAAATGGAATGGATGAAGAGGATTTCTCATAAACATCACATTAGGACCCATATACGTGAGGTGTGTGCACTGTGTACATGCACTGGAAGTGCACTGGACCGCTGCACTTGGTCAAAGTCGGTGTTGATTGACTTCTTTCGCAAAAATGGAAATTGTCGCAGTGAAAATTCACATCAACCGTCGGTTGATGCTGTGGGCCCCACCCATTGTCCATATGGAGAATCCAAACCATTCATCAGACTCATAAAGGCCTGCTTACCATCGCCTAGATGACGGAATTGCAAACTACAGCAAAGATCGGGTTTTGTTCGTCCAAATGAAAGACCGATGGTGCAACAGAAACTCTGCAGGTCGCACCGAATCCAATCCGAATTTGACCATATTCGATTGGTTTTTCGAGCTGAGTCCAGTGGACGAACTAGATTTCACCACTGATATTGATCATGGGCCCACCGACAGCCAAAGCAAGACGCGAAGACTCTGTTTTGCATTATGCAAAAATTGGATTTTCAGATTTTCTTGGCCCGCCATCAACGATCGGATGGCCGATCAGCACCGTCTATCTGATAGAGGAGATAAAAATGTCCTAAGTGACGTTTCTATCTAAGTCGTTCGTGGACGCTTCACACACCAGAAGAAGGCGAAAATTTTTATTTTTAATGGTAGCTGCGTAACACCTCCGCAACCCTCTATTGCACACCTACCCGAGGACTCTCTCTCTCTCCACCGACCCTCTAGCGTTATAAAAGGAAGTTAGAGAGAGAGGAGATGGGGTGAAATTGAGATCCCTTGGCTTGGGCTTGAATGTGAAGAGAGAGAAAGAGTTATAGTTTTTCTTTTTCCTTTTCTTTTGTTTTTATTTAAGGGATAGCCCACTCATGTGCGGATAAACCTCTTAGCTAGGGTTAAGAGGTGAACTTGTATCGTGATGGGAGGACCTGTTGCTTGTGCAATTTGTTTAGACTAAATGATGTTGATTTTAGTTTGATTTTAAGGGAATGCTTTTAGTTTTATTAATGGTCTGTTATGACTAAAATTATAATGGGTCTGCAATGGCTTTGAGCATGTTCCTTTCCCTCATTTTTATGTTTATGACGTCAGGAAGCCCTGTTGTTCACCATCGTCTCCTGGGCATGGTTGGATGTCGGTACCCTTCCTAACCTCCATACATGCGATTGGTTGGTAATTAGTTTAATTCTATTGTTTACTTTGTCTCCTGAGCATGGTTTGGTGATGGAATCCATTCTAATTCATATACCTTTCATCTCTTGAAAACTATATCAACGGCAGTTTAGTTGAATAATTCTTAAAGCAGGAGTAAGATCTCCCTGATCTCTACGAGTGGATCCTCTGAATCCCTAGTTTCCTATCTCTGAATTCTTTAAAGTTTTAGATAATTATTGCATAATTATTCCTTAAATTCTATTTGATTTAGATTTCATCTTATTCTAGTTCTAGTTAGTTTTAGAGTACGTACAAGTTTCAGTCCCTTGGGATTTGACCTCGGTCTTATCGAGTTTATTACTACATCACAACCCTGCACTTGGGGAGTGAACACTGATGTGGACCCTACCTTGTTGTACAGTATTAGAGGCACCCTTCCCTCCCTTTTTCGCATGATTTGATGAGCATAGGCCTACTCCTTGGGTGATCCAAAAGGGGACAACAATCTATAATTATTCTGCAACATTGCTGTCCATAAATTATATGAATTATTAAAAATACTTCCACTACTCCAAAAATTATAAAATTTTGTAGAGAGGTGGCCAACCCATGGTAAGACCCACCTACAAAATCTTAGGGCCAATGGATGCATGTGCACACCATGGTGGTGGCTGGATCGGCCCACTATAATATGGTGTCCAGATCAGTCTAATTTTCAGGACAGATTGATTTCTTTAAATGAATTAAAATATTTATACATGTACAAAAATTCTAAAATTTTGAAAAAGTGTGGAAAACGCATGGTCGGACCTACCTACCAAATTTTAGGGCCAATAGACCCCTATACACAACTTGGTGAGGGCCGGACTAGCCCACCACGTTGGGATGTCCAGGTCTGTCCGATTTTCTGGACAGACTATATTGTTTAAATTAATTAAAATACTTAAGAATAATTAAAAATTTTAAAATTTTGTAGGGGTGTGTCCCATACATGGAAGTATTACCTTACAATATTTTATACCTAATGGACATTTGAGCTGGCTGTGGTGTGGCCGGGAGTGGCCCGCTAGGCAGGTACACCCAGGCTGGGGTGTCTAGCCTACTTCGTGGGCCCACCTTGATGTGTTGTATATCCCACCACCCATCCACATGGGGTCCTTAGGAGATTGATCATCCTCCTTTTTTTGGTATTCAATTGGGGCCCATTAGGTGTATTTTTGGGCCAGATACCCTAGGCCCATAGGGCTGCCTACACATGGGACATCCTTGCCTTAGGCTACCGCTGGGCCTACATTCCAACGGCCCGACCCACTTGATATATGTGTTATATATCCTCTCTCATATGGTGGGGCCCATAGTGATGTGTGTGGGCCATCAAGGAATAATTATACTAAGAAATACTTCTATTATTGGACTCTAACCAACCCAGAAATTTGGGTGGGCTGGAATTTGACATTAAGCCCAATAATTGTTGCCTATAGATGTTCTTTTGGGGCAATATGGCCCACTAGATTTGAGGAGGATTTAATTGAGTATCTTACCATCTTAATTTTTTTATTATTTATTTTGGGCTTAATTAGTGCATGATTAACGGCCCATCCCGATTGGATTCTTCTTGGGTTAGTCTCTTAGTTAAGTATGGGCCTTAAAGCCTTGGTTGGGCTGGAACTTTTGATAGGCCCAATGAACCCTTAGGTCCAATATTTACCATGCCATTGTGATGGGTCGTATGAGCCAAATACTCAAGTAGTTGGGCCCTTGTTTGCCCACTATAATAAATCCATACTTGGGTCGAGATGTGAAGCCCAACTTACTTGTGTTAAAAATATAAAGATTTCCCATATGTTGGGATAATGGGCTGCCCATTAGGCCCACCACAATGAGTGAACCCATGACCCTTATGGTTGGGACCTAACCTTGCTTAAGGGCCCACCAGGTTGCCTATGTAGTGGGTTTAGTGTATGGCCCACTAGGCCATAAATTGATTGTGCCTTAGACCTTTCTTTATATACATAACAGGCTACCTTTTGGGACCCGGTTGAGGTTGGATGTGTCCCTTGGTGGCCGTAAGGTAGGCCCATAGAGGCCCTTATAGGTGGTTAAAGGCCCAACTTGGGCCTGGCTAGGACCGACCCTCCTTAGGGTTTTGACTCTCTTAGTTTGTGGGCCATCCCAAAGCACTGGGCCCCTACTAGAGGACTTTGCTTCTCCTTGTACCTATCTATGTACCTAGACCTTATCCCTCCTTAGGACGGAGGAATACATTCCACAGGTTGCACACTTACATCATTATGACCCATATGCATCATCTGTATGAATTGATTTCATTGTATGGTGGTCATTAAAGGATGGAGTTTCTCTCCTTATGCACATTGTGTGCCTGCAGTTAGTGTGTGATCTGTGTGTGTGACTCATGCATTGGCGTAACATTTTATGATGATACCGCCCTTGCTTCATCAGGGTCACGCTTCCACTGGGATATTCGTGGATGATCGTATGAGTGGACACTGAAAATATTACTTGAGCATACCAGGTGCATAGGATGCCCATGGATGAAATTCTCAAAACTTTCATGGTACCAAGGATCTTCTCCAATGCCATGACCCAGTGAAAACTATGAGCGCAAGAGGGCCTTATATAGTTAGGCTGCAATTCCCACTGTCGTGTAGTCGGTTGGATAGGGGTATTAGTTTACCTGCTTGGTATGAGGAGGCATTGCTAGGTTAAGTCTAAATAGCTCGTAAATGGGTCCGCTACGATTAGGCCTTACTGGTATTGGCTGTACACAGGTGGGTAGTGAGGTCCCTTACGCTCATTTGACTGTGCGGGGTCTGTAGAACGATAGACATTCAGTAGTGTAATGGACCCCATTGATTTCCTTATGATTGGAAATATACTTAACATATGGTTTGGTTATGAGCATTGGCATTACTTACATCGCATTAGCATTAGCTGTGTAAGCCCCTTCATGCATTGCCTTGGTATGACTCTCATTACTCATTGCATGGTATTCATGATAAGCCTTGGTAAGGCTAGTGATATTCTCATTGAGCATGTTCTTTCCTTATACCTCCTGCTACTCTTCTATGTACCATTGACACAAACTTACTCCACCCTCTAAGCTTCTATAAGCTTATGCGCGATTGATGCGTGCAAGAGACTCTAGGTCAGCTTCGTAGCAGCAGAGCAGGGAGTAGAGTTTAGCAGTGAGGACTCCAGTGTTGATAATTTCTCTCTCTTTTCTTATTAGCTTATGTACGTTCCTCTAAACCTGATGTAAACTTGTAAAAGTTTAAATTCTTAGTAGATTTTGTGATGTGTGCCCTTTGTTATTCTCAAATGTACTTGCTGTGATCTTGGGTATGCTCATAATGAAAAATGATTATACTATTATGAAAATCCTCCTTGTAGGATCACGGGACTAGAACTTGTCTCAGGAGCTAAAATGGGGTACTATGGAGGCTGTTGCGTCTAGAACCAGCCATCAGGTTCCTTGTGAGTCCGGTTACCCAATCTGGGGTGTGACAGGAGTTGGTATCAGAGCATAGTAAGTAATTCTGGAATAACTTGGGATAACATCGCATGTCTGCCAAGAACATAAGTAAATAGTGTATCGAGATTCTTCTTTTCGCTCTGTATTGAGCCTAAAATTGTCTTGATTCCTTTCATCTTCATTATTTTATAGATGATGCCGCGTGGACATACTGCCCGTGGTTGTGACACCCTTAGTCGTGGTGCCCATGGACGAGGCCCTCGAGATACCCATCCTGCTCGAGCACATCCTGTCCCATTATTGAGGATTCTATTCCTAAGGCCCTGATTCGGCCTGTTCCTCCGGTTGAGCACGTAGCACCCGTACCTCCAATTGCTCCTATTCCCCCACCTATTCCTCCACCTCAACTTGCTGTTCCGGTTATAGAGGCTCCAGTTACTTCGGTTCCCCCACCTATTCCCCCTCCTCAGCTTGTTGTTCCAGTTACTAAGGCTCCTGCTTCACCGGCCACACCCGTGCATCCGCCCGAGGCGAGTGTCACCCCTGCCTTTTCGATAATACCTAAAGGAGTCAAGCATTTCCAGCAACTGATGCAGCTAGTTGCCACAACATTGCAGACCCGTCAGCCAGCTACCGCTAAGGTTTTTAGGCAGTCTGATTTACTGCGTGCTAGTGTGATAGCCTGAGAGTTCTGCCAGCATGATCCCCCAAGGTTTAGTGGTGACCCTGACCCTTCTACTGCCGAGGCTTGGCACACTGAGGTTGAGAGGATTTTTAACACTATATAGTGCCCTGTGGGTCAGAGAGTATCCCTTGCGACCTACTTTCCTCAAGGTGAGGCTCATCGTTAGTGGTCATCCGTATCCAGGATGGTCGGGCGTTAATTTATTTAGACATGAGATGAGTTCGTGATCCATTTTGACCAGAAGTTCTTCCTTAAGCACATTTAGATTTAGCGGACGATTGAGTTTGAGACCTTAGTGCAGGGTGATTTATCCGTATCTCAATATGAGGTCCGTTTCTTGGCCTTATCTAGATTTGCATCTCATCTTACCAGCGATGAGAAGATGAGGGCCCATCGTTTTGTGACTGATTTGCATCCTACCCTTCGCAGCCATGTGGTAGGGTATTGCTTGGAGACGTTTGACCAGATTGTGCATCGGGCACTAGTTTATGAGGAGGAATGGGCTTTGACCCAAAGGTTGAGAAGGTAGAGTTCCGGTGAAGACCGAAATAGGAGAGCATTAGTCGGCAGTTTCAGGCAGCTCCGTCAACAAGATGAAGGGGTAGATCAGGATTTTGACAGCCCGTGGTTCAGACAGTAGCTTCTTCATCATCGTCAGCACATCCAACCGCTTCATCTTTTGACCCCTATTCTGGTGTATGCTTCGGCTGTGGATAGGTCGGGCATCAGAGGTGTTAGTGCCCTCTCCCCATTCAGCAGTAGAGGCCACCGCAGTTGCCCCCTCCTCGTCCTCCTCAGCAGTAGCAGTAGAGAGCACGACTTCCACCCACCGTTCCTAAGGCTCCTCCTCAGCAACAGAGGCAACCAGACAGACCTCCTCAGCAGAGACAACAATAACAGAGACAGTAGCCGCAGAGACAGCAGCAGCTGCAACACCAACAGAGGGGATATCCGTATGCTCGATCCCTGAGTCCAGTGTGTATAACAGCCCAACAGGCTTAGATTCAGGACCCTCAGTCTTCCGAGTTGCTTCCCCTACCAGCTCAGGGCCACTTTTATTGTGCAGCAGGCGCTAGGCCAGGACCCGCAGTCATCAACCGGTGGAGTCGTTGAGGGTATTCTTCATGTTTCTGCTTACGTTGCTCATGTTTTATTTGATTCTGGTGCTTCCATTCATTTGTGGCCAAGCAGTTTTACTGATCGACCGATATTCCATCAGAGTCCGTGTCCGAGGCCTTAGCAGTTTCGACTCCCATGGGGAAGTCTGTGGTATTGAACCGTCACTGTCCTTCTTGCTTGGTGTTGTGGGCGAGATGTTTCTTCCTACCGACCTGTTCGTGATGCCGATAACAGGATTTGATGTTATTATGAGTATGGACTGGCTTGCGGAGTATCGTGCCATCTTGGACTGTGCCGCGAGGACAGTCACATTTTATATCCCAGGCTTGCCAGTATTTCAGTTTGTCGCCAAGCCCAGAGGGGAGCCGTTATCTAGTTTCTTGGCTTCAGTCTTTGAGGATTCTGTGGTAGAGAGTATTGAACAGCTTCTAGTTGTATGTGAGTATCCGGATGTGTTTCAGGAGATTTTTAGTTTGCCATTGCATCGACAGGTGGAGTTTCAGATTGATTTGGTCCCTGGTACAGCGCCTATCTCAAAGGCCCCTTACCGGATGACACCATTGGAGTTGAGGGAACTGCAGGAACAGTTGGATGAGCTTCGGGAGCTCCAGTATTGTTTGTGAAGAAGAAGGATGGTTCGTCACTACTCTGTATAGATTATCGCGAGCTCAATAGAGTCACCATCAAGAACCGATACTCTCTTCCCCGTATTAATGACTTGTTCGATCAGTTATAGGGTGCATGATATTTTTCCAAGATAGAATTGCATTCCGGTTACCATCAGATTCGGGTCCGAGAGGAGGACATTCCGAAGATGGCTTTCCAGACACGCTATGGTCACTTCGAGTTCCTAGTCATGTCATTTGGACTGACCAACGTGCCCGCCATTTTCATGCATCTGATGAACGAGGTTTTTCGGTCGTTCCTCGATCAGTTCATGGTGGTATTCATTAATGACGTTCTTGTATATTCGAGGACCCGAGAGGTCCATGCTGAGCACCTGTGGATTGTGCTTGAGACCCTCCGTGCCCACCAGTTGTATGCAAAGCTGGAGAAGTGCGAGTTTTGGCAGGAAGAGATAAAGTTCCTCAGTCAGGTAGTGATAAGGGAGGGTGTTGTGTGGACCCCTCGAAGGTTGATGTAGTGCGACAGTGGGGCCAACCCACGAACGCGTCTAAGATTCACAACTTTCTTGGTCTAGCAGGATACTATCAACGGTTTATCGAGGGTTTCTCCCGTATTGCAGTACCGCTGACCCAGTTAACGCAGAAGGGCGTCAAGTTCATCTAGAGTGATGCTAATGAGAAGACATTTACAGAGTTGAAGGACTGCCTCATGTCCACTCCTATTCTCATTCTTCTTGATGAGAGTGAAGGTTTTGTTATTTTAACCGATGTCTCCAGGGTTGGCTTGGGTACTGTACTGATGCAGCATGGGAAGCCAGGGGCGTATGCCTCACGCCAGCTTAAGGTCCATGAGATGAACTACCCCACCCATGATTTGGAGCTCGTAACAGTCGTGTTCGTACTGAAGGTGTGGAGGCATTATCTATATGGGGTTAGGTTCGAACTCTTCTCGGATCATAAGAGCTTTTTCGCAGTCCGAGTTGAACTTGCGACAGAGGCGATACTTGAAGTTTCTGAAGGGTTATGATTTTGAGCTTTAGTACTACTCGGGCAAGGCAAACGTGGTGGAGGACGTGCTCAGCCGTCAGTCACGAGGCCTAGTGGCACAGATGATGGTGTGAGAGTGGCAGATGCTCGAGGATGTTTTAGAGTATGACTTTGAGTTCGGCCTACCATCTTCCATTGTTCAGCTTTCAAACTTATCGATTCAACCCTCTTTGATGGCTAGGGTGATCGAAGCTCAGCAGACGGACGAGTCACTTCAGGAGTACCGAGTAGAGGTTGCCTCCATGGAGCAGTCAGACGTGCCCGAGTTGATTGGTTCCGATGGTGGATTACGCTTTAGAGGCTGATCGTGTGTCCCGAACGTGCCTGAGTTCCGTCGTGACCTGATGGCTGAGGCACACCGATCGAGACTTACTATCCACCCATGTGATATGAAGAGGCAATACTTCTGGCAGGAGATGAAGCACCAGGTTATGAGTTTTGTGGCCAAGTGTGAGACATGCTAGTGTGTCAAGGTCGATCATTAGAGACCCCCTGGTCCCTTGCAACCGTTGAGCGTTCTATAGTGGAAGCGGGAGCACGTATCAATGGACTTCATCACAGGTTTACCGAGAACTCAGTGCGGTCACAATACCATCTGGGTTATCGTTGATCGTCTGACGAAGTCGGATCATTTCATTCCAGTGCGTGCTTCTTGGTCTATGGACCGGTTGACGAGGATATTCATTGAGGAGATAGTGAGACTACACGACGTCTCAATTTCGATCGTTTCAACTGAGACACTAGATTTATGTCTTAGTTTTGGAGGAGTTTTCAGCAGGTGCTGGAGGTCACTTTGCATCTCAGCACCGCTTATCATCCGCAGACGGATGGGCAGACCGAAAGGGTCAACCAGATCCTTAAGGATATGCTCAGGGCTTGTGTGATCAACTTTACTGGCAGTTGGGATGAGCATATGTACCTAGCTAAGTTCGCGTACAATAACAGCTATCAGGAGACTATCGGCATGACTCCTTTTGAGGTACGTTATGGCAGACCATGTAGATCTCCTAGTTATTGGATCGAGGTAGAAGAGCGTCATCTCTTAGGTCCCGAGCTTGTACAACAGATGTCAAAGGCTATTGATGTTATTAGGTAGAGGATACATATAGCTCAGAGCCGGCAGAAGAGTTATCTAATTGTTGGTGTTGACCCCTCGAGTTTAGGGTCAGAGACATAGTGTATCTCAAGGTCTCACTTATAAAAGACGTATTCCATGTTTCTATATTGGAGAAATGTGGGTCGGACACTATTCCCGTGATTGATGCTTCCTACATTTAGCAACCGGTTCGTATTCTTGATCGGAAGGAGCAGGTCCTCAGGACCAAGGTCATTCCCTTGGTGAAGGTGTAATGGGGTCATCATTCGGAGGTCGAGGCATCTTGGGAACGCGAGGCTGAGATTAGAGAGTGTTATTTACATTTGTTCGATGATTAATTGCTTGTATTTCTTGCATTGCCTTCTCTTGTGTTTGATCAATGAGGTATATATATATGATGATGTTTATTACATTTTGTTGTTCTGGTTTTGTCAATTTTGAGGATGAAATTTTTTTGTTGGTGGAGAAGATTGTGAGACCTGACCCGAGTTCGCATGTGTGCATGTATGTGTGTGAGTATGCATTTCATATATTTTGGTCCCGCGGTCCTATCGGTCAAATTTTGGTGACCTGCGACCCTCAGATAGTGTTTGCGGTCATCCTTGAGTTCGGTCACATAGACCTGACTCGGATTGACCTGAGACTTATGCCATCTTGTTCGCATCGTCGTTGCGGTTCCAACGGTGTATCTTATGTGTCCATCAGACGTGTGCATCTCATGTTATTACCCCAGCAATTATAGACCATTCATCATTGTGTGGGACCCATGTGCATGGGGCCCACAAGTTTTCCCATGGTAGGCCCCACCTAGGTTCTCATTCCTAGAAACCTACACCATAGCCTAGCCTACACCCTACCTAATCCTAATAACACACCCTACTTAGCTAGCTAGGTAGAAAGTCATCATGACTATTCGGAAGCACCCCTAGAAATCTCATCATGCTCTTGCTCTCTTTTCTAGCAAGAGTCATGATTACTCCCTTATACTCTCTCTCCCTCTCTCTCTCTCTCTCTCTTCTTATATCTCTCCCTCCTTCTCATTTTCTTCATTCCAGCAATTTCCTCTTCCAATTTCCAGCAACTTCTCCTTCCTTTCTTCCTCCATCTATCCACCATAAACTCATCTTAACCATTGAACCTTAAAGCTTGGAGCTTGAAGTACTTAGTGTTGGTGGTATCTTGAAGATTCAAGGTGGGTGTTTTCCACAAATCCTAACCTCCCTTCCATCTCTTATTTCTTTTGTTTCTTCATGTAGGGAACAAGTAGGACCCACCAATCCATGGTGGGGATCCCATCTAACCCTTTGCATGTGTTAATCCATGATGGGGCCATTCTCCATGGACCCCATCATGATGTGTTTCATGATCTCAACCATCCTAATGTCATCTAAACCTTTGTTTTATGGTGGGGATGACATCTCCACCTCATATTTTTACTATGGAGGTCCATGCATGCATAGATCCATAGATGAGCAATTGTATGGTTGAATCTTCTTTGTACATAAGGGGTTTTTAGTGGTGAAACCCCTCTTGAATGGCCGATCTCCTCTTATTTTATCTGTCTCTTTTATTCCTTCTCCTTGAATGACTGTTGGTCATGGTGGCCCACCTGATGTGCAAGACACATCTAACCGTCCATCCTTGTTGGGATGTCCATATGTCCCATTTTCTAGACATGTGGAGATCCACCTCGTTGTCTATTCACACATGCAAGGTTTGTATCATTCGGGAGTATGTCCTAGATGTGTGTGGCCCATGTAGGTGACCACACCTTTATGCTTGAAGATTATTTTGCTGGAACTTTAATTATGGATTGCACTAGGCAGCTATATACCTTGCTGTCCATATATTTTTTTTAGGCCCATGTTGCTAATTGCTTGGGCCCATGTGTTGCTTTGTTTTGAAGAAGATAAGGGTGGGTCATTGGTATGTGGACCCCACCTTGATAATGCCAAAAACCTATCCCATGCAGCCCTTTTTGGGACGTCTAGGGGTTGGGCCTAAGGGCCTGGACGGTCCAACCTATGGGACCATCCAACCATGTTGGTGGAAGGGGGAAAGACCCAGTGTGATCTAATTTTAGGAAGGTGGCCAACTGATGTGAACCCTACCTAGTTGTATAGTAATGGAGGCACCCTTTCCTCCCTTTTTCCCTTGATTTGATGAGCATATGCCCACTCCTTGAGTGATTCAAAAGGGGACAACAATCTGTAATTGTTCTACAACATTGTTGTCCATAAATTGTATGAATTATTAAAAATACTTCCACTACTCTAAAAATTATAAAATTTTTCAGAGAGGTGGTCCACCTACAAAATCTTGGGGCCAATGGACGCATGTACACATCATGGTGGTGGCTGGACCGTCCCACTGTAATATGGTGTTTAGATCAGTCCGATTTTTAAGATAGATTGATCTCTTTAAATGAATTAAAATATTTTTATATGTCTAAAGATTTTAAATTTTTTTGAAAGTGTGGTCAACTCATGGTAGGACCCACCTACCAAATTTCAGGGCCAATGGAACCCTGTGCACACCGTGGCGAGGGCCGGACTGGCCCACCACATTGAGACATCCAGGTCTGTCTGATTTTCTGGACAGAAGTTTTGTTTAAATTAATTAAAATACTTAGGAATATTTAAAAATTTTAAAATTTTGTGGGGGTGTCACCCACATATGGAAGTGTCACCCTACAAAATTTTAGACCCAACAAACATTGGAGCTGGCTTTGATACGGCCGGGAGTGGCCCTCTAAGCAGGGATGCCCAGGCTAGGGCATCCACCCTGCTTTGTGGGCCCACCTTGATGTGTTGTATATCCCACAACCCATTCACATGGAGTCCTTAGGGGATTGATCATCCTCCTTTTTTTGGTATTCAATTGGGGTCCATTGGGTGAATTTTTAGGCCAGACACCCTGAGCCCATAGGGCTGCCTACACATGGGACATCCCTGCCTTAGGCTATTGCTGGGCTTGCATTTGAATGGCCTGGCCCACTTGATATATGTGTTGCATGTACTCTCTCATCTAGTGGGGCCCACAGTGATGTGTTTGGGCCATCAGGGATTAATTATACTAAGAAAAACTTCTATTGTTGGACTCCAACCAACCAAGAAATTTGGGTGGGCTGGAATTTGGTATTGAGCCCAATAATTGTTGCCTATAGATGTTCTTTTGGGGCAATATGGCCCACTAGATTTGAGGAGGATTTAAGTGAGTATCTTACCATCTTAATTTTTTTAATTTTTTTATTTTGGGCTTAATTAGTGCATGATTAAAGGCCCATCCCGATTGGATTCTTCTTAGGTTAGTCTCTTAGTTAAGTATGGGCCTTACAACCTTGGTTGGGCTGTAACTTTTGATAGGCCCATTGAACCCTTAGGTCCTATATTTACTGTGCCATTGTGATGGGTCTTATGGGCCAAATACTCAAGTAGTTGGGCCCTTGTTCGCCCACTATAATAAATCCATACTTGGGCCGAGATGTGAGGCCTAACTTACATATGTTAAAAATATAAGGATTTCCCATATGTTGGGATAATGGGCTGCCATTAGGCCTAACACAATGAGTGAATACATGACCCTTATGGTTGGGCCCTAACCTTGGTTAAGAGCCCACCAGGTTGCCTATATAGTGGGCTTAGTGTATGGCCCACTAGGCCATGAATTGATTATTCTTTGGACCTTTCTTTGCATACGTAGCAGGCTACCTTTTGGGACCTAGTTGAGGTTGGATATCCTTCTTGGTGGCCCTAAGGTAGTCCCATAGAGGCCCTTATAGGTGGTTGAAGGCCCACCTTGGTCTACTTAGGACCGATCCTCCTTAGGGTTTTGACTCTCTTAGTTTGTGGGCCATCCTAAAGTACTGGGCCCCCACGAGAGGACTTCGCTTCTCCTTGTACCTATCTATGTACTTAGGCCTTATCCCTCCTTAGGTCGGAGGAATACATTCTACAGGTAACACGCTTACATCATTATGACTCATATGCATCATTTGTATGAATTGATTGCATCATATGGTGGTTATTAAAGGATGGAGTTTCTCCCCTTGTGCACATTGTGTGCCTGCAGTTAGTGCATGATCTGTATGTGTGACTCATGCATTGGCGTAACATTTCATGATGATACTACCCTTGCTTCATCAGGGTCTCGCCTCCACCAGGATATTCGTGGATGGCTACATGAGTGGACATCGAAAATATTACTTGAGCATACCGGGTGCATAGGATGCTCATGGGTAAAATTTCTAAAACTTCCATGGTACTAAAGATCTGCTCCAACGCCGTGACCTAGTGGAAACTATGAGCGCAGGAGGGTCTAATACCGTTAGGCCGTGACTCCCACTGTCGTGTAGTCGGTTGGATAGGGGTGTGGCCTTGCCTGCCTAGTGTGAGGAGGCATTGTTAGGCTGAGTCTGACCAGCTCGTAAATGGGTCCGCTACCGTCAGGCCTTGCTGGTATTTGGCTATCCATAGGAGGGTAGTGAGGTTCCTTACACTCTTTTAACTATGCGGAGTCTTATAGAGCGACAGTTATTCAGTAGTGTAATAGACCTTGGTGATTTCCTTATGATTGAAAATATACTTAACATATGGTTTGGTTATGAGCACTGACATTACTTGCATCGCATTAGCATTGGCTGTGTAAGCCCCTTCATGCATTGCCTCGGTATGGCACACAGTACTCATTGCATGGTATTTATGATAAGCCTTGGTAAGGCTAGTGATATTCTCATTGAGCATGTTCTTTCCTTGTACCTCCTGCTATTTTTCTGTGTACCATTGACACACTTACACCACCCTCTAAGCTTCTATAAGCTTATGCATGATTGATGCGTGCAAGAGACTCTAGGTCTGCATCGTAGCAGCAGAGCGTGGAGTAAATTGAGCAATGAGGATTCTAGTGTTGCTGATTTCTCTCTTTTCTTATTACCTTATGTATGTTCCTTTGAACCTAATGTAAACTTTTAAAAGTTCAAATTCTTAGTGAATTTTGTGATGTGTGCCCTTTGTTATTCTCAGATGTACTTGCTGTGATCTTGGGTATGCTCATATTAGAAAATGATTATAGTATTATGAAAATCCTCCTTGTAGGATCCCAGGGCCGGAACCTGTCTCAGGAGCCGAGAATGGTATACTACGGAGGCTGTTATGACCAGAACCAGCCATCAGGTTCCTTGTGAGTCCATTTACTGAGTCTGGGGCATGACACAAGATAAGATAAGGATAAGGATAAGGATAAGATATATATATATATATATATATATATATATATATATATATATATATATATATATATATATATAAAGATAAGATAGGGTTAAGATAAGGATAAGATAAAATAAGATATGATAGGATAAGATAGGATATGAGTAAGATATGGATAATATAATTTAAGATAAGATAAGATAAAATAGTGATAGTGATAGTGATAAGATCAGATATGAATAAGATAAGATAAAATAGGGATAAGATAAGATAAGATAATATAAGATAGGATAAAATAAGATAAGATATGGATAAGATATGATAAAATATGGATAAAATAAGATAAAATAGGGATAAGATAAAATAAGATAAGATATGAATAAGAGAAAATATGGATAAGATGAGGATAAAATATATATAAAGATAAGATAGTGATAAAATAAGATAATATATAGAGATAAGATAGGGATAAAATAAGATAAGGTAAGATAGGGATAAGATAGGGATAAGATAAAGATAAGATAAGATAGGGATAATATAGGGATAAGATAAGATAGTTATAAGATAAGATATGGATAAGACGAAAATAATATATATAAGATAAGATAAGATAGGGATAAGATAAAAGAATATAAGATAAGGATAAATATATATATATATATATATATATATATATATATATATATATATATATAAAATTACTAATTAAGATAAGATAAGATACGATGGGATATGGATAAGATAAGATAAATTACAATATGAATAATATAAGATAATATAGGGATAAGATAAAATAGAGATTAGATAAGATATAGATAAGATAAGATTAAGATAAGATAAGATAAGATAGGGATAATATAGAGATAATATTGGGATAAGATAAGATATGAAACTTTACGAAAGAGTAATTGAGCAGAGACTAAGGTATGGGACAAATGTAGCAAAAAATCAGTTCAGTTTTATGACAAGGAGATCTACTGCTAAAGATATTTTTGTACTTAGACAAGTGATGGAGAAATATAAGGAGAGGAGGAAGGATCTCAACATGATCTTTATTGACTTAGCAAGGGTTTTTAGTTTTCTACACTAGTATGTTGTAACGTCCTGAAAAAATCCGTATAAAGACTCGAGTACCACCTCAGGTAGAAATCACTAAGGACCGAATCCTTTAGAAATAAGAAGAAAATTAATCAAGTGGTAAACTAAATTATTGGTGAAATTAGCTTGAACCACTTTAAATACTAACTGTAAGACCCAAATGTTTAGAATCGTTGACGCTACATTACCCTGAAATCTAGAATCCATCTCAAAACCCAGTTGCTCTCGAGAGCATCATGAAACTTTGTATCGGACCTGGACCGCACGTCGAAAGTCTGAATACCCTGAAACTATACGATTATGACCACCTTGCTGGGCGTGACAACCATCTCAAAAATCAAGTCCTAAAGGTACCCAGAAGCGCACAACTTGAGCCCAGAGCAAAGTGTGTGAGAAATGCGGATATCTTTAGAAAATGAACTGAAACTTAAGTGAATTGAGTCGTTCACTTGTAGGACAAATCTAAGGATTTAGACCATTAGATTTTAATCAAATTACACACTCGGATCAGGAAAAATTTTCAACACATGTTAGGTTATTTATGACCCTGATCGAGTGTCGGTGACCGTTGAACTGAAATCGGTCCCCCGCTGTCGATCCCCAAACCCGATCGGACCAAAAACTTAGCCTGACCTAGATCCAATGTTAGGAAGCTTAAGTCCGACCACATGTAGAAAAGGGGCCACTAGAACTGCTCCGTTGGACCGAAACGGCCAATCTTTAGCTATAACCTAAGTATACCATGGCCCTGGGGCCATTCCCATCAGTTCTGGGCCTATATAAGGGCCTTAAAACATCTCTCCCCCATTTCACATAAATTTACAAAACCCTAGGAGAAGAAGAGAAAAAGAGAGAGAAAGTGAGAGAGAGAGTTGGAGTTGTTCCTAAGATTCAATCCCCGCCACTCCTCGTGCTTAACCACTGCTTCCATATCGCTATACTGACAATTTCGATCCTGTTATTGGGTAAAAAATCCTAACCCTAATCTATTCTAGATATTCAAATAGAGTAAATGGTGAAATAACTAACTTATTTCATACTATAGGTTACCGTCGTGCTGTAGACAAAGACTTAGGGTTTAAACTGAGTTCGTTATGAGTTTACTGGTGAAAGGTGCGGATTATAAATGTTTAGGTTATGATTTTTAAGGCTTTTAATGTCAGTAATGATTTATGACTGACTTGATTACTATCACATATGCGTAGATATGACGTTTTTCATATATTGCATGTATATGTAGACTATGTTGATTTTAATGCATTTCATGTGTTTGTTGAAATGTTTGAATGACTATGGAATTATAATTTATGCCTGTCATGTTTATTAACTGATAATACATGATTTTTGTACGTATGGTGAACCCCTTGTAAAGGGATTTGCTATAATACCTATTATAACTACTTAATTATATGTATATGGTATGTGTAGCCTAGTGTTTGATAAAATGTCTGGATGTGAAGATGCTTGCAATGAGGGTGTTGAGATGAAATTCTCAATTCCTCCATCTTTTATAGTATCCTTTATATAACCTATCTTACCAATATGTGAGTTAAGGATGAAATGCCTATGTACGGTAACATGTTTAGTATGTGTTTTGTCGAATTGCTCAAGTAAGATTCATATTTGATTTTAGTTGTCACATGCTGTCTTTGGTTACTACATGCGTATACTGTTGCTTGGAGTGTGTTTGGGTCTACGACGTAGTCTAAGCATTTGGTAATGATTTCTAAGTTAGTGGCTGAGGTTGTTTCGCCACACCAGATAGGTTCAAGGAATCTGAGTCATACCCTTCTAGTCAATAGTGGTTAGGCCACGCGGAGTGTTTATGTGCTCCATGTCGATCAACTCGACATATGCTCATACTAGTCGAGCTTGTCAAGCAACGCGATTGGCCTAATGTTCACCATGTATGAACGCTACTGCTTGAATCTATGATAACAACTTACAAGTGCAAAGCTCGTTTAACCTTGGTATCTTGATCCGCTAAGACTCATGAGCCGGGCATAGTGGTATGGGATACCGTGGTCATACTGTCGACGTATGCTGGGGTGACGAGCCTCCTCGTAGTGTCCAATGAGCAACCCAAACTCGTGAGCTGAATACAATGGTTTGAGACACTATATTCGAGCTGTCGGCCTATGATCAGGTGACGAGCCCGTAGTGACCTCGAGTATACACTAGAAACTATGTTGAGGTGACGAGCCTTTCCATAGTAGACTAGAGTATTAAACCAATCCTGCGCCGAGGTGACGAGCCTCTGCATAGCGACCTGGAAACTGCCTATCATATGTAATTACTAGGAGTGACGACCCTAGATGGATGAATGTTTAGGTATATGATATAAAAGGAGGTGTCTTAGCTTCCCAATCCTGTTGTATGAATATGTCTAATTAAGAACTTAGTTAATCATATACATACACCGCATTTGCATGTGCCTTTGGCACTGGAGTTGAGCACAGAGGAAGGGGTGCGTGCTGCGATCGTATGATGTTGTCGCAGAGGGAGTGTAGGTAAGGGCATGCATCATTATTACATATCATTCTCGCATTAACAAGAGTACTTAGGACTTGATTGTCGTATTATCATTACTGCTTGACTGAATTGATAACATGTTAACCTTTGTTTCATAGTTCTACTGAGTTGATCACTCACTCCCATGTTCTGGGACGGTGCTTTAAACACCAACCAGACCCTGTTATAGATGCAGATCATGGCGATGCTTTCGAGGTAGAGCCGGACTTTTACGATGACGAGGAGTTCTCCTACATGTAGCTATCAGGCGGGTCTGTGTAGATCGTGATCTGATCGACGGGGTTACATGGATGCTGATTAGACCCCACTACACTGTTATTTTATTGCACTTTTGGAACACCCATGTATATTCATTTTATTTATTTTTGGATTATACATGTATATATTTAACCTAGAACATGTTCACAATCTAGAGATTTACATCAATTTATATATTTTATACATTTATCACAGTCTTCCGCTTGTGAAATTTAACTATCTCTGGAGTATGATATGTTGTTTTGGTATAATCCCACTCATGTTTTAGGCACTAATATAGACAACATTTAATCATCATTATCTATGTTGCATAAGTGATGTGTTGGAACTCAGGAGTTGGGCTCCTGCTCGACCCCCAATTTTCAAGGCAGGGCGAGCCATCCCTGAAGTGTCCAGGGACCGATGATGGCATCGCCAGATTAGCGAGGCCTTGTCAGTTGGGTCGTCTGGGCCTGTCGGGCTGGCGCGGGCTGGGCCGGCTAACACTTGTGTGCTGCTGTGGGGCCCACGAAATCATGTGAGATCCCTTTTATTCCTTTCATTTGCTTCATTCCACCCCCACCTAACTCCAAGCTTTCCTTTTTCTCAAAAATCCCCTTTTCCCCTCTTAAATCGCCCCTCCAATCTCATCTTCTTCCCTTTCTTGTACCACCTCCACTATTTTCTCAAATCCATCTTCTACAACTACCTATATCCCTAAATCAATCTCATTTGAGTACACAAACACTCCTTTGTATCTCAAAAATTTCAAAGTCCAACAACTCATCCTATCCCTCGACCTTATTTAGCTCCAATGGCTCTTTTTGAATTTGTGACGGCCATTTTCCCCATTCCCATGCTTCTTTCTCTTATGGGGAAGAAGAGAGCTTCCACGGATGAAGCCGGGCCTAGTCACCCTACTCGATCAAGGAGGTAGACAGACACTGCTGCAAGTGTAAGAGTTGATTGGGAGATAAGAACAAAGCAGGATCTCGATCCTCAGGCTCCCCTTGAAAGGGCTCTGCTGGCGGAGTTGTCTCATGGAAGGTTTGAGGGCCGTAGGGTCCTTTTTGAAGCGCATGTGGATGAGAGGATGTTTGGATTGTATTTGGTGATGGACTACCTGGTGGATGCCGGGTGGGGTCTTATATTTGAGGGTAAGACTCGGGCAAATGTGAATAATTTTGGAGCCTTTTTTGCGCATATCCAGGAGCCGACACTAGAACCTTTGCATTTCAAATTTCCTGTGAGAAGGCGAGACCTCATAGCTGATGTTGGCTTGATAGTCCGAATCATGAGAATACCGCTTGGCAAGGTCCATGCTAGTGAGAAGAATCTTGCAAGTGCACGTGAAAGGGAGCGCCGCACGTGATTCCTTTGTGGCCACCTAGTCCACTGAAATATAAACAATAGCCTCTTAGCATCTAAGATGACCGACGACTTCTGCCTGCTCCGCCACATCTTCACGTATAATGTGTACTTCAGGTGGAGCAATCGCAGTGAGTTTGCGTGCTTGATGGTGGACTTCTTGTACCATGTTGGGTAGGGAGACAACCTGTGCCTGCCTACCTTCATCTTGCGAGAGATAGTCCTGACTGATCGTTCTACTAGGACGGCCATTTCACTCCCATTCGGCCGATTCATATGCAAGCTTGCATGTGAGTTCAGCTACAGGCTTGGCACAGAGATTTCGGTGTCAATCCATTTCATCAACAACACTACTCTCAACAACATGGAGATAGGGCTGCAACAGTGTCGAGCCCGACTTGACGAGAGTGAGGATGAGACGGAGAGTGAAGAGGAAGAGACTGATGAAGAGGGTAGCGATGAGATAAAAGAAGGGTAAGAAAGAGAGGAAAAGGAGACCTAGGACATTAATGAGGGCTCTCCTCCTCCTTCTACGCAGGGGCGTGATAGTGATTGGATTTCTATGGAAGCCCGCTTAGCTCGACTTGAGGAGGGCTAGGCTGCCCTGCGATAAGAGGTTGGTGAGACCCAGGCCTTCATGAAATAAAAATCAAGGTGTCTCGCACCTTGAAGGCTGTCCTGTGTTGCATGCAGGTTAAGGGTGCACCTCCACCATCGTCAGATTTTGACGACTAGTCACACATGTAGTCATCTTTTTAGTTTGCTTTGTATGTGTTTCTTTCTTGTTGCTATGTATAGCCTTGTTAGGCATAGTAGTGTGGTAGAGTGGTTAATATGTTTTAGTGTTTGAAACCTTACTTATATTAGCTCACATGTATCTTTTGTCATGATCCATGTAATACTGCATCTCATGTATTGTGACAATTTTGGTAAATGAAATGCATGACATTTCTTTAAGTTGTATGTGAATGCTATGTGGTTGATTTTGTGAGTATGATGAATCTGACCTGGGTTACACCCTATGTTGTATATAGGGAATGCCACCTAAGGCTGCACAAAATACGACACGTCTCACACTTGGTGATTTGATTGATGGAGCACCTCCCCTGAGTGATAGTTAGACGGATCCTAGTTAGGCTTGACTCACGATACTATGCCGGATTCTCAACCGACACTCGACCCACTAATGGGCTAACACCTGTTGCACTACCAGTTCTAGAGAAAAATCGTGCATCTACTTCGACGCCGCACATGCCTCATTCTGCTCCTCCTACTGATCGGTTGGAGCAGATGATGCTCTTGATCCAGCAACAGTAGCAGCAGCAGTTTTTGGCCACCATGGCAGGGGTCTTTGCCTAGAGCATGGGTGTGGTTCCACCTGCAGCTCTTGTGCAGCCTGCAGGAAATATGAGTGTTAGCGGCCTCTTTGAGCGATTTCAGCGCTTCCGACCTCCTACCTTTATGGGTACTCACAGACCCGAGGAGGCCAAGTATTGGCTTGACCGCATCTTTAAGATGCTGAAGCCATTGCACTGCACTGAGGAAGAGCAGGTGGAGTTGGTCACCTACATGTTCGAGAAGGAGGCCAACCTTTGGTGGGATAGCATCCTTCGAACCATTGCTGTCAGATATGTCTGGACGTTGGAGGCCTTCGAGACCCGCTTCCATGAGAATTACTTTCCTCTCACGTATCGGCATGAGAAGGAGGGTGAGTTTTTTCACATCTGTTAGGGAGGGATGATAGTAGCGGAGTATGAGAATAGGTTTACAGAGCTGGCTAGATATGCTCCGATGATATAAGCTGATCTGCCGATGAGGATGCGGTGATTTTCTGAGGGTCTGCGACCCGAGATATGCTCGAAGATGTGTTGGCTAGTATACCCACTTATGCTAAGCTAGTAAATATGTCTTTGCGAGCGGAGCAGGATGGGGATAGATTATCCTGCACTCGTGTATCTATGGGTCAAAGGCCTTGACCAGATCTGCCAAGTCAACCATTCCTCGATAAGAGGCCCCGTGCAGACTCGCCTCCCAGGCTCGCGGCTCCACCAACCCCTATGAGGCGACTAGACTTGTGGTGCACTTACTGTGGGAGGTCGGGCCACGCAGATACCTACTGTTTTACCAAGATGAGGGATAACGACTTCTCACTGCCTCAGAGGATCACCAGCCAACTTCTTTAGATGATTTCAGCCCCTCCTCTATGGTCAACACTAGCACATCCATCATTTCGGCTGCCTGCACCTCGATTCAGGCAGCCTTCGTGACCTATGGTACCACAGCCTAACCATTCTCAGCAGCCCCGTGTATATGCTCTTACAGTGGAAGCGTCTAATTTTGTAGCTATAGTGCCTCTAGCTTTCAAGGTCACTGCCCACATTCAAGGTACCCCAGTATTTTTGTTGGTGAACATTGGGTCCACTATTTCAGTGATATCATGTTCTGTAGTCAAGCGCTTAGGGCTGAATACGACCCCAATGGTTGGGGTGAGAGTGATCGCAGCCCCAAGAACTTTTACAGATGCCACCAAGTTGTGTGAGGGTTGTTTGATAGATTTAGGGAGCAGGGCGATATGCATCGACCTGATCGTCACCATGATATAACATTTTGACATCATCCTTAACATGAATTGGCTTACGAAAATGAGGCCGAGATCGATTGCGAGACCCGACTAGTGACAACTCACGGGCCTGAGGGCACGACTTTTACATTTCCCGTGTAAGTTAGTTGCCCTTTTCGAGTTCTTTGTTACGCTTCCTTACTAAAGAATGATGATGGTGCAGCATTTGGGAACATGCCAATAGTTCAGGATTTCGAGGACGTGTTTAGTAAGATACCTGAACTACTTCTTCAGCGCGAGATTGATTTTTCCATCGACCTAGTGCCTGGTGTGATGCCCATTTCACTGTCGATGTATCGTATGCCTCCATGTGAGATGGAGGAACTGAGGAAACAGATCGATGATCTGTTGGATGCAGGCTTCATACGACCTAGCATGTCTCCATGGGGAGCACCTGTGTTGTTTATGAAGAAGAACGATGGATCTCTGCAATTGTGTATTGATTATTTCAGGTTGAACCAAGTGACGGTAAAGAACAAGTATCCTTTGCCCAGGATAGATGACCTATTTGATCAGTTGAAGGGGGCATAATATTTCAGGAAGATTGACTTACAGTTAGGGTATCACCAGTTGCACGTCAGGGATGAGGACGTGCAGAAGACAACTTTTAGGACCAGCTTTGGGCATTACGAGTTCCTTATGATGTCGTTTGTACTCACAAACCCACCGGCCATGTTCATAGACTTGATGAACTGGGTTTCTTGGCCGTACCTATTCTGATTCGTCATCGTATTTATAGATGACATCATGATATACTCAAGGAGTCGGGAGGAGTATGAGGAACACCTGCGAGCAGTCCTTGATACTCTCATGAGGAAGAAGTTGTTTGCATAGTATAAGAAGTGCGGCTTCTGGAAGGAAGAAGTTAATTTCCTTGGACATATGGTATCCAAGGAAGGGATAGTGGTGGACCTCGCTAAGGTAGCCGCAGTTCAGGATTGGGAGCAGGTTGGTTCGGTTACTGAAGTAAGGAGTTTTCTTGGCCTGGGAGGCTACTACTGTCATGCCCCAAACACGGAGATCGGATTCACAAGAATCCCGATCGCCGAATCCGGTGCCGACAGCCTCCGTAGTACCCCATTCTCGGCCCCTAGCGTTCATACGCTAGATTCTGATCCTGGGATCCTATAAAGAGGATTTTTATTTTTATTTTTTATACATTTAACTCGTAATAAGCATAACCACAAGTATACCCAAATCATAAAGGCAACATCATCATCACATATCCACTAATATAAACGTTTGAATATAATGCTGAAAAGGAAATAAGTATGTAAAAAAAATAAAGCTCCAGAAGTTAGTTACATGCTCCAAGCTCCACACTGCTGTAACCTAACATCACCTGCACGCATCTATCATGCATAAGCTTATAGAAAGCTTAGAGGGTGGTGTAAGTGTGTGCACAAGGTAAGTGCCAAGTATTCAATACAATGCCATAATCATATAATACCAAAAATACTGGTAATTCATAATTCGTACATCATCGGAATAAGCAGAAATGCTGACAAGATCATAAATCATACGATAACAGAGTAAGCGGAAGTATGGACAAGTCCATAAGTTAATAAGTATCAGGATACGCAATATAGAACAGTTATGCAATAGAAAATCATAAAGAGCTAAATATCAAATGCCGAAGATGTAATGCAATATACAAATATGAATGAAATGACCGTGCTTGGAGTGTGAAGTTAGGATGATAGTACATAGTGTCACAGGCTACGGGGTCCGCCACAATGGACTTTTATCTAAACCAGTCCCATACCTAAATTTGGATAGCCAGACTCAACGTGGTAAACTCCTGATCTCAGGTTGGTCGCGCGCCCAACCGAAATCCTTGCCATAACGAAGGTACACAACAATTAGTTGCGCACCACCGGCCCGAGTGGATAGTGAATGAATGAATGAATGAGCATGCAACTCCTACTCGATAAGTCCACATATCAGTACGGTTCCTCTCTGGAAAATCATCGGGGTCTATTACACTCCAAATGGAACTGCCGCTCTCCCTAGCCGCACAGTCCAAGTGAGCGTAAGAAACCTCACTATCCGCCTGGCCAATAGTCTACTAATACCTATCCAGCATGTCGATAGCGGGCCCATTCCACGAGCTGGTCAAACTCAGCTTAGCTTTGCCCCCTGCACTCGAGCGGATAAGGCCGCACCCCCTTCCAACTGACCACGACACATTGGAGAGCTCAACCATCTGGAATCGGCACTCAACGCTCATCTACCCACTTGGTCTAGACGTTGGAGTATCCTCTGGTACCAAAAAGGTGTTTAGGGATTTTCACCCAGGGCCATCTATAGCAGCCCGATGCTCGAACATATTTTCGGTGTCCCATCTGGCCATCCATGATATGCCTGTGGAGGCTACGACCCTGATGTCACTAGGGCGTACAGTAATCACAATACAATGCAAGATGCGTGAGTCATACAATCCAATCATACATCAATCCTACCCATGTCGTGCGCTCATGTGGGAGAACCTCCGCCTATCAGGGAGTCTCATATCATCCTGCCCAATGACATATGCAATGATCAATCACATCTCATAACAAACATGCAGATGGTGCGTATGGGTATGTACTATGATGTTGTGCAGTCACATACTCATAATCGGTATCACAATCGGCCTCGACAATGTGGACATCTAACCAACATTGCCCCAAGGGATGACCCACATAGAACCAAACACATAATGGGCCCACGGCCTCATACAAAGGCCTAATATACAACACGATGGGCCTTACTCAAGGGTTTAATACACATCACGATGCGCCTTTCACATGGGCCTAACATAGATCACAATAGGCCTTGCCCATAGGCCATGAATACATCATAATGGGCCTTACCCATGGGCCATGAATACATCACAATGGGCCTTGCCCATGGGCTCCAAATACATGACATGTGGGCCCTACACATGGGTCTTGAATACATCAAATGGGCCATGCATCATGGGCCTAATACGAGTCACAATGAGCCTTAACTACAGGTCGCATGTACATCATACAGGTCTCGGCAATCGGCCCTGGCAATCGAAATCGAAATCGAAATCAGAATCGGAGTAGGCCTTAGTAATAGGAATCTGTCACGACAACCAAAATCGATTGATACTCAGAATTGACAAATCGGTCATGTCACTCAGAATTAACAATCGGTCACGATAATTGGGATCGATCGATAGTCAGAATCGATAAATCGGTCACGTCTATCAGCAATCGGTCACAATAATCAAAATCGATCGATAATCAAACTCGGTAAATCGGTCACGTCAATAGGAATCAGCAATCGGTCATGACAATCAGAATCGGCAATCGGTCATGACAATCAGAATCGATCGATAATCAGGATCGATAAATCGGTCACGTCGATCGGAATAGGCAATCGGTCATGTCAATCGGCAATCGGCCACGATCGGTAATTGGTCACGATAATCGACCTCAACAATCGGTAATCGGTCAATCGGCCACGTCAATCGATAATCGGCCATGATCGATAATCGATCACGATAATCGGCCTCAATAATCGATAATCGGTCAATCGGCCATGGCAAGCAGAGTCAGCAATCGGCCACGTCAATCGATAATCGGCCATGATCGATAATCGGTCACGATAATCGGCCTCGAACGATAATCGGTCAATCGGTCAAGTCAATCAAAATTGACAATCTACCTTGCCAATCAAAATCGATCGCTAATTGGAATCGGCAAATCGGTTATGACAATCGTAATCGATAATCAGCATCGGCAGTCGGCACTGATAATCAGGGTCAATAATCAGCACCGATAATCAGGGTCAATAATCGGTGTAAAAAATTGACACCGATAATCAGTAGATAAATAAAGCGGGGTCCATAGATGATCAGTTGATCAACCATAGTATAATGATCAACATTCGACCGTGATTATATCAAATCCGATAATGTGGAGTCATTCGTCTACGACGAATGGGGCCCACTTATTTGGGTTAACCCACAAAGAGAAAGGGCCTAACAAGGCCTAAGGGAAGGTCACAATGAGGACATCTAACCATCATTGCCCATCAATGTGGACGTTAAACCATCATTGCTCCCAAGGCATGACCGCCAAAAAAAAAACATTATCACATACATCATGGTGGAATCTTAATCAGATGGGCCGATTCAAATGGGACGATTCAATTGGGTTGATTCGATGGGCCAAATCAAATGGGCCGATCCAATGGGCTGAATCAATGGGCCGATCAATGGGCCGAATCAATGGGTCGAACCAATGGGCCGAATCAAATGGGCCGATCAATGAGTCAAGTCGAATGGGCCGAATCAAATGGGCTGGCTCAAATGGACTGGGTTGCATGGGCCGAGTCGAATGGGCCGAATCAAGATGGGTCATTCATCCAATGTTAAAGATCATTATAAAGCACAAATATATAAAAGAAATAAAAAGAATAATATCCAAAGGATCATCTAGACCATACCACAAATGGCAGTGGTGATATTGATTTCCCACATTTAAAATTTAGAGGGGCCCATCATAGTATTTATTTTTCATCCAATCTGTTTATAAGGTCACAAGGACCTGAACCAATAAAATAAAATAATAATAAAAATAAATATCATATTGGTCCAGAACTTTTGTGACGTCAAGAGAGTTTCAATGGTAGACAGTGTGGTCCACATGACACTAGATCTGTCTTATTTTTAGTCCCAAGCCTTAAGATTGGCTCACCAAATGGATGGACGGTTGGATGAACCACATCCATCAGGGTGGGGTCCACGAACGTGGTCCACCATAGCACGAGCTCACCAAATGGGTTAACGGGTTGGATGACATATATATGTCATGAAAGGGCCCACCGTTCAGCCATCTGGACGGATACAAAACATACATTTACGGTGGGGTCCAACCCACCTGCAAACGCCAGCAGCAGCTGCTGTGGCAGCTGAAAAATAGGTGCAAGGCGTGGATGAAATCCACATCACGGTGGGACCCATCCAAAGGGACGGACGGTGTGGATTAAGGCCCATACATCACGTGACTCCATCCGTCCAGATTACAGGACGGCGTGGATATAAACATATACCAGTGGTGGGTCCCACACACGTGGCCCACCTTACATATATATATATATATAATATAATATATCATATTATAATATAATATAATAACATACATCAGTGGTGGGTCCCACACACGTGGCCCACCTTATATATATAATATAATATAATATGATATGATATAAATATATCATATGATAATATAATATAATATACATAAATTATGAAGAGTCACCGTCCAGACCCTGAATGTTCTGGACGGTGCAGATCCATGCATACTCACATGGTGGGTCCTCACGTGGGGTGGGCCCCACTTGGACGCACCACGCGCATGATGGTGTGGTCCGACTAGATGGAGGGATGATGTGGATGGGTCCCATGGACCTCACAGTCAGCCCACACTTCACTGTTAGCCACTCCTCCACTGTCCATTCACACCTCACTTTGAAATGAGGTATCTTTCACTCGGTCTGCCACTTGAGCTATCGATTTGGGCATCAGGGAGGTCCCCACACGAGGAGGTGGGTCCCACTGTCTGGACACCACACGTGATGGTGTGGCCCACAGAAATGGATGGACGGCGTGGATGGGCCCCATGGACCCACTCCAGTCCACACCCACTGTCAGTGCACACCCATTGTTAGTGCTTACTCCCCATGTCAGTACACTCTCCAAGTCAGCCATCTCACAGAGACCTCTGGTGCTGAAATGAGGCATCTTTCACACAGTCTACCACTGAGCTATGGAGCTGGGTGGGCCCAGCGTCAAAATGAGGCATCTTCACTCGGTTTGCCAGTGAACTATGGGGCTGGGTGGGCCCACATGGATCACACTTCACTGGCGGCCACACCCACTATCAGTGCATACCCACTGTCAATTAACACTTCACCGTTAGCTACCTCCACTGATGGTCGAGGTGGCATGCCTCGTCATGGTGGGTCCACATGGCCCACTTGTTTTGGATCCGGCTAATATTTGTGTTTCCCTTTCATCCAGGTGGCCCACTATTTGGATGGGCCATACCAAAAATAACAACAAAAATCAAGGTGGCCCACCATTGGTATGGATGAGATACATACATCAAGTGGGCCACAAGCCATCATACACAAGGAAAAAGGGAGAGAGAGAGAGAGAGAGAGAGAGAGAGAGAGAGAGAGAGAGAGAGAGAGAGAGAGAGAGAGAGAGAGGTGAGGATGGAGGGGCCCCGCCACTATGGGCCCCTCTTGTATACAAATATAAATCAAGGTGGGTCCCACACATATGGACCCTTAATCAAAAAAAATGAATGAAAAATAAAAATCTAAGATCACCCACCTATTGGTCACCTTCTTGGTCCGATGGAATGCCAAACTCCTTGGCTTCGGCTTTGACGGAGGATGATGGAGGTTGGATATGGTGGTGGGGAGGTGGGCCACACATGACCTCTCTCCAATGGACGTCCACCTCTCCCATGGTTGCTTGGGAGATGGTTTTTTTTTTTTAAATGAGAAAGAGATGAGAGAGAGATTGATGGAGTGAGTGATGGGGTGTGTAAGAGATGGGATGGAAATGTTGACTTTGGGGATGGTGTTGTATACTTGGAGATGGGATAGGGTACTTGACTTGATGGGTTATGTACTTTTGACAAGTGAGGTGATTGATGTGATGTGTCATAGAGATTCCTTCGGTATTTGTAATGCGCGGTGTTTTTCTCGAACTGAACACAGTCCCACATCTCCTGGCCTGAGTATTGGGTCGGTGCGTGAGTCGCGGCGTTGGAACCGCGGCGACGGTGCGGTCGCAGGGGTATAGGTTTTGAGTCAAGTCGACTCTGATATGCGGAACTTGGCTTAAGACCATCCGTAAAAGTCGGATACAAGTCGAGGGTTGCCAGAAATCGATCGAAAGGACTGCAGAAGACTACGGAACAGTACGAGCTATGATACGGGTCTTACAACTACCATCGGTTCATTAAGGATTTTTCTAAGATAGCCAGACCGTTGTCTCAACTGACTCAGAAAGATCTCAAGTTTACCTCGGATGAGAAGGCAGAAGCAGCTTTTTAGGAGCTGAAGGACAAGCCAACGTTCGCCCCTGTGCTAGTATTGTCAGAGTAAGGGGTTAAGTATACTATCTACACCGATGCTTCTCATGTTAGTTTTGGTTGTGTTCTGATGTAGAAGGATATGGTTATTGCCTATGCATCACGACAGTTGAGGAAACACGAGGAAAACTACCCTACGCACGACTTGGAGTTAGCAGCCGTCATTTTTGCATTGAAGCTCTGGAGACATTACCTCTATGGAGAGGAGTTCGAGATCTTTTATGGCCACAAGAGCCTCAGGTACATATTCACGCAAAGGGACCTAAATATGAGGTAGCAGCGATGGCTGGAAACCTTGAAGGACTTCAAGTTCGAGGTCTCCTACCATCCTGATAAGGCTAATCTTGTGGGAAACGCGTTGAGCCGCAAGAAGACTATAGCATTTGCTGCTCCGCTAATGATAGCAGAGTGGGATGTGGTCGAGTTTGTGCGAGACTTTGAGCAGAAACTTACGGTAGAGGAGCTGTTCAAGAGCATCACACATATTCGAGTTCAGCCACTTATTGATGACTGTATCCTTTCGGCTTAGAAGGAAGATGAAGGGTTGACAGAGTTGAGAAAGTGGGTTAGCAACGACGAAGACTCGGAATGGAGAGTTGGTATGGATGGGAGTTTATGTTTTCGTGGCCACCTATGCATCCCAAACCTTCCGAACTTGAGAAAGGAAGCTCTCGAGGCTGCTCACAATTTGAAGTTGGTCATGCATCCTGGTAGTACAAAGATGTACTGAGACATGAAGCGCTCATACTGATGGGACAACATGAAGGCCCACGTCATAGAATATGTGTCCCATTGTCTCAGGTGCCAACAGGTCAAGGCAGAGCATAGCCGACCTCTTGGACTGCTTCAGCCCATGCCCATAGTTGAGTGGAAATGGAATTTTATTTTTATGAATTTCATCTCAGGGCTACAGAAGATGAGGAAGGGGCATGACTCCATATGGGGGATCATGGACCGGTTGACGAAATTGGCTCATTTTCTCCCTATCAAAGTTTCAAACTCTTTAGACGATTTAGCCAGGCTGTACATCAAGGAGATCGTACGTCTGCATGGAGTTCCTATAGAGATCATGTCGGACTGAGACGCACGATTTATATCTATCTTCTGGACTCATATCCAGGAAGTAATGGGTGTGAAACTGAAGTTTAGTTCCGCATTCCACCTACAAACTGACGGGTAGATGGAACGGGTAAATTAGGTGTTGGAAGATATGCTGCGAGATTATGTGCTGGATTTCAAGGACGGTTGGGACGACTGTCTTCTTTATGCAGAGTTCGCGTAAAACAACAATTTTCAGGCAAGTATTAGCATGGCTCCCTATGAGGCCTTGTATGAGTGTCCCTATCAAGCACTGCACTATTGGGCAGAGGTTGGCGAGAAGAGCCTGATTGGCCCAGAGTTAGTTTAGGTGACCTCAGAGAAGATCGACATTATCAAGCGTCGACTTCTGGCAGCACAGAGCAGACAGAAGAGCTACGCCGATACGAGGTGGTGGCAGCTAGAGTTTGAGGTTGGGGACCATGTATTCCTGAAGGTTTCCCCAATGAAGGGAGTTCTTCAGTTTGACAAGTAGGGGAAGCTCACGCCAAGATTTATTGGCCCATTCCAGATATTGGACCGAGTGGTGGTGGTAGCGTACCACCTGGCATTACCCACACCACTCGTAGGCGTGCATAACGTATTTCATGTGTCGATGTTAAAGAAATACGTTCTTGATCCTTATCACATTATCAGATGGGAGCAGGTATAATTAAGTGAAGATGCTACTTATGTACTGTATTCGATGTGTATCTTAGATAAGAAAGAACAGGTGTTGCACAGTATGGTGATTCCACTTGTGAAGGTATTGTGGACACATCATACTGAGGAGGAGCCTACTTGGGAAACAGAAGCTGAGGTCCAAAAGAACTACCCTCAGATTCTCGAGGAGTGTGAAAAGGTACTAATTTTGAGGATGAAATTTTTCTTTAAGGGAGGTAGATTATAATGTCCCAGAAAAATTCGTACAAAGACCCGAGTACCACCTTAGGCAGAAATCACTAAGGACCGAATCCTTTAAAAATTACACGAAAATTAATCAAGTGCTAAACTAAATTATTTGTGAAATTAGCTTGAACCACTTTAAATACGAACTGTAAGACCCAAAACATGTAGAATTGTTGACGCTACATTACCCTGAAACCTAGATTCCATCTCAAACCCCAGTTGTTCTCGGGAGCATCATGAAACTCCGTATTGGACCTGGACCACGTGTCGAAAGTTCGATTACCCCGAAACTATACAATTATGACTGCCTTGCTAGACTTGACAACCATCTCAGAAATCAAGTCCTGAAGGTATCTAGAAGCGCACAACTTGACCCTGGAGCAAAGTGTGTGAGAAATGCAAATATCTTTAGAAAACGTATTAAAACTTAAGTGAATTAAGTCGTTCGCTTGTAGGCCGAATCTAAGGATTCAGACCGTTAGATTTTGACCCAATTATACCATCGGATCAGAGAATATCTAACGGTCCCCCGCAGTCGATCCCTTAACCTGATTGAGTGTCGATGACCGTTGAACTAAAACCTGTCCCCCGTGGTCAATCCCCAAACCCGATCGGACTGAAAACTTAGCCTGACCTCGATCCCCCCGCATGCAGAAAAGGGGCCTCCAGAACAGCTCCGTTGGACCTAAACGGCCAGTCTTTGGCTATAACCTAAGTATACCATAGCCCTGGGGCCATTCCCATCAGTTCTGGGCCTATATAAGGGCCTTAAATCCTCTCTCTCCCATTCCATACGAATTTACAAAATCCTATAAGAGAGAAGAGAGAAAGAGAGAGAAAGTGAGAGAGAGAGAGTTAGAGTTGCTCCTGGGATTCGATCCCTGCCGCTCCTCGCGCTTAATCACTGCTTCCGTATCGCTATACCAGTGATTTTGATCCTTTTATTGGGTAAGAAATCCTAACCCTAATCTGTTCTAGATATTCAAATAGAGTAAATGGTGAAATAATTAACCTATTTCATGTTATAGGTTGCCGTCATGCTGTAGATAAAGACTTAGGGTTTAAATTGAGTTTGATACGAGTCTACCGATGAAAGGTGCAGATTATAAATGTTTAGGTTATGGTTTTTAAGGCTTTCAATGTCAGTAATGGTTTATGACTGACTTGATTGTTGTCACATGTGCGTAGATACGACGTTTTACATATATTGCATGTATATGTAGACTATTTTGATTTTAATGCATTCCACGTGTTTGTTGAAATGTTTGAATGACTATGGAATTATGATTTATGCCTGACATGTTTATTGACTGACAATACATGATTTTTGTATGTATGGTGAACCCCTTATAAAGGGATTTGCTATAATACTTGTTATAACTACTTAATTATATGTATATGGTATGTGTAGCCTAAGTGTTTGATAAAATGCCAGAATATGAAAATGCTTGCTTAAATGCATGTAATGAGGGTATTGAGATGAAATTCTCAATTCCTCTATCTTTAGTTATAGTATCCTTTATATAACCTATCTTACCAATATGTGAGTTAAGGATGAAATGCCTATGTACGGTAACATGTGTAGTATGTGTTTTACCGAATTGCTCAAGTAATTGATTTTAGTTGTCACATGCTGTCTTTGGCTACTACATGCGTATACTGTTGCTTGGAGTGTGTTTAGGACTACGACGTAGTCCAGGCGATTAGTAATGATTTCTGAGTTAGTGGGTGAGGTCATTTTGCCACACCAGATAGGTTCGAGGAATCCGAGTCGTACGTTGCTAGTCGACAGTGGTTAGGCCACATGGAGTGCTTATGCACTCCATGTTAATCAACTCGATGTACGCTCGTACCAGTTGACCTTATCAAGCAACCTGATTGGCCTAATGTATGTTCACCACGTATGGATGCTACTGCTTGAATCGAAGGTACCAACTTACCAGTGCAAAGCGCGTTTAACCTTGGTACCTCAATCCACTAAGACTCATGAGCTGGACACGGTTGCATGGGACACTGTGGTCATACTGTCGGCTTACGTTAAGGTGACGAGCCTTCCCGTAGTGTCTAGTGAGCAACCCAGACTCGTGAGCTGAATACGGTGGTATGGGACACTGTATTCGAGCTGTCGGCCTATGATCAGGTTGTGAGCTCGTAGTGACATCAAGTATACACTTAAAACTATGTTGAGGTGAAGAGCCTTTCCATAGTAGACTAGAGTATTAAACCAGGACTACTCTGAGGTGACGAGCCTCTCCGTAGCGACCTGGAAACTGCCTATCGTATATAACTACTAGGAGTGACGACCCTAGATGGATCGATGTTTGGGTATATGATATAAAGGGAGGTGCCTTAGCTTCCCAATCCTGCTGTATAAATATGTCTAATTAAGAACTTAGTTAATCACGCACATGCACCGCATTTACATGTGCCTTTGGCGTTGGAGTTGAGCACAAAGGAAGGGGTGCATGCCGCGATCGTAAGATGTTGTCGCAGAGGGAGTGTAGGTGAGGGCATGCATCATTATTACATATCATTCTCGCATTAACAAGAGTACTTAGGACTTAATTTTCGTATTGCTTTATCATTACTGCTTGACTAAATTGATAACATGTTAACCTTTACTTCTAAGTTTCACTGAGTTGATCACTCACTCCCACGTTCTGGGACGGTGCTTTATTAAATAGCGTTGAAGAACGCTTGTGTTGAAGTCGGAATATGTAAATATGTCCTAGAGGGGGGTGAATAGGACTTTTTAAAAGTTTTTGCAATGTACCTAAAAAATCCCATTACACTAATCCTTATAGATATGCAATTATCAGGATTATTCAAATGTAACTCTACTGGCTTCCAAGCCTGGTAGAGGATCCAATCACAAACTATTCAAGAAATAATAATATGTAACCTAGTTTATGATAGATATGACTGTGTGTGTGTGTGTGAGATGTGATCTCAGATATATAGGTATGAAAGTAATGAAACAAATCACACGCACGAGAGAATAATAATTACAAACACAGTCATTTTTATAGTGGTTCGACTACTTGTCTACTCCACTCCTGGTAACTGCACTCAACCCTTGAGTGTACCGAATTTCACTAAGGAGGTTTTCCATGGTTCACCTCTAACCTAAGCTTTTAAATCAGGTTCACCTTCAACCCTTACAACTTACATTGAGGCTGACTGTTTATGCTCTCACGAGCAAGGGTCAACACATCGCACCCACTTTTAGGCACACTGGCCAAGGATCTTCCCTAAGACCCTAACGGAGGTTTCACTTGGTTCACCTCAAACCTGAGGTTTTACACGGTTCACCTCAAACTGAAGGTTTTACTGGTTCACTCCTAACCAGATGTTTATGCTCTCTATAGAGCAAGGGTCCACACAATGCACCCACCATATACACTCCCGCTGAAGGCCTCCTTGAGGATTTCAGGGGTGAGAAACACCTTAGACCTAATCCTACAGAGGAATGATCAAAGGGTCCTCTGGACTCTAGATACTTACAGATAACTTGATGAGTCTCATTTAGCACATGACGGAGATCTCCTCCTTGTTAATGAAGAGTCTTCTGCTCCCTTGATCCGCAACACAAATGATATATCAGTATATGGCTAAAGTTTGGGTCAAAGTTATGATGGAATCCTACTCTCTAAAGGTTTTCCTATTAGGAAGATAGAACAATTCCAATCATCTATGCATTCAAAGCATCTCAGCTTAATGATTTTCCATTAAGGTAGTAGCTGGAGGATCCTTGAACGTGGAAGTTCATTCCCCAATCCACTCTATTGAATATCAATGATGAGGGTGGATTAGAGGATGAACTCCCTTGAGAGAAAGGGCTTTGGGTATATGATCTAAGGTTAAACACACAAAAGAACTCTCGTCTTTCTCTCACAGCAACTAAAGACAAGTTTTCCTTAAATAGGTAAAAGGTTCCAACCGATATAAAATGGTTACATTTATGAAAGAGTTCGATATCATCGAGCGTATACTCTGGATTGTATCGATGGTCTGCTCGATGACACAAACTTTATGTCATACGCTTTTGGAAAACCTTCCGCCAACTGATTGAGGGAATCGAGATTCTTGTCAATGCCATCAAATTTTGAACTCTGATTTTATCGACACAAGGATCGAGTCCTCGACATTTGAAAAATGAGAGAAACTTGCTTTGAAATTTTTAGGTTAACAGATATGATCGGGGGATACTCGATATCATCGAAATTTGAATATCGATGATATCAGCGGTTGTGTCGATGCATCGATAAATCCAAAGATTTTATCAGTGAGCTTACTGGACAAGTTTTATCCTTTTTCGATGCAATTGATTCTGCCCCGATATCATCGATATTTAGAATATCGATTCTATCGAGTGACCCCCAATCAGAATTGAAAACCACCTGAAAAATGTTACTGGAGAACTTTGTGCCCATGACCGATAATATCGAGAGCCTTTCAATATCAACGATATTTGAACTCCGATGGTATTGAGGAGGGCTCCAATATATCGAAGCATATATAATTTTTCTCAGTAAAAACAGGGGCGCCGAATCTTCCTGTCGATATTATCGAGCCATCTTCGTTGGGCTCGAGATTCAAATATCGATGATATCGATAAGTGTGTTGATACATCGATAATTCTGTCCATATATGTATTTGGTTGCTGGACACATTAAGTCCTTATTGATTTTATCAATTGGTCTTCCAAGGACATTGACAACGTAGGTCGATCATATCGAGATGTGTATCGATACAATCGACAGGGTAAGAAAACTTTAAAGATTTCTGAGGTTTGAAAAAGTTTTCTTACCCAAACAAAACCCTATGATGTCTATCTTATTTTAAGGGTTTTATTCACCTAGTGTTTTGGGACATGGGATGTGAGGCTTAGATTTACATATGACAAGCTTTCACACATCCAGTTGAGGCAGACGCTTGAATTGATCTTCCTATGATGCTCTGCAGTCCAACTGACTCAACACACACTAATTGATAAACCAGGGCACTAGCAAGGGCACTTTCAATCTCCACCTTTGTCAATTACGTGATAAAATATCTAAAACACCCTAGGACAATATCTAGACAGACACATTCTAAATTGTGTGTACATGCATTTTACACAATTTTACAAATTCTAATGAACCCATGTACACAAGCAGTAACTGATCCCCCTTACTGTAGAACTCCCCCATTCTTGGTGCAGCTGCTCCCCCTAACACTTGCAACACCATGTTAAGCAGATATACAATTTTCCATCCGGGGTGTTTGGAAACTATTCTCCCCCTTTTTGTCTGTCATTGGCAAAGGTATATAGCATTACAACAGATCTTGACTGAAGTGTAAAGGCATGTGGGAGAAATCACAGATATAGATGGACAAAGATGAGAGCAGTTTAAGGCATATATCATTGTCAGATAGTATACATGCATATTGAATTTGATAAAGTAGATATAAAATCAGATACAAAATCCCTTAAAACACATGCATACAATTTCATATAGGAGATAAACCAGGAGAGCACAGATGATAGAATGGCAAGAAAAGTGAGAGTTATATTTAGCCATATGTAACAGACCTGCAAACATTCATACTGCCCCAGACAACAGTATATTAACAGTGATAAACAAAACTTCAAACCCATGTATGGACACCAAAAAAATTTCGAAAGACTATGAAAAATCATAGTATGCCAGAGTAACGAAGTGTGCGAATGTTTCAAAAAGTGATTACACTATCCACACATTATTTTCTGATGTTGCTACCTTCTATAGCATACTAGATCCACCCTTCGTTTGTAATTCAAGAGTCTGTTACACAGAGGGTGTGAGAGCTTCTAGCTTGTCCTCTATCCCTGATAATAGTCGTTCACAGTTATGGAGCCGCTCGTTAATTCCAGCGAGGCTGTTCAGTAGGTGACGCTCAAGTACATGACGCCGATGATTTGTGACTGTTGCAGTACTACAGAGAGGTATACGATTAGATCCCCATGGTGTTTCTTCATTTGGGTGTTGGTTGCTCATACGAATAGGTGGAGGACTCTTTGCATGAGAAGAAACTAAGATATATATGTAACACCCTGAAAATCGGGGGTCGTGTATAAACTCAACTCCCGAGTTTCAGACCGTCACTTATGCAACAAAAATGATTATGATTCAATGTTGTCTGATTTAAAGCATTCACATGAGTAAAAGTATACCAACACTGCAATTCATACTTCAGATCCAGTGATAAAAGCAAGCGGAAGACTAAACAATATGTATATCACTGTATGGAAAAACAAAGTAAATCTCATCTGTCTCTAAAGTATGAATACATCTCTGAGTCTCATATACATATACATGAACAAAAATGTAATGTTCCAAATAGTCCCACTGAAACCCCATCGATCCAGGTCGCCTACGGGAAGCCGTCGTGATACTGCATATACGAGAACTCGTCCTGGTCCTCGTCAATGTCTGGCTCCACTTCCTGGATCTCCGCCTCTCCTGCATCTACAACAGGGTCTGGTGGGTGTTGTAAATACCATCCCGTAACGTGGGAGTGAGTGATCAACTCAGTGGAATCATAGAGTAAGGATTAGTATGTTCACAATTCAATCATGCGATAATAGTAAAGCAGTAAATCAGACAGTCCTAATACTATTGTTAATGCAAGATGACATGACGTGATGTATGGCCTCACCGACGATCTCCCTCATACGGCAACATCTTACGACCGCGGCATGCCACACTCCCTAGAGTGCTCCACATCTTCAAGGCACATGCAATGCTATGGTGATATGATTTCCAAGTTGTTATTAGTCCATTCAAACAGCAGGATTGGGAAACTAAGGTACTTCCCTTGTATCAATCCCAACACAGATCCTGTCTAGGGTCGTCACTCCTAGAAATCTCATACGATGTATATTTCGTAGGTCACTGCAAGGGCTGCCAGGGCTGTTGCTCGCACTCATTGAACCGCTCCCTCATCACCTTATCAATACAGGCCTACCGTACTCTACTGCAACTGAAGGGTCGTCGCCTCCCGTGGACTCAGAATACGTTCGCGGTCACTACAAAGGGCTCGTCGCCTGATCAGTGTAGGCCGACAGCTAGAATATAGTGTCCCATACCACCATAATCTTCTCACGAGTCAAGGTGCTCACTGGTCACTACGGGGAGGTTTGTGGCCCCAGCGTAGGTCGACAGCTCGACCACGGTGTCTCATACCACCATGCCCGGCTCATGAGTCTTCGTGGATCAAGGTACCATGGTTAACAGGGTTTACAACGGTAAGTTCAGTACCCTAGGTTCAAGCAGTTATGGCTCATACAAGGTGAACATACATCGGCCAGTCGGGTTGCTTGACGGGCTCGACTAGCGCGATCGCATCTCAAGTCGAACGACATGAAGTGCGTAAAACACTTCGCGTGGCCTAACCACTGCCGCAAACTTCAAATACGAATCACGTTCATCGACGCGTCGTTCGTGGCTATGACCAGTCAGCCACGAATTCGCTCGGTTACCGACTGCCTGGACTAAGTCTAGTCCCAAACATTTATGGAATAACATCAGCAATCTAAGTGAGAGTATTGAAATTGAAATACAATCATGTGAGCATGTTAACACATGATATAACATTCAACTTAAGCAAATCTTCCAACACACATATTCCATGCATGTAATGAAATCATGCATATAGTCAACATGTAGAAAATCATTTAGGTCAGCATATTAATTGAGGAATCAATCAAAAACTATCTCATAACATCATTCAATTCAATACATACTAATACAAACATTTATACAAACACATTCACTACACACTTAAGTCTACATATAGTATGTCGACCCAAAGCACGCAACTAGGAGAATCTCTTCGCTAAACTAATTATGCAAGCATTCCTAACTCCCTAATGCGACCACAAACTATGTCAATTACGTCAGCAAAATATGAACGTAGACCGTACTTCCTACAAATGACTAAAATGCCCTAAATCTCATATTCTTCGTTAATTTACGAAACAGGAAACGGAGAGCATGTTGTACATGTCAAACGGCGAAGCCGTCGATAATCTACTATTAAACGACATTGAAAGCGTTGTAAACCGTCAATCAAAGCGTCTAAAATCCTCACCTTAGGTCTTACGAAAGCGTGATTTTGAACAGAGCGTGTATGCTTCGTCTACGGCAGTAGGAGGACCTGATTTATGAAGTACGTTAGCTAACACGCCCTAAATCTAGATAAACCCTAAATCAGCAAGTTCTAGGGTTGTTTTATACCTGGAAAAGAGGAGAAATCACCAGCCAGGTGATTGGGAAGAGTTGCTGAAGCAGCAGCAATCGGTGGCTCAGAAGCGGGAAAAATCCCTTCTAGTCTCTCTCAAACTCTCTCTCCTTTATCCTAGGGTTTGCAATTTTCGGATGGGAGAGGGAAATGAGGGTTTCAACCCCTTTTATAAGCTTAAAAATGCCGGAAACAGGCTCCGGAACGAAGTTTGCTTAGTGCCTATCCATTTCGGGGCTGTTTCGGTCCAAAAGTTGCTTTCTGGTGGTCCCCTGGTCGATTGCGATCGGACTTAAGCTCATGCGTACCAGATGTAGCACGTATTAAGTTTTCAGTCCGGCAGGGTTCGCAGATCGCACGTGGCGGACCAGTTTCAGATCAGTGGTCACCGCATGTAGATCAGGGCTGAAAGTCTCATGATAATAAATAGAAATTTTTCCTGATCCGAGGGTGTAATCTGGATGAATTCTGATGGTCAGAACGCTTAATACTGACGCGTCAAGTCGTGTGCCAGATTTGAATTTGAAATTCCAATTCTGTCCCTGTTCGCGGTCTCTTCAGTCCGGGTTCAACGAAATAATCTGTGATTATCGGTTTGACTTGATTTTTGAAATGATTGTCAAGTCCAACTGGGCGGTTCTAACGGTCTAAGATAGGAAGTATCGGACCTGCGACGCGCGGTCTAATTCCAATACAAGAATTCAAAGTGGTCCAGAGAACAAACCCGCTTAGAGTTTGATCCGAGGTTATAGAGTATTGTAGAGTTGTTTGTTCTACTCGATTTGGGTCTTGTAGAACGTATTTAAAGTGATCAGGGACTATTTTCCAGCTACTCTAGCGTTGCGCTAGCTAACTTACGCTTAATTTCCATGGAATTTAATTCTACGCGATTTCGAGTCGAATTAGTGCTCGGACCCAAGTACGGATTTTTCACGGGCGTTACAATATACCTGTTGAACTGTATCATGGTCGAACCACACTTTAGGATATACTTTATCTAATTTTGCCGGTAGTCCTATGTAGTGTGCCAATTTACAGATGAGGGACGAAAATAGAAGGATTTCAAGATGGTCCCCTCTAATTATCTTAATAAGTTGTTCTAGGATAAGAGTTGGCAAACACACAGGAACCTCTTGATAGACATCATACAAGACATTAAGTGCAAAGGGACTCAAGCTGATGTCATTGACGTCACATGGGTAGACATTCATACTAAAGATACTGTGGAGGATTCTGAACAAGGTTCCTAGATGTTTTTCAGGAAGTATATTTGATTGTATCTAAGAATTGTTGCACCTTGACACAGTGCTCGAGTGATCTCCCCCCACCTTCCTAATTCATTGAAACTTCTTCCAGTGATTGGGAACTGAGTCACGCCAATGTCCAGAAGATGACCAAGAACCATTGGGGTAATCATTTTGCAGTGTTGCATAAATTCTAGATAAATACATGGTGGATAATCCCGAACCACATGGCAATAATTGAAAAACTGTTGAATTATATCAAATTGGTAAGACCACCCAATTTAAGCACATTCTGTCATCCAATAGTCTCTAACATGAGATCTACCCCATAGGGCTCAATAGCACTATTGAGAACAATACGATCGACGATCGTAACTTGTTCCCAATCAAATTGGTTCTGAGGTGATCTAACGATTTTCTCTTTCTTAGCTTTTAAGACCAAGAGATTCTTACTTTTCTCTTTAACCATCTTCCTTGCTCTTTTTGATGTTTCGGAGCCAACAGGGTAATGAGGAAGATCAGAGGGAAGAAAGCTGAGTGAATCTCTTCTTCGTAGTCGGTTGGCTCTTATAACAGGTTAGCCGGTGTCATCAATACGGTGCCGATGATATCGAAAAACCACTCATAAATGCATTGAAGACTATGTTGATGATTGTTGGGAAGAACCAACAGTAACTTGAGAATTCCAACGGACACAATCTTATTTTTTTTTATTTTTTTTGAGAGCTGCCGATCACATTGATAGTGCATATCGATATTATCAAATTTTGAATACAGATGATATCTATAGGATCTAGATTTCATCAAGCATGTCATCGATATCATACTTGATCATACGTCTTTTCACATTCCAAAGAGTCATCGATTATATTGACCTTGATCGATTAATTGAGAATAACATATTGATCATTGTATCAAAGGTGGATGATTTTACATTTTCAGCATTTAGATGACCCGACAAGTATACTATTAGAATTTCAATGAATCAAGTATACTTAGAAAAATTTTATACAGTCACTGTACACAAAAAAAGTATAAACATGTGAATGTTTATATACAAAAGATAGAGGTCAGGAACCTCAGATATATCATTTGAAGCTCAACAAAAAATTGCATCATTCCAGCAAATATCCAGATCTAGATGCATGACCTGGACTTGTTCTTCTAAGCTCAGTACTTCTAGGCATCAGTCCCTTCTTTGCCTCTAATAATGTAGCAGTGGTTGTTTGCGCGATGACCCTTCATTACTGATTTTCCTGATTGATTTAGGATTTTACATTCTTGTTTGTTGAATTTGACCATATGCCCATTATCACAGATTTGAGATATGCTTAGGAGATTATGTGCCAAACCTTTTATGCAAAAAGCATTCTCATTTTTAAGCAAATTAATCTCTTTTATGATACCCTGTCCAATTACGTTAGCAGTGGTTCTATCTCCATAGGTGATTATCCCATTGTATAGGTTCTGATAGTTTGAAAGAAGGGACTTATCACCTGTGACATGTCTTGAGCAACCACTGTCTAGGTACCACTTGGTGTCATTGCCTGACAAATGATTTAAGTGAGTAACAAGACAAATTTTCTTTTCTTTGATTACCCACTTTGTGAGAGGATTTTTACTTGGAGTAGATTTAATTTTCTTATTTGATTCAACTATTTGACTTTTTCCTGTGTTGCTACTAGAGGCATCAGATTTTTCGAATGTTTGTGTTCCATATCCGGCTTTAACTTTCTCATATTGTAAGCTATGTTTGTCATTTCCAAATTTTCCCATTCCTAAAAGTTTTTCTAACTTCTCACTACTTTGGGAAAACTTACAGTTTGGCTTGGCAATTCTTCTGAATTCTTCTAAATCAAACAGGAGTATGTGATTTTCATTTTGAAGGAGTATATTTTTATCTTTTAACTGCTCAACCTATTTGTTTAGTTTTTTTTATTTAGATTTAAGGAAGGAGTTAATTCTCTTAAATCTATCATTATTTGAGTGATGTTGCTGCAAGTCATTGATTAGATGTGTATTAATTTCTAGAGTTTTATCCAAATCTTTTTCTAGCAATTCCTTTTTATTCTCAGATATTCCAATTCTTTTAAAAACCTTAATGCTGTGGATGTATAGTTGATTGTAAGCATCTTGTAGTTTCTCTTTTTTTAACTCTTCTTCTTCTTCTTCAGTTTCTTCATTATCAAATGGAAATGAATCAGTGGCTTGCTGTAAAAGTGCACCTACAAGTGCCCTGGTTTGTCAATTACGGTGTAAGTTGAGTCAGTCGGACAACAGCGTCTAACAGGAAGATCAATTCAAGTGTCTGCCTCAACTGGATGTGTGGAAGCTCGCCATAGGTAATTCATAGCCTCACATCCCATGTCCCAAAACACCAGGTAATTAAAACCCTTAAAACTAAGTAGAACACCTTAGGGTTTTATTGTAAGAAAACTTTTTACCAAACAGAAAAATCTTCAAGTTTTCTTACCCTGTCGATTGTATCGATTCACATTTCGATATGATCGACCTGCTCTATCGATGTCCTCGACATTTCAATCGATACAATCGAGTGAGGACAAAAAGCGTCCAGTAATCAAACATTCATCAGGACGATTTATCGATATCTTGAAGTTATAATCGATATCATTGATATTTAAATATCAATCCCATCGAAAATGGATTGATAATATCGATAGGCAGTTTTTCTGACGCCCTTATTTTTATAAGAAATTCATAAGGTGTTTCGATATATCGACACCATTCCGATATGATCTGAAATTAAATATCGATTCGATCGGAAGTCAGTCAATGATATCGACCTTGGGCATGCATTTCTTCCAGCAAATATTTTAGGTTGTTTTTAACTTTGATCGAGGGGCCTGTCGAGAAATCGATATTCATATGTCGATCATATCGAGTCCTAGTCGATTGGATCGAGACCGGACACAAACTGTCCAGCAAGCTTATAGGTAAATCTATACGATTTATCGATCCCATCGACACAGACTCCGATATCATCGATATACAAATTCCTATGACATCGGATGTTCCCCGATCATATCTTAGAAACCTGAAATATTTATAAGCTAGTCTCTCTCATGCTTCAAATGTCGATAGCTCGACCCCAGTATCAATGGAATCGGAGTTCGAAATCCGATAACATCGACACCTGTATCGATCCACTTGATCAGCTGGCAAAAGGTTTCAAAAGTGAATGACATGAAGATTGTGCCATCGAGCGGATCATCGATACAATCAAGAGTATACGCTCGATCATATCGACTCTTGCTCGATGATATTTAACTCTATCATAAATATGATCGTTTTATATCCGTTGGAACCTTTTATCTATTTAAAGAGAGGCTTGTCTTTATTGCTGGTAGAGAAAGAAGAGAGTGCTTCTGAGTGTTTTAAACTTCATATCATTTATCTTAAGCCCTTTCTCTCATGGAGTTCATCCTCCAATCCACCCTCATCATTGATATGCAATAGAGTGGATTGAGGAATGAACTTCCACATTTAAGGATCCTCCAGCTACTACCTTAATGGCAAATCATTAAGCTGGGATGCCTTGAATGCATAGATGATTGGAATCACTCTATCTTCCTAATAGGAAAATCTTTAGAGAGTAGAATTCCATCATAAACTTGACCCGACCTGAAGCCTAGTACTGGTACATCTTTTGTGTTACAGATCAAGGGAGCAGAAGACTCTTCATTAACAAGAAGGAGATCTTCATCACTATGCTAAAAGGGACTCATCAACTTATCTATAAGTACCTAGAGTCCAGAGAACACTTGTGATCATTCCTTTCTAGGATTGGGTCTTAAGTGTTGCTCACCCTTTGAAGTCCTCAAAGGAGGCCTCTGGTGGGAGTGTACGTCTGGGTGCGTTGTGTAGACCCTTGTTTTATGTGGGCATAAACATTTGGGTGCGTTGTGTGGACCCTTGCTGTGTGTGGGCATAAACATCTAGGTGCGTTGTGTAGACCCTTGCTGTGTGTGGGCATAAACATTTGGTTAGGAGTGCGTCAGCAAAACTCCAGGGTTAGAGGTGAACCGAGTAGAAACCTCCGTGTAAAGGTTGAAGGTGAACCTGATTTAAAATCTTAAATTTAAGGTGAACCATGAAAAACCTCCTTAGTGAAATTCGGTACACCCAAGGGTTGAGTGTGACAGCCGGGAGTGGAGTAGACAAGTAGTCGAACCACTATAAAAATGACTGTGTCTGTGATTGATTCTTGTGCTTGATCATTTGTGTGATCATGTTAATTGCATTCATATCCGCTCACACTTCACACACAGAGTCACATCCATCATAGACTATAATTGCTTCATGCTTATTAATTGAATAGTTCTGTGATTGGATCCTCTACTGGGCTTGGAAGCAAGTAGAGTTATATTTGAGTAATCCTGAAAATTGCATACCTGTTAGGATTAGAGTGATAGAATTTTTAATATAACTCATAAATCTTTAAAAAGTCCTATTCACCCCCCTCTAGGACATATTGGCATATTCCTACTTCAACTCAAGCGGTCTTCACTGCTATTTCAATTGGTATCAGAGAGGGTCTCTCTTTAAGGGCTTCACTGCCTAGAGAGTGATCTTGACTGAAGTTGAAAAATATGGCCAAAGGAGAGGGCTCATCAGTCACTAGACATCCAGTATTTGATGGATCAAATTATGCATACTGGAAGGCTAGAATTCACTACTTCCTAAGATCTTTAGATCATGATGTTTGGAATGCTGTTGAATGTGGATATGTGCTACCATCTGAACAGATTATACTCGAAGATAGCACAACCATCACAAAACCCAAACCCAAAGAAAAGTGGATGGCGTCCGACAAAGATAAACAGACTGCTGAAGCAAAATCTATGAACGCCATCTACTGTGCCGTGTCCCAGGATATATTCAATTAAATAAATATGTGTGGGACATCCAAGGAAGCATGGGATTTACTGAAAACAACCCATGAAGGTACAAGCACTATGAAGAGGTCTAAACTACAACTTCTGACTTGACAGTTCGAAAATCTTAGGATGGAAGAGCATGAGACATTTATGGAGTTTTTCACCAAATTGAATATCATTTGTAACTCCATGGGTGGATTGGGAGAGAAGGTTCCGGTATCAAAAATATGTAGGAAAATTCTGAGGTCTCTACCGAAACGGTTCAATCCTAAGGTAACAACAATTGAGGAGTGTATAAATATTGATGAGAAGAAAGTAGAAGAACTAGTAGGTTTGCTACAAACTTTTGAACTACACTTCACACAACCCCAAAAATCCAAAAACACTGTCCTAAGAGCGTCAAAGAAAACAAAACATGAGGACAGTGAGAGTGAAAAGGAAGATGAAGATGATGAAGTGGCTTTGTTGGCATAGAAATTCAGAAGATTCTTTCAGAAGAATCGCGGCCGTCCTTCCAGAGGAAGAAAGGTGAACGACAAACCTCCTGCAGGAAAATTTGGTAAGCAGACCAAAGAACCACAATGTTATGCCTGTCATGAGTATGGACACCTATCTACCGAATGCCCAAATAGAAAAATCAAGGGTAAGGCGATGGCCACCACATGGGATGATACAGAAGAGTCAAACTTAGAAAATAGTGACTCAGAAAGTGATGGAGATAAAAAATCCTTGAAAATACTCATGGTCTCCACTGCTTCGATCATTCCAACTGAACCTGAGAAAGAACAACAAGCCACTGAATCATTTCCATCTGAAAATGAGGAATTTGAAGAAGAAGAAGAAATTGAAAAGGATAAACTACAGGATGCTTATAATCAACTATACATTCATAGCATCCATATCCTTAAAAAACTCGGTATGTCTGAAAATAAAAAGAAATTGTTGCAAAAAGACTTGGACAGAACCTTAGAAATAAATATACATTTAGCCAATGATTTGCAACAATATCACACAGACAATGATAAATTAGAAAGAGAAAACCTATCCTTAAAAACAGAATTATCAAAACTTATGAATCAGGGTGAATAGCTAAGAGATGATAATGCAAAACTCAAAAAATGAGAACCACTCACTTTGTATTGACTTAGAAAAATCTAAAAAATTTACCGAGATAAACAACAAATTTTCTCAGAGTGGTGAGAAATTGGAAAAATTGTTTGGGATGGGAAGACTAGGAAGAGACAAGAGTGGACTAGGATATGAGAAAAGTAAAAAGAAAATCGAAAATAAAGCCTCAACAAAACTGGCTGCTTCAGGTAGCAATATGGGAATTTCTCCAGTTTGTCATTTATGTGGTGATGTTGGTCATTATAAATTTGAATGTTTAACACCTAGACAGACTCTATATAACTTTGATCGAAATCACATTAAAAAATTCAAACCAATCAAAGAAACTCAGAATGTTAAAAGTCCATTTAGGAGAAGCACTCATCCATCAACACCTAAAGAAAAGAACAGAATGAAGAAATCTATCCCAAAATGGGTAGTAAAAGAAAAAGTGAACTGTCTGATGATTAACTCGCATATTTCCTAAAATATCAAGCAGAAAATGGAACAAGTCCAGGTTATGCATTTAGATCTGGATATTTACTAAAATGATGCGGTTTTGTTAAGCCTTCAATGTTACATCTGAAGATGGAGACCTCGAACTTTTGTATATAAACATTATAATGTTTATAATTGTACAGAACTGATACAAACTTTTGTGACATATACGGATCAAGTTAGGAAACATACAATAGTGTGTCAAAATTGAGAAAATTCTGAATAACATCATCTACTTTCGATACAAGTGTCGGTCTTTTTTGATTTCAACGACCGAGGGTCGATACAATCGATGGCCTTTCAGAATGTGAAAAGGCGTATGATCGTTGATGACATCTGAGACAGAATCGATCGACAACTTCTCGATAGCATCGATACATTGGTCGATATGATCGACAGATAGCGCCCGATAAAAGTCAGTAGGATGAAAAAAAAGGGGGTTTGTTCTTTAAAAGGCTTCTTGATCGTCTTCCCTGCCCAATCCTCTCGACCAATCACCAGAAGCCACGTCGGACTAACCAAATCCTTCCACAAATCTGGTAATATCCTTCTAACATCGATAGATTTTTTTTGATATTCTTGGTTTGTCGGCCGTTTTTGTCGTTTTCCTCAAAATACTTCAAAAAGTCTATTATTTCACATGGAAAAAGACAAAAGTGTAGCATCCGGTCCGGGTGAGTCTTCAAGGACTACCCGATAAAAAATCCTTGCCTCAAGGGGAAGAGAGAGGATCCCGGACTGTGGGACCCCCACACGGCAAAGATCACGCCACAGTGGGTCCCAAACTGAAGTTCCTACACCGTCTCAACCAGCGCCACCTCCTCCGGCTATCCAACGTCTTGTAAAATCCACCAGAAGAAAGCTGATCCATGAAAGAAAAGTTGACAAGGGCTATTTGGCACCATACAATTTGGAACCTCTATTCGCCGCAATCGAATGGCTTCCTATTCTAGATTTTGGAGGACCCTATCAACTAGAACAAACACGCAACTTTCTTGCAGCATGTCATTCTCCAGTATCTGATCCTCCTCCATTCATGGTATCCCTGGATGGTGATGATGCATTTATCACTCCCACCACTATAGCTCACATTCTCAATCTACAGTTGGCTCCAGAAGGGCTTTCAAATTGGGATCTCGATCTTCCAGATGTTCGATCAAAGATAACCAAATACCTATGTCACAACAGAGATATTCCATAACATCAAGGGAATGCCTTAAAAGCTAGGTATATGGAGCTCTAGTTTCGAGTCATGCATGGGATCTTCACTACTAATTTGTACCCAAGAAGCACAAACCGATCAGATCTCACAAGTCTCATGGTCATGATAATATACTCTGTTGCAACCGGGATAAAGATTTGCCTTCCAACACTGATTGTTAATCAGTTTGTCAATGCCATACATACATCTAGAGATTTACATCTGCCATATCCCTGGATTATTAGCAGAATCAGTCAAAGCATTGCATTACCTTCTACAAATGATCCTGTGCTTCCACTTCAAGTTTTTAATTTTAAAAATATTGGCAAGATGGATCTGATTTATCACGAGTATAAGGAAGGGGGAATTCAAGAAGAAGGAGACGAAGGTACTAGTGTCCCTCAGGCTGAGGAAACCGAGATGGAAGGTGGTGAATCTGCCAGAATTGATCCAATCCCATCTATGTCAATCCCTGGGCATATTAAACGATACAAGCTGGACAGGATCGAGGCAATTCAGCGGGACATTCAATTAGTGCAAGAGTGACTTACAATCTTGGAGCGTGTTGTCCTCAAGGTACAACAATCTGTGCAACAGTTGGTCGATTTGATGACCTGTCGGCGAGATGACACAGCTCCTTCTCACTCTGCTCCCTAGCACTGACTTCTAAAAGCTGTCACACACACTCACTCTTTAACTCAACGTATGAACTATGATATCTTTTTGAAGTTCTACGCTCTCTTGAGTGCATGTGACAACTCTCTCTCTCTCTCTCTCTCTCTCTCTCTCTTGTTTACACATGTTGGAATTTTTTTATTTGTTGTGTTTTCCCTTGGATGGGATGAAACATTGGTTACAACTTTTGGTGGCTCTGAAATGGGTTTTGTTTTATTTGGATGATGGATTATAATACTGTTGTCTGTGGTAGTATATATATATATATATATATATATATATATATATATATATATATATATATATATATATATACTGGTTGATATGGCTGAATTCAAATCATATTTCATTGCCATTCTTGATGCTTATGAAATGACTGTGCTGATTGTTTCATCTATTTACTTCCTGCCTTAAGTAATGTATGCTTATCCTGTTAAAAATCTGTATACATCTATCTGACTGTGGTTCTCTGTTGAGGGTCAAATAGTGCATATTAGACCCTATTTATTACTTAGATTTACGAGCATAATACCATTTAACACCCAGTTTTAATCATGTTTTGTTGCAGGGTGTGATTAGGAGAGTTGACGGAAAATGGATGCCAAAAGCTTAGATTTAACGTTCTGATAATCACCAGGGCAAGGGACGGACTCCAGGGACTAAAATCGACAAATATGCACGCCAAGGACCTGAGAAATTCCAGCCGTTCACTTGAAAATGGCCTGAAATTGGTGTAGAATGCAAGATCATATGGTTTCCGATATCTGATCGGTTCGAAACTTTATACGTGAGATAAGGGCCATAAATTAACTATACATTTCAAATTTCAGCTCTTGGATCACTATAAAAGTGCTCCAACTAACCGATCAGCTTATAAACCGTCGATTCTAGGCCCACCTGATATCTGAAATTGCCTCGAATTTGGAGTCAACGTCTTAAATGAGGAGTCAAAACAGATGGACGGTGCAGATTTCTCCAAAACAGTGCAATGGACCCCATATGAGATGGGTGTGTATAGTGCATAAGTACACTAGCCGTGCATGGTAAGTGTCAGAGACGGTTTGACCGTCTCTGACCGAAAGATCAAAAAAAAAAAAAAATGTGCAGCGGACGCACGGCCGCTGGCCGTTTTTACGGACGGTTGTGGGCCCTACCCATTGACTGTACGTCTGATCCAAGCCATCCATCTTGTAGAGGGGTTCGAATACTACAAAACCATGCTGACCTTTTGCATCCATGCATACACACGTGTGCGATACAGGGGCTACAAAAGGGCTACCGTGGGACATTCAAAATTGATCTTTTAGTGATTTCTTCTCTGGGCTTCGTCAATGGACGTTCAAAACCACCCATTCTTAACTGAAATTTCGTTATGAATCCAATGGATGGGGTGAATTTTCCATAAAATACTTCTGTGGGGCCCACCGACACAACAGCGAAATGGTGTGAAAGGTTTTGCACATCCGTGAAAATTGACTTTTCCAGGCAGTTTTGGCCCACCATCTTTGATCATATGGCAGATCTGAACCGTCTATCATGTAGAGAACCTAAGAAAGTACTAAGGGACGGTGTTTCTTTGAAATTTGAGCAAGGAAAGTGGCGTGTTTCGAGGCACCGAACTTGGCTGCGAAAATTGCACTCCGTGTCCTGCTACAACTCTGTACTTGGGGAGTGAACAAGTTTTTGGCACCGTTGCCGGGGACTGTCGGCTACGTTTTTCTGAAATTAATTAGTTTTAGGATTAGTTTAAGATTAGGTTTAGATTTTTTAAATTTTTAGAAATTAACTTGTCTTTCTTATTTTATAGGCTTCTAAGACAGTTTCTAAATTAGTAAATTCTGTCTTAGATTCTTCCTTTCTATTTTAGATTTAGATTAAGATTTATTTCTTCTTTTTAGTGAGATTCTAATTGTAATTCTTTTTAGGAATCCTAACCTTGTTTCTTGTTTTAGAATTTTTCTATAAGTTTTTGTTTAGAAACTAACCCAATTTTTTTGTTTTGTAGGAAACTTCTAATTTAGTAAGCTCTTTCTAATTCTTCTTTCTTTGGAATTTCTTCTTTTCTCTAGAAATTAGTTTACTTTTAATTAGGACTTTCTATTCTTAGAAACTAATTTTTTTTTTTTTTTGTTTTGCAGATTCTTAACCTAGGCCTCCAAATTTGGTAACTTCTTTCCATCTTTCCCTTTTATTTTCTAGATTTCTACTTCTTCTTTTCTCTTACGTTTAAGTTAGAATTTGAGGGCTGAGTGTGTTTTATGCCCCAGTGGGCACGCGACAACACTCGACGTCTCGTGACTGAAGGAGGATTAGTTGAGGGGTTGACTGTCCATCGCAGGACTAGACACCACTTGAATTTTCCTGAGTTAGAAGACGTTATGGTTGAAAACCAACCTCAAGCACTATCCCAACCAAGGGTTGAGGAAGTATATGATGAGAACGAGGTGCATCAGGCACCCTCGCCTCGTACTTTATGAGATTATTTACAACCGGCGGGGGTGAGTACGCCCTCATGCATGATTTTTTCTGAGAATACAGGACATATGGACATCAAGCCAGGGGTTATCCAACTCCTTCCTAAGTTCCATGGGCTTGAGTCTGAAGAACCATATTTGCATCTGAAAGAGTTCGATGAAATCATAGGCACCTTATACTTTCCTAATGTATCTGAGGATAGTATTAGGCTGAAACTCTTTCCATTTTCCTTGAAAGAAAAAGCCAAGACGTGGTTACATTCACTGCGTCCTAGATCCATTGGCACATGGAATGATATGCAGAGGAAATTTATAAAGAAAATTTTCCCACATCATATGACAATTATCCTCAGGAGAGCATTCATGAACTTTGCCCAAAAGGAAGATGAAACATTCTTCCAATGTTGGGAAAGGTTCAAGGATCTGGTTAATGCATGCCCCCAACATGGCTTTGAAATATGGCGCATTACAAATTTTTTCTATGATGGGCTAACATCTTCCATGCGCCAAATGGTCGAGACAATGTGTAACAGAGAATTCATCAATAAAAATGTCGACGAGGTATGAGATTACCTTGATAGTCTCGCTGAAAAAATACAATCATGGGACTATTACCCAAGGACGAACACTACGTCTAGGTCGACTCATTCAAGGAGAAAAGGAGGAATATATCTCTTGAAAGAGGATAATGATCTTAACGTTAAGGTGGTCAATCTCACCAGAAAATTTGAGGCCATGGAAGGAAGGAAGGAAAAGGTTAATGAAAGTGTTTGCGGTATCTGTGATTGTAACATTCATACTACTGAAAACTGTCCTTCAATACCTGCCTTTTGAGAAGTATTGAATGAACAATCTAATGTCGTAAATAACTATCAAAGACCTTTCAATGGACCACCCTCTAATACATACAATCCTGGCTGAAAAAATCATCTGAATTTTAGTTGGAGGAACGGACAAACTGCTACCCCTCAAGGTTTCTTCAATTAAAATCCAAATCAGGGGAAACCTCAAGAAGAATCGGTTCAAATTTCCATACAAGAGTTGGCTCGGACAATGTAAGGAATTTCAGATTTTATGCAAAAAATAGATTCACGTATGATGGCTATGGAAAAAGGGATGCTCCTTGCACAATCACTCCCTAATCCGAAACCGCAATACGAGACAGGTGATCCCAGCTCTTCAAATCAAATGGGGCACGCTAAATCCATCACCACTCTTAGGAGTGGGAAGATTATTGATAAAACCCTTCCGGTTAGGCCCGAAAAGCCTCAAGAACCAGAAGAGGACAACAATGATGGATCTACTGGTGCCCCACAAAAATTTGAACTGGAACCTCTAGAAAAGCCAGTTGCTCCGTTTCCCCAACGGTTGGTTGAACCAAAATGTCTCTCTAACTCTCAGGATATCCTAGAGGTATTGAAACAAGTGAAAGTCAACATTCCTCTGCTTGACGTTGTAAAACAGATTCCTTTATATGCTAAATTTCTAAAGGACTTATGCACTACCAAACGACGAAAAAGTGTTCAAAAGAAGATCTCTTTGATTGAGAAAGTGAGTGCCATCCTGAAACAAGATGTGCCGCAAAAATTCAAAGACCCCGGTTGCCCAACCATATCATGTGTAATCGGGAACTATCGAATTGATCATGCACTTCTTGACTTAGGAGCGAGCATCAATCTAATTCCCTACTCGGTATACCAACAATTAGGTTTGGGTGAATTAAAACCCTCTCGAACTACACTACAACTTGCTGATTGTTCTGTTCGTGTACTAAGAGTGATCATCGAGGATGTGTTGATCCAGGTTGATAGATTCTACTGCCCTGTTGATTTTATCATCTTGGACACCGAACCCATCAATGACACAAGCACTCAGATTCTCGTCATTCTTAGTCGCCCATTCCTGTCCACTTCAAATGCAATTATCAATTGCAGGAATGGTGTTATGACTATGTCTTTTAGAAATTTAACATTGAAATTGAATATCTTTTTCAATAACGGCAGCAACTCAGAGGATGATGACGATTTTCACGATGTTAACATGATTGATTCTTTTGTGGAAGATAGAACGCCTCTCACCTTATCCTCTGATCTTCTAGAGACGTGCCTGGCCCACTCCCATGATCCTGATGATGATATAATTAGGGAGACGTGTGCCATGCTTGATACTACACCGGTACTTGAAGTTAACCGGTGGAGGCCACACATTGAAGAATTACCCCAAACTGATGTAGTGCCTCTACCGTCTAACCTCAAGCCACCGAAGCTTGACCTAAAACCTTTGCCCTCTGATTTAAAATATATCTATTTAGGTCAAGATGAGACATACCCAGTGGTGATCTCTGCCCACCTGGAGAAAGAACAGGAGAGTATGATGATATCTACTCTCATTGAGCATAAGGGAGCTCTTGGATGGACGATAGCGGACCTCAAAGGAATTAACACATCGATTTGTACTCATCGCATATATCTTGAGGACAATGCAAAGGCTGTTCGGCAATCACAACGTAGACTGAATCCAAACATGAAGGAAGTGGTTAAGGCCGAGGTTCTCAAACTATTGGAAGTGGGGATCATATACCCTATATCCGATAGTCAATGGGTGTCCAACTCAGGTGGTTCCTAAGAAGTCCGGGATCACTATCATAGCCAATACCAATAATGAACTCGTGCCGACTAGAGTTACTACTGGTTGGAGAATGTGTATTGACTACAGAAAGCTGAATACCGTCACTAGGAAGGACCACTTTTCTTTGCCCTTCATTGATCAGATCTTGGAAAGGCTAGCTGGTCATTCCTATTACTGTTTCCTTGACGGGTATTCAGGTTATAATCAGATTGAAATCGCCCCTGAGGACTAGGAAAAGATCACATTTACATGTCCCTATGGCACCTTTGCTTACAGAAGGATGCCATTCGGGCTATGTAATGCCCCTGCCACCTTTCAGCAATGCATGATGAGTATCTTTTCTGACATGGTGTGGAAATATTTAAAGGTCTTCATAGACGATTTCTCTGTTTTCGGTTCATCTTTCAGCAAGTGCTTAGCAAGTCTTAAATGTGTGCTGAAAAGATGTGAAGAAAAAAATTTGGTACTTAACTGGGAGAAGTGTCATTTTATGGTTCAAAAGGGAATTGTCCTTGGGCATATCATCTCGTCCAAAGGAATCGAGGTAGATAAAGCAAAAATTGATCTTATCTCTAACCTACCTCCACCCAAGAATATCAGAGACGTGCGATCCTTCTTAGGACATGCAGGATTTTACAGACGATTAATAAAGGACTTTAGTCTCCTCTCTTGTCCTTTATGTAATCTTCTTCAAAAGGATACACCATACGAGTGGACTGAGCAGTGCCAAGAAGCTTTCATTAAGCTTAAGGGCATGTTAACCACTGCACTTATCATGCAGCCACCCGACTGGAGTCTTCCTTTTGAACTTATGTGCGACGCCTCTGATTATGCTCTTGGAGCGGTTCTAGGCCAGAGAAAAGATAGGCGGCCTTACGTTATTCACTACGCAAGTAGGACTCTAAATCCTGCCCAAGTGAACTACTCGACTACGGAAAAGGAACTCTTAGCCGTAGTGTTTGCTTTGGACAAATTTCGGTCCTACCTGATCGGATCCAAGATCATTATTTATACAGATCATGCGGCACTTAAGTATCTTCTTTTCAAGAATGATTCTAAGCCCGCCCTAATACGATGGATCCTTCTACTCCAAGAATTTGATTTAGAAATTAAAGACAAAAAGGGAGTAGAGAACGTAGTAGCTGATCACCTTTCTCGCCTTAATACCTCTGATTCCCTTGAGGCGACCCATATCAATGACATGTTCCCTGATGAACAACTGTTTAGAGTCTCCCATTCACCTTGGTTCGCTGATATTGCTAATTATCTTGCTACAGGTGCCATACCGACACACTGGACGTCACAAGATAAGAAGAAATTCTTTACCAAGGTGCGTAACTTTTTCTGGGACGATCCATATTTGTTTAAATATTGCCCAGACCAAATCTTAAGGAGATGCGTACCAGACGATGAGCATCAGAGTGTCATCTCCTTCTGTCACTCACAGGCCTGTGGTGGTCACTTTTCTGCTAAAAAGACCACGGCCAAGATTTTACAGTGCGGCTTCTACTGGCCCACTATGTTCAGGGACACTCATGAGTTTTACAAGGCTTGTAAGCGTTGTCAGAAATTGGGAGCATTGTCCCGTCGAAATATGATGCCCTTGAATCTCATCCTTATTATAGAAGTATTTGATTGTTGGGGCATCGATTTCATGGGACCATTCCCCCAATCATTTGAAAATATGTATATTTTGCTCGCCGTAGACTATGTCACTAAATGGGTCGAAGCAATTTCGTGTCACAAAATGACCATCGCACGGTCATTAAATTTTTAAAAGAAAATATCCTGTTGCGGTTCGGAATGCCTCGTGCCATCATTAGTGACGGGGGCTCACATTTTATAATAGACCATTTGAGAGTCTAATGAAGAAATACGGTATCTCTCATAAGGTGAGCACCCCATACCATCCACAGACAAGTGGACATGTTGAGATTTTCAATAGGGAGATCAAACATATCCTAGAAAAAATGGTTAACCCTGATCGTAAGGACGGGTCAATCCGATTGACCGATGCCTTATGGGCGTACCGTACTGTTTTGGAACATCTCCCTTTAGACTTGTCTATGGGAAAGCCTGTCACTTGCCTGTGGAATTGGAACATAAAGCATACTGGGCGATCAAAAATCTGAATTTCAATCTGGACAACGCTGGCTCGCCACGCAAACTTCAATTAAATGAACTTGAAGAAATCCGGAACGATGCATATGAAAACTCGAGAATTTACAAGGACAAGATGAAGGCGTTTCATGATCATCATATTCTACGAAAATCATTCACGGCAGATCAGAAAGTCCTTTTGTACGATTCTCGACTACATCTCTTTCCGGGTAAGCTTCGATCTCGTTGGACCGGCCCTTACATTGTTGTTACTGCTTATCCTCATGGGGCCGTCGAGATAAGAGATCCTGATAATGGCAAGGAATTTAAAGTAAATGGACATCGATTAAAGCCATTTGTCGAGACATTTGATTCAGAGGACATGTCCATGCCTCTGATGGCTCCTGTTTACCAGGACTGATCTCCTAGTCTGATGGAGGTATAGGTAGGGTTATCGCTTTCATAGGACTAGGATTGTTGCTTTATTTGTATGGCTGAAGACGGTAAATTTAGCGCTCCTGGGAGGCAACCTAGCTTTTCATTTCATTTTTCTAGTTAGATGATTCAATGTTTGTGGGTACCATTACTGCAAACCCTCACGAGACTACAACTCGTCCACTAGGGGTAACCTAGGGGTTTAAAGGCTTGTTGTATACGCTAAATGCAATCGAGAGCACCTGCGAAAGTGGTATAGGTAGGATTTTATTTTCGACATTTTTATTTTTCTTTTTCTCTTGTGCTAACCAGCTTCCATGCTTAATCTCTTGGAAAGTCTCTCTCTTGATTCGTTATCCAGGTACTATCTTCCCATCACTTTACTTTTGTTGTTCCATGTTTAGATCTTTTACATTGAGGATAATGTAGATTTTAGGTTGGGGGTGAGAGATTAGGCTTCCTAATCAGTATTTTCTTGGTCTTGAGCAAAAATTGTGAAAATTGTGAAAAAGTTTTAGTGAAAATTTTTTAAAATTTTTCTGACATTTCTTGTAAATTCAATGTGATTTTGACATCTATCTTTGATTTAGAATTACGAGATACGTGATGTTGGTAATTTATGACTCTTGAATTTAGCTACTTGATAGATTCCACAGTTGAGTTTGAATTATCAATCCATGATTAGAGATTTTAAACATTGATTGAATCATGATTTCAGGACACGTCTTGCTTACACATTAAGATTTCAGTTCCATATCGAAGGATTAACTTGGTAATCACTAAGCACGAAAGGAACCAGCCTGAAATATCTTGCCATCACGGTATAAAAATTGAAAAGGTTGGATAATTAATCTTCACCATAGGTTTGCTCCCTATAGGTGTAGAGTTAATTCCCCATGAATGATATGTGAAAAAGAGTCAGGTGTACGATCTTCACCATAGGTTTGCTCCCTATAGGTGAGGATTTGATTCCCCTTCCTTGGCATTACTTTGAATAGAAAAATCACAAGTTAATAGGTTAATCTATGAGGCAAGTTTTGGATTAGGTTTTGGTTGTCATGAATTTTCTTGTTGGTTACCAATGATATCATGAAATTGACGATTGGATCTCTTAATGATGATAAGCTGAGATTAGACTATACATCCATAGATCTCAATGTTTAAAATTTTTCTAATTGATGGATTAATACTTTACACTTGATTATGAAGTCTACCGTGCGCTTGAGCTCAGGAGAAAATAATTTCTAACATTCATGAATATTAAATTTCTCGTATCTTGTTCAAAATCTCACTCGATTTCATAGAAAGTTCTCCTATAATTCTTAACTTATTTTTTGCATAATTTGCTTGGGACTAGCAAAATGCTGGTTGAGGGTTGTGTTGAGGGTCAAATAGTGTATATTAGACCCCATTTATTACTTAGATTTACGAGCATAATACCATTTAACATCCGGTTTTAATCGTGTTTTGTTGCAGGGTGTGATTAGGAGAGTTGACGGAAAAAGGATGCCAAAAGCTTAGATTTAACGTTCTGATAATCACCAGGGCAAGGGACGGACTCAAGGGACTAAAATCGACAAATATGCACGCCAGGGACCTGAGAAATTCCAGCCGTTCACTTGAAAATGGCCTGAAATTGGTGTAGAATGCAAGATCACATGGTTCCCGACATCTGATCGGTTCGAAACTTTATACGTGAGATAAGGGCCATAAATTTACCGTACATTTCAAATTTCAGCTCTTGGATCACTATAAAAGTGCTCCAACTGACCGATCAGCTTATAAACCGTCGATTCTGGGCCCACCTGATATCTGGAATTGCCTCAAATCTGGAGTCAATGTCTTAAATGAGGAGTCAAAATAGATGGACGGTGCAGATTTTTCCAAAACAGTGCAATGGACCCCATATGAGATGGGTGTGTATAATGCATAAGTACACTAGCCGTGCATGGCAAGTGTCAGAGACGGTTTGACCGTCTCTGACCGAAAGATCAAAAAAAAAAAAAAAAACGTGCAGCGAACGCACGGCCGCTGGCCGTTTTTGCAGACGGTTGTGGGCCCTACCCATTGACTGTACATCTAATCCAAGCCATCCATCTTGTAGAGGGGTTCGAATACTACAAAACCATGCTGACCTTTGCATCCATGCGTACACACGCGTGCGATACAGGGGCCACAAAAGGGCTACCCTGGGACGTTCAAAATTGATCTTTTAGTGATTTCTTCTCTGGGCTTCGTCAATGGACGTTCAAAACCACCCATTCTTAACTGAAATTTCATTCTGAATCCAATGGACGGGGTGGATTTTCCATAAAATACTTCTGTGGGGCCCACCGATCACAACAGCGAAATGGTGCGAAAGGTTTCGTACATCCAAGAAAACTAACTTTTTCAGGCAGTTTTGGCCCACCATCTTTGATCATATGGTAGATCTGAACCGTCTATCATGTGGAGAACCCAAGAAAGTACTAAGGGACGGTGTTTCTTTGGAATTTGAGCAAGAAAAGTGGCGTGTTTCGAGGCACCGAACTTGGCTGTGAAAATTGCACTCCGTGTCCTGCTACAACTCTGTCACTGACTCCAGCCTTCCAGCAGCTATAAAAGGAGATCAGGAGGTGGAGAGCTTGAGGCTTGGGCTGGAAACGAGGGCAGAGGGAGTAGAGTAATTTTGTTATTTTTATTTTTTTTCCTTCTTCATATTTTCTTTTAACATGTCCAGCTTCATCATGTCTGTGATGGGCTGAACCTCTTAACTAGGGCTAAGAGGTGAAGCTTGTGGTGAGATGGGAGTTTTATTTTATGTCTTTAATTTAATTTTAATTCTTGAATTAACGTTGATTTTAGTTGATTATTAATGTCATGTTTTGTTTAGTCTTTAATGGTCTGTTGTGACTAAAATTACAATGGGTCTGCAATGGCTTGGAGCATGTCCTTTTTCCCTTTATGTTTATGATGTCAGGAAGCCCTGTTGTTCACCATAGTCTCCTGGGCATGGTTGGATGACGGTACCCTTCCTAACGTACATACATGTGATTGGGTGGTAATTAGTTTAATTCTGTTGTTTGCCATAGTCTTTGGGCATGGTTTGGTGATGGAATCCATTCTAATTCATCTTCCTTTCATCTCTTTAAAAACTAGATCAATGGCAGTTCAGTAAATTCCATGATTCATGAAACAGGTATAAGATCTCCCTGATCTCTACAAGTGGATCCTCTGAATCTCTAGTTTCCTTACTTCTGATTTCTCCTATAGGTTTTAGATTAATAGTTTACAATTATTCCTCAATTTATAATTCAATTCAGATTTCATCTCATTCTAGTTCTATTTCCAGTTAATTTTAGATAACGTACAAGTTCAGTCCCTTGGGATTCGACCTCGGTCTTACCGAGTTATTACTACATCATAACCCTGCACTTGGGGAGTGAACATTCTCCCATTTGCTTAAACTCTTCAGTCAATATCACTTATTAAGCCTTTGCCAATGACTGACAAAATGAGGGAGAAAAATTATAAATACCCCTGTGGAAAATTGGATATTTGTGCTCTTATATGTTGCAGGTGTAAGGGGGAGCAGCTACACCAAGAAAGGGGTCTTTACAGTTAGGGGGAGTAAATTATGGGTGTGTACATGAATGGATTAAAATTTATAAAATTGGGTTAATGTATATACACACAATTTAGGATATGTCTGTCTTAGATATTATCCTTGAGTGTTTTGGGTATTTTTTCACATAATTGACAATGGGGGAGATTGAAAGTACACCTACAAGTGCCCTGGTTTGACAATTACAGTGTAAGTTGAGTTAGTCGAACAAAGCACCTAACAGGAAGATCAATTCAAGTGTCTACCTCAACTGGATGTGTGGAAGCTCGCCATAGGTAAATTATAGCCTCACATCCCATGTCCCAAAATATCAGGTAATTAAAATCCTTAAAAATAAGTAGAACACCTTAGGGTTTTATTGTAAGAAAACTTTTTACCAAACAGGAAAATTTTTAAGTTTTCTTACCTTGTCGATTGTATCAATTCACATTTCGATATGATCGACCTTCTCTATCGATGTCCTCGACTTCTCAATTGATACAATCGAGTGAGGACAAAAAGCATCCAGCAATCAAACATTCATCAGGACAATTTATCGATATCTCGAAGTTACAATCGATATCATTGATATTCAAATATCGATCCCATCGAAAGTGGATTGATAATATCGATAGGTAGTTTTTCCGACGCCCTTATTTTTTATAAGAAATTCATAAGGTGTTTCGATATATCAGCACCATTCCGATATGATCTGAAATTAAATATCGATTCGATCGGAAGTCAGTCGATGATATCGACCTTGGGCGTGCATTTCTTCCGGCAAATATTTCAGGTTGTTTTTAACTTTGTCGGGAGGGCAGTCGAGAAATCGATATTCATATGTCGATCATATAGAGGTTTGGTCGATTGGATCGAGACCGGACATAAACCGTCCAGCAAGCTTATAAGTAAATCTATACAATTTATCGATCCCATCAACACGGACTCCGATGTCATCGATATACAAATTCCGATGACATCGGCTGTTCCACAATTATATCTTAGAAACCTGAAATATTTCTAAGCTAGTCTCTCTCATGCTTCAAATGTCGATAACTCAATCCCAGTATCGATGGAATCGAAGTTCGAAATCCGATAACATCGACACCTGTATCGATCCACTCGATAAGCCGGCAAAAGGTTTTAAAAGTGAATGACATGAAGATTGTGCCATAGAGCCGATCATCGATACAATCGAGAGTATACGCTTGATCATATCGACTCTTGCTCGATAATATTGAACTCTGTTATAAATATGACCATTTTATATCCGTTGGAACCTTTTGTCTATTTAAAGAGATGTTTGTCTTTATTGCTGGTAGAGAAAGAAGAGAGTGCTTCTGAGTGTTTTAAACTTCATATCATTTATCTTAATCCCTTCTCTCAGGGAGTTCATCCTCCAATCCACCCTCATCATCGATATTCAATAGAGTGGATTGGAGAATGAACTTTCTCATTCAAGGATCCTCCAACTACTACCTTAATAGCAAATCATTAAGCTGGGATACCTTGAATGCATAAATGATTGGAATCACTTTATCTTCCTAATAGGAAAATCTTTAGAGAGCAGAATTTCATCATAACCTTGACTCGACCTGAAGCCTAGTACTGGTACATCTTTTATGTTGCGGATCAAGGGAGTAGAAGACTCTTCATCAACAAGAAGGAGATCTTCATCACTGCGCTAAAAGGGACTCATCAACTTATTTGTAAGCACCTAGAGTCCAGAGGACACTTGTGATCATTCCTTTCTAGGATTGGGTCTTAAGTGTTGCTCACCCTTTGAAGTCCTCAAAGGAGGCCTCTAGTAGGAGTGTACGTCTGGGTGCGTTGTGTGGACCCTTGCTATGTGTGGGCTTAAATATCTGGGTGCATTGTGTAGACCCTTACTGTATGTGGGCATAAACATCTGGTTAGGATTGCGCCAGCAAAACTCCAGGGTTAGAGGTGAACCGCGTGGAAACCTCCGTGTAAAGGTTGAAGGTGAACCTGATTTAAAACCTTAGGTTTGAGGTGAACCATGGGAAACCTCCTTAGTGAAATCTAGTACACCCAAGGGTTGAGTGTAGAAGCCGGGAGTGGAGTAGACAAGTAGTCGAACCACTATAAAAATGATTGTGCCTGTGATTGATTCTTGTACTTGATCATTTGTTTGATCATGTTAATTGTATTCATATTCTCTCACACTTCACATACACAGTCACATCCATCATAGACTATAACTGCTTCATGCTTATTAATTGAATAGTTATGTGATTGGATCCTCTATTGGGCTTAGAATCAAGTAGAGTTATATTTAAGTAATCCTGAAAATTGCATACCTGTTAAGATTAGAGTGATATGATTTTAAATATAACTCACAAATCTTTAAAAAGTCCTATTCACCCCCCTCTAGAACATATTGGCATATTCCTACTTCAACTCAAGTGGTCTGTACCGCTATTTCATGCTATTCTTTCTCGTTCTCAGATTCACTGGGAATGATTGGAGTAGTGGAGACCATAAGGATTTTCAATGATTTCTGATCTTCATCACTCTCTGAGTCACTAGATTCTGAGTTTGACCCTTCTGTATCATCCCAAGTGACGACCATTGCCTTGCCCTTAGTTTTTCTGTTCAGGCATTCGGTAGACAGGTGACCATACTCATGATAGGCATAACATTATGGTTCTTTGGTCTTTTAAAATTTTCAGGTTAACAGATATGTTCGAGGGATACTCGATATCATCAGAATTTGAATGTCGATGATATCGGCGGTTGTATTGATGCATCGATAAATCCAAAGATTTTATCAGTGAGCTTGCTGAACAAGTTTTATCATTTTTCAATGCAATCGATCCGGCCCCTATATCATCGATATTTAGAATATCGATTCTATCGAGTGACCCCCAATCAGAATTGAAAACCACTTGAAAAATGTTGCTAGAGAACTTTGCGCCCTTGACCGATAATATCGAGAGCCTTCCGATAACATCAAGATTTAAACTCTGATAGTATTGATGAGGGGTCCGATATATCGAAGCATATATGATTTTCCTTAGTAAAAATAGGGGCGTCGGATCTACCTGTCGATATTATTGAGCCATCTTCGATGAGCTCGAGATTTAAATATCGATGATATCAATAAGTGTGTTGATACATCGATAATTCTGTCCATATATGTATTTGGTTGCTGGACACATTAAGTTCTCATTAATTTTTTTGATTGGTCTTTAAAGGACATTGACAGCCCAAGTTGATCATATCGAGATCTGTATAGATACAATCGATAGGGCAAGAAAACTTTAAAAATTTTCTGATGTTTGAAAAAGTTTTCTTACCCAAATAAAACCCTATGATGTCTATCTTATTTTAAGGGTTTTATTCACCTGGTGTTTTGGGACATGGGATGTGAGGCTTAGATTTACCTATGGCAAGCTTTCACACATCCGGTTAAGGCAGATGCTTGAATTAATCTTCCTGTGACCCTCTACTGTCCGACTGACTCAACACACTTTAATTGACAAACCAGGGCACTAGCAAGGGCACTTTCACTTTAAACACCAACCAGACCCTATTGTAGATGTACATGATGGCGATGTTTTCGAGGCAGAGCCGGACTTTTACGATGAAGAGGTGGAGTTCTCCTACACGCAGCTATTAGGTGGGTCTATGTAGACCGTGATCTAATTGACGAGATTACAGGGATGCTGATTAGACCCTACTATACTGTTGTTTTGTTGCACTTTTGGAACACCCATGTATATTCATTTTGTTCATCTTTGGAGTATACATGTATATATTTAACCTAGAACATGTTCACACTCTGAAGACCTACATTAGTTTATATATTTTTTACATCTATCACAGTCTTCCACTTACGAAATTTAATTGTCTCTGGAGTATGATATGCTGTTTTGGTATAATCCCACTCATGTTTAAGGCACTAATACAGACAAAATTTAATCATTATTATCTATGTTGCATAACTGATGTGTTGGAACTCAGGAGTTGGGCTCCTGCTCGACCCTCAATTTTCAGGGCATTACATATGCAGCCCTGCTAAAATTGGAATTGCGACTCCAATTCGAACCTAACAACAATGACCTCAAGCGTCAAGGTAGGCAGACACATAGTGTATGACCGAAATCTGGAGAGATCGGTTACCTATTCAACCACTCGCTTAATGTGTAAATTGGATAAGATGATCTTTAGAGGGTGGAGTCCATCCTCTAATGATGGGTTACACATTTACCTTCCGTATGAATGGACGTTTCAATACATATGAAATGAAATTGGGAAAGAGATCCTTACAGTCAGTTGTTCATAACCCCAAGTGTAGGGTCACGATGCAGTAATAATCTCGGTGAGACCGAGGTTGAATTCACAGGGACTTAACTTGTATGTTTCTGAAATTAAGTAGAACTAGAACTAGAAGAAGATGAAAATCTAAACCTGGAAGCATAGAGAGTAATTGTGAATAGATTAATTAAAAACTAATAAATTTAAAGGATCCACTTGTAGTAATTAGGAAGCTACCTTACATGATTCAAGGATGCAACTGGAATCAGAGTCATATCCTATCAATTGGTAAGAAGAGATTTGTTAGGTCTCTGAACTTCTCATGGATCTAATCATCAATGGATGAGAGTTGTGAGAATTTGGAAGTGATTCCATCACCTAAGCATGCCTAGGAGACAAGGCAAACAACAGGATTTACCAATCTCACAACTAATCATAAGAGAATTGTGAATGTTAGGAAGGATTTCGTCATCCTACCATGCCCAAGGGACGATGGTGAACAATGGATCTTAATAATTTCACAATCTCAATTCAGGAAAAGAAGATATCTCAAGCCATCACAAATCTATTATAATTTGTCACATCAAACCATTAAAAACTAAAAATATTCCTTTATAATCAAACTAGAATCCAAGAGAGTTCAACAAACATGAATCAAAACAAAGCAAACATCCCAATCACGCTACAGGCTTCACCTCTTAGCCCTATCTAAGAGGTTTAGCCAATCATAAACATGATTGAACTAAAGACCCTTAAACAAAATAAAAAAACATCTAAAGAGGAAGAAGAAGAGCTCCCGGACAGTGTCTCCACCCTTTTGCTCTACTCTTACAACCCTAGATGATGCCTAGGAATGCCCTAGAGACTCCTATTTATAGTTTTGTAACTCCAAGTTTCGCACTGAGTTGGAATTTTTTGAAAATTCCCTCAAATTTATGCAGTCCACATAAAATTTGTGTGATCCTCGACTAGTCGTGGATCATCCTTAACTGGTCAAGGGCCACCTACAACTGGTGGTGGACTACCCTCGACTGGTCGAAGATCGCACGAATTTAAAATTTGATGTTGCTAGAGTTTGAGTTGAAGTTTCCTCGACTAGTTAATTAGGAGCCTCGACTAGTCCTGTAGGAGCCAGGATGTGGGATCCCAGTCTTTTGCAACACTGCTCGTATGCAAACGTGTCCCAACTGCACCATTGATAGACCATACACTGCACCCTATTGCACCTAGAAAACTCACCAAAATGATTTGTTCCGGATGATCTTAAGACCTCTATGATGTGGACTGCATCGTCGTTGCGGTCGTAATGGTGAAAACCGTGCATCAATCTGACGCTCTGTTAATGAGATATGATTCATCGAATGTATGGCCCAAATTATGTATCCAGTAACACAAGAAACCTTATTAATCTAGGTCCATTAGACTTGAGCCCATGTGGGCCTAAATCCCACTTTTAGAACATGAAAATTACCAACAAATAGGACAATTGCTACATGACAAATTAACAAGCTAGCAAATATAAGACAAGCACTATAAGACAAAATTAGATTCTCTCCCAAAACTCATCATTAGGTCTCTCCCCATGCCTTAGAAACTAATCATGATCTATGTCCACCTCATCCTATACATGCATCCAATGCATGTCTTGATTTGTGCCACATCACTTCAAATAACCAATTGCAATACTCCACTTCATCATCCACCATGCATTACCTATAACCTATAACCCTTATCCATCCATTAGCTAATGTATGTCTAGATTTTTTCCACATTTGCCAATGCATGCTTCGCACCATCCACCTCATCCATCCACTACCCATACCATACATCACATTCCACCTCACTTTTAGCATCAATGAGATCCCATGAACTTGCCACATCATTTTGCCACCTCAACCCCCAATTCCCTATATAAGAGAAGAAGCTCTCTTGCACTTATTCTTTTCGTATACTTAGAAAAATTCTGAGATTTTTAGAGAGAGTGAGAGAGAGTGGGGCCAAAGTATGGCCCATCATCTAACCTAGAGGGAGTGGACCCCACATCATCATCCAACCATCCATCCATTGAGGTGAGTCTGCACCCCTCCTTCCATCTTCCTCATCCTCCTATTTCTTCCCCTTTTTAATTTCTTGATATGTGTGGGTCCCATTAGTGTGGAGTTCTTGTGTGCATGTATTTATATCTATGGTGGTCAGCAAAGTGGCCCATGTCAGTATGGTCCACCATGATGAACACCATATCTACACCCTTCATTTGTAATCCTATTTTTGTTTCTGGATAGCATGTTCTAAAAATCATATAAAATTAACCATGCTAAGATAGAAGTTGAAACATGGAGATATTATGAATTACAATATGGACTAACTCTGGACCAAATTTGGTAGCCATCTAACTATCCAATCATCTACAACATCAAGTTTACTTGGCTATTGTCTAGCAACACATGCAGGATTTTGATTTACCTAAATGAACCTATTTTTAAACTCTTTTAATGAATGTATTAAATTTATATGTCCCATTGAATTCGTAGAAAATTGAACCAGTTTTCCTATGGTATATAATAAGCATCAATCGGAGTTCGGACGGTTGAGATCTTGGCCTTATACAAAACATGTATTGGGGAGCTTATTATGACCATTCTTGTTTGGGCCACATTTGTGATTCCAACGGTCAAATGTATTTAATATTTTCTTTTTTACTTAAGATAGTTAATAATAATATGTATAGTCCCTATGGTCAGATTCTTTCATGATAAATTTAAAAAATTCTGGACTGATATATACTTTTGTAAGGATAAATCTTGAATTTCTATGTGTGGTCCAGATGGATCCAAGGCTTTATATTCTTGGAAACCTATAAACCGCCTGAATGACTTGTTCCCAAACCATTAATTGGATTAGATCTTCCAACAGAGAATCTAATCATAGAGATTTCATCTATATATATTTTATGTATTACTTGATGAATATGTTAGTTCTATGTTATACATAACAATTATCCTCTCATTGACCCACTTGGGTGTGGGATCACTTGTGATTTATGCATTTTATTAGTTCATCAAATCTGGGAACCCATGTATATTTTCATGTCTTTTATTTATGGTTTGCTAGTATGTGGGCCCCACTTGCCATTGGATCTATTTCATTTCCTTTACACTTTCTGTTAGCTGAAAATTTTTGAAGTACTTAACTGTATTGCATGTATGCCTCTTTGACACCCTGTACTGGGCCCCACACTCTGTAGTTAAGGGTCTCACTCTGAGGGATGTTTAATCCTTATATAAGTGAGATGGGATGTCCCACCTTTTTGTCAGGAATGATCCCTAAGTGTTTGGAAATTGGGTCGTAAGTTGTTGTAATAGCCCACGCCCACACTATATGATATTGTCCGCTCTGGGCACAATCTGCACGGTTTTGTTCTCGGGATTGGCCCCAAAAGGCCTCATACAGTATAGGGTGACAACTCCACATATAACCACCATTACTTCAGACAACTCTTTCGATGTGGGACAAGTTATGCTACAGTCAACTGCAACAGTAGCTCGCCTAGAGCAGTAGCTCGCCCAGACATCCAGCCCCACCCACATCTCGCCCGCCCACATTGAAGCAGTGATCGGAGAGTCACATTATCCCCCACCGAGGGCAGAGCCATCCTCGGTTCTGATACCATTTGTAATAGCCTACGCCCACATTGTATGATATTGTCCGCTCTGGGCACAGCCCGCATGGTTTTATTCTCGGAGTTACCCCCAAAAGGCCTCATACAGTATAGGGTGACAACTCTACATATAATCAACATTACTTCAGATAACTCTTTCGATTTGTGACAAGTTACGCTACAGTCAACTGCAATAGTAGCTCGCCTAGACATCCAGCCTCGCCCACATCATGCAGTGACCGGGGCGTCATAGTTGTGACAGATTCCATTTCTGAAAACTGTCTGATTATTTGTGTTTTGTACTAACTTTGGGCCTCTGTAGTGGACTACACGCTGGAGGTTTGAGTAGGCCACCACTTGAAACCTCTAACCTAAACTAACGAATATATAAATAATATTTTAATTGGGAAAATCAGACCCCACATGATCAGGGAGTGGATCCCAAAATGTGGTCAGGCATGGTTGTGCAGAAAATCAAAGTGCCTATGTTAGACCCTATATCAAATATTATGTGTGCACAACTAGTTGATCCCAACTTATAATTTTTGAAGTGCATATATAGAACAACCAAGGGCACCTGAAGACACACTGAAATGTGGTCTCTCGTGATCATAGGATATACTTAAGATTGGGCCAAAACTAATTTTGCACTATATTTCCTACATAGTTTCTCCAAGTATCCATGTTTGGGCCATCACCGTAAATTGTACTCACCCAACCAATGAGGCTTGCCTTATAATTTGTAAAGCCCATACATAGAGCTACCAGGTGGTTATTATCTTTCACTATATGTAGGCCCCACATGATCATGAATCTGACTCTAAAATGGCCCAGAACCAACATTACATAAAAATCTGTTTGATGTAAAATTTATGTGGGGCCATGTCAGTGGGATTTACCACCTTCCTAAAGCATTTAATGTAGCATCTAAACACTGAAAATTAACTCTCAAATATTTTTGGGCTTAAAAACCTTAAGTGGGTCATCTAGTATGGGCTATCTTGTATGAGCCTTACCTTTCATGTAATGAGGTCCACCTGACATGTTTTGTAAATGAGTATTATATAACTTGTAAAATATTTAGTGGACATATCTTGCTATCTAAATGTTCTATTAAGACATAGGTGGCCTTGGGCCCATCTAAATGATGCAACTCTAAGGCCCAAGTAGGCCCAACACTAGGTGCAATCATTGGGGAATGAGAAACCCACAAAGGTAACCTTCCAGCGTGTCTTGTATACTACCTCTAATCAAGTAGACTACGCTTAGAGAGGCCTATTTTATAATGCATAAATTGGATAATTGGGCTTTTTCTTGGTTTGTTGTGTATGTGGCTAGTAGGTCCAATATAATACATGACATGAAAGATGTTAGCATATTATCCATTGTGTTTGAGATTGTGCATTGTTTCTAGTTGGTGGAATGTGTGGAGCCCGCTTAGTTGTGGAATTAGATCCACACCATTGAAAGCATTATGGTTAGACATTTATGCCCTTAGGTTGGCCTATTGGTTCACCGAGTGGGACTCACACTTGGCCTATATGATCCCATGCCTTACATGTAATTCAAGTTCAGTGTAGAAGTCATACTAGATAGGACACACCTAGTGATGGGTGAGATGATGATACATGTGTGGTAACATGTTAATGATGATTGTGAGTTGTTGGTTGAAATGATAGATATGATTTAATGGATGGTGAATTATATCATATGCAGTAATAATGGATGAGTAATTATTTATAACACTTATGACATTGTTTATGTTAATCATGAAGTGAAAATGATCCAAGGGTAACGATGGTTAAATGTCCACATTATAACCCTCCCATTTTAATACCAACTAGGAAGACGAATGTTCACATTGTAAGGATAACGGTGGTTAAATGTCCGCATTGTAACCCTCCCTAAGGCGTTGTTAAGCCCATTCTCATCTCCTCTTAGTGGGCTAACCTAAATTATTGGGCCCCCATAATTATTAGGCACATTCTTGATATGAGTACGCCCTCTAGGCCCATCTTTGATATGAGGAGAGTACATCATTACCATGATTCATGCCTATATGCATCATCTGCATGCTTGATATGAGACATGGTTAACCATTACATATGTCATTAGGCAGGTTGTTTATGGGACTCCCTGATAGGCTGAGTTATCCCACATGAATGCACGGTATGTGTAGGATTGATGCATGATTGGACTGAGTGATTTATGCATCTTGTATTGTGTGATTATGATTACTGTAGGCCTTAGTGACATTAGAGTTGTAGCCTCCGCAGATGTAGCATAGATGGCAGGATTGGACACTGAAAATTCTTGTTAAGCACGGAAGCGAGAAGGATGTCCCAAGTTGAAAGTCCCTAAACCCTTATGGTACCATGGAGGATGCTCCAATGCCTAGAACGAGTAGATGTATGAGCGCATGAGGGCTGAATACCAGGAGGTTACGTCTCCCACTGTGTCGAGGTCGGTTGGAAGGGGGTGTGGCATTACCCACTCGAGGGTAAGGGCAATTGCTAGGTTGAGTCTGACAAGCTTATAAATGGGTCTGCTACCGATGTGCCGGGTAGATATTGGCAAATTACTAATCAAGATGGTAGTGAGGTCTCTTTCACTTACACTGTTGTGCGTCCAGTGTAGGGCAACAATATGGTGTATAGTGTATTAGACCTCGGTGATTATCTAAAGAGAACTGTACTGATATATGATGCTCTAGAGATAATTTGGATTGATATGTGGATTGGTATGTTTGAGCTGCATCTTGCATATGACATTGGCTATGTAGGCCTTGCATCACATCGTTTGGCCTTGGTGTGGCCGATAGCATTCATGCCTTGCATTGCAGAGCCTTGTTACGACAGATAATATTCATTCCTTGCATCACATAACCTTGATATTGCAGATAACATTCATGTCTTGCATCGCACAACCTTGGTATAGCTGACAACATTGTACCTTGCATCGCACAACCTTGGTATAGCTGACAACATTGTACTAGACCCCAGTGATGATCCTAGAGATGTATGGTATTGATATGATGACATCCCGTCACTGTTGCTCACGTGAGCAAGCACATGTGGATGGACACTGATGTGGGTGGGGCCTAAGGGCCTGGGTGAGCTACCAGTGGTTGGTGGGATACTGCACTGGTAGGCTACTGTGCAGCACTTGCATACTCAGTACTTGATTCAGCATTCATCCATCTAATATCCACTTGGGCTGGTGGTGCACAATCAAATCATTATGTGTATCTTTGCAATGGCCAAGATTTCAGTTGGGGCACGTAACCAACCTGAGATCAAGTGTTTGCCACATTGAGTCTAGCTATCCAAATTTAGGTATGAGACTAGTTTGGATAGAAGTCCCTTGTGATGAACAGCACAGCTTGCGATGCTACATACTATCATCCCGACTACACACTCCAGCTTTTTAGTTCTTTTGAATTGCATATTACATTACATCCTTAACATATGACATTTGGCTTACTATGGCTCCACATGCCAGCTCTGCCATTGCCTTTCCATCATACACCATAGAGTAGAAAATGGAATTTGATTATCTTACTTATAATGATTGGCTATTTTAATGATTCATGGTCGCTTGTTGAGTGACATACCTATTATTGATGTCATGTTCACAATAACCTATGCAGTTATATGACATGCTTAATCGAAAATCTGCTCACATATGATAGCATACTTGGTTGATAACATGCCTATGGTTGTTTTAGATATTTTTATAGGAGCGCCTTGATAAGCCGTGTTTTACTCCCAGCACGCAGTAGACTCATGAGCTGTGGTTTTCTCATAAAGATGACTTACACTTTTTCAAGATGCATGCAAGAGTTGTTGGAGTTGCTATTGTTTCCTCATTACTATTGAGCTGGTGCACCATAGTATGTGTGATATATCAAACAGGTTCGTCTCTTCGATATGCATTGATATCATGTACAAAATGTGTAATCGCTTAAACACATCAACCATTCAAAAAAAATTATACTAAAAATCCTCCTTGTAGGATCTCAAGATCCGAATCCAGTATATGGGTGTCGAGAGCCAAGAATGGGGTACTACAGAGGCTGTCGACACCGGATTTGGCGAACAAAAATTTTGTGAGCCCGGTTTTCGGGTTTGGGGCATGACACCGGACTAGTCGTGTCTAGTCGAGCAGTAGCCAGGACTAGTCGAGGATCACAGAAATTTACTTCAAAACTTCATGTAACATCCCGAAAATTGGGGGTCTAGTAAAAACCCAACTCCTGACTTTCAAAATGTTATTTATGTAACATAGATAATATTAGATGCATGTTGTCAGTAAACAGGCATTAAACAAGATTGGGATTAAGCCAAAATAACATATCATACTCCAGAGATAGTTAAATTAACAAGTGGAAGACTGTGATAGTATGTATAACATATATAAACTGTTGTATGTCTCCAGAGTGTGAACATGTTACTAGGTTATATACATACATGTATACTCCAAAAGTAAACAAAAAGAATATACATGAGTGCTCTGAAAAGATAAAATGACAAGTGTCATTGCATCTAATTAACCTTCCTGTAATTTCGTCGATCAGAACACTCATAAAGGAGGGATCCTCCTCCTCATCATCAAGTCCGGCTCTGCATCGCAGGCCGTGCCATCATCTGCAATCACAATAGGGACTGGTGGGTGTTCGGAAACACCGTCCCATAACGTAGGAGTGAGTGATCAACTCAGTGGGATAAGAGATTAAAAATTAGCATGTTCTCAAATCAATCATACGATAATAGTAAAGCAATAACTCAAACATTCCTAAATACTGTTGTTAATGCAATATGACATGACATGATGGATGCCCTCACCGACGATCTCCCTCATACGACACTATCTTACGCCCGCGGCATGCTTTCTTCCCACAGTGCTCCACATCTTTCAGGAACATGCAATGTGATGGTGATATGATTACCAAGTTATTATTAGTCCTTTTCATACAGTAATATTGGAAAACTAAGGTACCTTCCTTATATCAATCCCAACACAGATCCTGTCTAGGGTCGTCACTCCTAGTAATCTCATACGATGTTATATTTATAAGTCACTGCAAGGGCTGCCAGGGCTGTTGCTCGCACTCGTTGCTCCTCTCCCCCATCACCTTATCAATATAGGCCTATTATATCCTTAAGTCCACATCAGGACTCGTCGCCCCCATGCGGTGTCAGGATAAACTCAAGGCCACTACAAAGGGCTCGTCACCTGATCAGTATAGGCCGACAGCAAGAATATAGTGTCCCATACCACCATAATCTGCTCAGAGTAGGGTGTTCACTGGTCACTACGGGGAGGTTTGTGGCCCCACCGTAGGCTGACAGCTCGACCACAGTGTCCCATACCACCATGCCCGGCTCATGAGTCTTTGTGGATCAAGGTACCATGGTTGACAGGATTTTCAATGGTAAGTTTAGTACCCTAGGTTCAAGCAGTTATGACTCATACATAGTGAACAGACAATGGCCAGTCGGGTTACTTCACGGGCTCGACTAGCACGAGCGCATCTCAAGCTGAACGACATGAAGTGTATAAAACACTTCGTGTGGCCTAACCACTGCCGCCAACTCAAAACACGACTCGTGTTCATCGACGCGTCCTTCGTGACAAAGATAAGCCAACCACGAATTTACTCGGTTATCGACTGCCTGGACTAAGTATAGTCCCAAACATTTATGAATCCACATCAGCAATCATATAAAGGTAATGGAAATGCATTACAACAATGTGAGCATGCTAACACATGTTATAACATACAACTTAAGTAAATCATCTAGCACATGCATTTCTTACATATGATGAAATCATACATATAGCCAACATGAAGGAAATCATTCACATCAGCATATTATTTGAGAATTCAATCTCAAACTATTTCACAACACCACATACTCAATACATACTAATACAAACATTTATACAAACACTTAGTCTACACACTTAAGTCTACATAGTGTATGTCGACTCAAAGTGCGCATTTGGGCGAATCTCTTTGCCAAACTGATTATGCACGCATTTCTAATATCCTAAGGTGACAAAAAGCCATGTCAATCATATCAGTAAAATATGGATGCAAACAGTATTTCTTACAAATGACTAAAATGCCCTAAATCTCATATTTTTCGTCTGCTTACGAATCAAGAAACGGACAGCATGTTGTACATGTCAAACGGCGTTGCCGTCGATAATCTACTATTAAACGACATTGAAAGCGTTGAAATCAGCCAATCAAAGCGTCTAAAATCTGCACCTTTTACTCTAGATGTGTATCGCTTCACATGGAGCGTATATGCTTCATCTACGGCGAACAAGCGACCTAATACACAAGCTACATAAGCTACATCGCTAATGGAATCGACGGAATGCTAAATCAATAAATGGTTAGGGTTTTTCTTACCTAGAAATGCGGCGGAATTACCGGGAAAGCGATTGGGATACGTTGCTTAAGCACGTGTAGCAGCTGGTGCAGGTGGCAGGAAGATCCCTCCCACACTCTCTCACAATCTCTCACTTTTTCTCTCACTCTGCTAGGGTTTCTAGCAAATTCGGATGGGTGAGAGAAGTGAGGGTTTAAACCCCTTTTATAAGCTTAAAACTTCCTAAATTAGGCTTGGAAACAATGTTTACTTGAGGTCTAACTAAATCGGGGCTGTTTCGATCCAAAAGATCATTTCTGGAGGTCCCCTGGTTGAACGTGGTCGGACTTAAAATTAGGCATACTGGATCTAGCACACATCAAGTTTTCAGACCGAAAGAGTTTGCAGATCGTACGTGGCGGTCCAATTTCAGTTCAACAGTCACCGCACCTAGATCAGGTCTACAAGTCTCATGATATGAAAGAGAAATTTTTCCTGATCCAAGGGTATAATTTGGCTGAATTTTGATGGTCAGAACGCTTAATAATAACGCGTCAAGTCACGTGCCAGATTTGAATTAAAATTTCCAAATCTAACCCTATTCTCACTCTCTTCACTCCAGGCTCAATGAAATAGCCTCTGAACGTCGGTTGGGCTTAATTTTTGAAACGGTTGTCAAGTCCAGCTAAGCGGTCATAACGGTCTAAGATTATAGGTATCAGACTTTCGACGCGCGGTCTAGATCCAACACAAAGTTTTAAAGAGTTCCTGAGAGCAAACGGGTTTAGAGTTTGATCCTAAGTTTCATGGTATTATAGCACCATTGATTCTACAAGTTTTGGGTCTTGTAGAATGTATTTAAAGCGGTCAGGGACAATTTCACAGCTACTCCAGCATAGCACTAGCTAACTTACGCTTAATTTCTAAAGGAATTAATCCTAAGTGATTTCTTTGGCTATGGAATTGGGTTTTGAGCGGTTACCAAGGTGTTTTGGTTGACCCATTGCCTAAGGACGTCTAATCCCAGGTTGGCAAAAATTCGGGGTGTTACACTTCAATTCTCTTCATTCTTAACTTGGTTTTCTTGGATCTTTGGCATGTGAATTCTTCATCCTTGGTCTTCTAAGATTCAACCTTGGCTTTGGTGATTCTTGAGCGTTAAATCCATGTTTTTAGCATCCTTTTCAATCCAAGCTCTTAAATTCACCTTACAACACAAACATGATTAAAACAGGACATTAAGCATTATCATGTTCATAAAATCAAGTAATAAATGAGGTCTAATATGCAATTTTTGACCCTTAACACAATCCCCAACCAGCATTTTGCTAGTCCCGAGCAAAGTATATGAAAAATATTTCGAGAACCACTGGACAATCTCTATAAACTCAAGTGATTTTTTTTAAATGATCCAAATAATAAAATTTTAAGATACATCAATGTTGAGCCTTATTTTCTCCTAAACTGTAGCACTCAGTAAATTCATAGTCAAGTTTAAAGTATTAATCCTCTAATTAGAACAATTCTAAACATTGAATTCCATGAGTGCATAGTGAAGCCTAGACTTATCACAATCAAAGGTCCAATTCTCAATTTCCATCATAACATTGATAATTAAAAGAGCATTCAGGATAACCAAAACCTAAAGTAAAACTTGCCTTACAGTTCATCTTTTCATTCTTCCAGCTTTTAATTTTTCCATCGATGGCTTTTACTCTACGTCAACCTTTTTAAAGATCTTCAATAGGTAGCTGTTTTCAACAACAACTATTTTTTTAAGCTGGGTATTTATTTATTTTTCTTTCTTTTCAATTCTTCTTATTGAATATGATGGATAAATTCCCTAGGTTGGTGCCTTCTATTCTTAATAATCACCAAGTTAACAATTCAACGTTGACTGAAGCTTTAATGTGACAGCTGGATGTGGCATGTGAAATCATGACTCAATCAATGTTTAAAACTTTTAATCATTGATTAATAATTCAAACTTAACTGTAAAATCTAATAAGTAACTGAATCCATGAGTTATAAATCACCAACATTAAGTATCTTATACTTATAAATCATGGATGAACTTCAAAATCACTCGAAGACTAAGAAAACACCGATTAGTTTGCCTAATCCACCCCCCAACCTAAAATCTACATTATCCTCAATGTAAAAGATATAAGCATGCAATGCACATGTGACAATGAAAGTAAATGAGAAGTGATGGAAAGGTATTACCTGAAGATGGAATTTTGAGGTGTTTCCAAACCGATGATAAGCAAACTATCCTAAAATAGATGAAAGCAAACTATCCTAAATTCCATGAAAGAAATAAACTAATCCTAAACTAGAAAAGCAAGGAAAAAGTTACTTAGTCATGCCACAAGGTTCTTCATCCAACCAATATCTTGATAAATTTCTCAATAGGTTCCAAAAGCCCCTTTTGTAATAAGCTTGGATGCCCTGGAGCATGAATGTCTAGAGAAATTTATATCCCTCAGCATAAGGTTTCCTTTTAATATCCTGAGGTGTCCAAAGTATATATGATTTACCTGTGACAGAAAAAGTTTTAGGGTTATTACCCCATGGTGAATCAGAGACTACATGTAGCTCATCATCCTTTAATGGTAAACATTTAGGGTCTAGGGAAGGAGGGGCTTTAAAATAAGGATATTGCTTGTGAGGCATCCACTATTTCTTTTATCATAGGATTGTTTGAATCTGCAAAGTGTGCCAAGCAATTGTCCAAAGAGTTGGGAAACTCAGCTGAGAGTGACTCATTTTTCACATTAAAGTTTGTGATGATCTGCCCAAGGATTCCATCACATCTTGAAGTGGATGGACGCATGCTCTCTTACTCTTGCCTACACAGATAGATTGAAAATCAACATGCGAAAATTGATGTGAAGACTCTATTCGTTGGTACTACTCAGTAAAGGCATTGTGTTTCAAGGGTTGACTACTCAGCTAGCGGCCTTAACTAGATGGTTTCAAATTTTAGAGTCATATTGAGTAATTTATCCATCTCCTGAATCATATCATCATTCAATTTAGGGGAGTGGTCTAAACATGTCTCATAAGAGTTAGAAGGGTCGGTTGAAAGGGGCTCATCCTCCACATTTAAATCAAACATGTCAGATGAGTGGAATAGATCTTTATGACCGATCACTTCGTGTACTTACTGATCACTGACCTGGACCAACTTGAGATTGATTCCTGGGGAATTTGGGCTGCACATTCATGATCGTCATCCCAATACTCGTCATTTTCCAATTTAGTGCAGTACATACTTATGATGGGATTGCTTTCCTCACATTCTACTCCTAAATTGGTTTGAGGTTCGAATAAACTAACCTCTCCCTCATCATTGAAACCAAGTGTGTCATGTGAAAGAAGTGTGTCATTATCATTATATTTGAAAGAAACTCACATCTCTTGATCTTTCTTTTGGACTATTATTAAGATCGACTCTTTGAGAAATTGAACCGTTTGCTCATTAACACAATTCAACTCTTCATTTTCAATTTTAGTATTCTCTATAATCGCATCACGTGAACTCCATTGTTGTATATCTTTTATAAGTTCTTAAAGTCTTTGGAGTGTATTTTGCTGGCTGAGCTCTAGATCAGTTTGTATGGAATTTTGAAGTGAATTCTCTTGGATTATTTCTTGTTGGATTTAAAAGGTATAAGACCCAAGAGAATTATCATTATGGTGCATTGTTGATTCAACTTCCCAAATTTGATATTTCCACTGATTATAAGTAGGAAGTTGAGAATGAAGAATTGGATTGGGTTGAGGCTGGGGTGAACTAGCCTCCATGAGCTTATCAAAGCATGATTCAAGCGCTTCTATCGTTCTTCTGAAACTAGCAAAATTATCTGTGTAACCTTGAAGTGACTCATCTTGGATCGTTTCTGATTGGGTTTCAAAGGTAGAGGACCCAAGAGAATTATCGCTATGATGTATGGTTGGTTCATCTTCCCAACATTGATGTTGCCACTAATTATAGTCATACGAGTCATAGGTGGGAGAATTTGATGGTTGTTGATACACATTATTACCCATAATATAATCAAGTATTATTTTCTTCTTATCTGATGAGTGATAATAGTTCTCACTCCCATAATTATGATAACTCCAACACTCACGTACTGTTTTCTTAATCTGTGGGGCATAATTATTCTCCGGCATATGATTGTGTAAGAATTTCTTAACCAGTGGAGCATTGCATTCCTTCGGTTCTTAATGATGGTTTCAAAAAAAAAAATTTGAGATAGAGGTTGTTTCCTATCATAATCATCATACATCTCTTCTCAATATCTCTTATCCATCTCACCATACTGACGTACCCACTCTTACATGGTGAAACCCTAACGCTAAATCTATTCCTAAAAAAAGTAAAAGAAAAATCCTACAACAATAAGAAATGTAGAAATAGAAAGAGGGAGAATTAGAAGAAAGTTACCAAATTAGAAGTTCCTAAATTAAGATCCTACAAAACAAAACAAAATAAGTCAGTTTTTAAAAAATAGAAATAGAAAAATGAGTTAGTTTTTAAAAGTAAATTAGGAAAGTTTCTAAACCCAAAAATAGAGAGCTAAGTTAATTTCTAAAATAATTTAGAAAATCCTAATCCTAAAAATAGAAACTAGAAAAACCCTAATATTAAACTAATTCCAAAACTAATTAATCTTAGAAAAATGCAACCGTCAATCCCCGACAACAGCGCCAAAAACTTGTTCACAACCCTAAGTGTAGGGTCGTAATGAAGTAATAGTCTCGCTGAGACCGAGGTCGAATCCATAGGGACTGAACTTACACATTTCTGAAATTAAGAAGAACTAGAACTAGAAGAAGATGAAAATCTAAATCTGGAAGTATAGAGAGCAATTATGAATAGATTAATTAAAAACTAATAAATTTAAAGGTGGTAACTAGGGTGCCAAGGATCCACTTGTAGCAATTGGGAAGCTACCTTGCATGATTTAAAGATACAACTGGAATCAGAGTCCTATCCTATCTAAATGGTAAGAAGAGATTTGTCAGATCTCTGAACTTCTCATGGATCTAATCATCAATGGATGAGAGTTGTGAGGATTTGGAAGTGAATCCATCACTTAACCATGCCCAAGAGACAAGGCAAACAACGAGATTTACCAATCCCACTACCAATCGTAAGAGAATTGTGAAGGTTAGGAAGGATTCTGTCATCCTACCATGACCAAGGGACGATGGTGAATAACAGGTCTTACTAATTTCGCAATCTCAATTCAGGAAAAGAAGATATCTCAAGCTATCGTAGATCTATTATAATTTATCACAACAAACCACTAAAAATTAAAAATATTCCTTCATAATCAAACTAGAATCTAAGAGAGTTCAACAAAACATGAATCAAACAAAGCAAACATCCCAATCACGCTACAAGCTTCACCTCTTAGCCCTAACTAAGAGGTTTAGCCAACCATAGACATGATTGAATTAAAGACCCTAAAACAAAACAAAAAGGCCAATTAAAGAGGAAGAAGAAGAGCCCCCAGATGTTGGCTCCACCCTTTTACTCCACTCCTAAAACCCTAGAAGATGCCTAGGAATGCCCTAGAGATTCCTATTTATAATTTTGCAACTCCAAGTTTCGCATCGAGTTGAAAATTTTTAAAAATCTCCTCAAATTTATGTAGTCCGTGTAAAATCTGCGTAACCCTCGACTAGTCATAGACCATCCTCGACTGGTCGAGGGCCACCTTCGACTGGTAGTGGACCACCCCTGGCTGGTCGAAGATCGCGCGAATTTAGAATCTAATGTTGTTGGGGTTCGAGTCGAAGTTTCCTCGACTAGTCGAGTAGGAGACTCAACTAGTCCTGCAGGAGCCAGGACTAGTCAAGTAGGAGCCAGAACTAGTCCTGCGAAAGCTAGGACTAGTGGAGCAGTAGTCAGGACTGGTGAAGGATCATAAAAATTTACTTCAAAACTTCAATTCTCTTCATTCTTGACTTAGTTTTCTTGGATCTTTGGCATGTGAATTCTTCATCCTTGGTCTTCTCAGGTCGATCCTTGGCTTTGGTGATTCTTGAGTGTTAAATCCATATTTTTAGCATCCTTTTCAATCCAAGCTCTTAAATTCGCCTTGCAACACAAACATGATTAAAACAGGACATTAAGCATTATCATGTTCATAAAACCAAGTAATAAATGGGGTATAATATGCAATATTTGACCCTTAAAATCGGTCGTGAAGAACAACTGAAGGACGCCTCTTTGATGAATGAGTTGAGTCCAGTATGCGAGCGTAGACTCAAATTACAGCTAAAGTTATCGTTTACTTTGATTACTGCTACAAATTAGGAATGTAAATCAGCAAGCTTGGAAAGTAAAGGTTATGATAAGGAAAATAATTTTCTTAACGAGGAAAGTAAACGATCGCACAAAGAAATGTAAATCGACAGGATAATTTGAAAGATAGATTTGGTTTGTGTGGGTTAGTGTGTGACCCTTTTCTTTGTTGCATTCCTCTTCTATTTATAGCCTCAATTCAACTGTTCTTGATCCTTCCCATGTTATGATGGTTACTATAACCGTTCTCCACTACTTGTCTTCTAGATACTTTCCATGTCCTGCTTCCTTTGCTTCCTTTTTCACCACATGTCATGCAATCACTTGAGCTCGATCGCCTCCCTCCTGGTCACTCTAATAACGCATGGCACCACCTGATACATCCTGGCTTCACTTATTGAGAAATCTCCTCCATATATATATGCAGATCTCTGGGCGCACCATGCACATCCATGTAGATCACACGTAATCCCTTTTTGATTGGTCATGGCAGGGTACAGTTGTAATATAGACAAACATTACCCCCCACATCATTGTACCTCTGACAGAGAAGTGACAGGGACTAAGACCCCTCAATAATGGCGCATTAAATGTGTGCATGTGTCACTTGGGTGATAACTGCATTCGATTGACTCCTTGAATGTGTCAGCATCGGTCGTGTTTAAACAAAGCGTCGGAGGAACCCTGTTTCGACATGTGTCTTTATATCGATCATGACAAAAATGTAATGATGGCTTAATAAATGTATTCATTCCTTGGCTAATATAAGCACTGTTTTAAAACTTCTCACCTCCGCGCTCTCATTTTCTTTTCCTAATCTAGGCTTTCTTCCCCAAAAAATATTGATTTCCTTCTCTCCTCCCCAATGGTGGCCTCTTCCTCATCTACTCCCTCCTTCGATCAGTTGGATATAATGGTCATGATGGACGTTCTTGGAGACAAGTATGTTGAGAACACGATCTTTGAATTCCCTTCGAGCAACGAATACCTCTTTTGGGTCCTGCATTCTCCACCAGGATAGTGGTTGAAGAGGTTCGGCCATTGGATCTGTTATTTCCTATTTGCCTTAGGCAAGATGTGCTGATTAGATCTAGAACCATTCCTGTTAATGCAAATCCTTTGAAGACTCCCAACACACAACTAAAACCCCTTCAAGATTGGGAACTTGGTTCATTCACGTGTCATCATAGTATGAGGAATCTTAGAGAAGATCCAACATCTATGAATGCAGCAAACTCTCTGTCCGAGAGTATCAGGAAAATATGGCTCTTCTTCTTGCTATGTCGGAGTTCTGGAGCATGTAGATGAACTTGTTCTTCTTCGGTTGCAATTTGATGAGCCCAACCATAATGGATATCTCATCTCTGACTGAGTTACTGCCCTTCGACATGACAGTTTATCCAGACTCTGCTTCCAAGCGACGTAAGGACTTTCCTGACAAGACTTTTAAGGCCTACACCAACTTCATGAAGACCTACCGCAAGATTGACAGTCTGGTGGATGAAGATGAGCACGTGGTGTTTCTACTTCTCTGGATCTACCACCATCTACTGTGCGTGAATGCCTAGTAGGTCACCACAGAATACGTTGCTTCGTTCGATCAGTTTTCTTAGGGCAACATGATCACTCTAGCACCTTACATGCTCAATCACTTATACAGGGGTATCTATGAGATAACCAACAAAGGTTTGTATTCTGCTGGAGGACCGTTGTGACTCCTACAAATGTGGTTTTACCCTATTTTCACCATTCTCTATTTTGTCATTCTATACATAAAGGGAAGTCTTACACTTCCTTTGGTGAACGGATTCTCTCTTCCCTCCAGGAGGGTCTCTCATGCAAACTTTATCTCACTGCCCTCCTTTCATTAAACCATATAAAGAAAAATAAGACTTTCATGCCCTTCTCAGAGAGAGAAAAATATGGGTCAAGCTAGCTCATCGACCAGTTTAAGTTGGATGATGAGGAATCATCTAGTCGGTCACATTAGGTGTGGGGGAGTTATCTCCTCGGCCACGATCTCCTGTATGGGGGGATGGTCGAGCAAGGTAAGAATGCCAAGGTCGAGGTCGAACACTACTACCCCTCATTATTCACTTAGCAGTTTGGCCTCGTCCAGTGTATTCCCTGCCCTCTCACTCACAAGACCTATAACCAACCAACATACGTGTCAGGCCTGTGTCCTAGTGACCATTCCATTCCTTAGGATCCCGTGATCCTCTCCATCGTATTTCGACGACTTGTGACTCATAGATAGCATTTGTGATCGACCCTAAGTCGCATCCTTTAAACCTGATCCGACTCAACCTGAGACCTATGTCATTGCAACCACATCATCACCATGGTTCCAACACCGTGTCTCATGTGCCAATGCGACACTTAGATTGAGACATATGGCCCGTTCATTATCCCGGCTGTTGATCACATGTTACAGGACCCGAGGTGTCCAGGTAGAGAAATATCTCTACAAGTAATCATGATGGTGACATCACTCTAGCCTACCTAAGGTAGGATGATGTCACCCTAGACCATGCCTCTTACATGTAATGATAGCTAGCATGCTTCTTTTTATCCCATGTGTAATTATTGTCTAACTTAGCAATAATTACTTATTTCCCTCTCTCTCTTATCTCTCTCCCTCCGTCTCTTCTTCTTCATTTCTCCATTAGCAAGAGCTTGGACATCCCACCATTAGAAAAAAAATTCAATCACTTTCACCTTAGATCCCTCTTAATCCAACTATCAAAAACTCATCTTAACCGTTAAAACCTTTCCCTTAGAGCTCTAGAACCTAAAGGTGGAAGGAGGAAGAGATTTGAGGCGGGTACTTCTCTAGGGTTATTTTTGATATTTTCTTACCTAAATTTTTAATTTTACTTGCTTAAGGGCATGTAGGACCCACTAATCATTGGTGGAGATCCTACTTGGTCCCTTGGGTGTGGCTAACAACCCACCCTTGTTGCATGCATGAGCCATAATGGGGCCATTCTCCATGGACCCCATCATGATATTTTATTTAATTTATGGCTTTGATGGGTCACCTAGACCCTAATTGCATGGTGGGGATGGCATCCTCACCTCAGATTTTTAGATGTAAGGCCTATGCATGCATGAAGTGTAAGACCCATATCCTAATCCATGTTGTTCCGTCGACTCTCGGGATCCTTCCCATCGAAGTTCAGTAATCTGCGACCTATAATTGATGTTTGTGCACGACCCTAAGTCGTATCCTATGGATTTGAGTCAGCTTAATTGGAGACTGGTACCATTGCGACCGCACCTTCACCGCGGTTCCAACGACACGTCTTGCGTGCCAATCCGATACCCTGGCAGGGAGATATGAGTCGGCATTTATTTTGAAGAAAAAGTCATGCATTTGCAATCCCAAGAGAATCTCTACAACATGTCAAATCAATTTCATCAATCATCTCATGTTAAGTACAAAGCACCCATGCTTCCTTTCTTCACAAGTCAAGCAAACCCCAAACTTAACCAATCTCTCACCTCACCCATCACTCACCTCTCTCTTACAACCACCACACCTCTCTCTTTCTCAACACAAATTCTAAGCAACAATTCCAAGAGAGAAGAGGTGGACGTCCATGCATTTCTAAGGAGAGAAGTGATTTTTGTGGCCCACTTTTCCATCCCAAGACCTCTCATCCTAGCCATTCAACTCTCATCTTTCACCATCAAATTGAGACACAAGGAGATCGACTTTCCAATGGACTAAGAAGATCGATGATGGGTGCTTCTATAGGCTAGTTTTTTATGCTTTTATGATGGGCCAAGTGAGGCCTACTGATCGATGGTATGGATCTCACTTTGAACCCTAAGATGTGGCCGATGGTCTACCTTGATTATCAATATCATTCCATGATGGGGCCATTCTCCATGGACCCCATCATGATGTTTACTTTCTTAGCTTGAATAGAGGTCATCTATACCTTCTATTTTAGTAGAGAAGAAATCTCCACCATTAGATTTTAATTTAATGGGCCCACATGCATTGGGACCCACTTGATGTATGATTGATTGCAAGGGAGGGCCCATAGTGTCGGGGTCCCTCCATCACGCGTGTCCTACTCTCTTTCTCTCTCTCTCTCTCTCTCTCTCTCTCTCTCTCTCTCTCTCCCTCTTTTTCATTTTCTTTTCATGTGATGATGATGTGGTTGTGTGGCCCACTCGGATGGACCTCACCATGAAGTATGTATTTTATCCAAGCAATCTATAAGTGAGGCCCACCTTATATGTGTTGTACCCACACCATCAATCATTTGGTGGCCCACCTGAGCAGGGCCCACCTCAATGCATGTCCTATGCCCAACACGCTGGACGTGAACTGGGAAAACACAAATATTAGCTTATTTCCAAGCTTATGGGGTGGCCCACTCATATAGGCCCCACCTTGATGTATGTATTCAATCCAAACCATCCATCCTTTTTCTCATATCATTTTAAGCGTTGAGCCAAAAAATGGGGCCAATCCGACCTTCTAGCGGGCCATAGCATAGAAAATGGTGGTTTTCACCGTTAAAAATTCACATGATGTGTCCACACACCAAAATATATTGGATATTGGGCTTGTTAGGCTTGCCTTGAGATATGGGAACTAATGGGCGGAGTGGATACTTCCAATGCGGGCCCCACACACAAAAAACATCAAAAAATTACGATTTCAAAATAATAATAATAAGCGATAGTAGACGCTGTTGCTGTCAGAGGCGCGCAGGCAGCGCCTGCCGTGTGGAGGCTAGCGGACGGCTAGGCAGGGACCCATTGTCCCAGCCATGGGCCCCACCATGATGTGTATGTGTCATCCAATGCGTTCATTTGGTGGGCCCCTTCCTGAAGTGAGCCCCCTTCAAATATTGGCCCGATCTGAAACTCAGATGGCCCACATCATAGGAAACAATGGTGATTGAACGGCTGCCATTGGACCCGTTTGGGCATCCAGAAGTTTTGGGTCAATATGAAATTTATTTTTACTCTTCGTCTAGGTCTTTATGACCGTATGAACAAATTGGACGACATTTAAACAGTAGGGTGGGCCTCACGTGGGACCCACAACGATGTATGTGCTTTAGTCACACCATCCACTGCTGTGGATGGCAGATCCCACCTAGATGTATGTGTTTTATCAATGCCATCCGGTTGCTGGACGGCTAGTGAACCCCCACCATGATGCATGTGATGCATCCAAGCCATCCAGCCCTTTAAAATGTCATTTGATGGCATGAGCTAAAGAGTGAACCAGATCCATAGTACAGTGGACCCCACCCTTGATGCATGTGTCCCATCCAAACGGTCCAACCATTTGGAAAGCTTATCTTAATAGGCTTGAGACTAAAAATAAGATAGATCTATAGTTAAAGTGGACCACACCTTGATGTGTACAGGGCTCATGGTTTGAGGCCCATTGTGGTGTATTTAGGGCCCATGGTTTGAGGCCCATTATGATGTATTTGAGGCCCATGGGTTGAGGCTCATTGTGATGTATTAGGGCCCATGGGTTGAGGCCCATTATGATGTATTTGGATCTCATGGGTAAAGGCTCATTATGATATACTTCCGGCCCATTTGGCAAGGCCATTGTGATGTATTCAAGGCCCTGAGCTATGGCCCATTATAATGTATGTAAGGCCCAATTGGTGTGTCCTATTAGATATATACATATGACCCATGTGGTTAAGCCCACCTTGATATATATATATATATATATATATATATATATATATATGAGGCCCATGTTATGCGACCCGTTTGATTTATCTAAGGCCCATGGTTAGAGGCACAATGGGATGTACACAAGTCCATTGTAATGTGTGATTTTACTGTAGTTTATGTAATGATGTTTGTGGCGAGCCGTGCCTTGGGAGCAATGTTAGTTTGATGTCCACATTGTAAGAATAATGTTAGTTAAATGCCCACATTATAACTCTCCCTAAGGCCCATTGATAGGCCCATACTTGTTGTGTGTAGGCCATCAAGGCTCATCTTCTTTGTGAGGATAGTTCATCACCATATAAAATGCTTAGTATAACTCCATGATTCATGCCCATACACATCATATGTATACCTGATATGACGAATGTTTGATCATAGCATACGTCATTTGGCAAGCTATTTACGGGACTCCTTATGAGACGGAGTGCCCACATTATCGCGTCGTATGCGCAGGATTGTTGCATGACTGGATAGTGTGACTCATGCATCTTGCATATGTGTGACTTAATCATTGTACGCCTTAGCAACATCAGGGTCGTTGCCTCTACAGGTACATCGTGGATGGCTAGATGGGACATCGAAAATAATTGGTTCTAGCATTGTGGGAACTTAGGATATCCTTGGGTGAAAATCCCAGAACCTCCTTAGTACAAGGAGTTTCTCCAACGTCTAGACCTAGTGGAATATGAGCATCGGTGCCTATACCATGAGGTCATGTCTCTCACTGTGTCGTGGTCAGTTGGGAGGGTGTGTGGCCTTATCTGCCCGAGTGAGGGCACTATAAGCTAGGCTGAGTATGACCAGCTCGTAAATGGGTCCGCTATCGATGAGCCGAGTACGTATTGACAAACTGCTGGCTAGGCGAATAGTGAGGTCTCTTTTACTCGCAGGGCTGTGCAGTTAGGGAGGAGGCAATCGGTGTGGAGTGTAATAGACCCTGGTGATTTCTTAAGAGAGCAACCGTACTAATATGTGGACTTATTGAGCAGGAATTGCGTATCTATTCATTCATTCATTCACTATCCACTTGGGCTAGTGGTGCGTAACTATTTGTTACATGTGCCATCACATGGCCAGGATTTTGGTTGGACGCATGACTAACTTGAGATCAGGAGTTTACCACATTGCGTCTGACTATTTAAATTTAGGTATGGGACTGGTTTGGATAGAAGTCCCTTGTGATGGACCCCATAGCCCGTGATACTTCGTACCATATCCCGACTTCACATTCCAGCATGGTCATTTCATTCACACTGCATATTGCATTGCATCATTGGCATCTGATATTTGGCTTCCATACTTGCATAGTCGATTCACATTACATATTCTATTATTGAATGATTTATAGACTTACCAGTATTTTTTCGCTTACTCTGATATCGTATGATTCATGATCTTATTAATATTTTCGCTTATTCCGATGACGTATGATTTATGTGCTTTATTATAGACTTGGCACTTGCCTTGCGCGCACAGTTACACCACCCTCTAAACTTTTGTAACCTTATGCACGATAGTTGCATGCATGTAGCGTTGGACAGTAGCAGCGTTGAGGCAGGAATGCGCATCTGGCTATTTTGAAGTTTTTTTGATCACCTTGTATTTCCCTTTTCGCATTGTACTTAAAGCTTTTGATATAGTGGATATGTGGTGATGTTGTTTTGTGACTTGGTTATACTTGTGGTTATGCTCTAGTATAAAAAAAATTATTCTGAAAATCCTCCTTGTAGGATCCCAGGATCAAAATTTGGCATATGATTGCCAGGAGCTGAAAATGGGGCACTACGGAGGCTGTCGGCACCGAATTCGGCGATCGGGATTCCTGTGAATCCAATTTTTGGATTTAGGGCGTGACATAAAGCCCATGATGTAAGGCTTGGATTTATCTTGGAGGGGCCCATAGTGGCAGGGTCCCCTCCCTTTGGCTGATCTCTCTCTCTCTCTCTCTCTCTCTCTCTCTCTCTCTCTCTCCCTTTGGTTTAATGGCCCACCTGATGATGATGAATGAATGTTATCCATGATGTCCAAATGGTGGACCACGGCTGTCCAAGCAATGGGACCTGCCCATCTTGCTGTCCACCGTCCAGCAACCTTTGCTACTCATTTTTCAGGCTGGACTGGACTAGGGAAAACATAAATATCAACCTGATGTGGGGTCGTGTGGCCCACCACATGGGCACCACCATAATCTATGTATTATATCCATGTTGTCCACTTGTAGGGCCCACCTTGCTGACGTCCAGCGACAGGCCCACCTACCTGTTCGTCTAGACAGGCCCATATGAAGAGAAAACACGAATATCAGCTAGATCCAAAGCTGGTGGGCTACACGTGTGGACCCACCTTGATGCGTCTGTTGTATCTCCATTGTCTAGTCCCTGGACGATGGAGCCTACCTTGATGTAAGTGCCTTATCCACACCGTCTAGACCCCTGGACGGTGGGACCTGCTGTGATGTATGTGTTGTATACACACTGTCTATCCATGGGACCACCATGATATGTGTTTCATCCTCACCATCCAGTGAGGGACGGTGGGGCCTGCCTTGATGACATGTGGCGTCCACACCATCCAGCAAGGATGAGGGACCCACATGATGTAAGTATTTTATCCCCACCATCCAAATAGGCTGGACGTGGGACCACCTTATTGTACGTGTCATATCCATGCTGTCCGTGCTTGGGATGTGGACCTCCACTGTGATGCATTTAATCCACACTATCCAATAACCTGGGACAATGGGATCCACCATAATATATGCGTTGTATATCCATGCTAGCCATCACTTGGTGGGGCCCATTGGTGATATGTGAGGCCCACCATATCTATGTATTCCAACTAAACCGTCCATCTGTTTAACGCCCAACAAGGCCAGTAGAAGTGGACTGACCATTCAGCAGGACGACCCACGTTATTGTCCTCCCTATCCAGCTAATGGGGCCCATTTTATGATGTATAAGGCCTGCCTTGATGTGTGTGTTGTAAGCACCTTGTCCATCTATTTTCTGGACCATAGGACTGACCTATGAGGCCCACCTTGATGTATATGTTACCCATATTGATCATCTATTTTGCTGGATCAAGGGCTGCCCTATTAGGCCCACTATGATGTATGTGTTACACACACCATCTTCCCATTGTGCCTAGATCATGGGCTGTTTCATGAGGCCCAATATGATGTATATGAGGCCCTTGTATGAGACCCAATGTGATGTATGTGAGGCCCAACCAATATGATGTATGTGAGGATGCATATAACGTCCTTATGTGAGAGGCCCATGTGATAAGGCCCAATGTGATGTATATAAGGCCCTTGTGTGAGGCCCAATATGACGTGTGTGAGACCCATCGTTATGTATATGAGGCCCATTATGGTGCATATGAGGTCTATGTGATGAGACCTAATTGTGATGTGTGATTCCGCTATGATGTGTGTAATAATGTTCACGATGCCCATCCATCTCCTAGCTAGTATAAAGACCATGGACCCCATTATAGGATAGGTTCTACTGGGCCAAGCCTTGTGAGCAATGATGGTTAAATATCCACATTGTAGGAGCAATGATGGTTAAATGTCTATATTGTAATCCTCCCTAGGGCCCGTTATTAAGCCCATTCTCACCTTCTCTTATTGGGCTAACCCAAACCGTTGGGCCCCCACTATTATTAGTGTGACCTATCTCACTTTATTGGGCTAACCCTAAACCATTAGGCCCTCATTGATGCTAGTAGTATTATCCAAACCTTGAAGGCCACCTTGTGTGCTTACCGGGCCTCCAATAGGAAGCCTGGTTTACTCATAATGGGACGGGCAAGAAAGCCCATTCCCTATTCTTAGGCCCATTCTTGATATGGGTAGGCAATCTAGGCCCATCTTTGATGTGAGGGGAGTACATCATCAACGTATGACATGTTTAGTATAACTTCATGATTCATGCCCATGCATATCATATGTATGCTTGGTTGAGGAGTGATTGATCATAGCATATGCCATTGGGCAGACTGTTTATGTGAACTCCCTGAGTGTCGGAGTTACCCCACATGAGCGCATGGTACACGTAAGATTGATGCATGACTAGATAGTGTGATTCATGTACCTCGCATTGTATGATATGATTACTGTATGCCTTAGTGATAACAAGATGGTAGCCTCCACAGGCATATCGTGGATGGTAGGATTGGATATCGAAAATACTTATTACTAGCACTAGGACGTGATAGATGTCCTTGGGTGAAAGTCCCAGAACCCTTATGGTACAAAGAGGATTCTCCAACATTAAGACTGAGTAAATGTATGAGCACATGAGTGCCGAATACCATTAGGCCACGTCTCCCATTGTGTCATAGTCGATTGGAAGGGACTGTGGCCTTACCTGCCCGAGGGCAGGGGCAAGGCTAGGCCGAGTTTGACCAGCTCATAAATGGGTTCGCTATTGACGTGCTGGGTAGATATTGGTTGACTACTAGCCAGGCGGATAGTGAGGTCTCTTCCACTTGCATGGTTACGCATCCAGTTGGGGTGATAATCTAGAGTAGAGTGTACTAGACCCTGGTGATATTCCAGAGATGATCTGTATTGTTATGTGGATTTAGATGAGGATTGCTATACTCGAGTTGCATCTCGCATATGATATTGGCCATGTAGGCCTTGCATCGCATAGCCTTGGTACGACTAATAACATTCATGGAGTTTTTAGCATGTTTCTGTATTACTCTGATATTGCATACTTGGTATATACCTTACGCACACACTTACACCACCCTTTAAGCTTTCTATAAGCTTATGCATGATCGTTGCATGCAGGTGACGCTAGGATGTCGTTACAACATTGAGTCAGGAGCTTACCACTGAGTTTCTGGAGCCTTTGATATCGACATTGTATTTCCCTTTATGCATTGTACTTTTATTATAATGGATATGTGGTGGTGTTATTAGTTATTGTTCGTGGGTTATGCTTATGGTTATCCTTTTTATGAAATAAATTTATGTTGAAAATCCTCCTTGTGGGATCTCAGGATCGAAACTTGGTATATGGGTGTCAGGAGCCAAGAATGAGGTACTACAGATGCTGTCAGCGCTGGATTCGGCGATCAAAAATTTTATGAGCCCAGTTTTCGAGTTCGAGGCATGACAATACGGTTACCTCATGGTGACGGACGCGAACCTCTATTCATCCCTCCATTCTTCATTCCACAAAGGGGGCGAATGCTCTTGAGCTCCTCAACTATCTTAACCTACCTCATGTGATGAATAGATTCCTTAAGTGGTGGGAGCATCACTACGAAGGGTTGTTAGGGGGCAGGGATCCTACCGAGCTCACCAGCCAATTTGCCTCACAATTAGAGGTGAAGGGTAAGAAGAGAGCGGCCGCTCCATCGATTGCTCCACCTGCCAAGAAGACGAGTAAGCCAAAGACCAGATCACCCGATTTCTCTCCTCCTCAAGCTCCAACGACCGAGGCTGCTACCCCAGCAAGCTAAGAGGTCATAACAAAAGACCCCGATGTTCCCTGATCAGCTCCTCAGCCTTCAACAACCCTAAGGAAGATTTCAAACTTGGGAGCTATGCCCAATCCATCGCCTAAGGCGTCAGTTCATTCTTTTGGCCATGCCAGTCTTCTTAAACCTTCCCCAATAACATAGGATCGACCATTGTCAACATCCACAAAGCCTTAACGGCTATCAGGTATTTCGGCCGAGGCCATATCTTCTTTTGAAACATACTTCAAAATTAAGTATTAGCCAGTCTTTCTATTGCTGACTACTCCACAAAGATCGAGAAAGGCTTGAAACGTCACCAGGAGGCTTATTTTAATAATTGTCAAAATAAATGGTGGCTGAAAAGATGAGTTATAGATGTCCTAGAAGGGGGGGGGGGGGGGGGGGGGGGGGGGGGTGAATATTTCGATACAATGTGAAATAATAAAACAATTATACTCAATTGCTTAGAGTATGGAATTATTGATATCAAATACTTCGTAGGACAACTTTATTTCATGATGTCTTGAAGATCAAAATATTAAACATAACAAAAGCCAATCACTCACAAAATAGACATATAAATAATAAAAACAATCACCACAATGCACAAAGGAATTATAATGGTTCGATGCTTAAACTCACACATAATCCACACCTAAAATTACCACTCTCGCAATTTTGGCTTTCACTATTTCAAGGTTATCCCAGGGTTACCTTAACAACATGATACAGTTCTTGTGATTTTCACAAGTTATCACAACAAAACCCACTTTTTGATTTTCACGAGATCACCACAAATAAACCTGCTGAGATTTTCAGACAATCTTAGAAAAACACAAAATGAAATAAAGTAAATAGAATACTTATCTTCAATTGGTGAGTCAAAGATGTGATTGTAGCCTGGTTGTAGCAATCTTATTCTTGGAATATTTGATGAAGCCGTGTATGAGTTTAACCCAAAATGAATATAGGATCTAATATGTTTTTTAATATATAAACAAAAACTCTAGTAGTTGAAAATTCTATTATCTTAAATCTCAAGTAGAGTATAGATTACTCTATTAAAAATGATTAAAACTATCTTGAGAAAGAGAATAAAATAAGCTAAACAAATATTAGAATTACCGCAAAAATAGGTTAATAAAAGCCTGTCTTTCTCTCTTGATTAGAAGGATTTTCCCACTAATTTTCGTGTCTTGAATGAATGAGAGAATGCCATTATTTATAACCGAAGGATATGGAAATTCGGCTGGCCCGAGAGTTGGTTCAGCTAGCCGGATTCCAATGATTTCATTCCAATGGCACTCGAATTTCACAGGATAAGATCTTTCAAAAATTTAGCTGGCTAAATATAAGCTTCGGCTGGCCCAATCTCTCTAAAATATGAAATCTTGCATTGTTGGAAACTTGACCGAACATACTTCGGGCTGGACGACCGATCATGTTCGGCTGGCCAAACCCAAGGTCAACCACGTCGAACATGTCGCGAAAAATCTCTAACAATCTGTAAACTTACCCGAATTATGTTGGGTTAGCCGAAGGTAATTAGGCTGACCGAACCATTTACTGGGCTGGCCCAACTAGAGTGTATTTTACTTAAAATAATGTTCAATATAATGCTATGTCAAATACACCTAACCTAGGGTCAATAAGGTTTATGTGACTCGATGGTTAACTTATATGAAGTGTTCTGATCTTTGAATCATGTCCTTTTATGCCTTAAGATGTCCAATGCATCAACCTCGGTGGTCCCTACATCTATATCAACGTCTGGTTGGTGTTTTAAAACACCGTCACAGAGTGGGAGTGAGTGATCAACTCAGTGGTTCCGTAAAGCATGGGTTACACATGTTATCAAGTCTATCAATATAGGAATGATAAAGTAACGTAAAATAAGAATTTTCTAATTACTCTTCTTAATACGAATAATAGAGTTTATGAAATGATGCATGCCTTCACCATACAACACTCCCTCAACACGCGACTTTGACCACCTATTTCGTAAATGACAACACTTCCTCATCATGCAACAACCACCCATGTTTCGCCACATTATATACTAATGCAATACGGTGAATGATTATGTTAGCAGAGTGATTAATTATACTTATTCATGCAGCAGTTTGGGGAAACTAGGATACCTCCCTTTTAGTCATTTGTCTCAATTGAATTACTGGAGACATGACCACCACAATGGTTCTACGCCTGTAATTCCTGATCTGTCTAGGTTCGTCACTCCCAACTGAATACATATGAAAGGCAAGTTGTAAAAGTAATGCTCACAGTCACTACGGGGAGGCTCTTTACCCCAGCATATGCCGACAGCATAGACACAGTGTCCCATACCACCATGCCCGGCTCATGAGTCTTAAGGATCACGATGGTAACGGTTAATAGTAGACATTTATAAATAGTAAGGGAGTGTCTCAGATTCAAATAGTTGTGATCATACATGGTGAACATATATAGGATTAACCGGTTCTTTGGACAATTTCGGTTGATACGGGTGAACACTGGCGTAACCAGCATGGAGTGTGTAAGCACTCCCCATGGCCCAACCATTGTCGATCATCCGTGTTTGACCCAAATCGATCGAACTTGCCCCAGGTGGCCAAACTAATTTGGTCAACTCATATCTGGAAATTTGCTGACTAATTAGACTACTCTTGTAGTCCTACTTCTTAATCTAATCAAGTCAACAAACATTAAAGATGATTGGATTCATATTCAATCATCAAAATCAATAATCTACTCATTCACGCATTTCATCGAACACGTAGGTGTCACTTTATAAAGTTTTGTAAATCATGGACTAAAATCAAAATACACAGGTTATCATGCAAATTCCAAGTTGATAATCATAAATCATTCACTAAACAATAGAATTAATAAACGGTAACCTAAACATTTTTGGCCGCACCTTAAGAGGGAATTTCCAATATTTAGCTCCTAGGGTTACGATTTTGGAGAAAATCACCAATTCCTAATACAAAGGATGGAAGTATCGTTAACCGCACATAAAGTAGGTATAAGTTATGAAATCAAAGGGTTGAATGCAAGTCGTGGTGGATTCGGAGAAAGATTTGGTAAGTTCCGGGGTTTGATTAATGAGATACAAATCCCTAAGCACCAAGATGCTTCCCTCCCTCTTACTCTCACTCTCTTCTTCTTTCTCTCTTCTTCTCTGTCTCTCTTAATGCTTGCAAATTCGTATGGGAGCAAAGGAGGCCCCTAAATGACCTATTTATAGCACCAGATTTGGTACAAATGGCCTGGTTGGGTTTTTATTATACTAGCCCTATGGGAATGTGTTTTTACCATTTGGGGGCCATTACGGGGCGTAGGGGTCGACACCCACTGCAGGATAGTTGGCCCTAGTGATAATCTATGCATAGACATAATCGGCTTGCCATTTGGATGCATTGATCGATGAGTAGGATTAAAATTCAGTTCAACGGTCATCGATTATCGATCGGGCCTACAAATATATGAAATTGTGTAGGACATTACTTTAAGTTGTTAACCCAAATTTGGTTGTGATCTAACGGTTTAAAAGCCACAACTTGGGTAAAGACAGAACGTAGATAAGTGACTTAAGTTCTTAGTTAATTTTAAGAATATTCGCACAACTCATGCACCGACCTTGTAAGTCCAACTTGAGCGATTCGAGTCATGATCTCGACTGGACGTCTCATGATGGACGTTAAACCCAGTAATATGGATATTAATCTATAATTTTAGAACTAGTGGCCCACTAACGAGCGGTCCAGAGCTCATTTGAAAAATCAAGGCATTTCTTGAATGAATTAGGTAGCAAGATTTTCTGTGCGCAATGACTAAGGTTTGGATTAACTATGTTCATAGTGTGGCCTATCGCAATTAGTGAAAATGATGATTCAGTCATAATCACTCTAAACCGTTGGTTCGTAGGCTATATGGATAATTGGGTCACTTTGATTTGTTAATTACGATTCAACCCCAAGTTATCTTGGCTTTAGGTAGATCTTTAATTTAGTTGTGATCGTTTTGGTTAGTTAGTAATAGGTCAGCTAGATTTGGGCCCTATGTGAACAAATTAGGAGGTTATACTAGGTGCTTGAGTGATTGGGCAGATTCGTTGGCTTTCTACGGTTGATTGATTAAATTTGTGTGATTCTTTACTGGTATCACCCATGTATAGGCTCACTTCGAGTGTCAAAGGTCAATAAGCGACAACGTAACCTAGTCACATTAAAGGTTTTCAAGGATTTTTGGAAATCCAAAATAGTGAAAATTCAGGATGTTATATATAAACACTTACAGTGGTAGGATAGAGAGAGATTGAATGATCTCGATCTTCCCTTTGATGAGAGGAATCTGACCCCTTATCGTCCTAATCCTCCACTATTCCTTACTTCTACTAGACCGCTCATGACCGTAATAAAAAATCCTTAGGCCATTAGAAATCGACCGGTCGTCTACACCATCTGATCTGACTTAGGTTGAGATTGCTCGCTCATATATTCGCCTGTTATTGAACTTCCTGCTTTTACATCGATTGACTCTTTTTTATGCTCCTTTTGTATTTACTCGAGAGATGATGGGCGCTGGCAAACAGATAGTTATGGCCTAACCACAATAACATCAAACGTCAGTAGTTATTGATCCTATTATCATCAAAATTTTAATCGTTGATTTAAATGCAATAATCAATGTTGAAGGTCTCCCTATTCACAGTCCACCCGAAGTCAATAATCTTCCTACTAACTTAGAATATATGATGCAAATCCCCTGAAGTCTTCCACGCCAGTCATTCAAAGAGCGGGCGGGGTGCCTCCCCCTTAGCCATTGGGCAAGAAACTCCTGCTCCAACTAATGCTCCTCTCTACAGACCAACTTCCATAACAATTGAGGAGATCTCTGCTTTAATAATGCATGAGGTCGTTACTATTGAAGCAGTAGTGGTTGAAGCAATGGTCAAGGCCAAAAAGACCGCAGTTGAAACCGAAGTGATCGATCGCCATGGTCGAGATTATAGAGATGACCTGACCGAGACTGTTGAGTTCAGTTCTCATCCACCTCCTGTTCCAGAACTCGCACCCATGGATGATGCTTCTGTCTTCAAAAGAAAAGATCTTCCTCCCATAGATAATATCATTTCTTTGTTTGAGAGAGACTTCGTTGGAGAATGACTGTGGCTGAGTCTCCCTCTCCTTCAATCAATTTATAAGATTAGGCCAAGCTCCATGGTCTCCTGTAAATGCGATTAGCAAGGTCCCTTAACGTCGAGTCAGCCGAAAAACTCAACTGATTGGTTGAATCGTACCGTGTCCATTCTTGGCTCGCCCATACTCTAGCCGAAAAGGTATCTAGTCTCAAGAGCTTTAGGGTTTGCTCAAAACATGTTATCACGTTGGTGTTATCGTTGACTGTCATGAGGCCGAACAATCCCCGACTGAGTCTAAGAAGGCCTCTGCACACACCATCGCTTAGGGGCTCATGACTGAGAATGATATATTGAAAATGTCCCAGGTTGAACTGGATAACCTGAAATTCATGGTCATGGCTCTGGAGGTGGAGTTGATTGCGCTGAAGTAGGAGTTCACGGTAAAGCATGCGGAACACCTTCAACACAAAAAGAGGGTCATCCATCTGACCATTGTTGTGCACTCTCAAACAACAGATATGTAACACCCCAAACTATTCTATACCCGAGTACGTATTGAAAGTTCTCGAGTGTTACCATGAAATTTAACTTATTATGTACATGAGTACGATACCAACTAGATATCTTAACCTTACATCTATTCTCCAACACGAATCTGACCGTTGAGAATAATCTCCATTCATAGATCAAGCTATCTGACCATTGATTTTAAGATAGGACCATCATATACCTAAATATTCTCACTTATCTATCATAACCAACCACTTAGTCAAACATACACTGCTAGATGGAGACATCTAACCATCCACTTTGATTTTGGACCACCCGATCATAGTAAACTAGCTACTTGATCTCTATATCCATTTATACGCACATCAAGTTAATATTTTGATCCTTCATCTTATTCAACACTTATGAATATGCTGAACCCACCATCAAAACTAAAATATGATAAACTTACACATGTGAACAAGACACTTGAATCTAAAGATACACATGTTTTACCCCCTAATCACTCCAGAAACCCACCTTATGTTCTTTCATTTACAAAAATGGTCATACATATACCTATATACATTGTTAGAGTACCAACCATCAAGTTTTCCTATTTTAAAAGTCATCTGACCATCCATTGTGTGGTTTGATATATGTACATTTTCAAATTAATTTGGTGAATAACTCTTTATTCATAATAATTTAGATAGAAGTCCTTTTGTAAGAATTAATTAGAAACGTGCTTATAACTATGTAGAACTATTAAATTTCCCAAAACTCTCTTGTTAGTGATAATTATGAAAATGCCATTAACCTGGACCCCTAAATTCTAGATCAGATGGTTCCCATGATCCGTTTGATGGAAAATTTTATACCATGCCTATGTATCATAAATTAACCATACATGTCAAATTTTGACTCTTAGATCATTGTAAAACTGACCCAATTGACAAATCAGCCCATTAAACATTGATTTTGATGTCCATCGAGTGAAGAAACCTCGTGAGTAGTCATAGTAGGATATTTTCCTTTATATGAATGACTTATATTTCTCATAATATGGACCAAGTGTGAAATATGAAGACCTCACTTTGGTAGGCTTTTTCTTAGGCACGAAGTTATCCTTTTCAAGCCAATCAACTCCTTATAAATTTGGATCTTCCGATTTAAACACTTCCTTCCATCCATCGTAACTCAAATTTATACCACAGTTTAGTCTCATATTACTACAAGCTTATACAAAGTTTAGACCCTGATCTATGATCCTGCACCATTGAACGTTAATTTCATTTCATTCCTTTTGATGCAAAATGTGATTTTTTTTCTACCATCGATCAACTATCAAAATTTACCCAACCATTTGTTTATCCTGACTACACATTTCCTCCAAAATTGGGCCCTAATCATTAAGTGTGGATCATTAATTGAGATCAAGTTCATTTTAGCACCCGTTAGGAGAATTTTCAAGATTCACCAATCTAAATTTTAGATCACCAAGAAAATCATATACCTAGCTTTATTCAATGGCCCTGACATAATGGATGAATTATATTTAAAGAAAGATCATCAAAAAATAAAAAATTAGAGAAATCCAATCCAAGTGTGATGTGAAACATGCCCATCTCATATGCCCACTCCCTTTTTAAAATGGGGCATGAATCCCCTCTCCACTCACTTGCCCAACGCTGAAGGGGAGAGAGAGAGAGAGAGAGAGAGAGAGAGAGAGAGAGAAAGAGAAAGAGAAAGAAAGAGAAGGATAAGCCTAGACGCCCTCTTCCTTCTCCATATGTATGGTGTTTCCCTATTGCTCAAGAGATGTCGTGATCCATGTGGAAGCTTTTCATGTATAAGCTTTCCTACATGGATATCTATCGAGGGTTTAGATCTAAGGCTAAGATAAGAGATTCTTTTAAGCATATATTAACTTGAGTTGATATGAATTATTCTGTTCCCTCACATGCTTTGAATCCTCCATGCAAATATTTAATTTACCCCCATCAATTATTTATCCTTTGAGAATTATGGTTAAGGTATGATATTAATTATGCATGATCTTTCTAAATTTATGTGAGAGAATCCTTTAAGTTTAATTTTATTTAAGTTGATATAATCTTTTTTTTTTATATGCTCTTGTGTTACTATGATTCTCTCCTTGCAATTGTTTAATTTACTACCAATAATTATTTACCCTTTGGAATTATGATGTTAATTATGAGTGATCTTCATTATTTTTATGTGGGGCGATGGATACAAGCCCTGCCCTTACCTTCACCAATTTGTTGAATTTGCCCTTGCTATTCTTCTCTTTATTGAGTTGGCTATTGCTACTCTCCTTTTTATTGAGTTGGCTCTTGCCATCTTTATTGAGTTAATCATTGCTACTCTCCTTTTTGTTGAGTTGGCCATTGCCATTCTCCTCTTTGTTGAGTTGGCCAATGCTACTCTTCTCATTATTTTATTAGTCGTGTGTTATCTAACTTGGCTTGAGCATGTGCCTTGGAATTCCAAAACCCTATTATTTGAATTATTTCTCTATCAATGCAAGTGATGTGTTAGAGGTATCACAACTAGTGATTCAAATATTTATCGTGGACGTAATACGTTACGGGTAGTGGCCCTCTTGGTCGGCACATAATTTCGTGGGCTGGTTGGTGTAGTGCACAATCGATGTAAGTAAATCTTCATGTGTGTTACATCACATTTTGGAATTGGATGTTGCAAATAGTCACTCCATGAACACGTCGTGTTACGTAAATCCCCCAACCATGTTATTATGTCGCCCTAAGATGTTTGCATAAATCCACGTTAACTTTGGACACGCTGGTGAATATCTGTAGTTATGGGATGTAGGGCGAGTCGGGTTTTCTATTAATTATATTCCACATTGTGATGATCACTACGTATGACGAGCTGCACACACTTTACTAGGCATGCATTCATGTAGATTAGTTGCGCATGCTGATATCTCTCATAGTGGTGGAATACGTGACGTATCAGAACCCTTACATTACTTTTATGAATCTCTTGAATTACTGTTAATCTTAAAGGATAACCATCACTATAATTAGGTCATTAACCCTCTCCAACCGTACAGATGATGCAGGTGATGTACAAATTGAAAACTTAGAGGACCATCTCTTTATGGAAGATTATACCAAAAGAATAAGAAGATAATTTTATGATTTAGTTTTATATTTCTACTGTAAACTCGATAATGTAATAAGCTCCCATTAAGAGGGCATTTGATAATTTGTTGAATTTTTTTACTATAATGAAATAAGAAATATAGTCGATTTTATTCTCGTGAATGGTTACCTTCATAAATGTAACTAGATGTGATCTAAATAAAAATATATATATGGTGTAATTTTTAAAATATTTAATTCATTCAATTATTAACACTTGGTTTTCTCGAGCACGAGTATAAACTCTTGCCATGAAAATTCAGGATGTTACAAGATATCAGTCGACTTTCTCGATTGGCAGCTAAAAGGATGCTACATTTCAAGTCGTAAAAGGTTAATTGGGGGCACTCGAAGAATAACCACAATGCTTTATCTTAGTAGAATTGTAACTTGTAATCGTCTCTCTTTTCCACATAAATGGCCACTGACCCATTTTTGCATCTTATCACCCCTTTAATTTTCACTCTTGTTGTTTATAACTGCTTGCTTACTTGTTCCTAAAAGTTCTGTAACACCCCAGATTTTGGCCAATCTGGGATTTGACGTCCTTAGGCAGTGGGTTAATCAAAACACCTGAAAAATCGCTCAGAATCCAATTCCATAGCCAAAGAAACCACTTAGGATTAATTCCTTTAGAAACTAAGCATAAGTTAGCTAGCGCAATGCTGGAGTAGCTGGGAAATAGTCCCTGATCACTTTAAATACGTTCTACAAGACCCAAATCGAGTAGAACAAACGACTCTATAATACTCTATAACCTCGGATCAAACTCTAAGCAGGTTTGGTCTCTGGACCGCTTTGAACTTTTGTATTGGATCTAGACCGCACGTCGAAAGTCTGATACTTCCTATCTTAGACCGTTAGGACCGCCTTGTTGGACTTGATACTCATTTCGAAAATCAAGTCCAACCGACAATCGCAGACTATTTCATTGAGTCCGGACTGAAGAGACCGCGAATAGGGACAGAATTGGAATTTCAAATTTAAATCTGGCACACGACTTGACGCGTCAGTATTAAGCATTCTGACCGTCAGAATTCAGCCAGATTACACCCTCAGATCAGGAAAAATTTCTATTTATTATCATGAGACTTTCAGCCCTGATCTACGTGTGATGACCGCTGAACTGAAACTGGTCTGCTACGTGTGATCTGCGAACCCTGCCGGACTAAAAACTTAATACGTGCTACATCTGGTACGCATGAGCTTAAGTCCGATCGCAATCGACCAGGGGACCACCAGAAATCATCTTTTGCATCAAAACAGCCCCGAAATGGATAGGCACTAAGTAAACTTTGTCCCGGAGCCTGTTTCCGGCATTTTTAAGCTTATAAAAGGGGTTGAAACCCTCATTCCTCTCTTCCATCCGAAAATTGTAAAAACCTTGATTTGGGAGAGAGAAAAGGAGAGAGTTTGAGAGAGGAAGTGGGAGGATTTTTCCCGCCTTCGTGCCGCTACTTCCACGTGCTACAGCAACTCTTCCCAATCACCTGGCCGATGATTTCTCCGCTTTATCAGGTATGAAACAACCCTAGAACTTGCTGATTTAGGGGTTACTTAGATTCATAGCGTGTTAGCTAACGTAACTTGTAAAATAGGTTCTCCTACTGCCGTAGACGAAGCGTACACGCTCCGTTCAAAATCACGCATCCGTAAGAGATAAGGTGCGGATTTTAGACGCTTTGATTGACTGTTTCCAAAGCTTTCAATGTCATTTAATAGTAGATTCTTGACGGCAATGCCGTTTGACATGTACAACATGCTGTCCGTTTCCTGTTTCGTAAACTAACGAAGAATATGAGATTTAGGGCATTTTAGTCATTTGTAGGAAGTACTATTTTCATTCATATTTTGCTGACGTGATTGACATGGCTTCTGTCGCATTAGGATATTAGGAATGCGTGCATAATTAGTTTGGCGAAGAGATTCACCTAATTGCGCACTTCGGGTCGACATACTATATGTAGACTTAAGTGTATAGTGTATGTGTTTGTATAAATGCTTGTATTAGTATGTATTGAATTAAATGGTATTATGAATTAGTTTGAGGCTGATTTCTCAATTAATATGCTGGTGTAAATGGTTTCCTACATGTTAGCCATATGCATGATTTCATGATATGAATGAAATGCATGTGCTTGACAATTCGCTTAAGCTGTATGTTATAACATGTGCTTGATGATTTCATTTTAATTTAGTTTAAGATTGAATTCTCAATTAATATGCTGATGGAAATGATTTTCTATATGTTGGCGATATGCATAAGTGCATTATATGTACGAAAGACATGTGTAAGATGATTTGCTTAAGTTGTATGTAATAACATGTGTTAACATGCTCACATGGTTGTATTTCATTTTCATTACCCTTACACAACTGCTGATGTGATTCTATGATTGTTTGGGACTATGCTTAGTCCAGGCAGTCGGTAACTGAGCAAATTCGTGGTTAGCTTATCTTCGCCACGAACGACGCGTCGATGAACTCGAGCCGTGTTCTGGAGTTGGCGGCAGTGGTTAGGCCACACGAGGTATTTTACGCACTTCATGTCGTCAACTTGAGATGCGATCGCGCTAGTCGAGCCCGTCAAGTAACCCGACTGGCCATTGTATGTTCACCCTGCATGAGTCATAACTGCTTGAACCTAGGGTACTGAACTTACCATTGTAAATCCTGTTAACCATGGTACCTTGATCCACGAAGACTCATGAGCCGGGCATGGTGGTATGGGACACCGTGGTCGAGCTTTCGGCCTACGCTGGGGCCACAAACCTCCCCGTAGTGACCAGTGAGCACCTAGTCTCGTGAGCAGATTATGGTGGTATGGGACACTATATTCTAACTGTCGGCCTACACTGATCAGGCGACGAGTCCTTCGTAGTGACCGCGAGCGTATTCTGAGTCTACGGGAGGCGACGACCCTTTAGTAGCAGTAGGGTACAGTAGGCCTGTATTGATAAGGTGATGGAGGAGCGGTGCAACGAGTGCGAGTAATAGCCCTGGCAGCCCTTGTAGCGACCTACAAAATATACATCGTATGAGATTACTAGGAGTGACGACCCTAGACAGGATCTGTGTTGGGATTGATATAAGGGAGGTACCTTAGTTTTCCAATCCTGCTATTTGAATGGACTAATAACAACTTAAAAATCATATCACCATAACATTGCATGTGCCTGGAAGATGTGGAGCACTCTAGGGAGTGTGGCATGCCGCGGTCGTAAGATGTTGCCGTATGAGGGAGATTGTCAGTGAGGGCATACATCACGTCATGTCATACTGCACTAACAACAGTATTAGGATTGTTTGATTTACTGCTTTACTATTATCGCATGATTGATTTGATAACATGCTAATCTTTGCTCTCTTATCCCACTGAGTTGATCACTCACTCCCACGTTACGGGATGGTGTTTCCGGACACCCACCAGTCCCTATTGTGATTGCAGATGATGGCGCGGCCTGCGAGGCGGAGCTGGATTTGATGATGATGAGGAGGATCTCTCTTTTATGCGTGATCTGATTGACGGGATTACAGGGAGGTTGATTAGATACATTGACACTTGTCATTTTATATTTTTAGCGCCCTCATGTATATTCATTTTGTTTACTTTTGAAGTATACATGTATGTGTATAACCTGGTAATATATTCACACTCTGGAGACATACAACAGTTTATATATGTTATACATACTATTATAGTCTTCCGCTTACAAATTTAATAGTCTCTGGAGTATGATATGCTGTTCTGGCTTAATCTCACTCATGTTTAATACATTATCACAGACAACATTCAATCATACATATCTATGTTGCATAAATAATATTTTGGAACTCGGGAGTGGAGTTTTTACTCGACCCCCCGATTTTCGGGATGTTACAAGTTCTGTGGGATGTTGGTTGCTTCCAAACATTATGCCTTAATTGTCTCATGTTCCCAACCGTTTGGAACACGTACCAGTTTTCTAGCCACGATCACTTTAGATCGTGGGTGCTTAACTGCCTATTTAAACAACATTTGGCGCTTGCTCGAACTCACGTTATCTTCCTTTTACATTTCTCACTCTATGTCCATGGCTTCCAAATTTTCCTCCCTTATTGCAAGTGTTGAACGTTATTTGAAGGATATTTTTGAATGGGGTTTAAAAGAATACTCCCATTCCTCCCTGTTGTTTGATGCTAATGGATTTGCGATGTGTGCTTCATCTGCAAACGAATCAGATGCAACACTTGGGAAACTTGTCCAAATGTTAAAGCGTTTGTATATTATAGGAGATGATTCTATGAGTTGACCTTTGTTAACCAAAGGAACTTGGAATACCTTCGACTATCAACCCACATACATGATGTACTTTAAGCTTGGTCACTATGCATGTACGTGATGTACACACGTCATGTTCTTTCGCTGGTGGTCAGCCATATGCATGGGCTTTATCCAAATTCCAACTCGATGAGCATCCCCAAGTTGATGTGCACTCACACATCCATGCATTTAAATAAGACTACATCATGTATTGTTTTGAATGCCTTATTCTTTAAAACTATGCTTGATTAATGCGGTGGTGTATAATCTTGAGGGGAATTCACACTGAACTGGCTACTCATTCATTGAATATATAACTGTACAGGTAGCATGGGTGGTTTAAATGACATTCATATCCCGATTGATGAGGAGCATGGTACAATTATTAGGGATGCATGAATGCATCTACTAAGAGGAGTTGCATGATCTTGTAGCTCAAGTTTAGCCACATTTTATTTTTCATGTATTAAATTGTTCATTCTTGTATTTATTAGTATGAGACATTGGTTTGTATAAGTCCTTTGGATAGCCGCTCGTATGTTTTAAATATGTATGCAGATTTCCTTTATGCTTGATTAGTTAATCCTTCACTAAGCTGCCAACTTTGATTTTTTTTTTTTAAAAAAGAAAAAAAATACATGAAATTTGGTTATCTTTGAAGGTTTATCACTCGGGTTTTTGAAGAACGAGTCGTATACTAGGGTTTCAAAAATCGGGGCGTTACAATGACCCTTATCCCTTTCTCAGGGATGCTGCTGAGTTACTCGAAGATCATAGGCCTCTATAAGAGGTTCTGAAGATCCTTTCGAAACTTCAGCGGCTTGGAGAAGAATATTGTAGGGCTGACCATGAGTTTGAACATTGTACTGCTTCATTGTCATGTTTGTTGGCCCTCATTGCCGAATCTCAAGCTCTCTCAGCCGGCCATGAGGCATCTTGGAAGAATCAACAGCGTTGGACTCAAACATCACCTTAATAAGGAAATGTTATGGTTGATGCAAGTTGTGTCCAACAACCTATCTATCGACATCATCAAGGCCCATCGGCTCTACCCAGACCGTGATCAGCTCGAGAATGAAGAGTTGGTAGTGTTCATCGAGTCCCAAATAGTGCTTTATTGGGGTCGTGTGGAGTCCAACAGGGTCGAAAAGAAGTCGGGCGATTTGGAGTGTGCAGCCCTCGACCAAATCTTGCGTTGGCCACCCACTTCTCTGAAGAGTTCGTGATCCAGCATGCCTCAAGGAGTGAAATATGGCGATGAAGATGAAGGCGTCGACCGTAGAGAGATTCAAAAAGCTCAAATCAGCCCTATCATAGTTCGACCACTCGACTTGCCAAATCTTCTCTTTCTGTTTTTGTATTTATTTCCCTGTAATCAACTGAACTTTATTCCAAGGCTTTTATTCAAATGAACCATGTATTTTGCTAATTATCTTTGATGTAACTTTTGACGACTTCCCAAAGCGAAGGGAAGCAAAGTTTTAAGAATCGACCGTTTATAGGAGCCTTTGCAACCTTCTCGTCTGTGTCCCTCAAGACATAGGCTCCTCCCTTGAAGACTTGTTTGATGACATATGATCCTTCCCATGTGGGTGAGAACTTTTTACTGAGTGATCGGTCCTTATAATAGATCGGCAATATAATTTTCCAGACCGTATCGCCTACCCTGAATGACTTTCCTTTCACCCTTTTTTTATATGCACGTGCCATGACCACTTTGCTAGCAACGATCGAATCCAAAGCCCTCATTCGGACCTTATCCAGCTCCTCAAGCTCGACCAACATTGCCTCTGTGAAATCTAAAGGAGTTAACTTAGCCTGATATGCGGTTCATAGTGATTGTACTGTGATTTCCAGGTGCTTGACCACATCATGTCCATAAGTTAATGCAAATGGGCTCACCCCAATATTTGTGCGACGTGACGTTCTGTAGGCCCAGAGAAGCTCAGACAACTTGGTATGCCATTCTCGAGAATTTTCTCTGATCATTTTCCTCAGAATGTTCTTGATTACCTTGTTGCTAACCTCAACCTAACCATTAGCCTGGGCATAATACATGGTTGAATGTAAACTTTTTATACCGAATCTATCAGCCATCACCACACTTCCTTAGCCAGGAAAGTTGCACCTCAGTCCATGGTAATGGACTCTGATATCCCAAAACGGTGGATAATGCTAGTTTCAATAAACCCAATAATCTCTCGGTAGCCGATTCCCCTCATGGGCTTTACTTTTACCCACTTAGTAAAATAATCGGTCGCTACGATGATGAATGAGTCCATGCAAGTCGAAGGTGGGTGAATTTGACCAATCAAATCGATTGCCCATCCTCGGAATGGCCATGACTTTATTATGGGTTGCATTTTGGTCGCAGACACATGCTGGACTAGTCCATTCCTTTGGCAAGCTTCACAACCCTTTGCATACTGGATGCAATTGACCATCATCGTCGACTAAAAATATCTGTAACATTTAAGTGTCAGTTTCATCTTTCTCTCAGCTCGGTGGGTCCCATAAATCCCTTTGTGGACCTCTTCTATGGCTAACATGGCTTCTTTCTTTGACAAGCACCAAAGTAAAACTCCATCGGCCCCCTTTCAATATAGCTCGCTGCCAACCATTATGTAATTCGCGGCTGATCTTCATATGTTTCTATCAGTTCTGGAACGTAGACTCTACAAATAGCCCATGAGAGGAGCCCTCTAATTGCCCCTCCTCTACTTTTTCCTGACAAACTTCCATTGTACTTTCTCTCTGAAAATTAGAGGGAGGGGATCCCTTTGGACTGTGATCGACCGCTCGGCTGAACCTCCCACAGTGTTGAGCCTTGCAACTAACTATGTCATTTTTTTGTCATTCACATTATCTTCCCTGGTAACATGCATCAATTCAACCTCTTCAAATAGGTCGAGTAACTAGAGCGTTAGGGCATAATATAGTAGTAAAGATAGGCTAGTACATTTAAACAATCCCACCATTTGATTTATCACAAACTATAAATCTCCTATAATGATCACAGTTTTTGCACCCAATTCCAATAGCAGCTCCAGGCCAATTATCATAGCTTCATATTCGACCTGATTATTAGTACAATCAAACTCTAATTAGAAGGCAATTTCTTGACAATTCCTATTGGGAGTAACCAAGATCACTCTAGTCCCAGACATATCATGTGTCCTTAATCCATAGAAGATCATCTTTCATGGTGTGAGTTGTACGCAATATAGATCAGGCATGGTTGGGGGAATTTGTTCCTTTAGGTCTGAAGGGTGATCGGCCAAAAATTTAGCTATGGCATGACCCTTTACTGCTTTCTGCAGGATGTGTTGAGATCAAATTTACATAAAGCCATCACCCATTTACCAATTTTCTTGCTCAAAATCGATTGGTTCAATATATATTTCACTAAATCAGTCATTGCTATTACATTCACTCTCTTGGTGAACAAGTAATGTCTCAACCTGGAGGCCACGAAATACAATGACAAGCACAATTTTTCCATAGCCGAATACCACCTCTTAACGTCGATCAAAGTTCTGCTCAGGTAGTAGATCATGAGCTCCTTTCTATTGTCATCATCTTGTGTTAGAAGGGCTTCGATCGACTTTGTTGAAGCTGCAATATATAGCTTGAGTGGTTGATCTTTGATCGGCGGCATCAACACAGGCAGCTTCATTAGATATTCCTTAATCTCGTTAAAAGTTAGTTGGTGTTCTACTTCCCAAACAAATTTAGACCCTTGCTTCAATTTTATCAATGGTGAAAAAAATGTTAGTTTTGATTGCACAGATAGATATATATATATATCTCCTTAAGAAATTAACGTGGCCCAAGAATTTTGTAGCTCAGCCTTGTTTCTCGACTGCCGAGCATTAACACAGCCTGAGCCTTATTCTGATTGACTTTGATCCCTCTTTAGTGTACGAGAAATCCTAAAAAGTTACGGGTCGAGACCCTAAAAGCACATTTAAAGGGGTTCATCTTCAATTTATGGAGCCTCATTTGCTCCAAGGACTTGTGTAAGTGGGTCAAATGATCCATTGCATCAGTCAATTTGACTACTACGTCATCCACATAGACTTTCCTGAAACTGCCGATCACATCATGGATTATAGCATTCATTATCCTTTGGTATGTGGCCCCTGCATTCTTTAATTTGAAGTGCATCACTACCCAACAATAAGTTCCCAATGGTCCTGGGTACCTGAATGTCGTCTTCCGCACATCGTCTAATGTAATATAGATTTAATTATATCTGGAATGCCCATCTATAAAGGACATGATCATATGTCCAACAGCCTAATCGATAAGCTGATCGGCCACTGGCATGGGATATTCGTCATTTGGTGTAGCCAGGTTTAAATTTCCAAAGTCGATACTTACCATTAATTTTCATAACTGGGACCACATTTGACATCCATTCCGTATATTTGATTTGTTTGGTAAAACTGAACTTTAGGAGTCGCTCGATCTCTTATTTGATCTTAAGGGTAAGTTCGGTCGTCATCCACTTAAGCAGTTGTTTGTACTTCCAATAACCTTCTTTCATGGGTAATTTGTGCTTAACCAGGGATTGATTAAGCCTTGGTATTTCATGGTAATCCCACATGAATCAGTCGAAGAACTCTAAGAGTAATTTCCCTATTTTCTCCTTCTTAGAAGGTTGTAATAAATCGATTATGAACATTGGTCTTGGGTCCTGTTCTGTACCCAGATTGATCTCGACTAATGAATCTTGGACTTGAGGTCAAGAATCTTCCTTTCCTTCTAACACTTCTTCAAATTCAATATTGTCTCCCTCGGCCGATTCTTCCAACTTGGCCAGATTCACCAAACAGCCTTCATCAGCTTCCCCTGGGCTTTCTTCAAGCCTTTTTATTCAGGCCATGAAGTCGGCTCAATTTACTTCATTCCTTGGCATCCTAATCATGGGATCTCTTAAATGGTGCAGTAGGAGGTCGGCTGATATAAAATGATTTCCTTTAGCTGGGCATCATTGGTTCGGGTGATCTCTGGAATAGCCTACACAATACTATTTGGGTTCTTTTTTACTGTAATCCCAGTAGGGTGGCAGAACTTATTTCTCCTCTCCTCGTAAATCTAATAGGTCCCACTTCTTCATCACAATAATATGCCTCATTGGCATTTGATGTGGCCAAGAAAGGTTTGTTGTCGGCCAGGACTAGCTCTCGACCTTGTTTTGATTCCAAAAAATCACAAATTGGTGAAGAAGGGATGGGATCCATGCAAAAGAATGGATCCAATCTCTCCCTAATAACACGTTATAGCTTGAAGAAGTATCCGCAACAAAAAATGGTGCCAAGATTATTTTGGTGCCCACGGTCAGATTGATCAGCAAGACATTATGCATGTTCATGACATACTCGGCAAAATTGCTAACGATCACTTCCGACGGGATCAGACCGGCCATGGTCTTTCCTAACTTGGCCATCATTCTCCATGGCAACAAGTTCACTGCAGCCCCGTTATCCATCAAAATTCTGGTAACAGGACATCCGTCTAGATGAGCCAATATGTATAATGACTCAAGGTGTTATGTCATGTCATGGGTGAGCTTGTCGATAATTACCCTTTTGGATACACCCCCGGCCCCGACGGTAACTATGTCGACATGTAGTGCTTTGTTAACTTTGAATTCATTTTCCTTGCTCTCTTCGAACGGGAAAGAAGTATGTTGTATGATCACCGGATTTCACGCCCCAAACTCAGAAACCGGTCTCAAAAATTCCCGATCACCGAATCTGGTGCCAACAACCTCCGTAGTACCCCATTCTCGGCTCGCAGCGTCCACGCAAGATTCCTATCCTGGGATCCTACAAGGAAGATTTTCAACATGAATTTCTTTGAAGATAAGCATAACCACAAGTTTACCCAAGTCACAAAGGCAACAACATCATCATCATATCCACTAATATAAACATTTGAACACAATGCCGAAAGGGAAATACATATATCGAAAATCAAAGCTTCAGAAGACCGCTACATACTCCATGTTCAATGCTGCTACAACCTAATGCCACATGCACGCATCTATCATGCATAAGCTTATAGAAACCTTAGAGGGTGGTGCGTTTGCATAAGGTAAGTGTCAAGTATTCAATACAATGCCATAATCATATAATATCAGAATTATTGGCAAGATCATGAATCATACGATATCAGAGTAAGTGGAAATCATACAATATCAGAATATGTAATACAGATTAGCTATACAAATTGAAAGTGCCTTGGTTTATCAATTAGTGTAAGTGTTGAGTCAGGTAAATAGAGAAGCTCCATAGGAAGATCAATCAACCGTCTGCCTCAACTAGATGTGGGCTCAAACTCACCACATGTAAATCTTAGCCTCACATCCCATGTCCCAAAACACTAGGTATTTAAATCCCTTAAAATTGATTAGAATATCATAGGATTTTTGGGTTAGAAAACTCTTTTTTCAAACTTCAGAAAAACTCTAAGTGTTCTACCCTTTATCGATTTATCGATAGACTAATCGATGTAATCAAAAAGTGTTGTTGATGTCCTCGAAACTCACTCGATCATATCGAAATGAGGACAAAAGATGTCCAGCAACCGCATATACTTCTGGACGGAATTATCGATGTATCGATAGCTGTATCGATATCATCAAAATTTGAATCTTCAGTCTATCGAACTTGACTTGATAAAATTGACATCTTATATGTTGTGTCCAAAGATCTGCTAAGAAATCATGAGATCTTTGATATATCAAAGTTCTCCTCGATATCTTCAGAATTCAAACTTCGATGATATCGGATTGGACACTCTGTTTCTAGTAATATTTTTAGGATATTTTATCTTGGATTGAGGGTCACTCGATAGAATCGATATTCAAATATTGATGATATCGAGTCTGGGTCTATTGCATCGAGAATGGACATAAACTATCCAGCAAGCTTAACTGAAAAATTCAAAGGATTTATCGGTGCATCGACACAACTTTCGATATCATCAACATTCAAATTTCGATGATATCGAGTGTGCCTCGATCATTCTTTTAACCTAAAATATGTCAAAGGAAAGTCTCTCTTATTTTCAAATGTCGAGGAATCGAACCTCATGTTGATGAAATCGGAGTTCGAAATCCAATGACATCGACGCATGTTCGATTTCCTCAACCAATTGGCAAAAGGTTTCAAAAGCGTTTGACAATTGAGTTTGTGTCATCTAGCAGTCAGTCGATGCAATCGAGAGTATACGATCGATGATTACCCTGCTCGATGATATCGAACTCTATCATAAATGTGACCATTTTATATTCATTGGAACCTTTTGCCTATATATAGAGAGCTTGTCTTCAGTTGCTGGTAGAGAGAAAATAAATAGTGCTTTTGTGTGTTTAACCCTAGATCATATACCCTAAGCCTTCTCTCTCATGGGAGTTCATCCTCCAATCCACCCTCATCATTGACATTCAATAGAGTGGATTGGGGAATGAACTTTTGCATTCAAGGATCCTCCAGCTACCACCTTAATGGAAAATCATTAAGCCCGAATGCCTTGAATGCATAGATGATTAGAATTGCTCTATCTCCCTTATAGGAAAATATTTGAGAGTAGGATTCTATCATTACCTTGACCAAACTCGTCCCCATGTATTGGTACATCTTTTGAGTTACGGTTCAAGGAAGCAAAAGATTCTTCATCATCAAAGGAGGAGATCTTCGACAATGTGTTAAACGGGGCTCATCTACTTATCTGTAAGTCATTAGAGTCTAGAGGATCCTTTTGATCATTCCTTCATAAGATTGGGTCTAAGGTATTTCTCACCCCTTGCAAGCCCTCGTAGGAAGCCTCCGGCGAGAGTGTATGTGGTGGGTGCTTTTTGTTCACCCTTGCTCCATGGAGAGCATAAACTGCTAGGTCCTTGTAGTAGGTCCTTGGCTAGTGTGCCTAAAATTGGGTGCTATGTGTTGACCCATGTTCGTGGGAGCATAAACGTGAGAGGTTCCTTGTGTGGATCCTTAGCTAGTGTGCCTAAAATTGGGTGTTATGTGTTGACCCTTGCTCGTGGGAGCATGAACTGTTAGTTATGTGTAGGTTGTACTGGTTAGAGGTGAACCTGATTTAAAACATCTGGTTTGAGGTGAACCTGTTGTGAAACCTCCTTAGTAAAATCCAGTACACTCAAGGGTTGAGTGTGTATGCCAGGAGTGGAGTAGACAAGTAGTCGAACCACTATAAAAATGACTGTGTTTGTGATTGCTATTGGTTATAACTGTTATTATCTTTCACCCTTATGTGATTATATGCTTTCATATCTAATTATTTGAGATCACACCTCACACACACAGTCATATCCATTATAAACTAAGTTGCATATTGTTTATCTCTCAAATAGTTTTATGATTGGATTCTTTACCGGGCTTGGAAGCTAGTAGAGTTACTCTTTAGTAATCCTAATATATGCTTGCTGTTAGGATTAGAGTGATAGGATTTTAAATTGTTATAAAATATCAAAAAGTCCTATTCACCTCCCTCTAGGACATATTGGCATATTCCTTCTTCAACTAAAGTGGTCATTATCGCAATTTCACAAATGAGGAGTCATATGGAGCCAAATATTAGATATCAAGTATACAATGTAATATGTAAATCTTGTTAAGTTCGCCTAGGCCATATAAGTGTAGAAACATAGCAACTAAAATGTCATATGCCTGCAGATGTATTGCAATATGCGATACGAATGAAATGATCAAGTTGGAGTGTGAAGTCGGGATGATAGTACATAGTATCACAGGCTATGGGGTCCACCACAAGGGACTTCTATCCAAACCAGTCCCATACCTAAGTTTGGATAGTTAAACTCAATATGGTAAACTATTGATCTCAGGTTAGTAGCGTGCCCTAACCAAAATCCTGGCCATTATGAAGGTACACGTAACAAATAGTTACGCACCACCAGCCCAAGTGAATAGTGAATGAATGAGTATGCAACTCCTGCTTAATAAGTCCAAATAATAATACCGTACATCTATAGGATCATCACTAGGGTCTATTACACTCTATGCCAGCTTGCTGCCCTATCCGAGCGCACAACTGGATAAGTGAAAAAGACCTAACTATTTGCCTGCCAATATCAGGCCCGACTCATCGATAGCGTACCTATTCCTTAAGCTAGTCAAACTCAACCTATATAATGCCCCCTCACTCAGGTGAGTAAAGACTCACCCCCTCCCAACCGAACACGACACAGTGAGAGACGCGGCCTACTAGTATATGGCCCTATGCGCTCATATATATCCACTCGGTCTAGACGTTAGGGCATCCTCTGGTACCAAGAGGGTTTAGAGATTTTCACCCAGGGCCATCTATGGCGGCCCGATGCTAGTAACAGATTTTTGGTGTCCCATTTGGCCATCCACGATATGCCTGTGGAGGCTATGACCCAAATGTCGCTAGCACATACAGTAATCACAACACACAATACAAGATGCATGAGTCATACAATCCAGTCATGCATATACCGTGTGCTCATATGAGACAATCTTCGCCTATCAGGGAGTCTCATAACAATCTGCTCAATGAAATGTTCAATGGTCAACCACATCTTATAACAAATATGTAGATGATGTGTATGGGTATGTATCATGATGTCATGCTGTCACATACTCATAATTAGTATCGACAACTAACACTGATAATCGCTATTGACAATCAGAATCAACCTCAGAAATGGAATCAGCCTTGACAATCAGATTCATCCTCTACAATCCGCCTCGACAATCGGAATCAGCCTCGATAATCAGAATCGGCCTTGATAATTGGAATCAACCTCAATAATTGGCCTCAACAATCAAAATCAGCCTCAATAATCAGCCTAACAAGGGCTTAAGGGAAGGTCATGATGTGGATATTTAACCATAATTGCCCATCAATGTGGACATTTAACTAACATTGCTCCCAAGGAATGTCCTTCATAGGGCCAAACATATAGTGGGCTCATGACCTCACACAAGAGTCTAATATATATCGCAATGGGCTGCTCACATGAGCCACATATACATCAAGTCAGGCCTCATCATATGAGCTGAAAATACATCATAATGGGCCTTGGCACATGGCCATAAATATATCACATTAGGCCTTGCCCATGGGCCTCAAATACATCACAATGGGTCTCACCCATGGGCTGAAAATACATCATAATGGGCCCGACACATGCCCATAAATACATCACATCAAGCCTTGCCCATGGGCCTCGAATACATCACAATGGGCCTCGCCCATGAGTCGAAAACACATCATAATGGGCCTCATCATATGGGCCACAACTCAAGAGCCTTGAATACAACAAGTGGTCCACATCAATGGGCTGCACCAATTGGCCTCTTATACATAATAGATGGCCTCAAATACATCTAATCGATCCTATCGTTCTAGGTGAGTTATCTACACCATACATCTATTTAATAGATCATTTTAGAACGTTACCAAAATGAATCATATCAGAAGGTCATCTAGACCATATCACAAATAACAGTGATGATAATGATTTTCACTGTTAAAATTTAGAGGGCCCACCATAGCATTTATTTTCCATCCAGTTTATTCACAAGGTCACAAAGACCTAGATTAAGAGGGTAAACAAATATCATATTGATCCAAAAGCCTCTGTGACCCAAAAAGGGTTTCAATGGTGGCGTTTTATCTCCATTGTTTTTGGCAGTGTGGTCCACTGATAAACAGATCTGCCTCCTTTATCCAAGCCTTAAAATGAGCTTGCCTTTTGGATGGACTATTTGGATGTAACACATACATCAAGTTGGCCCACCATCCAAGCAATGGACAGTGGATACATGTAACATCCCGAAAATCGGGGGGTCGAGCAAAAACCCAACTCCCGAGTTCCAAAATATTATTTATGCAACATAGATATGTATGATTGAATGTTGTCTATGATAATGTATTAAACAGGAGTGAGATTAATCCAGAACATCATATCATACTCCAGAGACAGTTAAATTTATAAGCGGAAGACTGTGATAATATGTATAACATATATAAACTGTTGTATGTCTCTAGAGTGTGAACATGTTACCAGGTTATATACATACATGTACACTTCAAAAGTAAATAAAAGAATATACATGAGTGCTTTAAAAATATAAAATAACAAGTGTCAAGGTATCTAATCAACCTCCCTATAATCCTGTCAATCAGAACACGCATAAAGGAGGGATCCTCCTCATCATCATCAAGTCCAGCTCCACTTCTCAAGCAGCGCCATCATCTGCAATCACAAAAGGGACTGGTGGGTGTCCGAAAATACCATCCCGTAACGTGGGAGTTTGTAGCTAACTCAGTGGAATAATAGAGCAAGGATTAACATGTTCTCAAATCAATCATGCGATAATAGTAAAGCAGTAAATCAAACAATCCTAATACTGTTGTTAATGCAATATGACATGACGTGATGTATGCCCGCACCGACGATCTCCCTCATACGGCACCATCTTACGACCGCAGCATGCAATTGACCCTCAAGTGCTCCACATCTTCCAGGCACATGCAATGTTATGGTGATATGATTTCCGAGTTGTTATTAGTCCATTCAAACAGCAGGATTGGGAAACTAAGGTACTTCCCTTATATCAATCCCAACACAGATCCTGTCTAGGGTCGTCACTTCTAGTAATCTCATACGAGGTATATTTTTGTAGGTCACTGCAAGGGCTACCAGGGCTGTTGCATGCACTCGTTGCTCCGCTCCCCCATCACCTTATCAATACAGGCCTACTGTACTCTACTGCTACTGAAGGGTCGTCGCCTCCCGTAGACTCAAAATACGCTCGCGATCACTACAAAGGACTCGTCGCCTGATCAGTGTAGGCCGACAGCAAGAATATAGTGTCTCATACCACCATAATCTACTCACGAGACTAGGTGCTCACTGGTCACTACGGGGAGGTTTGTGGCCGCAGCGTAGGCCGACAGCTCGACCACGGTGTCCCATACCACCATGCCCAGCTCATGAGTCTTCGTGGATCAAGGTATCATGGTTAACAGGGTTTACAATGGTAAGTTCAGTACCCTAGGTTCAAGTAGTTATGACTCATGCAGGGTGAACATACAATAGCCAATCGGGTTACTTGACGGGCTCGACTAGCACGATCGCATCTCAAGTTGAACGACATGAAGTGCGTAAAACACTTCGTGTGGCCTAACCACTGCCGTCAACTCTAAAACACGGCTCGCATTCATCGACCCGTCGTTCGTGGCCAAGATAAGCCAACCACGAATTCGCTCGGTTACCGACTGCCTGGACTAAGTATAGTCCCAAACACATATGAATTCACATCAGCAATCATGTGAGCATGTTAACATATGTTATATCGTACAACTTAAGTAAATCGTCTGACACATGCCTTTCATACATATAGTGAAATTATGCATATCGCCAACATATAGAAAATCATTTCCATCAGCATATTAATTGAGAAATTCAATCTCAAACTAAATCATAATGAAATCATCAAGCACATGTTATAACATACAACTTAAGCGAATCATCAAGCACATGCATTTCATTCATATAATGAAATCATACATATGGCTAACATGTAGGAAACCATTTACACCAGCATCTTAATTGAGAAATCAATCTCAAACTAATTCATGACACCATTTAATTCAATACATACTAATACAAACATTTATACAAACACTTACACTACTCACTTAAGTCTACATATAGTATGTCGACCCGAAGTGCGAATTTAGGCGAATCTCCTCGCCAAACTAATTATGCACGCATTCCTAACATTCTAATGCGACAATAAACTATGTCAATCACATCAGCAAAATATGAATGAAATCAGTACTTCCTACAAATGACTAAAATGCCTTAAATCTCATATTTTTCGTTGGTTTACGAAACAGGAAATGGACAGCATGTTGTACATGTCAAACGGCGTTGTTGTTAATAATCTACTATTAAACGACATTGAAAGTGTTGAAAACAGTCAATCAAAGCGTCTAATATCCGCACCTTTTCCCTTTTAGGGGTGTGAGTTCGAACGGAGCGTATACGCTTCGTTTACGGCGAATAGAGAACCTGATTTACGAGTTTTATCAGTTTGCATGCTATAGAACGGAAAAAATCCCAAATCAGCAACTTCTAGGGTTATTCCTTACCTGAAAATGCGGAAGAATCACCGGCAAAGTGATTAGAGCGCGTGGCTTAACCACTTACAGCACGTGGCACAAGCAGCAGGGAATTCTCTCCCACCTTCTCTCACAAACTCTCACCTTTTCTCTCTCCCAATCTAGGGATTTTTTGCAAATTCGAATGGGATAGAGGAGTGAGGGTTTCAACCCCTTTTATAAGCTCAAATATGTCCAAAATAGGCTCAGGTACAATGTATACTTGATGTATATCCAATTCGGGGCTGTTTCGGTCCAAAAGGACATTTCTGGTGGTCGCCTGGCCGAACGCGATCGGACTTAAGCTCATGCATACTGGATCTAGCATACACCAAGTTTTCAGTCCGGCAGGGTTCGCAGATCGCACGTGGCGGTCCAGTTTCAATTCAGCGGTTACCGCACGTAGATTAGGGCTGCAAGTCTCATGATATGAAATAGAAATTTTTCCTGATCTGAGGGTGTAATTTGGCTAAATTCTGACAGTCAGAATACTTAATACTGACACGTCAAGTCGTGTGCCAGATTTGAATTTGAAATTCCAATTCTGTCCCTATTCGCACTCTCTTCAGTCCGGGCTCAATGAAATAGCCTGTGATTATCGGTTGGACTTGATTTTTGAAATGATTGTCAAGTTCAGCTAGGCGGTTCTAACGGTCTAAGATAGCAGGTATTGGACTTTCGACGCGCGGTCTAGATCCAATACAAAGTTTCAAAGTGGTCCAGAGAACAAACCTGCTTAGAGTTTGATCCGAGTTTATAGAGTATTATAGAGTCATTGGTTCTACTCGATTTGGGTCTTGTAGAACGTATTTAAAGTGATCAGGGACTATTTCCCAGCTACTCTAGCGTTGCGCTAGCTAACTTACTCTCATTTTTCAAAGGAATTGATCCGAAGTGATTTCTTTGGCTATGGAAGTAGGTTCTGAGCGATTTTTCAGGTGTTTTAGTTGACCCACTGCGTAAGGACGTCAAATCCCAGATTGGCCAAAATCCGGGGTGTTACAATACAACACCTACATCAAGCAGAATGGGGCCCATAGAACTTGTTGGCGTCATGTACCAGCTACATGCTGCTGGAGTGTCCATCCAATCCGTTTCCAAAAGGTGGGTCCCACGTGGGGCCTACCATAATATTATATTAATACACACACACACACACACACACATAGAGGTGGATCACGCTGTCCAAGAGGGTGGATGGTGTGAATCAATGCATAAACATCAAGTGGCCCACGACCATGTAATGGACGGTGTGAATAAAACCCATACATCAGTGAGTGGGGTCCATGTCCTCTTACTGGACTGACGGTTTTGATATAACCCATACCTCATGAGATGGGGCCAAAGAAGTTGCTGACGTCAATCACAGCAACTGCTGCGTACCCCCAGTAGATGAACGGTTTAGATATACAATACCTACATCTGGTGGGTCCACACGATCTGGACAATGTACAGATACAATACATACGTCAGTTGTCCCACGACCAGCATACCTGGATAGATGGATAGATAAAACACATATAGAATGGTGTGTCCAGCACCGTCCACGCTGGACGTTGTGGACAACACACATGCCAAGTAGGCCCACTGTCTTGCCCTAGATAAAACGCATGCCTGGAGGGTTTTCCATCATCCAGTCCTCTGGACGGTGTGGATGGAACAGGTGCATCAGGTGGGCTCCACAGTCCTAGCTGGAAGGCTGGATGAAGTACATGCAACACATCAAGTGGGCTCCACCATCCTAGTTGGACAACTGGGTGAAACACCTTCATCAGGTGGGTCTCTCCATGATGGATGGTATGGACATAACACAAGATCCAGGTGGGCCACACATAAAAAAATAGAGAAGGAGAGAGAGAGAGAGAGAGAGAGAGAGAGAGATCGGTTATGGGAGGGACCCCGCCACTATGGGCCCTCCCTATACAATGCATACATCAAAATGGGTCCCACCATAAGTGGGCCCTCAAACCATTAAAATCACATAAATTAATTCCTAGGAAACACCCACCAGTAGATCTTCTTGGACTTCTTCTTCCATCAATGCATGCTAGAGCTCCAAGGGGACAATTTCAACGGTCGAGATGAAACTTGGATGATGGAGATGGGAGGTAGGGAGGTGCGCTACACTAGCTTCTCCATGGAAGCCTGGACATTGGGTGCTTGGGTTACTTGGGAGAATGAGAGAGAGAGAGGTTGTAAGAGAGAGAGGGATGGGTGAGATATGGGTGATGGGTGATGTATGTGTACTTGACATGTATGAGTGTGTAAGAGAGAGAGTTGACTTTGGGGTTACTCTTGTACTTGATATGAGGTGATTGATATGAACTTGATTGATGGAACATGTTGTAGAGATTTTCTTAGGATTGTAAACGCGTACCGTTTTCTCGAATTGAACGCGGGCCCACATCTCCTGGCCTGGGTATCGCCTCGGCACGTGAGACGCGGAATCGAAACCGCAGTGATGGCGTGATCACAAGGATACAAGTCTCGGGTTGAGCTGACTCTGGAATACGGGACACGACTCAGGATCATGCGCAAATGCCAGTTACATATTGTTGGTCATCGAAATTCGACCGGGAGGACTGCGAAAGCCTACAGAATGGTATGGGCTAGGATACAAGCCTGACACCGGAGGAGCATATTCTTCTTCATCACCGACCATTTTATTTGATTGAGTGGGCCTTACCTGAAAGCTAGATGGCAATGTGAAGACCATATTGCAATGAAGTGTCACTGGAGACAATAAACCAAACACAATTTCACCACTTGAACTTTGCCCCCTTGTGTTTCAGATCCAATCTTCTCGATCTAATTAGAGTATTCACCAGCCACGAGTCCGGCCGACAGATCGACGGATGAGATCTTCAGGGTGTCGGTGGCCGATGAGAGTTCATTGGCTAGCCATTCCTCAATTGGTAAGCAGCCTTCGCTAAGGTAATTTGATAAATCACCGCAGTTATCTTCCTCTTTAAGATCCCCCAACCAACCCGTGTCATCAAAAGTATCTAGATCCTCCTACACTGTAGTTGGTAGCACTTCTTCGACCGTGTTTACTGCCAACTATTCATCAGGAACAGGGATCTTCCAAAAAGGACGGGGCATTTTAGCTTCTGGTCGAGGAAGGGTCCTTGTCAAAGCTTTCGATATTACTGAAAAATTTGGATGAGTGATTCGTTTCCATACCCCTTCACGTGTAGTAGGGGGTTTGACCATCTTTGGCAAAGGTGGATCCCATTGTAAGACCCATAACCTCGCGAACCTTCCATACACTTCTACTTCTACAATGACATGTTCCTAGCAGACCAAATCAATGAGTTTTGATCACGACCCCATTTTTAATACTGCAACACTCTGATACTTGTACTCTAGCAACCGCGCAGGTGTTATGATTCCAATGTCACGCGACATACCCCATTTCGACTCCTAGATTAGAAGTTACAATTTTGGCACAATTCGAGGTGAGCCTGGTAACACACACGGGCCCTACTTACATAAATTTTTATGTTGTCAAATCAATCAATCCATCAATCCATCCATCAATCATGTCAGTCTCTTCCCATTAGTCAAACAAGCCCAAGCCTTTCTCATCTAACCCATACTCCGACCTATGCTAGCCATCATTCTGTCCTTCTTTTTCTCCCCATTTTACCCCTCTCTCTTTTCATAATTCCCCATCTAGCCAAAAATCTCTAATACAAAACTCCTTAACTCCCTCTCATTTCTACCATTTTCTAGCAAGAGTAGAGAAAGATTAAGAGAGATAGAGAGAAAAGAAAGAAAGATTATGGAGAGATTAGGAGAGAGAGAAAAGAGAAAAAGATTAAGAGAAAAGAAAGGGAGCTTGTCAGTGGATTTGGAAGAATTAAGAGAGTAAGCGAAAAAAGAAAAGAGAAAGGAGTGATTAGAGGAGGTTAGGGGTAGAGAGGAGCTTGGTGGACCATCCAAGTTGTTTGATTGATGATCCGAACCAATCTGACCGTCCATTGTCACTATGAGTGCATGAGAGGGTCATAACCCTCCATTTCATTATGATTTTCCTATTTTGGTGGGCCCACAAGGGTGGGACCCACCTTGATCATGTATAACTTATATGGTGGACCCCATAGTGGTAGGGGGCCACCCCGATGGTCGTATCCCTTCCCATGCTTCTCATTCTTTTCCTTTTAAATTCATGGTGTTGTGAGGCCCACAAGTGGGCCATGCTATTGGAGAGCCTGCCCCACACTATCACAACATGTACCACCTTGTGTGGCCCACTGTGATATTTATTTGCCATTTAAACCTATTAATTTATGTAATTACATCTGAATGGTCGAAATGCACCAAAATTGATATGATTTAAAGCTCGTTAGCCCACAATGACCAGCCATTCTGTTGGACGAAGTGGATTTGTTTAGGTGGACCCCACCACCTTGCAAACAAAAGAAAGAGAGAGAGAGAAAGGGGCAGATGTTGGAGCAAGTCCATTAGATGTTGCTATCCAGCATCACTATTATCGCAGCGTAACCCCTTGGTGGGTGTTGGGAGGAGGTCCACTCATGGGACCCACCATGATGTATATATTTCATCCATGCCATCCATTCGATTTCCCTTCTCATTTTAGGTGTTGAGCCCAAATATCTAGATGATCCACCATTCCGATGGACCACATTAGAGGTGACAGTGGGGCTGGGAGCACCCCCTCATGTCAGCCATGTAGGCGTGGGGTGGGGGCGTCCCAGTGTAGACCCCACCTTGATGCATATATATTAGATCTACATGGTCCACATTTTTCTATAGATCATTTTAGGCTATGGGCAAAAAAATGAGAAAGATCTTAGTCTCGAGTGGACCATACTGAAGGAAACAAATCCCACTGTTAAAACTTTCTAAGGCCCATTGTTATGTGGGTGTGTGATGAAAACCTGCCTAATCCTGGACTCCTTTGGTCCAAAGAGAGTTGACCGATAAGATAAATGGAGTAGATCATCCACTTGTGGACTCCACTTAGTATTAAACAAAAAATAAATAAGGAAAAAAGAAAAGAAAATGACTTCGGGCGTTACTGCCCATCGACGTGAGGGGCGGAAGCCTCCTTGGCTGCCCCCACTCGTGGACCCCACCATGATGTATATGTTTAATCCACACCGTCCACCATCTCCTCCAGATTATTTTAGGCCATGTGCCAAAATATGAGGCAGATCTGAATCTAGAGTGGGTCGTATTAAGGGAAACAATGCCCATCTGTTGAGACCTTCTAGGGCCCGCTGTGGAGTCCCTGTTCATCCAAACTAGTCCTAGTCAGTCTATTGGACCTCATTCGTCTTGGCCAAGACAGTGAACGGAGCAGATCATCGACTTGGGGGCCATCTTGATACTGTATCATATATATAGAGCGGTAACCCATTCCTGGCCAAATTTGGGTCTCACAAGTGGGACCCATCTTGATGTATATATTTAATCTAAGCCATCCACTAACTTCTTTGGATCACTTTAGGCCATGGGCTAAAATATGATGCAAATTCGAGATTCGAGTGAACTGCATGGAGGGGAATAATTCTTATACATTAAAACCTTTCGAAGCCCACACAGGTAACCAGTCCTAGTCAGAGCCTATTGACCCCTTCTCGAGTTGTTCTATGCGGTGAACAGAGTAGATTATCCAAGTGGTGCTCACTTTGATGAGGTGACCAATACAGACAATATACATAAGAGCATCTTTCAGCACCCTGGGCGAGCGGACGCCCAACTAGGGGCCTGGAAGTGGGACCACTCGTGGGACCTTACATGATGTATGTATCTTATCCACTCCGTTCATCCATCTTGCCAAATCATGTTCAGGCTTGAGCCCAAAACTTAGGCTGATTCAGATCTTAGGTGGGCTGCACCACAGGAAATGTGGGGGTCTCTTGGACTTGGGATTTCTTAATTTTGGGATCCCTTGGACTTGGGAATCCCTGGATTCAGGATCCCTTGAGTCTTTGATAATGTTTGGCATCTTAGATTCAAATCCCTAAATTATTAGTTATGTGAATGTTGAAACTATGGTTATATTAAATCCATTTAAGCATATACCTTGCCTAAACTGGTGAAATTCCAAGACTCAGATGGGCCATGAGCATAGGATCACACCCTAATGACTAACTAATGATCTGTAACTGTAGATTTACATTAGCAATGATTAGACGGTGCAGATCATCCTACTAAAGTAATTATAACAATGTCATTGATAATCTGATTATTTTGGGACATCAGTAGTGGGCCATGTGCCTAAATGGATTGGTAGTCTAGTGATACATGTGTTGTACATATGGGTGTTCATCTGGGTCACTCCCAGTGGACCCCACCTTAGTGTATGTATTTTATCCATGCCTTATAGGCTACAAAAGGAGATGATTCTAGTCTCAAGTGGGCCATGCCACATGGACCTTTACATTTCTAGTGAGGCTTGTCATTCGAGTCCAACTCTTTGCATATGATGTGACAATTAAGGCCGATTATCTCATGAATGTCTAATAAAATGTTCATGTATTTAGCCTAGTAGGACACACTGATAACATGCTTAGTATAATGGATATTATGCCCAATTATATGCCCATACGCATCATTTGTTTGCCTATTGTGGATGATGATTGTTCATAGTATATGTCGTTCGGCTCAGCTTAAGACACTTAGGGGACTTCATATGAGACAGGGTCACCCTGCATGATTTGTATGATTTTTGCAGGTTTGATGTATGCCTTGGATAGTGTGATTCATGCATTTTGCACTATGTGTGACATGTACATGTACTCCCTGGAGTCACCAGGGAGGTGGTCCGTAGCCTTGTCTAGTGGATGATGGACACCGAAAATTACTGAGGCTACAGACCATCACAGGAGTCCCTGGTTGAAAGCCCATAAACCCTGTGGTACCAGTAAGATGTCTTAACGTCTAGACTAAGTGGATTCATGTGCGCACGATGGCTAGATACCGATAAGCCACGTCTCCTATTGTGTTGGAGTCAGTTGAAAGGGGGTTTGACCTTACCCGACAGGGTGCAGAGGGCTATATGCTAGGTTAAGTATGACCGGCTCATGAAATGGGTTCTCTATTGACAGACCGGGTGGGTTTTGTGTTCCACTGACGAGGCGGATAGTGAGGTCTTTTTCACTCTCTTGGTCTTGTGTGTGATAGGTGACAACTAGTATTGGAAGTGTATGTCACGCCCCAAACTCGGAAACCGGGCTCACAAAATTTTCGATCGTCGAATCCGGCGCCGACAGCCTCCGTAGAACCCCATTCTCGGCTCCTAGCACCCATGCACCAGGTTCCGATCCTGGGATACTACGAGGAGGATTTTCAACATCAGTTTGATTCGTAATAAGCATAACCAAAGGCATAACCCACAAACAACAACCAAGAACTCCATTACATTTTCACTATAATCAAAAACTTTACAAGTACAATGAGCAGAAAGGAAAATACAATGGAAAAGAATAAAAACTCCAAAACGATCTGCAACGTGCTCCTGCCTCAGCGCTGCTGCGAACTAACATCACCTACACGCAACGGTCGTGCATAAGCTTATAGAAAGCTTAGAGGGTGGTGAAAGTGTGTGCGCAAGGTAGTAATATGAACATACAATGTAAGAGTAATGCGAAATATGCAGATGGATCCATAATATTATGAGCCGTACCAAGGCTATGCAGTGCAAGACATAAATAGTATCGGCCATCCCAAGGCCATGCGATGTGCAATGCAACTCAAGCATACAGATCCTCATCTATGTCCACACATCAATACAGCTCAAATATGGGATATCACTGGGGTCTAGTACACTCTAAACCAGATTGCAGCCACATCGCGTGCAATAAGGTAAGTGGAAGAGACCTCACTATCCATCTGTCAATATCAGGTGCGACTCGTCGATAGCGGACCCATTCCTCGAGCTGGTCAAACTCAGCCTAGCATTGCCCCCTACACTCGGGCGGGTAAGGCCGTACTCCCTTCCAACCGATCACGACACAGTGGAGAGCGCAACCGTCTGGTAATCGGCACTCAACGCTCATCTACCCACTCGGTCTAGACGTTGGAGCAACCTCTTAGTACCATAAGGGTTTAGGGACTTTCACCCAGGGATATCTATAGCACCCCATGTAGAATAAGATTTTCGGTATCCAATCCTTCCAACCACAATACGTCTGTGGAGGCTACAGCCCTGATGTCGCTAGGGCGTACAGCAACCATATCACACAATGCGAAATGTATGAATCACACTATCCAATCATGCAACAATTCCTGCGCGTATCGTGCGCTCATATCGGGCAGCACTGCCTAATCGAGAGCCCATAAACAACCTGCCCGAAGGCATATGCTATGATCAGTCGATTCTCATGTCAAGCATACATATGATGCGTATGATTATGAGTCATGGAACTATATTAAATATGTTATAATGAAATGAACTACCCTTACTATGCAGATGGCCCTAGACGGCCTATACACAATAAGTACGGGCCTAACAATGGGTCCTAAGGAGAGTCGTAATATGGACATCCAACCAGCATTACACTCGCAACGTGGACGTCAAACCGACATTGCTCCCGAGGCATAGTCTGTAAAGAATATCCTTATATAAATCAGGTTGGGATCACACATTGCAATGGACCTTAGGTACATCCCATTGGGCCTTAAATATATCAAATGGGCCATATACTATGGGCCTTATATTCATTAAGTGAGCCACATCCATGGGCCGCACCAATGGGCCTTAAGTGCATTGCAATGGGTCATAACCCGTGGGCCTTAGAATGCATCAATGGTTTTCGACCCATGGGCCTTATACATATCAAATGGGCCTTCTCCCATGGGCTTTAAAATACATCAAATGGGCCTAATCCCATGGGCCTTGGAACACATCAAATGGATCCAATCCCATGGGCCTTGGGATATTTCAAATGGGTCTAGTCCCATGGGCCTTAAATATATCAAATGGGCCTAACCCATTGGCCTTTTACAAAATCAAATGGGCCTAACCCAAACATAGGTGGCCCACCCAATTTACACTCAAGCCTTAAAATGATCTTACCAAGTGGATGGACGGTCTTGATGCATCACATGCATCATGGCGGGTCCCACTACCGCTGGACAGTGGGGATAACGCATGCATCACGGAGGGCTCCACCGTCCGCTGGACGGTGGAGACAATACAACGTCAAGGTGGGCGCCACCGTCCACTGGACGGTGGACTTAAAACACATACATCATCGTGGGTCCCATGTGGGGCCCACTATAATATTTATTTGGCATCCAACCCGTTGATAAGGCCAAACAGACCTGGTTGAAAGAAGAATACAAATTTCAGCTTGATTCAAAACTTCTGTGGACCTCAGAACGAGTTTCAATGGTAGATGTTCATTCACACTGTTTCCTATGATGTGGGCCACCAGAGCGTTGGATCAGGCTGATCTTTGGAGGGGGCCCACCTGAGGAGGGGACCCACCTCATGAACGGCGTGGATCAAACATATACATCATGGTGAGGCCCACGGCAGTAACCGTGGGTGGCTAGCTGACCGCCCGCCCGCTCGTGCGCTGTCAGCGCTCCTTCTTTCCTTTCTTTTCTTTTTTTTTGATTGCCTGCGAAATCTCACAGGTGGGGCCCACTGCTCGAAAATTTGTACCGTCCAAAAGATTTTAGGCCCACAAATGTCGTACAAGTATAATTTTTAGCATTAATTTGGCGTGTAGAAATAATAAAATGGGTCTTGAAGGGTTAGAAATACCATTTTCTATGGTATAGCCTGCCTGATCATCAGATTGATCTCATTCTTTGGCTCAACGCCTAAAATGGCCTTGAAAATGGAATAGGCGGCGTGGATTGAATACATTCATCAAGGTAGGGCCTATGCAGGTGGCCCACCCCAAAAGCTCCTCTTTCCCTTCTTTCTTTTTCCTTTTTATACAGAGACGTCCAGCGTCCCAGACGCTGGACGGTTTGGCATTTTTAAAAAAATTGTGGTGGGCCCTGATTAGGCAGGTCACCACTGATGGATGATGTAGTACAACATTTAAGGTGGCCCCCACTTGAAGAAAACTTGGGCCAAATAAATGCTTCAAGGTGGGGTCCATTCAAGTGGTCCACACAACCCTATTACAGATAAAATAAAATAAAATAAAAAGAAATAAAAAAAGAGAGAGAGAGAGAGATGGAGGGTGGGACACGCTTGTGATGGAGGGACCCCGATACTATGGGCCCTCTCTGTAATGAATCATACAATCAAGTGGGTCCTTTAACACATGGGACCATCAAAAATTTAGAATCAACAGTGGGGATCATTTTCCCACCAATATGGACGGTCTAGATGACCTTTTCTAAGAAATAAACATCATGATGGGGTCCATGGAGAATGGCCCCATCATGGAATGATCATGATGATCCTAGTGGGCCATCGGTCACATTTTAGGGTCCCAAGTGAGATCCACACCATGGATCGGTGGGCCTCACTTGGCCCATCATAAAAATAAGAAAAACTACCTTATAGAGGCACCCATCGTCCGATCTTCTTGCTCCTAGGGGTTCCTTAGCACCTTAGCTTCAACTTCAATGGATGAGATGAGGAATGGAGGGTTGAGATGGGAGATGATGGGGTAGGAAAGGTGGGCCACACTTAGAATTTTTGGGAGTGCTTGGGAGAGCTCTCATACGTATGGAGCTTGGGATTTTTTTTGAGTTTGAAATGAGAAAGAGAAAGAGAGAGTTGTAAAGGGAGAGAGAGAGAGAGAGAGAGAGTGATGGATGGATGGAGTGATGGATGTGGTGGTGATGGGTGTGTAAGACCTTTTTGACTTTTGAGGCCTTTTATGTAAGAGAGGTATGGGCATGGAAGACTTTTGTGGCTTGCTTGGGAAAAGGGGTGAAAGTGATGTATACTTGACATGTACTTGACATGTGATGGATTGATGGATGATTGATTGATAAGATTTATGTGATTGATGTGACATATCGTAGAGATTCTCTTGGATTTCGCAACGCGCGGCATTTTCCTCGCACCGAACGTTGGCCCACATCTCTTGACCAGGGTATCGTCTCGGCACGCAAATCGCGGCATCAGAACCGCAGCGACGGCGCGGTCGCTATGGTAGTGGTCTTGGGCTGAGTCGACTCGGGTTGTCGGCATATGAATCAGGATCGTACGTAAGCATCGATTAAAGGTCGAAGGTTGCCGAAATTCGATCGGTAAGATCGCGAAAGTCTATGGGTCGGTACGGACTAAGATATGGGTCTCACAGTGTACTAGACCCTGGTAATGATCCAATTGAGAATTATTCTGACATGTGGACTAGTGGAGGATTGACACATTACATTATATATTTTTCATATGACATTTGGCCATGTAGGCCTTTGCACTGCATAGCATGGGAATGGCTAATAGCATTTATAAGCTTGCCAGTTTAGCCCTCCATCATTTCCACTTACTCTGATTTTTTGTATGCTTGACACATGTATTGTGGACACATGCACACACTTTTTAAGCTACGTAGTAAGCTTATGTACATTGTTTTCATGCAGGTTATACTAGACTACAACAAAAGTGAAGCAAGAGCATGTGTCTGATCTTTTGAAATTTTATAATATCATATATTTTCCTTTCAGCATTGTACTCAGATTATTTTAGTGGATATGTGGTGGTGATGTTTTGTGACTTGAGTACACTTGTGGTTATGCTCCTTTATAAAAAAAATTATCATAAAAATCCTCTTTGTAGTTTCCTAGGATCGGAACCTGGCGCATGGGAGTTGGGAGCGTAAATGGGGTACTGTGGAGGTTGTTGGCACCGAATTTGGTGACTAGAAATTTTGTGAGTCTAGTCCCCGAGTTTAGGCTATGACACCCATTGCGAACGGCATTCGGAGGTCGAGTGCGGCGTCTAGTGATGCTCGGGACTGTGGTTGCGATCCTTCCTTTTTTGGGAGAGTCTAAGGACTAGGACGCAATCTCCTGAGTGCATCAATTGCAGAGCACGATTCGAGATGTGGATGGCCCTGCTAGGTCTCTGGTTGGGTTATTATTCAGATTTAACACCTCAGGAGGTGTAGGAACCGACACGTCCTCGCTTGGAGGGGGTGTGATCAATGTTGAGGGCTCAACCCCGATAATACGAGCACTCCTATGTATTTTTGGCAATATCACACCAGTAATCTAAAAATAGGGTCCCACTGGTCGTGCTAGAAAATTGTTCGTCGTTATTTTCTGCACTGGGTATGCAGGCACGCCGGAATTGGAATTATGGATCCAATTCAAAATGAATAACAATGAACCCGAGCACTGAGGTAGGCAGACACATAGTGTATGACCGAAATCTGGAGAGATCGATCACCTATTCAGTCACTCACTCAATGTGTAATTGGATTAGGTGATATTCTGAGGGTGGGGTTTGCCCTCTAATTATATGTTACACCATTGCCTTTCATACGAAAGGACTTTCAATATATATGAAATGAAAATGGGAAAGAGATCCCTACAATCGATCACGAAGATTAGTTGAAGGATGCATATTCGATAGTTGAGTTGAGTCTAGCATGCGAGCGTAGACTCGAATTACAACTAAATTTAAAATCTACTTTGATTTGGGTTGGGTTGTGATCTTTTTCTTTGTTGCATTCCTCTTCTATGTATAGCCTTTGATCCAACTGTTTTGGATCCTTCACACATTCTGATGGTTACTATAACTACTCTCCACTACTTGGCTTCTAGATGCTTCCCACGTCCTGCATCCTTTGCTTCCTCTTTCGCCACCTGTCATGTAATCACTTGAGCTCGATCGCCTCCCTCTCGGCCGCTCTAGTAATGCACGACACCACTTAATACATCCTGGCTCCAATTATTAAGAAATATCCTCCGTACATATTTTCATATCTCTGGGCGCACCATGCACATCCGTACATATCACATGTAATCCCTTCTGATTGGTTGTGGTAGGGTACGACCATAATGGGGAAGAACACCTAGAGAGTTAATCCAGTAGGTATTGGGAGAAATTAATTTCAAAAGGATATGTTAACATTATTAAAGATATTTTTGATGGAGTAATAACTAATGTGAGGACTAATAGTGAAGAGACAAGTGAGTTCCCAATTACCATAGGTTTGCACCAGGGGTCAGCATTGAGCCATACCTTTTTTCATTAGTTATGGACAAGTCAATGAGGCATTTGTAAGAAGAGATCCCATGGTGTATGTTGTTTTCAGATGACATGGTTTTAATCGACAAGATGAGGGAGGGCACAAACACAAAGCTAGATTTATGGAGATATCCTTTAAAATTAGTTGGATTAAAAAAGTATATGATGAAGTGCAATTTTATTAACAATATGAGCGGGAACTAGGAATTAGTTATGATTGTTAACCAAGAAGTTTCCCAAAATGGCTACTTCCAATTTCTTGGGTCGATAATTTGTGAGGGTGGAGAGACGAGAAGGATGTTGCCCATAGAATTTAAGCGGGTGGATGAAATGGAGAAGTGTGTTTGGAGTTTTATGTGATGATTTTGTACAACTCAAATTGAAAGGGAAAGTTTATAAGATGGCTATAAGATCAACCTTGCTTTATGGGATAGAGTGTGGGGATGAGTGTAGTTGAATGAGGATGTTGAGGTGGATGAGTGGATAGAAGAGGAAGGATAGAATTAGAAATGAATGCATTTAAGGGAATTTACAAGTAAAACCAACAGGTATCAAGATGAGGGAAATTAAACTTAGATGGTTTGGTCATGTGCAATGCAGGTCAAGAATCGCACCTGTCAGGAGTGAGGTGGTACAAGTTGAAGGCTCTAAAATGGCAAAGGAAGGCCCAAAAGGACGTGAGCGGAGTATGAAAAGACACAATGACCTATGGTCTAACTGAAGTTATGGCCCCTGGAAGAGTGGAATGGCAAAAAAGGATTCATGTAACAAATCCCAATTAGTTAGGATAAGTCTTAGATGGTGGTGGTGGTGGTGGCAGTGATGATGATGATGCTAGGTAGCGAAAGAAATGTGGGAATCTTTCCTTCTCTGGTTTGGGGTGAGATGGTCTTTTAATATCTTAATCTAGAGTGTAGTGGTGGATGGCTTAGCAGGCCTTTCAAGATGCAGAAAAAGTTATTATGAAGGATGCATTATTATGCAATCCTTTGGGGCTATGGATGAAGACAAATCAAGATTTTTTTTATAAAGAATAAAATCTTATCCCCAGCAGTTATTCTTATAAGGCTACTATGAATTTAGTGGTTGCTCAAAGGAGTCCCTTTTGGGAAGCTGGGAATGTTTGTAATTCAATGTTATGACAACTTCTGATTTTATAGAAAAATAGAGTTCGATTTCTGTTGGTTCATTACTTTTGTTTATCCTTGTATCTAGTAAGTTTTTGGCCTTTTGTGAGTAATGAGAGGGTCATTTCAAATGTGGGCATGGACTGTAATGTGTGTGTATGCATACATGTATGGATGGATAGATGTGTGTGTGTGTATTTGTGTGATGGATACATCCATTTATGGGTGGATGCATGCATGTGTGTGTGTTATTCACAACCCCAAGTGTAGGGTAACGATGTAGTAATAATCTTGATAAGATCGAGGTCGAATCCACAAGGACTAATCTTCTACATTTTTGAAAGTAACTAGAACTACAACTAGAAGAAGATGTGAATCCAAATCTAAATTAATTGGGATAGTAATTATGATTAAAGTGATTAAAACTAACAAATTCAAAGGTGGTAACTAGGGTTTCCAAGGATCCACTTGGAGAGCTCAGGGAGCCGTCTTACTTGATTCAAGTCACACAATTGGAATTGGAGTCTTATCGTATCTAATTGGAAGATATACAATTAAGATCAATCTAAACTTTCCTTGACCTAATTCTCAATGGAGGAGAATTGTGATAATTGGAAGAGATTCCATCACTAAACCATGTCCATGGGACGACGACTAACAATAGGATTTACCAATCCCACAATCTCAAAATCTGGAAAAGAAGATACTCAAAGCTATTGCAGATTTACTATAATTTGAGTCACTATAAACCATTATGAACTGGAAATATTCCTTTAAAATCAAACTAGAATCAAAGAAGGTTCAACAAAAACATGAATTAAAGTAAAAGAAATAACCCATCACGCTATAAGCTTCACCTCTTAGCCTTATCTAAGAGGTGTAGCTAACCATAGACATGATTGAACTAAAATCTCTTAAGAAAAGAATAAAAACAACTAAGGAAAAGGAGGAAAAACTCCTGGCGATGGCTTCTCCACATTTTTTCTTCACTCCTCAAACCCTAGAAGATGCCTCAAAACATCCTAAGGACTCCTATTTATAGTTTTGAAACTCCAACTTTCGCACCGCGTTATAAAAATCTGGAAACCGTCTCAAATTTACACAGTCTGCGTAGAATTTGCATATCCTTAGAATGGTTAAGGATAGCCTTCAACTAGTCGAGGGTCACCTTTGATTAGTTAAGGGTTTCCTTCGACTAGTCGAGGATGATGGGAATTTAGAAGAATTTGTTGTTGGAGTTCGATTCAAGGATTCTTCGACTAGTCGAGCAGGAGCCTTAGACTAGTCGAAGGAGGGCTTAGACTAGTTGAATAGGCAAATTTTTAGAGTTCCTTTTCTTCACTCTAAGTCTTCAATTTTCTTTATTTCTCAATTGGTTTTCTTGGATCTTTGACATGTGAATTCTTCTTTTTTGATCTCATAAGATCCACCCTTGCTTCGGTGATTCTTGAGTGTTAAATCCATGATTTTAACATCCTTTTCAATCCAAGCTCTTAAATTCACCTTGCAACACAAACATGATTAAAATAGAATATTAAGCATTATCATGCTCATAAAACCAAGTAATAAATGGAGAAAAATATACAATATTTGACCCTCAACACAATCCCCAACCAGCATTTTGTTAATCTCGAGTAAAGTACGCGAAAAACGAACTTCAATGCTCAATATTCAAACCCTTTTTAGAAAATAATCGTTTGCGTAATCAAGTATGAATGAGTAGAATCAAGACATGAAAGTGGTATTTTGAAAACCTAGAGCTGAATCACATAAGAAATTAATCAAATAAGTTCTTTATCCATTAAGTCAAAGTATAGTTCGCATATCAAGTTTTTCAATGTGCACAGTAAAGATCAACTTACTTTTCATAAAAACAATCTTTTCATAATGTTAGTCATGCTCATCACTTCAAGATTGGTTGAAAACTCAAGTACTGATTTCGAACTTATCCCTTTTTCCTTTTTTTTCTAGCTTTTTATTTTGTATCGACAGTCATTTGTATTCATTTAGTCATTTTAATTTTTTCTCTTTTTTTTCAGACTTTTCATTCCTTTTCAAACTTTTTCAGTCTTTTCACCATACATGACATTTTTGTCAATCTCCTGTTTTTTTTAACTGGTCCTTTTCTTCTTTCAAGGTGGATAAAATTCTCTAGACTCGATTCTCAATATCTTTCAGTGATCATCATACTAATAATCAGAAGATCTAGTACTATTCATAGAAAGTAAATTGAACGTGCCTTATAATTTAGATTTAAATGCTATTCAAACTTCCTCTTAATCAATTGAGCATAAGAACTGTAATTGATATATTACTTAGATGATCAAACTCAAAAAATTCAAAATTCAATCTCTATCTTATCATCATACTCAAAACATTCTTAAATACACAATTCATCGCTTCTAAACAAATAAACCTTAAAAAATTCTCAAAATTTTTATAAATTTTGCTTAAAACTGAGAAAACACTGATTAGTTACCTAATCTCCAATCCCCAACCTAAAATATACATCATCCTCAATGTAAAAGAAATAAGCATGAGCAGCAAAAGAGACAATGTAATTGAAGAAGTAATGGAAAGATAGTACCTGATGAAGGAATTTTGAGGCTTTTTTCAAAGGATCTTAGTGTAAAGGTGAGTTAGCATAAGAATTAAACCACCGAAAAGTAAACTATCCTAAACAAACAAAAAGCAAACTATCCTAAATAAACGGAAAGCAAACTATCCTATTCCTAAATTCTATGAAAGAATAAACCTAACTATACCTCCGTTAGGCTAGGAGGTTAATCCTGGTAAATGGGATCAATCAGAAGTATGGACATATCCTCCGAATCAAATTTCTCAACAAATAGCTTCAACCGATGTCTATTTACTTTAAAAGCATTGTCATTGTTTGGATTCTTTATCTCGATGGCCCCATGAGGATAGACGTTAGTAATAGTCAAAGGACCGGTCCAACGAGATCAGAGTTTATCCAGAAAAACATGTAATCAAGAATTGTACAAAAGAAATTTTTAACCAACTAAGAATGATTTTCAAAAGGTGTTCCTATCATGGAACACCTTCATCTTATCCTTAAGCATCGGTCAATCTGATTGAGCAATACTTTCGATCAAGGTTAACCATTTTCTCCAAAATGTGTTTAATCTCTCTATTAGAAATCTCAGCTTGTCCACTTGTCTGTAGGTGGTATGGAGTACTCACCTTATGAGAGATGTCATATTTCTTCATTAAGTTTGTAAATGGCCTATGTAGACACCCCACCCAGGCTAGTATCTGGAGAAAGCTAAGATAATCCATGAACCATAATCATATCCTAAACCTACCCTATACTCTAACCAAGACCCCCTTTACCCAAGCCAAAACCTACTTGTCTGAGCCGTAAACCTCAGAAGAAGACCCACAGGCGAACCAACATAATGTACAAAGCCTAGCCCTGCCCAAGCGAAGCCCGGGCGGTAGTCTAACTATCTAACTACCGCCGACGGTAGTCTGACTACCGTCGATGGTAGTCTGACTACCGCCGGCAGTACTCGGGGTGTCACCACTCACGGCTCGCATGTGGACAGCTATCCCAGCATCTAAAAGTCAACTTTTCCCTAGATTTCCTCCTCCATTTTCACTATTTATCATTTTACAAGCCTCAATAGCCAATGGGAGCGCACCACGTGGCTCTCCTCTCTCCCTAGCCAACCACAAGCCTCCATGTCATCATTTTAACCCTTACCTACCCCCTATTTACAATAATGCCATTGGAGAAGGCTATAAATAGCCCTCTCCTCTTCTCATTTCAAGACACCCAAGAAGCCATTTCTCCTCTTTAGCTTAAGAGAGTGAGAGAGAAAGAGAATGAGGAAGAGAGTGAAGGAGAGGGAAGGACTCCCAAGCCTTCAAAGACCTGATCTTTCAAGCCATCCCCTAGCCTTCCTCTCAACCTTTCTAACCCATAAGCCTAGCCAAGATTGGTCATGGCTCAGTCCATGTCTTAGCCTACTTAAAATCAAGCCAGAGATCAATCTATTCTACATACAAGCATTCATCATGACATCTACTCCCTTCTCAACCCCTTGCTTCTCTAGATCTCCAGTGAACGTATGCTCTATGACTTGTCGTACATTGGATCCAGTCACATCAGAAATTCCTAGTGATCTAGTCCATTTTTCTTACCTCTTTGCATAAGCATCATCACATCCACCTTCTAGACACACCGTTGGACATATGCTCTGTGGCTTGCCAAAATCTTGAATCTTTTCGCATCAGAAATCCACATGTGTGCCTAGTCCTGTCTCGACCACATCATCCATCCCTTGAGATTGTTTTACCACATAAAGTAGAGACCGTACGTTCGTACAGGCAAAGAGGGTACCTAACACCTTCCCTCTTTGTAACCGATGTCCCTTACCCGGAATCCCAGATTACAGATCAAGAGTCACTCTAAGGTTGGAGAGTCTTCGGATTTCTCCAACCTTACATATTCCACGGTTTCTAGCCGACTGCGGGATTTCGAGATTAATTAGCTAGTGGTGACTCTAACATCCATAAATTAGCCTACTCACCCCCACCACTAAAAATAAAAAACATACAAACCAGCGTGGGTGTCGATTTTCAGTGTCTACAGAATAGCGACTCTTTTGGGGACTTGTTAGCTCATACTAGCTGAGACCCGACTTGAAATAGTGTTGTAATATAATCTTAAGGGATATTCTACATTTACATTCATACCTTGCATTAAAAAAAATAAAATGAGAATCGATCTTTGGCTTGCATCCATTCAAGGTTTTCACTCACCCCATGCTTATCCAATCCAAAGTTGTCATGGCAAACCAAAAAGAAGAAACCATTAGCCTAAAAGGTGCCCCCGGATGACCTAAATTCATGGCCGATAATACCGCATTCACCTCAACCATGGACGAAATAGCCCAAAATTTTAAGGCTTTACAGGTCATTCTTACCCAATGTGTTCAAAAAGAGACTATCCAAACCATGTTAAGTGTCATCACCTAGTGCCTCAGTCATCTCAACTTTCCAGCATCCTCCCAATAATGGGAGTCACCTGCAAGGCCAATTTTTCGTAATTGAGAATCCTTTACAACAACCTCTCACTAATGAGAACAGCTATTAAATACAATCTCCCATAGTCAGGAATCCCAGCCAGTTCCAACATCTTCTTCCTAGATCCAATCAATTCCAGGGGGTAAAATCCCCCTCTACCGATCTCTCCGAAATTAAAGAGCTCCGGGAGCAATTGCAAGATGTGCAGAGGAAACTACAAAGGCAGTAAGGAGGGGATCATTCATCCACCAAGTTCAGGGACTTATGTCCCTTTCCCGATGTCAGGGTACCTCCAAACTTTGAGGTACTAAAATTTAAGAGATATGATGGTACGAGGTGTCCTATGGACCATTTAAGAGCATTTTGTGGAGAGCTTAATACTCTGGCAGGTAATAACAAAGCATTGATCCATTTTTTTTAAAAATCCTTAAAAGACGATACATTAGATTGGTACACGTCATTAAACTACCATCGAATTAAGACTTGAGCATAACTTTATCAAGCTTTCATTAATTATTTTGTGTACATTCTTAACATAGCACCCAAAAAGGCAGATCTTGCTGCCCTAAGGCAGAGGAATGATGAGTCATTGTCAACTTACATTGGACGGTGGCGGGCAATAGCCGCTAGAATGAAAACACCCATTGATGGCAAGGATCAAATCTACATGATAATCCACTCGGCAAACCTGAGTATCTCTAAATCCTCGTCTCGTATCCATATGCCAACTTTACCCAACTCATCAATGCTGGGGAACGAGTCGAAGCCGGAATAAGGGCTAGGATGAAAGGGCCTAGCTATATACCCTAGAGGGGGGGTGAATAGGGAATGCCAAATAAAATATATAACAGCGGAATAATAAAAGAAATAAAGCACAATGCTGAATTAAAAATCAATCTCAATAAACTAAATTTAAGAGAATGATACTATATCAGTTCTAAGGACAACCTTACAACAAAAATCAAAGGTTTAAGGTAGGACAACCTTATTTCTAGAACGTCCTTTGTATCACAAACCAATGAGGAATAAAAAGCAAAGCAACCAAAATAACTTGCAGAAATAAATCCTAAGTTATTACAACATTCCCCACACTTGCTTGAAATAAAATGATTACAACATTCATCCACAAATACAATCCACAAAACTAAATGAATAAAGAAATGAAAGAATAAAGCACATGCATAATACAACGATATATAGTGGTTCGCCTGTGTGTACACCAACTGTTATCCAACAGCCACACAGAATGCTATTCCACTCCTAATATCCTCACACAGGGGATATTAGCATGCACTACTAAAATAGGTTTCACAGGTTTACCTAAAACTTTCACAATTGTGTCTTTTATCTCGGGCTTACACAATTCAAAAACCCACACAATCTGAGTTTTCTGGCTCTCCTCAGATAACCAAAACAATGAGATTTTTCTGGCAAATCTCAAACAAAACTAAAGAATGTAAATTACACAAATGTAAAATACTTGAATCTCCTTTTGAAGTAGCCCGGTAGAACCAATCAGAGTAGAAGTTCGATTCAACGTTCAAAGTCCAATACTCACTTTAAGAATGGTTATAAGTCTAATTGATTTTAAATTAAAAGGGCTAGTTTTATTTGATTTTGAATCCAAGAAGAAGGAATATCAGAAATTCCCCTTTTCAAATAAGATTGGAATGTAGATCAAAATCAAATAATAAACAAGCTAGCAAAATGAATATTAAATGAGCACAAAGTAGCTTAAAAGCAAACACAAACTTATCTCAGAGTATAGCCTAAAGATTACTTGAATTGAGTTGAATTGAATTGAAAAACTCTGAAGTTCGTGCTGTATTTATAGCCTGAAAAATCCCATCTAGGACTGGTCTTAGGATCCTAGGACTGGTCGTAGCTTCAAATATTTTTAAAAATTTTCGCGGGATAAGGATTAACTGTTCCACGACTGGTCGTGGGTCACCTACGACTGGTCATAGGACACCTACGACCGGTCGTAGGACCCTGAGTTTAGTTGCTGGAGTTTGAGTTGTAGGACTAAGACTGGTCAAAGGACAAGTCGTACAGCTTACAGGACTGGTTGTAGAATGTCTAGGACTGGTCGTAGAACAATCAGAAAGATTCGAAAATCTTCAACAACCTATGACTGGTCCTGAAAAACTTAAGACTGGTCGTAGCAGAGCTAGGACTGATCTTAAAGTCCCTAGGACTGGTCTTAGAACAGCCTGAACAAGGATATTAAAATATACAAATTATGTATCCAGAATGACCTACAGTAAAGCCCATCTTAAGGTCAATTTAAGGTCAAACAAACCTTAAAAGTGAGATTTACATTGAAAGTCTGTACACTCAGATGACACTTAAGAGAAGCTTGAGAATTTATGAATCTTATTGTAGGCCTTCTCGAGCTTGATCCTTTCTTGAGTTGACAAAGTCTTCTTCTATACTTGTACTTGTTTGAATCTTGAACAAGCATACTTGGAGACTTCTATTCTTGAATTCTTCATCCATGACTTGAAACTTTCTTCATTTAAGTCTTGAAATACGATGTCTTGAAGCAATGAATAGTCTCAAACATGAAACACAAGAAATACAAGACATAGATATAGGTTTTGGCACCACAAAATTTGACAACCAAAGGGATATGAAATCATAGCACTTACATAAGACGATCTCCCCTTGGTGGCCTCATCAGGCCTCCCCAGTACAGTAGATAGTGGAAGGAAGGCCTACTGAATACGAGAATGGTAACAGAAGTGTTCCTGACCTCCATCCAACAGAAGAAGATAATCCTGTCGACTCTACCCAAGGTGTTCAATTCACTCCTTAAGAAGGACAATGGCAACAACAACAGAAAATGAAGATTCCTTAGTACCCCAATCATAGTCAGCAGATGAGGATGACCTAGGAACCTAGGCAGTTTACACCGATAGCCCAAACTTACAGTGAGGTACTAGTCATGCTAGTCCAAAGGCAAATACTTACTCCGCTACTGCCTAGGTCCCCACCAAACCCTTTGGCGCCAAACTATAATGAGAATGAGTACTGTGCATACCATCAATCCTGAGGTCATACAACGGACCATTGTTTCACCCTGAAACATGTTGTCCAAGATCTAATTGATAACTAAAGGATTGTGGTTACCTCTCCTGCTATCGCCACCACCAGCTACATCCTCTAGAATTCTCTGCCACAATATCATGTATGCCCCAGTTCATCAAGAACCCCTACCAACAATATCATTCAGGGAGAATCACCTTGCTATCCAGTTCAATCCATTCATGCAATAGCCACCAACTCGACACCGATGTTTCTAAATATACAAGGGGCATGCCCATCCAATCCAATCTCTGTGCCCTTAAATATGTAAGGGACATCTCCGGCAGGTCCAATCTCCGTGCCCTTAAAGCCACCACCAATTAATTCAATCCATACATCCTCTATCTCGCAAGGGGCACCATCTGCCTATCCGACCCTTGCTCCAACTGTCATGCTCCAAAAGAAATCTCCTTTCCCGATCAACATACCGCATGCCCTAGTAAAATCAGGGTCCAGCTTCAATCATGTGGTAAACATTCTACTGCTCAAAGAGATTTACCTAGCTCACCTCAGTCTTCGATCCATTAAGAGAAGAGTCTAAGACAAATGGTTCCCGCCTCTAGGAGAAAGGTTGAGGAAAAGATTAATGTCGAGATCTTGATTAGTCCTAAAGCATCAACATCACCTTTCAGGTCTTTGACATCACAGCTTCATTTCATCTCCTTCCTGATCAATCTTGAATCCATAGAGTTAAGACTCTCTCTTCAATTCTTCACCAAAAGGCCAAGTACATTTTCAAAGACAAGGCGCTGGCCATTCTGGATGATCCTGAACAAATCTTTTCGATAGAAGCAGTCAACCGTCAAGAGCTAGATATCCCGATCACGGACATACAATGCCCCGATGAGGACATTCCATACCATAGTTGTCACGCCCCAAACTCGAAAATCGGGCTCACAGAATTCCCAATCACCGAATCCGGCGCCGACAGCCTCCGTAGAACCCCATTCTCGGCTCCTAGCTCCCATTCGCTAGGTTCCGATCCTGGGATGCTACGAGGAGGATTTTCAATGTCAGTCTGATTCGTAATAAGCATAACCAAAGGCATAACCCACAAACAACAACCAAGAAATCCATTACATTTCCACTATGATCAAAAACTTTACAAGTACAATGGGCATAAAGGGAAATACAATGGTAAATAACAGAAAAACTCTAAAATGATCAGCAACGTGCTCCTGCCTCAACGCTGCTGCGATCCAACGTCACCTGCAAGCAACGGTCATGCATAAGCCTACAGAAAGCTTAGAGGGTGGTGAAAGTGTGTGCGCAAGGTAGAAATATGAACATGTAATGTCAGAGTAATGGGGAATATGCGGACGGAACCATACTATCATGAGCCATACCAAGGCTTATGCGATGCGAGACATGAATGGTATCGGCCATCCCAAGGCCATGCAATGTATAATGCAACTCAAGCATACAGATCCTCATCAATGTCCACACATCAATACAGCTCAAAGTATGGAATATCACCGGGGTCTAGTACACTCTAAACCAGATTGCCGCCACATCGCGCGCAATAAGGTAAGTGGAAGAGACCTCACTATCCGTCTGCCAATATCGGGCGCGACTCGTCGATAGCGGACCCATTCCTCGAGCTGGTCAAACTCAGCCTAGCATTGCCCCCTACACTCGGACGGGTAAGGCCGCACCCCCTTCCAACCGACCACGACACAGTGGAGAGCGGAACCGTCTGGTAATCGGCACTCAACGCTCATCTACCCACTCGGTCTAGACGTTGGAGCAACCTCTTGGTACCATAAGGGTTTAGGGACTTTCACCCAGGGATATCTATAGTACCCCATGTAGAACAAGATTTTCGGTATCCAATCCTGCCAACCACGATGCGTCTGTGGAGGCTACGGCCCTAATGTCGCTAGAGCGTATAATAACCATGACACACAAATGCGGAATGCATGTATCACGCTATCCAGTCATGCAACCAATCCTGCGCATACCATGCGCTCATGTAGGACAACACTGCCTAACCGGGAGCCTATAAACAACCTGCTCGAAGGCAAATGCTATGACCAGTCAATCCTCATATCAAGCATACATATGATGCGTATGATCATGGGTCATGAAACTATACTAAATATGTTATAATAAAATGAATTGTCTTAAAATGCAGATGGGCCTGGACGGTCTATACACAGCAAGTACAGCCTGGTGATGGTCCCTAAGGAGAGTCGTAATGTGGACATCCAACCAGCATTACGCTCGCAATGTGGACGTCAAACCAACATTGCTCCCAAGGCACGATCGTTGTACACATCGTACTTAGCCTGTGATGGATTTACTCATTGCAATGGACCGTAGGTTGTCCCCATTGGACCTTACATATATATATCAAGTGGGCCATATCCTATAGGCTTTTATTCATCAGATGGGCCACATAAATGGGCCACCAATGGGTCTTATGTGCATTGCAATGGGTCAAACCCGTGGGCCTTGGATTGCACCAATTGGACCTAGTCATATGAGCCTAATATGTATCAAATGGGCCACACCAATTAGGCCCCCAAATGTATATCAAATGGGCCTCAACCAAGAGGCCTTATATGAGTCGAATGGGCCTAAATCCTTAGGCCTTAAACAATTCTAATGGGCCTAATCCATGAGCTTGCATGCATATTAAAGTGGGCCTAATCCCAGGGACCCTTTCTTAATCAAATGGGTGTAGTCCCATGGGTCTTACAATGTAACAAATGGGTCCACTTCCATGGGCCTAGAAGTACATCAAATGGCCTAGTCACATGGCCTTAGATCATATCCATTGGGCCTAAAACCATAGGCCTTAAATATCAAGTTAAGCCCATAGGTTTTACATATCAAGTGGGCCCAAGTTCTTAGGCCTTAAATGAGTCAAATGGGCCTAGCCCATAAGCATTTCATAAAATAAATGGGCCTAGCCCATAGGCCTCTTGTAAACCAAATGGACCTACCCATAGGCCTATTGCAAACTAAATGGGCCTAACCCATAGGCCTTAGAATCCACTGTACAAGTGGATGGACGATCTGGGTGCATCACATGCACCATAGTGGGTCCCACTGTCCAGTGGACAGTGCGGATGGAGCACATACATTGCCCAGGGCCCCACCGTCCGCTGGACGGTGGAGGCCACACAAACATCAGGTGGGGCGTCACCGTGGTGGGTGCCACCGTCCAGGACTAAGATAAGCATCATGGTGGGTCCCATGTGGGGCCCACCCTGTAATATCTTTTTGACATCCAACCCAATCACAAAATCACTCGGGCCTCGTTGAGGGGAAGACACAAGTTTCAGCTTGATCCAATACATCTGTGGGCCCCAAAGAATATTTTAATGGCAGACCCTAAATCTCACTGTTTCATGTGGTGTGGGCCACCTGAGTTTTGGATCTGGCCGAAATTTGGAGGGGGCCCACCAGAGGATGGGACCCACCTCATGGACGGGTCGGATGACCAATAAAAATTACAGTGGGGTCCACGTGCATAGCCGTGGGTGGCCAACGACCGTCCGCCCATCGCTGGTGCTACACGCCGCAGCGTGTAGTGCTGCTACCCGTCAGACGCGCAGAGGCTCTGCCTCATGCCGTTTTTTTTGAAAAATTGTGAAAACCCATGATTTCGGGGTTTTCCACATTTTGGGTCCTCATCGAGTAGATCCAATCCGCCCATGGAATTCTACGGCTCGTAACAAGCCGAAAGAGTCCAAAGTTTAAATTTTTCTGATGAAAGAAAATGAAATAAAGTAAGAAAAAAATGTATTTGAAGGGTGAGGATGAAAATTCTGACACTATGGCCCACCAAGTGATAGGATCAGCTCCAAACGCCTACCCAACGGCTAAAATATCGTGGGTAAGAGGATGGACGGCTTGGATCAAACATATACGTCAGGGTGGGGCCTATGCATGTGGGCCACCCCAAAGTACTATTTCTTTTCTTCTTTTTTTTTTTTTTTTTTTTTAAAGGCAGGGACGTCCAGCGTCCCAGACGCTGGACAGTGAATATGGTGGTGGGCCCTTTGATATGCACGTGGTGGTGGGCCCTGATGAAGTGGGCCACCACATGATGGGTGCCATAGGCTCAATGTCCAAGGTGGGCCCCACTTGAATAAAATTACATCAAGGTGGGATCCATTCAAGTGGGCCACACAATCCTAAGAAAATAAAATAAAATAAAATAAAATACAAGAAATAAAAGAGAGAGAGAGAGAGAGAGACATGGAGAGTGGGACACGGCTTATGATGGAGGGACCCCGTCATTATGGGCCCTCCCTTGCAATGAATCATACAAAATAATGGATCCCTTTGATCATGAGACCATCAAAAATATAAATCAACGGTGGAGATCCATTCCCCACCGACATGGACGGTCTAGATGACCTGTCTAAATGAAATAAACATCATGATGGGGTCCATGGAGAATGGCCCCATCATGGAATGATCATGATGATCCAAGTGGTCCATCGACCACATTTTAGGGTCCCAAGTGAGATCCACACCATTGATCGGTGGGCCTCACTTGGTCCACCATAAAAACAAATAAATCTACCCTATAGAGGCACCCACCGTCCGATCTTCTCGCTCCTAGAGGTTCCTTGGCACCATAGCTTCAACTTCAACGGTTAAGATGAGGAATGGAGGGTTGAGATGGAAAGAGAGAAAGAGAGAGTGATGTAAAGGGAGAGAGAGAGAGTGATGGATGGATGGGTGAGTGATGGTGGTGTAAGAAAAACTTGACTTTTTGGCCTTTTGTGTAAGAAAGGTATGGGTTAAGAAGACTTTGTTGGCTTTTTGTGTAAGAGAGGTATGGGTTTGGGGGACTTTTGTGGTTGCTTGGGAAAAGGGATGGAAGTGATGTGTACTTGACATGTGATGGGTTGATGGGTGATTGATTGATGGGATTGATGTGATTGATGTGACACATCGTTGAGATTCCCTTGGTTTTTGCAACGCGCGGTGTTTTCTCGCACCGAACGTTGGCCCATAACTCTTGACCAGGGTATCGCCTTGGCGCGCGAGTCGCGGTATCAGAACCGCGGCGACAGTGCGGTCGCTATGGCATTGGTCTCGGGTCGAGTCGACTCGGGTTGTCGGCACATGAATCAGGGTCGCGCGTCGATACTGGTTAAGGGTCAAAAGTTGCCGGAATTCGACCGGTAAGACCGCGGAAGTGTACGGAAAGGTACGGACCAAGATACGGGTCTTACAATAGTCTTGAGTTCAAGACTATGAATTGCATACCTCTTGCATGTCCCATCAGATCAAACAATGTCTTCCCTCCAGTCGAGCACCGACATTTTTATTATCAACTCGAATATCAAGAGAATGCAGGCATGGGAGGATTGGAATATTTACCTCCAATGGGTGAGATAAAGCACAAATGTATCGGAGGAGAGCAAGGTCGGTAAGAGGAGGATGGTCCCTTCACCCATACATCAATCAGATCCATCAAGGAGGCAATCATTTATCCAGTGGACGAGCCAAGATCTACCGTGGAGGATCAAATGAGCAAAATGAGCCCAACTGAGCTGTTTGGAAATGACTCAGGCAAGGGACAAGGATTACCTCTGATTGACTGGATCACAGACTGGGTCCCACCTGAGCAGGAAGAATCCAAAGACTCACAACGCATTGGGGATAAGCTAAGAAAAGAGGCATCCCACACCAACTCAGAACCCAATCCCAAACTCATCATGACATTTGAGCACGACAATGAGGGCCCACCTACTGATCCGTCTGGTCCTGCCACCTGAGGAGAGGGAGTGCAGGGCAATAGTTGGTTCGCAATCCTCAAGACGGCACAATAAAAGAAAATAATGTTTGACTTCTTAAATCGAATCAGGCAATCCCTGATTCACATCGTCGTCTTTCTATAAAAAAAAATAGAAAAGTTTAAAAAGCCAAAAACATTAGATATTTTAAAAATGCCAAAAAAATTAAATACTTGTCAAAATTCAAAAAAAAAATCAAAAAATTCCTAAAAGCCAAAAACACTAGATATTTTTAAAATGCTAAAAAAATTCAGATACTTGTCAAAATGCCAAAAAATCGTATATTTTCTAAAATCCAAAAAATAACAGAAATTTCTCAAAACACAAAAATAGTAGAAAATCTTTCAAAACTCACAAGCGATAATGTGTCAAATGCGTCTATTACAAAGTTTAAAGTTGACTCATATGATTTCAATCTAGAGTTAGACCTCAAACTCAGGGATTTTGATGAAGCCCAGGATGTGAAAAATGATGAACCAACTCTCGAGCTAGAGGATTCCCTTAGAAAGTTCAAAACAAAGGCCAATGTCGTCATGGATAATTTTGAAATTGTGAACTTGGGATCCCTTGAGCTCTTTAGAATGGTACGCATCAAGAGATCCTTGACTCCTGAATGTAAGCAGACAATGACAGAATCCTGAGACCCAGGGCTATATAACTTTGGGTTCTCCTTTGAAGCCTTACCCAGATCGAATGAAGAGCTAGTCATACGCCATCTTCTATGAAGCCTAAAGTCAAGCCCATCAAGAAAAGTTGTCAAGATCATGTCTGAAGTCCACGATGGAGTCGTACTGATGAACGATGGAGATAGACTATTGCAGCACATGAGGAAATGCTTCAAGTATTCGAAGCTTGCATAACGGATCCATGTGCATGCTTCGAGTCTTTATAACCTGACAACACTCTAGCCCTTTTTCATTATGGGGTGTAGACATCATCGAAAGAATGTGCCCAAAGGTATCCAATGGTCATGAGTACGTTCTCGTGAAAGACAAAAGCAAGCACCGACAACATCCTACATCATCGATACGAATGAAAAAGAGAATTCAAGAAAAATGATTGGTGGTAATCTCGATACAAACCAACTACATCTTGCAAACATAAAGCGCACGACGATCGCTAGGACTAATGACAAGCAAGTCTGAAAGAAAGGTTAGCAACATGGTAATCATGCACATCTTATCATTGTGCCTAATAGATCTAGGGAGAAACTTTAGGCCATCCTGAGATGGTCCGTTGATCATCCGCGAGGTTCTTCTGGGAGGTGCCCTTCGTCTCACCATCATTAGGGGCCAAGATCTTCCAAAGTCCATCAACGCCGACAACATGGGTAATCCTACTGGACTATGTCAACAACTACAATTATAAAGATAAAGTCAAACGACAAAAGGTTAGTATCCTGAGGTACATTCCATCATTATTCCTTTCCTCCAATAAGTGTTCCAACAAATAAAGGGTTCAAAAAAAGGGAGAAAAAAAGAAAAAAAATGGACGAATAAAGTGCGCAGTCAAAAAAAAAGAAAAAAAGGGAAAAAAGAAAAAGAAGAGTCGAACCCAATGAGTGAGAACACAATTCACCAACCCATTTTTCCTTAGGATAGTTTAACCCAATGTCAACAGCTTCACGATCGTGATTGAAGACAAATTTAGGCAGCTCACTAGTCGGCTGGAAATGAATGGAGTCTAGTCTCCCGCCTTTGTTATAAAAAAAAAAAAGAGAAATGAAAAAAAGTAACTTGCCTATGCAAAACGGGCGAGGTGAAAACCCGAAAGGGCGCCTCGAGTAAAAACAGCGGGCATGTAGGGGACTTGGTGAAAACCTGAAAAGGCACCAAGGGTAAAAAGACCATAGCTGCCAAGGACCAGGCAAGAGAAAAAACTCGGGACATGGTGAAAATCTAAAAGGACGCCATGAGCAGAAATGACGAGAAAGTCAGTCGTGGTGAAAACCTAAAAAAGCGCTACGGGCAAAAATGGCTAGAAAAAAAAAAGAAAATAAAAAGTACAGGAACAAGAGAAGCTGAGATAATGAGCAAAGTGAAGAAGTACAAGGAAGAGATAAGTCCCGAATCAGAATTCTGTCAGACTCTGCCCAAATCTAAGGGGCATGATTCTAGTATGCACTACTCTTAGGAAATCGGGATGCCTAGTAAACAACTCAAAATACCAGATTCGAGGTGAGCTAAGTTCAATATTCTGATTCCACTATCCAAAGAACAAATCCAAATAAAAGCAAACACTGAAAAATTTGGCACAAATAAAAAATTTCATTCCTTTCAAAAAAGCCTTTTTATACACCACTTTCCTTTCTTTATAAAAAAAAAAAAAAAAAAAAAAAAAAGCATTCATGCATATACAGGACAAGCAAACAACAAAGTCAGGGATCCACAAAGTCAAAGTCAAAGCCCCAAAAGGCCCACATTTCAAAACCCACAAGGCCCACATTTCAAAACTCTAGAGACCCATATTTTAAAACCCACAAGGCCCACAAGTTCAAAGCCCCCAAAGGCCCACATTTCAAAGCTCACAAAGCCCACAAGGCCCAATAGTTCAAAGCCCTAAACGCCCACATTTTAAAGCTCAAAAGGCCCACAAGTTTAAAGCCCCAAAGGCCCACATTTCAAAACCCACAAGGCCCACAAGTTCCAACTCCACAAGGCCCATTTGTCAAAAGCCCACCAAGCCCAATGTCCAAAGGCCTATAGTTCAAGGCTCTGTTTTCAAGCCCATTTCCTAGGCCCACATATCCAAAGCAAGACCCACTTCACAAGCCCGATTTCAAGGCCCATTGTCCTAGGCCCACATGTCCAAATCAGGTCTATGTACCTCAATTGCCCCATTAATTTATTAGTAGAGGTCATCTGGCTATTCGATCCAGACCGTATAATAAAAATCGGACGACGACGCCCTCCCGCGAGATCGGATGGATCTTTCAAAAAATCCAAAAAATAAAAACCGTTAGCCCCACAAACTCATCAGTAGAGGCAACGCGACTGTTTACATAACTTGTACAATAAAACCGAACCATGACGCCTCCCGCGAGATCGGACGGATGTTTCAAAAACTCCAAAAATATCTCAAATAAAAACCGTTAGCCCCGCCAACTCATCAGTGGACGCAACGCGACTATTTACTTGTGCAAATAAAAACTGAAACGATGATGTCCACCCACGAGATTGAACAGATATTTTTTAAAAAATCTATAAGTATTTAAAATAAAATCTCTAAGGAGTCTAGCTCCAAAGAGGATAATTTCCAAACAATTTTTTTTTTAGAAAATGCACTTGATGCGTAGTACATTGATGAATCTTCCATATTCTCTAGTTACAGTTAGTGCAAACAGCCAAATAAGATTTGATCTCTTCCGATTTTTTCGAGGAATAATCAAGTCCGTACTTGATACATGTACAACTGACCCGATCTCTATATCTGGACAGTCATACGAATGCTAGTAGAAATGAGTGGATCTATCTCTGGAAAGAATAATCAAACTCAAAGTGACAACAATCCATTGTAACCAAAGTATCAGAATCAACGGACTGCATGACAAAGGATTACCTACACATAACTAGTCCAGGATGTTCGTAAAATTTAATCGAGTCCAAGTCGGCGTAGTAAGTTTCCTGTAAGGCCGCACCAATGCGCAGAGCAACTAACCACTTTAACAATCAAATGGTATGAATACTCCGAGGGTGATTACGTAGCAAAGGAATGACAAACCAAACAGTACGGGAATCCTCGTAAAGCAGTGACGAATACACAGAGGCCCTTACTTTTCAGACTTACTCTCTAATGTTATCAACAATCTGACATAAAAAGGTTGTTATTGGTGACCCGTAAAGCCACGACGAATGCACAGGGGACAATCACAGTATTTTTCTCAACCCTCATGATATGTGCAAGTCATCTCTTTTCCAAACAGTCGACTGACAATGATACAATGACAGACAACAGATTCGAATCATAACCCTTTTTTTACCAAAAGGGTGGGGTGTCCACTTGCTTTGGTGCTTAGTTGCTCGTAATCTTGGCCAAAGAGGGGCATCTGTAGACACTCCACTTAGGCTAGTATCTAGAGAAAGCTAAGATAATTCGGGAACCATGATCATATCCTAAACCTACCCTATACCCTAACCAAGACCCCCTTTACCCAAGCCAAAACCTACTTGTCTAAGCTGCAAACCACAGAAGAAGACCACCAGGTGAACTAACATAACTTACAAAGCCCAGCCCAGTGGTACTCGGGGTGCCGCCACTCGTGACCCACAACTTTCCCCTGGATTTACCCCCTCCGTTTTCACTATTTACCATTTTACCAGCCTCAGTACCTAAAGGGAGCACGCCAAATGGCGCTCCTCTCTCCTTAGCCAACCACAAGCCTCCATGCCATCATTTTAACCCTTACTTATCCCCTATTTATAGTAATGTCATTGGAGAAGGCTATAAATAGCCCTCTCCTCTTCTCATTTCGAGACACCCAAGAAGTTATTTCTCGTCTTTAGCTTAAGAGAGTGAGAGAGAAAGAGAGTGAGGAAGAGAGTGAAGGAGAGGGAAGGAGCTCCTAAGCCTTCAAAGACCTGATCTTTCAAGCCACCCCTAGCCTTCTTTTTAACCTTTTCAACCCATAAGCCTAGCCAAGATTAGTCATGGCTCAGTCCATGTCTGAGCCTACTCAAAATAAAGCTAGAGATCAATCCATTCTACATATAAGCATTCATTATGACATCTACTCCCTTCTCAACCCCCTGCTTCTCTAGATCTCTAATGAATGTATGCTCTGTGACTTGCCATACATCGAATCCTGTCACATCAGAAATTCTTAGTGATCTAGTCTATTTTTCTTACCTCTTTGCATAAGGATCATCACATCCACCTTCTAAACACGCCATTGGACGCATGCTCTGTGGCTTGCCGAAATCTCAAATCTTGTCACATCAGAAATCTACATGTGTTCCTAGTCCTGTCTCGACCACATCATCCATCCCTTGAGATTATTTTACCACACAAAGTAGAGACCGTACGTTCGTATGGGCAGAGAGGGTACCTAACACTTTCCCTCTTTATAACCTAGGTCCCTTACCCGGAATCGCAGATCACAGATCAGGAGTCACTCTAAGGTTAGAGAGTCTTCGAATTTCTCCAACCTTACATATTCCATGGTTTCTAGCCGACTGCGGGATTCTGAGATTAATTGACTAGTGGCGACTCCAACATCCATAAATCAGCCTACTCACCCCACCACCAAAAATACAAAACACATAAACCAGCATAGGCATCGATTTTCAGTGTCTACAACCTATTATAGAAATGTGAACCTCCATCACTAATGATGGCCTAAGGCGTTCCGAACCGAGAAAGAATGTTCTCTTTTAAAAACTTAATGACCATCTAATGGTCCTTGTTCCCACACGAGATCGCTTCGACCCACTTAGTAACTAGTCTACTACTAGAACAATGTATAAATTCCCAAAGGATTGGGGGAATGGTCCCATGAAATTTATGCCCCAGCAATTAAATGCTTCTATGATAAGAATGATGTTGTAACACCCTAAATTTTTGCCAACCTGGGATTAGACGTCCTTAGGCAATGGGTCAACCATAACACCTTGGTAACCTCTCAGAACCCAATTCCAAAGCCAAAGAATCAGGTAGAACCTAATTCTTTAGAATTTTACGTGAATTAGCCAGCGCTACACTAGATTATCTGTGAAATTATCCCTGATCGCTTTAAATACGTTTTGTAAGACCCAAAACCTCTAGCATCGTTGACGCTATGTTACCCTAAAATCCAGGATTAAACTCTAACCGGTTTATTCTCATGAACCCTTTAAAACTTCGTATTTGATTTAGATTGCGCGTCCAAAGTTCGATATCTACAATCATAGGCCGTTATGACCGCTTGGCTGGACTTGACAATCGTTTCGAAAATCAAGCCCAACCGATGTTCTGAGACTATTTCATTGAGCCTGGACTGAAGAGAGTGAGAAATGGCTAAAGGTTTAGGAAATTAATTCCAAATCTGGCACGTGTTGTTGCGCGTTATTGTTAAGCGTTCTGACCATCAGAATTCAGCCAAATTTCACCCTCGGATCAGGAAAAATTTCTCTTTCATATCATGAGACTTGTAGACTTGATTTAGGTACGACGACCGCTGAACTAAAACTGGATCGCCACGTGCGATCTGCGAACTCTACTGGTCTGAAAACTTGATGTGAGCAGGATCTAGTATGCACGAGCTTAAGTCCGACCGCGTTCGGCCAGGGGACCTCCCGAAACGGTCTTTTGGATCGAAAAAGTCCCGATTTGGTTATAACCCAAGTATACTTTGTTCCCAAGTCTATTTAGGTTAGTTTTTATCCTATATAAGGGCTTTAAACCCTCTCATATCTCTCCCATATGAATTTGGATTAAACCCTAGAAAGAGAGAGAAAAATTGAGAGATTGTGAGAGAGTTGTAGGAGGAATTTTCTGCCACTTGCACCAGCTGTTGCACGTACCGAATCACCGCATTCGAATCACTTTCCCGGTGATTTCCAACGCACTCCTAGGTAAGAAAACCCTAACCTATTGCTGTTTTAGGGATTCCTTTAATACAAATGGCGAAGTAGCTTATGTATCTTGTGTATTAGGTCGCCATAATGCCGTTGACGAAGCGTATACATTCTATTCGAATCGATACACGTCTAGGGCGAAAGGTGAGGATTTTAGACGCTTTGATTGACTGATTTCAAAGCTTTCAATGTCATTTAATAGTAGATTCTTGAAGAGAACGTCGTTTGACATGTAGAACATGCTGTCCGTTTTCCATTTCATATACGTACGGGAAATATGAGATTTAGGAAATTTTGGGTATTTGTAGGAAATACAGTATACGTTCGTATTTTTTTGAAATGATTGCCATGCTATTTATCGTGTTAGTGTATTAGGAATGCGTGCATGATCTGTTTCGCGAAGAGATTCGCCGAAATATGCACTTTGAGTCGACATACACTATGTAGACTAAAGTGTGTAGGCTAAGTGTTTGTATAAATGTTTGTATTAATATGTATTGAGTAGATGGTGTTGTGAATGAGTTTTGAGATTAAATTCTCAAGTAATATGCTGATGTAAATGATTTCCATCATGTTGGCTATATGTATTGATTTCATTATATACATGAAATGCATGTGTTGGATGATTTGCTTAAGTTGTATGTTATAACATGTGTCAACATGCTTACATTATTGTATTTCATTTTTGTTACTCTCATATGATTACTGATGTTGATATTCAAGTGTTTGAGGTTATACGTTAGTCCAGGCAGTCGGTAATGAATTGAATTCGTGATTGGTTTCTATTTTCCAAGAAAGACGCGTCGATGAACGCGAGTCATGTTTTGAGTTGGCGGCAATGGTTAGGCCACACGAAGTGTTTCATGCACTTCATGTCGTTCGACTTGAGATGCGCTCGTACTAATCGAGCCCGTCAAGTAACCTAACTGGCCATTGTATGTTCACCATGTATGAGTCATAACTTCTTAAACCTAGGGTACTGAACTTACCATTGAAAACCCTGTCAACCATGGTACCTTAATCCATAAAGACTCATGAGCCGGGCATGGTGGTATGGGACACCGCGGTCGAGCTGTCGGCCTATGCTGGGGCCACGAACCTCCCCGTAGTGACCAATGAGCAACCCAGACTCATGAGTAGATTATGGTGGTATGGGATACTATATTCTTGCTGTCGGCCTACACTGATCAGGTGACGAGCCCTTTGTAGTGACCTCGAGTGTATTCTGAGTCTGCAGGAGGCGACAACCCTTCCGTAGCGACAAGAATACATTAGGCCTATATTAATAAGGTGATGGGGGAGTGGTGCAACGAGTGCGAGCAACAGCCCTGGCAGCCCTTGCAGCGACGTACAAATATAACATCGTATGAGATTACTAGGAGTGACGACCCTAAACTGGATCTTTGTTGGGATTGATATAAGGAAGGTACCTTAGTTTCCCAATATTGCTGTATGAAAAGATTAATAATAACTCGATAATCATATCCACATCGCATTACATATGCCTGGAAGATGTGGAGCACTGTGGGAAGAAAGCATGCCGCAGGCGTGAGATCGTGCCGTATGAGGGAGAATGTCGATGAGGGCATCCATCATGTCATGTCATGCTTGCATTAACAACAGTATCTAGAAATGTTTGATTGATTGCTTTACTATTATCGCGTGATTGATTTGATAACATGCTAATATTTGCTCTATGATTCCACTGAGTTGATTACTCACTCCCACATTACGGGATGGTGTTCTGAACACCCACCAGTCCCTATTTTAGTTGCAGATGATGGTACTGCTTGTGAAGTGGAGCTGGACTTGATGAGGATGAGGAGGATCCCTCCTTTATGCGTGTTCTGATCGACGGGATCACAGGGAGATTGATTAGACACCATGACTCTTATCATTTTTATATTTTTGGAGCACTCATGTATATTCTTTTGATTATTTTTGGAATATACATGTATATATTTAACCTGGTAACATATTCACACTCTGGAGACATACAATAGTTTATATATGTTATACATACTATCACAGTTTTTCACTCGCATATTTTAACTGTCTCTTGATTATGATATATTTTTTTGGCTTAATCTCAATCTTGTTTAATGTCATTCTACAGAAAACATGCATTTATCATTATCTATGTTGCATAAGTGATGTTCTGGAACTTGGGAGTTGGGTTTCTACCCGACCTCTGATTTTCGGGGTGTTACAGATGGTATCAGAGCATGATTTGGATTAAATCGGACCTGGGTTATGGCCACGCGACATACGCTGTCGCCCCTTTGACTTAGTTGGGTGCGAGAAAAATCTAAAAACACTCGTAGGACTTCATTTTCGTCAATAGACGAAGTCTACTCAAATTGATCATTTTGATCGAGTCCATAACGTATCTTTGGTCGCATGAAGCGACCTAAGTCGCCTCTAGGTCATTATTTGGTGGGTTTGAGATGATCCCAGAAGAATTCCAAACCCAGAAATATATGCCCTTGGGTTGTGGGGCAACCACAACCCTTACACTCAATCTCAAGGCTTAAAAAACCCCTTTTCATCTAATTCCTTCAGAATCTTTCCTTTCACCACCCCATTCTCCTTTCTTACTACACATAAATCTTAATGTGTGAAGGATAGTGAATCATACTTAAACAAAAATTTACTATAAATAGTAAATATATGTATAAATTAGACTTTTGGCTATTCTAATTATGGAATCTCTTATAATAAATGAGTTAGTTGGATGGATTAGCCTCTCCTACCTCAAATTCATATGTTACATGATGCATAAACTCATTCTGATTTATAAAATGGCCCCGAAACTCTCCAAATGGAGTCTTGGGCCTATCCAAGCCCAAATACAATGAATCAGGGTGGGTCCCACATATATTTAGGGTCCCTAGGCAGGGGGAACCCAGCCCATGAGGCCGGACTCGCCAGTTTTCAAGTTCACCGGCGAGGGCTCGCCGTACGGTGGGCTCCACTCAAGCTGGGCTTCGGGCAGACATCATTTGGTGGGTAGGGCACCTCCCCTACACGTGGGACGTCCCTCAAAAAAGCCCTAAAACCTCACCTCCTTCACAATCCAAGCCCCCAAGCTCTCCTTTCTTCAAGTTGTTGCTGTCTCCCCTTTCAAAACCCTTTCCAAAATGCCCCCAATCCCATTTTCGGTCATAACCGACCCCACTCCATCGTCCACAGCCAGTGGCATTCCCTTTCCTCTTCATTCTCGTCATTGGAGCTCCCACAACCTCCATTGAAGGCTGAAAATCGTGTGGACTTCCATTCCATCATATCTTGCTCTTTTCTCTTTGAAAATCTAGCCTTTGGGAACTTGATTCACCCCTCAACATGGCCTAGATTCGATTTAGTCCATTAGGACAGCCCTATCTCCCCATTTTCTCCATTTTTTATGGCTATTGTTGAGGCTATTTTGGCCTTTTTCTCTTTCTCCACCATCCTCTCTCTCATGGGAAAGAGGAAAGGTTCTGTTTGAGGTGCATGTGGAGGAGCGGCTCTTTGGTGATTTTCTGTTATTTGAGCGCATCGAAGCTGTCAACTGGGGTCCGCTCTTTGAAGCCCAGTCTTGTGCGAACGTAAGCACTGTTCGTGCCTTCTATGCTCATATTCGGGCTCCTACGTTGGAGCCATTACAGTTCAGGATTCCCTTTGATAAAGATCGGGAAGTCATGATCGATGTTCGGTTGATAGCTCGACTTCTGAAGGTGCCTCTTAGTGAAGTACATCCAAGTGCTAAGAATCTGAAGAGTGTTCATGAGTGAAATCGCCGCACCAGGTTCCTATGTGGTCGTTTGGTTCCGTGGCAGCATAACAAGAGCCTCTTAGCATCCCACATGTCGGATGATTTTCGCCTGTTGCACCACATTTGCACGTTCAATGTGTATCCTAGGTCGACCAACCGCAGTGAATGTACGCGTCTCATGGTCGATTTCCTGTATCAAGGGGGCCAGGGAGAGAATGTGTGTATGGCCACCTTTGTGTTGCGACAGATTGTCCTCATAGAGAAATCGAGAAGAACGTCTGAGTCACTTCCCTTTGGCCGACTCATATGCAAGATCGCGCTTGAGTTTGCTTACAGACTTGGGCCAGAGATGCCTGTGCCGATTCACTTCATTAATGAGACTACCATGAACCACATGAAGATAGGGCCTCGGCAGCGTGAGGCTCAGCTTGATGATGATAGTGAGGGCGAGTATGATACTGCAGAGGATGCTAGTGAAGAAGAAGCTGGGGCTGAAATAGAGAAAGAAGTTCAAGAAGAAGAAGAAGAGGAGGCTCAGGATACTAATGAGAGTCCTCCTCTTGCGACTCGGGCTACTAGGGATGCTCATATAGCCCGGCTTGAGGAGAGTCAGGTTGCTTTGCGACGGGAAGTCCAAGAACTCCGGGCTGAGGTGAAACAAGATCTTGAGGATACCAAGGCCGTCATGAAATGAAAATTCAGCAAGGTGACTCGTACTTTGAAGGCCATCCTGTGTTGTCTGCAGGATAAGGGTGCTCCTCCTCCATCGCCAGGCTCAGATTAGCGATTAGATTTTAGTCGCTTGTTGGTCGTAGTTAGCTGTTTTCTGTTTTCGGTGTGTGAGCCTGAGAAGGCTTAGTCGTTGGTTTATATTGTGGTTGTAGCTTTGACTAGTTTAGTTTCCCATGTGTTTCTTGTCATGATGCATGTAAGGATATATCTCTTGTATTGTGATAAATTTTGATTTAATGAAATGCATGCAGTCCCTTTTGATATGAAGTGTGTGGAATGCTTGAGGGATTGTGTATTGCTATGCTACATCTCATGCTTTCCAACACAAGGCCCATTTTCTAAAGCCTACGAAGTTGATTTGAATCCCAACTCACCCACCTACTAAACATGTCATTCCCAATTCTTGGGTGGGAGTAGGAAAGCAGTCCCATTTAACACAACTTGAGACCACTGGCCACATATGCCCTTCGAGTTTTGGACTTGGAGTGGTACTCGATTTGAAAGATCTGACAATATAGGAAATCAAATTTCAATTAGACAATCTTGACTCTAAGCGATAGAACAATTCCCTGTAGTAGATATGGTATGAAACCATCTAACATATAAGCCTAGGCTTTGGATTACAGCTAGTGAATTACAGACTAGGCTACTAATTATAATAAGTAGTGTAAAGCCTGCATATGCTAAGGAATAGTAGGTTAGATTTGGTTGGAGTAGAACCTCATTTCTTCGATAGATCCCCTTAATGCTTATAGACTCCTATTATAACCCTTAGGAAAGCTGTTATAACTTAGAACCATTCACTCTTAGGGAGAACTTATAAATCCCGCAGATTGAACTTAGAATAAACCAGCACGTCCCTTTGACTTACCTTTCCCAAGGGCTTATTGCATTCGGGAACGCAGAGTAAAGGAACTGCATATATAAGCGAAGTATTCGTGGTTTGAATTGACTTCTCAATCCTGGTAGTTGCCAATAAATCCAATGCTCTGATCAAGCAGAAGATCGGCATCATCTAGGATTAAGAACTGATACGGTAAATTTTCCGTTCTAGGCAAAAAGTCTATGTATCCGGCTCTGACCCACTACGCAACTTTTCTTCCGTGTTGGCCCAGCCACCTATAACCCAAAAGTTATCGCTTTGTCTTTGGGAAATGGCAAGGACTTATAGCCAGTAGAGAATTAGACATCTTGCCATAAGCTCACCCCTACCCCTGAACTCAATCACAATAGAGATTAGACTTCTTTCAACAACCATAGGTACCAATGTCATAGAACGCATCATTAGTAAAGGAAGACCAATGTAGCGAGAGGTTGTCTCTCATTCCATGTCAAGGATAGGTCCTAAGTTACACCTCGTTCCGATATACGGATTGAGACATAGATTCTTGAACCTTAAGTAGAACTAAGTTTTAAAGGGGGTAGAACGTATTGAGCCCAATCTACTTAGGATTATCTAATACAACCATTGGATCAGAGTAGCGCAGTGAAAGCATGGTTAACCCCTTCCCCACTGGCCCAAGATCGAAACAGTTGATTTAGGTTATACGTAAGGTTAGTTCATTACGAAAGTCTCTTTAAGTACTCATTACCCTTAGCCAATTTCGGGGACAAAATTTTATTTTAAGGAGGGTAGATTGTCACACTCCGGATTTTTGCCAACCTGGGATTAGACGTCCTTAGGCAATGAGTCAACCATAACACCTTGGTAACCTCTCAGAACCCAATTCCAAAGCCAAAGAAATCATGTAGAACCTAATTCTTTAGAATTTAAAGTGAATTAGCCAGCGCTACACTAGATTACCTGTGAAATTGTCCCTGATCGCTTTAAATACGTTTTGTAAGACCCAAAACCTCTAACATCGTTAACGCTACGTTACCCTAAAATCCAGGATCAAACTCTAAACCGGTTTGTTCTCAGGAACCCTTTGAAACTTCGTATTTGATTTAGATCTCACGTCAAAAGTCCGATATCTACAATCTTAGACCGTTATGACCGCTTGGCTGAACTTGACAATCATTTCAAAAATCAAGCCCAATCGATTTTCTGAGGCCATTTCATTGAGCCTGGACTGAAGAGAGTGAGAAATGGCTAAAGTTTTAGGAAATTAATTCCAAATCTGGCACGTGTCGTTGCGCGTTCTTATTAAGCGTTCTGACCATCAGAATTCAGCCAAATTTCACCCTCGGATCAGGAAAAACTTCTCTTTCATATCATGAGACTTATAGACCTGATTTAGGTACGACGACCGCTGAACTGAAACTGGACCGCCACGTGCGATCTGCGAACTCTACTGGTCTGAAAACTTGATGTGAGCAGGATCCGATATGCATGAGCTTAAGTCCGACCGCGTTCGGCCAGGGGACCTCCCGAAACGCTCTTTTGGATCGAAAAAGTCCCGATTTGGTTATAACCCAAGTATACTTTGTTCCCAAGTCTATTTAGGTTAGTTTTTAGCCTATATAAGGGCTTTAAACCCTCTCATATCTCTCCCATCTGAATTTGGATTAAACCCTAGAAAGAGAGAGAAAAAGTGAGAGATTGTGAGAGAGTTGTAGGAGGAATTTCCTGCCACTTGCACCAGCTGTTGCACGTACCAAAGCACCGCATTCGAATCACTTTTCCGGTGATTTCCAATGCACTCCTAGGTAAGAAAACCCTAACCTATTGCTGTTTTAGGGATTCCTTTGATACAAATGGCGAAGTAGCTTATGTATCTTGTGTATTAGGTCGCCATAATGCCGTTGACGAAGCGTATACATTCTATTCGAATCGATACACGTCTAGGGCGAAAGGTGAGGATTTTAGATGCTTTGATTGACTGATTTCAAAGCTTTCAATGTCATTTAATAGTAGATTGTTGAAGAGAACGCCGTTTGACATGTAGAACATGCTGTCTGTTTTCCATTTCGTATACGTACGAGAAATATGAGATTTAGGGCATTTTGGGTATTTGTAGGAAATACAGTATACATTCGTATTTTATTGAAATGATTGTCATGGCTATTTATCGTGTTAGGGTATTAGGAATGCGTACATGATCTGTTTGGCGAAGAGATTCGCCCAAATGCATGCTTTGAGTCGACATACGCTATGTAGACTAAAGTGTGTAGGCTAAGTGTTTGTATAAATGTTTGTATTAATATGTATTGAGTAGATGGTGTTGTGAATGAGTTTTGAGATTAAATTCTCAAGTAATATGCTGATGTAAATGATTTCCATCATGTTGGCTATATGTATTGATTTCATTATATACATGAAATGCATGTGTTGGATGATTTGCTTAAGTTGTATGTTATAACATGTGTCAACATGCTTACATTGTTGTATTTCATTTCTGTTACTCTCATATGATTACTGATGTTGATATTCAAGTGTTTAGGGCTATACATTAGTCTAGGCAGTCGGTAATGAATTGAATTCGTGATTGGTTTCTATTTACCATGAAGGACGCGTCGATGAACGCGAGTCATTTTTTGAGTTTGCGGCAGTGGTTAGGCCACACGAAGTGTTTCATGCACTTCGTGTCGTTCGACTTGAGATGCGCTTGTACTAATCGAGCCCGTCAAGTAACCCGACTGGCCATTGTATGTTCACCATGTATGAGTCATAACTGCTTGAACCTAGGGTACTGAACTTACCTTTGAAAACCCAGTCAACCATGGTACCTTGATCCATAAAGACTCATGAGCCAGGCATGGTGGTATGGGACACCGTGGTCGAGCCGTCGGCCTACGGTGGGGCCACAAACCTCCCCGTAGTGACCAGTGAGCAACCCAAACTCGTGAGCAGATTATGGTGGTATGGGACACTATATTCTTACTGTCGGCCTACACTGATCAGGTGACGAGTCCTTTGTAGTGACCTCGAGCGTATTCTGAGTCTGCGGGAGGCAACAACCCTTCCGTAGCGACAAGAGTATATTAGGTCTGTATCAATAAGATGATGGGGGAGCGGTGCAACGAGTGCAAGCAACAACCCTGGCAGCCCTTGTAGCGACCTACAAATATAACATCGTATGAGATTACTAGGAGTGACGACCCTAGACAGGATCTGTATTGGGATTGATATAAGGAAGGTACCTTACTTTTCCAATACTGCTGTATGAAAAGATTAATAATAACTCGGTAATCATATCCACATCGCATTGCATGTGCCTGGAAGATGTGGAGCACTGTGGGAAGAAAGCATGCCGCGGGCGTGAGATGGTGTCGTATGAGGGAGAATGTCGATAAGGGCATCCATCATGTCATTTTTTGCTTGCATTAACAATAGTATCTAGGAATGTTTGATTGATTATTTTACTATTATCGCGTTATGGATTTGATAACATGCTAATCTTTGCTCTATGATTCCACTGAGTTGATTACTCACTCCCACGTTACAGGATAGTGTTCTAGACACCCACCAGTCCCTATTTTAGTTGCAGATGATGGCGCTGCTTGTGAAGTGGAGCCGGACTTGATGAGGCTGAGGAGGATATCTCCTTTATGCGTGTTCTGATCAACGAGATCACAGGGAGGTTGATTAGACACCATGACTCTTGTCATTTTTATATTTTTGGAGCACTCATATATATTCTTTTGATCATTTTTGGAGTATACATGTATATATTTAACCTGGTAACATGTTCACACTCTGGAGACATACAACAGTTTATATATGTTATACATACTATCACAGTTTTCCGCTCACATAATTTAACTGTTTCTAGAGTATGATATGCTGTTTTGGCTAAGCCTCAGTCTTGTTTAATGTCATTATACAGACAACATGCATTTATCATTATCTATGTTGCATAAGTGACGTTCTGGAACTCGAGAGTTGGGTTTTTACCCGACCCCCAATTTTTGGGATGTTACAGACGTTTAAGGGCATCATATTTCGACTAGACAATGCTCCTAATTTCTGACAATGCTCACAAGCTTTGCAAAACTCATGAGTGTCCCTGGATATAATGGGCCAGTAAAAGCCACATTGTAGAATCTTGGTCATGGCCTTTTTAGTAAAAAAGTGACCACCACAGGCCTAAGAGTGACAGAAGGAGATGACACTTTGGTGTTCATTATCTGGCACACATCTTCTTAAGATTTGGTCTAGACAATATTTAAATAAATATGAATCATCTTAGAAAAACTTATGTTCCTCGGTAAAGATTTTTTTTTTTCTCATCTTGCACAATCCAATGTGGTGGTGTGAAACCTGAAACCTGTGGCAAGATAATTAGCAATATCAACAAATCAAGGTGAGTAGGAGATTTTAAATAATTATTTGCCAGGGAACATGTCATTTATCTGTGTTTTCTCAAGGGAATCAGGGAGATAAAGGTGGGAAAGATGGCCAGTCATTGGATTTTCTACTCCCTTATTTTCAAATCAAATTCCTAGAGTAGAAGGATCCATCTTATCAAGCAGGGCTTAACATCATTCTTAGAAAGAAGATACTTGAGCACCGCATAATCAGTGTAGATGATGATCTTGGATCCGATCAAGTAAGACCTAAATTTGTCCAAAGTAAATCTATGACTAAGAGTTCCTTTTTCGTAGTAGAGTAATTCACTTAGACAGGATTTAAGTTTTTACTTGCATAGTGTATAACATAGGGCTTTTTATCTTTTCTCTAGCCTAGCACTGCCCCAAGAGCATAGTCCGGTGCATCACACATAAGTTTAAAAGGAATGCTCCAATCGGGTGGCTGCATGATAGGTGCGGTGGTTAGTATGCCCTTGAGCTTAGAAAAAGCTTCCTGACATTGCTTAGTCCACTTGTATGGTACATCCCTTTGAAGTAGATTGCATAAAAGATGAGAGAGGTGACTAAAGTCCTTTATGAATCTTTTGTAAAATCCAGCATGTCTCAGGAAGGATTGTACATCTCTTATGCTTTTAGGTGGAGGTAGGGTATAGATAAGATCAATTTTAGCTTTATCTACCTCAATTCACTTGGACGAGATGATATGTCTAAGAACAATTCCCTTACGAACCATGAAATAGCACTTTTCCCAGTTTAGTACCAAATTCTTTTCCTCACATCACTTTAGCACATATTTAAGATTCTTCAAACAATCACTGAAGGATGGACCAAAAACAGAGAAATCATCCATGAAGACTTCTAGGTATTGCCTCACCATGTTAGAAAAAATACTCAACATGCATCGCTGAAAAGTGGCGGAGGCATTAGACAGTTCAAATGGCATCCTTCAGTAAGCAAAGGCGCCAAAGAGACATGTGAATATGATCTTTTCCTGATCTTCAAGGGCTATCTCTATCTGATTGTAGCCCAAATACCCGTCAAGGAAATGGTAATAAGAATGACCAGCTAGCCTTTCCAAGATCTAATCAATGAAGGGTAAAGTGGTCCTTCATGGTGATGGTATTCAACTTCCTGTAGTCAATGCACATTCTCCAACCAGTAGTAACTCTAGTTGGCATGAGTTCATTGTTGACATTGGCTATGATGGTGATTTCAGACTTCTTAGGAACCACCATAGTTGGACTCACCCATTAGCTATCCGATATAGGGTATATGATACCCACATCTAATTAATAGCTTAAAAACTTTGGCTTTAATCACTTACTTCATGTTTGGATTTAATCTATGTTGAGGTTGTCGAGAGGTCTTCCCATTATCCTCGAGATAAATGCGATGAGTACAAATCGAAGGGTCTATTCCCTTGAGATTTGAAATCGACCATCCAAGGGCTCCCTTATGTCTATTTAGGTATGTCTCATCTTGACCTAAATAAACATATTTCAAATTAAAGGGTAAAGGTTTTAGGTCAAGCTTCGGTGCCTTGAGGTTAGATGGTAAAGGCATTACAACAATTTGGGGCCATTCTTCAAATTATGGCCTCCACCAGTTAACTTTAAGTATCGGCATTGTATTCAGCATGGTCCTCATCTCCCTAATCTTATTATCATCAAAATCATAGGAGTGGGTCAGGCACGTCTCTAGAGGATCAGAGGATAAAGTCAAAAGTGTTCTATCTTCCACAAAAGAGTCAATCATGTTAATGTCATGGGCATCATCATCATCCTCTAACTGTTTGCTCATATTAAAAAAGATATTCAACTCCAATATCATATTTATAAAAGATAAACTCATGACTCCATTCCTATAATTAATGATTGCATTTGATGTGGCAAGGAATGGGCGACCAAAAATGATCGAAATTTGAGTGCCTATGTCCACAATGGATTGAGTCTCCAGGATGATAAATTCTACTGGGTAGTAGAATTTGTCAACTTGGACTAACACATCCTCCATTATCCCTCTCAGTACACGAACTGAGCGACCAACAAGTTGTAATGTGGTCCGAGTGAGTTTTAATTCACCTAAACCCAGTTGTTCATAAACTGAGTAAGGGATCAAATTTACACTTGCTCCTAAGTCAAGAAGTACGTGCTCAATCCAATAGTTCCCAATTACACAGGGATGGTTGGGGTACCGTGATCTTTATATTTTTATGCCACATCTTGTTTGAGGATGGCATTTACTTTTTTCATCAGAAAAATTTTCTTTTTAATACTTTACCGCCTCTTGGTTATGCATAGGTCTTTCGAAAATTTGGCATATAAAGGAATTTGTTTCACGACATCCAGGATAGGGATGTTGACCTTCACTTTTTTAAGCACCTCTAGAATGTCCTAATAGTTAGAGAGAGATTTTGGTGTAATCAACCATTGGGGGAATGGAGCAATCGGCTTGGTCAGAGGTTCCGGTTCTAATCCATGTGCAACAATGTTAGGCCTATCCTTTGTTTCTTCTTCTGCATCCTTTGACTCTTCAGTCCTTACTAGAATAAATTTATCAATTATTTTTCCACTCCTAAAAGTGGTGATAGACTTGGCTTGCTCCATTTACTTTGAAGAGCTTAGATCACTAATTTTGTATTGCAATTTTGGATAGGTAAGAAGTTGAGCCGATAGGATCCCTTTCTCCCCAATTGATTTTTTTATCTCACGCCCTTATATGGCCTTTAAAAGTTCTTAAAGGGTTTATGATATACTCTGATTGATAAGCTCTTAGTTTTGAATATGTTTCCAGATCGGATCCTCTAGGGATTCCTTGAGGAGTAACGATTTATCCATTCCTCCAACAAAAGTTCGGATGGTTTCTCCAACTAGGATTGTATGTGTTAGAGATGGGTCCATTAAAGGTCTTTAATAGTTGTTCACGACATTCGATCGCTCGTTCAGTAGCTCTTGAAAAGCAGGTGTCGTTGGACAATTTTCAGTTGTGTGTGTGTTGGAAGCACAGATACCGCAAACAACTTCCTTAGCCTTACTTCTTAAGTTCCATGACCTCGACCTTCCTTGTGAGACTAACCATTCTAGCATTTATATCATCATCCTCTTTCAGCAAGTATATCCCACCCCTCTTCCTTGCTTGAGTAGTCTTAGATTTGGTGTTAGGTTTTGAGGACATGTCCCATGATTGTGCGGTTTCAGCGAGTTTGTCAAAGTAATCCCACACCTCATCGACATTTTTGTTTATGAACTCCCCATTGTACATCGTCTCGACAAATTGGCTCATGGAAGATGTCAGTCCATCGTGAAAGAAAGTTGTTATGTGTTACATTTCAAAACCATGTTGTGGGCATGAATTGACAAGATCGTTGAATGGCTCCCAACATTGGAAGAATGTTTCATCTTCCTTTTGGGTGAAGTTCATGATCGACTTCCTGATGGTGTTTGTCTTATGGTATGGAATTTTTTTTATGAACTCCATCATGTCATTCCATGTGCCAATAAATCACAAACGTAGTGAGTAGAACTATGTCTTAGCTTTTTCTTTCAAGGAGAAAGGAAAGAGTTTCAGCTGACCGTGTCCTTAGACACGTTAGGAAAGTATAAGTGACTATAACCTCGTCAAACTCTTGCAAGTGCAAGTATGGACTTTCATATTCAAGTCCAAAGAACTTTGGAAGGAGTTGGATCACTCCAGGCTTGATATTAATGTTTCCTATATTTTTTGGAAAAACCATATAGGAAGGGGTGCTCACCCCACCAGTTGTAAGTAATCTCGTAAAGTATAAGGCGGGGGTGTATGGTGTACCTCATTCTCATCCTCGACTTCCACAACCCAAGGTTGTGACTGATTCACCGGTTAATTTACAGGTTGACTTGTATCCATAATCTCAATTAACTATGATGATATCAAGTGGTGTCTAACCCTGTGATGGATAAATAACCTCTCAACCAACCCTCTTTCACTCAAAAGACGTCGAGTGTTGTCACAGACCCACTTGAGCATGAAACACTCTCAACCCTCAATTTTAGAATCTAACCTAAACCTAAAAGAAAGAAGGGAAATAGAAATCTAAAAATAGAAAGGGAGAGAGAATTAGAAAGAAGTTACCAAATTAGAAGTTTCTATATTGGGCTCCTATAGAAGAAAAAGGAAAGTGAATTAGTTTCTAAAAAAAAACTAAGAAAGCAATTTAGTTTCTAAAAAAAGAAAAAGGAAAGTTTCTGAAAATAGAAAGTAAGTTAGTTTCTAAAAATAGAAAAAGTAAAGGAAATTAGTTTCTAAAAATGGATTAGGAAAGTTTCTAAAAAATAAAAATTATTTTCTAAAAACAAATTAGAAAAGTTTTTATCATAGAATTAGAAAGTAAATTAGTTTTTAAAAATAAAAAAGGAAAATTTCTAAACCTATAAATAAAAAGCAAAGTTAGTTTCTAAAATAACTTAGAAAAAAACCAACCTAAAAATAAAAAATAGAAAAATTCTAATCTTAACCTAATTCCAAATCTAGTCAATCTCAGAAAAACACAACCATTAGTCCCTGGCAACGGCGCCAAAAACTTGTTCACAACCCCAAGGGTAGGGTCACGATGTAGTAATAATCTCGGTGAGACCGAGGTTAAATCCACAGAGACTAATCTTGTACGTTTCTGAAAGTAACTAGAACTAGAACAAGAAGAAGATGTAAATCCAAATTTGAATTAATTGAGAGAGTAATTGTGATTAAAGTGATTCAAACTAATAAATTCAAAGTGGTAACTAGGGTTTCCAAGGATCCACTTATAAAGATCAGGGAGCCCTCTTACTTGATTCAAGTCACACGATTGGAATTGATCCAATTGGAATATATACAATTAAGATCAATCTGAACCTTCCTTGACCTAATTCTCAATGGAGAAGAATTGTGATAATTGGAAGAAATTCAATCACTAAACCATGCCCATGGGACGACGGCTAACAACACGATTTACGAATCCCATAATCTCAAAATCAGGAAAAGAATATACTCAAAGCTATTACAAATCTACTACAATTTAAGTCACAATAAACCATTAAGAAATGAAAATATTCCTTTAAAATTAAACTAAAATCAAAGAAGGTTCAATATAAACATGAATCAAAGTAAAAGAAACATCTTATCATGCTACAAGCTTCATTTCTTAGCCCTAGCTAAGAGATTTAGCCAACCATAGACATGATTGAACTAAAATCTCTTAAGAAAAGCATAAAAATAACTAAGGAAAAGAAAGAAAAACTCTTGCGATGGATTTTTCACCCTTTTTCTTCACTCCTGAAACCCTAGAAGATGCCTAAGAACATCTTAAAGACTCTTATTTATAGTTTTGGAACTCCAACTTTCATACTGAGATGGAAAAATCTAAAAATTGCCCCAAATTTACGTAGTTCACACAGAATTTGCGTATCCTTAGACTAGTCGGGGATAACCTACCACTGGTCGAGGGTTTCCTTCAACTGGTCAAGCATGATGGGAATTTAGAAGATTTTGTTGTTGGATTTCGAGTCGAGGATTCTTCGACTAATCAAGCAGGAGCCTTAGACTGGTCGAAGGAGGGCTTAGAGGTAAATTTTTAGGGTTTATTTTCTTCACTTCAAGTCTTCAATTCTTTTCATTCCACACTTATTTTCTTGGATCTTTGGCATGTGAATTCTTCATTTTTGGTCTCGTAAGATCCATCCTTGCTTTGGTGATTCTTGAGCGTTAAATCCATATTTTTATCATCCTTTTCAATATGAGCTCTTAAATTCACCTTGCAACACAAACATGATTAAAATAGAACATTAAGCATTATCATGCTCATAAAACCAAGTAATAAATGGGGGATAATATGCAATATTTGACCCTCAACATGTGTCTATGTAATGGATGGATGGATGGAAGTATGCTTGCATGCATGTGTGTGTGTGTGTATGTATGTATGTTTTTGTGTGTGTTTGTGTGTGTTTCACTAACTCCCACCTTCAAAGGGATGTTAACAACATCACCAAACCTTTTAAATGGCAAATGGAGTGACCTATTGTTGATCTAAACCATTCATTCATTCATACAACTTTGAGTAAGCCATGGTGCAAAAACCATGCCAATTGGGTGATCCTAAGCTTTCAATTAATAGCATGAAAATGGAACGGAGAAACAAAATCAGTCGAATCATCATCTTGAAATATCTAGTAGATAAATCTCATTTTACATTTCTTATGATTCTAAAGTAACACTTTGATTTGATCTTTTTGGGATTTAATTAAGCTTGATCTGTTGTTGGCTTTCACTGAAGAATTTCTTGACTTTGGTTGTATTGTGACTGAGTTAGGTTTTTCTTTGTTGGCCCTTATTACTAATGCTGAAGGTGCAAATAGCCTTAAAATTTTCAAACCCATCAATCTGGTTCCTTATAAGATTATTGCTAAGATACTTAGCCAAAGAATCAAGGTGGTTCTCCCTAAGGTAATTTAGCCCTTCCAAAGTGCATTTGTGACCAAGAGGTAGATCTTAGATAGTGCTCCGTTGGCCCACTAATGTTTGGATTCTTTCCTTAAGGCGAAAAGGCAAGGTGTTATATGTAAGTTGGACATTAAAAAGCATATGATCACATGGATTGGTCCTCAGATTACATGTTGACTCGCTTGGGTTTTGGTGCTAAGTGGAGAAATTGGACCCGTTCCTATGTTTCTTCTAGAAAATTTTTGGTTTTAAGTAATGGGTCCCCCTTTGGTTTTTTAAAGCCACCTAGTGCCTTTGCCAAGGGGATCCCCTGTCGCCCCTTCTCTTTGTCATGATGGTTGAGGCCCTTAGTAAAAATGCTTTCTAAAGGTCATGTCGAAGGTCTTTTTGCAGGTTTTTAAGTTGTTAATTTTCCTCAAATTATTAACCATCTCCAATTTATAGATGATACCCTTCTCTTCTGCAAGGCTTCTGAGTAGAAAGTGGCTAATTTGTGGATAGCTATCAAGTGGTTCAAGGTAGTTTATGTCCTTAATATTAAATTTCCTAAGAGCGAGCTTCTCAGGGTTAATATCTCTCAAGTTGAGGTAGCCCAACTTGCTAAGTTTTTTGGTTGCCAAGCTGGTTCTTTCCCTTTGACTTATTTGGGCTTCCCTCTGTGCTCAGGCAAGCCTGCTTTGCACCTCTTAGATAAGTTAGTGGAGAGAATAGAGAGGAAGTTATCCCCCTTTGGTAAAGCAAATACTCACCCATTGTGGTAGGATAACCCTCATCAAAGCTTCCCTCTCTAATCTCCCCTTTTACTTCTTATCTCTGTTTAAGTGCCCCAAGTCTATGTTGGCTCAAATAGATGGGCTTAGGAGGGATTTCTTATGGAAAGGTGGTGTGACCAGTGTTTGAAATATCGGTATCGCGTTACATATCACATCCTTCAGTTACGGATACATATCGGTTATCACATGGGATATATCAGTTGTATTGCGCAATGTATCGTTATTGTAGGAAACATGGGAAAACATAGGGAAATTGGTCAAATTTTTCAATAAAACAGTAGTGATTGTTAAAAAAGGGATCAATACACTCTTATAAATCAAAATATTATAAAAAACAATTGCACATAATAGTTTATCTTTGTACCGGGCCCTAATCTATGCGTTGTCTAACTGAATTGATGCAAATATATTCAAAGTTTATTTATATAATATGTAAATGTAAGAAGACGTGTGGAAACACAAACAATACACTCAAAAGCAAAACAAGAGTCACTAGATTAGGTTACATACATGTTTGATTTTATATTTGGACACGAAGATTGCAACTAGTTGCAAGAAATTGAGAAATTTTGATTTTTTCCAATTTTCTACAACTTGGCCCAACTCCAAATCTCGAAATCGATGCTCCCAATCTATTATTTTTCATGAAAAACATGAAAAAATCATGAATTTATAACAATTTGACACTAATTTAACATGATTTACAAAAAAAGGGATCGAAAATAAAAAATGCTCACTAGGTCGAACATGTGGGATATATCCCACTATATATACGTTTTGTAACACACAAGTGGAACGCAAGATATAGCGTGAGATATATCAGCCGATATCATTGATAATTAAAACACTAGGTGTGACTAATAAGAAATTTCATTTACTTAACTGCAATGAGGTGTGTAAGCCTATAGATGAAGGAGGCACGGGGATTAGGCATCTAGAGGTTGTTAAGTCAGCCCTGCTAGGTAAGTGGGTCTGGAGATCCGGAGTCGAGGACCCCCAACCTTTAGAGGAGGGTGAATGTTACCAAGCATGGTCCCTCCCTACTGTGTCATTGGACCTGGGATTCCTCCCTATACAAGGTCTCCTTTCTATAGAATCGGTGGTAGTGTGGCTCCATTGTTAGCTGGGGTGTTGAGATTTTCCATTGGAAAGGGGTCTAGGATTAGATTTTAGAAGGATGTCTCGTGCGGAGAAACTCTTGTTTGGTTGTCCTTCACTTCCTTGGCCTACCTATGCCCCGTGGGTGATATTTCTGTTGTTAGTTGCTCTTCCACTTAGTGCTCTGGGGTGTGTGGCTTCCCCCTGCCGTAGGGATCAATATTGTGATCTTGTGGATCTTTTGTCTCGATTGCATGGGATCACACCTGCTTTGGGTATGAAGGATTCACTCATGTGATGCTTTAGCAAGTCTGGTGGTTTCTTTGTGTTGTGTTGTCCTGATCCAAAGGGTGTTAGAAGTCACACATCATGTATTTGATCTTATTAAGTGCCTCTGAAGTCGTTGCCTTCGGGTGGTTAGCAGGAAGGAATAGGATTTTAATAATAGATAACTTGCACAAAAAAGTCTTCATCTTTCCTAATACTTGTCCTCTCTACTTAAGTGTTGAAGTTTCAAAGGACCATCTATTCATCCATTACTCCTTTTCATGAGAGGTTTGGTGTGAGGCTCGACCCGAGTTCACCTGTGTGCATGTGTATTAAGTATGCATTTCGTTCATTTTGGTCCAGCTGTCCTACCAGTCAAATTTTGGGGACCCACGACCTTCGGATAGTGTTTGTAGTTACCCTTGAATTCGGTTACGTAAACCTAAATCGGATTGACCCAAGACTCGCCATTGTGACCGCATCGTTGTAGCGGTTCCAACGACGCATCTCGTGCGAAAATCTGACATATCCATCAAAAGTTGTAGGCCGTGCATTATTCGGGCCATTGATCATGATGTGGGGCCCACTTTATCCATGAGCACATTTTTCTTATGTGATCCCACCCTAGGTTCCATGTGCCTAGCCTAGTCTAGCGCCTAGCCTAACCTATACCTTTCCTATAGCTAACAATGATGAAAGTGCTCTAACCTAAGCTAATAAAGCCTCTTTCCTAGCAACTAATAATGGTTTTCTCTAACCTAAGTCTTCTTTTCTAGAAAAAAAGCTGAATTTTTTCTCTTCTCAAGAGAGAGAAGACATCATTTCCCTCCCCTTTCTAGAAACCCCATCATTTCACCTTTACAACTATCCATGTCCCCCTTCTCTCTCTCTCTCTCTCTCTCTCTCTCTCTCTCTCTCTCTCTCTCTCTCTCTCTCTCTCTCTCTCTCTCTCCCCCCCCCCCCTCTCTCTTCTCTTCTCCAACAATTTCTTCCATTTTCCAGCCCCTCATCTCCCATTTTTCTCCCCATCCATCCATCAAAATCTCATCTCAAGTCTTCATCTTGCTTCCTTGGACAGTTAGAAGCATGGAGTGGAGTTTTGATAGAGATCTTAAGGTGGGTGTTCCTTAGATAGAAATTTTTGATTTCTTTGATTCCATGGATGTTTTTTTTCATTCCTTTCATTTTGAAGTTTGTGGGGCCCATCGAATGATGGTGGTGGCCTCCATGTCTTCATGGATGTGGCTCATAGCCCATCTTACTTGCATGTATGTTCCATGAAAGGGGTCATTCTTCATGGACTCCTACATGGATTTTTTTCTTTGATCAAGGATCTTTGGGTCATCTAGACCCTTGATCCTTGAAGGAGATTGCATCTCCACCATAGATCTCAAGTAAAAATCCTATGATTATGTGGATCTTGTATATCTTATGATAATGGAATGTGTATGCATCATGTGATGAGGGGAAGGGTCTCAATGTGGAAGAGATCCTTCCCTTGTGGCCAGATTCTTTTATTTTTCTTATTTATATCTCTAAAATCAAGATGTGAGTGGCCCACCTTTCAGCCTGGAACCATCCAGACCATCCAAAGAGGGAGAACGTCCTTGACAGTCCACCCTTGGACGTTGGGGCCCTAAATGTACCCAAAAAGGATACATGCAAATGATATTTGTTGATTGGAATGGTCTGAATGTTTATGAGGCCCACTAGGGTGGTCCATACCATAATTTTCATGAATTTATTTCCTCTTTTTATAGTGATTATAATTATTTTAATTCAGTATTATGTTGCTGTCCAGAAGCTATCTGGACAGTTTTTTGAGCTGTCTTGAGCTCAATTTTAGGGATAATTGGTGAGGTGTTTGGTCCCATTTGATATATGCTTATTAAAGGTGGGGACTCCACCTAGATGTCCCCCAAATTTCACCCTCATCTGTCCCTATTTGATCACCCAAAAGGGTGGGCCAAGAAGGTTGGACAGTCCAGATTTTTCTGGACTGTCCAGCCATTCTGCTACTGTAAAAACATTAATATCTGCTTGTTTTTGAAGTAGTGAGCCACCTTTGTGGACCCCACCTTATTGTATACTTATGTAGAGATTTTGGTATTACATTTTCTTAAAATTTGGCAGACCTAGGCCCACTCTAATGGGGTGCACAAATGAGGGGTAGCAGCATTGTTTCAGCAGCATAATTTTTTTCAGAAATACCTTGCTGATTGTAGGAGTTAAATAAAATACTTGTACTTTTCTAAAAATTCTAAATATTTACAGAGAGGTGGCTCACCCATGTTAGAACCTATCAAAAAAATCTTGGGGGCAATTGATGCCTGTACACACCAAGGTGGTGGTTAGACCGGCCCACTATAATATGATGTCCAGATCAGTCCGATTTTCAAGATAGATTGATTTCTTTAAATGAATTAAAATATTTATTGATGTCTAAAAAATTTAAAATTTTGTAAGAATGTGTTCCACTCATGGTAGGACCCACTTACCAAATTTCAGGGCTAATGGACCCCTATTCACACGGTGGCAAGGGCCAGACTGGCCCACCACATGGGACGTCCAGGTCTATCCAATTTTCTAGACAGACTATTTTTTTTAAATTAATTAAAATACTTAGAAATATTTAAAAATTATAAAATTTTGTGAAGGTATGATCCACCTATAAAAGTATCACTCTGTAAAATTTTAGCGTCAAATGACCCCATTTGGGCATCCAAAAGAATGGGCCAAGATGGTTGGACTGCCAGATTTTTCTGTTGTGCAGTCCAGCAATATGCCTTGATAAAAACCATAATTCAAAAAAATTTTCTCTAATGGTGGGCCACCTTTTTAGGTTTTCACTTATTGCATGCATGATGAGGGACCTTAGTCTTGAATTTTTAGAATTTTAGAGGCCCTGGACCCACTCCAATGGAGTGCCCAAATTTATGACAGCAACATGCATTGAAGAAATTTTCTGTATATTATTGTCCCTTGTTATTTCAGAACTTTTGGGCCCCAGCCCATTGGAATTTATGTATGATTAGTTAGGGACCCATCCCTGATGTTCTAGGGCCCATTAAGGCCATAATTGTGGGACCCACCATATTGAGAAAATTGGATATTTATTGCTCCCTTATATTTTAGAATATTCTTGGGCTTAATTAATGCCTTTTTGGGTCTCCATTGATGATCATTTGTGAGATCTAAATATAAACTAGATTTTGAGACTTTATAGAGGGTCCAAATTGGGCTGGAACATCCCAGCTTGGCCTAGCCATATTTTGGGCTAACTTCTACCATTTCGATAGACTTATGGGCTGAGATAAAGGTGGTATTAGGCCCTTGGTTGTCCACTTAGATTTCTAGTTGTTGGGCTAATGTAGTGGGGCCCATTTCACCCAACTTGAACTTATTTTTAAGCTGTGTTTTTGTGATCATGGGCTGCCCATTAAGTTCAACTAAATGTATGAGTCTTATGGCCATTGGGGCTTGGGCCTTGGGCCTTGGGCCTTGATTCCTCTCCTTGGGCCCAAAGCCCATGTTGTTGAAGGTAGTATTGGACCCTTTTCTTATGCTTTTTTATGGGGCTTATGTATGTGGTTTGAATGTGGGCCTTGGGCCTTGTAGCTATATAGATTATAGTTGGTTATGCCTAGGAGAAATGGTGGTTGAATATCCCCATTATGAACCCCTCTAAGTGTGGTTAAAGGCCCACCATAGACCCTTGCTATGCCCGTTTCATCTATTTAGGCCCATATCATTATTCTCCTTAGTCTCATGGGTTATCCGAGGTAAATGGGGCCCCACCAGAGGTTGTATTCCTTATAAGGAATTGGTTAAGTACCTAGACCCTTCATAGTTAGGTGGAGAGTTCATCTTCACCCCATTGACACCCCTATTCATGTCATAGCCTACTCTCATATGCATAATATGCATACTTGGTTGAGGCATGATTAGTCATGGTTGTGTCATTGAGTAGGACATGTTGGTATCCCCCCCTCCCCCGAGGGGTGGAGTTTTTCCCTCTACAGTACGATGAGTGCTTGGAATTGATGCATGGGTGATTGTGTGATTCATGCATCTGGCATTGCATAGCATGTAGATATCTGCCCTTATTTCATCAGGGCCTTGCCTCTATAGGGATATTCATTAATGGTCGTATGTGTGGACACCGAAAATATTAGTTGAGCATACCGGGTGCATAGGATGCTCATGGGTGAAATTCTTAAAATTTTCATGGTATCAAGGATCTGCTTCAACGCCATGACTGGGTGGAATACATGAGCGCACGAGAGCCTTATACCGTTAGGCTGAGACTCCCACTATCGTGTAGTCGGTTGGATAAGGGTGTGGCCTTACCTGCCTAGTGTGTAGTGGGCATTACTAGGCTGAGTCTGACCAGCGCATAAATGGGTCCACTACCGTCAGGCCTTGCTGGTGATTAGCTATCCACAGGCGGATAGTGAGGTCTCTTATGCTCGTTTGACTGTGCAGGGTCTGTAAAGCAGCAGTCATTCAGCAATGTAATGGACCCCGGTGATTTCCTTATGATTGGAAATAAACTTGACTTGTGGTTTGGATATGAGCACTAGCAATGGCTATACAAGCCCCTTTAATGCATTGCCTTGGTATGGCGTCCAGTACTTGTCGCATCGTATTCATGAAAAGCCTTGGTAAGGCTAGTGATATTCCCATTGAGCATGTTTCTCTTCTTGCATCTCATACTATCCTTCTGTGCACCATTGTCACACACTTTCACCACCCTCTAAGTTTCTATAAGCTTATGCACAATTGATGCGTGTAGAAGATTCTAGGTAGGCATCGTAGTAGCAGAGCGTGGAGTAGAGCTGAGCATTTAAGGACTCCAGTGTTGTCGACCTTTCTCTATTTTTCTTTTATCTCATGTATGTCCTTTTGAACCTTATGGATGATTGTAAAAGTTCAAATTTATAGTGGATTTTGTGATATGTGCCTTTGTAATTCTCAGACATACTTGCTGTGGTATGCTCGTATCAGTAATGATTATATTGTTATGAAAGATCCTCCTTGTAGGATCCCAGGATCGAAACCTGCCTCAGGATCCGAGAATGGGGTACTATGGAGGCTGTTATGGCTAGAACCGGCCATCGGATTCCTTGTGATTCCAGTTACCGAGTCTGGGGCGTGACATTTGGTCTAGTATCCTTCTATCCGCAAGCATGAGTTGGGTGTTGCTTAGTGCGATTGAAGTTTTGTTCCATGCTTTGTACCTTTTTTTTAAGGGCGATGGGGATACTTGGAGTTATGAAGTGGAGGATCGTGATGCTCACCATTTTTTTTATCTATCTAGCTGGAACGAAATGACCATTACTTCCACAACCTTAGGGTTTGTCACACCCCAAACTCAGAAATCGGGCTTACAAAATTCTCGATCACCGAATCCAGTGTCGACAGCCTCCTTAGTACCCCATTCTTGTCTCCCAGCATTCATACGCCAGATTTCGATCCTGGGATCCTACAAGGAGGATTTTATAACTTACATTTAACTTATAATAAGCATAACCACAATTTACCCAAATCACAAAGGCAACATCATCATCACATATCCACTAATATAAACATTTGAATATAGTGCTGAAAGGGAAATACATATGACAAAATCAAAGCTCCAGAGGTCCGTTGTATGCTCCAAGCTTAACGCTGTTACAACCTAATGCCACCTGCACACATCTATCGTGCATAAGCTTATAGAAAGCTTAGTGGGTGGTGAAAGTGTGTACATAAGGTAAGTGTTAAGTAAGCAATATCAGAGTAATAAGAGTAAGCAAAAATACTGACAAGCCCATAAATCATACAATATCAGAAATATTAGCGAGTTCATAAATCATACAATATCAGAGTAAGCAAAAATATACTAGTAAATCTATGAATCATTCAATAACAAAATACGCAATGCGGATCGGCTATACAAATGCGGAATCATAAAGAACCAAATATCAGATGTCGATGACGTAATGTAATATGTAAATCTTGAAGAGCCACGAATACAGTCAACCTCATCTAAGCCATACATCAAACCTACGCGTATCACGTGATCATGTGGGGATAACTCTGTCTCACAAGGAGTCCCATAATCATCTCAGCCTAATGACATCTACTTTAATCAATCATCCATCACAACATGCATACGAATGATGGGGGTCCACAGAAGGACGACGGATCTAGTTTAAATATAAAAAATAGGATCACTGATTTAAAACGCATCACGATAGTTAAGGAAAGAATCCAACTTATAGCTACCACAACATCGAATGATGCTACCGATGTGGGATAAAGTTCTACCTTCATTATGTGCACAGTAGCCTGCCAGCATAGTAGCCTACCAATCACTAGTAGCTCGCTCAGGTCCTCATGCCCCGGCCACTCAGTGTCCGCCCACGTGCACCCGCCCACATGTGTCATAGTGATGGAGCGTCATAGGGTTTCTATTAATGGAGTTTGTAATCGGGTGACTTTTATATCAGGGATTGGGCTCCCAAAGGGTGTTTGTAGGTTTAATGTTGTTTACTTTGCTCCCCTTTCTTTTTGTTTTTATTTTACTTTTTTTCTTATGTTTTATTTCCTTTTCTGGCCACTAGCCTTAATGATATTGCTTCATCTTTCTAAAAAGAAAAAGAAACACTTTGATTTTGATGATTCTAACGATTTGATTTATGGCTTATAAACAACACATAGTTGTAACAAACTAAACCCATCCAAAGGGTTAGGATCTTCCAATTAATGTGTTTCTTACACCATGGCTTGCTCCTAGTTGTATGAATAATAGAATGGTTCAAATTGATGATAGGTCACCCTATGTGCAATTTAAAATGTTTAAGACATTGCTAACATCCCCATGAATGTGGGAATGTTATCAAAACCCTACATATTTATTATATATACATGTATATTGGACTTAAGTAACACACTTGTTGATTTTGTGTGTGTGTGTGTTGGGGTGAGGTGTGGGGTGTCAAGTGAGGATCTTGTCCGCAACCCGTCCAATAGAAGGATCCCCATGCAGTTTGGGGTGGGATGTGTTGGTGCCTCTAAGAGGGTTTCTTTCATGTGGAATGCTCCAGCCAACAACATCACACTCTCAATCACCATAAGCATAGAGAATTTCACCAGAAGAAGAAACTAAATTTTGATGGTTCCTCTCTCACAACACATGTTCCTTGTGGGGTGGGCTAGGGTGAGTAGAGATGATAGACTACATCCATCATCTTATTCCAGTCCAGCAATTCAGATTGAATATGGCATAAGCTCTTTCCCTACAAGAAGAGTTTTTTTTTTGTGGAATAATTTTTCAGATATTTTATTGTGGATGGGGACTCTTGGAATGTAATATTTTTCTTCTACCTTTTTCTTGAGGTGTTCAAAAATGTCCTTTAGTTTCTATGAATTGTGTGACAACTCTTGGGATAAACATTTTGTTTGTCCACATATGTCGAGGTTAATAACATGGCTAATGTTTTAGTTAGTCACAGGTCTCTTTCTTTAGGGAATTCTTTGTCACTTCTTCAATGTCTAACTTTCTCTATTTAATAAAGTCCTTCAAAAAGAGGGAAAAAAAAAAAGGAAAGATAATGCAAGAGCTCTATAGCCCATTCAAATGTCATCCCAAAAGGAGATTCCGGAGCCATCTCTTACACTGAATCTAATGCCTTATTTCAAAGCCTTTCCTTCCATTCTAGATGTGTCCCCTATGTTTCAAATATTCATCGCAGTTGCCATCTCTAAAATGACTTTCGTTATCCAATCTAGATCTGTATAATGCCTTGGATATTAATCCCTACCACCACCAACACCACTGATCCATTTTCCAGAACATGATTCTACTTCTAGAAACTGATAAACTCTTTGAAATATTTTAATTGTAACCACTTTCTTATCCTTAAAGTAAAGAGTTCTGTGTATTGCTGTCTAAAAGTATTTTTATGGTTGCTTCATATGTCTGACAACCAATTATCTAAATAAGTGAGTTCAATTGGGGTTATTGGTGCCCATGCGTCTATAAGCACAAAAGTTCAATCTCTTCAGCATGAAATTAAAGAGGTTTTTCCTTCCACCCAGTTCTTAGAAAAAGCTTTTCTTCTATCAATTTTGTTATGCCTTTTGTGCAGTTACATACATCTTGTAAAGATAAACATCTCTTATCTTTCATTTTCATCTTTATTTTCTTGTATAAAAAACCTAAATGTCCGTCGTATACTTCTATCTTTGAGCATTTTCTTTTTCTTTTTCAAATGTCTATAGTAAGACAATGTTGTTGTTCCTATCCTGTGGGCTTGATAATGGGATTGTGTCCCACCTTCCATAGCTAATATGTATGGTGGCGAATGCTTGTTCTGTGCCTCAACATCAAGGCATACATAATTTAGGCCTAGGCCTGACATCCACAATCTTTTCATACCTTAAAATAAGACTAAGCTAATGGGGACATCACGCGCACACGCACGCCCTCTAACACACGTACGTAAGGAGGAGGAGGGCCCCACCATTAATCTGAATTGATGACGATGTCCAGGGAGGGCCTCCTAGTTAGAGGACTGCGTTTTGGTTCATTAGAGTGGACCCGATAGTTATGTAAAGCCCACCATGGGTTCTCATGATCGTGGCCCATTATTCTAATTAATCTACTATTTTAGGTTTTTCTTATTATTGGTATTAAGAGTATTATTGATAGTTTAGATTGCATTGATTAGTTGTTATTTTTTATTACTTCATCCCCAAGTAATAGGTTGCACACATGGCGCAAGTTTTGGGGTATAGGGTTTTATTATAAATAGGCACCCCTTGTAGTCTTTTTTAATTCATTGAAGATTAATAAAAATTCTTACATTTTTTCTACTCCTTTGAGTTTCTGAGTTGTGAAAATTCAATTGGGTGTGAAACCCTCCCTTCCTTGAAGGGTTGACTACCATGGTGAGAAGCCACATCTATCCTGATTTGCCTCCACCTTCTACCATCTATAAATTTCTTCTCCTACAATCATCTACACTCTAAATCCCTCCTCTATTTGCAGCAATTTCTCTTTATAGCAGAATTCTAGAATCTAGCCCTGCAGGAAGGCTGAACTTCGGTAAAGCACCACGCACAGACCATATATTGAATCGGCCTAAAAATCGAAGGTTTTGGAGCCCACCCTTAGCCGACTAAACTCAAGAAGTCAGTTTCTGGGTTCGAGGCCCACACGCACGTGCGACCCACTATCCACGCACGTGGACTGTCTCCAGGTTCATTTTTTTCCTTTTTCATTCCTCTCTTGCTTATTTTTCGTAACCCTAACCCTAGATTGCATTAATCCCAATTTATTTGCCCCTTTTCTTAACCTTAGGGTTCTCTGAAATTGAAACCTGTGAATCCTTTGAATTAGGGATGTATCCTTTGTATCCTAGACCGTACCGTTCTGTATGCTTTCGCAGTCCTCCCGGTCAAATTTCGGCAACCCTTGACCCATATCCGATGTTTACGCATAATCCTAAGTCGAGTCCTGCATATCAGAGTCGACACAACTCGAAACTTATACCTTAGTGACCACGCTGTTGCTGCGGTTCCAACGCCATGACTCGCGTACCGAACTGATACCGGTACCAGAAGATGTGAGCCCACGTTCATTTCAAGAAAAACACCGCGTGTTGTAAATTTTGAGAGAATCTTTACAACATGTCCCATCAAATCAAGCCAAGTACACTACGTTACCTCAATGCCACCTCACCCAACAACAAGTATACATGACCACTCCTTCTTTTTCCATAAGTCAATTCTCTCTCTCTCCTCTCACCATCCATCTTTTACACCATTTTAAACTAAGCCCATGCTACCCCATATCCTTTCCTTACACCCACCACTCCATCCATCCTTTTATCTATTATTTTCTCCCTTTCTCTCATTTCTCAAAAAAATCTCCCAAGCAACCCAAATACCACACGTCAAAGCTCCTCTCACCAAGCCAAGTGTGGCGCACCCTCTCATCTCTCATCCCCACCATCAAAACTCCATCACCCATAATCAAAAGTAAAGGCAAGGAACTAAGGAGGCTAAGGGACCAAGAAGGAGGCCAATAGGTGGGTGATCTAATATTAATTTGCATTTAACGGCCCACTTATAAGTGGGACCCATTATGGTGTATGTGTTGTATTCATGATGAGCCCATAGTGGCGGGGATCCTCCATAACCGTCTCTCTTATCTTTCTTCCTCTTTCTCTCACTTTATCCTCCCCTTGAATGAAGTGGGCTCCACCAAATATGTAAAATCTACTCCATTCATCAAACGGTGTGGCCCACCGCATTTTAGGCGGAATCCGCCGTCTGTTGGGACGGTGGGAAGTCCCACATGTTGACTAAGTAATATATATATAATATGTTATTAGTATATTAAAATATATATATATACATATATACATCCATGGTGGGCCATGTCCATGTGGGACCCACCATGATGGCTGTGTTATTTCCACACCCTCCAGCGTCCAAGGACGCTGGACGTGGCTCAATAATGAAGTGCGAACTAGCATGGGTTGTGGCTAACAGTGAAGTGTGGACTGACGATGGGGTGTACTAACTAGCTAAGCTTGGGGTGGGCCGCTCCTACAAGCCCCACCTTGATGTATGTACTTAATCCAAGCTGCCCATCCTTTTCCTTAGATCATTTTAGTCATTGAGCCAAAAAATGAACTCGATCTGATTTATCTGGCGGGCCATAACATAAAGAATAGTATTTTTTTTCATTGAAATACACCATGATGTTTCTGTTCACCAAAAACCCATCGAATATTGGGCTTGATGGGTTTGTATTGAGCTATAGAAACTAATGGCTGGGTTGGATTTTCCTAAGGCGGGCCCCACCTGCGAAAAATCCTCAGAAAATAGTTTTTTTAAAAAAAAAGAAGAAGAAGAAAACATGAGGCAACAGCGCCTGTTGCTGCCGCTGACATGAGGACGCAACAGCGTCTACGCTAGACGCTGGCCGTTGGAGGCAGGGTCCCACGGTCCCAGCCGTGGGCCCCACTGTGACGTGTGTTGAACATCAACACGGTGCATTTGGTGGGCCCCCCTCAGGGCAGCAGGCAGCCCCAAAAATCAGCCATATATTACACTCAAGCGGCCCACATCACATGGAACAGTAGGGATTGAACGTCTGCCATTGAAACTCTTTTGGGCGTCCAGAAGTTTTGGATCATTATGAAATTTATTTTCCTCTTCACCTAGGGTCTGTGTGACCTTACCAGTGGATTGGATGACAGATAGACATTTTGGTGGGCCCCACGTGGGACCTCACAATGATGTATGTGTTCTTTCCACACCATCCACACCACTAGACAGTGGGACCTCATAATGATGTATGTGTTCTCTCCACACTGTCCATTTTTATGGGACCCACCATGATGCATGTCATGCATCCAAACCGTCCAACCATTTTGGAAGCTTATTTTATGGCATGAGCTAAAGAATGAGTCAGATCTACAGTTCAAGTAGACCCCACCATTTAAAATAGTAGAAATAGTGGCATTCACCGTTCAAAATTTCCAAGGGCTATAATGGTTTCTTATTAGGATGATATTTGTATCCACTTCATCTATCACTATGTTAAACTTATGAATTGGTTGGATCTCAAATACATTACGGTGGCCCACACCGTGATGTGATCATCCATTGATCAGGTGGACCACACCACAGAAATAGTGGAGGATTGAACGTCTATCATTGAGACCCATTTGGGTCATAGAAGTTCTGGATTAATGGAGAATTGTTCTCCCTCTTAATCCAGGTCTTTATGACCTTATGATTTGATTGGTTGGAAAATAAACTTTATAGTGGACCCATTGATAGGCCCATACTTGTAGTGCGTAGGCCGTCTAGGCTCATCTTCATTATGAACAAAGTCCATTACCATATAACATGTTTAGTATAGATCCATGATTCATACTCATATGCATCATATGTATTCATGATATGAGGAGTGACTGATCATAGCATATACCTTCGGACAGATTATTTATGGGTTCCCTGATAGGAAGAGTTGCCTTCATGAGCATACAGTATGCGTAAGATTGTTGCATGACTGATAGTGTGATTCATGCACTTCTCATTTATATGACATGATAACTAGACGCCCTAGCGACAACAGGACTATGACCTTCACAGGCACATCATGGATGGTAGGATCGGACACCAGAAGTATTGTTACTAAGCATCGGGGTGTCATAGATGTCCCTGGGTGAAAATTCCTAAACCCGATGGTACCAGAGGATGACCTAACATCGAGACCAAGTGGATATATGAGTGCACAAGGGCGGAATACCAGGAGGCCGCGTCTTCCACTATGTCATGGTCAGTTGGAAAGGGGTGTGGCCTTACTCGCCCGAGGGTAGGGGGCATTACTAGGCTGAGTTTGACCAACTCGTGAATGGGTCCGCTATCGACATGCCAAATAGGTATTTGCAGACTATTGGTCAGGAAGATAGTGAAGTTTCTTACGCTCACTTGGACTGTGCAGTTGGGAGATGGACAGTGCCATTTGAAGTGTACTAAATCCCGGTGATTATTCAGAATGAGAACTGTACTGATATTGATGAGCTGTATGTGGATTTGAATGATAGCATTCATATCTTACACCGCATAGCCTTAGTACAGCTGCTTGCATTCACCAGCATGATTCCACATTACTTTAACCTTGTATTCTGAGCACGCTCATATTGCGCACACACTTACACCACTCTCTAAGCTTTCTATAAGCTTATACACGATCGATGCGTGTAGGTGACACCAGGATGCAGTCATAGCCTCATCGTAGTTGGAGTGTGCAGCCGAGCTTCTGGAGTTTTTATTATTTTCATTATATTGTATTTTCCTTTTATATGCATTGTACTCAAAGTTTTGATCATAGTGGATTTTATGATGGTGTTCTTGTGGTTATTATTCGTGATTTATGCTTATGGTTATGCTCATTACAAATTAGATTGATGTTAAAAACAAATCTTTCTTGTAGGATCATAGGATCGGAACTTGGTGTATGGGTGCCGAGAGCCGAGAATGGGGTACTACGGAGGCTGTCGGCTCCAGATTCGGTAATCAGAAATTTTGTGAGCCCAGTTTCTGAGTTTGGGGCGTGATAGGGGATATACTTCTATGCATGTGTGGATGAATATAATTCCATTTGAGTATTGTTTGGTCCATAATTTTTTAATGATCCAGCCCTAACATGTATAGGCCTAGACCTGCATAAATTCTCCTTGCTTGAATGTTTGAAATTTTGTGTGGGATGTGGAATTTTTACGTGATTGTTTCTGAATTAGTATGATCTAAAGCCTGAGATCTTGCATATCACATTTAATTTTCACGTCCCACATCATAAGCCCATATCATTGTTGCTTAAATCAACAAACCCCCCACATTCTCAATTTTAAATCATGCAATCCAGATTATGGGTCATTTGTGTTCCGGATTGCTATTTTTAACTGTTATGGTTCTGCTCTCTTATTATTGATGAAGTTCTAATCTAAGTTTGTAGTTACAATATAGAGATTTATACTTTTATTGATTCAGTTATAATATAACACTAAGCATGATGGGTCTGTAACATTACCTTCATCATTTTATATATAAATTGCAATATGAATTCATACACATAAAAATTATATTGCATGCACTTATGTATTGGAGCAAAGTACATGATCCTAACCCTACCTTACCATGTATTGAATGTGTGTTGAAGGAAGTAGTGTACCGTGTACCTATTCCCATACCATCTACTGAAGCAACTTGTGATTCATGTGACCTTGGCCCAGACTGAGTCCCGCCCATGACATGTCAGGCCCAGAAACTTGACAGGCCAGGTTAGCCTTTTGTCAGCCCTAGGCTGAAAATGTGCCACGTGTAGTGAAGACAACCATTGATCTAGTGGGTCATGACATGGTGCAGAAAAGTGTCGTAACAACATTATACTAATAACAGTTTCTCCCTGTTAATCAAACTAAACAAAGAGAAAAATACAAAGATCTATAATAAAAGAAGGGATGGGGCACTCTTATTAGAACACTCCACTCACTAGGTGCACAAGGTGCTACATTGCTTAAACACTGCACTCACAAGGTGAGATGACTTGAACCCCTTGATATAGATAGGAGCTACAACCTACTCTCCCACATGTATCTGGTTTGAGACCAAACTCATGAGATAATAAATATAAAATATGAAATAATAAAAGGCAGAGTTTGTACTCTTAACACTATTTATTGCATTGTGAAGTGTTGAATGCCTATTTAAATATTGGTAACTATTCTCCCAACAAAGCCTAAATATTGGCAAGTGTTCTCCCAACAAAGCCCAATCAATAACAAAAAATAAAAATAGTGAGTACATGGGACATTCTTTAGTATAATGACATGAACACAATAAGATTGATCTTGTGTAAAAGTAGCATACGTGCTTGCCAATCCATGTTACGTAAGGACTCCACATGGGTTTTTTTTCACCTTAATTAGATGATCATAACCAGTGTTTGAATTATCTCCTATATTATTGAAATATCTCTAATATTATCTTTATCTCCAGCTCAGTGATATCGATAACACTGGTAGTGATACCGATAATGCTTGTAGTATTGAAAATTCCAAGTATTAGCAATGTATCCCTAAGTTTCGCCAACGTATCAATATCGCTATTGTAATCGCCAATATTTTCAAGTATGTAAATTCTAGGTGTCGCTTGTATTGCCAATGCACCAATATCACCAATGTATTGTCAATATTTTCGACTATGTAAATTCTAGGTAATGCTCGTATAAGTGTATCGACAATATTTCAATAATAACGTTAACATATTGATATCATCAAATTTTTGTTTATTAGAAAAAAATTATTTCAATTTTTTTTTCATGGGCACATGGTTGTATGTAGTGTTCAAATTGTCATTGATAATATTGATAATGTCTTGATATTATCAATATTGCAACATGTGTAATATTGAGACCACAATCTTTCCTTTCCCTTCCAATTGTTGATGATTTCTTGGTAAAACATCATGTGTTATTGATATTTTGCAATATCGATGGATGTTTAGATGGAAGGTTGGAAGGTTAAATAGGTCGGATGGGATGGTTGGACTGATTTCTTACAACTACACATGCTTTTAAGGCCCCATTAAATGTAAACTTGTTATGTATGCATTTTTTTGTAATTTTTTTTTATTTTTAAATATGGAAATATGTACATTTTAACATCTCTTAAAATTTCGCTAAAAATTTCGTCAATTTTCCTATATTTTCCCACATTTCTAGTTATTAGCGATATTATTGGTGATATCAATATTTCTTTCGTATCCCTGTCTATTAAAACTTATAGTGATACCGATACTTCGAACACTGATCTTAATCATCTTATCTGACTGTTAAACTTGAACCACTATCCAATTTATTTTTAACCGTCCTTTAACGAGTTTTGATATCCAGAATCATCAGATTGTTATTTAGGATATTCTCTCTCCAATGGGACCTGCTATTTATAAGGTTCAGTTAAAATATATTTATGCCACATGTAGTCTGCCCTGTGAATTTTAAAAAAGGATTATTGCCTCTTAGTGACTCTTGGTGAGCAATTATTGTCTCTTGGTGAGTAATAAATTTGTTACAAATGGTGGTGGAAAGTTGTAAAAAAATCAAGAGACACCATGAAGAGACATATGACTACTCATGAAAGGGTGTTTGTCTGTTAAGTACTTTTTAAGTTTAATTGAATAGACACATTTAAGGGCCTCAAAGTCCCCTTTATAGGTTTATAAAAACCCAGCCCTTAGCTACTATGGAATCTCCTTTTCTTAAATTAGCCTCCCAAAAGCATTTTTTTAAATTTATTATTAAACTATATTTTCATTGCAAAATCCATTTTTGGCCAACTCTAGGAAGATAAGTGGTAGACTCACAAGAGTTTCAACACGAGGTAATGGGTTTGATACCCATTGTGGTGAAAAACCACTATGGCGTGAGTGTGTGTGTGGGGTGTGAATGCGTGTTAACATTGATGGTGGCCATTGTGATGCAAATATAGACTGAACAGACATAGTTCTTTTCTAGTGCAATCCAAATGTCTTTATCAGATTCATAAGAAATATAAATGTCGTATAATTCATTAGACAATATATTTAGGATGTAATATTTACAGTTATTGGCATCTCTAAATTCATTTTCTAGTACAGTCCAACTGACTTAACCCACACCCGACCTAACTCCCAAATCAAATATTCATTTAATGATAATATATATATACAATAAATATTAGATAGAGCCATAAAGGTACCTTGTTGGTGCTGAAAGAGAGAGAGAGAGAGAGAGAGAGAGAGAGAGAGAGAGAACTTGAGCGAGTGGTCGAATGCAGGTCGTGCGGCTGAGACGAGTCGAGCAAACTCTAAACGAGAGAGAGAGAGAGAGAGAGAGAGAGAGAGAGAGAGAGAGAGAGAGAGAGAGAGACTATGGAGCTCGAGCGTGATGAGTTGGGTAAGGAAAGAAATGGTAAGAAAGGGACAGATGGGTAGGGTTTAAGTTTTAACTTATATATATATATATATATATATATATATATATATATATATATATATATATATATATATATATATATATATATATAATCGAGTCGAGTTTGAGTTAAGTCGAGTCAAGATCCACTATGATCGAACTCAACTCATTTTCAAAATGAATTGGATCATATGAACCTGGCTCGCCTTGAGTTGTCGTTCAAGCCGAGCTAGATTAAGGCAAGCCGAGCGAGCTTTTTGAGCTAGCTTGGCTTGTGTACAGTCCTAACTATTCTATTCTTTTCACAGAGTTCTCTAAATTGAGAAGATTCATTCTCTCCTCCTTTATATATGATCTAAGTTTTCTAATGTTCCTGCTAAGTTAGTTTTCAACTTCCGCTTTATACTTAATGAAGGATTCTAAAGCTTCATCTTTATTCCGTAGAAGGTATAATCTAATATATCTACAATAATCATCTACGAAAGTTACATATTATCTTTTGTCACCTCTAGTCATGTGATTTCTAAAATCACCTAAGTCACTATGTATTAATTCTAATAACTCCGAACTATTGTTAATAGATTTAAAGGATTTTCTGACAAACTTGGATCCTATATAAGTTTCACATTTTTTGAAATTATCGAATGAAATGTCAAGTAGTAATCCTAGTTGTTTCATTCTTTCTAAGGATTATATGTTTACATGTCCTAATATACTATGCCATAATGAAAGAGATTCAACAATATAAGCATAATTAGATGATATCTTATTATTATTATAAGAAACATTTACTACGAATAATCCATCATTACAGTAACCCTTTCCAAGGAAGGTTTCATTCTTGGTCATTATAAGCTTATCAAAATGAAATGCCAGTTTCACTCTATCCTTGCAGATGAGCAAATCAAAGACTGAGTTACGATAAATGTTAGGTACATGTAACACGTTCTTTAGTATTATAGTCTTTCAATACGAGGTAATGGGTTCGAGTACCTATTGTGGTGAAAAACCCATTGTGATTTTCTGTTTCCATCTTTTAAAATTCTGTTCAACGAATGATTATATTTTGGACAGTTCAGTCTATGATTGACTGTGATGGTAGCCATGGAATACAATAGAGTTCTAATTGTAACTCGGTTTTCAACTAGTTAGAGAAATCGTCAAACACTTGTTACAGAAAAGAAGAAGAAGAAGAAATTAAACTTTTTTGTTTCCAAATATCTAATAAGGTATTTACTGTTTCCAACAATTGAATATTTGGTTTCAAGATTGTTGAAAATAATGTGATGAAAATAGTAGATAACATTCGAAAAAATAGAAAATTAAATAATAAAGTAAGAAGAGATAACTTATTTGTTCTAGAGGCATGACTAGGTCACTTGGCTTGAAACTAAATCTACCCTCCTTGGACCGCATCCCAAGTGTAACAAGAATCTTAAATAGTTGGCCGCCAGGATACAATGACTATGACTTGGTCCCAATGGTGTACTCGTTGTACACGGGCTCAAACTAGCATGCAGAAATTAAACCCAAAGTAAGTTAACTCGGCGGCGAACTAAGTTAGCAAAATATCAAACCAGGGACTTATTTTAAATAATCAGAGAGAAATTGTTGGTCTATAATGAATTTTTTTAAAAAATGAGTAGGTCTATATATAGACCACGATTAGGTGCTTAAAGTGCTGTTTCAAATGAGGTTAGTTCATTAGTTTTAAACCTAACTGGTGCGAACACACGAACAGACGCATCCCTGGTTTGAAATTTATGCAAACTCGACAGGTGTGAGTATACTGGTAGAGTGCGGAACAAAAATTGTTAACATGAGACTTAAAACCAGACCAAGATGACTATTCCTCTTTGGCGGCTCGAGCCTTATATAAAACACATCTCTTATATACATGAGATTTATTTGGTTCTTTCCAATATGGGACAAGAGAGCCACATTAAAAACCAAAATACTTTAACAAAAAACATGGAGGGAGAAGTTTGAATTTTGAAACAAAATTATTTTAAAAAACTTTTTTTAAAATACAACAAATGGATGGTTTATATTTGGGGCCCGTTTGGATCGTATACTTAAGTTACTTATGCCACAAGTAACTTATATTGGTTTCTACTTATTAAGCATATAAGTATGTTTGGTAAATAACATACTTATCAGTTAAAAAGCAAACAAGTATGTTTAGTTTCCAACATTAATAAGTAGCTTATTCATTGCTTTTCTTTTTTTCTTTTTTTTCCTTATACCATGTAAAATGTATTAGAGTGTTAAAGTCCTTTAATATATATTGATACACCATCCTCTAACATCTCGAGCTTTTAGAGAAAGCAGTTGTTTTTCATGGTATTAGAGTAGAAGCTCATGTGTTCGAATCCCTATATTCTTTCACTATTCGTGGTGTGAGTGTTTGAATCTTAAAACTGTCTTTCATATGGTATGGCTTGTTTGATATGCCCTTAGCATTGGGTGCCCATCAATCCCAGTGGCCTAAGGAAGATTTCATTGACAGGCGTTCATTCACAGCGTTTCATAAGGTGTGGTCTAGCTGAGCTTTAGATCTGGTTGGATTTTGGGCTGGACAAAAGGATGGATGGTATGGACAACTCATCGACATCACGTGGGTCTGGTTAAATTTTAGGCTAGACAAAAGGATAGATGGAATGGATTTCTCACGAGCAGCACATGGGTCCCACGATATGGTGGATCCACTCACAACAAGTTGGAAAAATAGCTGGACATGGTGGATTTGTATGGACATCTCTGTGAACTCCAAGAACGTTCAACTGATGGACATTATTGTTCCCATTGTTCAACGGTGGGGCCCACGGAGCATGGAGCAAGTTGATATTTGTGTTTTCCATATCAACCAGGTCTCACGTGACTTGGTAAATAGGTTTGATGGCAAACGAAATCACATTGAGCCCTAAGGAATTTTTCAATGCTGGTCTATCCAATAACTGCTGTTTATGTTTCATGGCCCACCTGAGATTTGGATCTGCCCCACAACTTGAGTTGGTAAGATGGATGGATGGTGTGGATTTCATACGCACACCGTGTGAGCCCCACATATTAATGGGCCCACTCCAAAGTGAACTGGAAACACGGATGCACTGCAAGGATATAAAAAGCACATCATGGTGGACCCATGGAAGTTTTCACGGTGATGGCATTATCCCACTATTAACACGGGTGGGGCCCACAAAAACTTTAGATCGAGATGATATTTGTGTGGGTCCCACATCCAAGTCACATGTTGCCTACATCGACAGGTTTGGCGGCAACCATAAATCATGGTGAGCTCCAGTAATAATAGAAGATCAATCTCAATCCACGATACAAACCTAAACACTATAAAATGATGAGTTGTTAGTGCACCGATATGTACATTTTATTTGTCAGTCACGTGAGTCCATGTGTCATATAGTTAGTTGAGCCCTTGAAAATTTGAAGACCGAAGACATAAAAGGGCATAAGCATCGAAGAGAAAAGAACATATACATATGAGGTGTCTTGGTGACCCTAACCCTTGACCCAAAAGAACTCTTTATCCTTTGGATGATCCTAACCCTCTAGGTAAACTTTGTTGACTATCCCTTAGCCTTAAAAGCTTAACTGGAATATGTTAAGTAATGCTAGTAAAGGTGCATAATTGTTATGAAATCGTATGCCCAAAATAACAATTTTCGAATTGTATTTGATCCTATTGATAGGTTATCGATGAAACTCGATCCAATCGAAAGTCCATTTGATTAGCTTGAAGAATGAGTCCAACAATCATCAAAGAAATTCATGAATTTTCTCAATGGGATTAACGCACTGTTCAATCCTATCGAAGGACCCATTCGATCCCATTGAAAGAGCTGTTAACTAGTCATTGCAAATTAATTTATTATAAAATGACATTCAGTTATTTGACATTTTGAGAGTTTTTTTTTTGTGTAATAGAAGGCCATGTGATTTCATGTTGATATCTTATATCATAGACCTCTAATCACATGAGTTTCAAGTCATATTCCTTAAGATTTTCACTCTAATGAGGATTATAATATTTACCTTGAAGATGTTCTTAAACTCCACCACTTGCTAGAGATTAGACGTCAAACCTATAATTAAATCTCTGTCTAAATACTCTAGAAGACCCTTATAGGTGAATCCCCTAGTACAACATTCACATGAGTTGTATTTCATTCCCCCATCACCTTGGTCACCTCGAAGGAGCACTATATGAAAGAGTTTGATCTTAAAACTAAAGCCTTAGTAAAGTATTGACATCAACGATCGGGAGAACAATGAGAAGCTTATTTAAAGAACGAGAGAGAATTGAATAAGCATCTCGAGATGATGTATCAAAAACGCTTAATCTGACAAGTGTCATGTATGAGTCCATACTCTCTTTCTTTATGTAGGATTGATGGTAAGAGTTTGTGACTTAAGCTTTTTTGTAGGCTGAATTCACTAGATACGGATGTGTACGTGTTAGTCTCCATTAGAGACTCTGGTGGGAGAAAACATATGTCATTGGACTAGGACCAAAGTTGTTGGTTAGCAAATTGAAAACCAACTAAAGTATCTTGAGGAAGCCTCTAGCGAGAGTGTACAATAGGTAGGTCCTTATGTATGATGGTGGGTTTGTGTAGGGCTGTAAATGTTAGTTGTGAACTTGATCTAAAACTTCTAATAGTGAAATCCAGTACACTCATGGGTTGAGTGTGTCCACTAGAAGTGGAGTAGGGAAAACGAACCACTATACGTGTTTTGGATTGTTAGTTGAGCACTTGTTTAATTATACTTATGTGATTAATTGATGAATTATATGCATACATGATTAGATGAATGTTATGACTTGATTGTTAACACATCCCACACGTATATGTACACTATCATGTTTATAAACTAGTTGTTTCATTAGTATATTATTTATAATCTATGTGATTGAACCCTTTATTGGCCTTGAAGTCTTAGAGTTAATTTTCTTACTTAGTTTAATTAGAAATTAACTTAAGAATGTAATTGAAAATAACGATGTACTATAACACTAAACACGACTTTATGATAGGAGTTAACATTTATTTTTAGAATAGATAAAAACTATAAGCATCTAATTGTATTCTTTCACACAACGACTTTCATGCCCATGGAAATAAAATGTTAAGTGGACTTCATGCTAACGAGGCATCTATCATAGGTTGAATTTGTATATTCAATCAACCAACTAGTGTGTATGTGTGTGAGCATAATGATCTTATTACATTCATTATTGTTAGATTTTGTTGTTCAGTGGATGTCCCACTTGAAGAATTTTGACTTAGAGGTGGGATGCAATGACGTTTCTTGAAGAAAATTTATGCCTCCCAAATAGTGCAACCAAGCTCTTGTGTAATGTTCTCGGAATTCAACTGAGCTTAAACCCTCATTTAGTTTGTATATAGTCTGAATACTAGAATAATGTCTATCATTGGTTTGGGATAGCAAAAAGATAAACTACCATTTTTTAACCTTACTTAAGAAATAAGAAGAATTTAAGGAGGAGAGAATGAAAGAAATTTTTTTCGATAGTCTCTAAATAACTAAAGTAGGGTTTTGTTTCGAATAAGAAACAAATGCATTTGATTTGGGTAAGGGAAATCAAATGATGTAAATGAACTCAGAATAAATAGAATACTTTGTGATCATTGTTCTCTCATTCTTTCTTTATTATCATTGAATGAAATCCCCCAAATCGAATGCATTTGTTTATTGTTCGAAACATGTATATATAAGTTTTAAGTGACCTGTGGTGAATTGTCACATGTACATAAATTAAATTAATGTAATAAAAACACGCATGCATCCTTTAGTAAATGGACGTATGTATGAATGAAATGATGCATTTTTTAGTGGATACATATATGTTTCAACATGAATGTTAATGTACTTAATAGATGATATACATAGTATGCACATGTAATTGAAACACAAGATATATAAATAATATAGGCTATATATTTGAAACACATGTACAACAATTGTTACATTTATTAATTTATATTTAGCTTCATCGTATATTTCAAGTATTCCTATTACAGACGCTCTCGTCGAGCCTAACATAGACTTGAAGTATCAATAACACACAACATCATCAAAAACATAACTATCAATGATTTATATACTTTAAAAAATAAATTTTTTCTTAACTACTAGAAAAACGGGCAAAGGCTACGGATAAAATCCATAGCCATAGACCTATGTCTATGGTTTTAATCCGTAGCTAGTCCGTGGTACGACCGTAGTCGTAGGTGCCGTAACAATAGGTCTGGAACCTATAGCTACGAATTTAATCCATAGCTATAGGTTACAACAGCTACGGATATAATCTGTAGCAATTATATCTGTAGCGATAAGTATAAACAGCTACGGATATTATTTGTAACTAAAAATCTATAGCAATATGCCAAATTTTATAATGGCTACAGCTATCGGATAACTAGCTACGGTCAATATCCGTAGCTATTTCGTACATTAAAAAATATATATATAATCATTTGTTCATTCAATTACCACCTGCATAATCATTCATTCATTCAATTATAATCAATTACAATCCTTCATTCAATCAATTACAATTACAATCAATTACAATACTTCATTCAATCAATTACAATTACAATTACAATCAATTACAATCCTTCATTCAATCAATTACAATTACAATTATAATAATGCTGAAAATACAAATCTTTGGCTTCATTAGAGAAATTTGCTCGACTTCACCTTGAAATTTCAATGATAAAGAATTGAAAGATAAAATATATTTTGACGATATGATTTTTTTTTCACAAGTAAATAGGCCTTTTTCAGTCATCACCTGCCTAAAGAATCAAAAATCGATTATTGTCCAAGTCCACTCTTTTTCCTTTCAATTTCTTAGTGACCTCTGTAAAATTACTTCCACGGTCATTTATGTAGTACTTTAAAGAGTTGTCTCGAAATGAAACTCTAGTAATGACAAAGTCGCTTCCTATAACAGCTTCATATATTCCATCATCCTACAAATAGTCATGGCATTCATAAATCAGAATAACCATGGGAGGAAAGAAAAACAAAGTGAAAGAAGTGCATCATGTATAACCATTTTCTTTTCTTTTTTTCTTAATGAATTAATAAAAAATCAAAGAGGAATGAAATTGCACAAAAGGAATGGTCTCACCATATAGTTTGTAGGGTCAAAATAAACGTCTGGACGATTTTCGCAAGGAGGACCATCAGTAGCCATAAGTACCCACTTCCCAAGGAATGGTCTCACCATATGGTTTAGGTTATAAGTTTATGTTAATGTCATAGGTTATAGGTTTAGGTTTAGGGATTTGAGAATACATTTACGTTTTAGGTTTAGGTTTAGGTTAAGGTTACAGGTTTAAGTTTAGGTTATAAGTGTAGGTTATAGGTTTAGGTTTAGGTTAGGTTATATGTTAAGGTTTAGGGAATTGAGTTTAGGTTATAGGTTATAGGTTATAGGTTAAGGTTTAGGTTTACGTTATAGGTTTAGGTTTAAGTTATAGTTTTGGAATTTGAGAATAGGTTTAGGTTATAAGTATAGGTTTGGGTTAATGTTGTAGGTTATAGGTTTAGGTTATAACTTTATGTTAATGTTGTAGGTTATAGGTTTATGTTTAGGTTTAGGTTTAAGGATTTAAGAATACATTTAGGTTTTAGGTTTAGGTTAAAGTTATAGGTTTAGGTTTAGGTTATAGGTTATAGGTTATAGCTTTTGGGAATTGAGAATAGGTTAAGGTTTAGGTTTAGGAAATCGGGTTCGGGTTCAGGATCGGGTTTAGGTTTGGGTTTTCAAGTTTAGGTTTAGGTTTAGGTTAGGGAGTTGAGATTAGGATTAGGTGTAGGTTTAGGTTTAGGGATTTGAGAATACAGGTTATAGGTTTAAGTTATAGGTTTAGGTTTGGTAATAGGTTATAAGTTTAGGTTAAAGGTTATAGGTTATATGTTAAGGTTTAGGTTATAGGTTTTGGTTTTGGTTTTGGTTAAGGTTATAGGTTTAGGTTTAGGTTTAGGTTTAGGTTATAGGTTATATGTTATAGGTTATAGTTTTTGGGAATTGAGAATTGGTTAAAGATTAGGTTTAGGAAATCGGGTTCGGGTTCGGGATTGGGTTTAGGTTTGGGTTTTTAAGTTTAGGTTTAGGCTTAGGTTAGGGAGTTGAGATTAGGATTACGTGTAGGTTTAGGTTTAGGGATTTGAGAATACATTTAGGTTTTAGGTTTAGGTTAGGGTTATAGGTTTAGGTTATAGGTTATACGTATAGGTTTTGGGATTTGAGAATAGGTTTAGGTTAAGGTTTTGGGATTCAGTTGGGTTTAGGTTATAAGTTTAGGTTTAGGTTGGGTTATAGGTTAAGGTTTAGGTTTAGGATATAGGTTTTGGGAATTGAGCATAGGTTTAGGTTATAAGTTTAGATTTAGGTTGGGTTATAGATTACGGTTTAGGTTAAGGTAATAGGTTTTGGGATTTGAGAATAGGTTTAAGTTATAAGTTTAGGTTTAGGTTGGGTTATAGGTTAAGGTTTAGGTTTAGGATATAGGTTTTGGAATTTGAGAATAGGTTTAGGCTGGGTTATAGGTTAAGGTTTAGGTTTAGGTTATAGGTTTTGGGATTTGAGAATAGGTTTACTTTATAAGTTTAGGTTTAGGTTTAGTTTATAGGTTTAGGTTAAGGTTTAGGTTAAGGTTATAGGGTTTAGGTTAGGGTTTAGGTTATAGGTTTAGGTTCTAGGTAATAGGTTTAGGTTTAAGTTATAGGTTTAGGTTTAGGTTTAGGTTATAGGTTTAGGTATAGGCTTAGGTTATAGGTTATAGGTTATATGTTTAGGTTAAGGTTTGGGGATTCGGGTTCGGGTGTAGGTTATAGGTTTTGTTTTAGGTTATAGGTTTTAGGTTTAGGCTAAGGTTTAGGTTTAAGTTATGGGTTTTGGGATTTGAGAATAGGTTTAGGTTGGGTTATAGGTTAAGGTTTAGGTTTAGGTTATAGGTTTTGGGATTTGAGAATAGGTTTAGGTTATAAGTTTAGGTTTAGGTTGGGTTATAGGTTAAGGTTTAAGTTTAAGATATAGGTTTTGGGATTTGAGAATATATTTAGGTTATAATTTTAGGTTTAGGTTGGGTTATAGGTTAAGGTTTAGGTTTAGGTTATAGGTTTTGGGATTTGAGAATAGGTTTAGGTTATAAGTTTAGGTTTAGGTTTAGTTTATAGGTTTAGGTTAAGGTCTAGGTTAGGGTTATAGGGTTTAGGTTTTAGGTTTAGGTTATAAGTTATAGGTTTAGGTTTAAGTTATAGGTTTAGGTTTAAATTTAGGTTTAGGTTTTAGGTTTAGGTATAGGCTTAGGTTATAGGTTATAGGTTATATGTTTAGGTTAAGGTTTAGGGATTTGGGTTCAGATTTAGGTTATAGGTTTTGGTTTAGGTTATAGATTATAGGTTTAGGTTAAGGTTTAGGTTTAGGTTATAGGTTTTGAGATTTGAGAATAGGTTTAGGTTATAAGTATAGGTTTAGGTTGGGTTATAGGTTAAGGTTTAGGTTTAGGTTATAGGTTTTGGGATTTGAGAATAGGTTTAGGTTTAGGTTTAGTTTATAGGTTAAGGTTTAGGTTTAAGATATAGGTTTTGGGATTTGAGAATAGGTTTAGGTTATAAGTTTAGGTTTAGGTTTAGGTTTAGTTTATAGGTTTAGGTTAAGGTTTGGGTTAAGGTTATATGGTTTAGGTTAGATTTTAGGTTATAGGTTTAGGTTTAAGTTATAGGTTTAGGTTTAAGTTTAGGTTTAAGTTTTAGGTTTAAGTATAGGCTTACGTTATAGGTTATAGGTTATATGTTTAGGTTAAGGTTTAGGGATTCGGGTTTGGGTTATAGGTTTTGGTTTAAGTTATAGGTTATAGGTTTAGGTTAAGGTTTAGGTTTAGGTTACGGGTTTTGGGATTTGAGAATAGGTTTAGGTTATAAGTATAAGTTTAGGTTTGGTTATAGGTTAAGGTTTAGATTTAGGTTATAGGTTTTGGGATTTGAGAATAGGTTTAGGTTATAAATTTAGGTTTAGGTTTAAGATATAGGTTTTGGGTTTTGAGAATAGGTTTAGGTTTTAAGTTTAGGTTTAGGTTGGGTTATAGGTTAAGGTTTAAGTTTAGGTTATAGGTTTTGGGATTTGAGAATAGGTTTAGGTTATAAGTTTAGGTTTAGGTTTAGTTTATAAGTTTAGGTTAAGGTTATATGGTTTAGGTTAGGGTTTAGGTTTTAGGTTTACGTATAGGCTTAAGTTATAGGTTATAGGTTATATGTTTAGGTTAAGGTTTAGGGATTCGGGTTATAGGTTTTGGTTTAGGTTATAGGTTATAGGTTTAGGTTATAGGTTTAGGTTATAGGTTTTGGGATTTGAGAATAGGTTTAGGTTATAAGTATAAGTTTAGATTTGGTTATAGGTTAAGGTTTAGGTTATAGGTTATAAGTATATGTTTATGTTTAGGTTAAGGTCTAGGTTTATGCTATAGGTATAGGTTTTGGGATTTGAGAATAGATTTAGGTTAAGATTATAAGTATAGGTTATAGGTTTAGGTTTAGGTTTAGAAAATTGGGTTTAGGTTCGGGATCGGGTTTAGGTTTGGGTTTTCAAGTTTAGGTTTAGGTTTAGGTTAGGGGGTTGAGATTATGATTATATGTAAGTTTAGGTTTAGGGATTTGAGAATACATTTAGATTTAGGTTTTAAGTTTAGGTTAAGGTTATAGGTATAGGTTTAGGTTAAGGTTATAGGTTTAGGTTTAGGTTATAGGTTATAGGTATAGGTTTTGGGATTTAAGAATAGGTTTAGGTTAAGGTTTATGTTTAGGTTTATGTTATAGGTTATAAGTATAGGTTTATGTTTAGGTTAAGGTCTATGTTTAGGTTATAGGTTTATGTTAGGGAGTTGAGATTAGGATTAGGTGTAGGTTTAGGTTTAGGGATTTGAGAATACATTTAGGTTTTAAGTTTAGGTTTAGGTTTTGGGATTTCAGAATAGGTTTAGGTTATAAGTATATAGGTTTAGGTTGGGTTATAGGTTAAGGTTTAGGGATTTGAGTTTAGGTTATAGGTTTAGGTTATGGGTTATGGGTTATGGGTTATAGGTTATAGGTTTAGGTTTAAGTTATAGGTTTAGGTTTTAGGTGTAGGTATAGGCTTAGGTTATATGTTTAGGTTAAGGTTTAGGGATTTAGGTTTGGTTTTAAGTTATAGGTTTTAGTTTAGGTTAGGTTTTAGGTTTAGGTTATGGGTTTTCAGATTTAAGAATAGGTTTAGGTTATAAGTATAGGTTTAGGTTGGGTTATAGGTTAAGGTTTAGGTTTAGGCTTAGGTTTAGGTTATAGGTTATAAGTATAGGTTTATGTTTAGGTTAAGGTCTAGGTTTAGGTTATAGGTATAGGTTTTCAGATTTGAGAATAGGTTTAGGTTAAGGTTATAAGTATAGGTTATTGGTTAAGGTTTAGGTTTAGGAAATCGGGTTTGGGTTCAAGATCGAGTTTAGGTTTGGGTTTAGGTTATAGGTTAAGGTTTGGGTTATAGGTTAAGGTTTAGGTTATAGGTATAGGTTTAGGTTAAGGTCTAGGTTTAGGTTATAAGTATAGGTTTTGGGATTTGAGAATAAATTTAGGTTAAGGTTATAAGTTTAGGTCAAGGCTATAAGTAGATTTAAGAATAGATTTAAGTTAATGTTATAAGTATAGGTTAAAGGTTAAGGTTATAGTTTAGGTAAAGGTTATAAGTTTAGGTTTAGGTTATAGGTTATAAGTATAGGTTTATGTTTAGGTTAAGGTCTAGGTTTAGGTTATAGGTATAGGTTTTGGGATTTGAGAATATGTTTAGGTTAAGGTTATACATATAGGTTATAGGTTAAGGTTTAGGTTTAGGAAATCGGGTTCGGGTTCGGGATCAGGTTTAGGTTTGGGATTAGGTTATAGGTTTAGGTTTGGGTTATAGGTTAAGGTTTTAGGTTATAAGTTAAGGTTTAGGTTATAGGTTAAGGTTTAGGTTATAGGTTATAGGTTATAAGTATAGGTTAAGGTTTAGGTTAAGGTCTAGGTATAGGTTATAGGGTTCGGGTTCGGGATCGGGTTTAGGTTTGGGTTTAGGTTTTAGGTTATAGGTTATAGCTTTAGGTTTGGGTTATAAGTTAAGATCTAGGTTAGGTTTTAGGTTAAGGTTTAGGTTAGGTTTTAGGTTAAGATTATAAGTATAGGTTTTAGGTTTAGGTTTAGGTTTATAGGTTTAGGTTTAGGTTATAGGTTATAAGTATAGGTTTAGGTTAAGGTATAGGTTTAGGTTATAGGTATAGGTTTTGGGATTTGAGAATAAGTTAGGTTAAGGTTATAAGTATAGGTTATAGGTTAAGGTTTAGGTTTAGAAAATTGAGTTTGGGTTCGGGATCGGATTTAGGTTATAGGTTTAGGTTTGGGTTACAAGTTAAGGTTAAGTATAAGTTTAGGTTATAGGTTATAGGTTATAGGTTTAGTTTATAAGTTAAGGTTTGGGTTATAAGCTAAGGTTTAGCTTATAGGTTTAGGTTTAGGTTTAGGTTATAAGTATAGGTTTTGGGATTTGAGAATAGATTTAGGTTACGGTTATAAGTATAGGTTATAGGTTAAGGTTATAATTTAGGTTAATGTTATAAGTATAGGTTATAGGTTTAGGTTTAGGTTTATGTTTAGGTTATAGGTTTTAGTTTAGGGTTAGGTTTAAGTTATAGGTTATAGGTTATAGCTTTAGGAAATTGAGAATAAGTTTAGGTTATAGGTTTAGGGTGTGGTTTAGGTTAAGAGTGTGGTACCTACAAATATAGATATAAACACGGCCTGTCCAAATGGTCAGGCCCCTCTAATGTTGTCCATAGGAAATTGACGACTTTATCATGGTCATAATAGCGGGTCCCACCTTCTAGAGACCCCCGCTCATCCGGATAGATCCGACACACATCCGGGTCTGCTCCATTAATTTCGAGCAAATACATAAACACGACCTGTCCAAATGGTCAGGCCCCTCCAATGATGTTCATAGGAAATGGACAACTTCATCATAGTCAGTACAGCGGTTCCTACCTTCCACGGACCCCTGCTCATTCGGATAGCTCCAACGCACATCCGGGTCTGCTCCATTAATTTCGAGCAAATACACAAACACGGCTTGTTCAAATGGTCAGGCCACTCCAATGCTGTCCATAGAAAATTGACAGCTTCAGTATGGTCATAACAGCGGTTCCCACCTTCTAGGGACCTCCGCTCAACATTCGGATAGCTTCGACGCACATCCGGGTCTACTCCATCAATTTTTACAGAATTATGCATGTCCTGCTCATGAGCATGCCTAATATTGTCAATGTATGAGATTCAACAAAAATACCTTTTCATGATTCAAAGAAGGGAACTCGAGGGTTTTCCTTGCCTTCCATTGTATGCTTCTAAGGTGTAAATGGCCCCTGAAACACATACATCCTGAAAATCGCTTCTTAAAACTGCAGATTATTTTATTTTAAAACTCGTTCATCTCACCTGAAAACCTATCACATAATGAATAACTGTAACCACAATGATAACTATTGTGAATGCACTATAATGAACAAATTTTATTATTATAGATAACTGTAATTACAATATAGATATCATGCACACGATATCACATAATGTATTGTTTGATGAACTACACATGTGCATTCGTGACAAAAGATGTACCAGATGCTTGAATCTGAAATATACAACTCCAATCCTCCCACATGCAACATCCACCTGAAAGAATGCGCATAATCGTCATGCTTGAGTAATCAATACAAAAATGTACAAGTAAAACCATAAGACCAGAGATACTCACTGCATTTTCAGGATCTCCTCCATAGTTAACGATCTCATTCTAAAGCCCTTCTCCCTCCTCCTTTACCTGGGCTTGGGACCGGCATTGCAAGGAGTTGCATTGGCGGAGTTAAAAAGGGGCTTAGGCTCCATTTTAAAAAAAAAAAAAAAAAATGATGACCAAATAGAGCCTAAGATTATAAATACATTCAAATATAGAGTACAAAATTCATTCAATATTTTTTTATTTTATTTTTTAAAAAACAAGTGCCAAATTAGTTCAAAATGCACACTACACGTTCAAAATTAGTTCAAAAATGCACACTACACATGTATATGCTCTCGAAAGAAGTTCTTCAGCTTCTCCTCATAATTTTCCACCTTCTCAGGACACAAGTCCAGAAAGTCTTGATACAATGCAACCACAAAAAATAAACAAAGCTAAACTTAAAATTTATACACTGAAATTTAGTGTATAACCATTTGCACAGACCAAATGATGTCCGTGCATCAATTAAGGCCATTCAATTCTTCACCTCTTGCATGGGCTCCACTAAAAATTATAGAGTACTTCTAGGAATGTATTTGAAAACCGTGATGGCTACTTGCAGGCTGTGTCCTAAGCTGACAAGTGGGCAAGACTCAGCATGCTCATCATGCTAGTTGCACCTTGTGTATTCCACAACTTGAAATTTAGGTAGGTCTTCTCATTAGGTGGGCCACACTTGTGCTATTAAATATTGACCATCCATTTCCACGTATGGCGCGGCCCACCTAATGAGAAATTATAGTTTTTCAAACATGGCTAACACCAACCTTAACTAACAATAAGTGACAGAAATTATAGTTTTTGTATTCCTAACCATCATCATCATAGCCTTATCCTAGCGAGTTGTTATAGGCTAGTTCTTAAATCATTATCATCAACCAAGCCTTATACCAACTAACTGGGTCAGCTACATGAATCCTGTTCCACCATCCTACTCTATCAAGGGCCATAAATTCAGTTCAATGACCATGGCTAGTTCTTGAATAAATAGAAAAATTCAGCACCCATTTTTTCTCATAATTAATAGAATCTTATGAAAAAGAAAATGCAAGTTACAAACTTATAAATAGCCACCAATTAAAAAGCATCCTAGCTTCAGTACACAATGACAACTATAAGATAAATGGAGTTTGTTGGTGACATTTCTGAATATGTATGTACAAACTAACATGTTCTTTTCTTTCTTTCTTTCTTTCTTTCTTTTTCTCTTTTTTTATTTTTATTTTTTTTATTTTAAGAAACAAAAAATTTTATTCACAAAGTGCCAAATTGGCGACAAAGAATACAATGTTGCCCAAAAACTGTTGAATCCCACTCCATCCACAACAATCAACAAATCATGGAATTCCATGATTGTTTACCCATCAATCAAGGAATTCTGTGAGCTGAGATCCTTGTGGGGCATACTTTCTCAAGAAGAGAATTCCCTCCCTAAGTAATCTGAACTGAGGTAAAACCCATGCACTGGTTCTCATTCAAACCAGTTCAGAAACCACAACCGAAAAATGAAAAAAAAACCACATATTCAAACCCATGAGGTATATAATACAGAGAGAGAGAGAGAGAGAGAGAGAGAGAGAGAGAGAGAGAGAGAGAGAGAGAGAGTCATGGTACCAACCCAAGATCCTTGAAATATTCATGCTCGAGTGCATTTTGGGCTGTGATTCTTCTGCTCGGTTCCAAGCAGAGCATTTTAGAAAGAAGATCGATTCCTGCTGGTTCAAGATCTGGAACACAGTTGCCAAATCCTAAGTTCCAGACCTTCATTCTATGGCCTGAAAATAGGCTGTCGAGGACAAATACAAAAACAACCCACAAATTCATCTGAGTGAGGGTGTTAAAGTCTTTAACCCTTCCAAGTCAATATATTCTCCCAAATGATCTATCAAAACTTTCACCCAAAAATAAAATACAAACAATAACAGGAGAAGCAATAAAAATATTCAAATTACCATGCAAAGGATCGGTGATTGCAGATGTTTCAAAAAAACAGTACTGTCCAGAATAGAAATTCGTTACAGCTAAAATCAAACTATTAACAAAGAAGCTACTAATTGCCAGCAAATGGTTTTCAAAATTCTGTTTATAAGAATAGAAATCAAGAAAACTCAGATGCTTTGAAATGCTTCTATCAATTGATTCTCTTGGATTCGGTTTCAAAGGACAGTAATTAAGATCGTTTGCAGCTAAAAATCGGTGCGGTGAATCGAATAAATGATTATTTTTAAAAAGAAATTATTCAAAACTCTTCAGCAAGTCTGTTTCACAGCCGAAGGATGCAAATAAACATCTAGAATACATATTGATCATAAGAATGGCAGTATATGACCAGATATTGGAAGTTGAGAATCTAGACCAAGAACCCGGTGAAATTATCATTGATAAGATCATGACTATCCATTTCATTGAAGCCACTAAGGAAAAAGTTGACAAGCATATCGACCATTGCTTATGTTGTTAGGAAGTTCGCAACTTACAGTTGCCATCTTACAGTTGTCAATAATCCATTGCCATCGCCAATGGAAACCTGAAAAGCCAAACATGGCACGTAGTTTCACAAATTTCACAAAACTTGGTCACCAAGTCACATCTTGTTGATCAATAGGCATGAAAATGTATCAAAATAAAAACAGAGCAAAGTGATCTTTCATTTGAAAAGACTAGTGAACCAAGCATTCATCCATACCGTATGTCCCAAAATCTTAGTCCGTCATGTTCAACAGTCACTATTACATTTGCAGTCTCTGTATCTCTGCACATCATATACTTACATTTTAGGAAAAAAAAAAAAAGTGTATAGTATTGTTCCACCAAGATCCTCATAATGGAAATATTATACATGGACCATGTATTGGCATGTGCAAGGGCTCCTACTGTATTTCGAAGGACCTCAAACTGATTGTCAAGGAGAATAGCGATTGAACTGTTTTCCTGGATATTATCCAAACCAAAAGACTAAATGGGAGAATTTTATTTTTACTTTAGAATGAAAAATGAATGTCATCCAAACAGGCCCTTGGTGCATACCTAGGAACTTGTACAAACATAATGCTTGAAGTAAGGAATAGTTTTGACTAAAAATAAATAGAATTTAGATTAGCCCATTTATGTTCCTGAGGTTAAAATTGTAGCAGAATACCAAATCAAACTACCTAATTTAGCTTAATTCATGAATTTTGTAGCATATAACCCACAAAAGTATCTGATTGATTCTATTTGTAGCCAAAAAAGAAAAGCCATCAAGCAATTGCTATAAACAACAAATTTAAAATAGTGGTGGAAACAAAAATCAACCCAAAACATATTGCAACAGATGCTTTTGGGGATAAAATGATTTGTCCATGAATGGTGCATTCAGTAAATGACAGACAAATGATAGACCAAAACTTACCTGATTGGATGCACATAGTGAACTAAGAGAGTAGAAAAATAAAAACAATGACTAACTTCACCCAATGATGCAGGAGTAGATTAAGAATAAATAGAAAATAAACACTTGAGATATTAGAACTTGCTCTGCTATCAAAATAATGCAGTATGAGACTGAATTTTTTTAATACAAGATAGTGGGAGAAGTGCAGGAGTTGACAAATAAGAAATATGAAGTAATTGCATAAATTCTCCTCCTTTAAACACAATATAAAGAAGAATTTATATTAATAAATAAATAAGAAGAAGATGGCTATTAAATGAACTTGGAACAACCTTCTCAAATATCATACCTCTGATAAGGATAGAATTATGACATCAGGAGAGCTTTTGATACTCTGGCAAAGTGTGATGGATGAACTAGAAAAACTATGGTATGGGTCCCAGATTAGACATAATAAAGAAAAAAGCTACTTTTTATTTGATTTTATGACTTTCAGATTGGTGAACATTTATTGGACCGTTGCAATGAAAATCATCAAGCATCATCATTCAGTGACAGAACAGGAAATCATACATATAAATCCCTAATTAGGTTTCAACAATGTAATCCCTAATTAGGAATTCACCATTGTAAAGTCCAAAAGAAAGCTATCAACCCCATAGTTACTTGATGGAAAATTCAAAAGTTGGCCCATCAATAGCACGGTTTAGATCAACTGGCCTGCAGGCTGATTGGATAATAGCTTACACACTAGATCATTCACTCAGTAGGACAGACTCAGATCATGAGACTAAGAGAATTACATCCAGATTTGGTGTAAACTATCTCCAACATCCAATTAGACATACTTCCATAGATCCCAAACCATCCCTCCTTTGATATCAATATCTTGAACAACTCATCATTGCCCACATTGATAATTCAAAATTAATTTGTCAATCCCACAGTTTAGAAAATTCTGTCCATAATGCAATTAGGCTATTATGGCAAAACCAAGAGATGGCCCACCAATTTCATGATTTGGATCACTCAACTAGTAGGCGTGCATGGTTTTAAGACTCGTCCAAGTCTGGTGGGACTTCAACGAGTCAGCCCAGACTTGTTGGAACCTGATTCGTTCGACACCACAAGTCATCCAACCCAAGTCACCCCTGACTTGGGCAAGTATGGCCGGTTCAGGCCTGATTCGGGTGGAGTCTCAAATCGACTCAGGGCTGAATGAGTCAATCCAAATCTTCGAGTCTTTTAATCATGTAGGTACATTCATTAAGGGTTATTAATGGTCTATCATTTGTCTGTCATTTACTGAATGCACCATTCAATAAGTGAGCCCACCAATGTGAAAATATAAATTGAAAATTGTTAAAACAGAGACATTTCATCAAACACATGCTCTGCACACCTTAAACATTCATAACAAATGATGAATGGCAAGACTATTCTATATCTGCATCTATTGTATAAATGGCATACATCTATAAAAGCCCAGACCATATAGATCATTGGTTCCATTGTTTACCAGAAATGGTCGGGGAAGAGGTGAAGGGTGGGGGCTGCTGGCCGCACTTAGAGTGGTGAAGATGATGCTGGAGACGTCAGTTAACTCTAGGCAGCACACTGCCAGGAAACGTCAGTTAATAAGTAAGTCCAAACATGTTTGAATACCTTCCATGCAAACAGGCCATAAAAGATGTTATCAAAACAAACTGCCACAAAGTAAGCCACAGACAAGCAAAAATGAAGTGCCAAAGCCCTGACACCTACAAAGAGCGAATAGTGATAGTAGAGCCTTTCTTTCCATCATATATTGAACATAGCAACACAAACAACTTTAGTAAAAAAAAAAAAATACCTTTCAAAACAAAGATTCAAAAAATTCAGAATGCACATAAAGAAAACAGGCTAATGCAAGATTGAAAAGAAAAACCAAATCAAAGGAAATTCTTAAATAGACAACAAATACACAGACAAATTTTTAAAAATTACAAAAATAAAACAAAAAATTAGAAGAATAATAATAAAAAAAAACAGACATGGTTTCAAATCGAAAAGAAAAACCTAAATCGTTTTAGGGTCAAAGAGAGGAAAAAAAAGGCCAAATCAATGGAAGTTCTCAGGGAGAGAGATAGAGAGAATCTAGTGCTTTGAAGAGGCTTCCAATTATGGGAAGATGAGAGAAGCTAAGGGATGTGGGATGTGGGTTGCTGGGAGACGAAGGATTCACCGAGGGGGGGGGTTTATTTGGGCACGGGATCTTTTTGGGCGGTTTTTTCAGGTGTAGGACGAAGCGGAAAGAGACGGTCCTATTAGGCGCTCCGTAGGCCCCATTGTGATGTATGTGGTCTATCCACACCGTCCATTCATTTCGAGAGCTATTTTTATGGCATCATCCAAAAAATGAGGCAGATCAAAATCCCAAGTGGACCACACCACAAATCAATGGTTGGCGCTTTATCTCTACTATTTCCTATGATGTGGTCAACTTGAGCCTTCGATCTACCTCCTTTTTTGCATGGATGCCTTAAATGAAGTATCAAAATGGATGGATGGCTTAGACAAAACATAATCACTGTAGTGAACCTTATAGGGACTACAAAGCGTTAGTCTCTAGTTATGAGGTTGTAGCTTTTAACTACGGATTAAAACCGTAGCTAATATATCTACGGTTTATATCCGTAGCCAAAAATTTCAAATTCCATAACCTGTACTTGATTTTTTGGTAGTGTGAATTGAATGAAAAAAATCACCATACTATACCTTAAATGCCACTTATGCGATACTTATATGAAGTTATAAGACCTTTTTATATACCATATCCTTAGAACCTTGGGTCATGAAATCTTTGGTTGTATCATCTGCCCATTATTTCCTCAAGAGAAATAAGCATATATTCTTAGGTGATATGTATCAAGAAAGTCATGTTTGCCGTGCTCTCTCTCTCTCTCTCTTATTTTAATGATGTATTATATTATGACCTCTGCATTCTTTAAAATCTCAACATTTTCTATTTTGACTATTCTCGAATACGTGAATAATAATAAAGTTCAAATTCCTTTAATTCTTGAAACTAAAAAAGACAGATCTTGTCAAAGATATACTTGACATGCTAACTTTCAAATATTCTTTGTATACCCTGCGGTGGGAGGTGGCCCACTTAAACCCACACACAAATTTTTCACAAAAACCTTTCACAAAAACTTTGCACTTGATGCTGGGTGAGGCTCATTAGTATGTTTTTTAAAAATTCATTCTAGTCATTTATTTTGGGAGCTGCTTTTAGGACGCTAAAAAAAGCCAAAGAAGCAGCGATCCAAAACGCAAGTAAGCTACACTGGAGAGTAAAATTAAAGGGAAGAAATGTCTTGAGTTGAAACTTTCCTTAGCTCCACTTAATGTTTATTCGCCATCCAAACCATTTATAAGGTTATTATCAACGTGATTAAGTGAAAAAACAAAAAAAGGAGTGTGATATAAAACTTTTGTGGTTATACAAATGTTTAAACGGTGGTTATTGAATATTCACTGTTTCTTTGTGTAGTCCAATTGAGTAATTGATCCGTTTCATATTTTATCTCATAATTTAAAATGACCTCTCAAAATAGATAGACGGAGTGGATTTCTCCTGAACATCAAGGTGGGACAGGAAAGAAATCCATGTCTAGCGCCACCTAGCTACGTGGGATAAGGTATGGATCTGCCCCTACTTTTGGGGATGTGATTAGACGGTAGGCGGCTGTCCCAAGTATTCCGACCACACGTTAAGTACGTCTGTCGGCCGCATTTCTCACGGACGCGGATTTCCTGCCAAAGCCTTTTCACTGAGTTCTGAGATAATTACGTGGCCCACAATGGTTTTTCTGAAAAATCCACTCCATTCATCCGCTTTTCTGTATTATTTTAAGTACACTAGACCAAAAATTACGTGGATCCTTAAACTTACGTGGGATGCACGAGAGGAAGTAGTGGAGGTTCACTGGCCACCGTTTAAATATCTGTGTGGCTACAAAAGTTTAGTATAAGGAAAATAATTTTGTGTTTTCACTTCATCTCAGCGGGAATAAACTTATAAACAATTTGGATGGCATAAACGGTGGAAAATTCTTTCTCCAGTTATCCTTCTCGTATGGCTGCCTTTAATTTCGAATCACCTTATTTTTCTGCGTCAACTATTAAAATAATATGTAAAAATGGATGGAAAGAGTTGATTTTTGATGTAGAGCAGGTCACGGACAATTTCATGGCTAAGATGGATCAGAAAAGGCACGGTCGGCAACAGAAGTGATCCGGACCATCAGACCTTAGATCGGGCGTATCTCACAATCCGGAATGAGTTATTCGACGTAAAATATATGATTTTGGGGTAGAACGAGCTACTTTAGCCAACCAACTCCGCTACGCCGGGTTGCGCAGCCCGGATTTGCGAGAAACCCCCTGATCGTCGGTCGTTTTCTCGTTTTAATTTTGTTTTTACTATAAATAATAAGTTTTAGTTTGAGTATAACTTTTCATCCGTTGGGCTTTAGGAGTTGTGTCCAACATGAAAAGTGCTTAGGATAATTATGAGAACAGTTTGGTGAAGCCAAATAGGACACTTACTATTTTTGGCCGAAAAACTTGTGCACTAGTAGACATCATGACCGTCTATAAATAGTAAGTTTACTATTTATAGTAAGTTACGAATTCTAAGAGTTTTAGTTGTAGTTTGAGTCTGATTTCTTTCTTATTGCTTGGTTCACTTATTTAAAGGGTTGTGAACTCGATTTTAGAAATTCATTAATCAATTTCGAATTTATTAGAAATTATTCTTATTTTCTACTTTCTTTTCTCGTGAATTCGAGAAGTCTTTGTGAGGAGTCTAAAGAAGTTCCATGAATTCAGAATATTTATCATCTTGAGGAAGATGGTACTCGACCTCACATCCTTCCCTGCGTCAATTTTTCATAAACATCATATTTGCCCCGCTTAGCATCCCATCGCAGGAACTTCTAATCGGCGTCCATTTCTTACGTTAGCAGCTGACCAATCACATCCTGCAACGTCGTGATTTACGGAGACTTCAAAGGACAGTATCCAATCCGCGTCCAGCCTTGTGATGTTGGGTCTCCACGCAATCCGCGTCCAATTTCGTAAAAAAGAGGATTTACCCTACGGTGGGCCAACCCATACTCAAAGGGGATGAACAGAGCCAGCGCGATTGACTCAAGACCTGTTCAACCCCAAGCGTGCAAAGAACCAAAACTACAAAAGGTTAAAAAGATGGAGACCGAAAAGAGAGAAACGCAGATATGGATAGGGTATTTTCGGCGGAGGAAATTTCCGACCATTTCTGGCCATCCCATGCATCTTCGGCAAGCGACGGACAGAAGACGGCGATGAACCGAATCTCCTCTGAATGGGCTTTCCAGAAATTCCTACAAGAAGCTTCCGTCTCTGAAAAAGCTTCTGCACCTCCAGCCGGACCAGATGCTTCTTCTTCTTCTTCCTCTCTCAGGAACAAAGATGCAGCTGTCGCCTCTGAATTCGTTGAGATCAAAGCCCCTCAGCCCTCTGATTCGTGTCCCGATGTCCCGATTGACTCCGACGAGTACCAGGCAATGCTCAAGCGCCGTCTCGATCTCGCATGCGCCGCCGTTGCGCTTTCAAGGGTACACGTATTGTTCTCTTGCTCTCTCAGCTCTTGTTGGATTGCGATCTAGACCGTTCGTCTGGTGGGCCCTGTTTCTTGCTTCCATGAGTTGTGGCCTGTGTATGTACTGTGTAGCTGATCTCTACATTTTGTTGGGAAATCTTCCATTGGGGGAGATTTATGGGATGTGAATCGATACTGAAGGAATGGTCTGGATTATAGGAAGATGGCACCATTTTCAATGGACCATGCTGCAAAACGTCGCTGTCCATGTGCCATTTTAGATGAATGATTTAGTTGATTGGGGAGCTTCTAGCATCTGGAAGTAGCAAGGTTTGTTTTAATGGCTGGGCAGGGGCGGGAACTTGGAATTGAGCTGAGTTGAGATGAAGATTTTTGCTATCTGTGATTGTGGTGGGTCTTTGATTGTGGAAGGGGATTCAAGAAATGAATTGTTTTGGCCTCCAGAAAATGCGCGCCTGCCTAGAAGTAGGCTTCATCTTGAATGAGTTGGAATCACATGTTCTTTGGGAGTTGTCTTTGAGCTGATTCCCTGAAAAAAGAGGGAGTCCTTTGACCTTCTCTTTATATGGGAACTTGCTTCTGTTGCCTTGATGGATCTTGTTTCTTTTTTTTTTTTTTTGTTTTTTCATAAAATTTCATCACTTACCAAAAGGAAAAACAATAAAAGGTGTGTTAAGTGGAAATAGGCTTCTTGTTCTTTGAATAAAATCTGTTATTCATGAACTATAATCACCTCAAATGGAAGCTACTCCATCTGCATTTGTTGGGAAATAGGTTTAATGAGCCATATTAAACAATCACAACTCTTTTCATCTACCATTTCTTTTGTCACTGGAGCATTATTTATGTTTGACGGCACCATTTGTGGAGCAGAATAACTCCTTAGCCCCTCCCCAGATTCTTGCCATCACTTCCTATTTCCCTTCCTTGATCTGGTCACTTTGGTAGACAACTTGTATTGGCTTTGTCAGATTCCTCATCTTTGTCCTTATTGATGTACTGTATAGGTTTCTGTTCTTCATTTTCTCTGTCCTTTATTTCAAGAACTCTTAACTACTAGACCATGACCCCAGGTGCATCATTTGTTTAGGTAGGAAACCCCAATGCACTACTCATCTTCTCAAATTCTTGATTTTCTTCTTCAGAAAAATGAGAACAAGAAAAAAAAGATACGATGAAAGGTAGCTTGCTTGTGGTGGATGAAGACAAATGTGCTTTTAAACATGAAAATATCCAAGCTCAAATTGCCAAAGAAAAAAGAAGAAGAAGCCTGGAATATGGCCTTCTTTAAAGCTTTTGTGAGGGTTTTAGAGAAAAAAGCAATCCTCTCTCTCTCTCTCTCTCTCTCTTTAATCCTGAAAGAGAAGGTTTCATATTTTCTCAATCCTGCCTTTTTAGTAGTTGATTTATTGCAACGTCATCCAAATTCCTGTTTAAGTCATGAGAAATCATATAGAAAAAAATGAAGGAAAAGAAAAAGCTGCTGGAACAGAATGTCTGGATTTAGCTGGTTCTTCTAAAATGCCATGGGCCGAAGCAGATTGGAAATTACTGAACATAGATTAGGTACTAGTTCCTATTCCAGTTTTTAAATCACCATGACATGTTTAACATTATATATACTTTCTTTAGAAGTTTCATACTCACTTTCTTCTGTATTACTTAATTTTTCTAAATTTACTTTGATATGGTCAAATTCATTATGTGATCTGAATTGTTTTACCATGTCAGCTTGCTTTAGTTGTGTTACTCTGAATTTTTGCAGTTCACACTGAATCATTACTTGCTCCTGAATAACATCTTATGCAATAATCCAAATTCTCATTTCATTTACCATTACCTTTGAGGTCTAGCTGTTCTAATATGCATTTTGTGCATTCTTCTTCTATTCATTGCACTGTATAAGTTTGTAATAGAAGCTTTGGGTGGATGCTGTTTCAATTTGTAATATAAAGGCGTGATACTCTTGGTTGCATTTTTTTTTTTTTTAAATACATCTTGGTTGCTAAGTTTTGATTCTTGTCTACATTTTGGATTTTATTTGTATATACATGGGCACTAGAGAGTTACTCTTTGAGTAATTGCTATTTACAAAATCTGTATTCGTAAGTTGCTGAGCATTGGGAGCATGCAATGCATGACAATGTGGTTGTGTCAAATACCCTTTACCCATTTCACAGGCATCTGTTGTTAAACCTCAAGATTCAGCTCCTTCAGCTGACAGTGGATCACATGCTTCAGACACTTCACACGTGGGATCTCAAGCTCCTAGTAAAGGTAGACATTTTTCATATGCTTAAAAGCTTTTCAGTCCATTCCCACTAAGTGTCCATGACATCGCTTTTTCGTACTTGTGCAAAATTGATTTATTATTTGACTAAAAAATAAGATTCATTAAAATGTTTACGGAAAATTTTAAGTGATAATAAAAAGAGTACTCGTAGAAGTCATATGCCTGGTACTGAAATGAATGAATGATAGTTATGTCATACACTTATAATGCCTACTCCATAGAACTTAGATGAAATACGAATCCTCTATGTAAAGCACATTTAGGGACACTGAGGCCTTTCATATGATGGAGGACTTAGGCACTATCACAGAATTACTTTATCTGTAGGCAAGTTCAAGGCCTGTTTGGATTTACGTATACCATTGTGTTGCATTGTGTCCATCTATTGTTGAAGTGTACGTTCGACCAAAATTGAAATACATCCACATACGCAGAGGACGGGCGAGTGTTTGGATTAGATTGCATGTTGTGCAAGTATATATATGCGTCCAAGTAGCCAATGTTTGGATACGGCGTATATGGGCGACGTAGTGTATATACCTTTTATATTGAAGCCGAAACGCATTGCCTCTTCCCACTGCTCGGCTTTGATGGGTTGATGGTCAGTGCTGCGTGGGCCTCATAATGATGTCTGTGACCCATCCATGCCGTCCATCTATTTTACACGTCAGATCGTGAATGAATTAGGCCCTTGTAGCCAAATCATCCCGTTAGCCCATCCATGGTGGGGCTTAGATAGCATCCATCATTACCCACAGATGGAGGTGAGGGAGGCTATCCGATTCGGCTGCTAGGATCTACTACTTGTGGGACCCATCAGGATATGGCCCAGTGCTTCATTCCATACAAAATTAACGAACATAATTTCAGAAGTCGACTAATCGTGAGAAAATAGGAAGAGTGAGTGATTAATATTAAAAATTGTAGTAACGATTAAAATTCGATCGGACTATCGATCCAATCTGATACCGAGTCAAAACAGTTTAAATGTAAGTGCAAAAAAAAAGAAAATATTCTTCATCCAACCTTTCTATGATCCAACAGGCCAACAAGGCTTCAAAAAACCAAGCTTCAATCAAGGGATGGCGATCTCCCCTTCCTCACATAAATGAAGATGAAAAGAACTCCCTAATAGCCGCATATAAAATCAATAGACCAAGCAGCAAACCGACATGGGGATGCACTCTCACTTGCTGGCCTCTTTAACCAGCATCTCTCACCCTTTCCACCCTTTCTAGTCTTCCTTCTTCTGTGCCTTGATTACCGAATTGCCGATACATGCATGCCTCTGCGGGAGCATTTACACTCCAGGCAGTCCTCATCGACGCCACACAAGGTGATTCACGAACATTGTCACTGTCAATTGTCCTCCCCACCGCTCCATGGACGATGGTGGCCTAAATGATACATAAAGAAGTCACATGTTCTGTTATTACCAGACGATGAAAGCTGTAATATGGATGGAGGTGAGGATGAAAGTAATGTATGAAAGATAACAGTCAGTTAACCTTATGTTGATTCCACGCATTGATGGCCTCATCGTAGGTCCTGAAGGACTGGTGTCTGCATCCACTGAATCGGTGAACCTGTGCGTTGTAGTCCTCCCACTTGTCATATATGCCTGGGACTCTTCCCACAAACACGACGTAAAACTTTCTATTCATTTTCCTGCATTTGGTAAAGCAAATAAATTTCATACATCCCTGTGAAACAGAAAAATCAGCTGATAAGGCATAATGGTATCAGTGCAAATTATGTAGAACGGTACTGTAATAGTAAAAGTGAAATGAAATTCAACCCAGAAGTTGTAACTATAAATAGGGTAATCACACTAAGGATAATATTTCTATTTGAGGGAGTTGGCAGTATATGACTCCCTACTGCTTTTAACTATCCCCTATAAAATAAAGATATCTGATTAGCATCATAAATCGAATAGGAATGGTTCAATGGTTACACATCATTGCCACAAATGCATGAGCCATAAACCAAACTCAACGTCCATCAGCATTTTCCAGCATGCTCGTTGTTACTCTGACGGACTCTGTCCATCAGTTCAAGCAAATTTTAACCACCAACACCTGTTATAAACCTGCAACAGTTTCTGAAATAAACATCTAGCATCTTCAAAATAAACTGGTCAAGATAATAAGCTACAATTGCCGTTCCAACAACAATTATAGCACCCAAACTATTCAGTAACATCCCCAACCGTGCTAAAAATAGGCACCCATATAATAGTATCCACAGAAATCCTAGCAAAAAGATAAAGTTTGTCCAAAAAAAACATAGTCAGCAACAATCACAACTGGCCCATTTTCATTTAGGGCCATTGCGATCGAGTATAAGTTTTTGCATCCACTCCTTTCTCCTTTCATGCCCCATCTTCATAAAAAAAACATGCATTGACTAAATCAGACTACAAAACCCTTGTAGCCTGGAGTTGGTCCTCGTGGCTTAGTCCCTCCACTTCCTCTAGAATCCCAAGCAACTGTTGCAGATGTGTCATACTTTTGCCCTGCAACATAGTTAATGTGTAGGGACTTCACTACTTCGACATACTTTTGCCCTCGTGGCTTAGTCTCTCCACTTCCTCTAGAATCCCCATCTTGTCACCTATGTGATCACTCGGCTTACCCTTCTGTTGACGGCTCATCTCGCTCGCTATTGAGTGACTGTGTCGGGATCCTGTTGTTGTCTCTATCGAGCTCTCGTTATAACACTTTGCCCGATGTGTAGATCCCTTGCCGCAGCAAATGCTAGGAGCAAGGTCCTAACCATCATCATCATCAGATGAGAGACGAACAGTCTCAGAAGCCTCCTCTTCCGAACCGTCATCTGAATTCAGATCACTTCGTGTGCGGCATCTCCCCTAAAATGGGTGACAAGTAAGCCTTATTCGCAAAGAAACCATGTGCACACTCATTGCTGAAGATAAACGCCAAATCATCATATCTTTTGATGTGCTTCCCACACACTCTTTCAGCATATAGGTGTGACTATAGACAAAGAGATGATATATTTACCTTACAATATATTATAATCAACACGTGTAAATAGACATTATTTATATCACAAAATTGAATAGCAAATCTTACCCAAACTTACCGCTATATAGCCTTCCCAGACATCGTTAGTAGCTACAACCATCTTTTCATTTGTATCCCAACCAAAACCACTGACATTAAGCATGTCCTTGATTGCCTAGTAGAGTCTCTTCAAAGTGCGAAGACGGTTTGAAATGTGACAATTTTCCAAGAGTATTTCACATCTTTCATGGATTTCTTTGATTGTAGCTTTGTATGCTTCTGGTTTAAATCCGATTTCACTCTTAAGGCCATGATTTACTTGCTCAACTAAGGCATCAACCAAGGAATTATCTATTGTATCAGACTACTGTATCCTAGGATTTTCCTACTGGCGGGTATCCTTCGTTTCAGGTTTGATAGACTCTGCAGTGAAGGGCCTTTGCGTCCGGGTTTTGAAGTTTTTTTGGGTGTTACAACTTGATCTGTAGGTGAATCTGGACTCTTGTATGATGAACCAACCCTTTTTGCAGGAAGACGATCCCTCATTTCTTTTTCTCGAATCCTTCAATGAGCTCCGTAGGAAATTCATATCACCTACGCCACATTAACTGTTAATGGAAACAAGATAGCAATAGCGAAAATATGCAGCAATTTAATCATGCATAATAGAAGTTTATAATTGTATGATGCTAATTATAATAATGTGCTCAACATAGGTAATATTGTCTAAATATTCCTACTTTCAACTAGCAGATCATTACATAAACCAAAAAATTTATTAAAAGTGTTGTTGTGTGCGTAGAAGACTATCATTCCACATACTCTCAGCAATCTCATATCTCTTCCTTGCTCACTCATCCCTTGCACAGTTCATCACTCGAGATAACGTTCAACCTTCCTTCGCGGTAGTGACCTCTACAGGAGATGGCGAAACGTCCTCCATACTGTCTCCATTGTCCTCTACTGCCTCAGTCAGTCCATTTCACCGCTAACACAGATGAAATTACCAATGACACAACAAGCTATAACAATTTTCACTTGAGTTATGAACTTGAACTGAAGAGTATGTAAAATAGGAAATCGGCCTTTCAAAAAACCAAAAGAACACTCTAATGACATTTCGTGATTTAGCGTGGTGATAATTGAAAAATTCTTTCTTATTGGCAGGCTTCCTTCCCGTACGAAACTCATTCAAGTGATATCGAACACTTCGATAGGGTGCCATAAACTTGGGTGAATGTGCATATACAACATCAACAACATAATATTTTCCTACACATTGCAAGATATGTTTAAGTTATGTTTCACACATAAATTCTTATAATGTAAACAATCACACCCTATATAATGGTTACCATGAGGAACAAGAAAACAGTTAGGGGGACGAGTTAGTGTATTTTGTAAGACATGAGCATCAGATGCAGAGTCATCCCAACCAACAAGCATATATACGAATTTCATATCAAAAGTACAATCAGCCAGAACATTCTGTGACAGAAATCATTTCCTATTTCTGAAAGTTGAACTTGTTTTTTTTGACAAATAAGCCGGGATATGGGTACCATCTAGGGCCCCAATGCAGTCCTACAAGCAAAAGTGTGCCACACGATTAGTTCATTCCTTAACTGTGCAAAATTTTACCAATGACTTGAGACATGCATACAATATTACCTGAAAGAATGGACTCCACAAAGGGTTGTCGGATATTTCTTTTGGAGTGAGTAATCCAGGGAACTTCACATATTCTGGATAAAGACTGATTATAGCATCCAACACTCTAGTGAAGTGTCTGCTAACAATCTTATCAGATCGTGCAAAGCGATGACCAATCACACGATTACGTACATTGTGACCGATAGTATGTATGAACATTACAACTTGCTCATCCATACTGCACCTCCTTGTATCGGATATGAGATTCCGATCTCTCAACAATAAACATAATTCAAAGAAATTATCCCTACACATTCTTAATTGTGCAAGACAATCAACATCGTTGTTCCTTATAATTCCATTGATGAATCTATTCCTCTCAATGTGACCATCCTTGGGCAGTGCCTTCATACAATAACGCCGATAATATTTAGCGGCTCCCATTACATATGCAGAAGCTGCAATGGCTATTAATGCAGCTGCTATTTCATTCTTACTCCAATCACTACCAGTCGACTTCTCATCGCTATTTTCCCCACTATCGGAAGCCATGAGAATATTGGAGATGAATACTATCCGAATGTGAGTTACAATTTTAGAGAAATTTTATATATCCACAGAAACAGGAATTGATGTCATAAGAAGCGATAGCTTTCATCCATGGCAACACTCTCTAAATCATCGAGATAATAAGAAGTAGAAACTCATATAAACTAAAATTTTCACAACCAAAAACACCGAACAAGTCATTATCGTTACATATACAAAACTAAATTGCTGATATACATACTCATGGGATATTTATGTAAATCCTACAGGCCAACATAATACACTGCATTATCATGGGAATACCACATAGAACAATTCACACACATGTTGAGCCGAAATGAAGTATGCAGAGAGTTAACTATTTCCCACAGACTCCACAATGGGGTGTGTTGTCTGCATCGTCGCATTAGTAGGCTTGTGGTTAGGAAATATTTTAGTGATTAGCAGGAGAATTAGTGTGGTGGTTAGCAAGATTATGGACGGCGATAGCATGTCATCATACAGCGGACATGCTAATGCGATCTATAAGCATCCACACACAGGTAAAAAGGGAGAACAGATAACGAAGGGAAGGTTGTCTTAAAGAAGGGCCTACATTTTAAAATTTCACAAACGCATTGAGTTGAAATTATGAAAAAAGAAGATATGAGTAATACCTCCACCAATGATTAGCCCGGATATAGCACAGTCTTACCGCAAAAAAACTTCCTAAAAACAGATGGTGTAGAAGAAGAAAAAGGAATGCAGGTTTTTATAAACTGTAGACTTCTTCAAATCAAGGTCTATCCACGCCGTTCACTCACCTTTAATAGTCGCATGCATTGGTCATATCCCATCTTCCACACTGACTGGAGAAGATTGCAAAACCCTTTGATACGACGTCCTGAGATTTACCTGAAAGTCTCCTGATTCGGCAGTATACCCAGATGTGGAAAGTAAAAAGCTCTTTCACAAACAGAGGTGTGTATGCAGACCGCATACACCCCATTGGAACAGGGGCTTCTTGAGTTCGAAGAGGCCGATGCGACCTAACTCCTGAATCGGGTCATTTTTTCAGGAGAGAAGCGTATCAATACGAATTCGGGAAGGAGGACATCAATTCCTGAAGGATCTGGTTTCAGACCTCCGATCTGGGAAAGGAAATCCCAGATCGTCCCATTCTAACTCTCTGAAATGAGTTTCGCCTGTGATATGAATCGCAAACCTTCGAAAGAGATTCGGAGGAGGTGACTGACCACATGCAGTAGAAGGTGGACGATGGGGAGAGGTGAGGGAGTAGCATGCAATGGTCGTCCTTAGATGCAACTTCCCTTCCGTCCCGGATTTCTTACCCATTATTGCATCATGAGTGTGCTGAACTGCTCCATGCACTCGCCTCTGACAATAATGCACCGCTATCTGATACTCTTCATTCTGTGATGTATTCGCGGGGATGGTAGACCCCGGATTTCAACTCCGTATCAAACACAGTATATGGCCTATTTCGACATTTAATACAATACAATTCAATCCTGACCATCAATCCAAAGAGGCCCTTAGGGATAATAGGGCCGCTTGTAATGGATGTCTTAGGCACTAAACAAAGAATTACTGGATACTAAGGCATATGAAGCGATATTGGGGCATTTTATGATGATATGCAAATATGTCACTACTGTTCGCATGGCGTACTTGTAACTCAACCAAACCATCTAAGTTATGGTCCTCATTGTAGATGGGCTGATGTAGTACATAGTGTAAATTGAGCCCAAATAAATCAAAATGAATCTGAAATCTACTTGCCATATTTTGGATTAAAAAAACACTTCCAAGATGTTCTTAAAAAAAAGAAAAAAAAAGAAAACCACTTCCAAGATCTCCACTCAATTGTGTGAATTTATGGAAAAGAAGATAATGGGCTGATTTTTTTAAAGCATAAATTTTACTAAAGCATCTATTAGAAAAGGAAAATTACATCCATTAAAGCTGTGGATAAGAGTTCCTATTGCAAAACTTGTACCTATGGACTCCTTCCTTCACTAGAAAGTCGGCAATACAATTTACTTCTCTTTGAATATTCACTGAATTTAATATATAAAAGTAGGTAATGGTTGTTATGTCCCGTAACGACCTTTACGGCCACCATAACGGTCGATGCGGTCCCAAAAAGCCAATTGCCCCATTTCACTCCCGTATTGCGTAATTGTCATGGCCGTTACCTATATGTATCAACCTTTATAGGCATATCATTATAGATATTGAACGCCATGGGTTCTATTGACCTAGTGGTGGCGGGCCCATGTGGAATTGATGGTAGCTTCCCTACAACAATAATCTAGAGTTCCTTTCCATTCTCCTAGAAGATCGGAGAAATGAACTGTTCGGAATAATCCAATTAGAACCCCAAGTAGCGAGGGATGCCTTAATAATATTGGCAACTAAAGAAAGTGCCACATAATTCAACGGAGCACCAACCACCCAAACCTTCAACTAGATCAAGTTCACCGATGATTGTAGACAAAAACTCTTAAGAAATGATTTGGTAGAAAGGACCACTAGGTGATAGTAAGCATATCAAATCATCTTCACCAAAGAAAGTGCTGATGATTTCCTGTTCTAAAAAAATTCTTCTATTCCTTTTTTTTTTTCCCTAGATTCTCTACATTATGGCATGAGGTAATGTCTTCTAGAGGGCTCTACCTCTAGACTTCAAGGAACCATTGCTCTACAATTCCTTGATCCCAACTACAAAACTCTAGTAGAACCCATTCTTTTCCAAATAAACAGAAGAAGCCATACCAAATCTTTGATGCTTCTTCTCATGTGTTGAAAAGATGGTCCACTAGTTCTCCATAATTTTTTGCTTATTATACAAATATTATGCCCATATTAATTGTATTTTTGAAGATTTTCATACATGCGAATTTTGTCTGCAGCCTCGGTCCACATAATTCAATGGAGCACCCACCACCCAAACCTTCAACTAGATCGAGTTCACTGATGATTGTAGACAAAAACTCTTAAGAAATGATTTGGTAGAAAGAACCACTAGGTGATAGGAAGCATATCAAATCATCTTCATCAAAGGAAAAAAGGGTTGACTTGTGTAACAGATCAAGAAGCTTCACTACCATATCTATTCCACAGTGTTGATGGTTTCCATGGAAGTGGATGAACTGCCCACTTTGTCACCAATTAGCTTGTAAGAATCTTTAACCAACCATTCTCTTGTCGCAAGAGGGTAGAGGCAAGGAAATTTACTTGCCAATGTGGAATCACCTATCCAAACATCCTCCCATAATTGGATTCTTTTGTTGTCCTCGACCCTAAGTCTTACCTCATTTTTTAATATGAGCCCAATCTTTTGACTTGCTTCTCCAAAATTTGCAATAGCCTTCAAAATGAAGGACCCATTTCCCCTAGACACCCTTGGGTAGCAACACCTCTCTGATTGCCCATATGGGGATGCAATCAGAGAGGTGATAGCATATCAAATCATCTTCATCAAAGGGAAAAAGGGTTGACTTGTGTAATAGATTAAGAAGCTTCACTACTATATCTATTCCACAGTGATGATGGTTTCCATGGAAGTGGATGAACTGCCCACTTTGTCACCAATTAGCTTGTAAGAATCTTTAACCAACCATTCTCTTGTTGCAAGATGGTAGAGGCAAGGAAATTTACTTGCCAATGTGGAATCACCTATCCAAACATCCTCCCATAATTGGATTCTTTTGTTGTCCTCGACCCTAAGTCTTACCTCATTTTTTAATATGAGTCCAATCTTTTGACTTGCTTCTCCAAAATTTGCAATAGCCTTCAAAATGAAGGACCCATTTCCCCTAGACACCCTTGGGTAGCAACACCTCTCTGATTGCCCATATGGGGATGCAATTACTTTCGTCCATGAAGCTTCTTGGTCTTTGCGGAACCACTACCACCATTTGGCTAATAACGCCGATTTCTGTCTTTTATCTATCCGATGCCATTGTCACCACCTTCGCCCTTTGACTTTTGCACCTCATTCTAGTTGAAGGTGACATTTCATGCCCTTCTTTATGTTATTCCCATAGAAACTTCCTTTATATGTTCTCAAACTTGTGTTGATTTGCACTAAAAATTTTCTATCACTGGTGCCCAAATCACCTCTGTCTTTGGATTCACCCCTATAGGGAGTGCAAGATGTTTCATGGGAAGATACGAAGCTTCACTACCTAAGGAAGTGGCAAGCTCCTCCAACGAGACTTTTTCTAACCCTATTTCATCAATTGCACTTTTGCTAAAATTGAATCAAAGGCCCAAGACTGCTTCAAAACATCTTATTTTTGCTTTAATGACACTAAATTGCACAAGAGTGACTTCGATAAATATGGTGTCATGCGTAAATTGAAGATGAGAAATTGATATACCCATTTTCCTCACATGAAAACTATGGATCATGTTTAGATTTGAGGTGGTGATGATCGATTTACCAAGTCCTCTAGAAACAATGGAGAGGTTAAATGGTGAAAAGGGTTCACCATGACCAAGTCTTTGTGAATTTCTGAGAAAAACTTGAGGCGGTCCTTGTATTAAGATGAAAATGGACCAATGATATACAAGCTTCCATCCATTTCCTCCAGTCTGACCTAAAATTCCATTCACTTTAATTAGAGTAACCAATTGAACCCATCATAGGCCTTTTCCATATCTATCTTGTGTATTGTACTTGGAACATGGCTTCTTCTTGACTCCAAGCATTTGTTGGCAATGAGGATTACATTCGTAATTTTCTTACCCAGCACGAAAGCGCCTTGAAATGGAGATATAATAAACTTCTTTACCACTTTGAGTCTATTGGCTAGCATTTTCACAAGGATTTTATGTAAATTTCCCACCAAGCTAATTCGACGGAAGTTTGTTTTTCTATTGTGCCCTCCACTTTGGCAATTAATGTAATGAATGTAGCATTATCTCCTTTGTGAATGCGGCTTGCTGTAAAGAACATGCTGAATACCAACATAAGATTGGCTCTAATTACCTCCCAAAATCTACATTAAAAGCCATTTTGCAGCTGCCAGGACCCAGGGCCTTATCCCCTGCCATTGAAAACATCACCTCTTTTAATTTCTTCCTTTTCAAACTCTCGTGTGGAGTGTTCTTTTTGTTGGGATTTCTTCCTTTTCAAACTCTCGTGTGGAGTATGCTTTTTGTTGGGATTTCTTCCATTTCCAACTCCCTTTACTGCTAATGCTCTTGCTCAAATTGGTCTATGGGGAGTATGTTTTTCGTTGATGATTTGGTTCCTCGATGTATATCTTTTCTTTGATTAATAAATGGGTGTCAATCATCATCGTCATTTTAGCCATTTCACAGCTATTTGAGTCAGCTTTACAAGTCTTGTTAAGTCAGCCACAAGATTCAAAACGGGGATTCTCAAGATTGATTGGTTGAGTTTGGTGACTGGGTGCCTACTTGACATCAACCCACCTTTTCCAGGGTTGGGGCCAGCTGCTATTAGGCAGAGTTTTTTTTTTTTAAATAATTTTTATATTTTTAAATTCGTATTATTGATAGAAGATAGTTCTGTTGTTGTTGCAGCTAATAATTCTTTCTTTACTCTGTTTCTTTTCTTTTCTTTTATTTTGCATGTAAACTCACCCTATGTTTTACTCCTTCCATTTATTATGGCTTTCTACCAAATATGTGGGCTTGGCTCATCCCCTCCTTTACTCATCATCATCATCATCATCATCATCTTCTCTCTCTTTTCTTCTTCTTCTTGTTCTTCTTCTTCTTCTTTTTTTTGAAAGATTTACTCATCATCATCATCATCTAAGCCTTATCCCAAGTCCCAACTAATTATTGTCGGCTTCACCCCCTCCTTTACTGATGCAATAAATTGTCATTTCTGCTTCTTCTCTTCTCAGAGTTCAAATTAGGTTTTTTGGTTATGGAACTACTTCATACAACATGAAGATAATTACATATTTGTCACTTTACCTTTTATATTTCCCATGCAGGGCCTGGATATGGTTTCTCAAGGATACAAGATCAGGCTTCAAGTGGACCGATTGGCATTCCAGCCTTACCTACTATGCAGAAAAATTCAGGGGTTCAAATTAGGCCAACAACCAGTGGGTCATCACGAGAACAATCAGACGATGATGATCTTGAAGCAGAAACAGAAACAACTGAGAACATGGATCCTGCTGATGCAAAACGTGTGAGGAGGTAATCTTAGCGTCGTCTTTATTTAATCATATAATATCACCAACTCAACCCCGTGTGAATGGGTAACACCACACATTTCTTAGTGTATTCGGTATAGCAGTCTCTCTCTTTAATATGCCATGCATATAGCCATTAAAAAATGTCATGCATATCCAAGTATGCTACTACATACACATGATTTTTTTAAAAAGGATACCTGGACTTTTATAAAGAAGCCATTGAGGCAAGTGCCAAGGTAGAAAAGAATACAACGCTAACAATTACAGCCCTAATAGAGACTTAAGCTTACAAACATCCACAGCCTACAAGCCAATCACACATCCCACCCACCACTTTACTCTTGACCTTCCACACACTCTCCTCTGCTGATCCTCTTCTATTTTGAAAGCATCGTCTATTCCGCTCTTACCAAATGTTCTATAACACAACCATCAAAACAAGGTGCCATATCACCCTTCCTTCCCTATCCCTCCACCATGCCAGGCCCACACAAGGTCTTCAATGGACTCCAACATCACCCAATAGACATTGAAGATCGCTAAGAAATCTTCCTACACCTTATGCACAAACGAGACAATGGATGAATAGATGGTCTATCGTCTTTGCATCATTCATGCACATAGCACAGATGTTGGAGAGGATCATGGATCTTTTTTTCTTTTCTTTTTTTTTGGGGGGGAGGGGGCGGCATGCTTTAATCCTATTGCAGATAACGACTACAACACTAATGGGGACATCACGTGCAAAAGCACGCCCCCTACGCACGTACGCAAGGAGGGCCCCACCATCGATCTTGATCAATGACAACGTCCAGCAGAATTCCTTCTCTACAGCAGAATTCTGGAATTCGGCCCTGCAGGAGAGCTGAAACTTCGATGGAGCACCACGCACGAACCGTACGTCGGATTGGGCCGAAACTTGGAGGGTTTGTAGCCCAACCCTAGCCGACCAGCCCCAAGGAGGGGGTTTTTGAGTTCGTGGGCCCCACGCACGTGCGGACAACCTTCTACGCACATGCGTTAGGTCTGGCCTACTGTCCACACGCGCGGGTTGTCTTCAGGTTCAATCTTTCACTCCTCTCTTACCCGATTCCCTTAACCCTAACCCTATATCGTCTTAAATTCCATCTTCTTGCCCATTTTTTCTAACCCCAGGGTTCCCCGAATTGAAACTTGCGAATCCCTTTGATTGGAGAACTATTTCTGTGCATGTGTGGATGACTTTACTCTCCTTTGAGCATTTTTTGGTCTATAACTTTAATTGATCCAACCCTAGCATGTGTAGGCTTGGACCTACATAGATTCCCTTTGTTGAATGCTTGACTTTTTATGGGATGTGAAATTTTGTGTGATTGTTTCTGAACTAGTATGATCTAAAGCCTAAACTCTTGCATAACATATTTAAATTTTCATGTCCTGCATCAAATTTGTATCAGAGCTTAGGTTTTTCATAGGGGATTGTATTGCATGTTTAAGGTTTAATCTACTCGCGTTTATTTGCATTAAATTTCATCATATAGGGTTGTTTGAGACCCATCATTCACAACATAGACTGCTAAATTTTCTATTGTCAGAAATTCTCCAATTTTCATTGCTGAATTTTCCATTAAAAAACTGCTTGGACAGTTATGTTGTTGGAATTTTCAGAGTGTTGCGTAGTTTCCCTCATATAGAGTCCTATACGAGCATTTAGTCCCATTTAGATGCATACAGTTGCATTGGAGGACCTTTGAGTTGAGTGGGTAGTTGTATGCCTACATGTAATGGTCGCGTTTTTGGGTTGCACCCTGCACTAAACATGGAGCAATTACAAGAGTCAATGAACAACATAACCTGGCAGTTTGAGTCTTTGGGTAAGCACTTGGAATAACGGATTGACCAACGCTGGGATCAGCTTAACGTGTGCGTTACCCAACTAGAGACCTCCGCCTGGGCAAAGCCCACCATTGAGGAAGATGTCCAATCTCAGGCAGGTGGTCAGGAGGATAGACAAGGGAATGAGGGGTGGCCAAAGAAACAGACATGGGTACGCACCCGTGCACCCACCCCACGAGGGGCATCATGATCATTATGACCCAGATGCGCAACTCCTCAAAGGAGTTAGAGTAGAGGCTCCTACGTTTAATGACCACTTGGGCCCTAAAGCTTTTCTAGATTGGTTGGCAAATATGGACCACTATTTTGAGCGGTACGACATGTCAGATGTGTGTGGAGTTCGATTTGCTAAGATGAAGCTTATGGGCCAAGCAAAGAAGTTTTGGGCTACTGTGGAGCGAAAGAAAGAGAGGTTGAGGGAACCCCCAATATTCCATTAGAGAGAAATGAAAGAAACTCTTAAGGAAAAATACCTCCCTTTCTCTTATCACTTGAGGTTGGTTGAAGAATCGAAGTTCAAATCTAAGCCTCTTCATATTCTAATTACCAAAGACTTTGGGTTAGAGACTGAGTCGGACTCGATTGTGTTCGCCCTTATGGCTAAGAAAAGTGCACCAGAGGCTAGTGCAAAGTTACCCAATGAGGCCATTCCGGTAGTGGATGAGTTTCGTGATGTCTTTCCCGATGATCTACCAGACGAGCTTCCCCTCATGAGGGATATACTGCACGCCATCGATTTAGTCCCTGGGGCGACTTTACCAAACTTGTTTGAGGTGGTCAATAGGAGTCTGGGAAATTTGCTCAGGTGTTTAGTGGGGGAGCACACCAGGACGTGGGACACTGCACTACCTATCGCTGAGTTTGCATTTAATAGTTCTGTCAATAGATCCACGGGTTTAAGTCCTTTTAAAGTCGTTACTGGTTATAAACCTAGGAAGCCTATTGATCTTGTCTGTATGTCCCTGTCCTTATCCAATAGGTCATCAAAGTCCGTAGAGTCCTTTGTACATCACATTCATTCATTGCATTAAGAAATCAGGCAAAAGATCAATACTAGTAATGAACATTACAAAATTTTTGCTGATCAACATATTCAAGGAATTCAATGTAGGGGACTATGTGATTGTCCGCATCAGCCCAGAGCAGTACCCTCAGGGAATCATTCGTAAATTACACGCACGTAGCGCTGGACCGTTTAAAATTATAAAACAAAACAGTCTCAATGCGTATGTGGTAGGTCTTCTACCTTCCATTGGAATTAGTTCTACATTCAATGTGGATGATCTAGTTGCATTTCAAGGGACCACTGATACATTGTTCAGCCTGTCACCTAACCATCTTGATTCCGCAGACCTTTCCTTGATCCATGGCCCCCTCCCGACCCATCTTCCCAGCCTCTACCTCCCATACCTACCCTTGTTACACCCAGAGAGGAGATAGAGGATATCCTAAAACATCAGATAGTATCGACGTCGGACGACGGATTTCAAAAGTTTCTGGTCAAGTGGAAGTCATGCCCAACTTTAGATAGTATGTGGCTCACTGAGGAGGAGCTTCAGAGACTTGATCCTGACATATTAGAGCGGTTTAGGAGTTTTGTTTCGCCAGTGGCAAAATCTTCACAGTCGGGAAGAGTTGATGGGGACATCACGCGCACATGCACGCCCCCCCTACGCACGTACGCAAAGAGGGCCCTACCATCGATCTTGATTAATGACGACGTACAGGGAGGGCCTCCTAGTTAGAGGACTGCGTTTTGGTTGGTTGGAGTGGACCCGATCGTCATGTGAATCCCACCATGGGTTCTTATGATCGTGGCCCACTATTCTAAATAATCTAATACTTTGAGTTTTGTTTATTATTGTTATTAAGAATATTATAGACGATTTAGATTGCTTTAATTAGTTGTTATTTTTTATTACTTTGTCTCTAAGTAATATGATGCGCACATGGTGCGAGTTTTGGGGTATAAGATTTTATTATAAATAGGCATCCCTTGTAGTCTTTTTTCTTATTGAAGATTGAATAAAATTTCTGCGTTTTCCTGCTTCTCTCTAAGTTGTGAAAACCTAATTGGGTGGGAAACCCTCCCTTCTTCAAAGGGCTACTATCATGGCGCGAAGCCATATCCATCCTGATTCGCCCCCACCTTCTACCATCCATGTTTCTCTTCTCCTACAGTCATTCCACCTGCAAATCCATTGTTATTTTGCAGTTATTCCTTCTCTACAGCAGAATTCTGGAATTCAGCCCTGCAAGAGAGCTGAAACTTCGACGGAGCACCTCGCACGAACCGTACGTCAGATTGGGCCGAAACTTGGAGGGTTTGTAGCCCAACCCTAGCCGACCAGCCCCAAGGAGGGGGTTTTTGAGTTCGCGGGCCCCACGCACGTGCGGACAACCTTCTACGCACATGCGTTAGGTCTGGCCTACTGTCCACACGCGCGGGTTGTCTTTAGGTTCAATCTTTCTTCTCTTTCACTCCTCTCTTACCTGATTCCCTTAACCCTAACCCTAAATCGTCTTAAATTTCAACTTCTTGACCCTTTTTTCTAACCCTAGGGTTCCTCAAATTGAAACTTGTGAATCCCTTGGATTGGAGAACTATTTTTGTGCATGTGTTGATGACTTTACTCTCCTTTAAGCATTGTTTAGTCTATAAATTTAATTGATCCAGCTCTAGCATGTGTAGGTCTAGACCCGCATATATTCCCCTTGTTGAATGCTTGACTTTTTGTGGGACGTGAAATTTTGTGTGATTGTTTCTGAACTAGTATGATCTAAAGCCTGAACTCTTGCATAGCATATTTAAATTTTCATGTCCTGCATCAAACATTAGTGAATAAAAGGACCGTACCAAGGGCTTTCCAAACCATCTTGTCCTCGGCCGAAGAAGGATGGTAATGTTGCAACCAATCGAACAATCTAACCAAGTTGCGCACTTTCTCTCACAATAGGTAATCCTATGGCAAGGAGGACACCCCAACCTCTCCACATTGGGAATAATAGTGAGTTACTGTTACATTCCTATCTAGAGTCAACTAAGTGAGCCTTGGTAACTCGGTCTGTAGTTGCTTGTCCCTACACCAAACACCCCCCCATAATCAAATGCGACTCTCATTGGTCATCACACAAACGAGAAGGACACTCTGATGAGAACATCACGTCATGTACACACTTGTGTACGTATCAAAGGAGGAGGCGGGCCGCACCGATTTCCCTATGGCTAGGCGAGTACCCGTGATCATGTTAAAGACCTCATGTGCATGTGCAAGCATCTGGAAGACCCCAAATTGGGAAGATGCATGTGCTGCTTTATGGAGTGATTCAAACCGTTGGATCAGAGGGACGTGATGATCGGGCCGTTGGATCACATGATTGGGTCATTGATCGTGGATCGTCCACACTAGTTTTCTTAGATTTAATCAGTATTATAGGATTTAGTTTTGGTTATATTATGTTTGGACATCATTATGAGTGTTTTAGTTGATTTTAGTTAGACTAGGGTTATTTTCATTAAAATTCGCAAAATAGGGTATTTATTGTAATTTTTGAACTTTCTTGAAGCTATAAAAGAGGGTGGGTGTATGACCCTCTTCCTCATTGGATTTTGTGATTAAAAAAAAGAGAAAAGCTCTTGCTTTTTTCTTCAATCTTCATGCGATTTGAAGATACTTTCGTGCGATTTGGAAGGGAGATTGGTGCAATGCTAATCTTCATCAACGAAGGTGCGATGTCTCCATCTATCCCCACACCATCTTCTCTCTTCTCCTCCATCAAGGTATTTTCTTTGAATTCTTCAATTCTTCCATCCTAAGCCCTCATCCTTTCATAAATCCATCTTTCCTTTACCTATCCACAATTCGAAACCCTAACCGACCAAACCCGTCCATCCCATGCCACATGATCGTACGACCACACGTTTGAATCCTCTGGGTTGGCCATACAACCACACCTTGCCCCTTTTGGCCTTCCATCATCCTCATATCAAAACCCTTTTCTTCCATTCCCAAAACCCTAACCCTAAACCTAAAATCCTTAATTTTCCTACTTTCCCAAATTATCCCAACCCTAGCTTTTTCCATGGGTTGTATTAGGCCTTCTACTTTGAAATAGACTATATCCTATGCTAATTGGATGTCTCTACATCCATTAGATCCTAGTTTTGTTTTATTTAATGATCTTGTGTGATGATGTTGGTAACTTAGGCTAGGATCATGCATGATATTCTTTTGGTTTTCATGGGATACGTGATGATTATGACAATGCTTGTGTTTTTTGTTAATTATCTTAATTCTGCTACTTGATCTCACATGTTATTTGGCTCATGCATCAGTCCTGCATCACACTCCCTTCGAGATGATTGTTGTCCACATTTCTAATGCCCTGTAGCTTGAGGAGTCCCTCACACCCCATCCTCCCCACTAGACCCCATACTTACACAATCACCTCCCTTCACAATTTCCCTTCTTCATTGCCAAACCTCCACATCCACTTACCTAACAAGGCCAAGTTCATGGACTTCAACACCTAAATACCAACACTCACTTTGGCTATAGGCTTGCACACCTCTTCCCACATCAAGAGATGAAACTTTTGCTTGACCTAAGCCCCTCTTCATAAAAATATCACCTCACTCGGCTTCTCTAATTTCTCCAAAACTGATTTTGGGCACCTGAACAAAACAAAGTAGAGTGGTAAGTTCGATAAAGCTGCTTTAATAAGCGTTATTTGGCCTCCCAATGAGAGATGGTGGCTCTTCCAACTAGATAGTTCCCTCTTTTATATATATATATATATATATATATATATATATAGAGAGAGAGAGAGAGAGAGAGAGAGAGAGAGAGAGAGAGAGAGAGAGAGAGAGAGAGAGCTGCCACTTTATTAGAAGCTCCCAAGAAGTGAAAAGAATACAAGGAACAAAACCAGAAACTAAAGGCGCAACAAGGAACCAGCCAAGGCTGGTCTAACGAACATAGCCCAAAACTATCCGTTGAGGGATAAGGGAAGCCTTGTTCTACAAATGCTTTGCCGGTTTCCCTTGCACAAGGGAGGCCTAATGAAACTTGACAGGAAAGTTCTAGCACCACACCAAAACATATCCACTAAGCCTAATGCTTCCTCTTTGGATAATCCAATGCCTAGCATCTTGCTCTTGTTAACGTTTACCTTCAGCCTAAGACTGCCTCATAACACCTCAGAATCTTCCTAAGATTGTCCACCATTGTTGTTTCCACATCGTAAAACACGATCGTATCATCTGCAAATTGAAGAAGGGAAATTTGGCCTCCATCTCTTGCCATCTTAAAGCCGCAAATTAGATCAACTTCCTGCTCTGCCTAACATTTTGCTTAAAGCCTTAACTACCACCACAAACAAAAATGGTGAAAGCGGATTCCCTCGCCTTGTGCCCTTTGATGCCTTGGAGAATCGTTTTGGCGACTCGTTAACCAACACTGAAAAAGTAGCCAATCCTACAACACTCTCCAATCCAACTTCTCCACTTCCAACTGCATCCTATTCTCCCAAGCATATGGTCAAGAAACTCCTAGTCGATGTGGTCGTATGCCTTTCTATGATCAGCATGCAGACTACTTTACTGCCTTCCTTTTTCTTGAGTTGATGCGTTTGTGAGCAATGGATGCACTATCTAGAATATGTCTACCTCATAACACCTCATAATCTTCCTAAAATTGTCCACCATTGTTGTTTCCACAATGTAAAACAAGATCGTATCATCTGCAAATTGAAGATGGGAAATCCAACCCCCATCTCTTGCCACCCATGGTGTGCCATAAAAGCCGTTACGTAAAGGTAATGGTGGCAACCATTACACATCACGAGGTCGTAACGGCCATAACAACCGTTTTGGAAAAAATGACCTGTAACCGCCATTAGCGGTCCATTACGCCCCTTGCAAATGTTGCAACAACCTTGTAATGGTCTATTACGGGGCAGATATAGGTTTTTCAGATTGTTTTCAACATTACGGAGCAGATACATGTTTTTTGGGTTTTTCTTTTCAATAAAAAAAGACATTGTAACTGCCGATACGGAGCCGTAAAAGCCGTTACGACCCATATTGTAAAGGTAACTGTGGTGGCCATTATGGCAACTGTTACTGTTACAGAATACCTTGTTGCCACCTTAAAGCAGTTGATTAGACCAACTTCCTGCTCTGTCTAACATTTTGCTTAAAGCCTTCGCTACCACCATGAACAAAAATGGTGAAAGCGGATCCCCTTGCCTTATGCCCCTTGATGCCTTGAAGAATCTTTTCGATTATCCGTTAACCAACACTGAAAAGGTGGCTAATTCTACACTCCATTCCAACTTTTCTACTTCCGACCGCATCCTATTCTCCCAAGTATATAGTTAAGAAACTCCTTGTCGATGTGGTCATATTCCTCTCTTTGTTCATCATGTAGACTACTCTACCGCCTTCCTTGTTTTTGAGTTGATGCATTCGTGAGTAATGAACACACTATCTAGAATCTGTCTTCCACTATGAATGCTCCTTGATTCTCAAATATAATGCTAGCCAATATTTCTCCGAATCTGGAAGTGAGGATTTTCGCAAGAATCTTATTGGGGCTCCCAGTGAGATTGATAGGCCTAAAATCTTTTAAGGTATCTTCTCCTTTCTTTGGGATAATGGCAATAAACGAAGCCCCCAGATCCGAAGATAACTGGCCACTTGAAGAATTCTTTTACAAAATCCACCACATTACCCTTTAAACATTCAAGAAAACCAGAAAGAAAGCCATAGGATAACCGTTGGGATCTAGCGCCTTATCTCTACACCCTAGGAGTTGATTGCTTGATTTCTACCTCGGATATCGATTTTTCAAGGGAGTCTGCTTCTGCAACTGAAAGCTGCTTAAAAGGGAGATTATCCCACCTGGGCCTCTTCCAATTTTCACCTGTTAACAACTTTGAGTAGGGCTGCATTATAGCTGTATAGATCTTATCCTACTCTTCTACCCTTCTTCCTTCAACCAACAAGTTGCTAATCCTGTTTTTCATTGCCCGCACACTAGCTATATTGTGATATAACTGCGTATTTTTGTCACCTTCTTTCAACTAAACAGCTCTCAACCATTGTCTCCACTTGATTTCCTCAAGATAATTCAAGTAAGCTTGACGCTCATTTGCCTCTAGTTGTCCGTCTTCTCTCCCCCTTCCTCCTCCAATTCAAGAGCCTGAATGTCTCTTAGGATACTCTTTGCCTCGGCACTTTGCCTACCAAATACCTCCCTTTTCTAAGCATTCAACCTCCCCTTGAGCAACTTAAGCTTCTGGCTCAATTTGAACCTAGTGAAGCCAGCAACCTCGAAGGATTCCTTCCAATCCTTAACTTGATCTGGAAATCCTTCCCCTTCCAGCTATTGCTTGAACACGAAGGGTTTAGGGCTGCAACTCTCCTCATCAACCTCCAACAGAATTGGGCGGTGTTGTCTAGGGAACCCTCGTTGTTGAACTAATGGATACCTCTCCACCCATTCAGGGGAAATAAAAAACTTATCAAGACGCGATAAAATGGCATCTTCCTACTGGTTAGTCCATTTGAATTTTGCATCCCTCATCGGATTGTCTGCCATTTCATTATGACTAACCCATTCAACAAAATCCTTCATACTACGGGTGATTCGGCTTCCAATCAACTTCTTATGTATAAATCTGCTAATGTAGAAGTTTGCCTCCTATGCACCACAGAAGATGCCGCCTCTCCCTGATCATACATGCATGTCAGTACCTACGAATGTGCTTTCATGTATGTATTTAGGTATGCACAGTGTGGATGCATGCACCCATACGTGGCCTGTAGAGATATACATGATATTTGTGCGTACATGGGTTTATGTAGTCATGCAGAGTACCATTCCATATTCTATTACTAATAATATTGTGTTTATATCTTTCAAAAAAATAATTATGGTGTTTGTCACATGAGACTAACACGACATCTTATTCTCTCCTCCCCTTCCTCCTTTCTTCTCGATGTCTGATCTTCTTTCCATTTTCTCCTTTCTTGGTCTTGCTTGTTTGTTGTTTATATCAAGGAGTCAGCATCTCTGTATGTTGTTCTACCATATTTTTCTTACTTCTCTTCTTCAATAACTGTTTTATTTATATCATGTTGATGTAGAGCGAATATTCTGACAACTATTTATTTATTGACACCAGATTTAAAGAAAATGATTCTTATTGTTCTATGAAGGGTGCTTTGCAAATATTCTGACAGAACTATTTATTTATTGACACAAGATTTAAAGAAAATGATTCTTATTGTTCTATGCAGGGTGCTTTGCAAATGCAACCCATTTATGTGTGCATTTGTCGATTTCTACGTGTTTAATGTTGTGGAATCTAAGTGTTTTAAATTTCTTTATTTTGTGACTTCCTTGTCTTTACAGTAATCCATTTTTTATGTGGTCCAGGATGCTATCAAATAGAGAGTCTGCAAGGCGCTCTAGAAGAAGGAAGCAAGCTCATTTGAGTGAACTTGAGGCACAGGTTTGGTGCGTTAGTCTTGTTTCTGTTTGCACTTGTTGTACCTATTCGTTAAATCTGAGATATGCTTGCAATGGCACTCTCTAGGTTGCACAGTTGAGAGTTGAAAACTCTTCATTGCTGAAGCGTCTTGCTGACATAAGTCAGAAGTACAATGAAGCTTCTGTTGACAACAGAATTCTGAAAGCAGATGTTGAAACATTGCGGGCAAAGGTAAGCTGTGTTGTTCTTCAAGTATGTACTTCTGAATTATACTGTTTAGATTTACTGCGGTTAATATTAGTTTGTTACATATCAATCCAATGCAACTGCATAAATCTAATATTGACAACTGTTGTCCTAGACTTGCTAAAAGATAATTCATTGAAGCAAGACAGCAAAGAAATTGGTCTTCTTGCTGAAGATTGCCCTCGGCTACCCTGTGCTTAGAATATCTTCTTTTTTTGGAAGAACAATGTAGATTTTATTAGCCTTGTGCTTAGAATATCTTCTTCTTCTTCTTTTTTAAGAGATGCTGGAGATTTTATTTCTTTTTATAAAGATTTTATTCATAACTAGTGTCTCAGACTTGCCCAAAAATTCATACTTGAATTGAAGCAAGACAACAAAGAAATTGATCTTCTTGCTCAAGATTGCCCTTGGCTATAAATGCCTAGAATTAGATATGTTCCTTTTTTTCGAAGAGATACTAGAGATTTTATTAGTCCATATGGTTTAGCCCATCTTTACCAAGAGCATCCACGTCCACATTGGCAAATGGAATGTTTAGCCTGGAGGCAATAAGGCAGATCTCATTATAGACAAAATTAAGCTTCCAAAGCCTGGAGTTAGGCAAAGTCCCATGAAAATACATCCTTAAGGGTCCCCTTTGGCCCTTGCTTTCCCAAAAAAACTCAACTCTTTCACTCTACTTTTCACCAATTTGAGCCTTTTTTTCTATTAAAAGATTTTTCTTCAATTGGAAGGAGTTTCTGCCTGTGAAAGAAGAGAAAAAAAAAGAGTTCAAAGATTTGTTCATTTGGAGGATTTTGCTAGAAGGAACTAGCAGTATCATGACTGTAGAGGTCACCACTGAGGTTATGGTCCTTGATAGAGTGGAATGACAGAACAGAGATCATGTAGCTGACCCCAATTAGTTGGGAACCGGTTATGCGAATGTTGGGTACTTGGAAGGCAACTGTGGGCAAGTTTGCTCATAGAGATTCAAGTCTTTTGGGAGTGGGTGGTATCATTAGAGATGGGGTGGGAAGGCTTGTTGTCTCCTCTTCCATTCGGCTGGGTTAGGAAAGCTTTAGAAGTAGAAGCTAAATCATGTAAAAAAGGGCTCACATTTTCTAGTTGTTTAGAAGGGGCCCGTTTTGGTGGAGGTAGTTAAGCAATTGATTTAGTAGGTCTTAGAGGAGCTTGTGGAACCATGAAGATTTGCCCTTGTTTTGTTATAAAAGAGAGTTGAATATCATACAAAAGCTCCCCAGTATTGGTTTTATATGATAAAAAACAAGAAACAGTTCAACTATTGTCATGCAGTGGTGAAGATATGGGTTTACTTCATCTCTTGAAAATGGCTTGGACCTTGAAAAGGTTGGTGATATTTTGAGCTGGGTTGTAGGCCCATTTTGGAGCTAGGGAAAGGTTTTTTCTTGCCATTGCTCATTTTTATCTTTATGCTGGTAAATTTGGAAGGAAATTAGTAGTTTTATCATTTACGATAAATATTAGGAAGTTTGTTCTGCTATTGTCATGGCAATGAATGGTGAAACTGTCAAAACGGAATAATGCAGCTAGATCAAGGAAGGAACTGATTGCAATGAAGTTCAACATGCCAGATTGAAAGTTCAAATCACACGAGAAACTATGCAATGACCATGAGCAAGCTCAACAGTTCTCTAGTCTTTAAATTAGAGAACACTACTCCCCCCTCAATACACTACCATAGAGAAACAAAAGAACTTGCTCAAAGAAGATATCATTCAACTGTATCTTATTCCATAGGGCCTATGCCTTATTATAAATGAGTGTGTATAAGGTTTCCTCGAGAAAATCTCTAGCATAATCTAAAGAATCTAAAAATAGAATTCCTTACTAGCCAAGATCTCTAAAATAAGAAAACTCTTAAACATGAAAATCTAATAATACTTATTTCGTAGTATAGAGGTATTTTTCCTAACATATAAATATGAAAGAAAAAGAAATTAGAAGCAAGCTAAAAAAGGAAATTGGACCTTTGCTTGTGCACACTTGTGGAGCGTGCAATTGTAGGATGTGGCGCGAGTGCATCGCAGAACGTGTTTCCTAGATGGAAATGACCTCTGAGCAGGTGGTGGAAACTCAACTAATAACAGCAGTTCCATGGGAATCTGGGTCCTAGCAGAATAGGATGTATGGTGGGGAATTGTACTGTGGACATCTTTCTATCCTTCTCTAGGCAGGCTGGTGAGGGAGACTTGATGAGGTTGGATATTGTGACTCTTAGTGAAGGTTTCATAAGTTCATTGGCTAGTTATTGTCGAAGATGACTCTGTGAGTGTGGGTATTTGAATGCCTGGGTATTGAAATAACCGCTATCTTACAAATGCTAACATTTGGGGGATGATGGGAATCAAAATAACCAGGCATTTAAATGTCCGCTGGTCATTGCAATATCCTTAAAGGTGGCAATTCAGATTTCCAAAAAGAAGATGGATTTTCACTCTAATACCTTCCACACTTGCCCTCATCTATCACATGCTATTCTCCCGTGTCCTATTGTCTCGCCCGCAATGAAGTTGTTTCTTGTACAAGTCCTTGTTTGATATGCTCATTCTATAGACACTTGGCACGAGGCCATTGGGATGTGCTTATGGTGTCTGACCTGTGCCTTATGTCAGCCCTATCATGAATGTTGGAAGCCCAAAAATCAGGCCAATCTAACCATCATGCAGGCCAACACGTGAATTTGGATGGTTGTTAATTATTTTATTGGACTGGAGCAACCGTGTTGTCTATAGGCCATCCAACCCATGCATTACGCGGGCCTCACCATAATGACGCAGTCCCAAAAATCAGGCCTACACAGACCACATTAGAGAAACCAATCTAAGACCACCCAAAAACCTCCAAATTCATGCAGTGGCCCATACGATGGTTTGATTCGCCTGTTTTTTGGGGCATCCAACTCTCATGGTGGTGCAACCTTTCAAAGCTAGTTGGATGTCATACACTCACCCTAGTGGACCCCACATGTAGTCCTTGTGAAAGCATGTAGAGGAACCGGCTTCCGCCGACATTGGGAAGTTAATTGATATGCTGGCTGCATATGCCGCTATGCAGGCACTTATAAATGGTACGCGCATGGTTTGAAATATATGTATTCCATTGTCCGATATGGACATTACTGTATCCAGATTGCTTGATATGGGGCTGTATTGGCCCCAATTAAAAAAAAAAAGGGCCCTCTCAACTGATACAGAGAATATCTGCACCAATACGGTCGATACAGCCATAAAGGCCCATATTTGATTTTTATTTTTATTTTTTTAATTTTCTCAAAATTTTCTTTTCTTTTTCCATTTAAACCATGGAGGAAACCTAGAAAGTTATGCTAGACTAGATCTAGGCCTATGTTGGGGGTAACAACAAAAGATTTGATTAGGATGTGATGAATTGAAGTGCACAAACCATTATGGGAAAAAATCAGAAAAAAGGGGGTAAATCATCTTTTGTTTTTTTCTTTTTTCCTAATCTCTCTCTCTCTCTCTCTCTCTCTCTCTCTCTCTCTCTCTCTCTCTCTCTCTTTTGTGTATTGTAATAGAATGGGCCCTAATTCACTAAATCATGTTTGATTTATGTTCAATTATGGACCATTTGGTTGACTTTCAACAGGTCAAGCCAACAAACAATGTTCTTATGAATGTAAGGTCTGGTACACCATTATATACATTTGTAAAATATAAAAAATGATAGATTCTTGATATCTCACTGTTTCCCTTTTTTTTGATATTCTCTCCTTAATTCTTTGGCTTAAAAAAGTTTTTGACCAATATAGGTCGACATGGGCCAATACTAATACACGACACCCATATCATATCGTTTTTTAGTTTGGACAATACACCCCTTGATAGCGGTATTCAGAACCATGGGTATAAGTGTTGTATATTAACTCAAATTAGACTGACTAAATTGTGGAAGTTGTTGCTAACATACGGTCCAAAAATCAGATTTTTTTGGACAAGTCCTAATCTCTATAATGCAGGGGCATTTTCACACAGGGCTCAAGTGGGGTCGCCTGTGGGATGCAGGGGCACACTCAGGGCGGGCGGGGCCCACGGGGGAGGTCTCGTGTTCGAGACTCCTCATCGGGGGTGATTAATGCGCATTTCACACCAGGCTCGAGTGGGGTATCCTGTGGCCTGCGGGGACAAACTCGGGGTGGGCGGCCTATGTGAGGCACCATGTGATTTGGGGCCCACAAGGGAGGTTCGGCCGAGGTCCTAGCCCATGAGATGTGGGGCCTGGGCTATGAGATAAAGGAATTAATTTTCCATACTCTAACAATTCGAGCTTTTAGAGCAAGTGGTTAATTGTCCCGCATTACTCTACGTAATAGACACTTGTTTGCTAAAATAAGTCATTGGATATTTTCTTTGTTAGCCGTCCAATAAATGTCAATCTGAACTAAGTGTAATTTTTGGTTCATGTAAAATCTAAGACGGTACCCCAAATTTGGACGGTTTTACTTCCATTATTTGTACTACATATGCAATTTCTAATTGCTTGCATATCATCCATGACACTCTGCCAGAGTGTCAAAGTTTTTCTTGCCCACAATAACAAAAAGTGCTAGTTGGGCCTTTAGTATTTCATATGTCCAATGATTGTGTGTCTGCTAATCCTAGGGACTTGAGTTTGTGCCAGTTGCGCCTATTTTTAGGTGATCCAGACTTTTATGGGGACCAATTTGGATGGAATGAAAATTCGTCCATCCAATTTTTCCCCCCGTCGAGTGTTGTATGTTGTGGTACCTTTTACCCTGTCCATCAATTTTTAGGCCACTAATCAAAGGGTTAGGACTCTCCTAGTTTGGACTTTCTACGACATGGTCCATCCCATTGTTGTCATGTACGACCAGATATGCGCATATGCGATCGCATATGCTCGCATATCCATATGCAAATTGCATATGCGATCATGGCACATATGTGATCGCATATGTGGCATATGCGATCACATATTGGCCATGGCACATTGAATTTTTATTTTTTATTTTTTTGCCCAAAAAAACAACATTTTGCCTATAAAAAGGCTTCCAAACATCCATCATTTGCAATATTCTCACTCCAAAACTCTCTTACTCTAATTTCTCTTACATTTCTTAATTACAAGTGGTCTTAATCTCTCTCTCTCTTGTATTTCCTACTTCCAAGTGATCTTAATCTCTCTCTCTCTCTCTCTCTCTCTCTCTCTCTCTCTCCCCTACATTCTCTCTCTCTTGGAAGTTGGAAGATCAAGATTCAAGCACTTTCAAGGTTCAAGGAAGATAGCTTGTTGATTTTCTACAATAATAAATAAATAGCTTATTGATTTTGTTGTTACTTCTTGTTAACTATATTGTTAAATGTGGATGACTTGATGTTTAATTCATTGTTTAATTGATTTATCTCTCTCAAATGTATTTTAAATATGTAAAATTAGTTATCTATTAACTTAGAAAAGTTCTCCTTAGTTTCTTATATTTGTTTTACATTATTTTGGATTTTTTTCCTATTATATATATATATATAGCGGAATGCTCACCTGCGAACCAGTTCGCACGGACTACCTACGAACTTTTTTGAGAACTCATCATATCTAATGAGTCTCGAAAATTTGAATGGTCCACATGAAGCAGAACCTCATGAAACCCCCAAATACCAATTTTTACTTTGAACCAAAACTTCGGTGGGCCATAAAAATGCAAACAGGTTCTTCCCTTGATTTGAATTTCTCTTTGTTATGGCCCACCAGAATCTTAGATCAGGGTGAAAATTCACCCCCGAAGGTTTCATAGGATTCCGCATCTGATGGACCGTTCGAATTCGACACCCATGACACGTGTGCAAAGGTGCGCACATGCGTAGGTGAGCATGCCTCTCTCTCTCTCTCTCTCTCTCTCTCTCTCTCTCTCTCTCTCTCTATATATATATATATATATATATATATATAAAATTTTTCAAAAAAAATGTGATCGCATGATCGCATATGTGATTCAACAACATCGGTCCCTCCATTTTGAGTGGCTCTCATTCTGGATCTTGAACATTGGGTTCCACTTGTACAAATTCAGGGGGCCTAAGGACATGATGTGGATCATCAAGTCCGCACTTCATCGATTCAAACTGTAGATCCGATGGGCTCATCAGGCATCCCAACTATTTAGATAGACGACCATTCTAAAAGATTAGATGGACATAATCGTGATATCAGCTATAAGTGGATCTTGAACAATGGATCAGTAAAGAATGATTTGATGATGATAATGTGAAGAAGAGAGGAAAATATTGAGAGAGAAGAAGGAGAGTTTGGGAGAGATGTTGTGTTAGGCTTGCTCGCCCTAACACATAATATTTTATTATAATAAAGCATATAGTACATCACAAGAGAAGAGGGAAGAGTGCACATGCACATGCACTAAAAGGGGCCACTAATCACCACTAACCACATACAATATACTAGCATTCTCTATACTCTCCCTCAAGTTGGAGCATAGATGTTGATCATGCCCAACTTGTCACGAACACGATGAAGAGCATCTTGACTCAAGGACTTTGTAAGAACATCAGCAAGTTGATCCCCAGATCGAACAAAAGGAGTGACGATTTCCTTAGAAGCGACTTTCTCCTGAATAAAGTGACAGTCGACCTCAATATGCTTGGTTCGCTCGTGGAAAACTAGGTTACGAGCAATATGGATGGCCGCTTGGTTATCACAGTGAAGAGGAACAGGATCCGAAGGATGATAGCCAAGTTCTTCAAGAAGGTTGCAAAGCCACACGAGTTCATACGTCGCATGAGCCATAACACGATATTCTGCTTCAGCCGAGGACCGAGTAACAACTAGCTGCTTTTTGCTCTTCCAAGTTATAAGATTGCCACCTAGGAAGGTATAAAATTCGGATGTAGAGCGGCGATCAAAAGTACTACCTGCACAATCAGCATTGGAATAGTCAGAAAGATGAAGATGACCATGCAACTAAAAGCGGAGGCCAAGACCCGGGGCTGATTTTAAATACCGAAGTATGCGGTAGACAGTCGTGAGATGGGAAGTACGGGGAACTTGCATGAATTGGCTAACAACCCCCACCACAAATGAGAGATCGGGGCAAGTAATAGTCAGGTAAATGAGCCGGCCTACAAGTCGTCGATACATCTCGGGATCAGTAAGGAGGGCATCATCATCTGGTTGAAGCTTCTGTGAAGTATCCATGGGAGTGGTAGCAGGCTTGCACCCTAACATGCCGGTCTCCATGAGAAGATCGAGCGCATATTTTCATTGTGACAAGACCAATTTGGATGATGAGCGAGCAACTTCAATTCCGAGGAAGTAACGAAGAGGACCAAGATCCTTGATCTCAAACTTGGTCTTCAAAAAATCTTTGACCTCCCTCATTCCAGCAGAGTCACTACTGGACAGAACAATATCATCCACATAGACAATGAGAACCATGATGCCCGTCGATCGTCGACATATAAAGAGAGAATGATCGGCATGAGTACGAACAAAGCCAAACTCTAAGAGAGCCTGACTAAATTTTTCGAATCATGCACGTGGGGATTGTTTAAGTCCATAAAGAGCCTTCTTCAAGCGGCATACAAGTGCAGGGTTGTGAGAAGCAACAAAGCCAAGAGGTTGATGCATGTAAACTTCCTCTGCAAGATCCCCATGGAGAAATGCATTCTTAACATCAAGTTGAAACAAAGACCATGATAAATTAACGGCTAAGGAGAGCACAACGTGAATCGAATTAAGCTTAGCCATCAGAGAAAATGTCTCGAAGTAATCCACACCATGAGTCTGTGTGTAACCCTTAGCAACAAGACGGGCTTTATAGCGATCAATCGAGTCGTCTGGAAGAAACTTGATCATATAAACCCATCGACAGCCAACAGGTTTATGGCCTAAAGGAAGTGGCACAAGGTCCCAAGTATGATTCTTCTCAAGAGCAGACATTTCTTCTATCTTCACCTTCATTCAATCAGGACTCTGAAGAGCATGTGAGAGAGATCTAGGAATAGTCTGTGATGAAAGGAAAGCTGTAAACAACTGAAAAGACGATGAAAGATGATCATATGAAACGAAATTACTAATGGGGTGTTGAGTACAAGATCATGACCCTTTGCGCAAGGCAATGGGAAGATCTAAACTTGAGGTAGGAGAGTCACCTGAGCCCAAAGTGAGCGGAAGGGTGGATGGTTGAGCGTGTGAAGATTTATCTCACCCATGATACACCTGTAGATGCTTAGGCTCACCCATATCACCAACAGGATGCTGAATAGAGGGGAGAGGAGTTTTTCCATGATCACTAGTGGAAAAAGGATGAGAGTTATACTCCCCCTGACTCGCAAGAGGATCACAGAGGGATCGTCCTGGAGCGGAGAAAAAAGAAATATCCTCAAAGAAGGTTACATCGGCAGAGACATATTTCTTGCGAGTCAATGGGTCAAAGCATTTATACCATTTCTGACTCCGAGTATACCCTCGAAAGACATATTTAATTGCCCTGGGGCTAAGTTTATCATTACTCCCATCCAAAATTTGAACAAAGCATGTACAACAAAAAACTTTAGGTGGTAGAGGAAAAAAATTATCATGAGAATACAATATAGTAAATGAAGATTTCTAAGACAGGATATGTAAGGGTATACGATTAATAAAAAAAGTAGCGGTTAGGAGATCATCGCCCCAAAAATGTTTAGGTAGATGCATACCAAGCAGAAGGGTGCGAGCAACGTCAAGAAGATGACGATTCTTTCGTTCCGCAATACCATTTTATTGAGGTGTGCGAGCACATGACGTCCTAGACAAAATACCACGTTCCTGCAAGAAGGACAAAAAGGCAGTAGACATGTATTCCCCCCATTATCAGAATAGAGGGATTTGATGGAACAATGAAATTGAGTGTACACTTCATGATAAAACGCTTTAAACGCATCAAACACTTCACTTTTAGATTTCAAAAGATAAATCCAAGTCATGCATGAATAATCATCAATAAAGGTAACAAAATATCTAAATCCAAAAGTTGAGGTAATCGGAGCTGGTCCCCAGACATCTGAGTGAACCAAAAGAAAAGGTTGAGATTTCCTCCTAGAAGAGATAGGAGGAAACATAGCATGATGATGTTTAGACAATTTACAAATATCACAGCATAATGGTTTAGTGACAGATAAGCAGGGAAACAAAAGTTTTAATCTAGCTATGGATGGATGACCTAAGCGGCAATGCCACCGAGTCATGGACTCTCAATCTAAAGAAATGGTACGAGAAGCGGCAACGGGTGTATCATCGAGAAGATAAACGCCTCCTTACTCATGCCCCCCCACCAATCACTCTCTTCGTCTGTAGGTCCTGAAACAAACAATAAGAAGTGAAGAAGGTAATGGAACAATTTAATGATTTAGTAAGAGAGCTAACAAACAATAAGTTTAATGGAAAACGAGGCACATGCAAGGCTGAGGACAAAGACAAGGAAGAAGAGAAAGGGATGGAACTAATTCCAGAGATGGGAGATTGGGTTCCATCTGCGACTGTGACATTCTGAGTGTGAGGAGAAGGAGAATAAGAAGAAAAGAATTGAAACTTACTAGTCATATGGGAGGAAGCTCCAGAGTCGATGACCTAGGAGGTAGGAGAGGATGATGCAAGAAGGGCAGCACCTGACTGGGTCGAAGCTGCGTGAGAAGGCTCAAGAATATCATGAATGTGAAGCCGCATAAGGGCATTATATGCAGCCCGAGAAATGATAAGAGACTCCCCTGAAGTAAACGACTCAGCTGTCGGGGTGGAAGATTGTATCTCAGAAGCAACAATGGATGTAACAGAAGCAGCGGCATACGTAGGACGACCATGTATCTGCCAGCAATAATCAACAGTGTGATTAGTTCCACCGCAATGTGAACAAATGCGGGAACCATCACCCCTCGTCCACGTCTACCATGACCACGAAGACTACGACCGCCACGACTGCGATCTCTCTCGCGGCCTCTACCATGACTACCAAAGCCAGAAATGCGTCCTGAACTCAAGGATGGTACCCGAAGACCAAGAGAGGACTGATCGCTAGCAAGATGTGCCAAACGCTCGGGTGGCACAAATGAATGAGAAGGAAGAGTAAAGTCAGTAGCACGCTGACACATGGCATAGACTGTCGTCAATGGGGGAAGATGATCCTTCATAACAACCCGATCTCGAACATGAAGATAATCAGAACTCAACCCAGCTAGGAACTGCATGATACGAGTATCATCCTACTGCTTATGAGCATGTTCGTGATCCTCTTTACATTTGGAAGGAAGAGGTTGATACATATCCAACTCATCCCACATAACCCGAAGCGTCGAATAGTAATCTTTTAAGGATCTGGAGTTTTGTTGGAACCGACCAATTTTTTGAATAAGTTGGAATACCCGTGAAAAATTCTGAGATTCTGAGAACATATCATGAAGCGTATCTCAAATGCCTTTAGCCGGGGATAAAAACATCACTGAGTGGCTAATCGAGGAATCCATACTATTCAACAACCATGCAATAACTTGATAATTTTCCTTTGTCCAAGACTTGTAAGTAACATCTGTAGAGTTTGGGGGATCATCTAAAATATACAACAACTTGTCACGGGCTCTTAAAAATAATTTTACAGATTGTGCCCATTGAATATAGTTGTTACTATTCAACTTAATGGAAGTAATCTGCAAGGGGTTGGATTCAAGAGACCCTATGCCAAGAGATGAGGGCCCTTTGTTAGCCATAGGAGAGTCTAAGAGAGATAAATCTATGCCAAGAAAGATTGATTTAAACAACTCTATCTCATTCAATCCTTCATGATAATAAGAGATAAACCTCAAACAAATATCAATCATCCAAAATACCATAAAACGCAATAAAAAAAGCCCTAACCAAGTGAAAAGCGGCCCAACCGCACGTTTGTTTGAGGTTAAAAACCTCTCAAACATTGATCTTAAGTAAAAAAATCCACCATGGGTAGCTTGGGAGGAAGATTTCGGTTCATCTTGAGCAAAGAAACCAAAGAAAAGCTTACCGATTTGAGGTAGATCGAAGAAAAACAGAAGATGGGGCTGATTTTTGAATTTCTCTATTTCGCCCAAAATATCATGAAAGGAGGTCTAATAAATTCTGAAAAAATCGTGACAAATCTTCTAAAATCAAGATCTATCAAACCCTTAAACTTTTAGCTCAAACGGAATCTATGTGTCCGTACAACGCTGGCATCAGTCGTATGGCTGCTTATGTCAGCAAGGTGACGTGTCGCCTCTTAATCCGTTGGATGCGGAATGCCTGGATCTATGCTCTGATACCAAGTAGAGAATGATTTGATGATGATAATGTGAAGAAGAGAGGAAAATATTGAGAGAGAAGAAGAAGGTGAGTTTAGGAGAGATGTTGTGTTAGGCTTGCTTGCCCTAACACATAATATTTTATTATAATAAAGCATATAGTACACCGTATGAGAAGAGGGAAGAGTGCACATGCACTTAACACTAAAGGGGCTACTAACCACCACTAACCACATACACAATTCACTAGCATTCTTTATAAGGTCCCACTTGTACAAATTCAGGGCCTAAGGATGTGATGTGGATCATCCAAGTCCATACTCCAATTCACACCGTAGGTCTGATGGGCTCATCAGGCAATCCCAATTATTTAGATACACAGCCATTCTAAAAGATTAGATGCATATGCTCATGATATGGGCCATAAGTGTACGTAAAAATGCTCGGCTAATAGAAATCATATACGGATCAAGTTAGATGTGGAGAATGTAAGATGTATAGGCATGCAAATTAATGCCAGTAAATAGGTTGTGGCCCACCTGATCAGAATCATCCACCAAACCATGTGTGGGCCAATGAATATATACACTTGGGCCACTTGATCATAATAATTTCATATTCACATGAACCATCCAATATAAATGTGTGGATAGCGTGCGAACTCCATTAATTTATATATGTTGATCTGGTGAAGTGTTAGTTGCTTCATAAGCATCCATCTGGATGTTGTACTTGTGCACCATAAACATGGAGATTCGGCATATGTGGACAACATCTAGTCTGCTTATAATTTTTATTGTAAAATTTACATTTTTTAGTTAACATTTGGCCTTAATCACATTAAATTGTGTGCCACACTTGTTCTTTCAGTTTGGATGCTTCTTGATAAATAAATAAATAAAAGAAAACACTGGCCATGTCTACTTTATAAGTCAGCCAATCACAAACATTGCAATTTAGGAATCACCATGCCCTACCAGAGGGTGTTATCCAGACAAAGAAATCATAATTGCCAGCAATTGCAATACCTAGGCATAGCAAGATGTGGTGATTAAAGTATCCAGATCATTCAAATAGCCCCAATCCAAACGAGCCCTAGTTTTGTTTGTGAAGGGCACTCTGAAGCATGGATGCTAATGTTTATCTTTGATAAGTTTGGTTCATGGCCTCCAACTTGAATTTTATTTCATGTTTCATTTGCCTGGATTTCTTCTAAAAAGTGAAGTTTTTTTTTTTTTGAAACAATCTAAAAAGGGAAGTTGGTGCATTAAAAAATTAATACAGAGTGTGCTTTTGGAGATTCCTATGCAGTCATGATTCTCTCTTCAGTTTGTATATAGTAGCAAATTACACAAATACACGCAGAAATGCAAGCATATACATATAGATAGAGAGGGGGGGGGGGGGGGGGGGGGGTGTCTCTCTCTCTCTCTCTGTGTGTGTATAAAATGGGTTTTGCTAATCTCCCCACCTTGATGGGGATACTAGCAACATCCCCAATGCTTTTAAATGGCACATGGGGTGACCTGTCATCGTCTGACCCCTTCATTCATTCATACAACTAGGAGCAAGACATGGTATAAAAATCATGCCAATTGGATGATCCTAAGCATTGGGTCAATAGCATGGAAAATGGACAGCTAAGATTGAGCGGATAAACAAAATAGCTCAAAGTATAATCTTGAAACATCTACTAGATAGATATCATTTTGCATTGCTTATGATTCCGAAGTAGCACTTTGGTTTGATGATTCTAACCGTGTGATCTATGGCTTGTAACAATGGAAGGTTTTAACAAATTGGCCCCATTCAAAGGGTAAGGATCATCCGATTGTCGTGATTTTTGCGCCATCGCTTGCTCTCATTGGTACTACCCAATGAACTGTCCCTATCTATGATTAGGTGTCCCACTTGTCATACAAAGATAGGGGTGGTTTTTACTGGATCTTGCTAGAGCAATCACCATGGCATTGGGATGAATAGTAGGAGGCATAAACGAAATGTTGAACCTGCCTGCCAAAAATCTAATCTTTGTAAACATACATTCCATTTCCCAATGATATTTCTTAGCCGCTGACACCCAGGAGCACACTTCTTTGTGTGGGATTTCTATCACAATAGTCATCTGGTGGAAATGGTTGTAGATAGTATGCATTGCCTCCCTTGCTGCTAAACAGAGGGCCTCATTTCTAGAATTAGCTGTGACTGGGGCTGAAAAAACCATCATCATGGACCCAGCCTCATCTAAAAGAGTAAACTGCTGATCCCACTTGATTGGAAAGCATCCACCAAAAATCTTTGCCCTTTGCCAATGAGAAGCATTCTTTTAGAGGAATTGTTGTTGCTTTTGTTCTATCCCAGCCATTGCCTCCAATTGCCCTGAAAATCTAAATAGTTGGCATTGGCGAACAACGGCTGGACAGCTGCTGAACATATGAGATTACCCACAATTTGCTGACTTATTTTCTTGATTGATGCTTCTAGACCTTCAAAGATGTGCTCATTTACCAACCACAAAATTTCACCCCTTAATTCTTAAGTAAACATTGGACTCCTGTTGCTTAACATGCTAAATAGAATAGCAGTTGAATATTGGCATATTTGATTGGAAGTGTGAAAATAATGGTCGAGGAGTTGGTCTGGAACTTTATGGAATCTGTTACAAAACCACAATAAAAAGTGTATGTCAGATTATTGAAGCATTCTTGCATCTTCACATGCATTTGTTGAATGGTTTCTATATGCTGTTTCTGTGGATATGTGCAGTCTTATGAACAAGCATCTCAAATTTACTTCAGGCTGCTTTTAAGGAATCCCTTTAATCAAATATCTGAATTCAGGGGCATTACCTGGATTGAGTTGGACTTGATTACACATGCAGATTTCGTTTTTAATCTCATCATGTAACACAGTCTTTGGATACACTACTGAATTGAATTACAATAACTAGTTTCATATGGAGGGATGAATGAAAGGCATTACATTGATGTTTCTAATGAGGAATTAGGCCCCAAATTGCAGTTATGCTCTTTCAATTTGAAAGCAACACGATTAACTATTGCAATCAATTCACTACATTATCCAATCACAGCCTTAATATTTTATCTATGTTTTCTTCTTCTTTTTTTCCTCAATTCCTTGAAACACGATTATTCCTCCAGTAACCATTCATTACATCCTGGGTAGTTAAACATCTCTCTCTCTCTCTCTCCTTTTTTTTTTTAGTGGAACGGTATAGGTAGTTTTACATCTTTATGACCATTTTTTCAGGTGAAAATGGCCGAAGATGCGGTTAAGAGAGTGACAGGGGTGAACCCTCTGCTTCCGACCATGTCTGATGTTTCATCCATTAGTATGCCATTCTCTGGCAGCCCATCTGATGCAGCCACTGACGCTGCTGTCCCTGTTCATGAAGACCCACAACACTTCTTTCAACCAACACATGATCGAAGAATGAACTCTGCTGTTCCTGACATTGCTCCTGCCCCTGCAATTGAGGGCGTTCACAGTGCTGGAAACAAGATGGGCCGAACAGTTTCCATGCAACGGGTGGCCAGCTTGGAACATCTGCAAAAGCGGATTCGTGATGGAACAAACCCTTGTGGGCCTGCGCAATGGGAAGGCGGGTGGGACCTGGAATCCACCCATACAGCAGATGCTACTAATAAGCAGAACCAAGTGTGAATATCTGCCGTTACAGTGGGAACTGCAATATTATGTATGTATCAATTCTTGTTTGTTAACTTCTAATGTTTTGATGCTGAGAGATTTCCTTTCACTGGAGTGACTGAAATGGTGAGTCACCAGTTTATCTGATTTGTTGTTACAGTTAGCAGCTGCCACGGTCGAGCTGCTGCAAGGATTTGCCAAGCTGCAATGATTTAATATTGTTTAGGGATGCTGTTCGCTGTGATAGAAGGTAATCATGCTTTGTGATGTGTAAATGTTTGGTGTCAAACACCATGATTCTATTGTTGCGGTAAAGACCGTCTTCATATCTATGTGCTTATCATCTTTAGCATTCAGCATGTTATCCTAGAAGAAGAATTTCACTGCTTGATCCAAGATACTACTGCAGTTTTTCTTTTTCTTTTATTTTTTGATAGCAATAAAAATGGTTAAACACGTTCACAGGTGAAAAAGCTACAAAAGCCCAAGCAATGGATAAAAGTCCCCAATACCAAGAGAAGACGAGGGAATGACATGGGTGGAGGTGGTAAGAGAAGACTTGATGACCTATGGTTTAATGGAGAATATGGTCCTTGATAGAGTGGAATAGCAGGAAAGGATTTGCATGGCCAACCCCAATTAGATGGTGTAGGCTTAGATTGATGATGATGATGGCAACCAGAAGATGAGGGATCCCTTCCTAACTAGGGAATTAGCTTCCCTTTGAATTTGATGATAACCCATCAGGAACCTCTCTCCGTCCTCTAACATGGATTCAGAAATCGCAACGAATTCTTCTGGACTTTCCTGTCGATGCTTGAGGGATTAGCTTCAATTCTGTTATTCCTATGTAAAGGCACACGGTAGCATCTTCTAAAGAGCTGCTACTTGGGGGATTGTATAATTTCAAGAACCTAATGAAGAGGTGATCAACCAATCACAGGTTCTTCCAGCACATGAAACATATGATTAGAAGAGTTCCAATTTCCCTATGAAGGTTATTTGTTGTTAAGATCTTGTTGATAATGGTTCGACCTGTGCAGGGCAGCTGGCTTTCACACTTTATACCTATGAGGGTTCTGGGAAATAACTGGGCGCAACACCAAAAATGTTCTTGGATGAAAATGAACCATCATCGTGCGTGTGCCTCTCCACCTGCGAGTGATTAAGGGAGGCCTGTTTAGAAGATCAAGAATCACAACTACCATGGTACCACAGCCTAGTATGAAAATGGAGCAACCATACAACTTTTAACTTCAACAAGCTCATAGGCATCCTTGACAAGTGTGTTCCTTGTAGCTAGAAAATGGAACCTTAGGAAACCTTGAAGCAAGTGGAAGCTCCTCCTACCTTCCACGTTCTCATAGGAATCCTTCAGAAGAGTGTTCCCTTTAGATAGCAAATGGATCCTTGGAAACTTTTAAGGGGAAGCTCCTCCAACTACCAGTATTCCTTCATTGAACTGAGCCTGTGTATAGGAAGGGGAGCCTTAGAAACCTTGAAGAAAGGGGAAGCTCCTCCAACCATGTTCCCTCTGTGAAGTGAGAATTTGCTAAGCAACTAAGTTGAACTTTACCGCCGGTGATTATAAGTGGGCCCTACATGATGATCCAACTATGTATGAGGTCAAGGAATGCGTGACAAGATGTGAAATCAATCCCATGGCAATCACTATCGTGAGTGCGCTGCATCATCTTATAACAAGTATTGTACCTGAGTTATCATAACAAGTATTGTACCTGAGTTACCTGTACTATGTATTTTTATGCAACGCTTGGCTAAATGGTGTTTGTGGTTTGAGGGCCTGCTGGCAATCTCGTAGCCAGGTCATGGTTCAACCTTCCTATTGGAAAATCGTAGCCAGTGATTGTTCCTTCTGAATGTGGGTTGGTTGATGAGCTGTCCATTTGCTGGCCAGGCAAATAAGATAAACCAACACAGAAGATCTTTGTCCGCGGATAGGGAATTCATTAAGGCAATTAAAGGTCTGGATTACCTGAATGTGAGCCTGCCTATAAATTTGCCACAATGGTTGTTTTTTTTTTTTTTTTCCCCTTTTTTCTTTTCTTTTCTTTCATCATTGCTCCCCATACCATCCAATTTGGCACTTGGTTACTTATCTGGGCACACGATGCATATGAGTGCAGTGATCAGAACCGTTTATCAGGCTATTATCTTGAAACCTTCATTCTAGTGGCAAGTGTATACCAACTTTTGGGGTGAACTGGCATTTTAAAAAAGAAAAAGAAGAAAAAGAAAGCATATTTGGTGAGGGATTTTCGGGAATAAATATTGTAAATGTATTGAAAGTGGTTGTAGTGAATTGTGTGATATCATTAGGTTGGATAGTGGATTAGTGTTGGTAGGTCACACAAATCACTCTCACTAAATGCTGTCATGCAAACCATATACATGCAGTACTGCCATACTGTATATTTGGGGGTCACTTCTGGCTGGGTTTGGGTGCCTTGCATTAAGGGCGCGTGCCCTAAGGAAACAAGCCCCAAAGCCAGAGCACAGCAGGCCCAAACCCAAGATAAAAACAAATAGTAGGGCCCCAGTCCAACCTGACCTGGCCCCAGAATTGATTAAATTGCCATTCGTTTGTTCTGATGAATGTTCCCAATCCACCATTGACCAGGCAGGCTGCACGTCCACAAAGAAATAGATATCTAGAAAAATATACAGAGTCTACATGCAAGATGCATCTATTGGAAGGGTGTGTTTGTGCACACAAAAATATATACAAGGAAGATGGGCCTAACTAGGCTAGGCCTGGAAACGAACCCAAGCAAAGATCAATGGTTTTGAGTAGGCATCTGCATCTTCTGTGGGCCCTGTGTCTGTCAAGTGCTTCAGCCTCCATTTAGATGCAAGGAAAATCCAAATCGAGTGCGCCCAAGGTAAATAATTCTCAACGCCTCGAAGTTCAATGGAGATGATTTGTTGTCCTTCAAATTTAGAACCGGATTTGGACTCTATTCCAATAAAATTTCCGTAAAACATAAACCAATCAGCCCAGCAATTCCAGAACAATTACGATACAATTTTATTTTATTTTTTCCCTATTTTTAGAGTAGCGATCAAGACAGCAAAGAAAAAAATAAAATCAGCGTGTAATGCTGATGAAAGAGAGAGAGAGAGAGAGAGAGAGAGAGAGAGAGAGAGAGAGAGAGAGAGAGAGAGGTTCAATGTCTTCAAAACGTGGTGATCACCATCCAACGCTCAACATCAATGGGCCTTCCACCAGATCATTGAAATAAATGGAACCTAACGTCAATGGCTCAGAATCTCCAATAGAATGGTGATAAACCGGCACAAGGAGTAATAAACATGAGTCACATCAGGCCCAACTGGCCAATGAACTCACCTAGTTCAGCAAGAAGAAGATGAAGGCATTCATGATTCATTAAATCTCAAACCCATCACCTCGTGTTGAAACTCTTGTACCACTGAGGCATGAGTTAGGACCCGTCATTTGGATGTGGTTATTTTATTATCATTACTCCTTCGATGATAATGACTATCTTGTGTTTTGCAATGACACTGATTATTGGTATAAACCCATATGATTAGCGCTATCTGGTGTTTGGGGTGGCACTAATTATCATGTCATACATTAATGATAAAATAGGTAACTTTTTTAAACATAAGTAAATAAGTTATATTAAGTTTATGCGTGAACTTGGATCATAGAACGATGGACCCTCAATTATCTATTGGTTAGAATTGACAGTGGTGGGCCATTTGGCCAAAGATGCAATACCATTACTTTCTATGTATGTTGTGGATGAGCTGTTATGGTTGAGCCAAAAGTGGACGCAGAACTTCTGCCTGAGGAAGCCAGTTCCTTTACAAGTGCTTTACTGAATGGGCTTATTTTACAGGTTGTTCATATGTATGTAAAAAGTTAATCACCTCTTCTTTGCACTCGGTTTGTTTTATGTCACGTACGGTATGCACAGGTGTACCAGAATTGATATAGCAGCTTGATTCAAACCGAATCAACTTGCCCCAAGCTCCGAAATAGGTAGATACGTCCTAGGCAATCATATGACCAGAATCTGAGAAGATTGGTCACCTACCCAGCCACCTTTAATAAAAGTTATGAGATGATTTGGCGATTGTTGGAGGGTCCTCCGAAGATGCGTTACACCTTTCCTTTCACACGAAAGGAAATACAATCGGCTACAAGAATCAACTGCAAGAGGTGTCTCTGTAAGAATTACTTATAATGGATAAATGACAAAGCCAACGTATGAGCATAGACTTGGATTACAGGTAACAATTGCCGCTACTAGATTATCAATACACGTATGATACGCTAATATAAAATGATATATTTGATTTGTTTGGTGTGATTGATTTTGTGTGTGATTCCGTTCTCTTGCTAATCTTCTGCTATTTATCTATCTCTTATATTGCTCTACCTCAGACATTTCTCTTCTTTACTACAACGGTTTCGACAACTGAGGAGTCGCCATCTAAATTCTTTTTTTATTACGTTTCTTGTAACCGTTTCCCTTCTTTCGACCAAGCTATGTTTTAATCCTCTCGATCACGTCTTGCCCTTTAATTGTGCTTCTGGCTTCTAAACATCTCAACCGCATCACTTCACCGGTCATCTGATGATGTATAACGCCAAATCAGTGCTAGCTATGATTCCATAAAAAACCACACCAAGTATCTTCGAAGATCTTTTGTACATCACCTACCTCATGTACAATGTCAGATGTCAGTTTTCTATTGGATATGTATGAAACAGTCAAAAATAGGGCACAACATTGCCCCTACGTCGTTTCGCCTTTTGGTAAAAGGTGACAATGATGTTGGTTCATTGCATGAAGCAATTAATGCAATCGGCCTCTCATCCATGTGTCAACTTCCCATTGATTCCGCTTGACTGAGGCGAACTTCCCATTGATTCTGCTAAACCAAGGTGAAAACCGAATGGTGGCTTTGCCTTATTCTACAGTCATTCTCGCAACATGCCACATACAATTGTCTTGTACGAGGAATCATGATTACCCTTCATTAATGCTCATATATCGCAACCGATATATAATCACTACGCATAGTCAGTTTTGCCTTTCTCACCTCTTGCATCCCTAAACTTCACTTTCTCTTTCGTTCAAACTCCTTTCTTCGCTCGAGTTTCTTGCAATCACCATGGCTACCTCCATGTTTACCACCACTTTAATTTTTCAGTAGGAAATCTTCATGAAGGAATTAGATGTTCTCTCTTATTGGGTTGTCGATGACCCTCTTTTTAATGCTCCCATGGAACTGAGTTGATCGACCAATGCATTCCATTTTGGATGCGGTCCTTGGGTCCAACAACTATGGATGTTTGTGCCTTTACCCATCTTCTGTCTATTGGCGAGCTGGTCTATCCTAGTTAACATCCATTCGTTCTTCCAAATAAAAACAGCAAGGCCTATTCGTAAATCTTAGGATGAAGTTGCTGATCAAAAGCACACGACCTTCCTTTTGGTGCGGATCTGTCGATATTTACTCTGTGTGGGCGCCCTTCAGATTAAAAAGGAATACATTTATCTGGCTGAGGCACTTACTTAAGGGTGTCAACTTGCCCTTGCCTCGTTTGTGCTTGACCACTCATACCACAGTATGTTTGAAGCAACCACCAAGGGTGGTATCGACAAACCTATTTGGCTCATTCAGATGTGGCTGTACAAATTTTTTGGGGCAATTTTCGTCAAGTCCATTTTCACTGATGTTGATTATACCTCTTTCAACCACCGTAACATCCTTTGCCCTAAAACCACTCATTCTTTTGCCGATTACATGAATTTCTTCCTTTCTCTTAGCCCTGATAAACCCAACCATTATTTCTGTCCATTCAATGATAAAGAATTTGTTCCAACTTGGTTCACCGAAGAGTATGAGGCAACCGATATCAAGATGACTCGTCTCAAAGACAGGTTGGAAAGGCTATTTGATTTGTAGAGACCTTTCGTATGGTGGCATAGTGGAGACAGGTGTTAATGCCAAGGCCAACCTTGAGCAATATTGCTCCAATCTCCTTGCACATCAGTTCGGTTTAACTCAAGGCATTCCTTATTCGTTTATTCATCAAACCTGTAATCAGCCTTCAGCTCATTAGCCAGTTATGGATTCGGTCCATATCTTTCATACCTTCCATGATAATTTTAATATTGTGAGCTCTGCTTTTACGCTTCCTCTCTTTCCCAATTGTCCCCAGCAGTTATCTTCCCTTTACCACAGGTGACAATATTATTATGGGACTTTAGTCAATAGGTCCCATGAGTTAATTATTGGTCGATTATACCCTTCTTCCTTTAGAGTAGAGAAAATTATGGCCGAAAAGGAAAAAACAACAACAGATAGTACTAAAATTCGACAGTGCCTCAATCAGCCAAATCTCCCACTCAGAGGAAGACATGATTAAAGAAGACAACATCGAACAAATTGATTGTCCTATCTCTAGCACCAATAAGGGTAGTCGAACCCACTCCTTTTACATTAATAAGAATGGTCGATCCAGCTCTACCTGAACCAAAGCGTCGGAAGACTATAGTCGTGGGTCCAATCAAAGTTGTTACGACAACTTCATCAGTCCAAGCATCTACGATGCCTCAACTATTTTGAAGATTTCAAATCTTAGACCTCTTTCAACTTATCTTCTTACATCTCTTACTGCTTCTAATCGATTTACTTCTAAAACTTTAGGTATTTCTTATTTAGTCGAGACATTCGTAGCCTTCGAAAATTATTATAAAATTAAGTTTTAGCCGGGTGTTTCTCTTTCAAAATACTCTTGGGAGATATAAGAGGCATATAAGGGACATGAGGATGCTCACTTCAACAAGGCCTTTAACAAATGACAAAGAGAAAAGGAAAGATTGAATAATCTTAATCTTCATTTTGATCGTTTTCCCAAACCATATCGGCCCAATCCTTCTCCTTTCCCATGTTCCAATTGAGCTCTAGCTTTGGTCGTTGATCCCACTAAATTTTCACTAGCGGTTGATAGATTTTCTACCATCGTTGTTCAGTCCGATTTTAGGTGGATGTTGTTTATATTATTTTTCTTTTAAATATTTTTGTATTTCATTACTTCTTCTAATTCTTTCTTTTTTCTTTCCCACACTCACTAGGGAGCTCTCGACCTCTAAGAGACAAATTATCCCTGCACTGCCTCCTTAGGTTGAGGCATTTATCTTAGTTACTTCGGTTGATGTAGCTTAGCCTTCACAGAAAGACCTGGCGTTTCTGACTCTAAGGAAACTACTAGTGACATTCCTTGACTGGGAAGTCAAACAGAAAGTCAGGCTCAAGAAGAGGTAATAACGTATCAACCTATGGAGTCTTTCAGTCTCCTTTTGCACTATATGACTTTGTCACTCGGTCATGATTAAGGCTAGGGAATCGTGGAGTCTGTCGTGGTGATACTATAAGATTCATTCATGATAGCCTTTTCTTACGTGATTCCTACATCTTCCATTCAATTTATTCCATCCTGGGAACTAATCAAGCAAGCAGATCCTATCTCAGTCAACGAGCATAGGGTGGTCAACTTGGATGAAGCAAAAGAAGTATAAGAGGAAGTCTGTCAACAACTAAAACCTCTCTTAATCGAGTTATACCTACAGAGACCCTTAGGGCCGATGCTCTTGCTCTATTACCCCTGCCAATCAATACTTCTAGTGCCCTCCTTTCATCGTCTAAGGAGAGCCCTTTTGTAGAAGATATTTTATCCTCCTTCGACCAAGCTTTTGCTAGCTATACCTTGGTAGTTGAATCCCCAAAAAATTCATCAAAGTTCCAATAACTTCAGGAGGAATTATGCATTCATATCTACTCCAGGGCTCTTGACATAATTTCTTCCAGATCGATCGAGACACTCAACCTTCTTATCCGTCACTACCAAACTCTCTTTCGGTCTGATGATTCCTTATTGGCTAAGATGCCTGTACTATATGAATTTCTAAATCTAATTCATTAGTATCAGGATACAGTTATGACAGTAGATAGAATTTAGTCTAAGCATGCAGTTGTGTCCCGTAAAATGTCCGAAGTCATAACTGCTAGGGAACAACTTTCCACTGGGAATGGCAAACTGAAGGAATCAGACTCGACGCTAATTGATTTGAAGGCCCAAATCTCAGTGATGGAGGATAAACTGAATACATTAAAAGTGGAGGAAAGACCTTGCCCAATATTAGACGTGGTCCAAAGGCTGAAGTTAAGACATTGAGCATCTTCATGCAAGAGCATACTCCATTGATCAGTCATACGGTGAGCACAACCTGAAAGACTAAAACTACTGTTGATCGGCAAGAAGCTAGGTGATCAAAGCTATAGAAAACGATCGCCATTTTTTCTTCTTTTGAATTTTGATTGTCATGTGTTCACAACCCCAGGTGTAGGGTCGTGACGTAGTAATAATTCATTAGAACGAGGTCGAAACCACGGGGACTAAACTTGTACGTATTCTAAAAAGAACTAGAACTAGAACTAAAAGAAGATCTAAATTTGAATTCTGGAATAAAATATAGTAATTGTGAATAATGTTTAAACTATCAATTAAAGGTGAGAACTAGGGTGCCAAGGATCCACTTGTAGCTATCAAAATGCTACCTTGCTTAATTTAAAGAACACAATTGAAATTGGAGTCCTATCTTATCCAATTGAAAGATAAAGCAATTAAATCAAATCTGAACTTTCAATGACCTAATTCTCAATGGAAGAGAATTGTGATGAGTGGAAGAGATTTCATCACCCTACCATGCCCAGGAGACGATGGTGAACAATAAGATTTATCAATCTCACAATCTCAGAAAGGAAAAGAAGATACCCAACATCTATTGTAATTTGAGTCACAACAAACCATAGAAAACTGAAAATATTTCTTAAATTCAAACTAGAAGTCAATGAAGTTCGACATAAATAAGAATTAAAGCAAAATAAACATCTAAACACGCTACAAGCTTCACCTCTTAGCCATATCTAAGAAATTTATCCAACCAAAGATATGATTGAACTAAAAACTCTTAAACAAAGCATAAAAACGAACTAGAAGAAGAAGATTGAGGAAGAATGAAGGACTTCTTTAAGTTCTCTAACACTTTGCTCCATTCTTCCAACCCTAATTCGTGCTTAGAAACAATTAAAAGACCCATATTTATAGTATTTGCTTGGACTGACTTTGAAATCGCCTCAAATTTGCATAAAACATTACACTTCGGTCGGACCAAATTAAAGCTGAAAATCACACTTTCTTGTTGGACAAATTTGCACGATTTTGGTCAAACCGAAGTTGGCTTCGGTCAGACCAAATTAAGGCTAAAAATTTTATTTCTCGCTAGACCGTTTTACCCTATTTCGGTCAAACCGAAAGTCTGTTTTAAGAAAATTCTGCTTTAGACTCAGAATTTCAGAATATATTTTTTAGGAATCTTTTTTTTTTTTTTTTCAGGATTCCTTTTCTTCACTTCAAATCTTCAATTCTCTTTATCCCTCACTTGGTTTCTTTGGATCTTTCGCAAGTGAATTCTTCATTAATGACTTTCAAATTTCAAAATCTTCATTTAGTAATCTTTTGAGTATAAATCTTCCTTTTGGCATCAATTTCACCTTAAGCTCTCGGAATCACCTTGCACATGAAAACATGCATAATTAGATCGATTAAGAACTATCATGTTTATAAAACTAGGGTATAAATAGGGAGAAATATGCAATATTTCACACTCAATATCATGTATCTATCTGCTTCTTAAATGTTGTACTATTTGCCTGTAATTTTCTATTTTTAATGCAATCGGAGAAGGTGTCTTCTTCCTTTCTATGTTTGTAATTCTTTCAATACCTAGTTTTTTTTTTCTCTTTTATATGCTTAAAAGGAATAACTGTCTTATTAGCATGGCGCAAACATGAAAAGTTGTGCGTCTATTCATTTCATCCTCCTATGGAACATTTCATGCCATTAATGGGCACTTTAATCATCATGACGCCTTGACTTTGCGCACAATTGGCTTCCCTATGCCTTATATAAAGGACTCCTTGGTTCTTTTTCCTCCATGCACTCAATTCCTTTTCTTTATTTCAAATTCACAACTTTTTTGCTTATTATCATGACTATTGCACCCCTTTCCCCTCTTGTTCGAGTTCGGGCTTTCTTAAAGGAAATATTTCCCTTGACGTTAAGTCATTTGGCCGTTCCAACATTCAATTTGAAATTTACTCTTTCGTCTGCGAGTTCCAAGACATTGTGAAAAGTGACACTCTACTGAAGGATCTGCTGGAGGTTCTAACCAAGCTCCAGTGCATCGGTAATGCCTATTTTATCAGTGAAAAAAATTAATCTTGAGACACTAGATGCACACGCAGACAAGTGTGCTGCCATTCACAAAGAGTCAGACATACTTCCTGATCAATATGATGTGACTTGGAATGATCGTCTTTATTAGAATCGGGAGTAAGAAAGAGGGAGAAGATAAGGCCAACATAGTCAACTGTCGTATTAATTAAGTTCTGCACTTCCTCGATTGAGTTCTGAAAAGTGGAGAATCCTGGAAGGCTCAAAGGAAAATGACCAAAGTCATAAAAAACCATGCCTAATAAGGAATTCAAAGAAATAAATGCAGCTTATGCTTAAACTGCACCTTGATCGAGCCTACTTTTTCTTTTTGTTTTCTATGCTTAGTTTGCCCCCCTTTTTTTATACATGTAATTGGGCCAGGGCTAATTTTGTCTTCCCTTATCAGCCTTGTAATGAAATTTATATTTCCTTGCATTAGTCTATGATTCTTGACCGATTTTGACTTTTCATTTACGATTTATGATTAATCTAGCCATCGTTTGGCCTAATCTTGCCATCTCCCATAGTCTAGGATGATAAGCATACAAAAATTGACCATTGATAGTTTTTTTAATAATTTTTCCCAAGATATTGCAAAGCATATAAGTACCAACTTAAAGAACTTTTTCAACAGTTAATGGTTCATCTCAAGTAGGTTACCAATTACAAAAGGTAATATTCTTGGTTTCTAAAGGCAATATCACATTCCAAACCATATCACCTTCTCCAAAAGCCTTCTTTTTCACATTCTTGTTATAAGCTCGTGCTACTTTGGCTTTATGTAGTACAATAGAGTCCAAAGCTTTCAGTCACATTTCATCTAAGCTCTCGAGTTCAACTAGCATGGCCTTGGTGAACTCAGCCGATGTGAGATTAGCTTGATAATCTATCCTTAGAGACGACACAGTTACCTCCAGAGATAAAACAACATCATTGCATATGTAAGCATGAAAGGACTTACCCATGTGCTTGTTCGAGGTGAATTCTAATACGCCCAAAGGGCATCTGATAACTTGATATGCCATTGTCTGGGATTTCCATTGATCATTTTGCGTAATATATTCTTAATAACTTTGTTACTTACCTCGGCCTGGCTCTTAGCCTGAGCATAGTAAGGTGTGGAATGCAACGATTTAATTTTGTATGGATTGGCCATTTCTTTGACTTCCTTAGATGAGAAATCTGCTACTCGATACAAAGTAATTGATTCAGGAATCCCAAATCAATGGATTATATGGGTTTCAATGAATTCGATAACATCTTGATGACCTGTCCCTGTCATAGCCTTTGCTTCTACCCATTTCCTGAAGTAATTGGTCGACACAATAATGAAACTATGATTTTTTTATGAAGGAGGATAAACTTTACATATTAAATCGATGGCCCATCCTTGAAATGGCCAATTTTTAACAATAGAATGTAACTCGGAGGCCGATACATGTTGTTACAACCCATATTTTTGACATGCTTCACATCCTTTAGCATATTGGGCACAATTGACTATCATTTTTTTTTCCAAAAACACCTATAACATCAAAGTATAAGCCTCATTTTACTTTCAATTTGATGTGGTCCACAAATTCCTTCATGTACTTCCCCGTAGTTAACATGGCTTCTTTCTTACCTAGGCATTGCAATAGCACACCATCAGCTCCCCTTCGATATAATTTGTTACTGATCAAGATATAATTTATAGCCATTCTTCTAAGGTCTCTACTGATTTTGGTCTGAGGAGACTAAAGATAGTTTATGATTGGGACCCTCCAATCATCTTTGTTCATCTTAACCTGACAAATTTCCTTGATCGATCCCCTTTAAAAAATGAATGTAATGACTTCTTCTGAACATATATTATTTTATTATCTCGACCCTGGGCATTGTAAAGTCTTGTTGCCAATTGTGACATCTTATTAACATCAATGTTATTTTCCTGAGTTATATGTTTTAACTTCAATTCGTCAAATTTGTTCAGCAACTGAGTTGCCAGAATAAAATACGCTTGTAAAACAATACTAGTGCACTTAAATCATCCAACCAATTGGTTTATTACCAACTGAGAATCACCCATTATCAATATATTCCTGACCTCCAATTCTACTAACATTTCCAAACCAATTATCAGAGCCTCATATTTGGCTTGATTGTTAGTGCATTTGAACTCAAGCTAGAATGCAAATTCCCTCTTTCCATCTAGGGTAACCAGGACGACTCCTACTCCTAATGCTTTGTCAGTCCTTGAACCATCAAATATCAATCTCCAAGGCAATTGATATACCATATATAAGTCCAATACTTCCGCAAGAAGTTGATTTCAATGTCGCATGGATGATCGGCCAAGAAATTTTCTATGGCTTGGCCTTTCAATTCTCTTTGCGGCACATAGTTAAATCAAATTCAAACAAAGCAAGAACCTATTTACCAATTTAGCCATTAAGATTAGTCGATTTCACATATAATTAATTAAATCAATTATCGAGATTACAATGACTGATTCAACCAATAAATAATGTTGTAACTTAGTAGTTACAAAGTACAATGATAAACATTGTTTTTCCATTATAGAGTATCACCTCTTAATACTAAGCAATGTTTTTCTTAGATAATAGATTGCGCGCTCTTTCCAATCATCATCATCCTGTGCAAGTAGAGTTCTAATCGAATCTATAGAAACCGCAATGTACAACATGAATGGTTGACCTTTGACTAGTTGTTGGTGTTAGATACCTTCAATCTGACAAACTCGGCTCGATGACATCGAAGCCACTCAATGTCATCGAGTATTTTCAAGATTTTCAACCCCGGTCGCTGGATTGTTTTTGTCATTTTTTGATGACATTGAAGGTAGTTCGATGTCATCGAAGGTTTTACGCAGATTTTGTGGAAATACAGATTTTGCAGATTTTGTTTCCTATTCCATTTTAGTTCCTTTCTAAAGTTATCTAAAGGGTTGTATACGGGACTGGGAGGTATTCTAAAGCATTCTAAGGTTTCTAAAAGGGTTCGAGGGTTTCTAAAAGGGGGTTCTAAGGTTTCCAGGAGTGAAAAATGTGAGGTTTGAGGATTGCTCAAGCCGAGTAAGTTCTCTATCTTTATAATCTCTTCTTTCATAGTGGAATTCTGTCGTTTTGTGTCGTGGTTTTTTTCCCGTAAAGGTTTTTCACGTTAAATCTTTGTGTTCTTCTTTGGTTTGTTTAGTGCTTTTGGATTACTATCCTAGATCCATCTTTGTATGATTCCGTGGCACAAATCCCAATAAGTGGTATCAGAGTAATCGTTAGGGCACACATCTTGATCTAAAGGATTAGCAATAATGGGAAGTACAAGGTATGTTATTAAGAAGTACTCAGACAAAAATAACTTTGAGTTATGGAAGATTAAGACGATTAATTCCTTAACCAAGGTGAAGATTGTGCTCTTGAGCCAAAAAAGTCTACTATGACTAATGACGAATGGAATACCCTTGATAAGAAGGCCTTATCCTCAATCCATTTATGTCTCACGGATGAGGTTCTCTATAATATTTTGAGGGAGAAAACTACAGCTAGTTTATGGTCAAAGTTAGAGGATATATATGCGAAAAAATTATCTGAAAATTGCCTACACTTGAAGCTACAATGGTATAACTTCAAGATGGTAGAGGGTGGAGATATGGAGACCTACATCAACAACTTTAATAAATTGGTTTGTAAATTATTGGATATGGAGGAAGTGATCAAAGATGAGGAACAAACATATATGTTGTTGAATTTTCTTTCGGCATCATATGAGTCATTCAAGGACATAATGTGCACCACAAATAAAACCTTGAGTTTCGACACCACTATCTCATCCCTTTAAGGGAATGTCGAGAAAGCTAAATAGTAACATGGGAACATCTTCTGATGCACTGATTACGAGGGGCAGGAATACTGATCGAGGTACAGGATCCTTAAGACCTAAATTCAAATCTAAGAGCAATGGCAAAAGAAAACTAAAGTGTTAGAACTGTGGGATGACCGGACACATGAAAAAGGATTGTACCAATCTTAAAGCAAAGAAAGAAAACTCAGAGGCTTCTTAAGGAGACCAATATTGTCACATCTGATAAAGAGACAAGTGGTAGGGATGTTCTGTCAATGTCTATGGTTGGACACTTGCATGACAATCTCATAGATGAGTGCATCCTCGACACAGGAGCGTCATATCACATGACTCTTCATCGAAGTTGGTTCGCCAATTACAGAGAATGTGATGGTGAACAGGTTTTTATGGGCAATGACAATGCCTATAATGTTATGGCTATTGGTACGATGAGCATCAAGATGTTTAATGGGATGGAGCGTACCTTGACTGATGTCAGGCACATTCCTGATATGAAGAAAAGTCTGATTTCTCTTGGTGCAGTCGAGGTTATAGGGTACAAGTTCACTGGTATTAATGGTGTCCTTAAAGTTTCAAAAGGGATACTCATGGTTATGAGAATGTAAAGGCACGGTAACCTTAACAGGTTGATTGAGGGTACTTCAGCAGGTGGAGCGGCAGTAGCTATTGAAAATTCCACGTTTATACGTATATGACATACTCATCCGGGCCACATGAGCAAGTGGGGAATGAAGGTACTATCTGATCGTTGTTTGATTTCAGTTTTTAAGAATTCTAATTTAGATATATGTGAGCATTGTATATATGGTAAACAATATAAATTATCTTTTAAAACTGAAAAACATGTATGTAAGGGATCGCTTAGTTATGTGCACTTTGATGAATAGGGGTCATCACCAGAGGTTTCCATGGAGGGGAGGGGGGTCTTCATGATTTGTTTCATTCATTGATGACTATTTCAGAAAAGTTTGAGTTTACTTCATGAAACATAAATTTGAAGTTTTCAGCATATTCAAACAATGGAAGGTAATAGTAGAAAAATAGTCAAGGTGAAAATTAAAGGTTTTAAGGACTGACAATGGTGGAGAATTCACTTCCACTGATTTAATGAATATTGCAAAGATAAAGGGATCATTAAGCACAACATAGTGCGCCACATGCCTGAACAAAATGGTGTGGTTGAACGAATGAATCAAACTCTCTTGGAGATGGCTCGATCCATGTTAAGTAATGTTACGTTGGGAAAGGACCTATGGACAGAGGTCGTCAAAACGGCCTGTTATTTGGTGAACTAGTCTCCTTCTACGTCAATTGAATGTAAAATTCTAGAGAAAGTATGGAGTGGTTATAAGATTGACTACTCTGATTTGCACATATTTAGTTGTGAAGCTTACTCTCATGTACCGTTAGTTGAGAGAGATAAGTTAGACTGTAAAGTCAAACAGTATATTTTTATTAGCTATAGTGTTGGTGTGAAAGGTTACATATTATTTAACAAGGTCACACGCAAGGTCATCACTAACCGTGATGTCAGATTTGATGAAACTCTCTATTCCGCAAGAATGATTAAGAGGAGCAAGAGGAACTAGAAAGGTTGATTGTAGATGACCATATTGACACAGATGATACTCAAGCAGAGATAGATGCACGGACAGAGGTACAGGATCGGGTGGAGTAGCCACCTATGAGAAGAAACTCACCGCATGATTGTATGTTATCGACAAGATACATGGACGACTCTAATATTTTATATGCTCTCGTTATAGATGAGGGGGACCTATTTACTATTCAGGAGGCTCTCAGTGAAACTGAAGTAAAAAAGTGAAAGGTGGCTATGGACAATGAGATGGACTCATTGTACAAAAATCACACATGGGAGCTGGTGGAGCTTCTAGTGGGTCGAAAAGTGATCGGATGCAAGTGGTTATTCAAAAGGAAACAGGATAGATATAAAGAAAGATTGATAGCGAAGGGTTATATTTAAAGAGAAGGAATCAAATTCACAGAGATATTCGCATCGGTAGTTAAACAGGTGTCAATTATATTCGTGTTGGCGCTGGTTTCCCAATACGATCTCGAGCTGGAACAGATGGATGTCAAGACTGCATTCCTACACAGGGAGTTGGAAGAGCAGATATACATGAAGCAACCAGAGGGCTTCGAAATTAAAAGGACAGAGAAAAAAGTTTGTTGGTTAATGAGGTTGTTGTACAGCCTAAAACAATCGCCTAGGCAGTGGTATAAAAAATTTAATTCTTTCGTATTGAGTCAAAAATTTACTCAAAGTGAATACGATCATTGTGTCTATTACAAGATACTGAGTGATGGTAAATTCATCATCCTAGTATTATATGTTGATGATATGTTGATCGCCTGTCATGATATGTCTGAAATCAATATACTAAAAACTCAGTTATCAAGGACATTTGAGATAAAAGATCTGGGGGCTGCAAAGAGGGTTCTCTGCATAGATATTCATAGAGACAAGAAGAGGAGTAGATTTTGGTTATCACAAGAAGAATACCTTGAAAAGGTGTTGATCAAGTATGGGATGGACCAAGTAAAGTCGATGGGCATTCCCCATGCAACTCACTTCAAGCTTTCCTAAGATCAATGTCCTAAATCAAATGAGAAAAAGCAAGTTATGTTTCATGTGCCTTATTCAAATGTGATTGACAGTTTAATGTATGTCATGGTCTGTAGAGACTAGATATTTCACACACAGTTGGTGTTGTGAGCAGATACATGTCAAACCCTTACAAGCAACATTGGGAAGCAGTGAAATGGCTACTTCGATACATTCAAGGTACGAAAGACTACGTCTTTGTTTCGACAAAAAAATAAATATGTTGGATTTGGGAGAGTTATCCTATTCAATCATAACAAAGAAAGATTATAGAGAACGATCATCATTTTTTATTTATACTAAGTTCATTTACATCCTTTAATTTCCCTTGATTTTAAGATAAAATATTCAGAATACAAGAATTGAGAGAGTTTGAATGTCAAATCTGAATATTCAATCTGGCAGCATTTTGCCTTGTGATTCGATCATCTCATCAAGAGGAATATTATGTGAATTCGATCGTTTGATCTTTCTTTCTGAAGCTTGTACAAAAGGAGAACTAGAGCTTCATCATTTGAGCAGCATTTCAGCCCTTATCATTACTGAATGTATAATAGTCTGGTTACATAGACCCACGTAACTAATATGGTTTGCGCAGACCAGCGTAAACCCTTACTTCCTTTTCTTCTCCAACCTTCAGTCTTCTCTAGAGCTTTAATCTTCTTCAAAAATCTTCAACCCCCCAAATGAGAGGGGGAATGGGGTATTTATAGCCCTTCACACATGCGAACCCTTGATCTTCGTGCCATAGGACCCACCTTTCACTAGATTCAACTACTCATGAACAACTCCTGAAATCCATTGCATGGACCCGCACAACTGATATCAAGTTACACTCTTTTTTCATCTTTGCTTACTCATTTCTTCTAATCTCTATCTTCTAATCTTTTCTATCTTCTTTCTTCCTTGCCTCTAATATTTTCTCATTTTTCATTGTAAGATAGAAACTTCATACATTTTTTTACACCAACAGATGCCCCCTTGATCCTTATTTGATTGATAAATGAAATCAAATGGATGATCGATCTTCTTTTACACAAAAATCCTTTCCCAAAAAAGACCCTTCATGAACACAGAGATGACTATGTATCGGAGAAGAATCACTTGAACGAAGAACTTCAACAATCAAGCTCAAATCGAAGATCGTGCTAAAATAGATTGTTATCGAATGAATCACGATCGAAGGAATCAAGCTCAAATGAATTGCAGTTGAAGGATAATTGGATGGTCAAGCCCAAATCAAAGACTGAATGGTGTGCTCGAACGGAAGACTAAATGATCACGCTCGAACGAAAGACTGAATGATTGCGCTCAAATGGAAGACTAAATGATTGCGCTCGAACGAAAGACTGAATGATCGTAGTCAGAAGTACCGAGTGAATTTTCAATACGAAAAATAATGCAACAACAAAAGCACTCAATCTTCATAGTAGTGGATCAAATAGAACATTTTTCCTTTGTTGGCGCTCAATCAGAAGACTGAATGATCGTAGTCAGAAGTACCGAGTGAATTTTTCAATACGAAAAATAATGCAGCAACAAAAGCACTCAATCTTCATAGTAGTGGATCAAACAAAACGTTTTTCCTTTGTTCATGCGATTCTTTTCTTTTTCATCGAAACTTGCCATCGTAATGACTATGGCAACTTCATCTTTGAGTATCTTGATCAAGGAATTGTCTTTAATGATGCTCTTGCTGTAACAATATTTTTAATTAACTCTAGCAACTCTTTCTTTGAACTCCGTAGCTAGGGAATTGCTCTTTAATGTTGCTCCTACTGCAAGAATCTTTTCGACTCTCTCCTTTATTCATAATCTACATAATCCAAGCTTTCGAATGATAATCTTTCCTACCAAATTGATTGGAATTAATATCTCAAGATATCATAATTTTTCAATCTAGTTTCATGAAGTATAAATTAAAATATATTGAAAACTTCTGGAAATATGATAAGAATTTGATTATCCTCCCTTTGTGCTTGTCATCATGCTTTGCATTGCATTTGTTGCAACCTTTGCTCGTTATGTTGTGCTTTCAGAGATATCATTTCTAACTCTAAAGTTTCAACTGATGAGTCTTTTCTAATTTGTGCTCCTTGGCATTTCTTCGTGGGTTGGATCGGAGTATATTTTCCTTGGATGTTTGCTGACTCTAAAAGAAACATATTCGCATCCTGGTCATCCTGATCATCTACCTCTGCAACATTATCATTTGAGAGAGATGATTAAGAAGTCGAATGGATGGGTTACTAGAAAAATATAAAGCAATGATCTTATCGACTTTTATCAATTCCCTTGTTTTCTAGTTATCACGATGACATGGTAGTAGTTGACGATGACTTCATTTCTTTTGGCGAACAATCTTTCTTTGTTTCTATCAAGTCTAACACCCTACCTTGGAGAGACGATAATATATTCTGGTGTGAACCATACATATAATTATTCTTAAATGTGGAAACAACTCTTGAACATTTGCATCGGGTTGCACTTCATAATTCCCGGCTATCATTACCCATATAGTGCTTCTTATTGCTGGATGCGATGGTGGGTTCACCAGTATTTTTAGTGAAACATTGCTACTTGATAGATCATGCTATATGGATTCTTCCTCCTCACTTCAGGGATTTCCAGAAAGACCAAGGCATTGTATATTTCGAAGAAGCAGATCGTGCCCCCTCTTCAGGACAACTCTACATAAAAATTTCCTCTACAGATAATATTTCTGAAATAAAGCCTGTCGATATTCTCAAGGGATGAATAGCATTCGGCACACCTTTGAAGAATACCCATGAATCCTCCGATTTCTTGGAAGAGAATGATAACTCTTTACAATTCCATCCTCCTCCTCGTTTATAGATTTTAAGAGATAATATCCCTTCAGCATTAGAAAGACAGAAGACAGAAAGGCATCATCACCCTCTCTAAAAGGATAAACATATTACCATCAAAGACCCATCATCTTCGAAAGAATAACCATATTTTGTAGCACTTAGTTTGAGGATAGAAAATATCGAATATTTTGATCAAACTTGATGTAATTGTAATTTGTACCTGTTTCAAAATAAGCACATTTTGTATATTTGTTCATTCTAAACATGAAATTTTCATGACTTATATTAAGCTATTTGCATCTTTGAGCATATTTTAAGTAAATAGATGATCATGTATGTATCTGTAGCATTTTGATGCTACCATAGTTTAAGCTCTTGATGAAGCTAGCATACTTTAACTGATCATACCTTGACTGGACATGACTTGACTTGACTGGACTTTACTGAACTTGACTCAACCAGACTTGACTGAACTGGACTTGACATTGGGCTCAAAGAGCAAGATATATTACCACCAATTTCAGGCTAGGCTCAAAGAGCAATTCTAGTTTACCGCCAATTTTGGGCTAGGCTCAAAGAAATTCTAGTTTACCGCCAATTTTGGCTTTTTAAGTCGTCGAAGCTTTCTATATTGCCAATGATGATAGGTCTTATGCATAGTTGGTCATATAGGCTTGGCTAAGCTAGGCTGCCTTAAATGATAAGCTGCCTTCGCTGTCGTAAAATTTATGTGGTTGGCCTTATAGGCTTATTTCACTACCATGAATGGTGAATCAATAATTGATACATCGTCACTGTTGATATGTTCTGACAATGCTTATGGTTAAAATAGTGTATCAGCTTGGCGATGATAATAATTTTAATAAGGTGCGATAAGATACTTTTATATCAGCGATTGATGACGACAATGATAGTTACTAATTTTTGGCAATAATCATCGATGCTTTTCATTTGGCAATCGTCATTGGTGCTTCGCATTTGGCGATGACTTGATATGCTTGAAAGCCTACATTTTATTCATATACACAAAAGAAATACATTCTATGGTGAGAAATACATTTCACAGTTTTTTACTCACCTGTCTTGCCCCCTTTTGATTTTGAAAGTATCATATCGATACCTTTCGAAATTAAAATTGTGGCCATCTCCTGAACTGACAGGTATTGCAATGCATATCTGCAACGAATATGCTTTATATCTTTTACCTTACTCACTTCTTTTCATTCAAGTATTTAGGCTATGACAACTTGATCTTGTCAATTATTGACGGTTCATCATATGAAGCATATTGTCGTCATTTAACGCGGATGCCCCTAGAATTTTCTTCATCAAGAGATTATCGAGAAATTTTTTTTTAAAAAAAACTATCTCTTTTTTTCATTTTTCTCTTTTTATCATGCTCTTTCATCGCAATTTCTCCCTCATCGATCATCTTTTGTAGCTTTTCCTGAGGGGATTACAGTTTTCCATATGATGTCTAAATTTATGGTGATAATGGCAATAATTCATTCCTCTTGTATTTTCAATTTCTTCGAGGCGTCTTAGCCGAGGTAATTCAATACTCTTCATAGCCAACAATTAATTTAGCATAGGAAGTATATCTTTTCTTAAGAATGCATATTTTATATGGTCTTTATTTTGCCTGAACCTTTTATATGTCATTATAACTGCACGACCATTTCTATCTTCTTCATTGTTGTCTCTTTCACCATCCTGATAATCTTCTTCATTGTCTTTTTTTCGAGTGATGTTGGCTAGAAAGAAGACACTCTTCCAATCATCTTTTCAAGTGCATAGGCCTTTGTAGCAAGATCACGAAAGGTTTCTCAATCTTTACTAATCAGGTTGTGTGTCAGTTCTGGTCTCATGCCTTCTAAACATAGTTTCACTTATTCTAATTCCTGCAAAGGATATCGACATGATGCCCCCAAGTTCTTCCATCGACTGATGAATTCTTCAACTGTTTCATTTTCTTCTTGGCGAATAGAGGTCAGTTCAGTTAGACTAACTTCTTTGTCAAAAGAGAAAAAGCTCGACATAAAAACATCTTGCATCTGTTCTCAAGTATGAATAGATCCCGGGATTAAACCCTAATACCATCTGAAGGCTCTTCCTGTCAGAGAAGATCCGAATAATTGTAGATAATATTGAGGAACACTAGAGAAATTTTCCATCTTTGTTATGAAATGCATCATATGCTCTTCCAGTGATCCGTTCCCATTGAATTTCAAAAATTCTGGGTGTATGAAATTAGCGGGAAATGGCATTTCTTATATTTCACGAGGATATGGTGTCTGATATCAAAATTTTTGACTCTAACCTTGCTTCTTTTCTAAATGAATGGCTTCGATGACCATCTGTCAGATTTCTTCTTATGTTATATTCTGAGTGACATTAGGCATCGGTTCTTAAAATCTAATCACTTGTGGTTATAGCCTTTCTTCTTGTGGTTCAATATTGTTCACAACAGTCACTGTTGAAAAATTAGGGATTCCTTCAACTACGTGCTTATCTGGTGAAGGTTGGTTAGGCTGATTGATGTCTGCCGATAAAACTTCTATTTTCTTATTCTTTGACCATCTTAATATTGAAGGAGGAAGCGAATGTTGTGCTGCTGACGCTGTTGAGGAAAATGAACTATTGTTCGTTTTGAAATTACTGTACTATCGCTTCGAAGGACTAGTTGACTCATATCATGACATTCTTAATGCATGAGTTTGCTTGAAATCTTTTACAGGAAGTGCTGTGAGCGAACATTAGCTAGTCGCAATGGCTTTTCCTTTATTTTTTTGAATTCGTAATGATTCTGTGAAAAATGTCTTTATAATTGTAATTAACGGTACCAGAAGACCTTTTAGAGTGACGGGTCTTTCTGTTTTCCTCGAATGAGATGATTGCGTGTTCGAGGCAGGACTGCATCTCACGACATTTTGCATAATCGACCCTGTACTTGGAGGATTGATGCTTCGTGTGGAGGTAGATCGAACTTTTCATCTTTTGGATGTTACTATCATCCATCCTTACTCATCTTGTTGAGCTGCCACCTTCTCCATTGAGTTTGCAATTGATTGTAACTTGAAGTTTTGTCTTTTTACCTTTAAGCAAAGAATAAAATCATGATCAGTATCCAAATGATAAAACATTCTATCTTAAAGATGAAGGGGAGGATGTTCTCATTGAGAGTTGCCACTTTAGCGTCAAGAAGATGCCAAACTATGACAAAAGTTCCCATAACATTCTCAATGTTAATCTTAAATAAGATAAAAATCCCCAATAGAGTCACCATCTTGTTTCAACAAGAAAACAAATACGTTTGATTTGGGGGAGTTATCTTATTTAATCATAACAAAGAAAGAGTATAGAGAACGATCATCATTTCTTATTTATACTGAGTTCATTCACATCCTTTAATTTCTCTTGATTCTAAGATAAAATATCCAGAATACAAGAATTGACAGAGTTTGAATGTCAAATCAGAATATTCAATCTGGCAGCATTTCGGCTTGTGATTCGATCATCTCATCAAGAGGAATATTATGCGGATTCGATCGTTTGATCTTCCTTTCTGAAACTTGTACAAAAGGAGAACTGTAGCTTGATCATTTGGGCAGCATTTCAACTCTTATCATTACTGACTTATAACAGTCTGGTTGCACGAACCCGCATAACTAATATGGTTTATGCAGACCCGCGCAAACCCTTGCTTCCTTCTCTTCTCCTACCTTCAGTCTTCTCTGGAGCTTTGATCTTCTTCAAAAATCTTCAACCCCCAAATGAGAGGGGGAATAAGGTATTTATAGCCCTTCACACGTTGAACCCTCGATCTTCATGCCATGAGACCCACCTTTCACTAGATCCAACAACTCATGAACAATTCCTCCTCAAATCCATTGTGCGGACCCACGCAACTGATATAGTTTACGCGGACCAGCGTAACCGATATCAAGTTACACTCTTTTTTCATCTTTGCTTGCTCATTTCTTCTAATCTCTGTCTTCTAATCTTTTCTATCTTCTTTCTTCCTTACCTCTAATATTTCCTCATTTTTCATTGTATGATAGAAACTTCATACATTTTTGTGCACCAACAGTCTTAACTTTTAAGAAGACAGGAGCAAAGTTGGTAGGGTATGTGGATTCAGACTACGTAGGCAATGTGGATTTTAAAAAGTTAACTTCAGTATACTCATTTGTACTAGTGGGTGGAGCAATTAGTTAGATGTCAAAACTTCAGTCTATGGTGGCTCTTTCCACAACAGAAGCAGAATATATGGCCGTGACGGAAGCATTTAAGGAAGATGTTTGGTTAAGAGGCATGATAAATCAGTTAGGACTTCAGCAGGAGGCCATGCTGGTTAACTGTGATAGCAAGGGCACTATCAATTTGGCTAAAAATTTTATTTATCACTCTTGTACTAAAAGTATAAATGTTCGTCATCATTTTATCCGACAAGTGCTTAAGGAAGAAAGCGTAACACTGGAAAAGATTCACACCAGCGTGAATCCAATAGACATGCTCACCAAGGTTGTTCCTACAAAGAAGTTCATGCTTTGTGTAACTTCTCTGGGCTTGGCGATGGCGAAAAAGGAGAACAGAGTATGCAAGAAAGCGTTAATAAAGCTATGATGCGAGGCAGAGATAAGAGAAGAGGGCAAGAAGCTACATATTTGAAGATTGAAGACATGGTGGAGATTGTTGGCGTCAAATGCCTTTAATCTGACAAACTCGGCTCGATGACACGAGCAGGCTTCGATGTCATCGAAGCCACTCGATGCCATTGGGTATTTTTGAAATTTTCACCCTCGATCGCTAGACTATTTTTATCATTTTTTGATGACATCAAAGGTTTTACGAAGATTTTCTGCAGAAACACAGATTTTGCAGATTTTGTTTCCTATTCCTTTTTTGGTTCCTTTCTAAAGCTATATAAAGGGTTGTATACGGGACTGGGAGGTATTCTAAGGCATTCTAAGGTTTTTAAAAGGGTTCTAAGGTTTCTAAAAGGAGGCTTTAGGGTTTCAAGGGGTGAGAAAGGTGAGGTTTGAGGATTGCTCAAGCCGAGTATGTTCTCTATCTTTGTAATTTGTTCTTTCATAGTGGAATTCTGTTGGTTTGTACTGTGGTTTTTTCCCGCAAGGGTTTTCCACGTTAAATCTTTATGTTCTTCATTGATTTTTTTGGTGCTTTTGGATTGCTATCTTAGATCCATCTCTATGTGGTTCCGCAACACAAATCCCAACACTAATGGCATCAATATTGTTGACTTCATCAAATATTCTTTAATCTTGTTAAAAGCCAATTGTTGTTCCATCTCCCATTTGAATTCTTTTCTTTGTTTCAGTTTCAACAATGGTCAAAATATGCTAGTTTTCTCTGCACAATTAGAAATGAACCTACGCATAAAATTGACTTGGCTGAGAAACTTTTGTAGTTCTGGTTTTTTCATCAGCAGCCGAACTTCTATAATTGCTTGAGCCTTGTTTTGGTCAACCTCAATTCCTCGCCAATGTACCAGGAATCCCAAGAAATTTCTGACTAATATGCCAAAAGTACACTTAAGAGGACTCGTTTTAACTTATGGACCTCATTCGCTCAAATGATTTATGCAAATGAGCGAAATGCTCAGCTACTTTGACCGATTTAACCACTACATCATTGATATATACTTCCATGAACTGGCCGATCATGTCATGAAAAATTATGTTCACAGTCCTTTGATAAATAGCTCCAGCATTTCAAAACATGAATGACATTACAACCCAACATGTTCCCAAAGGCCCTGAACATATTAAAGTAGTTTTTAGGACATCCTCCAATATTGCAATGTTTGAAATTGCGGTAAGGACCGCTTTAGTTAAAGTAAGAATAGGTCAAAGTGTCTTGGGGGGGGGGGGGGGGGGGGGGTTGAATAGGACTTTACAGACTTTTCTTGACAATTTGAAATCCTATTAACCCTACTCTTCATTTATCATATAGTTGTCAAGATAAACTCATTTTAACTCTAATGGCTTCCAAGCCAAATAGAGGATCCAATCATAAAACTATTCAATATTCAAACAAGATGCAGTAATTAGTCTATGATGGATTAGCTTTGTGATAGTGTGTGTGGGATGTGATTCTTAGCAGTTATAAGCAATCAAGCTATCATGTTTGCATGTAATTTCAAAGATAAACATAATGCAAGATCAGACAAATATCAATCCCAAACACAGTCGTTTATAGTAGTTCGAATATGTGCCTACTCCACTCTCAACGGACGCACACTCATCCCATGAGTGTATCGGATTTCACTAACGGAGGTTTCAAGTCAAGTTCACCTCAAACCGTTACAACCTACACAAGGTTGAATCTAGGACCTACATAAGGTACCTAAGATGTGCCTATACAAGACATAAGTTTATACCCTACATAAGAGTAAAGGTCAACACAAATCACCTAAGTTTTATGCCCTACACAAGAGCAAAGGATCCACACTTGGAACCTAGGTTTTATGCCCTACACATGAGCAAAGGATCCACACTTGGAACCTAGGTTTTATGTCCTGCACAAGAGCAAAGGATCCACACTTGGGACTTAGGTTTTGGACCACACAGGTGAAGGACCTTATCACGCCTCAAACTCGAAAATCAAATTCATAGGAATCTCAATCACCGAATCCGGTGCCGACAGCCTCCGTAGTACCCCATTCTCGAATCCTAGCATTCATATGCCAGATTCCGATCCTGGGATCCTACAATGAGGATTTTTTTTTCAATGTACATTTAACTAGTAATAAATATAACCACAAAGATTACCCAATTCACAAAGGTAACATCATCATCACATATCCACTAATATAATCATTTGATTACAACACCGAAAGGGAAATACATAAATAGGAAATCAAGCTCTAGAAGACCACTGCATGATCCAAGCTCAGCACTGTTGCAACCTAACATCACCTGCACGCATCCATCTTGCATAAGCTTATAGAAAGCTTAGAGGGTGGTGTAAGTGTGTGCACAAGGTAAGTGCCAAGTATTCAATACAATGCCATATTTATACAATACCGGAACACTAGTAATCCATAAACCATTCAATGTTTGAATAAGCAGAAGCACTGACAAGAGCAGGAATTAGCAAAGTAAGCAGAAATACTAACAAGACCATAAATCATACGATAACAGAGTAAACGGAAGTATGGACAAGTCTATAAGTCAATCAATATCAGAATACACAATATAGAACAGTTATGCGATACGGAGTCATAAAGAGTCAAATATCAGATGTCGATGATGCAATGCAATATACAAATCCTGCTAAGTCTGTCTAGGCCATATAAGTGCAGAAACATAGTAATCCAAGATGTCATATGCCTGCGGATGTAATGCAATATGCGATGTGAATGAAATAACCATGCTGGAGTGTGAAGTCGGGATGATAGTACGTAGTATCGCAGGCTACGGGTTCCACCTCAAGGGACTTCTATCCAAACCAGTCCCATACTTAAATTTGGATAGTCAGACTCAATGTGGTAAACTCTTGATCTCAGGTTAGCCGAGCGCCCAACCGAAATCCTTACCATAATGAAGATACACAATAATTAGTTGTGCACTACCAGCCCTAGTGGATAGTGAATGAATAAATGAATGAGCATGCAACTCCTACTCAATAAGTCCATATATCAGTACGGTTCCTCTCTGAAAAATCACCGGGGTCTATTACACTCCAAACCAGATTATCGTCCCATCGCACGCAACAAGGTGAGTAGAAGAGACCTCACTATCTGCTTGCCAATATCGGGCCCGGCTCGTCAATAGCAGACCCATTCCTCGAGCTGGTCAGACTCAGCCTAGCATTGCCCCCTCCTCTCGGGCAGGTAAGGCCGCACCCCCTTCCAACTGACCACGACACAGTGGAGAGCGCAGTCATCTGGTAATCGACTCTCAGCGCTCATCTACCCACTCGGTTTAGACGTTGGAGCAACCTTTGGAACCAAGAGGGTTCTGGGACTTTCACCCAAGGATATCTATAGCACCTCATGTAGAACAGATTTTCGGTATCCCATCTGGTCATCCACGATATGTTTGTGGAGGCTACGACCCTGATGTCGCTATGGCATATAGTGATTACAACACACGATACAAGATGCATGAGTCATACAATCCAATCATGCATCAATCCTGCGCATATCGTGCGCTCATGTGAGATAATCTCCACCTATCAGGGAGTCTCATAACAACCAGTACTATAACATATGCAATGGTCAATCATATCTCATAACAGACATGCAGATGATACGTATGGGCATGTATCATGATGCTATGCAGTCACATACTCATAATCGGTATCAATAGCGAGCATTGACAATCGACATCGACAACGTGGACATTTAACCAACATTGTCCCCCAAGGAACGGCCCATGTAAAGCCTAACATATAGTGGACTCATAACCGCACACAAGGGCCAAATATACAACACCATGGGCCTCACTCAAGAGTTTAATATACATCACGATGGGCCTTTCACATGGGCCTAACATACGTTATAATGGGTTCCATCGCCTAGCCCTCAAATACATCACAGTGGGCCTGATCACATAAGCCTCATATACATCACGTTGGGCCTTAAACACGGGCTGAATACACATCACAACGGGGCTCAAATACGGCTCGCATATACATCACATTGGGCCTCAACAATCAGAATCGACGATCAGCCATGACAATCGGAATCGACAATCGGCCACGATAATTGGCCTCGATCGATAATCAGCTCGATAATTAGAATCGGTCAATCGGTCATGACAAGAAGAATCGGTAATCGGTTACGTCAATCGACAATCGGCCATGATCGGTAATCAGTCACGATAATTGGCCTCGATCGATAATCGGTCAATCGGCCACGACAAGCAGAGTCGGCAATCGGCCACATCAATCGATAATCGGCCACGATCGGTGATCTGTCACGATAATCGGCCTCGATTGGTAATCGGTCAATCGACCACGATAAACAGAATCGGCAATCGGTCACGTCAATCGATAATCGGCCACGATCGGTAATCAGTCACAATAATCAGCCTTGATTGGTAATCGGTCAATCGGCCACGATAAACAGAATCGACAATCGGCCATGATTGGTAATCGGTCACGATAATTGGCCTCGATTGGTAATCGGTCACGATAATCGGCCTTGATTGGTAATCAGTCACAATAATCGGCCTAACAAAGGCCCTAAGGGAAGGTCACAATGTGGACATTAAACCATCATTGCCTATCAATGTGGTCATTTAACCAACATTGCTCCCAAGGGGTGGCCCACATAAGGCCAAAAGTACAGTGGGCCTATGGTCTCACGTACTATCATGATGGGCGCCTTGTCATATGGGCCAACATACATCAATCGAACCTCGAATACATAACAGGTGGGCCTTGCTCATGGGCCTCAAATACAAGCAGATGGGCCCCGTCAAATGGGTCATGAATACATCACCTTAGGCCACGTACCAAGGGCCACGGATACATCACATTGGGCCGCATCACATGGGACCTATATACATCGGATGGGCCACGTCTCATGGGCTTCAAACACACAATAGGTGGGCCCTACACATGGGCCTAATACAATCAAGTCGCCTCATGCTTGGGCCTCCAATATATCTTAATGGGTCTCAACCCATGGGCCCCAAATACATCTCAATGGGCCTCAACCCAGGGCCCCAAATATATCACAATGGGCCTCAACCCATGGGCCCCGAATACATCATATTGGACGTTGTATACCTCACATCGGGCCCTTCCAAGTGGGTCTAAAACACATTTAACGGGCCATATCAAATGAGCCACAACAACTATACCATTCATCCATCTATAGAGATCATTTTAGAGCATTATCCAAATAATGAATCATATCAAAAGATCATCTAGACTATACCACAAATAACAATGGAGATAATGATTTTTTGCCGTTTAAAAATTTCAGGGCCTACCATAATGTTTATCTTCCATCTGACCTTCTCATAGGTCACAAAGAGCTGAATAACGAGGAAACACAAATTTTCACATTGATCCAGAACATCTGGAATACCAAAAAGAGTTTCAATGGTATTCAATCAACTTCCCACTAGTATTTACGGCGTGGTCCATCGGATAGACAGATCTACCTCATTTTTCTTGTCGCAGGCCTTAAGACGAGCTTACCGATTGGATGAACGGTTTGGATGTAACCCATAACCCATGGTCAGGCTGCTGTTGGCCCATCAGCAGATAAACGGCCTAGATTTAAAACATACACATCAGTGGTGGGCCTCCCATAAGATGGACATTGTGGATGTAAAACAGATGAGCGGCGTGGGTGTGAAACGGGTGGATAGTGTGGAATACACCTCATAAATCATGTGGTTTCCACGGAACTTTCTGACATCCGTCAGCCAACAAAATGGACGGTGATGATTAAACACATACATCATGTGGTTTCCACGTGTGGAGCCCACGCACAAGGGCAGCATAGATAACACTTACGTTAAGGTGGGTCCCACCCCACACGTGTGGCATGTGAGGGTGGTTCCCACACATCCATTGGAATGGATGGATGGTATATATAATACATACATTAAGTAGGGTCCCACCATAAAATACATTAAGGTGGTTCCTGCACAGCACTGTCAGCAATGGACGGTGCAGGTGACACGTACATCATGGACACCTACACCAACAGCAATGGATGGTGTGGATCTCATACACCAGAGAGGTGGGTCCCACAAACTGCCGACATCAGCAGTAGCTGCTGCTGCAGTAAAATAGATGCACGGCGTGGATGAAATTCACATCTCAGGTGGTTTACGTGCAAATGAACGGACGGCCTGGGTAAAACATCTGTACCATGTGGGTCCCACGTCCAACCACTGGACGATTGGACACCACACATAGATCATGGTGGGGCCCACACGTCAAGCTGATATTTATGTCTTCCCTTCGTCCAGGCCCCATGTAGATGGATGGTGCGTGTAAAATGCATACATCAAGGAGGTCCCTTCCCATCACCGTCCAGGACAGCTGCGTACGGCAACTAGGTAGCTGGCTACTGACCAGAGCACACCAGCCAATCTGTGCCATCACAAGGTGGGTCCCACGTGGGCCCATCACACATACACTTCCTGTATACAGCGTATAGTATATTATACATATATATATTTATCCTATTTTATTTTAAATGGCCCAAGGCCTGAAATCGTCCAGAGTCCAACATCCAGGCCCTGGACGTCTGGGCAGATGGTTTGGATCTAAGGCTCATACATCTGGTGGGCCCCACCCTTACACGTGTCACACATGCGGGGTGGGTCCCACGCAAACAGATGGACGGCTAAAAAAAAACATATATTTCATGGTAGGGCCCAACAGTAGCCACCTTGCTGTTGTAAGATGGGTGGATGGCGCGGATGATATCATGCATCAGAACTTGCTGCCATCCATCCAGTTATCTGCTACAGGCAGTAGACAAATGGCTTGGATATACATTCAAGGTGGGTCCCACGTCGACGGATGGAGTGGATTTAAACCCCATACATCATGGTAGAATCCCGTACAGCAGCGAACGGTGTGGATCTCACACACATATCATGCGGGCCACGTCAAAATGAATGGACGGTGTGCAAAAGGCCTGTACATCTAGCTGGTGGGGTTCACGTCCCCAACGGACGGATGGGATATAACACATATATACAGGATGGGTCTACACGTGTGGGAGGATAGCTTATATTTGTGTTTCCTCTTCATCCAGCAAGTGGGTCTGGATGTGCAGCGGCCCTGCACATCCCTGCTACTGCTATGATACAGCCTCTAGATGTTTGATCTGGGCCGTGCAAATGGGCAGTTTAGGATATAGAACTCACACCTTAAAGTGGGGTCCATGGATGGAGGTCCACACGGTAGGAAACCAGTCTCTATTAGTGTTTTCCCCACCATACAAGCCTACCCAAAAACGGGCATGCATGCATTAAGGTGGGTCCCAACCAAGTGTGGGCCCATAAATAAAATTTAAGAGTGGAGATTTCCTTTCTACAAAAAAAATCAGATCTAAGAAAAACCATTCACATCATAAAAAAAAAAATGGAGAAATCTAACTTAAAGATGCACCCACCTTTAATCGCCTTTTCCTTCTTCCGCCTATGCACTTTAGAGCTCCAAGACGACATTTTCAACGGTTGAGATGATGATCCAAGGATTGGATTTGATGGTAGGAAGGTGGGCCACACAAGCTCTCCCATGGAAGCTTGCTTCGACATGGGAAGCTTGCTTGGAGAATGAGAGGGATGAGAGAGAGGTATAAGAGAGAGATATGGGTTTGATGGGTGTGATGTGTACTTGTGTAAGGAAGAGTTGACTTTAAGGGGAGGGGTGGTTGTACTTGGGGATGGGTGAGTGATGGAGTTGATGTATACTTTGATTGATGGGATTGATGGGATTGATGTGATGGATTCTCTCAAGATTACAACATGCGACGTTTTTCTTGAACTGAACGCAGGCCCACATCTCCTGGTCTGGATATCGGATTAGTACACGAGACGCGGCATTGGAACCGCGGCGACAACGCAGTTGTAAAGGTATAAGTATCGGGTCAATCCGATTATAATATACGGGACACGATTCAGGATCACGTGCAACACTGATAATAGATCACGGGTTGCTGAAATTCTACCGGGAGGACCACGAAGGCATACGGAACAGTACGGGCTAGGATACGGGCCTTATAGACCTATATTAAGGACCTAAGTTTATGCCCTACACAAGAGCAAGGGTCAACACACAACACCCAAACATACTCTCCTGTTGGAGGCCTCTTATGAGGACTTGAAGGGGTGAGAAGCACCTATGACCCAACCCTACACAAAGGAATGATCAATATAGTTTCTGGACTCTAATGACTTATAGATAAGTAGATGAGCCACATTAAGCACGTTGATGAAGATCTCCTCCTTCATGATGAAGATTCTTCAGCTCGCTTGATCCGTAACACTTGATGATGTCCCAATAAAGGCGACGGGTTGGGTCAAGGCTATGTTGGAATCCTACTCTAATAAATATTTTTCTATTTTAGAGATGGAGTGATTCTAAACTTTCAAGTATTAAAGGTATCTCAGCTCAATGATTTGCCATTAAGATAGTAGCTGGATGATCCTTGAATGGGGAAGCTCATTCTTCAATCCACTCTATTGAATATCAATGATGAGAGTGGATTGAAGGATGAACTTACATGAGAAAATGAGCTTAGGGTAGGTGATATGCAATTACTCTCTCAAAGATCTCTCTATTTTTCTCAATTCAGCAACCAAGAATGAGCTCTCAATTCAGCAACCAAGAATGAGCTCTCCTTATGTTGGAATCCTACTTTAATAAATGTTTTCCTATTTTAGAGATGGAGTGATTCTAAACTTTCAAGTATTAAAGGTATCTTAGCTCAATGATTTGCCATTAAGATAGTAGCTGGATGATCCTTGAATGGGGAAGCTCATTCTTCAATCCACTCTATTGAATATCAATGATGAGAGTGGATTGAAGGATGAACTTACATGAGAAAATGAGCTTAGGATAGGTGATATGCAATTACTCTCTCAAAGCTCTCTCTATTTTTCTCAATTCAGCAACCAAGAATGAGCTCTCCTTATATAGCCAAAAAGTTCCAACGAAAATAAAATTGTCAGAATTTGACTGAGTTCGATATTATCAATCCTGATTCGATGTCATCGAATGTATACTTTCGATGCTATTGAATCATAGTTCGATGATACGAACTCTCTTAAAAATTATTTAGGGAACTTTTTGATAGATTATCGATGATATCGAATCAAATTCGATTTCATCGATATTTGAATTTCAATGTCATCGATTCATGTTTCGGTTCCTCAACATTATAAAACAAGAGCTTGCTAGACATTTCAGAGTTGACCACAATGATATCGATACCATTTCGATGTCATCGAAATTCAAGTTCCGATATCATCGAAACCAATTTCGATTCCTCAATCTTTTTAAAATATATTCCTTAAAAGATCGCTTAACATATTTTGTCCAGATTCAATATCATCGAGACTTTCTCGATATCATCAAGGTTTGAATATCGATATTATTGAGGTTGTCTCGATTCCTCGATCATTTTCATTTGATTTTCCTATTTAAGCTTGCTGGACACAATCTGTCCAGATTCGATATCATCGATCATCTCTCGATGACATCAAAATTTGAATTCTGACGATATCGAAGATGATTTGATTCCTTGAGTAATTTCAAAATATTTTTCAAGGAAGTTCAATGGGCAGTACTCTAAGTCCTTCGATATCATCGACTAACCTTTAATGTCATCGATATTTGAAATTATATGTTATCGAAGATACTTTGTAGTTGTTGGACATATAATGGCTTAATTCGATGTCATCGAGTACTGTTCGATGACATTGAACATAGGTGTTCAATGTCAATGATATAGACTCGATGTCATTGAACTCAACTGAAAAACTTAGAAGATTTTTCTTGTTTAAAACTTAAGTTTTCAGAATTTTTCATCATATGTTGTTCTAAGTCTTTTAAGTCTTTTGTTTACCTGGGTGTTTTGGAATTTGGGATGTGAGGCTGATTTACCTGTCACGAGCTCAGAACACACATCTGGTTGAGGTGATAGCTTGATTAATCTTCATATGGGGTTCACCTGACTCACTGATTCAACCTTCACGCTAATTGACAAACCAGGGCACTTTCAATGTTTATTATTATACTCAGAATGACCATCCATAAAGGAAACCAAATGATTTCTAGCTTCCTGATCAATCAATTGATCGGATATAGGCATTGGATATTCATCTTTCAGTGTGGCTCAGTTTAAGTTCATGAAATCAATATAGACTTAGGGTTTACAAAGAAAGCGGCCAACACCTTCTTGGCTCCTATCATTAATTCGACGGACAAAATACCATGTTCTTGTGTCACCTCTCCAGTAAAATTTCTAACTGTGACCTCAGTTGGTATTAGATCATCTTGAGTCTTTCTTAACTTGGTCATCATCCTGGCCAGATGGATATTGACAGCTGCACCATTATCGACCAAGACCCTGGTGACTGGGAAACCCTCAAGATGCATAGAAATGTGTAGCGGTTTCAGATGTTGAGTCATGTTATGAGTGGGCCTTTCGATTACTATCTTTTCAAATGGTGAACCTGGTTCAATTGTGATGGTTAATACATTTTTGGTGTCCTTTTCAGAGTTAAAGGAACCATGTTGTATGATTATGGGAGGGCTAAACTCATCCACATCTCCTTCCATCCTAGTAGACTGTGATGGTTTAGCCTGGAAGCTTAATGGTAAAGTGAGTACCATGTTAGAATCCAATACAACTAGTGGGAGTGACCTAAACTATATTACAAAATTCAGACACTGCGCCCCCCCCAAATGTCTATAAATTTGGTTGCTCGTCTATATCTTCTGTATTACTTGATAAATTTTTCGTTTTCTCATTGGATTCAAAGGAAGCTCATTCTAGTGATTCATCTTTTTCTAGAAGTTCTTCAATCAAAAGATCATCTGAAAAACATTCATCATTGAGATATTCGATTGATCCCTTGATGTCAACATTCTCCTTATCCAATCGTTGGCCATTATTGGCTGACTTAGCTTCTTCATTTAACTCAGCTATATTCACCTCTATCTACTTGCCTTCTGGTTACAGAATTACTGGTATTATTTTCGATTGTATGGCCATCTTTTGAGGCTCATCATTTTCAACCAATCGACACTGTTTAGTCGGTTGTTGCATCATTTTTTTAATACGGGTCATCCCTTCAGGTACAATCGAAATTTTAGGGTGACTGAGTCTTTTCCGAACTCCTTCACGAGTAGGGCGAATTTTAACCATTCGTTGTGTTGGGGCCGACAAGGTTCCCTTTCCGTGTTTCGAGCAACTGATGATTCTATTCGGTAATTCAATCGATAAAATTGCCTATATGGCTGAATTGGCCTTGTTCATTGCTCACACAAGTGCGGTCTTTGGAAGGTTAAAGTTGTCTTCGGACATGCTTCAGTATTTTCGATCATTTTCATAAACGTCCCAGTTCTTTTGCCAATAGCCTATTCCATAGCCTGGTCCTTTTGAGACCCAAGGTCAATCTTTTGTTATGGTCGAACCAACCTCTGAAGATTAACCATGGCCATATTGATTTCCATTTTTTATGGAAATGGATTGAAATCAATCAGTGTTACCTCTTTCTCCTTTTCAAAATTTTTTAGTAATCCTTGGTTGATATTGTCTTGAATAATATTCCTAAAAACCACACATTTATTAGTAGAATAAGACTGAGTTCCATGCCATTTGCAATAACTGAACTTCCTTAAATCTTCAGCCATAGGTATCTTATGATTGATAGGGAGTTTAATAAATGTATCGGCCAACGTAATATCAAAGATTTCATCAGCCCGAGTAATATCAAAGGTATACATCCTTTAAAATTTTTGAGTGGACAATGTGGTTGCTTCGATTTTAACCAATGACAAACAAACAAATGGTTGTTTAACCACTACCTCGGCCATAGCTACATTATATTTAGGATCATAATAGTATGTTCAACTGACGAATTCTTTTTTCATGTCCCTTCCTAAAGCAAAGCCTCATACCGAAATATCTTTTTAACTAGATCATATAGATCTATGAATTATGTTCTAATAAACTTCTTATGGAGTTTGAACTCTACACCATCTTGGGCTAGTTGAATAAATTTAACTTCAGTCATGACTACTTTACATCAACTTTTTGCTCTTTTAAATCAAGCAATATAATTCTTAACTGATTCTCTTGCAATTGCTGGAAGCATGCAAGATTGGCCATGGAAATCTCCCCATCCTTATAGAAGAACAGGGCATAGAATTTTTCTTCCATTTCTTGTAAGGTTTATGTAGAATTTGGTATTAGACTAGAATACCAAGTAAAAGCTACTCCGGTTAGTGAATGGCCAAACAATTTTAATTTTTAATAATCTTAATTGGCCAATTCCCCAAACCATATGGTAAAATGACCTACATGTTCCATGGTCGATTGACCATTATCGCCTGTAAATAATGTAAAATCAAGTCAATAATTCCTCGGTAATGGATATTGTCGATCAATAAAATTAGGATAAGGGTTATGATGCATTGGAGTTGTTGTTCAACTAAGAACCTAGCCTGCCACCTCCTAGACCAACTGTAAAACTTGATTATGGTCTAAAAATTGTTGCCTTACCATCGGAGGTGGTTCCGGACCAACCGGATGTTATTCCTCATAGGTTGATTTCTGGGCAAAAGATGCCCCCAAGAACCCCTTGATTCCTGACTTCAAGGAGGACTTTCTTATTTTCCCATTCAGGTTGTCTGAACTCAATAGTAGAAATTCAATCCCCACTGTTTCTTGTGGTGTGTGCACTTGAGCCTTTAATCTTCTTCCTTGTGGGGCTTACGCACTAAAATGATTTGTCAAAATGGATGGATGTCATCGATAAAACATAAACATCATGGTGGGGCCCACAGATCCCTGATAGGATTGTCCACCCTAGCTAGGTCCTTGTGGGGTTAGTACCCAATTCACACCTGAACATGATGGTATACTTGAAAAATGGTGGGGGACACATAAAATCTATAAGGTTTTAATGGTGGGATGTCCTCATGTCAAATGTCCCTTGTGGAGTGATCAACCTTTATTTTGGATCAGGTTGATTTTTGGGATACAAGGTGAAGTTAGAAGGGTGCACCTGATGGACAGATTAGATGTGGGCTAACATCAAGCTAGTCATCATGCACCGTATTATAGAAGAAGTTTATTATACAAACGCGACAGAGAAGTGTAATCTCTTTTCTCTGATAAAAAAGGGGCATTTTTCAATGTCTTCCTTGGAACCCACCTATGGGGGTATGTACCATCATACAAGTGGAATCCATAGTGAAAGAGTGAAAAAATTTCTACATGAAATGCCAATTTTACCATTTTCAATGTAGGTTATATGCCTGGTGTTGAGTATGAACTATTACATACTTACCCTCAATTTTACATTGGTTTTATACGCATAGATGTGCTAAATTGAGCTAATTACATGTGTTTTGCTATGCAAGGTGATCTAGAGAGCTAAGATGAAAATAATATTTAAAGTAATGATTTAAAGCTTAAAGAATGATCAAGTAGAGGATTGGATACTTGTAAGACAATATTGAAGAATTCAAGTGCCAAAGATCCAACAAAACTAACTGTTAAAGATGGAGAAAAGTCTGAAAAATCCTCAGTCTAATAAGATAATTAAAAGATTGTTCGGTTCAACAGAAAGTATGTTCGGTTCGACTGAAAGTGAAAAAATCAGTCTAAAAAGAAACAATGATTTTTAGAGTAAATTCGGCCCGACTATTAGGTGTGACTGAAGTGACGTTCAGTACCATTGAAGGTAGGTTCGGTGCGTCTGAAAGGAGACAAGCTTCAGAAATGTTTTAAAGAAATTTGGTTACAGCCGAAAGTTAATTTGGCTCGACTTCGGTATGACTGAAGGCCATCATCGGTACGACCGAAGAGTAACAAAAGTGTGAAAAATTGAATTGATTAGTGCAAAGTCCGAATGGAATTTTCTTATTTAAAGGGGTGATTTAGGTTGTTTTAGATACGAATTAGGGTTTCGAAGAGAGAAAGAGGTAGTGGAGATTCTACGGAGTTGTTCTTCTTATTCAATCTTTCGATTATAAGTTTTTTTTTCATGTTTTTGTTTGAGTTTAGTTCAACTATGATAATGGTTGGCTAAATCTCTTAACTAGGGCTAAGAGGTGAAGCTTGTAGTTATTTTTAATACTCTAATTTACTTTAATTCAAGTTTAATAGTTTAAATGTTGAAAAATTCATTGATTTTACTTTGAATAAAATTTAGTTTTATTTACTTTGATCCATTGTTGACTTCGGACACTTTAGATGCCTAGGAAGGCTAAGATTGTTAGCTTATCTATTTTGTAAGGGATTGATCTGTAAAATTCATAGATTTATTGTAAACCACGGGCACGATAGATAGTTTGAATTCCCTACGATTAATAACTTGGTGCTTCATGTGGAAGTGAATCAATTGAAGTTCAAATTTGTATTGGGTTGTGAATTTTGAATTAACCACTCTATTATCCGGCTGGATAGGATAGGACTTCGATTCCAGTTCTGCTATCTAATTGAATCAAGTGAATTAGGTATTAAGAATGGAAAAAAGTGGATGTTTGGCGCTCTAGTATTTTATTTTATTAATTTTCTCTCTACATTACTTAGATTTTCATCATTATTTCTTTTAATTCAAGTTTCATAGTTAATTCTAGTTATAAAGTATTTTTAGAACACACAAATATAAGTCCCTGAGGATTCGATCTTGGTCTCACCGAGTTAAAACTACATCTTAGCCCAATACTTAGGGTTGTCATCCATTTGGATCAATCAAATTTTAACACCATTGTTGGGGACTTCGTTTGCATTTTTATGAAATACTTTTGGCTTAGTGTTCGTTTAAGATAGGGATTAGTTTTCGCTACATTTTTAGGTTAGGGTTTTCATAAAATTTTCAGAAATTAACATCATTTTTGTTTATTTTTCTATTTTATAGAACCTAATTTAGAATCCTCAATCGGATACTATCCTTTCAACCCTCTTACTTTAGATTGTTTCTAAAATTTTCTTTCACTGTAGAAATTTTAATTTTTCTAGAAGTAGAAGTGGGTTTAGACTTAGGTTTGAGTGGTTCATGCCAAAGTGGGTCCATGATCACACTCTTTGTCTTCTAAGTGAGAGAGGACTAGTTGAAGGATTGTTTATCCATCGTCGTGTTAGAAAACACCTAAGATCCTCTGAATTGGCTAAGAACATGGCTGGGAACCAACTCAATCAGCGAGTTGAAGAACAAACACAACAAGATGAGAATGATGTGTATAATGGTCTAGTAGCGAGAATTTTACGTTACTATTTACAACCGGCTAGAACGAGCACCCCTTCATTATTTTTCCAAATAATACGGGAAACGTGGATTTTAAACCAAGAGTAATCCAATTGCTTCTAAAATTTCATGGACTAGACTCTAAAAGTCTGTATCTACGTCTCAAAGAGTTTGATGATATTGTAGCCACCCTACATTTAAATAATGTGTCTAACGATAACTTGAGACTGAAATTGTTCCCTTTTTCTTTGAAGGAGAAGGCCAAGTCATGGCTTCACTCCTTAAGGCCAAGATTAATTGGGACATGGGCTGAGATGACCTGGGAGCTTTTTAAAAAGTTCTTCCTAATTCATAAGACTAACACCCTCAAAAGAGCCATAATGATTTATTTTTTCACAAAAATAGGAAGAAAGCTTCTTCCGATGTTGGAAGAGGTTTAAGGAACTTTTAAATGCCTGTCCACATTGTGCCTATGAAATCTGACAGGTAATAAGCTTTTTCTATGATGGACTGAATTCAGTTATGTGCCAATTCGTAAAGATGATGTGTAATGGGGAGTTTATGAACAAGTAACCTGATGATGCATGGGACTACTTTGATATTTTATCTGAAAACGTGCAATTCCGTGATACTTCAAGTAAGTCCACCAATCTTAAGTCAAGTCGGTCCAAGGAAAAATGAGGAATATACATCTTAAGGAAAGAAGATGATGTTAATGTTAGGATCGCCAGTCTCACAAGAAATGTCAAAGCCATGGAATTGAAAAAAGTAAAACAATCAAACCAAATGAGACCATTGAAACTGTTTGTGGTATTTGCACAAGTAACGTGCACTTAATGCAGGAGTGTCCCATAATTCTTACGTTTTAAGAGCTGTTACATGAGCAATCCAACGTCACGAACAATTATCAACGGCCTTTCAGTGCTCCAATTTTAAACACGTGTACAATTCTAGTTAGCAAAACCACTCAAATCTCAATTGGAGGAATGAACCAACGATTAACATTGATAAGAATCCTCAAGGGCTTCTTCCTTCGATCCTTATCCTGTTTTTAATACTGAAGAAGACTCAAGACAATCCAGTTCAAAGGTTCATGAATGATCAAGAGCAATTCAATCAGAATGCCATGTAAACATTTCAAGATAATAGAACGTCATTAGGGATGTTTGCATCATCCATTCAAATATTAGAATCACAATTAATTGTTAAGGAGAATAGGACCTTTCCAGCCCAACCTCTAACCCAAAATTTTAATGTGAGATAAGTGACCCTAACTCTTCTACTCAACTAATGGAGTAAGTCAAGTCTATCACCACTCTTAGAAGTGAAAAAATAATTTATAAAAACATCCCGACGAGGGCTGATAAGCCTAAGGACTCGGAAGAATCTAAGAGTGATGATGTGCTAGCAACACCTCACATGAGAAGGAACTAGAACAAGAGTTTAAGCCTGTGGCTCCATTCCCACAACGGTTGATCTCACCCAAACCTCTATCCAATACTCAGGATATCTTAGAGGTTCTCAAACAGGTGAAAATCAATGTTCCTTTGTTGGATGACATAACATATGCCAAATTCCTCAAGGACTTTTGTACAGTCAAAAGACGACACAATGTTCAAAAGAAGATATTTTTTACGAAGAAAGTGAGTGTCATCATTAAACAGGATGTGCCCCAAAAATATAAAGACCCCAGTAACCCAACTATCTCATGTGTGATTGGGAATCATTGGATTAAGCATGCTTTACTTAATTTGGGGACGAGTGTAAATCTAATTACCTATTCGGTCTACTAACAACTTGGGCAAGGTAAATTATAACCCACCAAGACCACACTCTAATTAGCCGATCGTTCGATTTGTAGACTAAGAGAGATGATAGAAGACATGCTTGTCTAAGTCAATAAGTTTTACTACCCAGTGGACTTTATTGTTTTGGACATGTAACTGGTTGATGCCAACACTCAAATTCTTGTCATCCTTAGCCACCTGTTCCTAGCTACATTATATACCATGATCAATTGTAGGAACAGGATCATGAAGTTGCCCTTTGAGAATATGACACTTGAGCTAAATGTGTTTAATATGTGCAAGCAACAAGAGGATGGTGATGAAGTCCTCAAAATTAATTTGATTAATTCATTCGTGAAAGATAAGTCTCTTCTGACTTTGTACTCTGGCACTTTGAAGGCGTGCTTGGTCCACTCCACCGATCTTGATGATAATATGATTTAGGAGATGGATGCCTTGTTTGATGCGATGCCAATACTTGAAACTAACTGGTGGAGGCCTCAATTTGAACCATTACCCTTAACTGACTTAAAGCCTCTACCGTTTAGTGTCAAGGCACCGATGCTTTACCTAAAACCTTTTCCCATTGAACTAAAATATGTATATTTAGTTTAAGATGAGACATATCCAGTGGTGATTTCTTTCCACTTGGACAAGGAGCAAGATAGTAAGTTGATTTCTACTCTCAAAGAGCATAAGAGAGCTCTTGGATGGACTATTACGGATCTTAAGAGAATCAACTCCCTAATTTGTACTCACCACATTCACCTCAAAGATAATGTGAAAACATCTAGACAACCACAATGCCGTCTAAATCCAAACATGAAAGACATAATTAAGGCTGAGGTGTTAAAGTTATTGGATGTGGGTATTATCTACCCTATGTCCAATAGCCAATGGGTGAGTCCAACTCAAGTGGTACCTAAGAAGTCCAGAATTACCATCATAGCCAAGCAAACAATGAACTCATGCCAACTAGAGTTACCACTGGTAGGAGAATGTGCATTGACTACCAAAAGGTGAATACCGTTACAAGGAATAACAACTTTCCTTTGCCCTTCGTTGATCAAATTTTAGAAAGATTAGCAGGTCAATCTTGTTTCCTGGATGTAATCCCCCCCCCCCCCCCCCCCCCCCCCCCCAATGTTGAGTATTTTTTCTGACATGGTGGAGCAATTTTAAGAAGTCTTCATGAATGACTTCTCTGTCTTTAGTTGTGCTTTTAGTGAGTGCCCTAATCACTTAAAATTGGTGTTAAAAAGATGAGAAGAAAAAAAACCTTGTGCTGAATTGGGAAAAATGTCACTTTATGCTTCAAAAGGGAATAATTATTAGACACGTCATATTGTCCAATGGAATTGAGGTAGATAAAGTTAAAATTGACTCATCTCTAAGCTATCACCACCCAAGAGCATATGCGACATGCAATCCTTCTTGGGATATGCTAGTTTTTACCAAAGGTTCATAAAGAACTTTAGCCTCATCTCTCATCCTTTATGTAACATTCTTCAAAAGGAAACCCCTTTTGAGTGGAGTGAGGAATGCCAAAAGGCTTTCATCAATCTCAAAGGCATGTTAACCAGTGCCCTCATCATGCAACCACCCGATTTAAGTATCCCTTTTGAAATCATGTGCAATGCAAGCAATTATGCGATTGGGGCAATGCTAGGCCATAGAAAAGAGAAGAAGCCCTATGTTATTTACTACATGATTAGAACTCTAAACTCGGCCCAAGTGAACTACTCCATTATGAAAAAGGATCTCTTAGCCGTAGTGTTCATTTTGAATAAGTTTAGGTCCTACTTGATTAGGTCCAAGATAATCATTTTCACCGACCATGTAGTGCTAAAGTATCTTTTTTTTAAGAAGGATGTTAAGCCCCACTTTTCGAGATGGATCCTTCTACTCTAAGAGTTTGATTTAGAAATCCGAGACAAGAAAGGAGTAGAAAACATAGTGGCTAACCATCTCTCACAACTTTTTCTATCTGATTCCACGAAGACGACACCAGTTAATGGCATATTTCCTGATGAACAACTCTTTAAAGTATCTCAATTATCTTGGTACACTAACATTGCTAACTATCTTGCTACAAGTAACATTCCTACTCATTAGAGTACACAAGATAAGAAGACATGTTTCACCAAGATATGCAAGTTCTTTTGGGATGATCCTTATCTTTTTAAATATTACCCGGATCGGATTATAAGGAGATGTGTTCCCGATCATGAGCAACATAGTGTCATATCTTTTTGTCACACATATGCATGTTGTGGGCACTTTTTGACTGAAAAGACTACTGTAAAAATTTAGCAATGCGACTTTTACTGCCCCACTATGTTTAAGAATACCAATGGATTTTGTAAAGCATGTGAGCAATATCATAAATTAGGAGGAATATCCCGTCGGAATATGATGCCGCTAAATCCCATTTTGATCGTTGAAGTATTTGATTGTTGGGGCATCAATTTCATTATACCATTTCCCCAATCATTTGAAAATCTATATATTCTCCTTGTCGTCAACTATATTTTCAAATGGGTTGAGGCAATTTCATGTCAAAATAATGGTCATCGAATGCTTATTAAGTTTTTGAAAGAAAATATCTTATCTAGATTCAGAACACCTCAACCCATCATTAGTGATTAAGAATCTCACTTTTGCAATAAGTCATTCGAAACATTAATGAATAAATATGGCATTACACATAAAGCGTGCACCCCTATTACCCACACATGAGTCGCCAAACAAAAATATCAAATAAGGAGATAAAACAAATCTAGAAGAAAGCAGTGAACCCGGACCACAATAATTGGTTACTTGGACAAACCAATGTGCTTTAGGCTTACCATACGGCTTATAAAACCTCTATTGGTATGTTTCTTTACAATCTTGTCTATGGGAAGGCTTGCCACTTGCCTGTGGATTTGGAGCATAAGACGTACTAGACTATAAAAACTTTCAATTTTAATTTTGACAAAATTGTCTCACCGCACAAATTTCAATTGAATGAACTTGAAGAAATTCAGAATGAGGCTTACAAGAACTTTCAGATATACAAGGATGGGATGAAGGTGTTCCATGATAAGAACATCCTACAGAAAATTTTTGAACTACATCAAAAAATTCTTCTATATAATTCGAGACTTCATCTTTTTCTCAAAAAATTGAGATCTCGTTAGATCGGCCCCTTTATAGTCAAAACGGTTTATCCCCATGAGGCTGTCGAAATAGAAAATCTAGTGAATGAGAACCTTTTTAAAATGAACTGTCAAATTCATAAGTCATTTGCTGAAAACTTTGATTCAGAGGACATGTCCATTCCTCTGAAAGATCATGTTTACCAGGACCGACCTTCTAGTCTAATGGAGGTCTTTCTCCTCATTTATTACTTTCCTAAGTTAGGTTAGAGTAGTGTAGGTTTTCTTTTGTTAGTTTGTTTTTGTCTGTTTGGCAACCTGGAACACCCCTCTTAGTAGATGAAGAATTCGTGCAATTACTTTGTTCCTTCTTAGGTACTCTCTCTTACTCACTTTTCATTTTAATTTCATTGTCTCACGTCATGATGCATTGTATATATTTTTACATTGAGGACAATGTAGATTTTACGTTTGGGGGTGAGATTCGGTGGAATTATCAGGATTTTTGTAGTTTTTTAGTAAGATTTTTTTTAAAAAAAATATAATTAATAGATTTCAAATTCTTTTTGAAGACTGACTTTTTTTATACCTGAATATATTTAAGTATGAGATGAGGAGATGCAAGGTAATTTGATTTTTGAAAGCCTAGAGTCTAGTTGTGTAACACCCCGGTTCTCGGAACCTAAGTATACTACTCCTCTTCCAAATACTCGAGTGTTAACCTTTAAACATCCCAAATTTCATGTAAATTTTTTTTTCATTTTATCAGAGTTAATAAACTAACGGGACAAAAGCAAATCAAGTATAAGAGGGAGTACAAATATACATAACCAATATTTCAAGCAGTTACCCAAAAACTTATATAAACCAATGTCTTAACTTATTACAAGACATGGTAGTACAAATTAAAATGAACTGGAGTCAAGAAAGAGAGTCGCAAAGTCCTCCGGCTCCTCCTAATCCACATGAACACAGTATGTGCATCATTTGTGTCTCCTGCATACTGAATACGGTTCCATAGCGTCAATGGTTATCGCAATGAGGTATACCCCTCAAGATTTATCGTGTCATCAAGGTAATTAAGCATAGTTAACAAGGACAGTGTATAACAAATATTACACAATGATTATCATGGAAATCAAATAAGGTTCATCAGATACACATTCATTAAATAAATTTTACAAAGATAATCTTGTTTAAATGCATGAATGCATGCGCATGCTCATAAACCTGGGGATGCACATCTAGCTGATAAAAAGTCGCCCAAGGAGAACTAGTCACCCGAAAAAGTACTCAAAGGTACGTTCAAAGAGAATCAACCACCCGAAAAAGACTATGATATATAGATCGCCCAAGGTGGACTAGTCACCCGAAAAAGTACACAAAGGTATGTCCAAGGAGAACTAACCATTCGAAAAAAACCATAATAATATATAGATCTCCCAAGGAGGACTAGTCAGCCGAAAAAATATACAAAGTATGCCTAAGGAGAACTAATCACCCGAAAAATATCATAATATATAGATCGCCCAAGGAGAGCCACCCGAAAAAGTACTCAAGGTACGCCCAAGGAGAACTAGTCACCCGGAAAAGACCGCATGCCATGAAAATGCATGACTAGCCTAACCATTATTATTCTGATTTCAAACAATCAATTTGGAAAAGCTCAAAGGTCACTATGGGGGGTCGTCACCCAGTATAGGCCGACAGTTCAGACATAGTATCCCATTCCACCATCCCTGGCTCATGAGGCTAACAAATATGATGTTTAAAGGTAACTTACTCAACTAGTGGCCAATCATAATTCAACAAGTGAGACTTATCATCGCAAGGTTATATGAAGATGGTTCCTTAAAGCCACATAGGGCAAATATCAAATCAAGCTGCATAAGGCAACCAACCCATCCCAAGGATGTAATGAAAATGGATTATCCCAATAGTCACTTAGACAACAAACGTTTTGTAAGATGATAAGCCCACGTCAAATGTTCCATTAATTTATTAGACAAAATGACCACTAGTTATAGGAATGATTGGACCTCCAATCATTCCATCAAGTGATCATGAATGACAAATCATGTATAATATTGATATAGCACATGCATAACTAAAGCATTCATTTCAAATCGAAATAGAGATAATTAGATCTTACGGCATATTCGAATATTAAATTTAAGTCTAATATATCCATCATCATAAGGAATCAAAATCAGTAAGAGCGATGAACTACAATGAGCAATTAATAAAGTAAATGAACAAAGACAAGTGAGCAAGGCTAATTATCAAGATGTGGAAAAGCTTGAAGGGTGATCCTCACCTTAGAGTGTGGACTCTCTTCAAATCAAATGAGGTTTAGAAGCTGCGAATGGCTCTTGAAATCAATTCCAATCCCTGATGCAATGCTGCTAACCCAACCAAACTCAACTCACAACTAATCTAGCTCAAGCTTGAAATAAGTGGGTCGACTCATTGAGTCAACTCAGCTTGACTCACTCTACCTCTCTATTTCTTTTTCTTTTCTTTCTTTTCTTCTCTTTTTTTTCCTCTCATCTTCTTCTCTCTTTCCTTCTTCCTTCCTCTGAATTGTCTAGATCTGGACATGAAGCAAATGGCCTAGACTCGGGTAGAAGAACCGAGTCGACTCAGCGGCACTCTCGGTTCGAACCGAGTCAGCTGGACCGTGACTCGCCCCTCCACACCACCCTTCTTTCCTCTCTCACTCTTTCTGGACTACAGAGAGTCTGCTCCTACCCGAATCAACTGGTTTCAAGTTGAAACTCAGTAAGCTCAGACTCGGTGAGTCGAGCACGTTTGACTCGATTTCGCTGAATCAAGCCCAATGGCAATCCGACACCCATCTCTCTTGCTTTCTTCTTTATCTTCATTTTCCTTTCTTCTTCCCTTCTCCAGAACTCTGGAGTGAGTCTGGGTCAGCAACGATCACAGATCGAGTCGCTGGCTCGGCAGCGACCCTGCAACACATGACCTCTCCTCTCCTTTTTTGTCTTCCTTCTTCTTCTTCTTTGCTTCTTCCCTTCTATTCTTTTCTTTCTGATTCTCTTCTTCTGTTGAAAGGGAGTGGATCCGGACTCGCCCGAACAAGCAGCGACTCGGTCCGAGTTAGCTCCACCCAATGCGGTAGCCAAACAGCGTCCTATCTCTATTCCTCTCTCTTTATTTCTCTTTTCTCCCCTTTTTGAATTCGTTACCCTAAAAGGAAAGAGGCTATTTATAGCCTTGAGAAAGCCTAGAAGGGTCGGCTACTAATTGTCCGATTACTTACAGATGCACCTATTAATCTAGATTAACTAGGAGGAATGGTTATTGATATCTTTAAAAACGGTTTTCATAGCTAATATCAGAGGTCATGAGTAATCTTCCAGCACTATGGTCCATCATATGGACGGTTCAGATCGACGAACGGGGCCCATTAAAGGATGATGGGTTCTCCCAGCCAATGGAGAAGATGACAGCCATGATCATGGTGGAATATTGATGGAGGGATAATCCTCCACTCTAGGTCACCTGGAGGGTCTGGATTGATCCACAGAGCATTGTGGGACCCACTAAATGGAGGGACGTCCCTAATATCTCGATGGTGGATGAGTTATTCGGGTGTGGCGGCTCTTGTAAAGAGATGGAAGCCCTAAAGAATGGATGGCTGGGATTTGTCGAGGTGGAGGGTTAGGATGGGAGGAGATTTTGCATGTGTGTAGCCAGCCTGGCAGCGCAACGGAGTTTCCGTTTTAGGAAAATCACTCGCACGCACTCAATCCTGCGCCCAAAATGGTGTGCACGTACAGATGTATAAACTTGAGATTTTGTTGGGTTTGGTCTGTTTTACGTCCTCTACGAGATGAACGGTTTGGATTACTTATACAGTTGCGAAAGGTGGGCCATGATCATCGTACACAGACGCTGTCTGTTTGAATTTGAGAAAGGAGGGAAAATTTCCTCCTTTTGAGATTTATCGGGTCAAACTCTGTTTGACCCGATAACTTGACTCCGTGTTTGGCGGGTGTACACGGGTTTGTGTACGCGCACGGATTAACAGGTGGGGCCACATGATGCTCGGTGAGATTTGCACTGTCTATTCATCTTGGGCAGTTATCCTAAGGTCTTGGACCGAAGGTGGGCTAGATTAAGAACTCAAGTGGACCATACTTTCCATTTTTGTGAGTCTAACTAACGATTTACATCGATTTGATGATCAGATCATCCTAAGATTGAATGTCAACAGTCAAAATGGTCCCAAGGGTCCCTTAGTTGGAAATCAATGGTTGGATTACTGATAAGATGGTCTAATATGCATTTAAAATTTTAAACATTTTTGTTACAATATTCTTAATAATGTTATTATTATTATTGTTAAATTTATTATTACTATATTTTTTAATCATTGAATATTTATATTCAAATATGATGGTTCTATCATTAGGAGTTGTATTATAGACTTTTTCAAACTAATTTATCTATTTATTTATTTATTACACTTATTTTATTTTATTTCGGATTAACGGTTGGATGTGACGATATGAATAACCTATGTTATTAACCTTCATTAGATAAGTCTTAACCTACCACTTAATTTCTGTTTGATCATTTTGATCTTCTCCTATTCAAGGATAGCGATCTGGTAACCTTAAAATTTGCTATTTCAGTGGCTCACAAGACTTTGTACTACTGATATGAAGATCCCAAATTAACAATCAGATGGCGTAATTTTTGGATGGAGATTATACTTAATGGTCAATTTAGGCTATAATGACGTAAATGTTCAAATAAGCTAGGTTTTTATTTATACTAGATTTGGTTACAAGGTAACACCCGAGTACTAAGAAGTACAGGGTGTTACAATCTACTCCCCTTAAAGAGAATTTCGTCCTTGAAATTCTTCACTCCTATTATTACTAGGAGTGAGAATATCCATTTTACAATGTTTCTACTCTTTTACTACTTTCCTTTTGAAGCATATTTGTGTGTATTAATCATCAAAGTTTAGGGTTGTTACAAGTTGATTAGTAGATTTTTGAACAAGTTCCTTTAATGAATTGATTGATAAGAAGTTTTAAACATCATTTGAGTCTAACTCACAGTTCACAACCAACTCGGTTCTTGAGGCCAAACTTGAACCCATAATTTTTAGCTTTATTAATACTCAAAAGTGTTAGGAACCAAGCCTAAAGATCCCTGTCTACCTTGATATAAGGAAAAGAAAATGGCTAGCTAAAAAATAGTGGAATCGAAAAGGGCTACCTATCGCATGTGCTTAAAAGGAAAAAAAAAAAAAAAAAAACAGAGAGAGAGAGAGAGAAGAAAGAAAAGAAAAGAAAAGAAAAAATAAAGGCTATCATGTGAAAGACGTCAATGAAAAATAAAAAAGCTGAAAAAATAAGTGGAAAGGGGGATGGGTTCAAAATCAGTGACCTGTGTTGATCTGAGTGCTTCTGGGTAATCATCACAATTAACCTTTATGGTGGAAAGGCTAACTTTTAGTGATGATGAGTTGAAATTCACTAAGCATACTAAGAACTTGATGTTTGAATATATTTTATTAGTTGATTGATAAATGAGAACTTGGTTTAATCATTTACAGTCATATTAGGTTTTCGACTGATAACATCTTATCCTTGTGTCTCTGAATTCTAAACACATGTCTTGGATACACAAAATGATGTTCTTTTGAAAGATGTTTGGAGTTTGGGATATGGGATTTAGTTTTTGCATATTTTGCTCGGGACTAGCAAAGTGTTGGTTGGGGGTGTGTTGAGTATGAAATATTGCATACTTACCCTCAATAATGCATTGGTTTTATACACATAGATATGCTAAATTGAGCTAATTATGTGTGTTTTTTTATGCAAGGTAATCTAGAGAGAATAGATGAAAAAGACGTTTAAAGTGATGGTTTAAAGCTCAAAGAATGATTAAGTGGATGATTGGATACTTGTAAGATAATATTGAATAATTCAAGTGCCAAAAATTCAAAAAAACTAAGTGCTAAAGATGGACAAAAGTCTGAAAAATCACACAGTCTAATAACAGAATAAACAGACTATTTGGTCCCACCAAAGGTATGTTCAGTCTGACCGAAAATAACAAAAATAGTCAAATAAGAAACAATAATTTTCAGAGTAAATTTGGCTTGGCTGTTAGGAGTGACCAAAGTGATGTTCGGTACCACCAAAGTTAGGTTTGTTACAACCGAAAGGAGATAGAGACTTTATACATGTTTTGAAGAAATTCGGCTGCAAATGAAAGTTAATTGGCCTCAACTTTGGTGTGACCGAAGTCCATTATCGATGTGATCGAATCATAATAAAAGTATGAAAATTTGAAGTCAGTGCAAAGTTGGTGCAGAATTTTCTTATTTAAAAGGGTGATTTGGGTTGTTCTAGATATGAATTAGGGTTTGTGAGAGAGAGAAAGGGATCACGAAGCTTCTACAAAGTCGTTCTTCTTCTTCTTCAATCTTTTAGTTATAAGTTGTTTTTTTTTAATGTTTTTGTTTAAGTTTAGGTCAATTATGACAATGGTTGGATAAATCTCTTAACTAGGGTTAAGAGGTGAAGCTTATAGTTATTTTTAATATTCTAGTTTATTTTGATTCAAGTTTAATGATTTGAATATTACAAAATTCATTGATTTTAGTTTGTAGAAAACTTTAGTTTTAGTTTACTTTCATCCATTGTCGACTTTGGGCACTTTGGATGCTTAGGAAGGCTAAAATTGTTAGCTTATTTATTTTACAAAAGATTGATCTGTAAAATTCATGGAGTTATCATGGATAACGGGCACAATAGATACTTTGAATTCCTTATGATAAATAACTTGGTGCTTCATATGAAAAGTGAATTAATTGAAGTTCAAACCTGTATTGGGTAGTGGATTTTGAATTAACCATTCTATTATCCAGCCGGATAGGTGGGACTTCAATTTCAGTCGTGTTATCTAATTGAATCAAGTGAATTAAGCATTGAAAATGACTAGAAGTAGATCCTTAGTAATCTAGTATTTTATTTTATTAATTTTCTCTCTACATAGATTTTCGTCATTGCTTCTTCTAATTCAAGTTTCACAGTTAATTCTACTTTCGAGTTCTAGTTTTAAAGTATTTTGAGAACGCAAAAATATAAATTCTTGAGGACTCGATCTTGTCTCACCGAGTTAAAACTACAATGCAACCCTACACTTGGGATTCTCATCCTTTTAGATTGATTACCTGGATACATGTCCATGGTCCTTTTCCATTAGCACTAGATGAAGCTAGACATGAACCAAGCTATATCTTGTTTAACTCGCTTGACTCGACTCGGATAAGCTCGAATTAGCTCGGCTTGAAAGTCGGGTTCAGATCGAGCCAACCTATTTAATTAATTTTGAAAATTTTTCAAGCCGAGCTCGACTGAACTTAGTTCGAAGCTTGACCCCAGCTCGATTTATATACCTTAGTTATGTGTGTGTGTGTGTGTGTGTGTGTGTGTGTGTGTGTGTGTGTGTGTTATGTATATTACAAATTAATGAAAACTTTAACACCCAGAACAAAATAGGATGGCCAAATTAAATGTTTAATTACCTTATTAATGACAAATCTCACTCATAATGTTGTAACTCCAAAAAGAACAAAATGGGACAATGTCAATCTTTCAAATTAGTATCTTAACGATACTAAAGAGAAAATGCTAGATGAAAAAACAAAACTCGAAATTATAAAAACTAATAAAGACAAATCTGTAGATATAATATTTGCCAAAAATGAATAATCCGATCCAAGCTTTTCTCAAATTTTGCCAAATCCTCCAAAAGTAGTTTCCACGCATATCTTTAGTTCAAGATATCAAAGACAAGAAGATGAATATAACCCTTCAGAAAGTGACTTTCCTCAGATCAATATGATCTTGGCTACTTACCAAAATTAACCAAACTCCTTTACCATAAATATAGAAATTCTAAAAAAGGATTTCCAAAAACATCCATTAACCAAATGGTATTTTAATAATATCCTTAAAGCAACTAAAAAAGATCTTAAAAACAAATGGTATCTCCAGATGAACCAAATAAAGATTACCATTCCTTTTTTCCACATGGTTTAAAGACTTCTGTGAAGGACAAACTCATATTCCAAAAGAAGTTATAATGCTCCTAGATCTCACACGAAAATGGGAATCTCAAGCAGGAGATCAAATAAGTCAAACTTTTTTCCCTTTCTAATCAATTAAAATATCAGGTACAACTGCCTCTCCAATTAAAGTTGCTAAAAAAATGAGTGCAAATCGACCAATTACACCAAAAGATCTAGCCCCAATAGTTGAACAAAACAATTACACTAATACCATTCTTCACACCATAGGACAGCAAATGCTTTCTCAACAAAGCCTACTACCTTCTACCTTTTCGACTTCGACACCAATGCCTCAAAGAAAAATTTCTTCTTTCTTTTTGCCAAAAGAACCAATTAAAACAGCTTTTCTGAACCTAAATTCGGTTCGTTCAGATTTTATTGCTAAACTGGCTAAAGAATTACAAAAGGTAAAAAATCCATCTGTAAATGTCCTTACTAATTATACTACAGAAGGACAAGATGAAATTTCAAATCAAATAAAAAAAACTCCAAATAAACCAATCAAACACATCTGACGCTTCTTCTGGAGATGAATCTACTAAATTGGAAGAATCAGATATATATATTGTCACGCCCCAAACTCGAAAATTAGGCTCACAAAATTCTCAATCGCCGAATCCAACACTGACATCCTCCGTAGTACCCCATTCTCGGCTTTCAGCGCTCATACGCCAGATTCCGATCCTGGGATCCTACAAGGAGGATTTTTAGTTTGATTTTTTTTTGTAAAGGAGCATAACCAAGTCACAAACGACAACATCAATACCACATATTCACTAATATAAATATTCAAGTACAATGTTGAGAGGAAAATACATAAATAACAAAATCTCCAAAGTGATCTACCATAAGCTCCTGCATCAATGCTACTACGACTTAGTGTCACCTGCACACAATGGTCATGCATAAGCTTATAGAAAACTTAGAGAGTGATGTAAGTGTGTGCAGATAAGTGTTAAGCACATAAATATCAGAGTAAGCGGAAATACTGACAAATTCATAAGTGATACAGTAACAGAGTATGCAATGTAGATCGACTATGCAGATGCGGAGTCATAAAGAGCCAAATATCTGATGTCAAGGATGCAATGCAATATACAATTCCTGACGAACCACGATTACCATCAGCCTCATCTAGGCCATATAAATACAAAAACATAGCAATCCAAATGATATATGCCGCGAATGTAATGCAATATACAAATCCTAGCAAGTCCATAATACCATCAACCTTATTCAGGATATGCAATACAGAAGCATAGTAAACTAAATGTTATGTGCTGAGGATGCAATGTAATATGCGGTGCGAATGAAATGACCAACCTAGAGCGTGAAGTCGGGATAATATTACGTAGTATCGCAAACTGTAGGGTCCATGACAAGAGACTTCTATCCAACCTGGCCCATACCTGATTTGGATAGCTGGAAACAATGTGGTAAACTCTTGATCTCAGGTTACCCAATCGAAATCATGGCCATTACGAGGGTATATATAATAAATTAGTTGTGCACCACCAGCGTCGAGTGGATAATGATGAATGAATGAGTAAAATGCTGAGTATGCAACTCCTACACAGTAAGTCCACATAACAGTATCGTACTTCTCTGGGATCATCATCGGGGTCTAGTACACTCTACGCCACCTGCCGCCCCATTAAGCGCACAACTGGGTAAGTGAAAGAGACCTCACTATCTGCCTACCAATATCGGCTCAACTCCTCAATAGCGGACCCATTTATGAGTTAGTCAGACTCGACCTAACATTGCCTATTCCCTCGGGCGAGTAAGGCCACACCCCCTTCTAACTGACCACGACACAGTGGGAGACGAGGCCTACTGGTACACGGCCCTCATACGCTCATGTATTTCTACTCGGTCTAGACGTTGGAGAGTCCACTAATACTAGGAGGGTTTAGGAAATTTCACCTGGGGACATCTAAGATCCCCATATAGAAAAAGACTTTCAATGTCTCATTTGGCCATCCACAATATGCCTGTGGAGGCTACGGCCTTGATGTCGCTAGGGCGTATGATGGTTATCACAAAATGTGAGATGCATGAGTCATACCATGCAGTCATTCATCAAACCTACGCGTTCCATGCGCTTATGTAGGGTAACTCTGTTTCACAAGGAGTCTCATAGTAAACCAACCCATTGGCATATGCTATGATGAATCACTCCTCATAACAAGCATACATATGATGAGTATGGGCATGTATCATGATATAATAAAGTACATAGGCATGATTATCTAATAAGGCAGACAATAATAATCCACAATCGACCATCACCGGCATATCACGTATAAAGAGTATGAGCTAAATGACATGCCCCTTCTACAACTATAGGAGTCCATGTAGTATGTCCTATGTTAGATTAACACTAATATATCATATATCCCAAGACGGAGTCCATTAGAAAGATGGTGGGTCTAACCCATACACTGAGATAAGCTCTACACAGTGGATATACTAAATCTAGTACCACATATTCTCCCATATACGGCAAGAGGTGATGGTGTACTAGCATCAAGAATATGCCTCACACTTGTCCCAAAGAAGTAAATGGACGGTGTGGACGATATATACATGACACTGAGGTCCTAGCAACTGGATACAAGGATAAGATATGTCTCATGGGGTGAGTCAAGTGGGTATACAACAAGTGGGCTTCCTCACTCCCTTTATCATGACAACTGGGCTTTCCTATGAGGGCCTGATAAAATACAAGGCGGCCCTTAGTAGGATCTACACATCCAGGCCTACGTAACCCTACAAACGGTCCTGTTCATCATCTAAGTGGGCCTCGGGTTTGGGTTACTAAGCTTGGACAAACACATGCATCTAGGTGGGCCACATTCCCTATGGAGGCTCGGTACGAACACAAGATGGGCTCAAAGGCTTGGGTGGTCGTACAGGGTATGGTAGAAAGCATCATTATCAAATGGGAGCCCAACAGATTGGGATAGCCTAATCAAGGGAAAGATGGGTAATATAATCATTAATGGGGGCCCAACGGTTTGGTTTAACCCATTAAGGGGAGATGAGAATAAGCCTAACAACGGGCCCTAGGGAGAGTTACAATGTGGATATTTAACCATCATTGCTCTTATAACGTGCACATTAAACCATCATTGCTCCTAAGGCATGGCCCATTAATATCAACTAGGAACATGGATGTGCATCATAAACATCATTACATACATCTAGTGGAATCACACATCACAATGGGCCTCATATACATCACCTTGGGCCTGATACAAGGGCTTTATATACATCACATTGGGCCTCACTCATGGGCCTCATATAGATCACATTGGGCCTCATACTTAGGCCTCAAATACATTACAATGGGCCTCACTCATGGGCCTCAAATAAATTACAATGGGTCTCATACTTGGGCCTCAAATACATCACAAGGCCTAATAGACATCACAATGGGCCGCATCACATGGGCCTAATACACATCACAATGGACCGCATCACATGGGCTTGTGAGGCGGCCCATTTGATGGACGGCCTAGATTCAATACATACAACAGGTGTGCCCCACCGTCCCATGTTGGGCGGTAGAGATGAAACACGCATATAAGGTGGGGTCCATAAGTTTGGATGGTGCAGATAAAACCCATGGGTCACGTGGGCCACAAAGATGGACGGCTTGGACATAACACATACCTCATGTTCAGGCCACAGAACTTGCTAACATCCATATAAATGGATGGTCGAGATATAACACGTACCTCATGATCGGACGCATAGAACTTGCTGACGTCAATACATCAGCTATATATCTGGTGGGACCCACAGGGCTTGTTGACGTCAATACATCAGTTATATAGTTTGTGGTCCCCACAGATGGACGGCGTGGATGAGATACATACATAAAGGCAGGTCCCACCATCCAGCTTGATAGGACCCGTACATCACGATTAGCTCCATCAGATGGACGACATTGGTGAAACACATGCATCACAGTGGATTTCTAACCAATGGGTAGATAGCGTGGATGAAATATAAAATGTAAAATATAAATCATAGTGGGATCACACGTCCAGGCAGTGGACGGTGTGGATATCACATGTACATCACGGTAGGCCATGGATGGACAACGTGGTTGCTAACTGTAACACCCCGTATTTTCCTGTACTCGAGTGTTACTATGTAATCTAATGTAATATAAATACAAAAGTAATACAACATAAACATATACACTATGAAGGGTTATTTATATACTTTGTCAGATTTAAAAAAATTTATATTAAAATGATAGGTAACCATAATCCATGTTATGTGTATACACTTACAACCTCACTAATATAAATTTCAAATTATAGAATTTATAATACACAATAATAAAATATACTAGAAAATTTTATAGCAAATAACACATTTTAAGCAATTTAACACCTTGTATAAAGTTTAAATATAAAACCCGTATCACCGTACAAGTAATACACAAATAATATATACTAATCTTTACTTATCTACATTCATACAAGTTGTGCATATAAATGATATGTGAAGATATAAATTAAATATGACAAATTATATAAATGATAATAACAATAATAGTGGTAATAATAATAATAATAATAAATATTATTAAAGATGGTGTAACATGAGATTTAGAGTCATAAAAGCATAGCAGGTCATACATCTGTAACCCAACCATTGATTTCTAGCTAAAATGGTCCCTTGGACCTTTCCAACCATTGACGTTAAATTTCGGGGCAATCCGACTGTTGGATCGATGTACTCAACACCTGAAGGCTGTGATTCGGCTAGTACAGCCCATCAAAGTATTAGATCTATTTCGTCTCTGTTCAAGATGGCCCAGTTGAGCCCCAGACCATTTTGGACGGAGGGAATTCCTCAATTTCATCTCTGGGGGCCCCAAAACCATCTTGTGTACACCATAGGTGGTGCACTTGAGGTGCACCGAACCACCAGGCTTGGTCAAACAGGGCTGACCCGACAACTTCTGAAGACGAGAGACGTTTCTCTCTTTCCCTCTCTATTCCCGCCTACGGACGGTTTGAAAAAAAAGGGATCGTCCGTGCGTGAGTCGATGGGCCACCATGATCAATCGTCACAATGATCGGAGCCGTCCACCATGTGCGTCCCTCGAAGATGACCAAAACCCAAGTTTTTACAATGACCCCCATGCATGTGCGCACGTGCAACAACAGGTGCAAATGGTTGGGCGGGCGATCGGGTCTGTGCTTCCTGTCGTTCCAAACCAGACCGCTGTGATCTATGCGGGCCACCTATGACCAATCCGAACCATCCATTAGGTAGAGGAATCCCGTTTGACCAAACCCATGCTGTCCATACGTGATCTTGCACACGTGCAGACACTCAAACTGATCTCGAAAAGAGCTGCATGTGACACTTCCGACAATGGAAAAAGCTCCGTTTCCATTTTTGGTTGCCAGCAAGCGATCCGCGTAAAGGGGAGCCTCTCAATCTCAGCCGTCTATTCCAGCACATCTCGACCCTCCATTGTTGCCACACAGACCGTGGTTTTCAGAGAAAACCAGTGGCCGATTTCGGTTTTGGGAGCGTACTTGCGGTTTTAGGCAGATTTAATCCGGATCGTTCATTGCCCATCTAAGGGTTGAGGGAGAGTTAGAGAATGCCTAAAAGGCCTGAGGGTTGAGCGACAGGAGCTCACCCTCCATTATTACAGCAGCACTGAGGAAAAACAGGGGGAAAGAGAGGGAGAGCAGTGAGAGTGAGGAGCCAAGCTCGGCCTGGTAAACAGCCCAAGAACTTCAGCCTTCTTTATTTTATTTTATTTTATTTTGTATCCATTTCCTTCTTCATTTTTCATGTGGTTATGAGGTCTGTTATAAGCCAAATCTGGGGCCAAGATCCGTCCATGGCAGAGCTTGAATGGGCCTGAATGTGATCCCTGTTTTAAGGATAAACGTGGCCTGATTGCGGGCCCTGTTTGAGGCCGAACATGGCCTGAGTTCAGGCCTTGCTTAGGACCAAATAATGACATGTAAATAGCCCCAGCTAAGGGCTGAAACTCAGTCTAGAAGCAGCCGCAAACAAGCTCTATTTGAGCAGCAACACGCTCCAGAAATCGGACTGAAAACAGTCCGGAAATCTGAGGAAAAACACCCTGTTTCGGGCCGTTCTTTGGTTGGGAAAACGGCAGCCACCGAGCTCTCGTTTGAGCTCTATATTAGGCTGATTTGTCGACTTGGTGTAGGCGAAAGACGCCACTTGCAATCGGCCCAAAACCAGACCGTTGGGCGGGCCCTGAATCGAGCAGGGAGCATGCTGCCAGCGGACTGCCGTTTCAGCTGTTGTGATTAACGCAGCAAGACTGTGGGTGTAAGGCACACGTGTGGGCCCATGTATCTCAGTCATCCATCTATAATCGGATGTCAAAAGTCCTGCGGGCCCCACACGACCTATGTGTTTTATTCCATGCCATCCACCAGCATTTCATATGGCCAGCAGACTGCACCACAGCCAAGCAGCGGCGGGCTGCAACCTGTGAACGGGTGGGCCGCACCCTGCTGACATCAGTGGGCCACGCCCTACACCGTGGGCCACGTCTCAGTCATCCCCGTAGGTCGCGCCACACACCACAATGGGCCTTGGATCTGGGCCGAAATGAGTCCCAGGAATGGGCTGAAATCAACCCCAGTCCATGCTAGGAACCACATCCCAGCCAGTCCAATTTCTGGGCTTTGATCGTAGAGCACGGGCTGGGCCAATCCAGGCCTAAATTCGGGCCTTTTCTATGGATGGATTTCGGGCCCAAATTGGGGCCATTCGTTGGACAAGAATCTGTTGGGTCTGCTCGCCCTAATGCTGGCCCAAATAACCTTATGTATGGGGACCCCTCCAAACCCACAATAGATCCATTTTAATATAATGTTTCCATTGTTACCACTCTTATTTTCCGGAATTGTTAATTTACTACCACTCTTATTTTCCGAAATTGTTAATTAGTAAATCATTTATTCTAGGACTAGTTATCATGCACGAATTTCAATTATTAAATGATAGTATTTTGTTTATCATCCTTGAATAATTGTATTGATAGGGATTAGTAATCCTACTATGAATATTATTTGATCCACCGTACAAAATTAATAATAATAATAATAATAATAATAATAATAATAATCTAGGGTCCAAATCCTAGAATCTAAAACCCATAATTAAATGCTATGATGAAATCCTAACTCTATACTAAAACCCTAAAAGTAATCCAAATCCTAGGTTAAGACCTTGACCTAGGATAATGTGTAAAGCTTGAATCTAACGGTGTAACTTTGATAGGGTTTGATTGTAAGGAAACACGCACTCTCTAGTAACATTGGTAGGCAAGTCAAAATATAAGGTGATGATTCTTCCCCTTGAGCTTTCCATCTTCTCATTAGTTTAAGTTATAGTTTTTATTAAAAGTTATAATTGGTTTCTCTCTTTTATAATCACATGTGCTAGCTGTTGGAATTGAATTGCTATATTGTATGCTTTATGATTATCCTGTATAATTATTCATGCTTGTGGATTTCCTTTTATGGATTGCTTATGAAACTTAAACTGGTATATTAGTGAAAAATTTTCACATATGAATGTACACTCATACTTGGGATGTAACTTGACTAGTTGTGATCATAATGGGCCTTCGACTTAGTGGTTGTTGAATGGTGGTTTGAATTGGACATTGATGTGGGCCTACCATCCATGAGTCGTTGTGTTAAGTGATTTTCAAGGATGGTCTTTATCGCATGTTTTGATACTCGCCCTATATGACCTATTTTGACATTTGCCCTATGTGGCTCAGTTTTGGTATTTACCCTATGTGGCTCGATGTACCATTTCTATACAACCATGCAGTGGTAAGCCCTATATACTGAAATATGCTTGGTCACTATTCGATGGGTTTCCATTAAACATCCTAAGGTGATAGTCTCATGAGCCGGGGATGGTGGTATGGGACCCATGCCCGAGTTGTCAGCCTACGCTGGGCCATGTGCTCCCCGTAGTGACCTTTGAGCTTATCTAAATTGGCTGGCTGTAAATGGACTAATAATGACTTGGTTAATCACGCATACATGACACGTATTGTTCCGACTGGATGATGTTTCCCAGGTTTGATGATTGCATGGGCGGCGACCCTGTCCGCACGGGTAAACATCCTCAGGGCGTGAACGCATTATATGGGCGGCGGCCCTGTCCGCACAGATGAGCATCCCCAGGGCGTGAACGCATTCCATACATCCATGCATTTAATAGGACTGCATTTACTATGTTTTGGTTGTCTGGATGTTTCATACTATTTCTTACCTAATGCGGCGGTGTGTAATTTTGAGGAAAATTCACATTGAGTTGGCCACTCATCCATCAAAATATAACCGTACAGGTAGCACAGGTGGCTTAAGTGATATGCAGGTTCAGACTGATGAGGAGCCGTTATAGTGGTCAAGGACATGTGATTGTACCTATCAAGAAAGCTGCGTGATCTTGCGGCTTTAGTTTGCGTTTCATATGCTTTTAAATTTCTCATGTATATAATCTTGTATTTGTTATTGTAGAGACATTGGTTTGTATAAGTCATTGTGGGCAACCACTTGTATATTCTAAATGAAATAAAAAATTTTCTTTATGTTGATTTGTCCATTCTACGCTCATCTGCTTACTCTGATAAAGGAAAAGAATGTATACTCGAATTCGACCATCCTTCAAGGTTAACACTCAGGTTTTTGGGAAACGGGTCGTATACTCGGGTCTTGAAAACACGGGGCGTTACACTAACCACATGCATTAAGTGGAGTCCCTAAACGGTGTGAAAACAACACATACCTCAAGGTGGGCCCCACCCTCACACGTGTAACACATGTGGGGTGGGTCCACATCCAGCCAATGGGCAGACAACGTGGATGAAATATACATTTAAGGTGGGTTCCCACCGTCTAGCAGCTGGATGGTGGGGATAAAACCCATATATCTGGTCCACACATGTGGACAATGGATAAAACACCTATATCAGGTGGTCCCATGTGTGGACCGTGAGCTCCTCCTGAGATTTGGATCTGCTACATCTCCCAGCCCATGGCATGGGAGCCTGGATGAACAGTGTGGATCCACTTGTTCATCAGTGGGTCCACGCCCCATGTACGGATGGTGTGGGTATGACCCATACAACATATGGGTCCCATACGAGTGGTTAAAATAAATACATCAGGTGGGTGTGGCCCACCAGCTTCACAACAAGTTGATATTTGTGTTTCCCTACCATCCAAATGGTTAGCAGTCTGGATGCTTCTCATGCTACTGGATGGTCCTGATTTGTTGGATTTGTCCAACTCTAAGGACCTAAAATGATCAGGAAAACTGCATGGATGGTATAGATATAAGGCATATAAATTAAGGTGGGGTCCACGTCAACGTGGACCACCCATTGAAACAGGTTGATATCCGTGTCTTGCTGCGTGGACCACCCATTGAAACAGGTTGATATCCGTGTTTTGCCTTCAATAGCAAGGCCTGCTGCTGGATAGCAAGCTGTCTAGTAGAAGGTGGCCCGCCTGCTCCAAAATGATCTGAAAAAATTGGATGGACGACATTGATACAATACATCATGGTGGGGCCCATAGGTGGGGGGCTAGTTAATCAAGCCGATATTTGTGTTTTCCCTTCAAACAGGGCCTGCCCAATCAGGTAGCAAGGTGGACAGCGAGGTGGCTGCCACTGATGGATAGTGTGGATCTAATCCCTTCATCAAGGTGGGTCGCAACGTGGAAAGAGAGAGAGAGAGAGAGAGAGAGAGAGAGAGAGAGAGAGAGAGAGAGAGAGAGAGAGAGAGAGAATGTAACACCCTAGAATTCGGGGGTCGCGTATACACTCGACTCCCAAGTTCTCGGGGTCACTTATCATTAATATTCATTAAAATGCACTTGATCAAGTTTAAATGCGCAACCTTAGAATTTCCTAGAACATGACACATAACCACATAATCCACTGAAATGAAAGCAACTCAAATATATATATATATATATATATATATACATGTCCAAAAGAATAGAGCCGAGCCCACTACTCAGCGATCCAATCCCGCCTATTAAGCTGGCGGAGAACCATCCATCAATTGGGAGTATGATAGCTCCTCCTCGTCGAGAGTAGCATCACCATGCTCCCCCTGCTCCGCATCCCCTGCATTTATGAGAGAGTCTGGTTGGTATTTTAAAACACCGTCTCAGAGTGGGAGTGAGTGATAAAATCAATGAGTACTATTAGTCTTAAGTTTTAACAAGTAGCATCTATAACATGAATTTAATGAAAGACAACATTCATAAATGCTAAGCTAATCTTGATAATACGAATGCATGGTGAATGATATGATGCATGCCCTCACCACAACACTCTCTCAAGCGACTCCATCTTACAGAAGCATCACACATAAGCTCAAAAGGTAAACTCCAATTAGGTGGTTGGATGATTGGAGCAGAAGTTAATAAAAGCTTTAACTTGTCAAAAGCTTTCCGACAATCATCATCAAGGTTAAATGCAACATCCTTAGCTAATAAACTGCACAAGGGTTGAGAAATTTTGCTAAAATCCTTAATGAATCTCCTGTAGAATCCCGCATGCCCTAAAAATGATCTAATTTCCTTCACCATTCTAGGTGGAGGAAGACTAGAAATTAAATCAATCTTGGCTTTATCAACTTCAATGTCTTTACTTGAAATAACATGCCCGAGTACAATTCCTTTTTGAACCATAAAATGACACTTTTCCCAATTCAATACCAGGTTCGTTTCTTTACATCTTTCCAAAACTAGAGATAGATGGTATAAGCATTCATCAAAGGAAGAGCCAAAAATGGAAAAATCATCCATGAAAATCTCGAGGAAACGCTAACCATGTCTGAAAAAATACTCATCATGCATCGTTGAAAAGTAGCAGGCGCATTACATAGCCCAAATGGCATACGCCGATAGGCATATGTACCAAAAGGACATGTAAATGTGGTTTTCTCTTGATCCTCGGGAGCAATGGGAATCTGATTGTACCCAGAATAACCATCCAGGAAACAATAATAGCTATACCCTGCCAATCTCTCAAGCATCTGATCTATGAAAGGAAGAGGAAAGTGATCCTTCCTTGTGACCAGGTTCAGTTTATGGTAATCAATACAAACTCGCCAGTCCGTAGTCATGCGGGTTGGTACTAATTCATTATTATCATTTTTTATCACCGTAATCCCAGACTTTTTTGGAACAACTTAGACTGGGCTGACCCACGTGCTATCCGAAATAGGGTAAATGATACCAACATCTAACAATTTAAGCACCTCTGCCCGTATGACCTCTTTCATGATAGGATTAAGCCTCCTTTGCATTTCACGTGACGTTTTTACATTTTCCTCAAGATGAATACGATGCATACACATAGTGGGGCTTATTCCCTTTATGTCCGCTATTGTCCACCCAATAACTGCCCTATGTTCTCTAAGAACATTAAGCAACTTGCCCTCCTGTTCCTTATCGAGGTTAGAAGCTATGATGACAGGTAGGGTCTCAGAAGGACCTAAAAATGCATAGCTGAGAGTTTCAGGTAATTGTTTAAGGTCAAGTTCGGGTGGTTTCTCAACAGACGGGACTGGTTTGACTCAGATGGTGGAAGAAGTTCCACTTTCGCTTTCCATTTTGTAGTATCCATTATAGAATTAGAGTCGAGCAATGCATTGACTTCTTCGATGGAACTTTCTATGTCAAAGTCTGTGCCAAAATGTGCTAGACAAGTCTCCAGTGCATCTTCGGAAGATTTAAAGAAAGAGTCATGCACTAGACTATCAATCATGTTTACCTCAAAAATATCATCCGAGTCTGCCGGTTGTTGTCCAGCATTGAAAACATTAAGTTTAATCTTCATGTTACCAAAAGACAACTTTATGACTTGATTTCTGCAATTTATAATAGCATTGGATGTAGCTAAGAATGGACGTCCCAAGATAACCGGGATTTGACTTGTAGGATTCGGGACAGGCTGAGTATCAAGAACGATGAAGTCCACTGGAAAATAAAACTTATCAACTTGGATTAACACGTCCTCAATAATACCACGGGGCACCTTGACAGATCTATCAGCTAGTTGTAGTGTTATTTTAGTTGATTTCAGTTCACCAAGTCCTAGCTGCTCATATATAGAATATGGCAACAAATTAACGCTCACCCCTAAATCAAGCAATGCTTTCTCAACCTTATGATCTCCTATGACACAAGAAATGGTAGGAGCTCCTGGATCCCTAAATTTAGGAGGGGTGTTATGTTGAATCATAGAGCTGAGTTGCTCTGCAAGGAAGACCTTCTTATGAACATGTATCTTACGCTTCTGAGTGCATAAATCTTTAAGAAACTTAGCGTAAGCAGGGACTTACTTGATAGCATCAAGCAATGGAATATTAATTTGCACTTGCTTAAACATCTTCAATATCTCATTAAAGTTGTTTCCTTTCTTAACTGGTGCCAGACGTTGAGGAAAAGGTGCTTTAGGCACATAGGATGGCACAGGAGTGGTTTCTGGAGGGTCAGAATGCTTTTGGACTCTAGATGTAATAGTATGTCTCTCCGCTTCATTTTGCTTTTCCGGTTTGGAATTTGATTTTTCCCTAGGCGTTTCTACTTTGTTCTCGATCTGTTTACCGGACCTAAGGGTAATGATAGATTTGGCTTGCTCATGATATTGTTCCTGGTTTGAATTAGAGTCAATCTCAAACTGTCCTTTTGGATTTGCCACAGGTTGGCTAGGGAACCTCCCCTTCTCTCTCTCACTCAATGTGGCAGCAAGTTGACCCAATTGAACTTTCAGCTTGGCAATAGATTGAGCATTCGCATGTACGCTTTGCTGGTTAGCTAGTAAAGTTTGTTGGGTGTCTTTTTGAAATTGAAGAGAACTTTGCATAAAAAGATTGAGTGTATCCTCAAGAGATGGTTTCCTAGACTGTGCAGGAGCTTGTTGATATTGCGAAAACTGTTGAGGTTGTTGACTACCAACTTGTGGGTAAGGTTGCATAGGAGGATTTCCAGATGGTCCTCCTTATTGTGGTCCTTTTGCCCAAGAAATATTTGGATGTCTAGCCCACCCTGGGTTGTAGGTATTTGAGTAAGGATCATTCTCAGGTCTCCGAAAGGTGTTCATAGCATGTACTTGTTCGGAGAGAAATTCAGGAAATGCTGCACCAGATGGACACGACTGCGTAGGATGGCCAAGACTAGAACATATAGCACATGACTCGATTTGAGTTGTTTGTGGAGGTCCATTATTCAACATCAGAGCATCGACTTTCTGTGTCAGGCTATCAAGTATGGTATAAATATTTGGCATGACTCCTATCTCATATATACCACTTTTCTTTGGCAGTTGGGGATTTCTTTCACCTCTATTTGAGTAGTCCCATTGTTGAGAATTTTTGCACAAGGTTTCAAAGAAATTCCATGCTTCGACATCACTTTTGGTCATGAATGACCCTCCACTGGTGGCATTAACCATGCGACGGTTTTGAGGTGTCAAACCGTCATAGAAGTATTGAACTTGTTGCCACTTCTCAAAGCCATGGTGTGGACATTTAAGGAGTAAGTCCTTCCATCTTTCCCAACATTCATGAAAGTGTTCTCCCTCTTTTTGCATGAAATTAGTGATTTCTCTACGGAGAGTATTTGTTTTGTGAACAGGAAAGAATTTGTTTAAGAACTTCTTAGACAGTTGATCCCATGTAGTGATCGTCCCAACTCCTAGAGAATTCAACCATGCTTTTGCCTAATCCTTCAAAGAAAAAGGAAAAAGGTGCAAACGGATCAAATCATCTGAGAAGTTTTGAAACCTAAAGGTCGAGCAAATGTCTAGAAATTCTTTTACATGATGATATGGATCCTCTTTGTCTAAACCATAGAAAGATGGTAACAACTGTATGACCCCTGGTTTAAGTTCAAAGTGTGCTGCCGTGGTGGCTGGCAACACTATGCATGAAGGCGCATTAAATTGGACAGGAGCTGAATAATCTTTAAGTGCCTTATTTACAGTCTCGTCCGTCATTCCGAATAGGATGTTTCTAGATCTTTTACGGAAGGTTCTTTCTATTTCAGGATCAAAGGGTGCTAGTTCTATGTTCAAAGATCTACGCCCTAGCATAAACTGAATAACTGAAATGTAGGAAAGAAAACTAAACTACACTAAGATGCAACCTAAGAGAAATAAGACTAGAACTAAAAATTATGAATTCAAAAAAAAAAAAAAAAAAAAAAAACAAGAGAAAGCTATGTAAACAAGAATTGGAAGAAAGAACCCGGTAAAGAAGATGATGGATGTCTGAAGATTTGATAGCTTCTCCTTTTGAAGACAATTTAATAGCTTTCTTCTTCAAATCCTATGAAAAAAATAAAAACAAAAACAAGTTAGATTTCCTAAAATAATGCTAGAAAAAATCCTAAGCAGCGATTAGTTTCTAAAAAGAAAAAAAAAATTCTAAAACTAAAAAGAATAATCTAAATCTAAAAATAAAAATTAGAAAAAATAAAGAATTTAGAAAGAGATTACTAAATTAGAAGTTCAAGTCAAGACCCTACAAAACAGGAAAGATATTAGTTTCTAAAATAAAATAAAATAACTTTAACCTATAGTTAGTAAAATCCTAAGGCTATGAATTATGATAAGAGAGAATCCTAAATCCAATTTGGACCGAAACAGTCCCCGGCAACGGCGACAAAAACTTGAAGTTTTAATTTAAACCAATCTGATTTAAATGATTTTAACTCGCAAGTATACGAATCAGATGTAAATATGGTACGTATTACGAGATCATTTCCACGATGACTGGTTATCACAATTTGAAATTTAAGACTTTTCTTAACTAATCCAACAAATATTTTAGTAAACTAATAAGTAAACTAACACAAATCTATGGAAAATAACTGAGAACTATGAGAAAAATTCAATCCAGGAGAAGACTAGGACTTTCGAATCCACCCCTAATTATCCTAACCCTTGTTTTACCTGTTGATTTATTCTAATTCGGATTGATATAAATTTAATAAACAAAGCACATCCTATGTCCTTGGTCGGGCACACAGAATGTATAATCTTTTAAAGCATATGGATCACATCTTTCCATCCATGGTCAGGCATGGAGAGATGTAAATCCTGTTTCTTCTTCTATAGGAAACCTGTTCATGGTCAGACATAAGCACCTAAAGTAATATTCTAAACAACATCTATATCTAGACTTTGGTCGAGCTCAAAGAATAGAGAAGTGTAGAAATCTCAGGAAAGCACACTAGAAAAAGAAACAAATCAATCCAATTAAAATAAATTCAACATGAACAACAGTCAATCAAATTAGGGGCTTCATCTCAGCCCTAGCTAAGAGATTTAGCAATCCATAAAATTAATTAGAAAAAAAGAAAATAAAATAAAAACATTAAAAAATGTTTCTTATCTCTCTTCTTCTTTCTTCTCTCTCTCTTCTCTTTCTTCTCCTTGGCTCTGGATCTTCCTTCTTAGCTCTGAATGACTCCTCCCCACGTCCAAAACCTCCTTATATAGTTGTTGGAGTGGTGAAAATCGGATTTGAATTGGATTTGGAAAGCTATGCATGCGCAGCGAAAGCCTTTTCGTAGTCAAGTTCGGTGCCTCGAAACACGCCACTTTCCTCGCTCAAATTTCAAAAAAACACCGTCCCTTAGGACTTTCTTGGGTCCTCTACATGATAGACGGTTAAGATCTGCCATATGATCAAAGATGGTGGGCCAAAACTGCCTGGAAAAGTCAATTTTCGCGGATGTGCGAAACCTTTCGCACCATTTCGCTGTTGTGATCAGTGGGCCCCACAGAAGCATTTTCTGGAAAATTCACCCCGTCCATTGGATTCAGAACGAAATTTCAGTCAAGAATGAGTGGTTTTGAACATCCATAGGCGTGTCCCAGAGAAAAATTCACTAAAAGATCAGGTTTGAACGCTATAGAGCAGCCCTTTTGTGGCCTCTGTATCTCACACGTGTGTGCACATGGGTACAAAAGGTCAGCATGGTTTTGTAGTGTCTGCAGCCCTCTACAAGATGGACGGCTTGGATGAGTCATACAGGTGATAGGTGGGACCCACATCGCTTCGCAAAACGGCCAGTGGCCGTGCGTTACGCAATGCGAAAACGGCACTCGCCGTTTTAGAATCTGTCGCGTGCTGCCGTGGTGTATATGGGTCTATGGTCGGATTCAAATGGAAAATCCACTCCGTCCAGTGGATTCTTCGGGAGATCTTAGTAAAGGAAGGTGTGTTTCTATTTCCTTTGAGTGTGGCCCACCAATTTTCTGTGCTGCCGTTCATTCATGTTTGAACGGCTGAGATCCCCAAACACTTTGTTTATTCAACTTCCGTCAGCTAGGAGTAGGTGGTGGCTGTCCTAGAGAACGAATGAACGGTCTGGATCAACGGTACGGACAATAGGTGGGGTCCACAACTTCCTCCGATTTTAGACAGCGAAAGACGCTGTTTAAAATCAGAATTCTATTTTTTCACGGAAGGTAGGTCAGCGTCTGGTGCGGTGCGGCTCGAGCACTTAGTGCACATGATGCACGCTCGCCATACACAGGGCCCACCGTGATGTTTATGAGACATCTGTGTCGTCCATCATTTTTCTCTTATTATTTAAACCGTCATGACCAAAATTGAGGCAGTTCCAGATATCAGGTGGGCCTGAAATTGATGATTAATAGGCTGATCTGTCTGTTGGCCCACTTCCAGAGATCTTTAATGGATGAAATTTTACGTGTACGGTTAATTTATGGCCCTCATCCCATATATGAAGTTTCTGGATAATCGGATGGCGGGAACCCTGTGATCTTGCATTTTGGACCAATTTCAAGCCTCTTTAACATGAACAGCTTGACTTCCTCAGATCCCTGCCGTGTAAATCCATCAATATTGGTCTTCTAGAGTCCTTTCCTTGCTCTGGTGACTTCAGATCATCAAATACACACTTTTAATATCCTTTTTTCAGTCAACGCTCCTGATTTCATCCTGCAATGAAAATATAATTAAAATATGGCATTAAATATTATCTTGTAAGTAAAATTCGGCAATAATCATTGTCTGATATGCAATATTTGACCCTCACCAGCTATCGATATTTGTGCACGATCCCGAGTCATATCCCGTATTCCAGAGTTGGCTCAACTCGAGACTTGTAACTTGATGACCGCACCGTCACCGTGGTTCCGATGCCGTGTCTCACGCATCGAGGCGATACCCAGGCCAGGAGATGTGGGCCCGTGTTCAGTTTGAGAAAAATACCGCGTGTTACAATCCTGAGAGAATCTCTATGACACATCACATCAATCAATCAAAGTATAACCCATCACTCCATCCCATCCACAAGTACAACTTCCCTCTCTAAAAGTTAACACTCTTCTTACACAAGTACACATCTATCACTCACCCATCACACCCCATCACTCACCCATCCCTCTCTCTCAGACACTTCTCTCTCTCATCTCTCTCTCTCTCTCACATTCCCCAAGCAACTCCAACGTCCAAGCCTTTCAAGAGAGAGAGCTAGGTGTGGCCCACTCCCTACCCCCTCAATCCTCACCATCCAACCCTTAGATCATCATCTCTACCATTGAAGGAGCTTCTTGGGAGCCTTGGAGCACTAGGGAGGAAGAAGAAGGAAAGGTGGGTGATTTTTTTATGATTTTCTACTATTGATTTTATGATTTGAGGGCTCACATGAGGTGGGACCCACCTTGATGTAAGTGCTTTATATCCACTCAGTCCGTCCAGTAAAGGGACGTGGACCCCACTATGATGCAGTGCTTCATCTGCACCGTTTATTTATGGACCCCACTAGACGTATGGGTTGTATTTGCACACCGTCCATCTGTTTGGACATTAGCAAATTCTCTGGGCCTAATCATGCAGTATGTGTTTATCCGACCGCCCACCTGGCAGCAAGTGGGGCCCATCTTAATGTATGTATTTTGTATCTGGGCCATCCATCTACGGGACAGCCAATAGTTTTTCCTGTCGTTGCAATTGACGTCAGCAAGTTCTGTAGCCCACCGTTGATGAATGTGATGTATATCCTAGCCGTCCTTCATTCAGATAGGCATGGGGCCCACCTAGGATGTTTGTATTATAGCCGCACCGTCCATATGAGGACGTGGGCCATGATGTATGGGTTTTACCCTCACTATCTATAGGACGGTGGAAACCACCATGATTTAAGTGTTTTACTTACGCCATCCATGGACCACACATGATGTAGGTGTTGTATCCACACTGTCCACCGGTTCCAGATCATTTTAAGGCTTGGGGCTCAACGACCAAGCCCAAATATACAGTCAACCGGGGTCATATGATGCGGCCCAATATGAGGCCCAATGCGACTTATATGAGGCCCACTTTATGTATATGAGGCTCATTAGTGCGGTCCATCCATAAGACCCATCATGATGCATTTTTGGCCCGTGTGCGGGGCCCACCTATTTATATTTTTAGCACATGTGATGGGGCCCACCTGTGATTTATATTTGAGACCCACCTATGATGTATATTTGAGGCCCACCCGTAATGTATATTTAAGGCCCATATGATAAGGCCCACCTACTTGAATTGAGGCCCATGGGCAAGGCCCATTGTGATGTATTCGAGGCCTATAGGCAAGGCCCATTGTGATGTATTCGAGGCCCATTGTGATGTATTCGAGGCCTATGGGCAAGACCCATTGTGATGTATTCATGGCCTATAAGCAAGGCCCATTGTGATATGTATTAGGCCCATGACGCGTGGCTCCTTTTGATGTATACGAGGCCCAGATACGTAGCCCATTTGATGCATATGAGACCCATGTGTAGGACCCACAGGTTATGTATTTGAAGCCCATAAGCAAGACCCACCTGTTGTGTATATAAAGCCCATTGGTGCGGCCCGTGGATGCGATCCACTTGATGTATTTAATGGCCCATGGGTTGAGGCCCAATGTGATGGATATAAGGGCCACGAGTGAGGCCCAATGAGATGTATGTGGGGCCTTTGTATGGGGTCGAATGTGATGTATATGAGCTCCATTGCGATGTACGATTACTCTATGATATATGTAATAATGATTATGGCAGGTCATGCTTTAGAAGCAATGATGGTTTAATGTCCACATTGATGTACAATGATGGTTAGATGTCCTCATTGTGACCTTCCCGTAGGCTTGTTAGGCCCATTCTCATCATTCCCTCAGTAGGTTAACCTAAATAAATGGGCCTCATTCGCTGTAGATGGATGGCTCCGTGTTATCAGATTTGATATAACTATGGCCGAGTACTGATCTTTATACTATAGTTGATCGACTGATCATTTATGGACCCCATTTTATTTATCTGCTGATTACCGGTGAGGTTGACGTGACCGGTTTGTCAATTCTGATTAGCGATCAATTCCGATTACCACGATCGATTACCGATTTCGATCGACGTGACTGATTTGTCAACTCTGATTACCAATCGATTCCAATTGACGTGACCGATTGCTGATTCTGATTGTCATGATAGATTGTCGATTCCGATTGATGTGACCAGTTTGTCGATTTTGATTATCGATCGATTCTGATTACCATGACCGACTGTCAATTTCGATCGACGTGACCAATTTTCTGACTCTAATTACCAATCGATTCCAATTGACATGACCGATTGTTGATTCCGATTATCATGACCGATTACCGATTCTGATTGACGTGATCGATTTATTGATTCTTATTACCGATTGATTCCAATTATCGTGACCGATTGTCGATTCCGATTATCGAGGCCAATTATCGATTAATTCTGATTGTCGTGGTCGATTGACGATTATGATTGTCGTGACCGATTCTGATTACTGAGGTCTACTCCAATTCTGATTTCGATTGTCAAGGCCGATTGTCGAGACCTATATGATGTATATGCGACCCGTAGTTGAGGCTCATTGTGATGTATCTGTGGTCCTTAGGCAAGGCCTACTGTGTTGTATATTAGGCCCTTGTGTGAGGACGTCGGCCCATTATGTGTTTGGCCCTGTGAGGGTCATTCCTTGAGATAATGTTGGTTAGATGTCCACATTGTTTGGCTGATTGTTGATATCGGTTATTGATATCGATTATGAGTATGTGACTGCATAGCATCATGATACATGCCCATACGCATCATCTGCATGTCTGTTATGAGATATGATTGACCATTGCATATGTCATAGTGTCGGTTGTTATGAGACTCCCTGATAGGCGAAGATTGTCTCACATGAGCGCACGGTATGCGCAAGATTGATGCATAACTGGATTGTATGACTCATGCATCTTGTATTGTGTGCTGTGATTACTGTATGCCCTAACGACATCAAGGTCGTAGCCTCCACAGGCATATCGTGGATGGCCAGATGGGACACCGAAATCTGTTCTACATGGGGTGCTATAAATATCCCTGGGTGAAAGTTCCTAAACCCTCTTGGTTCCAGAGATTGCTCCAACGTCTAGACTAAGTGGATGCATGAGCGCATGAGGGCCGTATACCGTTAGGCCGCATCTCCCACTATGTCGTGGTTGGTTGGAAGGGGGTGCGGCCTTACCCGTCCGAGAGGAGGGGGCAATGCTAGGCTGAGTCTGACCAGCTCGAGGAATGGGTCAACTATCAATAAGCCGGGCCCGATATTGACAGGCAGATAGTGAGGTCTCTTCCACTCGCCTTGTTGCACGCGATGGGACGATAATCTGGTTTGGAGTGTAATAGACCCTGGTGATTTCTCAGAGAGGAACCATACTGATATGTGGACTTATCGAGTAGGAGTGCATGCTCATTCATTCATTCATTCACTATCCACTTGGGCTGGTGGTGTGTAACTAATTGTTGTGTAACTTTGTTATGACAAGGATTTAGGTTGGGCGCGCGACTAACCTGAGATCAGGAGTTTACCACGTTGAGTCTGACTATCCAAATTTAGGTATAGGACTAGTTTAGATAGAAGTCCCTTATAGTGGACCACGTAACATGCGATACTACATACTATCATCCTGACTTCACACTCCAACATGATTATTTCATTCGCATCGCATATTGCGTTACATCCGCAGGCATATGGCATCTTGGGTTGCTATGTTTCTACACTTATATGGCCTAGACAGACTTAGTAAGATTTGTATATTGCATTGCATCCTCGACATCTGATATTTGGTTCTTTATGACTCCTTATCGCATAACCGTTCTATATTACGTATTCTGATATTGATTGACTTATGGACTTGTCCATACTTTTGCTTACTCTGTTATCGTATGATTTATGATCTTGTCAGTATTTTTGTTTACTTTGATAATTCCTACTCTTGTCAGTAATTTTGTTTACTTTGATAATTCATGATCTTATCAGTGTTTCTGCTTATTCAGACATTGTACGGTTTATGGATTACTGGTTTTTTTTTTCCGGTATTGTATGATTATAGCATTGTATTGAATACTTGTCACTTACCTTGTGCACACACTTACACCACCCTTTAAGCTTTCTATAAGCTTATGCATGATAGAGGCGTGCAGGTAATGTTAGGTTGCAACAATGTTGAGCTTGGAGCGTGCAGTGGTCTTTTGGAGCTTGATTTTCTATTTATGTATTTCTCTTTCAATGTTGTACTCAAATGATTATATTAGTGGATATGTGATGATGATGTTGCCTTTGTGAAATGGATAATCTTATAATTATGCTTATTATTAGTTAAATGTACATTGGAAAAAAAAATCCTCCCTATATGATCCCAGGATCGAAATCTGACATATGAATGTAAGGAGCTGAGAATGGGGTACTACGGAGGCTGTCGGCACCGAATTCGACGATTAGGATTCCTGTGAATTCAATTTTCGGATTTGGGGCGTAACACTTCCTACCCCTTAAGGGATTAATAACACAAGATTAATGAATTTTACACACTAGGAAGCAAATACATGTGAGACAAATCAACCAAACATGAGCATGTAATCATCCATATACCAAATCATATGAGAGGCAATATCAACATTAAATGAGAACCAAACATGCAAAACCATAAGATTTCGAACAACATATCATTCCTAGGTTTCCTCTAGATTCTTCAATACAAGATTCCAAACAAACGAAATCATTAAACTCCTACTATAATTGGTGCTAGGCCACCTAAGGATAATAGTCCTCACCTTCGGATCGTTGGAGGCTTGATAGACGACCTAGAAATGAGGATTTTAGGGGTTGGCTGGCTGGAACCCCTATAACAAGCGCTTGCATGTGAGAAATCCAAGCCAAACCTTCTTAATACATGGATTCTCAAGAAGAAGGGTGAATTATTTAGCTAGATGACCCAAGGACGATCGTTATGGTTGAGGTGGGAAGTTTTCTTTGGAGAAAGGGGTAGGGAGTTGGAAGGGTTGATTTCATTGGGCCTCACCACGAACTAGGGTCTACCTTGGATCTTCTTCACTCTCTCAATCTTCCTTCCTTGCCCTCTACCTCTCTCTTTACTCCCCTAGCAATGGTAATTGTAGTGGGAGTTATGAGATAAGGGCTAGGGTTTTATTTCCTAGAGTTGGGCCAAGTGGCCTTAAGTTTCCATAAATTCCCACCATGGCCCTCTAGGATTCTCTTTTGGTTTTAGGGCAGACCCCACACTCCCTAGGCCACCAAATTTGGTGTGTAGGTCTCTCATGGCCCATCAAGGGTTCATGTAAAGTTTGGGGACAACCGAATCACCGGTTAGGGGGAGGGATTTGGTCATACGGTCATGGCTTTAAGTGGCCCAGTGGGGCCCATCCTGGTTGTTGGGGTAGTTCTGGTGGCCCCCTGGCCATAAAACTTATAAGGTAGGTGGTCCATGGCCCGATGTAGGGCCATACAAAATTTGGAGACGATCGGATATTTAGTTAGGTCGTACGGGTCCGATTTGCGATCAACGGTTACCGTGTCATGATCGGGTCCCAAGTTTTATGGAAGGGTGTAGGACACTACATTAGACCTTCACCGTAAATTTAGAAGAAATTCAATGGCTGAAAAGCCTGGAATCTTAATTTCATTTACCAATGCCAGATTTCAACTCTGGCCTTGGGTGGGTTGACAAGTGCTGTTGGAACGGCTTGGATAATAAACTTTTGGGCTCCCAATGAGTCTGTGGTCTGTGATGGACCACCAGCCCAGTGAGATCTATGGTTCCCTAAAGTTTTATAATTTTCTGACCTTCCTGCGTCGCGGTATAGCCCGTACAGGCTGACGCTAAGTGCAACTGAGCCATCTGGCTTAGCGGCCAGCATTAGATTCCATCATGACCCGTCTAGTCTACTCAAACGAGCTAATCCTAGTTTAATTACCATGTAGTACCCCACCATGAGCGGTTTAAATGAATGGTCCTGCAGTAAATCCTATGTGAACGCCCCTGGACACTGTGCTAGTTTGGACGGGACGTTACAGAGAGAGAGAGAGAGAGAGAGAGAGAGAGAAAGAGAGAGAGAGAGAGAGAGAGAATCATGTGATGGAGGGCTCTACCACTATGAGCCCTCCTAGGATTACAATACATACATCAAGATGGGTCCCAAATAGGATCAATACCATCAAACGGTAGGCCCCACTTGGTCCATCACAAAAATTGAAATCTAATCCTACAAAACACCCACCAATTTCACTTTTTCTTGGCTCATTGATCTCCCAAGCTCCTAAGCTTCCTCTTTAATGGAGGATGATGAAGGTTAAAGGGTTAGATGATAAGATCTTGGGGTAGGAAGTGGGCCACACAATTGGCTCTCCTTCTCCCTTGGAATGCTTAGACGATTCCTCCCTTTGGGTTACTTGGGATGGTTAGAGAAGATGAGAGAGAGGATAGGTTTGTTGTAAGGGAGATGGGATGGAGTGATGGGTGGTATGGGTTGTGTAAGAGAGTGACATGAGAAGTATGAGTTGTGTTGACTTTTGGGCGAGAGAGGGATGGGTGTGATGGGATGTATACTTGACTTGTACTAAATTGATTGATGTGATGTTTAGGTAGAGATTCACTCAAGATTTGTAACGCGCAGTGTTTTCCTCGAAATATGCATGAGCCCACAACTCCTGACCTAAGTATCGCATTGGCGCACAAGTCACGACGTTGGAACTGCGATGACGGTACTGTCGCTAAGGTACAAGTCTCGGGTCGAGTCGACTCAAATATATGGGACGCAACTTAAAGTTGCACGCAAACGCCGATTATAGGTCGCGGGTTGCTGGAATTCGACGGGAAAAATCATGGAAGTCTAAGAAACAGTATGGGCTAGGATACGGGCCTTACAGATATAGCTAAAAATCAATTTCTTGAAATACAACAACCTTAAATCCATAGTGTTGTCAAACCAACCAAACATTATTATAGAATACCAACTCCTGTTGATCTTCAAATTGAAGAACAACAAACTTTTTCTCGCCTTCATTTTGATGGAAATCATCTTTATGAATGGAACATTGACAGTGTTAACAACCCCAAGTGGAGGGTCACAAAGTAGTAATAACTTGATGAGACCGAGGTCGAATCCACGGGGACTAAACTTGTACATATTCTGAAAATAACTAGAAGTAGAATTAGAATCAGAAACTAATCTAAATTCTGGAATAGTTGGAGTAATTGTGAATAATGTTGACTTAAACTATCAATTAAAATGTCGAAACTAGGGTGCCAAGGATTCTCTTGTAGCTATCAAGATGCTCCCTTACTTGATTCAAGAAACATAACTGGAATTGGAGTCCTATCCTATCCTGTGGAAGATAAACTATTCAAGCACAATCTGAACTTTCATTGAGATAGTTCACACATGAAGATCCATTACATTGATTGGAAGGGATTCTATCATCCTACCATGCCCAAGAGACAATGGTGAACAACAGGATTTACCAATCTCCACAACTCTAAATAGGTTAAGAAGATATCAAAAGCCTCCATAGAATCTACTGTAATTGAAGTCACAATAAATCATAATAAAGTGAAAATATTCCTCAAATCAAACTAGAATCTAATGATTGTTGAACATAAACGAGAATCAAAGTAAGATAATTATCCCAACACGCTACAAGCGTCACCTCTTAGCCCTAGCTAAGAGGTTTGGTTCACTATAGACATGATTGAAACCAAATCTCTTAAACAAAACATGAAAAAGAAACTAAGGAAGAAGAAAAACTCTTGAGAGGCTGCTCCACCCTTTGGCTCTGCTCCTTTAACCTAATTCATCCATAGAACTCCTTGGAGAACTCATATTTATAGCCTTTGTCTGGCCGATTTTGAGAACCGCTTCAAATTTATGCACTCTGCGTAATGCTTTCGATGTCATTGATCAGACTTCGATGTCATCGAAGGAAGAATTCCAGTTTGAATCGGATTTGAAAGTCGCACCATTTTGCATTGCGTAAGTTGTTGATTCCATCGAACGTCCCTTCGATGCCATCGAACAGATCGTCGATTCTAATGCTCTGACTTTTTAGGACCTGAGTATATGACTCGTTTCCCAAAAACCCGAGTGTCAACCTTAAAGGATGGTCAAATTTGAGTATTTTTTTCTTTTATCAGAGTAAGCAGATGAGCGTAGAATGGACAAGTAAGCATAAAGGAAAATTTTCATTTACATTTGAAATATACAAGAGCTTGCCCATAATGACTTATATAAACCAATGTCTCTAAATTTAAACAAGTATAAGATTTACATTATTTAATACATGAAGAATAACAGAAAACATATAAGCCGCAAGATCACACAGCTCCTCCAGACAAAACAGTCATGCATCCCTGGCGATCACACTCTCCTCCTCATTAAGTTTGAACATGCATATTGCTTAAGCCACCTGTACTATGTGCACGGTTGTATATTTGATGGATGAGTGCCAACTTAGTGTGAATTTCTCTCAAGATTACACACCGCCGCATTAGGTAAGCATAGTTATAAAACAAAGCATGAAAAATAATACATGATGCAGGTCTTATTAGATGCATGGATGCATGAATGCAATCATTGCCTTGGGAATGCTCATTCGTGTGAATAGTGGGCCATCACTCATGCAATCATTGAACCCGAGAAACATCATCCAGTCGGAACAATACGTACATTGCGTACAATAGTAATAGATGATGGTCTGTGTCATGTATGCATGATTAGTCAATCCATTATTAATCCAATTATAACTAGCCAATTTAAATAAGCTCATGGTCACTACGGGGAGCACATGGCCTAGCGTAGGCTGACTGCTTGGGCATAGTGCCCCATTACCACCATTTTCGGCCCATGAGGATACCATCTTATGATGTTTAATAGAAACTTGTCGACTAGTGACCAATCATATTACAGTATATAGGGCTTACCATCGCATAGTTGCATGATATAAAATATCAAACCCATATAGGAAAAATACTAGAACAAAGCCACATGTGGTGATATCAAAACAAGCCACATAGGGCAATTATTAAAATAGGCCACATAGGGCAAGTGTCAAAACCATGCGATAAAAGACCATCTTTGAAAATCATTGGACACAACAATCCTAGATGGTAGGCCCACATCAATGGTCAATTTAAACCACCCTTCAATAACCTCTAAGCCGAAAGTCCATTTCAATCACAACCAGTCGGGTTACATCCCAAGTATGGGTATACATTTATAGGTGAGGGTTCCCACGAATGTACCAGTTTAAAGTACATAAGCAAACTACAAATAATCCACAAGCATGAACAAATATACAGGATGAACGTTAGGCATGGAATATAGCAATTCAATTTCAAAAATTAACACATATGCTTATAGAATGGAGATATCATTTATAAATTAAGATAAAACTAAAACTTAAGCTAATAAGAAGATGGAAAGCTCAAGGGAAATAATCATCACCTTATAGTTTGTTTCACCTGCCAGCATTGCTATGGAATGTATGTTCCCTTAAAATCAAATCCTACCATAAATCAGGATGTACAATTAGATCCAAGTTTTACATACCACCTAAGGTTTAAGATCATAGCTTAGGGTTATCTTTTAGGGTTTAAGGGTTTTATCATAGGGTCCAGCCCCATACTTAGATTTTAGGATTTGAATCCAAGCTTATTATTATTAATGTTATTATCATTATTATTATTATTGTATAATGGGTCAAATAATATTCATAGTAGGAGTATCAATCCATCTATATTAATGATGAACGTGCACAAGTTCATATATAAACATACCAATATTATCCATTCTTCTTGTAATGATTAATAAGGCAAGTAATAATAATAAGATTTATTTGCCAACACTAATATAATAAGTATTTATACTTATAATCATATCAACAAGGATTATACTAACCCCACATGGAGAATGATAAATATTTTCTAATGATAATACTAATAATAATAGCTATCCATAATGGATTTAGTCACAGTAATAGATATTATAATCTATCATTAAGAATGATGTTTAAGAGAGTTACATAAAATTCTACTTTGTAATAACTAAAACTTGTTTATGATAACTAGGTTGAGCACAAATACTTTACCAATGGCTAATCGTACCTAAGGTTATCAATCCTCATAGATTAGTGGTAAAAATGGTATAATGCATAGTGTGATCTATTATCAATGAAAATATTTAGGAATAAATACTAATATCTAACATCCAACCATTGTAGTTTTATAGTAACTAGTACTAGCACAAATAACCTTCTAGTAGCTAATCGCATTTAATAACCACAATAGTTATAATAACACCAATGATAATAGTGAATTAAACAATTTAGGCTAAGAGAGAAAGCTGACCTATGTAAGTTGACTCAACGACGAGTCGACTCAATTAGAGTCAAGTGAGTTGATTTTCTTCCTTTTCCGAGCAAGTTCTTCTCACTAAATGAGCATGTTGTTTCCTCCATTTCCTTGAGTATAAAACTGAGGACCCATGCTCGATTCAGCCCATCTAACTTGGTCCCAAACCGGGTTGACTCGGCTCAACCCACACTTCTTCCTTCTTTCTCTTTTCTTCCTTCCTTTCCTACTCTCCTTCTTCTCTTCTTCACTTAGAGACGAGCCAAACTGAGTCTGAACTCATTCCGACAGTGCTCAACTCAACCTAGGGCTTGGCCCATTTGGTGCGACACGTCAACTCACTGAGTAAACTCAGGAGTGACAAAACAACCACAATGCACACACACCCCCCTTCTAAGCTTCTTCCTTGCTAGCACAACCAGGCCAGACCTAACCCAACGCAGCTGGACTCAGCTCGGTTCGAGCTTGACTCGGCCGATTTTGCCAACCACCACGCCATCTCCTTTTCTTTCTTCGTCTTTCTTCTCCCTCCTTTCTTTGTTTCATTCTTCTCCTTCTATCTGCTGGAGGTCCAGCGACCCTGGATGTTGAGGGTCAAATATTGCATATTAGACCCCAGATATTGTCTGGATTTACGAATATAATGCTGTCTAATGGCTCGTTTTCTCATTCTTATGTGGCAAAGTGATTTTATGAGCATGGATGGAAAAAGAACGTTAAAAGTTGAGATTTAACGATCTGATGACGCCAAAGTCAAGGGACACACTCCAGGGGACCAAGATTGACAAATATACACGGTCAGAAATCCGAGAAAAGTTAGAAATTGAAGCTCAAGTGGCCTGAAGGACGTCCAGAATGCAAGATCACGAGGTTCCCACCATCCGTTCGGCTCGAAACTTCATACGTCGCCTGAGGACCATAAATTAACCGTACATATAAAATTTCAGCCATTGAAGATCTCGGAAAGTGCCCCAACTGACAGATCAGCCCATAAACCGTTGATTCTGGGCCCACCTGATATTTGGAACTGCCTCAAAATTATTATTGACGCCTTAAATGAGGAGTTAAAACAGATGGACGGTGCAGATTTCTCCAAAACAGTGCAATGGACCCCATATGAGATGAGCGTGTACAGTGCACATGTGCACTCACCGTGCATGGCAAGTGTCAGAGACGGCTTGACCGTCTCTGACCGAAAGAAAGAAAAAAAAAAAAAAAAAAAAAATCGCCAGCGGACGCACGGCCGCGGCTGTTTTTGCGAACGGTAGTGGGCCCCACCCATTGCTCGTATGGCCAATCTGATCCGTTCACCGTGTAGAGGGGCTCGAATACTATAAAAACATGCTGAATTTTTGTACCCATGCGTGCACACGTGTGAGATACAGAGGCCACAAAAGGGCTGCTCGGTAGCGTTCAAAACTGATTCTTTTGTGATTTCTTCTCTGGGCCACGTCAATGGACGTTCAAAACCACCCATTCTTGACTGAAATTTCGTTCTGAATCCAATGGATGGGGTGGATTTTCCAGAAAATGCTTCTGTGGGGCCCACTGATCACAACAGCGAAATGGTGCGAAAGGTTTCGCACATCCGCGAAAACCGACTTTTCCGGACGGTTTTGGCCCACCATCTTTGATCATATGGCAGATCTGAACCGTCTATCATGTAGAGGACCCAAGAAAGTACCAAGGGACGGTGTTTCTTTGGAATTTGAACGAAAAAAGTGGCGTGTTTCATGGTACCAAACTTGGCTACGAAAATTGCACTCCGTGTCCTGCTACAACTCTGTCACTGACTCCAGCCTTCCAGCAGCTATAAAAAGAGGTTTTTGGACGTGGGGAGCATTCATTCAAGGTCTTGGGAGGAAGAACAGAGGGCTCGAGCTTGGGTTTAAACGTGGTCAGAGGAGAGAGAGAGGAGCTTAGTTTTTTTCTTTCCCTTTTCTTTTCCTTTTCTTTTTCTCTTTATTTATTTGGATTGAGCTCATCCATGGCAGGCTAAAACCTCCTAGCTAGGGCTAGGAGGTGAAGTTTGTAGTGAGATGAGAGATTATATGCTTTTAATTTAATTTTAATTTTTGAATTGAAGTTGGTTTTAGTTTGATTTTAATGGAAATATTTTAGGTTTTTAATGGTCTATTGTGACTGAAATTACAATGGGTCTGCAATGACTTTTAATATTCCCATTCTCTTTAATGTTTATGACGTTAGGAAGCCCTGTTGTTCACCATAGTCTCCTGGGCATGGTTGGATGACGGTACCCTTCTTAACCTTCATACATATGATTGGTTGGTAATTAGTTTAATTCTGTTGTTTGCCATAGTCTGTGGGCATGGTTTGGTGATGGAATCCATTCTAATTCATACACCTTTCATCTCTTTGAAAACTAGATCAACGCCAGTTCAGTAATTTTCATGATTTTTGATGCAAGCATAAATTCTCCCTGATCTCTACAAGTGGATCCTCTGAATCCCTAGTTCCCTTCTCCTGATTTCTCTCAAGTTTAGATAATTATTTCACCATTATTTCTTAAATTACATTCAGTTTAGATTTCATCTTAATCTAGTTCTAGTTCTGGTTAGTTTTAGATAACGTACAAGTTTCAGTCCCTTGGGATTCGACCTCGGTCTTACCGAGTTATTACTACATCACAACCCTGCACTTGGGGAGTGAACACTGGACTCAACTTAAACACGACCCAAGCCTAGCAGACTTGGCCTAACTCGGCCCAACTCAGCTCAGCTTGAGCCCCTGCCACCGCACAGTGCAGCACCTAAGACGGCAGCAGCCGCCGCTTCTCCTCTAACTCTCTCTCTCGTCTTGCCTCCATTCTCTTCACTGTCCTTCCCACCTTCTCCTTCCATCTCTCACAACAACCCAACTACCGGGCTGATTCGACGAGACTCTTGTTGAGGAAGATGATCTGCCGTTAATGGTAGATCCTTGCTAGATTTATATTCCTCAAATACAAAGTTTCTAGGGGGCTTAGGCATGTCATATGAAGCTTGGAGAAGAAGGAAAACGGAGCTCCATGGATGTTTGGGCGATAGGTTTGGAGTTTGAAAGTTTCAGCCGTTTTCCTTCTCCAGCAGCTGCAGGAAGAGGAGATAGGGTGCGGTTGCTGAGAAGAGATGTTTTCTCCTCATCTTGTAGGAAAACCTAACTTCCCTAGGCCGTTGGATTTTCAACGAGCGTCCCAGATTAAATCTGGTGGAAAGAGGCTCTCAAAACGGTGGGTAGAAACTAAAACTGGCCCTAGTTTCGTTTGGAATGCCCTAACACGTGAGTGGCGCATGGATGGTTAGGACCCGTTCAAAATAGAGGTCTCTGATTGGACGAGAGAACCTCCCACGGATTACAACAGTTGGCAGGAGAAAACGGTGAGATAGTTTCCGATTTTTGGAAATAAACTCACACATACAATGGTTTTCTCCCAGGTTTATGCCCATGCATAAGCTTGACATTATGTGAAATAGGCGGGGTAATGGTCAGTCGTGGGCCCTGCATTAGATGATCGGTTAGGATCTTCCAATCGTGATGAGATGGTGGGCCACACGTTCATCAAACAAGGGAGGAGAAAAACATAAGGGAGTCATTTCAAGCGGATGAGGGCAGGAGGTTTTCCTCTTCTGGAAGACGTCGGGTCAGCCCGACCTGACCGATACAATGGGTGTGGTGCACGGAGAGTGCTCCCCTGTGGTGCACATGCGACATAGGTGTCGTGTCTACTGAGACGTTTATGGAAAATCCACTCCATCCATTCCATTTCTAGGGTCATTTCATAGCCCTTTACCGAATACGAAGCAAATCCAAGGTCCAGATGGGGCCCACCACTTGATCTGTAGTCTTAAGGGTGGTTTCCTATTAACGTACTGGTCGGATGATTCCGAAGCTGAACGTCAACGGCTAAAAAGTCCTAATGGTCCATTTGTAAAACTTTTATCACATATTACTAACCAATACGAATATTAATATAGATTTCTTTACTGTTGTATATTACTTATAATTAAAATAATTAAAATCTCATACACATATATTCATATAATTTTAATATTAACATAGTACTATATGCATGCTATTGATCTCCTATTTATTAATATATAATTCAAAATATGCAGTCTCATATTATACATATATATGAATTGAAAATTGTATAATATCCTATTTAAAATCACATTGTTAAATAATATAAAATTTTATCCAAATATCTAATAATTTTTATATACATGTTTATAAAAATATTCAATACTACATTAATATTTATAATTCAACTATATATTGTAAAATTATTATTCATTATGTTTAGTTAATATAATATATGTTTTATATACTTCTATACATTAAATATATACGTATCACTTTTATTATAATATATTTTCATATACTTCTATATGATAAAAAATTTATCAAAATACATCTATAATTTTTCTGATCTATGTTTTGTGTAAAATAAAATAATTATACTTATTAAATATTATATGACTACTGGATGGTTTGATTCATCCATCGAGGTGATCGAAGTCGTAACAATGGGTTGCGCTGATGACATGATAGCTCAAAGATTAACGGATGGATAGCCTAATACATAGGTGCAGAGTGCTTTCAACAGTCAGATTGAAACTAGGATGAACGTGAATGTTTACTTAAGTCAGGCTTGTATTTATACTAAATTTGGTTATATGGTAACACCCGAGTACTGAAAAGTACGGGGTGTTACATCGATGCCATCGAACATGTCCTCGAGCCATCGGAAAGTGTCCAGAATGCTCTAGCAAGTTGCTTCAGAATTCTTCAAAAATCTCGATGTCATCAAACTGCTTTAATGTCATCAAGCAGGGCTTTAAGCAATCGAATAGGGCTTCGATATAATCGAAAAATGCATCCAATTTTTCTAGCAACCAAATTTAATTTTTGTGTAAGTTCCAATGTAATCGATTAGGTCTCAATTCCATCAAACACTTCAATCCATCGAATGGTGTTCGATGTCATCGACAGTAACGCTTCAGATTTTTGAATTTTCGCACTTTGATCTGTCGACATTCTTTCTTCTTTACTTGGTTTTCTTGAACCTTGGGGACTTGAGATCTTCAATCTTGGTCTCCTAAGATCCATCATTTGCCTTTGTGATAATTGAGCATCAAATCCATGTTTTAAACATTCTTTTCAATCCAAGCTTTTGAACTCACGTCGCAATACAAACATGTATAAAATATACCAATTAAGCATTATTATGTTCATAAAACCAAGATATAAACAGGGGAAAATATGTAGTATTTGACACTCAATAGAGGGTATGAAAGAATACCAAATACTCCAAATCTATAACCAAATGCTAATTTACCAAAATGCTTGTATTGTCTATCACCATTAAAGGTGGGCACGGGATGACTTGATCCGGCTAACTTAACTCGTCTGACTCGGTCCAATCCAACTTGACCCGAACTGAATGGGTGAGTCGATCCGAACTAAGTAAGCTTCGCTCAATCCGAACCCAAATCGAGTACTCAACTTTGAGTTATCCAGTAACTTGATCCGACTCAACCCAAAACTTGATCCAGTTAGACTTGACACGATCCGAAACCCGACTCAACCCGACTCTCTAACCCTACCCCAACCCAATCCTAACCTCTCTCTCTCCCTCCTCATCCTCCTCCTCTTCCTCTTCCAAGCCTGGCAACCACCGACCACCATCACCCTCCTCCTCCTCCTCCTCCTCTCTCTCCTCTCCATTCCCTCCCTCCCTCATCTCTCAATCTGACTCGGTGCCAACTCGACCCAACTCGGTACTTCTAACCGGATCAGACTCGATCTGGATCAGTCTAGACCAGACTGAACTCGGATCGAGTCAGGCATGCTGGACTCGGTATCGAGTCAGATCGAGTTCGAGTCAGGCCTATTTCAAAACTGAATTGAGTCGAGTCAACCCTAACTCGGTCCGACTCGACTCGATGCCTAGCTCTAATCCGTATACAATTCTCAATATAGATATGGCCAAAACCCAAGGTTTTACAGGCTAACTGTTTGGATGGTGGACAGATTATCTTTCCAAAAATTAGCGTGATGAAATATTCAATGCTATCAAACTTGACACCAAAGGAATTCCAATTCTTGATGATCATGGAAGAGAAATAGGTGAACAAGTTGCTGATCTTCTTGTAAATATCATTCAGCATTTCGTCGGACCAATCGATGATATGTCTGAGAAAAATAAAGAATAATTAATGAACCTAAGGTGTCGAACTCTAACAGACTTTCATTGGTATAAAGATGTTTTCTTATCCAAACTCTATAAGATTACCTCTTATAATGACATTATATGGAAATAAAAATTTATCTTAGGTCTCCCCCCAATCTTTGTCGAAAAGGTAAAATTTTAAAAGAAAGATTTAAACTTTGGCATCCTAAATTACAATCGCTACACCTTTGGTGAATTAATTCAACTAATTTGCCAAGTAGGATTAAGCATTTGAAACTCAACTCAACTCCAAAATCATTTAAAAAGGGAACAACTAAATGGCAGAAAAGAATTAAAAAAATTTTGTTATCAATTTGGATATGATCCAATTATATCCCCATCCAAAAGAAAACATGTTAAATTTAAAAATCCTCCAAACTATAAAAAACACATGCCAATATGCAAAACTCAAAAAACTTTTTCAAAACCAAAACCTCGTTATAAGAATATAGAAGATCTACACAAATTTCTGCCAAATGTTATAAATGTGGCCTTCCAGGTCATTTCGCAAATCAATGTTATAAATTTAATCCAAAATGAAAAGTTAGAGAAATAACTGTCGATCAAGATTCTTCCAAAGAACAACAAAATTGCAAATGCTCATTTTCCTCTTCAGGTGATGAACCTGATGATTCTTCATCCTCTTCATCCAAGCCTTCCATCATGGTTATTATTGCCAAAGAACAATTCATTCTTGAACTCATAAATCAAGTTCAGAATCGCGAAGAAAAAGCCAAATACTTGGCACAGGTTCTTGAAAATGCCTTAAGTCAAGAACCATCCAAGGAAAAGGAGAAAACTTTTCTTTTCCAAAAACCCATAGCCATAACTTCAATGCAAAATATTTATTAACATCTCAAAACCAAATTAGAAACCCAAGTCTCCCTGCAAGATCTCTACAAAGAAGTTAATGATCCAAGAACAGGATTGAAAGAACAGTCGAAGTTATAGCAGAAAGAGAGGAAAGAAGCAGATTACAAACAAACACTCTGGCTTGTTAACCAAGCTCTCACTTAGGACTAATTGCAAGTTCGCTCTCGAACTCTGTCCCTAAAACAAAGGAAGCATCTCTTTATATAGAGATTTTATAAATAAACACTGTACAAAAACAGTAGGTAAAATCTGTGGGTGAATAGTACCCGGTTTTGGCAATATGTAGTTTTACTGTATAGTTTTACTAGATTCTACAGTAAAAGTCTACAGTAAAAAGTGCTACAGTAATTTTGGCGCTTCTTGCTACAGTAGCTCTTTTGGATTTTTCTGATGATTGAGTTTTTTCTTTTTGTAGGTGGCTGTTTAGCTTTTGGCGTAGTCAGTGCCTCAACGACTTCATGATTGAGCTTTAAAAAGAGCGGCTTTTGGCTTGTCTTTAGAAAAAAAATGTCTGCATTATCTTCTTATGGAGGGTTTATGGAAGATTCTTCAGATTCAGGATAAATAGATCCATATCGGCTAGATACTTGATCTTGAAGGGTAATCAAGGCAGATTTGATTTCGGCTAATTCTTTCTTCAATGTTGTTGCTTCATCAGGCTTTGAAGTAGAAATAGCTTCTTTGAATGTTTTTGGCATCGTTTTTTGCAGAATCGATTGTTTAGTCGCTTCGAGGACTATTTCGTAATCAAATTTATTCCACTATTTAATGTAGGTTGTTTGGAAAAGTACTTTGGCGTTTTGGTATTCGGAGGGGTGAAGTTCGTACTTCCATTTGAAGATCCATGGAAGTCTATGTTTGGCAAAGTATATCATCATAGAATGAGCAGGAAATTCGGGATTCTGTAATTTCTCCATTTTGGCATAGTGTGTAAGGAGGACCTTTGGAAGAATTGCAGAGTGTGCTCCAAACAAAGTCCACCATTGAGAGTAGAACCAAGGCGGGATGTCTTTGGTGTACAATCTTGAAAAGTTTAAGAACCAAGAATGGCCCTTATCTGAATTTTGGAAAAGGAGTGCGTATTTTCACGCAACCATGTGGTCCCAGTAAGTGAAAGAATGGGATTGCCCATTTGGACTTTGGATATTTCGATATTGAAAAATGATTTTTTCCCTATTCATTTTGGCTAATGATGTGCAGTATCTTCATTTTGGAAAATGAGTATTCAGTTTGATTTTCTTTAGTGCGGTGTTCAAAAATCGCATTATTTGTTTAAACCAGGATAGCTTCATAGTATCTTCTAGATAAATTTGGCTGTTTGGGATGAAAATGATTTCGGGGCAAGAAGGGCTTTGGAATCAGTGTATCTTCTGGTAATTTGGCAAGTTCGGAATTTAGGGTTAAAATCCTATGTTTTTCTTTGAGCTGGTATTCTTCAACATTTGGCTGAGTATTTGAATGTTTTTTCTCAAGGTTTTGTTTAGGTTGTTGAAAAGAAGGAAGGAGAGGTAAGAAGGTGTTGGAAATTTCAATTTTCATTTTTTTCTTTTGCTTTTGTTTTGGTCTTTTAAGGGTTGGCTTTTGGTGCCATTTATAGGCTTTCCCTGTAAGAATTCATGAGAAAGGTAATCAGGTAGAGAGTTTGATTTGTCGGGGATAAACTCAATGTCGAATTCAAATATGGCTAAGACGGCTTGCCATCTAGCAAAAATTTGTTTGGATGCAAGATTTTTGACATCTTTTTTTCAAAACTTCTTTAGCTGCTTTGCAATCTAGGCGCAAAATGAATTTTTGGTTTAAAACATCCCTTTGGAATTTGAGGATGCAAGAAACCATTGACAAAATTTCTTTTTTTTCTTTTTTTTTTTTTAAATTTTTTATTGTAGAATAATTTTGTTGTGTTTGGTTCCAAGTTCCAGAAGAATAACGAACAAGTTGTTCTTGTCCTTTTGGGTTTTATTTTATTTTATTTATTAAAAAAGAATATCTACGTATCCAATTTCAGAGGCGTCTATTTGGATTATTTTCAAAAAATAAGGATTGGAAAGGTTGAGACAAGAAAGACTTTTAACTATGGCTTTTATGTTTTGAACTACTTGGCATGATCTTTTAACCAAGATGATTTTGGTTTTTTGCTCAAAAGATTTTGTAAAGTTGATCTATCTTTGGCTAAATCTTGGTAAAAATCAGATATGTAATTTAAACATCTTAGAAATCTTTCGAGTTGTTTTTTATCAATAATTTTGTAAGGAAATTTTTCTGTAGAGTTTATTACTCTTTGGATTGGTTGGATAGTATTTTGGCAGATTTTGAGACTTAGAAATTGTATTTTTGATTGAAAGAGTTTGATCTTTCTTTGAAAAAGGACAAGACCATTTCTTCCAATAGTTGATTTAAAATTTTCTAAATGCTTCCAATGTTGTTGGATATTTTGAGAAGAGATGAGTATATCATCTATATAGGTAATAATGAAATTTTTGAGAGGGTGAAAGATTTCATTCATTATTTTTTAGAATTAATTCTGAAGGAGTATGTTTTAGACCAAAGGGCACTACATTTCATTCGAAATGATCGAAGGGAACAGAGAAGGTCGTCTTGTCTCTATCTTTAGGGTGAATTTAAATTTGCCAAAATTTAAATTTTAGGCCAAATTTGAAAAATATTTTGATATTATGAAGTTTGTTTAATAAGTCTTTTTTATTTGGAATTGGATATGACGTGATTGAGTGATTTATAATTAAAAACTTCTTGGGGGCCATAGGAATGCCCAACCTGTTGATGACATAGATGAAGGGATCACAAACAGAAGCTTGACCCAAAACTTTTGTGGCTCACATGAAGTTTTTAATGGTCAATTATCAAGACTTAAAAATGGTATGAACAGGAGATCCTAACCCAGTTCAATGGCCTCCAAATGAACTGTTACAATGGAAAATAGTCAATCATTCAAATTCATGGAAAATATCTATTAATTGGATGGTTAGGATTATTCAATAATTTTTAAAATCTGTTATCAAAAATTGTATGATGATCCGCTTTGATTGCAATTTGCAACACGCTTGCCACATGTTGTATGGTAAGATGATCATAATTATTGAAGAATTTTCATACTCTACTAGAATCTGATCCACACATAGCCCTTATATGCGCGGAAGATATGTAGCTCAAATAAAACCGTCCGAAAAGTGGTCCCTGGTTTACGTGCATAATGACCCCAAAATCTCACATAATGGTTGATAGAGAATTGTTGATTTAACAAACAAATGTTTATTTAATCGTAGCCCAGATCAACTAATCCGTATAATGTTTAAGCTTATATTTCCTCTATAGAGAATCCCACTGTTTGGCCAGTTTAGATACGGACACGTGTATGTCAGAAGTACAATGTATGAGTGCAAGAATATAATTTTGATAAGCTGCTAGGGAATAAATCCTCTGTCATTAAACCGGGAGGGGATTCGGTCAGGTGGGACCATTGAGATCCGACTAAGGTCTTTTTCAAAGATTTTCAGAATCTTGAGATCTTTGTAAAGAATCTTAAAAGATTCTCTTGTTAATTTGGAATCAGAATCTCTCTATAATTTTATTAAATAAGGAGATCTCCTCCGTACCACCGCATCTCCTAAACTATAAATATAAATGCTTCTAACGATGAATAGTACATACTATCTTTAGCCCTTAATACATGACTAGACCAAAACTCCTTTCCTAACTTAGGCATCGAAGGTCCGTGTCGTAGGCCGGGTCTTCCTTATCCATAGCCGGTCCAGAGTCTAGAAGGGGCTAATTAGATTTACGTATCAACATGTTGCATGTATGCTCTTTATTGTGTTGCAAATGATTCCGGTCCAACGTACACACACAAATACCTGTCACAAACCTGCCACCTGCCTACCTTGCAAATCTGTGGACCTGATGTTCCTTACATCCACGCTGTCAATCTGTTTTGAAAGCCCATTCTAGGGGATGCAGCCAAAAATGAGGCAGATCCAAATCTTAGGTGGACCACACCACAGGAAACAGTGGTAATTGAATACCCACCATTAAAAACTTCTGGGCGGCCAGAGGATTGTTTATTCGCCATCCAACCTGTTGATGACATAGACGAAGGGACCACAAACATCAGCTTAATCCAAAACTTTAGTGGCTCACAAGAAGTTTTTTACGGTCAATTACCACTGTGGGGATTTAAAAATGGTATGAAGAGGAGATCTTAACCACCAGTTCTATGGCCCCCAAAGGAACTGTTAAAATGGAAAATAATCAATCGTTCAAATTCACGAGAAAATATCTATTAATTGGATGGTTAGGATTATTCAATAATTTTTAAAATTTGTTATATCTGATAAAAAAAATTATCTTATGAACGGCTTGGATTGCAATTTGCAACACGCTTGCCACTTGTTGTACGGTACGATGATCATAATTATTGAAGAATTTTAATACTCTAGTAGAATCTGATCCACACATAGCCATTATATGCGCGGAAGATATGTAGCTCAAATCAAACCGTCCGAAAAGTGGTCCCTGGTTTATGTGCGTAATGACCCCAAAATCTCACATAATGCTTGATCGAGAATTGCTGATTTGTGGACATCTAATAGACGGTCGCGAAGAAAATCAGTCCATGGTCTGCATTCAGCAAATAAATGTTAATTTAGTCGTAGTCTATATCATCTAATCCATGTAATGTTTAGCTTATATTCCATCTATAGAGAATCCCACTGTATGGACGGTTTAGATTCGGACACGTGCATGTCAGATGTATAAAGTATGAGTGCAAGAATATAACTTTTATTTTCTGCTAGGAATAAATCCTCTATTTAAACCGGAGAGGATTCGTCAGGCCGTGAGCGTGGGGCCCACCCTGATGAATTTTTTGTATATCCACACCGTTAATCCGTTTTTTCAGATTATTTTAGTACTTAATTTAAAAAATAAAGCAAATAAAAACTTAGGTGGATCACACCACAGGAGAAAGTGGTAATTGACCATTAAAAACTCCTTGTGGGCCACAAAATTTTTATATCAAGTTAGTATTTTGTTTAATCTTCATCCAGATTTTTGTTGACCTTATCAACAGGTTGGATGTCAAATAAACATTACGGTGGGCCCTAGGAAGTTTTTAACTGTAAGCGTTCAATCGCCACTGTTCCCTGTGGTGTGTTCCACTCGAGATTTGAATGTTTTTTATTTTTTAGCTTCATAATTAAAATGAGCTTTCAGAACGGATAGACGGTGTGGATATACAAAAAAATATATAAATGTGGGCCCTACAATCACAGCCTGACCGAACATTGTGTTACCCGACCTGACCGAATCCGCTCCCCATTGTGGATAATTTTCATCCACTCTTATGCGTTCGCTCTCTTTAAGCGGCAGAGATTCTCTTGGTGCTCACCCTTTTCATCTTTCCCGTCGTAAGGCAACGATGATGGCCCAAGCAGCCCATAACTACCATCATCACGTCCGTTCATTCTCACCATCAACCATAATCAACCCCACCATCCAAACCCCACCTCTTCAAATCACCAAATTCCCTCCAAATCCCACAAACCAAATTCCCTCTCTCCAACGAACATGCAAGCATTCAACCCTCAAGCAAGCCTTCCTCTCCTTCAACACCACCCATCATCAAAAACCTCTTCAACTCCCTTTTAAAGTAGTGGAAGAAGCTTACTCCTCTGTCCTTGAGCTTTGTGCTGCACAAAAGGCATTAGCCCCGGGCGAGCAAATCCATGCCCATATCCTCAAATCCAATCCCGCCCTCGATCGTGTCTTCTTGTGCACGAAGCTCGTCTTCATGTATGGAAAATGTGGGTCCCTTTCTCGTGCCCACCAACTGTTTGATGAAATGCCCCACAGAACTGTGTTTGCATGGAATGCACTAATTGGTGCATATGCTTCATATGGGGGAGCTTCTGAAGCGATTGAATTGTATCATGTGTTGCGGGTGTCGGGAATTCCCTTCGATGCTTGCACTTTGACTTCAGTACTGAAAGCCTGTGGCGGGGCAAAAGATCTTGGTTGTGGGACTGAGATTCACGGCCTAGCAATCAAATGCGGGTTTGTTTCATTTGTTTTTGTGGTCAACTCTCTGGTGACCATGTATGCAAAGTGCGATGACTTTGATCAGGCAAGGATGCTATTTGACATGATGCCTGAGAGGTGGGACGTCGTGTCATGGAATTCTATCATATCTGCGCACTTACAGAATGGACAGTTTTTGGAGGCCTTGAGGCTGTTTAGAGAAATGCAGGGTGTTGGGATTGCCAAGAACTCATATACCGCTGTGGGTGTTCTTCAAGTTTGCACGGAACTGGCATTTTCAAAATCTGGTATGGAGATCCATGCCACCCTTCTGAAATCTGGACGTGAACTTAGTGTTTTTGAATCCAATGCATTGATTGTTATGTATGCAAGTTGTGGTCGAATGCATGATGCTTCTCGCGTGTTTCATGCACTGGATGAGAAAGACAGCATTTCATGGAATTCGATGCTTTCAGGCTACGTTCAAAACGGATTTTGTGATGAAGCTCTTGGATTTTTCTATGAAATGCAGGGAGTGTATCAAAAACCTGATCAGGTCTCAGTCATAAGCATTGCTTCTGCATTGGGTCGGTTAGGGAACCTGTTGAAGGGAATGGAGTTACACGCTTATGCAATAAAATGTGGGTTTGATTCGGATTTGCAGGTCGGAAACACACTCATGGACATGTATACTAAATGTTGCTATGTAAACTATGCGAATCGTGTTTTCTGGAAAATGCCCAGCAAAGATTTCATATCTTGGACTACAATTATAGCTGGTTATGCACAGAATCATTGTTATTTGGAGGCATTGGATTTGTTTAGAGAAGTGGAGATGGAGGGGATGAAAGTGGACCCCATGATGATTGGTAGCATACTACTTGCTTGCAGCGGTTTGAAGTGCATTTCTTACGCAAAGCAAATTCACAGTTATATTATTAGGAATGGGTTGTTTGATCTTGTTCTAGAGAATGCAATTGTGGATATATACGGAGGATGTGGTGACGTTGAGTATGCTTTTCGATTATTTGAAATGATAAAGAATAAAGATGTTGTGTCTTGGACAAGCATGATATCAAGTTTTGTTCGAAATGGACTTGCAAATGGGGCCCTTGATTTGTTCCGTGATATGATAGAGGCCGGTGTTGAACCTGATATGGTGGCCCTAGTGAGTGTACTCTCAGCTGCTGCCAGATTATCTGCTCTGAGGAAAGGAAGAGAAATTCATGGATTCCTTGTTAGAAAGGGATTCTTCATGGACGGATCTATGGGTAGTTCTCTTGTGGATATGTATGCAAGGTGTGGAACTGTAGATGATTCTTATAAAATTTTTGATATGATTAGATGTAATGATTTGGTTTTATGGACTAGTATGATCAGTGCCTTTGGGATGCATGGTCATGGCAAGGAAGCCATTGATTTGTATAGACGAATGCAAAAAACCAGTTTGATACCTGATCATGTTACCTTCTTGGCGCTTCTCTATGCTTGCAGTCATTCAGGATTGATCGATGAAGGGAAAAGATATTTAGAGGTCATGAGAAATGAGTATCTTTTAGAGCCATGGCCGGAGCACTATGCTTGTGTGGTCGATCTTCTTGGTCGTTCTGATCGTTTGGATGAAGCATATGAGTTTGTAAAGGGGATGACGATTGAACCAACAGCTGCAGTATGGTGTGCCCTCCTTGGGGCTTGTCGGGTGCACTCCAATAATGAACTAGGACAAGTTGCAGCACGTAAGCTTCTCGAATTAGAACCTGAAAATCCTGGAAATTATGTGCTTGTATCAAATGTTTTTGCTGCCGCACACAGATGGAAAGACGTCGAAGAGGTGAGGATGAGAATGAAGTCAAAGGGATTGAAGAAGAGTCCTGCATGTAGTTGGATTGAGGTGGGAAATAAGGTGCACTCATTCATTGCAAGGGACAGATCTCACTCGTGGACGGTGGCAATTTATTCAGAATTGAGTCGGATAACGGATAGATTGGAAAAGGAAGGTGGCTATGTTGCTGAGACTAAACATGTTTTGCATGACGTAGGAGAAGAGGAAAAGCGAAAGTTGTTGTATGGGCATAGTGAGAGACTTGCTATCGCATTTGGTTTGATTGCCACCATTAAAGGAACTCCCATTCGTATCACCAAGAACCTCCGTGTTTGCAGTGATTGCCATCGATTTACCAAGCTCGTATCAAAATTGTTCGAACGTGAAATTGTGGTGAGGGATAGCAGCAGATTCCATCATTTTCAGGGTGGGTTCTGTTCTTGTGGAGATTTCTGGTGAATTATGAGGAGACAATGTTTTCTTAAGGCTGAACATTCAATCCAACTCAATTGCAACCATCCAATTCAACAAAGAGCAAGGGACCAAAGTGGAGCAAGCTAGCCCCGCACCAGAGGAACTAGCACCACCGAAATTGCAATTACCATCTCTTTGAGTCCAACTTGAAAAGCACAGAAACAAACATGGTTTAAGGTTTTGATTGCTATCGTGAATTGAAATGCCAAACGACGCCCACCTCTGCCTACCAGCCCACTCGCTGGATTCTGATGAATTGCATATTAGTTAAATGGAGCATCCACACACGCCTTAAAAAGTTTGAGATTACAGTTCTGCCACCGACATGGGCGTGCAGTATTTGAGCATCATGGGCCAAAAGGGAAAATACTATATTATATGAGCTGCTTTTGGATCGAAATGGTTTGGCTGAACCTAGTGGAATTGGATTGTGGGTGGTCGAATTCAAAAACTATTGTTCCTCTGGAAGAACAGATGAGGACTTTGCTGTGAGGCTAGTGATATGGATGAAATGTATCCCCGTCCATGGTAGGAATCGAGCCAAACGCTACCATGGAAGTCTCTACGGAATGAATCCCCGGCAGTTAGTCATCGCTCTGTGAAGGAGTGGGCGAATAAGCATCCTACAAAGGCATTCAGGCAGGGGAGGTGGCACTAACCTGGCTAGCATACTCTCGTCGATCGACCAGCTTCGGTTAACGACGTATTCGACGGAGTTTTGAGCTGTCAACCCGACCTTAATTGGATGGGAAGAAGGCTATTGTCGCACCGGGTAAGTCATAAATGTAGTGGAGCTAATTGACACTCCGGCATGGTATGACACTTGATGTGCAGGCTCTCAATGGCATACTTAAATTAAACTGACAAAATTGCTAAGTAATAGTCCCAAAATGAGGTTGGTTGAGCAATTCTGACTCCTGTTTGTTGAAATAGGACCCTTAGAATATATTTCATTTTTAACTTTCCAATTACTGTACACCAACCTTATACTCACATAATCAAATAAGTGTAATTTTTATCCATGATGCATTTTAACTAGGACCCATAATTTAGATAATTTTGAGTTAGTTGTATGCCACATTTGCAATTTCTAAGTATTTGTAATTACCTGTGTATCACCCATCACATTCTGCCAGAGTATTAAAGTTCTCTTGCACTAGGGGAATGGCATGTGCAACACCTGGGGAGAGGGAGAGAAAAATCAGCTAGAGATAGATTTATTATTTTTATTTTTTATTTTACTAAGGTTTTATAATGTAAGACAAGCAGGGCAGGACCAAAACCTTAAGATTAGACACATACTGCATTGATTTCAGTCGCTCAATTAACCAGCCAGAGACAGAGAGAGAGAGTCATGAGAAAGAATGATGAGAAAGAGAAGTTATTTGATACTCAGCTGCTTTTGATGGTTGATAGGCGTACACATAGATATGGTACATGTTGCATATATTAACTCGTATTAAACAGACCAGTTTGTGCAACACTCTTACTAAGTTAGCCTTCAAAAGTCAGGTTCTTTGGACAATCGTAATCATGATTCATGGACACTTGTTTGTCGAGTAAGAACATAAAATGATGGTAGAATTATCAAATAAGTGTAAGTGTCACGCTCCAAACTCGGGAACTAGGCTCATAAAATTTTCGGCCGCAGAATCTAGTGCTGACAGCCTCCGTAGTACCCCATTCTTGGCTCCCAGCTCCCAAATGCCAGGTTTTGATCCTTGGATCCTACAAGGAGGATTTTCAGGGTGATTTTTTTCTTCTTTTTATTTATTTATTTATTTATTTAAGGAGCATAACCACAAGTGTACCCAAATCACAAAAACATCATCACCAAGTATCCACTAATATAATCTTTGAGAACAATGTTGGGAAGGGAAATATAAGATGTAATCAAAACTTAAAAAGAACAGGCTCATGCTCCGGGCTCAATGTCGCTGATACGCCCTAGTGATTGCCTCCAAGTGCAGAGGTTCATAAGTAATATCTCATGAATACAGGGTCGATCCCACAAGGAGATGAATTGCAAGAATGAGAAAATCAAATGTAAAATAAACTAAGTAATAAAAACTAAACTGATGATTTGATTTTGAGAGTTTTAAATGGATATAAATCAATTGAATTAAAAAAACACTCAAGCTTCAAAGTTCTACACATAGGTTAATGTTCTAAAATCATGATGACCTGGATAACACAACTAGGATCCGAGCAATATGGTCGGCCTAATCGGAAAATAAAACAATTTAAACATTTTAAATAAATGATATAAAAGATTAGAAAATCATGGATTTACACCATTGATATATATTCTCAAGCGCCAATGATTTTGAGAATTCATATCTATATGATAATGAATATCAAAGAAATGTAACAGGTTGAGAACCTCTCCTATCTAGGAAATCTAATTGATTCAGGGTAAGCCTATCCATCAATGTGGATCTCATATGATAGAAACATATGGGTCTCACATAAGGATAAAAAACTAAATTTAAACAAATGATAACATGCATTCATCATTCTTCTCATCATTAAAACAATCAATCATCATAACTATGAAAACATTAAACCAATGTGCTTCCCTTCTAGCTTAGGCTAGAGGGAATTTAGAAAAATATAATTAAATTGCAAAATAAAAAAGCAACAAGAAAGAAATAAATGCAAATAGAAAATATCTAAAAGAAAAAAATAATTTATAAAACTTTAATAAAATTGAAAACTCTCTAAAAACCCCTCTTGAATGCTTTGAATGATGCCTAGGAATGCCCTATTTATAAGTGGGGAACTCCAACTTTTGCACCAAGTTGGAAAACTCTAGAAACCACCTCAAATTTACGTAGTTTGCTAAAATAGACTTCACTCTGTACAATTTTTCAAAATAGACTTCAGAGTGTTAGAATACGCTTTTTCAGGACGATTTCAGGATTCATTTTCTTCACTTCTAATCTTTGATTCTCTTCATTTCTCACTTGGTTTTCTTGGATGTGGGTGGTCGTCTTCGTCCCTGGTACACCCGAATAGGTCCTCTGATGTCCCCATCACCCATTTAGTGGATTGTTTCAGTAATTTTGTTTTCTTAGCTCTCTCAATTTTTTTCTTAGACATCTCTGTACTTTATAGTCCATTTGTAAAAAGGACTAGGATCTTCCTTATTGGGATATGTTTTGGGGCATCCCTCATTCGTGGTGGGGCCTATTGATGCCCATCTTCGATTGTAGTTAATGAAGGCAATTGATGCTTCCTGTAAATTGGACTTCACAATGAAATTTCCTTTGCGTTTTGTAGTTTTCACTGGAAAATTTTCCTTCTGCTTTCATGTTGCTTTATCTTATTTATAGACTTGAGTGTTTCACATCCTCATCTGCAGATGATAACCAGAGGAATATGTTCACTTCAACCCATTGGACAAATTCCCTGTTTTTGAAAGCATTAGAGTAATTCATTCTCAGATTGCTGATTTGGCTAGAATGATTATGTGTTTGCAGTCCTGATGGAAAGACCCTCCTGTTTTTATCTGCAAAAAGTTCTGTGAATAGTGGAGCACATTGGTCTACAGAATCACTTCATAGAATAGATTGCCCTGCTGATGGAAAACCATGTCCATTATGAATATTGTTAATGTGGTAAGCTCATCTTTCTGTTAACTGTAACGTTTAGTATGATAAAATAACCCTCTGATGTGATTATGTGTAATTTGGTAATACATGCATTCATTTGTCGTAATTTATTTAATTGATGCATGCCATTAGTTTTTGCATTTCTTATGGTATTTTCTATTCTTTGCTCATATGCTAAATACATAGGTTTTCTCATGCATGTTCAAATAAGAGCACATATCATGGCTTGGATATACTGTTGTTTGCATGGTGAATTTAAGATAACAATAGGAAAGAAAAAGCTATCTGATTGTATGCTGTTTCTAGTGATTCCGTTTTCTTTCTTGTTCTTGTTCTTCCTCTTTTTCTTTTTTCTTTTTTCTTTTTTTTTTTCTTCTTCTTCTTCTTCTTCTTTGGTTTCTTGTTCTTTCATATAAGAATTTGGATTGAGGAAGACAAACATTACAAAGACAACTTAATGGGAGTTTTCCCCAACTTTGGTGATTATTTTCAGTATTGGGGGATGTTGGTTTGCTAAAAGTTTCATACTTATTAGAAAACAAATTACTTAATCAATCAGCAAGATAATTTGGGATTTAATTAACTTCTTTGATCACTTGTATTATATGCCCAGTGTGTAACTTATGTTAGACTCATGTCCTTTTTGAAAGGTAGACTCATACAGTCATACTCATATGGGCATGACTTTGTAATTTTCTTACTTATTAGCAGAATTTGATTTTCTCTTCAAAATAAAAGAAGCTCATCATTTATACTCAATACCTACCAAGCATGAGCAATTGTCAACCTTGGATTAGGAACTGCTGCAATAAATACTTGCTATATATTTGTGGCCTTTCTTATTCTACCCCCTGGTGTACCTTAGATGGGTGCAGGAGTTAACACTTTAGACTCTGCATATAGTGGTATAGATGGTTTATATTAGTGTTTTAAATAACGAATAATGCATAGTGTAGGATTCACCCCTATGAAGTGTGAGGCATAAGCTACTTTGCATGTAGCGTAAGCCAACCCACTACTCTTGGATTTTAATTAAAATAATAGGAAAAATAGGGCGAAGAGTTAATATAAAGATAAAAATAACAACTAAACTAATTTAATATTTTGCTTATATTATTTCACTAAAATCAATGAAAATAGTTACACCACAAGAGACTACGTGGTGGAAAGTGTAACTTGTTTATTTCACTTATAATAATAGGAATGCTTAGAAGAGAGATTTGTGAAAGATCTATAGAGATCTTAACACCTTTATCTAATCTAACAACTACCGTCAAACTCAAAAGTGCTCTAAAAGGAGTAATGTGAGTTTAAAAGGTAAAGTGAACATTTATTCAAAAGTAAAAGAAAAACTCAATGGTAATGTGGTGACGAAACGATGAATAGCATGAGGCAAGTAGACACTTTTGATGACTTTTGAGATGTGAACCATTGACACTTCCAAAGTCTAGTGAATGGTCTAGTCGCATGTCCAGTGGTTAGGATTTCAACTATTACTCTTCTGGTGGATGCACACTTCCATTGGCTAGGAGTTTAACTATTCCACTTCTAGTGGCTCTAGATGTTTCGATAGCAAAGAAGAAAAAATTTTTTCGGTCCAAACACTCAGCACAATAAGAAAGTCCGGTCCAAAGGCTTAGCACAATACAAGCCTGATTCAAACGATTGATGCAATTACAAGTCCGATCCAAATGTCCGATAGAAAAAGAAAAAATACATCTTGTCAAATATGGAGAAGAATACATCTTCAGAGGTGTACGAAGAAGGAGACCAACGAATTCCAAGGATTCAAATTCGGTCCATGTGACACACTAGAGATGCAAACTTGGAAGGTGCAACTAATTTGGTGCACTTGTAGAGCACCAAATACAACCAACATAGAAGGAAAGCAAGATTTGTTGTAAATCCACCACCATCTTCAGATTTGGTCAATCCTTAAAAAAAAAAAAGACTTCAAATTTGATCGTTTATGATCCTAATTCGATAGCCACCCCCACTGCCAAATGTATTGCTCATCTTGTACGGCTATGATAGGTGTTTTTGGGGCAGATCTTGGTGGTAAGTAATGACAGATGGGCGGGGTTGCAAACATGCCATGATTGATGACAAATCAGTAGGGTGCAAAAGGCTCTGGTGGTGTAGTTGGCACGAGGTGAAGCCCTATCTCGCAGATTTCGGGATGGAATTTTGGGAATAGAGAGGGTTTCGATTTGCAAGATTGCCAGAGATAGACGATAATGCATTTGTCGACAATGGTAATGTATCAGGCGGTGTTGATGGATGACCATAATCAGTGGTGGTGGTGATGAGTTGCAGGCAGTTGATTTACCGATGCTTGCGGAGATAGGAGATCAGCAACCATTGGCACGATCGAAGAAGAAGCTGCAACCCCACGATAGTGGTAGCTGGGGAATGACGACAACACAAAGATGACACTCTGGGATCTCGTGATGGTTAGATTCTGACGAACATCAAGATTAGGGATGATGGAGAAAAGGGGCGACAAGTTGTGCACAGACGGTGGATGTGGTGCAAGCATTCACTGGATTTGATCACGGTGGGTGGTTGAAACAGAGAAAATCCGACCTTGTGCAGAACATAGACAATGGCGATGAAATCCAACAACAATGGTTGTTGGGCATTGGGATGGTGGTATAGAGATGAGGGCGCATGGGCCTAGTGCATTGGTCGTGTCATCATTCGTCCCTAAGTAGCCTACCTCTCTGTGTGGGGCGCGCAGACGAAAATGTCATGGTGAGCATACACTGGATTTGGTGGTTAAAACAGAGAAAAAAAAAACAGAGAAAATCCATCCTCATGCAGAAAAGAGACGATGGTGATGAAATCTAGCAACAATGGTTGTTGGGCATTAGGATGGTGTAGACCTCTCTGTGTGGGGCGCACAGACAAGGATGTCATGATGAGTAGTGGAGATGAGGGCACGCTAATGGTGGGTCAAAAATGATGAAGTAGAACCACCGTGATGCCAGAATGTAGTTGGACACCTTTAAGATGTAATTGGAGGACCGCTAAAATGTGGAGGGGTGATTGTCAGGGAACCACTGGAACGCACTAGGATGTGGCTGTGGAAGCAATAGTGTCTAGTGGGTTGCTGCTGTGACTATCGGAATGTGGCGGGTTGCCGCTGAGATCAGGTCTTACATTGTTGCCGCCGAAAGGAAATAAGGCGGAAGAAAGAAGAGAGATAGGCTCTGTTAGGGTTTTGAAAACCCTAGCTCTAATATCAAGGAAAGAGATTAAGGTTTTAAAAACCGTTAGTTTGATACCAAGTTTGTCCATGAGAGACTACATTTTGGAAACTGTAACTTGTTTATTTCACTTAGAATAATAGGAATGTATAAAAGAGGAGATGATGGGGACATCGGAGGACCTACTCGAGTGTACTAGAGATGAAGACGACCACTCACATCAGCGCAACTTTCTTTGTGTATGGGAGATGAGTTACAAATGGCGCCCGCCGGACCATTTTGAAGACCCTACATGCATTGGATGTGCATTAGGAAGACCCCACTTTGGGATGATACATGTGGGCTGCTTAGGATATCATTTTAGTTATAAGATCTTTATTTCGTGTTGATTCGACCATTGAATCTTGTTGATAAGGCCATCGGGCCACCAAATCTAGGCCCCCTAGACTCTAATATTACTTCTTTTATGTTTTTTGTTATTTTTCAGATTTATTTGATGGTTAAGATTGATAATAAGTGTTTTAGTTTTCTTATTTTGGATGATGGGCCTTTTCACTTAAGTGAGTTGCATACTTTAAATAATCCTCATTGTGTTTTAGGGTTTGTGAGAAACCCTCCATTCCAATTGAATTATGGAAGGGTAGAGGCTTGTTTGGTAGTGAATTTCCCAAGGTGCATCATTCATCTTTCTCTTCTTCAAAAGTATTATTTTTCTTCTCTTATTGTAACGCCCCGGATTTTTGCCAACCTGGAGTTAGACGTCCTTAGGCAATGGGTCAATCCTAACACCTTATTAACTTCTCAAAACTCAATCCCAAATTCTAAAATCCCTTTTTAACCCATTTCCTTCAAAATCTCACCTTTCACCACCTTATTCTTCAAAATTTTCTAAGTACTTTCATATTAGACACTAATCCTAAAGTTTAAATGATGAAGAACAATACTTAAACTAAAATTGACTATAAATAGTAAATTTATGAATAAAATGGGTTTTTAACCATTGACCTTATGGAATCTCATAAATAAATAGGTTATTTGGATAGGTCAGCTTCTCCTACCCCAAATTTATATGGCACTTCGCGTAACTCATTCCGGATTGAAAGATACGCCCGTTCCAAAACATGAGTGGCAGAACCACCACCAGATAGGACAGCGGACCATGGCGCCACCGCGCCAACTGCGGTGCACCCCGGTTCGTCTGGGCCTGTCAGGCCACAGCTGGTCGGGCGGCCTGTTTTTCGCAATTTTTCTGCGATTTTCGTCCGACTTCGAAAAGTCATATTTCCCTTGTTATAACTCGGATTTAGGTGATTCAAAATCCATATTGAAACTTGATAAGTCTATTTTCATATAAAAATAGGTAAAAAATATAATAAAAATTTTAATATAGTTATATATAGGTCGTTGTGACAACTGTTTGAAAATCATTTGTTTAGATAACTGTTGCTTCTAGAATTTTTAGAATTTTTCTATAACACGAAATCTAATGAAATTTGGTGAAGATGAAGTGAACTTGATGGCGAACTACTAGAAAAATAATTAAAATAATATACTAACTAAAAGTGCCACAAAGGCGCGTAAAACTACCCGAGGACCTTATTCTGTCGTAATTAGGGCATAATTTAGTTAAATATTAAACTGAACAATCAGTAGAATTGGCTTGAACCACTTTCTATACGAACTGCAAGACTCAAAACCATTAGAATCGCTAACGCTACATTACCTGAAAATCTAGGATCAATCTCAAAACCCAGTTGCTCTCGGGAGCATCTTGAAACTCGGTATCGGACTTGGACCACGCGTCGAAAGTCTGATGACCGCGAAATTATACAGTTATGACCGCCTTGCTGGGCTTGACAACTATCTCGGAAATCAAATCTAGATAGTGTCTAGAAACGCACAACTTGAACCCGTAGCGAAGTGTGTGAGAAACGAGAATATCTTTAAGAAATGAACTAAACCTTAAGTGAATTGAGTCGTTCGCTTGCAAACAAAATCTAAGGTTTCAGACTGTCAAATTCTGACCTAATTACACCCTTGGATCAGGGAAAATTTTCAACACATGTCAGTGTACTTGTGGCCCTGATCGAGTATCGGTGATCGTTGAACTGAAACAGGTCCCCTGCGGTCGATCCACTGATCCGATCGGGCCGAGATCTTAGCATAACCTAGATCCAATGTCAGGAGGCTTAAGTCCGACCGCATGCAGAAATGGGGCCTCTAGAACAACTCCGTTGGACCGAAATGGCCAGCTTTTGGCTATAACTTAAGTATACTATGGCCCTGGGGCCATTCCCATCAGTTCTGGGCCTATATAAGGGCCTAAACCCACCCCATTTCTATTCCAAACGATTTTTCTAACCCTAGGAAAGAGGAGAGAAAAGAGGACGAGAAAGTGAGAAGTGAGAGAGAGTTGTGGTTTGATGTGGGGATTCGTTGTTGCCACTCCACGGGCTGAATCCCTTCTCCCGTGTCGCTATACCGACGAATTCGAATCCATTTATGGGTAAGAAATCCTAACCCTAATCTATTTTAGGTATCCAAGTAGATGAATCGACGAAATAGCTAACCTATTTCGTGATTCAGGTTGCCGTTGTGCCGTAGACAAAGACGCAGTGTTCAAACTGAGCTCGGTACGGGTTTACCAGCGAAAGATGCGGACTATAAATGTTTAGGTTATGATTTTCAAGGCTTTCAATGTCAGTAATGGTTTATGACTGACTTGATTGTTGTCACATGTACTTAGATACGATGTTTTCCATATATTACATATAGATATAAACTATGTTGAGTATAATGCGTTTTATGTGTTTGTTGAAATGTCTGAACGACTATGGAAAGATGATTTGTGCTTGCCATGCTTGTAAATTGAGAGTATGTGATTGTTGTACGCGTGGCAACTCCTTTGTGAAAGGATCTGTCATGGTATATGTTATAGCTAATGTATTACATGTATGTTGAATTGTGTAGTCTAAGTATTTGATAAAATGCCTGAATGAGTAAATGCTTGCTGAAGTGCATTTAATGAGGCCAATTGAGAAGAGATTCTCAATTACCTTGTCTATAGTTACAGTTTCCTTTTATATAATCTATTTTTCTACTACGTGATTTATAGATGAATGCCAATGTATGATAACATGTACTTTGTGTTCGTTAAAATGCTTATATGAGATTTATATTTAAATTGGTTACTACATGCTGCTTTGACTAGCATATATGAATGCCTATTGTATTTGAAGTTTGATTGGGGTTACGATGTAGTTCAGGCAATCAGTAATGATTCCCGAATGAGTGGCCAAAGTCGTTTTGCTACACAAGGCACGTTCGATGAATTCGAGCCATACGTTGTTTGTCGACAGTGATTAGGCCACGTGGAGTGTTTATGCGCTCCACGTCGATTAAGTCAACGTCCGCTCGTACCAATCGAGCTTGTCAAGTAACCCGATTGGCCTAATGTATGTTTATCATGTATGGACGCTACTGCTTGAACCTAAGGTTAACCTTGGTACCTCAATCCGCTAAGACTCATGAGCCGGGCATAGTGGTATGGCATACCGTGGTCGAGTTGTCGGCCTACACTGGGGTGACGAGCCTCCCCATAGTCACCAATGAGTAACCCAAACTCGTGAGCCGAATATGGTGGTATGGGACATTGTATTCGAGCTGTCGGCCTGCGATAAGGTGACAAGCCTTTCTCGCAATGACCTCGAGTATACACTAGGACTACGCTAAGGTGACGAGCCTTGCCGCAGTGGCCTTAAGTATAAAATAGGCCTACGATTAGGTGACGAGCCTCTCGTAGTGACCTCAAGTATGAATTAAGACTACGCTGAGGTGACGAGCTTTTTCCGTAGTGACTTCGAGTATACACTAGGACTACGCTAAGGTGACGAGCCTTGCCGTAGTGACCTTAAGTATAAAATAGGCCTACGATTAGGTGACGAGCCTCTCGTAGTGACCTCAAATGTGAATTAAGACTATGTTGAGGTGACGAGCCTCTCGTAGCAACCTACAGGATAAACTCGCGAACTTGTCTATCGTATGTGACTAATTAAGATTGACGACTCTAGATGGATCAATGATGAAAAGGGAGGTACTTTACCTTCTCAATCCTGCTGTATGAAAAGGGCTAACTAAGAACTTGACTAACACGACTATGCATCGCATTGCTCGGTGCTTTGGAGAGGAAGTGCACGTTTACTGGGAGTGGTGCATGCCGCGATCGTAAGATATTGTCGCAAGAGAGAGTGCAGGCAAGGGCATGCATCATTACAACATACCATTCTTAAATTAACAAGAGTAATTAGGACCTGATTGTTGTACTGCTTTATCATTACTGCTTGACTGAATTGATAACATGTTAACCTTTGCTTTATAGTTCCACTGAATTAGCTACTCATTCCCACCTGTGGCGGTGTTTTTAAAACTCCACCCAAACTCTGTTGTAGATGCAGGTAATGACAAGGTCTATACTGCAGTGTTGGATTTCGTAGGCGAGGAGGAAGAGTTCTCCTACATATATCTATCGGGCGGATCTATGTAGATCTCATACTGATGCGCAGGGATTACTGGGATACTTGTTTAGTTGAACACATTTACTTCCTGTATTTTATATAGTTAGAAACAGCACATGTATATATTTAGCCTAGTTTCATACTCATACTTCAATCTTTGTGAAACGTTTTTTTATAATTAACTGCATATATTTCAGTCTTCCGCTTGCCAAATTACATTAACTCTGGAGTATGATATGTTGTTTTAGTATAATCTCACTCATGTTTAATGCGCTAATACGAACAACATATAATCATCATTATCTATGTTGTATAAGTGATGCGTTGGAACTCGGGAGCTGAGCTTTTGCTCGACCCCCGATTTTTAGGGCGTTACACTTATCTTCCTCATTCCCCTTCCATTATAACCTTCTCAACCCATCAAAACCTTACTCAATCCTCCCTCTCTTTTTTCCCCTTTACCTAGCTACGTGTGGACCCGCACGTGCACACGCACGTGCGTCCATACGGGCAGCCACGTGTGGGCCCCCGTTTGGGGTTTTCCTTCTTTGATTTCCCTTCAAACCTCCCTAATCTCTAGATCCTTTGAATCTCATAAAAACCCCAATCCTAAATCTCCGTCTGTGAATCAAAAACCCTAATGAAAATCTGAATTATTTTTTTGTGAAACTTGCCCTAAATCAGAATTTTGATTGCATCATCGTTTATCCACGTGGTTGTTGCACTACCTACTCTAGATTGCAAGTCCCTACTTCCAGGTGGGCCATTCTTGAATTATTTTATATTTTTGTGCACCACGTATGTAATAATTTAAGACCTTCGTGTTATAAATCTGAATTTTCTAATATATTATGTGGCTATGTTTGATTTTACATGTTGATTACTGAAATTAATGTGTAAATTGATCTCTCATCTTGCATCCTAGGGTAGTTTCCATCATCCTACATCAGGAGAGATATATCTTTATCTATAGAGATCTTAACAAACACATGTCAACAAAAAAGGAAATATCCTAATCTAGTTAGATTACCCTAATCTACTCTAACCAAAACATTAACTAATTTCTAGCGAAAATAGAAAAATGTAACAAATCATTGAAACCATTAATTGAGTTTACTGTTTTAGTGAAAAATAGCATGTGGTAGACACTGTAACTTGTAGCGTGTAGGATAGCTTGTAGCTTGTGCTACGCACTGTGTAGCATACAGTACTCGCTTAAGCTATTTTCATCAGCTATGCAGCCTTAAATTCTAGGCTACACTGCAGCGTAAGCTATATGTTGTGTAGCATAAGCTATTTACAACAGTGGACTTTCTATGAGGGCAGCTTTTGAATGCTATTTGTAAGTTACAAAAGAAGTCTAAGTCAAATGCTTGTTATGTGCTTCAGAAGTATCTAAGTTTATATAATCACTATGTGTTGAAAAGATAAAAGTTTTTCTTGTTCTTAACTCTGACATCTTTTTTTGAAAAATTTCGTAACTACGACAATTGGAATTTTTTAATTCTATCCTTTTGGTTGAATCCTATGAAACTCTAGTCTTGAGACACGTATACCAAAACATGCATGGTTTCTCAAAAATAGGACAAGAATAAACCTCATGGTCAGTGGAAAGCATATATTAATTTTTGTCAAGTCTTGCACATTATCACGTAAAACAATAATCTATTTAATATGGCCTCAAATGTCATCTGGGTATTGTTCAGGGATGAATTTATTGTAACGTTGGGAAGATGACTGTTCTTGAGTTGCTTTATACTGATTGATCTAGTATCTTTTATTATGGTGAATTAATGTCTCACCTTATACATGAGAAAGATGTTTACTTTTTTTTTTTTTTTATATATATATTATTACTTTAGAAAATGATTAATGGAAGTTAGGAAATTTCACCATACTTCCTTTAATGAGCTTGCATATAAAGGCATATTTATTCTCTGCAACATCTTGTAGGTCCCTGTAGTGATGTGCCCTGAGGACGGTTGCTTCCCTGGGCTTTACTGTTCCAGCTTCCACAATAAACCATGGCTATCTGATGGACATACAGTTGTTGTGTCTTCCATCTGGGGCAGCCTTCAAGTAGTACTTGCAATAGATGTGCTGAGGTAACTAGTGCTACCTAATGTCCTGATGAACATAACCTTATACATCCTGTTTATATAGTTGAAACTGATGGCATATTTCTACACAGTGGAAAGGTATCACGAATCACCCCCATCTCAACTTATTCATGGAACGTTCTTGCAATAGACAGGGACAACATTCTTGCCGGTAAACTGAATTGTGGATCTTAATAAATCATCACTAATGAAATGTTGAAATATTAAATCTGACTTTTACTTCTTTCTTCTATTTTAAGTCTCTAGCAGTCCCATAGATCCTCCTCAAATCAAGTACGGATATCCTCTTACTCCAAGGATCAGATGGTTGCAAGTACTGCACGGAATTGGATAGATGTCTCAATCCCTTTATCAAGTTACCCTGAAAAGGTTGATGGTACCAGTTTTTCGATCCTTCGGTTTTTCTGTTTCTATACACGGAAACTGTAAATAGCTTAGGGCCTTGTGGTCTGAGTCTAAAACATATATTTCAAAGTTAGTTATTGAGCATGTACTAGTTTACACATGGCGCATATGTACAATAACCAAACTGTTCATGTGTCTGAAGACACTGCAGAAATGAGAGTGGCTAGATGATCCTAGCTGCCATTTGGAAGCCTTCTTTCAGTTGAATGTTAAGAGCTGATTGGGCTATTTCTTTTCTGATGGTCCATTTGAAATATTGAAAAGTCTTTCAATTGGTGACTAGGGTCATCCAGTTGGTGTGATTATTTGAGGAATGCCCAGTCCAAGTTAGGGCCAGCTGATGCATGTTCTGGGTCTCATACATACATGCCACATGCATGGTGATAAGTATAATTTGTAACTAAATCAGATATAAGTGACAACTCTCTGCTTTTCTTATTTCGTATTGGCACAGTTCGCCAACCCTAACTCTTGCCTGTTGTTATCTGTCACAGGTCATATCTTTGCTCTCATCACTTGAATGTAGCATAATGAAGATTCCAGTTAGAGATGCTTCTCAAAACCTTACAGAAGGTGATATATTGGTGTTGATGTATAGATTTCATGTTAAATTAGATTGTTATGTGGTAGAATCCAAAGTCACTGTTATATGGTGTTATTAAATGAATGAACCTTACGTTTTTTTTTTTTTGGTGGTCATGTATGCCTGACAAGGATGGAAGTTAAAGTGTCGCTTCTCCACGAAAAACTGTTTTTAAGAATTTTCACAAGATATGCTTGTTTGGTACAGACAAGGATACTAGATCCTTTAAAATAAAGCTGGCATGATTGTCAATGTGAATTTTGATTGGATTATAGCACAATTTTCAATTTTCTTTTGTATGGACCTTGATTATAAACAATGTTAACTAGTCTGATGCTTAAGAAAATAGTAGTAACCTTCTAAGGATATTTTGTTGCATTGATATTTCATTGTAGGTGCTAGAAAACCATTCAAAGCTATCTACGTATCTCATTCTCACTCTCCTACCAAAGAACAGTACGATGGTCCATGTCATCCACTAATTGTATACTTCATGGCGGACCACATTCAGTCTCGTTGTCAAGCTTCTCAAAGTCTGTTGCATTTCTCTCATCATTGGGTTACAACTTGCTTATAGTAAATTATAGGTGAGTTACTGGTTTTCTCTTACTCTTTTCCCCCCCTTATTATTGGGGATCAATCTTAGCAAATATCAATTATTAATTCTCCAACTCCAAGTGAGATGAATTGCCATTTTCTTTTCATGTTTTCAATCTGTAATTAATTCTTAGACTCCAAGAAATGCCATTTTTTTTCATGTTAATATATCAGTAATTAACTCTTCCACTCCAAGTGACATGAAATACAATAATGTGCCATATTAATTTCCATGAATTTTGTGTCAACGTTCTCTATGGAATCAAATGGTTGGGATTTAATATGTTGGGTTCTTTTCACTGACACAAATAAGTTTGAAGCAATGAAGTAAACCTCTCACTTTATGGATTAGAAAAGTTAAATAGCCAAGGAAGTTCGAAGTTAGAGGGTACCTGACGACAGGCAAGCAGGGCTCAAATCTGCTTGACAGAGTTACTATACTATGGCAGTTCTCTTTTTGCAAAGCACACTGTCTATATTCTGCTCCTTTGAACAAGATATCTAATTTCATAAAACATTCTAGGAAGTGCCGTCTCCATGGCAAAAGTTTGTCTTTCCCATTAAGTACAAAATGTTTCTTTCGTAATGGAAAAGTATTGTTATACCTTGCGTCATTTGGAAGTGCCTTCAAATAAAGGAAGAGATGAATATATTACTTAGGATGATGTAAGAATGAGAAAGTGCACTTTTGAGGATCCTAGTTTCAATTACTTTTTGTAAATATCAGAATTTGGATCTTCTATGTCACGCCCCAAACTCAGTGAATGAGCTCACATAATTCTCGAGATCCGAATCCAGTGCCAACAACCTTTGTAGTACCATGATTTCGGTACCCAGCTCCACACGCCAAGTTCCGAAAGTGGTGTCCCACAAGGAGGATTTTAGGATGAACTTTTTTTTTTTTTTTGGTAACGGAGCATATTAATAAGAATTCCACAAGCAACATAACATCTATACATAACGGTTTAGTACAATGCTTCCTAAAGGGAAATACATAGGATAACAGAAAAAGTAGGGCATGCTCCAACATCACCTACTGCTGCACTCTACCATATCCTGAAACATAAACAAGCGCGCATGAGCTTCCTACGAAACCCAATAGAGTGCATGTGTGCCTGTGCATGCCAATGCATATGACAGGTATAAAAATATCAGAGTAAGTGGAAAAAGGATGGAAGCCCATGATGCCAAGTCCATGCATGTAATTAGCTATACCAAGGCTATGTACACATGATATGCAAAGGCCTACAAAGCCAAATGTCATATGCAACAATGCGATGTAAACATGCCAATCCTCATCTCTAATCCACATCTCAAAACGGTTTTCATCTGGAACATCGTTGAGGTCTAGTACATAGGCAAGGCTCGCAATGTAAGACCATGCAAGGGCAAAAACCTCACTATCCGCCTCGACAGTGGTATGTCAATGCCCACCTAACTCAGTAGTAGCGGACCAATTCCCAAGCTAGTCAACTTGACCTAATTTGCTTACATCACTCTTAAGCAGGTGAGGCCGAACCTCCTTCCAACCGACTACGACATAGTGGGAGACACATCCTACTGGCATTTGGCACCTACGCGCTCATATATCCACTCAGTCCAGGCATTGGGGCATCCAATGACACCAATGGGTTTAGGGACTTTCACCCACGACCATCCTATGCACTCTATAATCACAACCAATTTCCGGTGTCCATATCTACCAACCACGATGAATTTGTGGTAGCTATAATCCTGATGATACTAGGGTGTACATGCAAGCATGCCATGCAAAATGCAGGAATGCATAAATCACATCATCCAAGTCATTTGATCCGTGCATACATGCGGGGTGACCTTATCTCAGACGGGTCCCCTGAATACCCTAAAACCATAGGGTTATTGATATAGATCGGGTCGCGGACAGTTTCATGGCCAAGATGGATTAGAAAAGGCCTGGTCGACGACAAAAGTGATCCAGACCGTTGGACCTTAGATCAGGCGTATCTCGCAATCCGGGATGAGTTATCTGATGTAAAATATATGATTTTGGGGTAGAACGAGCTACTTTAGCCAACCAACCCCGCTACGCCGGGTTGCGCAGCCCGGATTTGCGAAATACTTCCTGATCGACGGTCGTTTCCCTGTTTTATTTTCGTTTTTACTATAAATAGTAAGTTTTTGTTTGATTATAACTCTTCATCTGTTGGGCTTTAGGAGTTGTGTCCAACATGAAAAGTGCTTAGAATAATTAGGAGAACGGTTTGGTGAAGCCAAATAGGACCCTTACTATTTTTGGCTGAAAACCTTGCGCATTAGTAGACATCATGACCGTCTATAAATAGTAAGTTTACTATTTATAGTAAGTCGCGGATTCTAGGAGTTTTAGTTGTTGTTTGATTCTGATTTCTTTCCTATTGCTTGGTACCCTTATTTAAAGGGTTATGAACTCGTTTTTATTCATTTATTAATCAATTTCGAATTTATTTCTATTTTCTGCTTTCTTTCCTCGTGGATTCGAGAAGTCTCTGTGAGGAGTCCATAAAAGTTCTGTGGATTCAGAATAGTTATCCTCTTGAGGAAGACAGTGCTCAACCTCACGTCCTCCCTTGCGTCAGTTATCAATGCAAGCTTGCCATGCATTAGGCAGGCTATAACAATATCATGTGTATTAACTTTGGCCTCATGACCGGGTGTACACTATCATGATCAAGTCACCATCTGCTAGTCAACCATACACATGATGCAGATGAGATATGACTGGTGTATAATATCTAACCAGCTAAGCATGTATTATGTGTATAATCACCTAAGCATATATTATACGTGTAGCGCCATACCCTAGCCAAATTAATCGGCCTAGCAAGTTATCATAGGCAACTAGCAAACTACATCATACAGAGGTTATATCATAAGGAAGCACAGTTAAGAGATGAGGCCCTCTTGGAATCCACTCTAATGGGCCTCCACAAGCTTCTACGTGGGTGGGCTTCCAAGTTAATAGGCCCACACCATATCAAGCCATATGGACACATTGAGTGGTCTAATGGGACCTTATCTAGGTGCATACATAAGCAGGCCAATCCATACAAATAATGGTGGCCAACAAGGGCAACTTGAGGGGCCCACAAACGATCACATTAGGCCCAAGAAGGGCATCAAGGTGGGCCCAACAAATGCCCCAAACATTGGCCTAAATGGGGCGGCCCAAAATCATTCATGGATGGCCTAAGCGAAGGGAAAATATGCATTATGTGGGACCCAAAAGGTGGGCACCACTTGTGGACAGGTTTGGGTGGCAACTAAACATCGTGGTGGGCCTGTATAGGTGAACAACATGGATAAAATACAAACATCACATTGGGCCAACACCACTAGTATTAGGCCCACAGTCAAGCGTGATGGCCAATAAACATTATTGTTGGGCCTAGGAAGTTCCCAACGGTGGGCGTTAACCACCACTATTTTCTGTTGTCCGGTCTAGCCAAGATTGGATCTATCTCATTATTGGACTCATGCCCTGGAATGATTTGGGAAAACGGATGGACAAGATGGGTGTAGAATGCATCCATCAAGGTGGGGCCCATAGTGGGGCCACACGCTATTCGGACAACAAACTTGGTCCAATTTGCATAATTTAGATGCAGGGGTTAGACAGATCGGATTGACCCCACATTTGGTAAGAACATGCTATATCAAGTCTACTACCATTACACAAAATTTGGGACCAATTACACATTTGTGGACCTCACAAATTTAGGCCGTTCAGAAAGGTGTCAGTGCTGACCACTGCACTAGACAACAAAATTGGTCCGAATTGCATAATTCAAATGGAGTGGATGAAATACATAAAACACGGTGGGCCACTTGGAGCCTGAAACCAGGAGAGAGAGAGAGAGAGAGAGAGAGAGAGAGAGAGAGAGAGAGAGAGAGAGAGAGAGAGAGAGAGGGAGGGACCCCTTCACTATGGGGCCCATGATATACAATACATGCATCGGGGTGGTCTGACTCACTTACCCCGTTAGACAGCGTGGTCCAAGTGGGCTCAACTTGGAAAATAGATGGACGACATGATATATAATATATAATATGCACATCACGGGTGGGTCCCATATCAGTGGCACAACGCCATTCGGCCAACGTCTAACCGGGGGGGGGGGGTCGTCTTGGGGCTATCCACACGGTCTAGTTTGCTGGACCATGGGACCGACTTGGATAGCCAAGGGATTCGGATGGTGGCCTCTTCCTTGCTTCCCAAACAACCTCCTCCTGACCGGGTGTACACTATCATGATCAAGTCACCATCTGCTAGTCAACCATACACATGATGCAGATGAGATATGACTGGTGTATAATATCTAACCAGCTAAGCATGTATTATGTGTATAATCACCTAAGCATATATTATACGTGTAGCGCCATACCCTAGCCAAATTAATCGGCCTAGCAAGTTATCATAGGCAACTAGCAAACTACATCATACAGAGGTTATATCATAAGGAAGCACAGGCAAGAGATGAGGCCCTCTTGGAATCCACTCTAATGGGCCTCCACAAGCTTCTACCTGGGTGGGCTTCCAAGTCAATGGGCCCACACCATTTCAAGCCATATGGACACATTGAGTGGTCTAATGGGACCTTATCTAGGTGCATACATAAGCAGGCCAATCCATACAAATAATGGTGGCCAACAAGGGCAACTAGGGGGGCCCACAAACGATCACATTAGGCCCAAGAAGGGCATCAAGGTGGGCCCAACAAATGCCCCAAACATTGGCCTAAATGGGGCGGCCCAAAATCATTCATGGATGGCCTAAGCGAAGGGAAAATATGCATTATGTGGGACCCAAAAGGTGGGCACCACTTGTGGACAGGTTTGGGTGGCAACTAAACATCGTGGTGGGCCTGCATAGGTGAACAACATGGATAAAATACAAACATCACATTGGACCAGCACCACTAGTAGCGGGCCCACAGTCAAGCGTGATGGCCAATAAACATTATTGTTGGGCCTAGGAAGTTCCCAACGGTGGGCGTTAACCACCACTATTTTCTGTTGTCCGGTCTAGCCAAGATTGGATCTATCTCATTATTGGACTCATGCCCTGGAATGATTTGGGAAAACGGATGGACAAGATGGGTGTAGAATGCATCCATCAAGGTGGGGCCCATAGTGGGCCACACGCTATTGGGACAACAAACCTGGTCCGATTTGCATAATTTAAATGCAGGGGTTAGACAGATCGGATTGACCCCACATTTGGTAAGAACATGCTATATCAAGTCTACTACCATTACATGAAATTTGATACCAATTACACATTTGTGGACCTCACAAATTTAGGCCGTTCAGAAAGGTGTCAGTGCTCCACTGCACTGGACAACAAAATTGGTCCGAATTGCATAATTCAAATGGAGTGGATGAAATACATAAAACACGGTGGGCCACTTGGAGCTTGAAACCAGGAGAGAGAGAGAGAGAGAGAGAGAGAGAGAGAGAGAGAGAGAGAGAGAGAGAGAGAGAGAGAGGGACCCCTTCACTATGGGGCCCATGATATACAATACATGCATCGGGGTGGTCTGACTCACTTACCCCGTTAGACAGCGTGGTCCAAGTGGGCTCAACTTGGAAAATAGATGGACGACATGATATATAATATATAATATGCACATCACGGGTGGGTCCCATATCAGTGGCACAACGCCATTCAGCCAACGTCTAACCGGGGGGGGGGGGTCGTCTTGGGGCTATCCACACGGTCTAGTTTGCTGGACCATGGGACCGACTTGGTTAGCCAAGGGATTCGGATGGTGGCCTCTTCCTTGCTTCCCAAACAACCTCCTCCTGACCGGGTGTACACTATCATGATCAAGTCACCATCTGCTAGTCAACCATACACATGATGCAGATGAGATATGACTGGTGTATAATATCTAACCAGCTAAGCATGTATTATGTGTATAATCACCTAAGCATATATTATACGTGTAGCGCCATACCCTAGCCAAATTAATCGGCCTAGCAAGTTATCATAGGCAACTAGCAAACTACATCATACAGAGGTTATATCATAAGGAAGCACAGGCAAGAGATGAGGCCCTCTTGGAATCCACTCTAATGGGCCTCCACAAGCTTCTACCTGGGTGGGCTTCCAAGTCAATGGGCCCACACCATTTCAAGCCATATGGACACATTGAGTGGTCTAATGGGACCTTATCTAGGTGCATACATAAGCAGGCCAATCCATACAAATAATGGTGGCCAACAAGGGCAACTAGGGGGGCCCACAAACGATCACATTAGGCCCAAGAAGGGCATCAAGGTGGGCCCAACAAATGCCCCAAACATTGGCCTAAATGGGGCGGCCCAAAATCATTCATGGATGGCCTAAGCGAAGGGAAAATATGCATTATGTGGGACCCAAAAGGTGGGCACCACTTGTGGACAGGTTTGGGTGGCAACTAAACATCGTGGTGGGCCTGCATAGGTGAACAACATGGATAAAATACAAACATCACATTGGGCCAGCACCACTAGTAGCGGGCCCACAGTCAAGCTTGATGGCCAATAAACATTATTGTTGGGCCTAGGAAGTTCCCAACGGTGGGCGTTAACCACCACTATTTTCTGTTGTCCGGTCTAGCCAAGATTGGATCTTTCTCATTATTGGACTCATGCCCTGGAATGATTTGGGAAAACGGATGGACAAGATGGGTGTAGAATGCATCCATCAAGGTGGGGCCCATAGTGGGCCACACGCTATTGGGACAACAAACCTGGTCTGATTTGCATAATTTAAATGCAGGGGTTAGACAGATCGGATTGACCCCACATTTGGTAAGAACATGCTATATCAAGTCTACTACCATTACACAAAATTTGAGACCAATTACACATTTGTGGACCTCACAAATTTAGGCCGTTCAGAAAGGTGTCAGTGCTGACCACTGCACTGGACAACAAAATTGGTCCGAATTGCATAATTCAAATGGAGTGGATGAAATACATAAAACACGGTGGGCCACTTGGAGCCTGAAACCAGGAGAGAGAGAGAGAGAGAGAGAGAGAGAGAGAGAGAGAGAGAGAGAGAGAGAGAGAGAGAGAGAGAGAGAGAGAGAGAGAGAGAGAGGGACCCCTTCACTATGGGGCCCATGATATACAATACATGCATCGGGGTGGTCTGACTCACTTACCCCGTTAGACAGCGTGGTCCAAGTGGGCTCAACTTGGAAAATAGATGGACGACATGATATATAATATATAATATGCACATCACGGGTGGGTCCCATATCAGTGGCACAATGCCATTCGGCCAACGTCTAATTGGGGGGGGGGGGGGGGGGGGAGGGTTGTCTTGGGGCTATCTTGGGGCTATCCACACGGTCTAGTTTGCTGGACCATGGGACCGACTTGGATAGCCAAGGGATTCGGATGGTGGCCTCTTCCTTGCTTCCCAAACAACCTCCTCCTCTCTTAACTCTCCTCTCTTCCTTTACTTTCTCTTATTCTTTCTTCTCATTTCTTTCTCTTCTCTTCTTTGCAACAATGGAGGATTTTGGGAATGGGGAGAATGAGAGAATGGGAGAGAGTGGTTGTAAAGATTTGGAGGGTGGAAGGGTCTTTGCACATGTGGTGTTGGGGTTTGTGTTGCATGGGAGAATGCAAAAGGAGCAGTAGTTTAGGAAGGGTTTTAGCATGGGGGCATGGGAAAGATGGGTGGCGTGACTTTGGGGTTGTCCTTGCATGGGGGAATGCGAAAGAATATGAGTACTTTGGTCATTGTAGGGGCATTTTGGTAAAACGGTGAGGGCATTATGGTCTTTTGGGGGAGCTTTGTAATGATGGTGCATGGAAAGTAGGAAAAGGCTATGGGGGCATGTGATGTCTTTTAGCTTGGAGTAGGGGTAAGGGGGGTCGTTGCACGTGAGGGTAGGGTCTACAACTGTAACACCCCGGACTTTTTCCAACTTGGAGTTAGACGTCCTTAGGCAATGGGTCAACCATAACACCTTGGTAACTTCTCATAACTCAATTCCAAAGCTAAAGAAATCATTTAGAACTAAATTCTTTAGAAATTTAACGTAAATTAACTAGCGCTACACTAGATTACCTGCGAAAGTAGCACCAACCACTTTAAATACGATCTGTAATACCCAAAACCTATAGAATTGTTAACGCTATGTTATCCTAAAATCTAGGATCAATCTCTAAGCCCAGTTGCGCTCGAGATCATTTGGAAACTTCGTATCGGACTTGGACCGCACGTCGAAAGTCTGATAGTGATGAACTTAGACCATTATGACCGCCTAGTTGGACTTGACTATCACCTCGAAAATCAAGCCCAAACGATGTCTTGGGACTGTTTCCTTGAGTCCAGAGTGAAAAGAGTGAGAAAGCGAAGATTTTTTAAAAATTAAATATAATTTTAAGTAATCTGGATCATTTCGCTTACGCATTATTTCTAAGCATTTTGACCGTTAGATTTCGACCCAAATTCATCCTCGGATCAGGATAGGTGGCCCATACATGTCATAACACTTGTGGCTCTGATCGACTTTCGGTGACCGCTGAACTGAAACTGGTCCGCCACGGTCGATCTGGAAACCCGACCGGACTGAAAACTTAGCTTGACCTAGATCTGATATTAGAGAGCTTAAGTCCGACCGCATTTAGTAACAGGACCTCCAGAAGTGCTCCGTTGATCGGAACAAGCCCGATTTGGTTATAACTTAAGTATACCATGGCCCTGGGGCCATTTTCATCAATTTAGAGCCTATATAAGAGGCTTAAACCCCCTCTCTCATATCCCATACGAATTTTCTAAACCTAAGGGAGAGAGAAGAAAGAAAGAGAAGGAAAGAGAGAGAGAAGGTGAGTGAAAGTGTGGGAGTTATTCTTGAGAATCGTTTTTGCTATTCTACGTGTTTATTCATCACATCTGTGTCGCTACTACGGCAATTCTGACTTTGTTCTTAGGTAAGAAAATCTAACCCTAATCTGTTCAAGGGTTCCAAATGTTCCAAGTAGTAAAATAGCTAACTCCATACATGCTATAGGTTGACATTTCATCGTTGACGAAGACTTAGAGTCTCTGTCGAGTTCGTTACGATTCTACGGCATAAGGTGCGGACTATAAATGCTTAGGTTATGGTTTTCAACGCTTTCAATGCCGGATAATGATAGATTCATGACCTGAATGCTATTTCACATGTCGAATGCGAAGTCTGTTTTGTGTTTCAGTTATGTACGTATTATGTAGAGTTTATCGTATTCTTGGTATTTGTATAAAATACGATATACGTATAAAATCTGAAATTGTGTTTGCCATGATTAACTGTCGTATGTACATGCTAGTTATATGTGTGACGACTCCTTGGCGAAAGGGTTCGCCCTAATGCATGTCTTGGTCAACATACGCTATGTATGTTAGTATGTGTAGTCTCAGTGTTTGTGATAATGACCAAATGAGTATAGAAACTACATTCGTGCTCGCCACGACTAACTGTCGTGGATATATGATTATTGTTTAGGCAACAACCCTTTGACGAAAGGATTTGCCCTAATATGTATGTTACCTAATATATAACTTGTATGATGAATTGTGTAGGCTAAGTGTTGGTAAAAATGTCTGAATGAGTTGTAGTTAGTAAGGTGTACCTATATGCGGATTGAGACATGATTCTTAATCTCCTTAGTAATGTGTATGATTTCCTCCATGTATGTCATATGCTGATGATTGTTTGTTTTTGAATTGAATATGTGAGAATTCATGTTTACATTGCTTTTCAGAACATGCTCAAATGATAGTATAATTTGAATTATTGCTCCGCTACTGCTTTGAGTATTTCATATGAATATTTGATGTAATGGAATGTGGTTGGGGCTATTGTATAGTCCAGGCAATCGGTAATATGCCTTGAGTTCGTGGTCGAGACCTATTCGCCACGTAGGACGTGTTTGACGAAGTCGAGCCGTGCGTTGCTTGTCGACAGTGGTTGGGCCACACGAGGTGCTTATGCACTTCATGTCGATCAACTCAACGGGCGCTCGTACTAGTCGAACTCGTCAAGTAACCCGATTAGCCCGATGTATGTTAACCATGTATGGACGCTACTACTTGAATCTAAAGTACCAAACTTACCAGTGGAAATTCCGTTAACCATGGTACCTCGATCCGCTACGACTCATGAGCCGGGCATGGTGGTATAGGATACCGTGGTCGAGCTGTCGGCCTACACTGGGGCCACGAGGCTCCCCGTAGTGACCAGTGAGCAACCCAGACTCGTGAGCTGAATACGGTGGTATGAGACACTGTATTCGAGCTGTCGGCCTACACTGATTTGGTGATGGGGGAGTGGTGTGACGATTGCGAGTAACAACCTTAACAGCCCTTGTAGTGACCTCGAGTGTACTCTGAGTCTATGTGGAGGCGACGACCCTTCCGTAGCAACAAGAGTACAAACTAGGCCTGTATTGATTTGGTGATGGGGGAGTGGTGTAACGATTGCGTGTAACAGCCCTGACAGCCCTTGCAGCGACCTAGAACCGCACTTCGTATGAGATATGCTAGGACTGACGACCTTAAACTGGATCATTGTTGGGAAATGATACAAGGGAGGTACTTTAGTTTTCCAACCCTGCTGTATGAAAAGGACTAATAACAACTCGGTAATCATGTTCATATCGCACTGCATGTGCCTGGAAGATGTGGAGCACTGGGGGATGAAAGCATGCCGCGAACGTGAGATGGTGTCGCATGAGGGAGTATGTAGGCAAGGGCATGCATCATTATTGCATCTCATCCTTGCATTAACAAGAGTATCTAGGAATGTTTGATTGTACTGCTTTATCATTACCGCTTGACTGATTTGATAACATGTTAATCTTTATTCTATTGTTCCACTGAGTTAGCTACTCACTCCCACGTTACGGGATGGTGTTGTACACACCAACCAGATCCTGTCTTAGTTTCAGGTGAGGGCGATGCTTTTGAAGCGGAGCCGGACTTTGCTTTATGATGATCAGGAGGATTTCTCCTATATGCAGGTTCTGATCGACGGGGTTACAGGGTTACTGATTAGATGTCATTACACTTGTTATCTTGCACTTTTAAAATACCCATGTATATTCTTTTTGTTCATTTTTGGAGTATACATATATATAGTTAACCTGGTAACATGTTCACACCGGAGACTTACAATAAATTATACATTTTATATATTTATCACAGTCTTCCGCTTGCGAAATTTAACTGTCTCTGGAGTATGATATGTTGTTTTGGCTTAATCCACTTCATGTTTTATACACTAATACAGCCGACATTCATCTATCATTGAAAATGTTGCATAAGTGACGTTCTGGAACTCGGGAGTGGAGTTTATGCTCGACCCCCAATTTTCAGGGCGTCACAACAACAAAGGTAAATTTCTCAGTTTGTGTGCCTTGGGAAACGTGCTTGCACATTGTGATGCGCACCATGTCTCAAATTGCGTGCGGGTTCGCATCTTCCTAACCATGCGTCATCTAAGGGCGTGCCGCGCGGCATTACGATTGCAACGCCAGCTCAATCACCATGACAGGAGTCTCAAGTCGATCAGACTCAAATTCTCGAGGTGGGATCGACACTCGACAATCCGGCCAACCCCAAGTATGTTAACACCAGAAACAGGTGTATAGAAGGTCCTAGGGGAACGAAGGCTTAACATTCTAACACCTAAGTTATGTTTCTAGAGGGATTCATAGTTGTGGTTATTTTCATTTTGTAATTGATGTGCGAGTTTGATGAGGTAGAAATATCCACTACACAGTCTTTAGTTCCTTTCTTCACAAAGGATCCATATAATTTGTAGGGAGAAGAACCAACAGTTCTAAGAAATTCTTGAGATAAAAGTTAGGCGTGAGGTGCCTAATACTTTGACTATTGCCTTGAGAAAAGTGAGTGAAGAAATGGCTATTTACTTGCAGTTCACACTCCTTTTGCAAGGTTGCAGAGGCCTGTGATTTGTATTGGGAATTCTTTCCAACTTTTGTAGTTTTCCCTCTTTTTCTTATTAATTTTTTTAAGCAGTAAAAAGAAGGCCATATATTTATGTATATAGGTAAAACCATTGGAAAGTGAAGAGATTGAAGGGAAGGGGAGGAAGGAGGGTGAGCAAGGTATTCAATAACAGAAACAATGGTTCTAATGCTAGTTGTATGACTTTCATGGTATAGGTTGTTACAACCATTACAGCCCTATAACAATTAAAATTTGTTAAAAGAAAGAAAATGTTTCAACCTTGTATCGCATTGTAATGGGCCTTTTTTTTTTTTGCTAGAATGGGAGTTGCGGCCCCATATCGTGTAACAACTCCCACAGTTTTATAGCCATTACGTAACCATTTTTTAATATCATGAAGTGGAGGAAGAAAGGAGGGGGGGTAGTTTAGGGCAACAAGTGTTGTGGTGTTAGCTGAAAAGACCAACACACATTAATATGGGAAAATGTATAGTGCTCCATAAGAGTGCATGGATAACACTCACATACGCGATTACATATATTTTCTTGCACCCCCCCTTAAGTTGGAGCATGGATATCGATCGTGCCCAATGTTGAACATATACAAAGAAGATGATAACGATTAACATGGGTTGCACCCCCTCTTAAACACAACATGATGGGATACAAGATCTTCAGTTTATGCTTGTTTGTAGAATATAGATTGAGTGGCCCATTGAATCTTCTCTTCAAATAGAGTCCATAACCAAACTCAACAACAGTCGAGCCACCAAACCACTGTTCATATGCAAGATCCTCTCAAAGAGATGCACAATATTGCACAACATGTGATTAAACTACACTCACAATGATTGAGAGAGGACTACACCCACATTGGCATGTGAAGACATGTGCAACATTGCACAACATGTGAGTGAACTATAGCCACAACTGATAATAAAGGCATAATGAAGGTGGGGATGATGAATGGAAAAGGAAAGCTTGATTGCTTATAGAAATCCTTTATGTCTAGTTGGGTTGAGCATTACATCAAACAATTTTTATGCATTGTAACCAAGGTATTTAATAATGGTAACGAACAACTTTACGGCCGGCCGTTAAACCGATACATTAGGGGATGTAACGGTCCAATTTTTTAAAGAAAAAAATTGAAAAAAATATTGCAAAAAGGCAAAAAAAAGAGAGAGGATTCCAAATATGTGTTCTTTTCTAGTTTTAAACATGTTTATGATGGCATAATGGGTCATTCTTTGATAAGAATGTTGACTCGGGTTGTGTGATGATTTTATTAACCTAAGAGGCTTAGATTAACTTCAAAATTCATATATTAATTTTCAAAATATCTAATATCAATGATTAAATATAAATAAGATTATATGAGCATGAATCTAATAATGAGACAATTATATATTTATATTTATATAACCATTTACTGCATATAAACATAGTTTAGCAATATAGGTTCATAAGATGTTATTGCATGAAGTATAAAGTAAATTCATGAGTCATAACTCATAAGTGATCAAAATCATGTCAAAGGTCAAACATTAATCCCCAATCATGTCACCACCTAAAAGTAAACCATGTTACCTGTGGTTGCTCAACCTCAATGTTATCCTCATCCAGCTGTGGAGTAGGTGTCCCATATCCATAATAACTGGAGGAAAAAACCATGTTAATGAAAGCCAAGTATGACTAATCACAATCATGACTGCAACCGGGCATCTGCTGCTAGTACATTTACTCCCACTTGCCAATAGAGAGAGCTTGCAACATTTAGAGCTATGTTGTTGTCTATGAATGGCTTGGCTACTACCCTTCCATGCTTCTCAACCTAGTTTTTTTCCACATTTGTTTCAACCTTTTCTGCGTTTTTTCTTCTCTTTTCTAAATAAAATGGGATCACATGAAGATCTCCTAGCTCCACATTCGCGTCATCTAAGTTCCTGGCGCAAGATGTACCTCTTTCAACAGCTAAAGGAGCATATGAAGGCTACCGTCAGCTGAAGGTACATTGTAAATCACTGAACATATCATGACTCCCACTCTCACCCTTCCCCCCACTAACACTCATGGTCCCACACAGTCCAACTCCTACTATCCCCCGTGTCACGAATTGACCCCATTACTCCAAACATCTATCAGTGTTCTTCATCTTCATGAGCAGTACACAGGATCTCTCTCCTCGCCATTGTCACCTCCCTATGAGAATCTTCACTTGAATCAACATTATTATCATAATCCACACTCATATAATCAGGCCCAAAAACCTCTACTCGGGTGATGTCGAAAGGATCCTACTTTTTTGTAGTAGCTTTTTTCCTCTTAATATCTTCTAAATTATGCCGCATCATCTCCCTTATCTCTTTTGGGACTCTTGGGCACCCTGTGTCTTGCTCCATTTGATGTATCAAATGTTGTTTCACACATGAAACTCTAGTTATTAATTTGCCACAATAATTGCTTTTATGCAATGCATATTTTCTCCCACCTGTTCTCTCATAATGTTACCATCCAATATCTTCTTGGTTGGCCACCCTTTTTTTTCTGCCACAGGTCATAAGTCACAAATCGTAAGTCTCTAATCAACTAGGTATAAGACAATAAACGAACTCTCCACACCACTGCCCCACTCCAAGTCATAAAGTGACTCAAGTCGTCAACCCCAAACTAGTCTAAAAGCCCCAAGCTCCTACCAAAATATAAGCATATACTGTTAAAAACATAATCTTAAACAAATACAAACCAGAAATTAAAAATTAAATTCTGATGAATAGTATCAGGTCAATTTTGGACCACTCATATGCCCTCAAAATGGCTGGAAATTCATGCAATCCATGGAATACATTCGACTAATGCATAACCCTAACCGTTTTAAAACCATTTCCCTTAAGAAATTTGAGGGAAAAAATTAAAAATTAAATTCGGATGAATAGTATTAGGTGAATTTAAGACCACTCAGATGGCCCAAAACAACCCAAAATTCATATGACGTGAACTTATCCTAGTAATGCATATCACTAACCATTTGAGACCAACTCCCTCAAGAAATTTAAGGGAAATGAAATAAAAAATAAATTTGGCACTATTTGTTTTTTTTAAAAAGCCCCCATATTAAAATAAAAAGAAGAAGAAGAAGAAGAAGAAGAAGAAGAAGAAGAACAAATAATAGAAAAAAGAGACAAAAAAAAAAAAAAAACATTGTTTTTGTGCAAGCATGTGTAGATCTAAACACCATACATGTATTAGAACAATCCACACTGCAAATATTCTACAACAAATTATGATTTTAAAAAATTTCTGGAAATTATATAAAAATTAGGATCTTCTGCTGCGGAGATTTTTAGGCATCTGCCTGTACATTGTGGGGCCCATCAGACTGCTGGTTTACATCACCTATAGGCCCCACGTATATGTGATCCTGCCCAGCAGAAAACTGCATGCTTGCTGAGGTTTAGGATCCTGTAATTCCTTTTCTCAATCATCTATTCCTCTATAGTTGTTTCTTAATCATGGATTTTACTACATTACCTGAACTGATATTTGGTGCAAAGCATATCCATTTACAAATCAAGAGTCCAAGCAGTCACATGATTCATTAACATGTCCATCTTGGTTTTCTGTTCACTGCAGGCACCAGATAGATTTGCTGTTGCTGCTGTCAAAAATCCTGTTTGTAACCTTGCATTGATGGTTGGGATGTCGGACATTCCTGATTGGTGTTATGTGGAGTCCTATGGTAGTGAAGGAAAAGCTATATTTACGGAGGCACCTTCAGCGGAACATCTACACCTCCTCCACAGCAAGTCGCCTATTTCACACCTTTCAAAGGTATGCTAAATAACTAAAATAGCAAAATAATTCTCCTTATGTTTAAATATATTTCATGTTTGAAAGCTGCCAAAGTTTTTCCATAGTTGATTTTTTTTACACCTAAATCTTGCTATGCATAGACATCTAAATGTGAGAAACCAACAAATTGAAGAAAAAAAAAACACGTACTGTGGAGTTAAAAGTTTCAAATACCCTATGGACACTATTTCTTGGAGAGCTTTGCTAAGAGCACACACATGTAATAAAGCTCATGTACGAGCCACAAATCTCCCAGCATAGCATAAAGGTGCGACATCCCATCCATCCATCATGTTGTTCTGACATTCTACATTTTCCCAAAAATAAATTTGGTCCAGTCAGCATGTGGGCCCCAATATTGGAAACAGGTGGACGGGCTAAAAAACTTTAGCCAAGTTTTTGCAATCTGTGGCCCACTTGACCAGTGGATCAATGGGATTCTTGGGCTAGCGCATCAATATAATGGTGCCATTCTAATGGATGGATTGGATCTTGGACATATCATCCCATGCTGGCACATGCGTGGTGTGTACGTGAGATTTATTGCACATGCTTTTGGGCTTAGCTGAGCTCTTTGTTGGATATACTTAATACAGAAGAGAAAAAGAAAAGAAAGAAGAAAAAAAAAAAGAATCTGAACCAATTAGTTTGATAAATATTTTGAGACCATGGTTAGCAGTTACCCTGGTGAACCCTATATGTGGTATGGGTACATGGTAAGCTACCTGTATGAGCATACATGTTAAATGCTAGTTTTGGCAACACGGCACCCATGCTTGAAACCTTTGAGGCTTAGAGGAATTTTAACTGAATGGCAACTCAGCTCCAGTTTGTTCGGCATTGTGTGGACATGAAAATTGATTAATTATGCTCTGATTCTCTAGAAAGTCTAGAGAAGTGGTTGAAGAATATTCTCCATCCCAACAGATTCCAAGGTATAAAATTATTTCCATATTATGAAAAATATTTCAGTATGTAGTTCAATTCCATCTAGTAGAAATATACCGGCCAATCCCAAGTCCCGGTACCAAACTTTTACCAATCAATGATGATAGTTCCAGGCTTCAAATTTGATGAAGGACTATGCAAGCTGAACCAAATAGCCGGGAGAAGGCTATGATGATGGTGGCTACCATTTCTAGTCGCAATAAATCATGCTATATACAAAGTGTTGAGAGGTTTGCTAGTCTCTCATGCAACAGATATGAATGAACCGTCACATGCGGCAACCTGGCAAGTGTGGAACATCTGAATCATGCTTATGGTGGTCGCACAATCCAAATGACCCAGTGAAAAATCGGGATGGTCCACTATCTGTACGGGCTGCCCCCAGTAAGGAAAAAATGGATGATTTGAAATACATGCTGGCGTTCCATCTTCAAAGCATGCATGGGACCTGACTGATATGGCTGGCATTTCTTTTACACCATGTCATCTGCATGGTGGGCCCCCCCTTACACATGCCTTAGATGTCTCATACTATTGGCACATGTGCCATGTGTAAAAGTGTGCAGGGCTGGAAAACTTCATATTGTTTGATTCTATAGATGCTTATGGAAATGTAAGTTGCACATGGTAGGTTTTAGACAGGAGATGGTTGACTAGAACGAATGAGGGAGACCACTATTTCTAGTTCTGGACTCTGGTGAAACTAGGGACGTGAAGATAAGAGTGCCATGTTGCAACCTTGAGGTTGTGAGTTCGATCCAGTGTAACTACTGACAAGCAAAAGAGATAAGGATACAATACATGAGCGGATAGCTTATTCTTTGGGTGATTCTTCTGTTCTTCAACCTTAAAGTGCAACTCCCTTCTGTTTTTCCAAATTATCATGATTTTTCTATTAAAAAAAAAAGAGAGAGAGAAAAAGAAAAACTATCATGATTTTTATTATGTCACACATTATCATTTTCTTGTCTTAAAGTCACAATAATTGGTAATTATCATCGAAAGCTACAGATTATCTGTCAAACACAAACATTAGGAAGTTTAGATAAACCAAGATAGAGATTTAGCACCTACTTAAGTAAAAGGAGAGTAATATTGTTATTGACTGCCACCTGCTAGACACACCCATCTACAACCTTAGTTTTACCATAAGAAGTGTGAAATCGAATGATTAGCGACATCTAAATTGATCTTTTAGGAGGAAGCATCCAGATGATGTTGTCCTCCACTTCCACTCCTCTTACACTAGATTCTACAATTTCGTGGAGGTAGTAATGAGTTAAGGGCCTGTTTGATTTCAAGGGAATTGGGAAATACCCTTGCAAAAGTTCATTATTACCTTTTCCCTTGTTTGGATTTTCAAATGCAATTTCACCTCGAAAATTGATCCGAAAAGGTTGACTTGCATCTGTGGACCCCACTGTGATATATATGACATATCCACACCGTCCATCTATTTTATCAGAAGATTTTAGGGCGTAATTCCGAAATTGATAAGGGATAAACACAAATATCAGCTTCAGCCAAAACATCTAAGCGCCACCAAATTTTGTACGGCGCACATTAAATTTTCACTGTTTCCTGTGGTGTGGTCCACTGGAGCTTTGGATCTGCATCATTTTTGAGTTTACGGCCTAAATGAGGCTGACATACAGGATGAACGGTGTTGATACATCATGTACATCACATTGGGCCCTATATTCCTTTTATAGTCATCCTCAATTTTAACGTCAAAAGGCTACGCCGTCGACATCAGCGCACAGGAAATGAAGGGAAATTCGCTGGTATGTGATTATTACTAATTTCTCAAGTAATTCCCATTTACCTCACAAATCAAACAGGCCCTAAGGGATCTTGACCACTATTTATCCCATAGAAGTGGCTATTTCTGCCACAGATCAATAACTCTAAAGGTATTACCCATCTCTAAACAAATTTGAAGCTAGTCCTATGGAAGAAAAGGGCAAGCCATTAGCATGTGGAATGGTATCTCCCACTAGCAATGAAGGGCAACACTCATATGAAAAAGGAAATGCTTTTGGAACTTTTCAACATGCTTAGTTAATTATATTGTTAGATATATGTCCCTTAAAGGCAATCAAATGTTTGTTGTTTGCAGTTGGGTCATTGGCGACTCATATTCATGAATGGAGCTTGGCTATTAGTGGCTTGCTTGTATCTTCTCTTGTTATTAATTATGTAAAAATGTGTGTTGAATCTAAAGAAGGTTTTAGGGATTTCTTAAAGATTCTCTTATAGGCCCAGGGGGAAAGAAGTAGGAACAATAGCCTTGATGGTCATGGGAGAGTTATGTTATTATGGTTCTTGAGTACCCTAAATTCCATAAATGCTCAGGTGCGTATGGGCAACCCGGGATTTGTTAATGTAGCTATCGTGTGTGATGTGGAACCAATGACGAGTTAGGATGCATTATTCTCTAACATCAGGAACATTATAGCCTATGCCAATACCATTAGATTACGACTATCGTGATATTCGCATTGGAGGATTGCGTCATCTCTTGATCGAGAGGCCCATCATGCTCACTATGGATTGACTTGATCATACACCAACTTTGACTATTCCTTTTGACATGAGATTAGGTAAAGATTTCATAGTCATAGTGTGGTGGGCCTTGACATACCTTTTGAGGTTACATTGGTGGTTGACATACAGGTGTGATTGCGCACACAGATTAGGATGCGGTTGAAACCTTATGTGAACCAACATTGGATTCACTAGTCTCCCAGGACTTAAGTTGTGGTTAGATCTTGTTGATCGGACTGTCCTTTAAGCATTTTATGATTGGCCAGCTGACTTAACTATTTTCAAAAGGTTTCTCGAATGTTTTCAATCATTAGATCTAAAAGGATTCTACTGAAATAAAAAGTTTTAATTGTCAAAAACATTCGAGAAGACTTTTGAAATCATTTTAGTGGGCTAGCCATCCAAAAAATACTTGATAGGCGGTCCGATTGACAAGCTCTAACCACAAAGTCCAGGGAGACTAGTGGGTCCCATGTTTACACACTCAAGGCTTCAATTACATATTAATATGTATGCCAATTACACTTGTATGTTGGCCACCAAGGTAACTTCAAAAGGCATATCAAGGTCCAGCCCACTAGGACATTTAAAAGTGTTTGCTCGTCAAAGTTGGTGGATAATCAAGCTAATCTATAGCGAGCATGATGGGCCTCCCGGTTAAGAGACTTGTACATTATAGTACTCATAATCTAATGGTATTCACACTTCTGTGGTGAAGGGAGTAAGCTACAAGGTGCCAATGGTGGAGACTAATTGTCACGACCCTAAATCTAGTGTTGGTAATCCAGGATTACTATACACCAAATTTTGGTTGACAACCTCTGTAGAACTCTGATTTTGGGACTTCCAACTATCACATACCAAGTCCCATAAGCAGGGCTCCACAAGGAGGATTTCTGAAAGTAAAGACGACAAACATGTACCATTTCTCAAAATTTCATCATATTCAACATATGTTACTATGTACAACTGAGCACATCAAGGCAGAGCCAAAACATAAAACATAAACCATATCATATTTACTATACCTGATGTACATATTCAGGGTATTACAAAAAAAAAAAATATGCACTGATATGTACAAAACAAAAGGGACAACTGGAGTCTGTAGCCTCTACTCCTGCAGCTCCCTACTCTCTCCTGTAAAAAATTGAAAGGAAAGCTTGAGCTGCTAAACCCAGTGAGTGCGTGTGTGCAGTGAAAATGCATGTTTCATGTCATGCTCATATAATGCACAGGCCTCTTTCAACCTTTCCACAAATTTCCACAACTTTCCACATTTCCCAATTGGATCACCAAGGTCTGAAACAGAGGTGGGACTCGCATATGATTACTATCCACTTGTATAGACTTTTTCCACCGTGGTCAACTACAGAGGTGGGACTACATAGTTCACGGGCCGAACTAGTCTAACCCACTTGTGTTGAACCTCATTATTTGCCTAACAGCGAGAAGTCATAAGTCGCCTAGCAAAACGATAACGGATAATTTATGAGCTCATCACACAACCTATCTTTGCTTGCCCATAAGCAGGTTAGGTCAAACCTCTCAACCAATCGACATGCATCGGTGAGAGTCGCTGCCTACTTTGGTATTTCAGAATTTCAACGCTCTGTTCTTCCACCCGGTCTAGGCATTGGTTGCTCCCAACGGTACCAATTGGGGTTTAGGGACTTTCACCCACGGACCCTCTAATCATTTCTTGTTGAATCACACATTTTCGGTGTGGTCTCCAACTCAAGTCATAACAAAGTATGTTTCATCGCATTTACAATCACTATATGCATGAGTCCACACACAATCACAATATATCATGTTTTTCAAGACAAGCATAGGATGACCTTCCTCATGTGGTCTCCTCATGAATTTTAAGTTCTCATAGGGGTCTCATGTAATGCATCCTGTATCTAGACAGTTCACATACTAATCATAGACACATCGTCTGTCGCAACACAACCCACTATGATCACCATACCATGATATAAAGCATTCACTCTCAATCATACAATGATACAACAACTATGAACCATGCATTTGATATGCACATGACTTAGCCAATCTAAATCCAATCCTGGATTCATTCCACTATAAGACAGTAGAGAATGATTTGATGGGGATAATATGAAGAAGAGATGAGAATATTGAGAGAGGAGGAGGAGAGTTTGGGAGAGATGATGTGTTAGGCTTGCTTGCCCTAACACATAATATTTTATTATGATAAAGCATATAGTACACCACAGGAGAATAGAGAAGTGTGCACATGCACTTACACTAAAAGGGCCCACTAACCACACACAATACACAATACAATACACTAGCAATCTCTATACTCCCTCTCAAGTTGGAGCATAGATGTTGATCATGCCCAACTTCTCATGAACACAATGAAGAGCATCTCGACTCAAGGACTTTGTAAGAACATCAGCAAGTTGATCCCCAAATCGAATAAAAAGAGTGCTGATTTCCCCAACTTCTCATGAACACAATGAAGAGCATCTCGACTCAAGGACTTTGTAAGAACATCAGCAAGTTGATCCCCAAATCGAATAAAAAGAGTGCTGATTTCCTTAGAAGTGACTTTCTCCCGAATAAAGTGACAGTCTACCTCAATATGCTTGGTTTGCTCGTGAAAAACTGGGTTACGAGCAATATGGATGACTTCTTGATTGTCACAGTGAAGAGGAATAGGATCCGAAGGAGGATAACCAAGTTCTTCAAGAAGATTGCGAAGCCACACAAGTTCACACGTCGCATGAGCCATAGCACGATATTCTGCTTTAGCTGAGGACCGGGCAACAACTGGCTGCTTTTTACTCTTCCAGGTTATAAGATTGCTACCTAGGAAGGTACAGAAGCCGGATGTAGAGCGACGATCAAAAGTACTACCTGCACAATCAGCATCGGAATAGCCAGAAAGATGAAGATGACCATGCAACTGAAAGCGGAGGCCAAGACCTGGGGCTGATTTTAAATACCGAAGTATGCGGTAGACGGCCGTGAGATGAGAAGTACGGGGAGCTTTCATGAATTGACTAACAACTCCCACTGCAAATGAGAGATCTGGGTGAGTAGTAGTCAGGTAAATAAGCCGGCCTACAAGTCGTCGATACATCTCAGGATCAGTAAGGAGAGCACCATCATCTGGTCGAAGCTTCTATGAAGTATCTATGGAAGTGGTAGCAGGCTTGCACCCTAACATGCCGGTCTCCATGAGAAGATCGAGCGCATATTTTCGTTGTGACAAGACCAATTTGGATGATGAGTGAGCAACTTCAATTCTGATGAAGTAGCGAAGAGGACTAAGATCCTTGACTCAAACTTAGTCTTCAAAAAATCTTTGACCTCCCTCATTCCAGCAGAATCACTACCGGACAAAACAATATCATCCACATAGACAATGAGAACCATGATGCCCGTCGATCGACGACATATAAAGAGAGAATGATCGGCATGACTACGAACAAAGCCAAACTCCAAGAGAGCCTGACTAAATTTTTTGAACCATGCACGTGGATATTGTTTGAGTCCATAAAAAGCCTTCTTCAACCGACATACGAGTGCAGGGTTGTGAGAAGTAACAAAGCCAGGAGGTTGATGCATGTAAACTTCCTCTGCAAGATCCCTATGGAGAAATGCATTCTTAACATCAAGTTGAAACAAGGGTCATGATAAATTAACGGCCAAGGAGAGCACAACACGAATTGAATTAAGCTTAGCCACTAGAGAGAATGTCTCAAAGTAATCCACACCATGAGTCTGTGTGTAACCTTTAGCAACAAGACGAGCTTTATAGCGATCAATTGAGCCATCTGGAAGAAACTTGATTGTATAAACCCATCGACAGCCAACAAGTTTATGGCCTACAGGAAGTGGCACAAGATCCCAAGTATGATTCTTCTCAGGAGCAGATATTTCTTCCATCATCGCATTTGTCCAATCAAGACTCTGAAGAGCATGTGAGTGAGATCTAGGAATAGTCTGTGATGAAAGGGAAGCTGCAAACGACTGAAAAGACGATGAAAGATGATCATATGAAACGAATTATTAATGGGGTGTTGAGTACAAGATCGTGACCCTTTGCGCAAGGCAATGGGAAGATCTAAACTCGAGTTAAGAGAGTCACCTGAACTAACATCCAAAGTGAGCGAAAGGGTGAATGGCTGAGCTTGTGAAGATTTACTCGACGATGATACACCCGCAGAGGCTTAGGTTCACCCATATCACCAACAGGATGCTGAATAGAGGGGAGAGGAGTTTTCCTATGATCACTAGTGGAAAGAGGATATGATTTTCGAATTTCTCTATTTCGCCCAAAATACCATGAAATGAGGTCCAATAAATTTTGAAAAATCATGACAAATATTCTAAAATCAAGATCTATCAAACCCCTAAACTTTTAGCTCAAACGGAGTCCATGCGTCCGTACAACACCGACGTCAACCGTATGGCTGCTGACGTCAGTAAGGTGACGTGTCGCCTCTCAACCTGTCAGATGCGTAATGTGTGGATCTTTGCTCTGATACCTAGTAGAGAATGATCTGATGAAGATAATGTGAAGAAGAGATGAGAATATTGAGAGAGAAGAAGAAGAAAGAAGAGAGTTTAGGAGAGATGATGTATTAGGCTTGCTTGCCCTAACACATAATATTTTATTATGATAAAGCATATAGTACACCGCAGGAGAATAGGGAAGTGTGCACATGCACTTACACTAAAAGGGCCCACTAACCACACACAATACATAATACAATATACTAGCATTCTCTATAAAGACTTCATACTACAAGCATGTTTTTTCTCAAGAATTAACTACATCAAAAGGATGAAGGATAATTCTTTCAAATGTTTTATCAGACAAGTAGCGGGCAGACTTTGTAAGGGACAGAGAGAAACCGATGGAAATACGTATTAATTTAAACAAAACTAAATCATCTCTATCATCTAATCTTCCACTAATAACCTAACCAACTAACTCAGAAAATTCAGCAATAACCTAACCAATTTTAATCAGAAAAACTAGTCTTCTATAGGGCTTTGAAGGAAAATCCAGCAATAAATTAATCAACTACATCAGAAAATCCAGCAATAACCTAATCCTAAATCAGAAAATCTAATCTTTTATAGGGCTTTCAAGGAAAATCCAGCAATAACCTAACCCTAAATGAAAATTTCTAGTCTTTTATAGGGCTTTCAAGGAAAATCCCAATGCACATATATGCGTGCTCCTAATCTATGCACTCACCTGTAACTATTAGAGGATTGGCTCTCAACCTCAGCTTTTATTTCCTCTTCTTCTTCTTCTTCTTCTTCTCAACTTCACACTCAACAAGAAAGAGAATGCTGGAAATGGGATGTTGAAAGAGGATTTTTATGTTAATGGACTTGAAACTGGTTTTAAAATTAGTTTTTGTCTAAAAAGAAGGTTTGGGAGGTGTTTTGTCATGTTTTTGAGAGTGTAAGCTTATGGTAACAATACAACAATATTATTTAAGTAATTTGAACTAACGTATTCAAAGGATTTTAAAAACATCGAGGTCATTTGAGTTATTTTATCAAAATATACATGTGCATATCTATTCATAACTTATAATTCGGGTGTCCTATTGACATGCCGTTTTCCCCAGTAACTCCATAAGTCGACTACGGTCACAACGGTTAGGCTCTCGGACCTAACGGATTTTGAAAACTCGATGATGGGGCTCCGCCAGATAAAATAAGGATATAATTGTCGTTTCTGAGATTGTTTAATTTTAAGTCTGTATCTTAAAATTCGGACATCGGGTTGAAATACGGCTTGCGGCTCGATAACAGAACAACATTATGATCAAGTCAAAACATTCTCAGGGCCAATGGACCTACAGCCAACGGCTATCCAGTGTACGAACCAGATTTCGGGGGGTCTTACAACTCTCCCCTTCTAAAAAAAAATTTCGACCTCGAAATTTCAAAACATATCCAGTTATAACGGTTCAATACAACAATAACCATATCATACTTATATGTACCTAGGAATCAAATAGATGAGGGTAACGATTGCATATCTCTGCTTCCCGTTCTCAGGTTGCTTCTTCTATAGAATGATAACCCTATTGGACTTTAACTAAGGGAATGACTTTAGTACAAAGAACTTGTTCTTTTCTATCTACGAGACAAATTGGCTGCTCGATATAGGATGCATCTTTCCGAACTGCTAAGGATTGCCAGTCAATAACAGGTTCTATTATCTTCAGATCACATTTACGGAGCATCGAGACGTGAAAAATCATATATACTTTAGTTATGGAATTCTGGTTACTCAAGAACTATAATACCACAGCTATCCAATGATCATCAAAGCTGTTTTGTCCATTTCTTTATTTACACATGGGCTACAAGAGAGAATCCTTAAGATATCTCTTAACATATAACACACGTTAACATACAATTAATAACAAAATATGATATAAGCTGGCCGCTAATGGCCAAGTTCCATTCATCAATCGTGTTCACTAATAGCCCAGTTCTACTCAACAAATATTTGATTAGCTTTAGAGGGAAAAAAGAACTAATGCATGGGATTGCTCAAATGATCCTCGAAATTCAAACGATTTATTTATTTTATTTAGTTGCTAGGGATAGAGTGAGTGCTTGTTCAGTAAGTTTCCCTTTTTTGTATTTTTGCCAATTTTCGGGCCACTTTTCAGAATGAAATTGAAACACATGCTTATCAAGCCACTTATCTAGCCTTTTAAGCGATTGATATGCCACTTTCCGACATTGCCCAATGATCGATCAATTACTTGTTCTGGCCAGTGGTATGTTAGGAACCAAACCCAGGCTTGGTTTCATCTTTGATGATTATTCTACAACATCTGTTGCTCCAGATCTAGGAAGAGTCTTGACCTAGATGGGCCCGGCAACGACCCCTTTGTGCCACATTGACTCTGCTTCGCTTCTGCACTATACAACCTATCAGTTTTCATCAACGAGGTTGCACTAGTTGGTTACAGAGCTAAATTCCTGTGTCAAGTTCATATAGCGATAAAATTCCAGTGTGTTTGTAACTGTCTATTGTAATGTTTAGTGCGAAGCATACATCGTCGTGCAAGCCTCCTGTATATAGAAGTTGTAACATGGGTTTTCTACAGGGTCTTTTGATACAGTCATTTGATATAGTTTCTTTTGGCCTAGGTTTATCTTACTATGTTTTCTAGTACATAACTAGAGGAATATGAGTTGATCCTTTCCTGTAAGCCTTGCTCTTGAGGTTGCTATGTAGATTCTTCTGACACTATTGCATGGGTTTTATGTTAACGCTATTTTCACTTGGCACTAATGTAATTGCCACATTGTCAAACACGATTATGCAGCACTGATTTTGGTGGTCATCAACTTTTACATTACAGCCCAAGCGCATCGTCATTTCTACATGAACAACGGTTTGCATCACTTGATCCTTTAAAAAAATAAATAAATTAGAGCACTTGGCTAGAACTCACAATAATAAGGGATCCCCTTCCCTAAGACTTGAACTCCATAACTTGGACTACAAGCCCAACTTTTTAATATTGTTGGCAAAAGGGTTGTTTGGATACACGGAAGTGGGTTTGCAATGAAAGTCCATATCCGTGGATCTTTAGATCCTGGATAAAGGGTTCGATGGATATTTTGTATTGGATACCCACATGTAGAGTTTCCTAGATGTTGAGATGTTCTGTTTGGTTGACAGCTTGTGGAAGTCATGTTCATGTTTGACAATTCCAAAGTGCACCCATTTATTGAATAGGTGAATTGTGGCACATAGGCCAAAGTGGCACATGTATGCGAGATTCGGGCCATGTATTGAGTGGACTAAAATGTGAACTTGCTCCCTTTTAAAATCCGGGCCATGTAATATTGATTTGCATCTGGTGGGGACGCAGGCAAAGTAGCAATTTTTGTGGATGCCTTCTTCCATGGATATCAATGTTTCGGCTTTTACGATGGAAGCCTAAATATTCAGTTTATGTAGAAACCCACATCCAATGCAAGCCCTTTTCCACCATACTTAAGGCATCCAAGCCATGGATGCCTCCATTATCAAGGACAGGTTTATCTGAAATGAAGGTTTTTGCACATCCAAACAACCCCTTGGTGGTATTATACATTGCTCTCTCCGAGAGTTTATATGGTGAGAAAACTTTGATGATCTAGCAAAGCGCGATGGATGATACACATGCAATTAGAAAGTACTCAGAAATTGCATATATGGCATGTAGTTTAGTCATATGAAACTTCATATATGGCATGCAACTAAATCAAATTAAATTGTCCAAATTATGGTTCCCAGTTTAGATGTATCATGAACCAAAAATTACAATTAATTGTTATATAACTCTCAGATTGGTGGACATCTACTGGATAGTTTCTTCATCATCATCATCCAAGCCTTGTCCTAATTAATTGGGATCATCTACATGAATCCTATTCTACCATTCCTCTCTAAGAGCCAAACCTTCAGTTAGACCATAGGTCATCAAGTCTTTTCTTACTACCTCCATCCACGTCCTTGTGTACCTTCCCCTTGCCCTTTCAGAGCTTTCAATTTGTACCAACTTGCTCCTAACCGGTGTAGTTCTTCTCTCCATTGCACATGACGAAACCATCTAAGATTCCAAGTATACTTTCCCTCATCTTATTACCGATTGTTGCCACTCAAGTTCCCTCTAACGCATTCATTTATAGTTCTATCCATCCTCATCTTGTAGTTGTCTATCCCAATATCGTCATTTCAGCTACACATCCTATGAACATGTTGTTCTATAAGTACCCAACATTTTGTCCCACAAAGCATGGCTAGCCTTATAGCTATCATATAAAAAATCCCTTTTAATTTGAGTGGTACAAGCCTATCACATAAAACTCCAAAGGCACATCTCCGTTCTTCCACCTAGCTTGGATAATATGGGCAACATCCTTCTCAGTTCTATGGGCAAGGACGATCACCTGTTGATTGTAACAACCCATGTAATAGGCTATTAGATAGAACTTGATTGTAATTAACCTATGCAATATTCTATTACATTGTGCCTATGGGAATTTTGTCCTCTCATTGCCGTCCCCACACCGGATAGAGGGTTGCGTCATGTTGGCTGCTGGCATCAAACTTACACCATAGCTTTCACCATGAATCTATTGGACAGTTAAAGAAAAAAATATATCCAATGGCCATATTTCAACAAACAAGTATCCCCAAATCTGAGGATAGGGTTGTTCATCCAATCTGATTTGAGATTGACTTACCTACAGGGTTCTGTAAATTCAATCTCTTTAATTTGAGTTAACGCATGCCACTTGTACAATTTATGAGTGCATGTGTATTGAAGCATCATACACTACCTGAGTATCATATAACTCCCCTTCTATGATATGCTTGGGTTTTTTCACTTTGTGCAACTGGGAAACATGGGTCAGTTATCCAACCAGTGTGGATGATCCATGCAACAAATATCCCCCATATTGGATGATCATGACAATCAAATACTTGGCACCTCTTTTATGGAATGCGCTTCAGTGGTACTGGTACCACCGTAAGCTTATGGTGGTACTGGTACCACCGCATAGATGTGGGGCCCAGTGATGTTTTCATGGAATCCAACCTGTCCATAAGATGTGTCACCTCAGAAAATGCTTCTAGCCCAAAAATCATTCCGATGAAAAACTCAGGTGGGCCATAACACTGGGAACATATAGAAAGGGAATGCTCACCGTTGGGGGGTGTTGTACTGTGTTGTTTATATATAATCAAGGCCATTCAGTTGCTTTAATCAGGCCAAGACTCATTCTATTTTACAACTCATGTGGGTCACTTTAGAATTCAAGTTGCGGTTCCTTCCTAGTTCTTTCCCTTCGTTATGGCTGATGGCTCACCTTGGTTTTGGATCAGGCTTGAGTTTTGGAAGCTAGGGGTTTTTGGAGGTGATGCATCTGATAAATGGGTTGGATGGTGCAGATACATCACTTGGCCCCACATCTGCTTGGTATCCCTGTAAGCTTAATGGTACCGGTACCACTGGAGTGTGCCCTTCTTTTATCGCATGTGGACCCTTGCTGTATCTCTCTTTTAACTGTCATATAGAGATGTATTAAAATCCAACACCAAATTAAAGTCTTCAGCATTGTTATTTGATTATTATAATCTAGAATACAATTGCCATTGCTTTCTCTCTCTCTCTTAACTGTCATATTGAGATCCATCCCAACATGTTTAAGGACATGTTTATAGTTTCTTTAGAATCCAACACCAATTGAAGTCTTCAACAATGTTACGTGACTATAGTAATCCAGAATATCATTGTTTCACTCCATGAAACATTCAAACATGCTAACAATGAATTTTCCTGAATGGAGATGAGCTTGATGTGTTTTTTATGAGTTCTAGATTACTTGCCTTCCATCTATTTCAGTTCTTTCAAGTTATCTTTCCACTTGAATTCTGCATCTACGATATCACTGTTGCTATGAAACTAGGCTAACATGTTGCACTAGTTTCTCTTACAACGTATTATGAGCACTGTCAGATTTAACTGAGTGAAAGGGATTCTACAATTTTCAATGCACTTTAGCTAATCTCCATGAATTTGATGGTATATACAGGTCAAAGCACCAGTCCTTTTCCTTTTGGGAGCTCAGGATCTTCGAGTTCCAGTTTCTGATGGCTTGCAGGTAAGATAACACATTCCCTTCTAGATCAACGTGGCTAGCAAATCCATGTTACTTCGGAGTTGTCATTGCTGCAGGTGCTTCCATGACTAATACAAGTAACAGAGCAAATAAATGGCCGTCATTTAGAAAGAAAAAAAAAAATACTTATTTAGCTTAATTCACCAGCAACCATTATTGAGGGGTCATTGAAATTTATGATCTTTCCACATTATGAGTGCATATGTATGAAGTGTGGATTACATTTGTCTTGCTTTATGGCATCAATCTGATTACAAGCACGTCTTGTTTTCTTTTATCATTTGATTGGGGGATTGAATTCCACTATAGAAGGAAGTTGAAACGTAAGTAACAAAATTAAGGACCCCGAGAGTGGAGTAACTTAGCTACATAAAACTTGCATTTATAAAAGTAAAGGCGAGTCGATATAGCTGCTTCGCCAATCATCCCAGGTTTTGAGTGATTACCTAGGCAGTCGACCAGTTGCCTATGTATCACATAAGGCCCAGATGACTGCCTACATTATTCAAGCCTAGGCATTCCATGTCATCACCTTTATATATGATGCAATCAATAATTCACATGCATATTCTGGGAATTGCTATTTATTCTGACTAATAGACACACCCACCAGTTCCAATTTTGGTTTTACAATAGTAAACTATTATAAAATCCAAATCGTAAAGAGTGGGTGTATTTATCAGTTAGAGAGGGTGTAAATAGTGGCTCCCTGTACATATTTATGATAATTAAGGTACTAAATCTGCCCAAAAATAAATTTTAAAAAATAATAATAAGAAAAAAAAGCTACCTACGTGCTTGTTGATGCAAATACCTTTTTTTTTTGTTTCCTGGAGCCTTGTTCCATGCATGACCACCTAGGCGGAGGCCAAGGGGATTGTTTTCTTAGTCTCTTCTGGTCTTTTCACTATCTTGCTTGGTATTATAAACCCCGTGGATAGTTATGTGCTTTTCAACTGAACTTGCTGCACAAACCATGCTCTTAAAGAACTTGGAACTCATGAGCGGAAGTACAAATGGCAATGAACTAGAACAGGAGTTCAGGAGTAACATGACTCTGTTTGCCCAAGGGCAACCATAAGGGGCACTTCCTCAGACCAGAAAATAATTTTGGCCAGAGTTTCTGAACTTCAAGCTTCTGCTTCTGGAGTGGTGGCATCAGATTCTTCTAACCACCCACTATATAGAATGTGATTCTTTCTATACTTGTCTTCTCATGCCGTTGCTGCAGAATTAATGTTTCAGCTCATCTTAGATTTACTTATATTTGATCGAGTCCATCCTTTTCATTAGCTTTTTATGCATGATAACTTAGAGAAACCTGTCGTAGTTTCCTTTGTGTATTGCCATTGTAATTCAGTCCTTTTCCCTTTGTGTTTGAAATGTGTAGTATGCTCGGGCTCTGAAGAAGAAAGGAGTCCAGGTCAAGGTGGTCATATTTCCCAATGATGTACATGCAATTGAAAGGTCTGCTCTTTTCTTGCATCACAATATAGTTTATCGATCTCACTCATATGCATACACAGACATGCATATGCATCCAAACTTTAGGGCTGTCAATGGGTACCTGGACCTGCGAGCACCCAATGATCCCTCCCAATTTGACAGCTCCAGGTCTTATTTTCGCACCCATAAAAAGAATGGGTCAGGTTCGGGTCTCACAGTTTTTGGACTCAGTTAGAAATTGGGTCTTGTCAGGTTCCAGTCAGGTCCGTCCATCCACTTGGACCAAGTTAAAATCGGTCAAGTCAGGTCCAAGTTGGGCCCAGTTAATTTTAACAGTATTACATATATTAACTATGGGTTTTGCTATTAAGTGACACATGGAGTGTCCAATCACTGATCCAGGTCGTTTCCATTCATACAATTACAACTTACAAGAAAGCCATGGTGAAAAAATTATGCTCATCATATGATCATAACCTGTTGAATGGGGACAACTTGTTACAGCTGTCTGTTTCTTTTTACAAGCCACAGATCACAGTTAGAATCATCAAACCAGAATGCTACATTAGAATCACAAGCAATAAGGAGTTGAATCTACCAAATAGATGTTTCAAGATAATGTTTGGACTTTTTTTTTCCTCTACTCAATCTTGACCATCCGCTTTCCATGCCGTTGATTGTGTATTTAGAATCATCCGATTTGTGTGCTTTTTTCACCATGGCTTGCTCCCGATCATATTAATGAATGAGCAACCCGGGTCAATGATTAGACACTCCACCTGTCACTTAAACATCCCCATGAAGGTGAGGACATTAGCAAAACCCATTAACTATATATTGATAATTCTAGCAAAGAAATTATGCTTCCTAAGCCGCACATACACAAGAGAGCCCGTTTACCAACCATACATGTGTCAAAGTGGCATGTGTGTGCAATCTAATCCATCCATCGGATGGGCTCTTATTTGTCTCAAAGCCAACTCGAACGTATATTCAAAGATCTGATGGGTACCCGGCAGGTCCTAATCCGAGCATATCTAGGTCTGGGTCATCAAGAATGAGGCCCGGACCTAACAAGATCCAAAACCAGTTATTCCAGGTATCGATACTAAAGGACCCAACACAAATCCAACCTGTTGTCAGCCCTAACCACATGCACACAACAGAAAAACAAGTGTGCTGTCTTGAGTGTTATTCTCGAGCTTGTTCTTTTGTTGCAGGCCACAATCCGACTTCGCAAGCTTCCTCAACATTGGAGTATGGTTCAAAACTCATTGCAAGTGAGGGGGCTTTCCATGTGGTAGCAATTTGACCAAATCATGGGTGTATTTCGCAAGGCCTTCAATCCCCTCATTTGATGGAAACATGCATTTTACTTCAATCCAGCTTCATGTTTAGAGAATAGATCAAAGGATTCTGATTTAATATCAGATCAGTAACAAAGAAGAACAGAGAAAACGTCTTCTTTTGTTGTTGTTAAGTTGGTCATGGCTGGATAGGGACTGAATCCAACAATGTAAGAGTTGTGAAATGTGGCTCTATGCCTATTCCACTATATTGCAAACCTCATATTTACTGAGCGTCTACAACTTAAAATTTAAATAGGTTTGCCAATCCTAGAGGTATGGATTGTAAAGTCTTTATATCAGACCCACATGTGCCTATCTGGCACATGTTTTGAATACAGAAGCTGTTGATCAGCTGGGCTCACCATGTGTTCACCTGGACCTGAACTCAAGTTGGTCTACTCATCATTTAAGCCAGTGTCCGAAACAGGTAGACGACTAAAAAGAACTTGCCAATTTTTTTGAACCATTCATTTCTTTTGAAGCATTGGCGCAACTGATCTAAATGTTCCATTTTTCACTAATCAAAACTGTTCGTTTGTTGTGTCAACTGCTATGGATGGCCTATGATCCAAACATAGATACTCTATAGAGCAGGCGGAACCTGAACATTGTAAAGCCATCTCTTGAACAAAGATGTTACCCTGCCCCTATCAATGATGGAAAACAGTCATCTGACCAGCTGGTCTCTAAAATATGATGCAGGACAATTAATCACTTGCTTTAAAAGCTCAAATTGATAGATCATGGTGAATTAATCTCTTTATCTCATAGCTCGGGTCAGGTTCTTGGCTGAACCCCCCTCGTAGGCACTACTTTACATGGGTCTCTCTTTACACAAGCCACCCACCTCACATGGGCCGCCCACCCCGAGTGTGCCCCCGCTTCACACAGGCCACCCCACTTGAGCCCGATGTGAAAATGCCCCTGAATTAAAATACTTTTAAGGAAACAAAAACAGTTAAGGTTGAACATTGAAGATGGTATAACAAAGTGAAGAAAGATGATTGATGGAATTGTCCAAGAGGGGGAAAAAAAAACTTTTGATACTCCACAGATCTCAAAGGTGGATACACAATTTGCCCCGCATATAAAGAGGTGAAAGTGCTAATTGACGGTTTAGATGATGTCATCTATGATTCCTCAACGGAAATAGCATAATCTAAACATGTGGTGTAGCATTTGCACCCCTTTTTTTCATAGGGTTACAAAAGGTACACCAAGCTGCCCCATCAAACTTAATTGAATGGTCTAAATGGTGGATTTCAATTTAGATGTATCATAAACCAAAAATACATTGTTGTGATTTCCTAACTGGCTAATTGGTGGACAGTTAAATGAAAATAGTCAATGTGATGTAATCTCAGCCCTTCATTATGTAGATTATCTGGATCAGTCTAAAGCATATAACACAATTTGGGTATTTAGATAGTATGTTTATTTTGATTGGGTGAGGATTGATACCTGTTGGTTAATTGAGAGAAAGTATTTGAATATCTCTAGTACCTTCAAAAATAAAAGACCTACAGGAAGTGGTTCTACTTGCAAAGGGTGTTTTGTTGCACCAAGTATTGTGAAATTCATAGTATTTGAATGTCTTTAGAACATTAGAATAATAATAATAAAAGACCCTCATGTACAAGAGGGAAGTGGTTCAGGAAATTTCGTGATATTTAGTGTAACCACACACACACACACACACACACACACACACATTATATATATATATATATATATATATATATATATATATATATATATATATATATATAAAATAAAATCAGTCATGATTGTTTGAGAAAAAAAGGTCATGCGGGCCACATCTTATTTATCCAGCGTGTTCTCACAGTTTCAAGTGCCAGCCAGTTGCTGAATGTTGCAATCTTTTGAGCTTGTAATCACCCTCATTTGATTATGGCTGTCTTAAAAGTTGCCACCCTCCGGCGAGTGTCGTGTCGAGGTGGCTTCATAATAGCCTGGATTCAACTGGAAAATGGTCATAATCAGGGTTTAGGACCGTTTGAACTCTACACAATGAACCATCTACAGTGGGTCCCACAAATTGCATGGTTTAATAATCTCCGAATGTCCATTGGGTGTGACTTTTGAAAAATAGGCCATCCATGATAGTATAGACTAGATGGACAGCCCCAGTTGATAGATCACCCTCCTATCTGTACTGTGGGCGATGGCTTTATCATTTTCCTTTTTTGGCTCTACTGTATTATTGCATTCAGGAGGAAGTCGATGCTGTTGGATTGGGTTGGGAGGAGTTTTACGACCTGACCCGTTTAATGATCGGGTCAAAACTTTGGGTCGGGACCTTACTAAAATCTCACTTAGGTCTGGTCGGATCCAAGTCAAAATAAGTCGTCTCGTTTGTTTCATTGGACAGCTATGGGTACAGGAGATCCACACCCAACCCATCTAACTCATGGGTCAGTTTGGGTTGAGCCTGAGTTCGATATATATATATATATATATATATATATATATATATATATATATATATATATATATATATATATATATATATATATATATATATATATATGGTATAAAGTCGACTTCATGGGAACTTCCCATGAGGTGTGTCGAACATCAGCACTGTGAATTTGATGGGACTCCCTTTAGGTTGTGGGATACCCCAAAATTCAGCCGTATATGAGACTCAGGTGGGCCATACCATCTAAAACCATGTAAAGACATGACTAAAACATATAAAATCACTTGGTGGGGCTCACTGAGTTTTGGATGCAGCTGAAATGATTAGAAATGTTTTAATGGGAGGGTAACCCCTCTCAACTATTGTATGTGGTGTGGCCTACCCAAGTCATGGATTGAATTGATTTTTAAGCCTGGGACCCACCATGGAATGGTGCATCTGGCTGATGGGATAGATGTTCAACACACATCACAGTGGGGCCCACATAGCTCGACCTCATGGGAAGTTCCCATGAGGTCGACTGCATGGTACCATTTTCATATATATATATATATATATATATATATATATATATATATATATATATATATATATATATATATATATATATATATATATATATATATATATATACATACATGGGAAAAGGTACTATACCCTTGATCATATTATACCTTCTATAAGGTCAAGCGGCATGTTATTTGTCATATGGTGAAAATTTTAAACAAACCTGGAAATTTTATAGGGTTGCAAGTAATTTATGAGCGAACCTTTCATTGTTGGAAGATCATGTGTAAGGATTCTATGTGGGACATGTTTGTGATAAATTCAACCCGTCCATCCGTTTTTCAAAATCGTTTTAGGACATGCAACTAAAAATGAGGAGGATCCAAATATTAAATGGGCCACATGAGAGGAAACAGTGAAAAATTAGTGACCACCGTTGAAACATTCATATGGCTACAAAAGTTTTTTACTGGTTTATGTTCATCGTGTTTTCATTTCATATCAGTGAAAATGATCTTATAAACAGTTTGGATGGAATATAAACACCAAGATGGATCATAGGAAGGTTTCAACGGTAAGCATTCCTTTTCCCACTGTTTCATCTCATATTGCCCACTTGAATTTTGGATACTCCTCATTTTTGGTATAATGTCCTAAAATGATATTTAAAAACAAAAGGACGGATTGGATTTCACACAAAGAATTCTTCCGCCAATCTTTATGGGAAAGGCTTGAGCAGAAAATCTGCGTCCCTGGGTTTTGAGTTTGGGAAATGGAGTGGCTACTCCCCTGCCACCGGCCAATGGCGGGTGGTCGGTGCTATGTGAGCCCCACCATGATGTATGTGTTTCATCTATGCCGTCCATCCATTTTTCCATCTAATTTAAGGGGTCGAACCCAAAATTAAAGCATATACAAAGATCAAGTCGATCATACCTGGAAAAAAGTGGGGATAATGATTTCCACTGTTGAAACCTTGTTAGGCCCCATAGTGATGTTTATTCATCATCCAACCTATTCATAAGATCATACATACATGGATGAACGGAAAACAAAAATATAAGATTGTTCCAAAACTTATGTGGCCCCAAGAAATTTTCAACAATAGAAGTTCAATTCAACTGTTTCATGTGGTGTGGTCCATTTGAACATTGTATATACTTCATTTTTGGGATCAAGCCATAAAATTTTCTGGGAAAATGGATGGACGGAGAAGATAAAATACATAAATCATGGTGGACCGCACACATTTTACTCAGTAAGATGAGCAATCCCCTTCCGTCTAGGAGGGAAGCGAATTGGATTGGCTGTGTACTACACACCAGCTATATAGCTGGTGTAGATACGTATGGCATGAAGACAAGTGCCAATGCTCCTCGAGCTCCGAGTTGCATGAACGGTTCAAAGGAGATCAAAGTTACATGCCCCACAATGATTTATTTATTGTATCCATACCCTTCGTCCATTTTTCAAGATCAATTTAGACCATTAAACAAAAAAAAAAAAAATAAATTATATCCAAAGCTCAAATGGACCACACCAAATATAGCAGCGAGCACAATGATTCTCATTGTTAAAAAATTCGTAGGGCCTACATAATTTTTATTTTCCATCCAATCTGTTAATAAGATCACAAATACATAGATGAAGAGGAAAAACAAATTTCATATTGATCGGAAGCTTCTGTGACCCCAAAAGGGTTTCAATGGTAGACGTTCAATCCTCAACTTCTTTTTGTAGTGTGGTGCACTTGATCTTTATATTTGTCTTATCTTTAGACTCAAGCCTCAAGACGAGCTTGCCAAATGGATGGATGTTTTAGATATAACACATACCTCATACCTCATGATGGGACCACAAAACTTGTTGACGTTAATACTGTAACACCCCGTACTTTCCAGTACTCAATTTTACCATATAACCTAATTTGGTATAAATACAAACCTGGGTTAAACAAGCGTTCACCTTCATCCTAGTCTAAATTTGACCATTGGAAGAAGCCCTCATTTTTAAATTAAGCAATCGTACCGCTGAATTAAACAAACCAACTGGACGTAAAAAATTAGAAATTTGACGTTCACTTGGAGCGGCCCGCTTTAACGTAAAGTAACCCCAATATAAGGGTTTGTAACTAAATGACTCATAGTGGGTAGTCCCACATCTTAAGTATAAATACAACAGGAAGATAAATAAATAACAATGTACATGCAATAAAAATAATTAAATATTTAATAATAAAATGTCTTGAGATGGATAGTTTTGTCACGCCCTAGACTTGGTAACCGGAGTCACAAGGAACCAGATGGCCAGTTCTGGCCGCAACAGTCTCCATAGTACCCCATTCTAGGCTCCTGAGGCAAGTTGTGATCTTGGGATCCTACAAGGAAGATTTTCATAACAGTATAATCATTCCAATATGAGCATACCCAAGATCACAGCAAGTGTATCTGAGAATAAACAAGGCACACATCATAAAATCCACTATGAATTTGAACTTTTACAAGTTTACATCAGGTTCAAAATGTCATACATAAGGAAATGGGAAAAGAGGAAGAAGTCCGCAACACTGGAGTCTTGAAACTCAACTCTACTCTACACTTTGCTTCTACGACGCCAGCCTAGAGTCTCCTGCACGCATCAATCGTGCATAAGCTTATAAAAAGCTTAGAAGGTGGTGAAAGTATGTGACAATGGTGCACAAAAGAATAATAGGAGGTACAAGGAGAGAAGCATGAATGCGAATATCACTAGCCTTACCAAGGCTTATCATGAATATGATGCAATGAGTACTGGACGCCATGCTAAGGCAATGCATTAAAGGCTTATACGGCCAATGCTAATGCGATGCAAGAAATGTCACTGCTCATATCCAAACCACATATCAAGTACATTTCCAATCATAAGAAAATCACCGAGGTCCATTACACTGTTGAATGACTACCGCTCTACAGATCTGCACAATCAAACGAGCGTAAGAGACCTCACTACTTGCCTGTGGATAGTCAATCACCAACAAGGCCTGACAGTAGCGGACCCATTTCATGAGCTGGTCAAAATCAGCCTAATAATGCCCTTTCTCATAGGCGGATAAGGCCACATCCCTATCCAACTGACTACACAACAGTGGGAGTCACAGCCTAACTGTATAAGGCCCTTATGTGCTCATAGTTTCCACTCGGTCACGACGTTGGGGCATTCCCTTGATACCATGGAAATTTTGAAAATTTCACCCATGGGCATTTTATGCACCCGGTATGCTCAATTTATATTTTCAGTGTCCACACATACGGCCATCCATGAACATCCCTGTGGAAGTAAGGTCCTGATGAAGCAAGGGTGGTATCATCATGAAATGCGATGTTAATACATGAGTCACACATACAAATTATGCATTAACCGCAGGCACACAATATGCACGAGGGAAGAAACTCCATCCCTTAATGACTACCACACAATGAAATCAATTCATACAAATGATGCGTATGGATCATGTAAGTATGCTACCTATATGAAATTCCCCGTCCTAAAGAGGGACAAGGTCTAGGCACATGCACAAGTGTTCTAAGGAGAAGAGAAATCCTCTAGTGGGGCCCATTAATCTGGGACGACCCACAAGCTAAGAGAGTCATGATCATAAAAAGGAATGGTCTTAGCCAGGCCCAAGGTGAGCCTTCAACCACCTATAAGGGCCTCTATGGGCCTACCTTAGGGCCACCAATGAGGACATCCAACCTTAAATGGGTCCCAAAAAGGTAGCCTGCTATGTATGTAAAGGAAGGTCTAAGGCACAATTAATCTATGGCCTAGTGGGCCATATACTAAGCCCAATACATAAGAAACCTAGTGGGCCCTTAAGCAAGGTTAGGGCCCAACCATAAGGGTCATGAGTTCACTCATTGTGGTGGGCCTAATGGGCAGCCCATCATATGAGAAATCCTTATATTTAATAAAAGTAAGTTGTACCTCACATCCCAGCCCAAGTATGAATTTATTATAGTGGGCAAGCAAGAGCCCAACTAGAGTATTTGGCCTATAAGACTCATCACAATGACATGGTAAATATAGGACCCAAGGGTCCACGGGCCTATCAAAAGTTTCAGCCCAACCAAGGCTATAAGACCCATAATTAACTAGGAGACTAGTCCAAGAAGAATCCAATTGGAATGAGCATTTAATCATGCACTAATTAAGCCCAAAAATAAAATTAAGATGATAAAATAACTAACTTAAATCCTCCTTAAATCTAGTGGGTCATACTGCCCCAAAAGAACATTTATAGGCAACAATTATTGGGCTTAATGCCAAATTCCAGCCCACCCAAATTTCTGGGTTGGTTGGAGTCCAACAATAGAAGTGTTTCTTAGTATATTTAATCCTTGATGGCCCACACATATCATTGTGGGCCCCACTAGATGAAAGAGGATATGCAACACATATATCAAGTGGGCTAGGCCGTTGGAATGTAAGCCCGGCAGTAGCCTAAGGTAGAGATGTCCTATGTGTAGGCAGCTCTATGGGCCCCGGCGGAGTATCTGGCCCAAAAATCCACCCAATGGGCTCCAATTGAATACCCAAAAAAAAAGAAGGATGATCAATCCCATAAAGACCCCACATGGATGGATGATGAGATATAAAAAACATCAAGGTGGGCCCACGAAGCAGGTTGGACGCCCCAGCCTGGGCATCCCTACCTAATGAGCCACTCCCGGCCACACCACGGTCAGCTCAAATGTTCGTTAGGTCTGAAATTTTCATAGTAATACTTACATGGATGGACCACACTCCTAAAAAATTTTAATATTTTTTAACACCTAAAAATATTTTAATTAATTTAAATAAAACGGTCTATCTAAAAAATCAGATTGACCTGGACGTCCCAACATAGTGGGTCAGTCCAGCCTTTGCCACGGTGTGCATAGGGGTCCATTGGCCCCAAAAATTTGTAGGTAGGTCCCACCATGGGTGGGTCACTTCCTTGTAAATTTTCATAATTTTTGGATACTTAAAAGTATTTTAATAAATTTTGGAATTAAAATCTATACAGGGTGAAGTATTGCTGGAAATATAACTGTCCTGAATTTGGGCCATCCAAATGGGTGGGTTCTGGGCCTCCAAAATTCCTAAAATTTGGATCCAAGGTCCCTCATAAATCCTAAAACAATGTAGGACCCATAAATATGGCCCACCTTTGGGGAAAATATTTTTAAAATTTTTCCTTTAGGGGACTATGCTGCTGGACTGCACAACAGAAATTTCTGGCAGTCCACTATGTTGGCCCACCCTTTTGGATGCCCAAATGAGATCCATTGGCCCTGAAATTATGCAAGTCCTACCATGGATGGGACACCTCTCTGCAAAATTTTAGAATTTTTGGGGTAGTAAAAGTATTTTATTTAACTCGTGCAATTTATGGACAGTAAGGTCCAGATTTTATTTTTCTGCTGCAGCAATATTACTGTCCATGGGCCCAGGTCTATGTAAATTTAAAAAAAAATGCAAGGAAAACCTTCCTATATAAGTATGCAGTAAGGTAAGGTCCACAAAGGTGACCCATCATTTCAAGATTAGGCTGAGATTTATGTTTTCCCAGCAAATAGTGTAGCTGGACAATCCAGAAAAATTTGGACCGTCCACCCTCCTTGGCCCACCCTTTTGGGTGATCAAACATGGACATTTGAAGGTGAGGTTTAACATACTTTCAAGTGGGTCCACACATCAAAAAAAAAATTAGAAAATCAGGAAAAAAGAAGCCATAAACAAGGCCTACAACCCATATGTTACAGCATAAAAAAAAATTTCGGCAATCTGGATAGCAACATGTTGTTGTCTTTATCAGCCCATAAAATTAATAAATGGAAAATAAATCACAGATTCTAAAAGGTGGGGTCCACCTTGATGTGTCACAAAACTCTCAGGCCCAATCCCTTTCCAAGATAATCCAGGAAATCAGACCCAAAAGCCTTCTAAATCAAGCAACAAAACTAGGTAACATAGTTGGGCCTGGGCGTCCAGCAACTTAGGCCTGGAAGTCCCAAAAATCTGAAAATCCTGGTTACATGGCACATTAGATGGGCCACACAATCATCACATCCAAACTACAGAAGGGGGAGAAGAGAAGAAGAAAGGAAACATGTCAGCCATAGAGAGGGCTCCGCTACTACGAACCCTCCATAATGAAGGAAAAAACATGTACATGCAAGATCAAAGAGGATCCCATACATGCATGAGCCCTAGTTAGGAATCTAAGGTCTAGATGATCCATGATGCATAGATGAAGGCAGGAATTTCATCAAGATGGGGTCCATAGAGAATGGCCCTATCAAGATCACATACATGCAAGTAGTGGCTAAAGACCACATCCAAGGAATGGTGTAGGACATCCACTATTGATGTGGTGAGTCCTACACCCTTCATATGAAATAACAAAAGATCTATGAAGAAAATCAATGTAATCTATTTTACATGCTCACCCACATGATGGATCTTCAATATTTTTCAACCATCATACTCCTCAAGCTTCAAGGAAGAAGATTCTATGGTGATGATGTGATTTAGAGGGTTGGATTAAGGGGGAGGAGAGAGGAAAGATGGATGAAAATTTCAGCAATGGTGGACATCCAAAGCTTAGCAAGGAGAAGAAGAGAGAATAAAGAGAGAGGGAGAGAGTTGTAGCCATAAGAGGAAATGATTGTTTAAAAGAAATGATAGGTTTTGAGAAGGGAAAAATATTCATTGTTCATGGGGTGGTGAGTCATAATTGCCTTGAAAAAAATATAACTCATGATTATTTGTTGGAGAAAGAAATCTTATGATTGCTTGGTGGCTATAAGTCCATAAACTAGGCCATACGTCATCATGAAAATTGTGATATCATCACCATCGGTAAACGTACACATGAAGAAAAATGTAAATCATATGGGTCCCACCAAAAATGCAATCAACGGTCTAAATGATGCACGACACATAACTTTTGATGAACGTATCGAATTTGTGCACGAAACGTGACGTTGGAACCGTGGCGACAATGCTGTCGCAATGGCATAAGTCTTGGGTCAATCCGAGTCGGGTCTACATGACCGAACTTAAGGGTGAACACAATCACTATCTGAAGATCGCGGGTCGCTAAAATTTAACCGGTATGATCGCGGGACCAAAATAAACGAAATGCGTACTCACACACACATATGCACTCATGAGAACTTAGGTCGGGTCTCACAATCCTCCCCACTAATAAAGAAATTTCATCCTCGAAATTGACAAAATCGGAACAACAAATGCATCAACATCATCATCGTGTATATATATATAAATATATCTCAATCATCAACACAGGAGAAGGCAATGCAAGAAATACAGGCGATCAATCATCGAATAAATGGGGATAACTCTCTAATATCGGCCTCACGTTCCCAAGACGCCTCGGCCTCCGAATGATGATCCCATTGCACTTTCACCAAGGGAATGACTTTGGTCCTAAGGACTTGCTCCTTCTGATCAAGAATACGAATCGGCTGCTCAATGTAGAAAGCATCCTCACAGGCCTTGAGTGGCTGCCAATCAATCACGGGAATAGTGTCCGACCCATATTTCCTCAACATAAAAACATAGAACACGTCGTAGATTGCGAACAACTCAGGAAGTTAGGCTAGCCTATAGGCCACGACGCATACGCGCTCGGTAATCTCAAAAGGTCCAATGAATCTCGGGACAAGCTTGCCCTTTACACCAAAATGAACCATGACCTTCATAGGCGAGACATTGAGATATACCATGTCCTTGATTACGAACTCGAGGGGTCGACATCGACAATCAGCAAAACTCTTCTACCGGCTCTGAGCTGTGCTCATCCTCTGCCTGATAACATTAATAGCCTCTGACGTATGTTGCACAAGCTCGGGACCTAAGAGACGACGTTGTCCTACCTCGGTCCAACAGCTAGGATATCTGCACGGTTTGTCATAAAGTGCCTCAAAAGGAGCCATGCCGATAGTCGCCTGATAACTGTTATTGTACACGAACTCGGTGAGGCACATATGCTCATCCCAACTACCCGCAAAGTCGATCACACAAGCCCTAAGCATATCTTCAAGGATCTGGTTAACTCTTTCGGTCTGCCCATCCGTCTGCGGATGATAAGCAGTGCTGAGATGCAAAATGACCCTCGATGCCTGCTGAAAACTCCTCCAAAACTGAGATGTAAATCTAGAGTCTCGGTCTAAAATGATCAAAACTAGAACGCCGTGCAGTCTCACTATCTCCTCAATGAATATCCTCTCCAACCAGTCCATAGATCAGGAAGCACACACTGGAATGAAATGATCTGATTTTGTTAGATGTTCGACGATAACCCAGATGGTATCGTGACCGCTATGAGTCTTCGGCAAACCTGTGATGAAGTCCATCGATACGTGCTCCCACTTCCACTCTGGAACACTCAACGGCTGCAAGGGACTATGGGGTCTCTAATGATCTGCCTTGACATGCTGGCATGTGTCACACTCGGCCACAAAACTCATAATCTGGCGCTTCATCCCCTGCCAGAAGTATTGCCTCCTCATATCACGATACATCTTCGTGGAGCCCGGGTGAATAGTAAGCCTCGATCGGTGTGTCTCGGTCATCAGATCACGACACAACTCTGGCACGTCCGGGACACACAATCGGCCTTTAAAGAGTAATCCACCATCGGAACCAATCTGCTAGTCTGATTACTCCATGAATGTGGCCTTTGCTCAGTACCCTGAAGTGACTCGTCCGTCTGCTGAGCCTTGTTCACCTAGCCACCAAAGAAGGTTGAATCGACAAGCTCAAAAACTGAACAATGGAAGACTGCAGGTCGAACTCAAAGTCAAACTCTAAAACATTTTCGAGCATTTGCCACTCTAACACCATCATCTGTGCCACCAAGCCTCGCGGCTGACGGCTGAGCACATCCACCACCATGTTTGTCTTATCCGAGTGGTACTGAAGATCAAAATCATAGTCTTTCAACAACTCCATCCATCGCCTCTGACGCAGGTTCAACTTGGACTGCGAAAATAAATACTTCAAGCTCTTATGATCCGAGAAGAGCTCGAACATAACCCAATATAGATAATGCTTTCACACCTTCAGTGCGAAAAATAACTGCTGCAAGCTCCAAATCATGAGTGGGGTAATTCAGCTCGTGGACCTTGAGTTGGCGCGAGGCATCGCCATTGGCTTCTCATGCTGCATCAATACAACACCCAAAACCAACTCTAGAGGCATCGGTGAAAATAATGAAACTATCACTTCCATCTAGAAGAGTGAGAATAGGAGCGGACGTGAGGCAGTCCTTTAACTCCGTGAATGTCTCCTCGCAGGCGTCACTCCAGACGAACTCAACGCCCTTCTGCGTCAACTGGATCAGCGATGTTGCAATATGGGAGAAACCCTTAATAAACCGTCGGTAATATCCTGCTAGACCAAGGAAGCTACGGATCTTAGACGTGTTCATGGGCTGGCCCCACTGATGCACTGCATCAACCTTCGAGGGGTCTACAATGACACCCTCCCACGTCACCACATGCTGGGGAACTTCATGTCCTCCTGCCAAAACTCGCACTTCTCCAGCTTCGCATACAGCTGGTGGGCACGGAGGATCTCGAGCACAATTTGCAGGTGCTCAGCATGGTCCTCTCGGGTCCTCGAATATACAAGAATATCATCAATGAAAACAACCACAAACTGATCAAGGAACGGCCGAAAAACATCGTTCATCAGCTGCATGAATACAGCGGGTGCATTAGTCAGTCTGAATAACATGATCAGGAACTCGAAGTGACCATAGCGTGTCCAGAAATCCGTCTTCGAAATGTCCTCCTCTTGGACCCAAATCTGATGGTTACTAGAACACAAGTCCATCTTGAAAAAATACTGTGCACCCTGCAACTGATCAAACAGATCATCAATTCGGGGAAGCAGGTATCGGTTCTTGATGGTGACTCTGTTGAGCTCGTGATAGTCTATATAGAGTCGCAACGAACCATCATTCTTCTCCACAAACAGCACTAAGGCTCCCCAAGGCGAACTACTGGGACGAATGAAGCCTAACTCCTGCAGCTCATCCAACTGCTCCTGTAGTTCTCTCAACTCCAATGGTGTCATCCGGCAGGAGGCCTTCGATATAGGCATAGTACCGGGCACCAGATCAATCTAGAACTCCACCTATCGATGCGACAATAAACTCGGGATCTCCTAAAACACATCCGAGTAATCACAAACAACTGACAGCTGCTCAATACTTTCTGCCACAGAATCCTCAACGACCGAAGCCAAGAAACTAGACAACGGCTCCCCTCTGGGCTTGGCGACGAACTGGAATACTGGCAAGCCTGGAATGTGAAATGTAATTGTCCTCGTGGCACAATTTAAGACGGCACCATACTCTGTAAGCTAGTCCATACCCAGAATAATATCAAATCCTGTCATCGGCATCATGAACAGATCGACAAGAAGGAACATTTCGCCCACTGACACCAGGTAAGAAGGGCAGCGACGAGTCAATACCACAAACTTCCCCATGGGAGTCAAAACAGCCAAGGCCTCGGACACAGACTCCAATGGAATACCGGTCGATCAGCAAAACTACTTAGCCACAAATGAATGGGAAGCACTAGAATCAAACAAAACATGAGCAACACAAGCAGAAACAAGAAGAATACCCTCAACGACTCCACCGGTCGATGACTGCAGGTCCTTACCTAGCGCTTGCTGCACAGAATAAAAGTGGCCCTGAGCTGGTAGGGAAAGTAACCCGGAAGACTGAGGGTCCTGAGTCTGTGCCTGCTGGTCTGCTATACACACCGGGCCCAGGGATTGGACATACGAATATCCCCTCTTCTGGTGTTGCGGCTGTTGTTATCTCTGCTGAGGAGGTCTGCCTGGATGCCTCTGCTGCTGAGGAGGAACCCTAGGAGCGGTAGGTGGAAGCTATGCTCTTTGTTGCTGCTACTGAGGAGGGCGAGGAGGGGGTAATTGCGGTGGCCTCTATTGCTGAATTAGGAGAGGGTACTCAAGCCTCCGATGCCCAGCCTATCCACAACCGAAGCAAACGCCAGAAAAGGGACCGAAGATGAAGCGATTGGCGGTGCTGAAGATGATGACGAAACTATTGTCTGAACTGCAGGCTACCAAAACCCTGATCTACCCCTCTGTCTCTGCTGACAGTGCTGCCTGGAACTGCCGACTGGTGCCCTCTTCTTCCGGTGTCCATCGAAACTCTGTTGTCTCGACCTCTGGGTGATAGCCCAGTCCTTCTCATAAACCATTTCCCGATGAACTGTAAGACCCGTATCCTAGCCTGTACCGTTTTGTAAGCTTCCTCGGTCCTCCCGGTCAAATTTCGACGACCCGCAATCTGCTACCGGAATTGGTGCGTGATCCTGAGTCGTGTCCCATATACCTGAGTTAACTCGACCCAAGACTTATACCTGTGCGACCGCGCCGTTGCCGCGGTTCCGATGCCGCGTCTCGCGCGCCGAGGCAATACCCTGGCCAGAAGATGTGGACTCGCGTTCAGTTCGAGAAAAACGCCGCGCGTTGCTAAACCCAAGAGAATCTCTACCCAATGTCTCATCCATCAATCTCATCAATCCCATCAATCAAGGTACACATCACACTCCATCACTCACCCATCCCCAAGTACAACCACCCATCCCCTAAAGTCAACACTCTCTTACACAAGTACACATCACCCATCACACACATCTCTCTCTCTCTCTCTCTCTTATATCTCTCTCTCATTTCCTCCCAAGCAACCCACGTCCATGGCTCTCCATGGGAGGAGCTTTGTGTGGCCCACTTTCTATTTCCCATCTCCACCATCCAAGTTTCATCTCAACCGTTGGATTTGTCCCTTTGGAGCTCTAGCATGCTTTGGCGGAAGTAGGATGAGAAGATCATAAGTAGGTGCTTCTCTCTCTCTCTCTCCTTAATCAATGGCCCACCTATGATATGTGTATCTTATCCATGCCACCCGACAAACACAGGCCCGGATGAAGGAAAAATACTTATCAGCTTAATCCGATCTGCCGTGATGTATAAGTGCCATCCAGCACCGTCCAGCGTGTTGGACGGTGTGCTGGACACCCTGAAGGTGGGACTGACCATGGGAATTGGAATGGTTGGCGTATGTCCCACACCAGCTGCTGGCATCACCAAGTTCTGTGGGACCCACGTTGAAGTGGATTTCATCCACCTAATGAGTGTGCAGTTCGTCCAACCGTCCATCTGGACGCTGGAAGTTGCAATCAGTTTTTTTTTTTTTAAAGGATATATAATAATAATATATCAAATATATACTTATATATTATAATATAATACCTGATGATGGGCCCTACGCGGTACCCACCTATGATGTATATGGAGTACCCCAAATCCCAACCATCTAATGTGGTGGGCCCCACTGTCTTTTGGTGCAGAACGTGACGTAGATAACCACAAATATCAGCTTGTCACAGTGTTGTGGGTCCACACGTGTGGACCCACCTCTGATGAATGTGTTATATGCACACGGGACCCACCTTACATCCCAGCCGTCCATCTGGACAACGGGTCCCATGCAGCAGGTTGACCTGGACACCAGCAAGTTACGTGCACCATGACGCATGTGATTTATATCCACTCTGTCCGTCCTGAGTGCAGCATGTGGGACCCTCCTTGTTGATGTTATCCACACCGTCATTTGCTGGTAGGCCACCCTAATATATCTAATAATCTGGACCGTTCAGATTGTGTGGACCCACCTTGGTCACCTCACGTGACTCCATCAACCGTGCAGTTAGGACGGTGGGTCCCACACGGAGCTCATATCCCAGTCGTCCACCTACTGTGGGGCTACCCTATGATGTATTTGTTTCATCCAGACCGTCCAGACAAATCTGGACGGTGCTGGACAGGTGGGACGGTCCTGTGGGATCGCGCCATGATGTATGTATTCTCCATGCCATCCATCTATTCTGGCAGTGCAGGAGAATGGGACAGATCTGACGTTTAGATGGTCCCACACGTGGTGCATGTGCCTGGAATCCAGGCCGTGCAGATTATGTGGGCCATACCAAGATGTATGTGTTAGATCACAACCATCCAGTTGGACGTGGACCCCACTGTTGTGTGGATTGAAACCGCATGACCACCCATGCGGCCTAGCGTGATATGTGTATTTTACCTCCATGCCGTTCATTAGTTTTGCATCACCACCGTCCATCTGTTTTTACTGGTGGGCCAGCAGCCAGTATCTTGCTGCTGCTGTATCATGTCAGCAAGTTCCGGGCCCACCATGTTGTAGTGTTGTATTCATACCGTCCAAATCTGGACAGGTGCTATGTGGGATGCACCGTGATGCTTGGATCTCATCCACTCCATCCAGCTGATGGGCGTGGGTCCACTTTGATGTATGTAGTACATCCTCACCATCCATCTTCTGATCATGTAGGGCCACCTGTTAGGCAGACCCAACGGCCAGGAAGACCACCCACCAGTAGGCCTGTTTGATAGGGGTCTCAATACCCGCTTGATCTTTTGAGTGGGGTGGCCCATCTACATGGACCCTCCATTCAAAATAACGGGGACAACGACATCCATCGTTCAAAACTTTTTGAGGGCCACGGTACTTCCGATCAAGCTGATACTTTGTTTTTACTTCATCTATCTCTGTGGTTAACTGACGGATAGGTTGAGTCTCAGAATACAACACGGCGGGTCCTATAAATACTTTAACGGTGGGTGTGGCTGCTCTCACTGTTTTCTGTGATAGACCCTGTAGGGCTTTAACGGTGGAAATCATTATCTCCATTGCTAGTTGTAGTATGATCCAGATGATCTTTCGATACGATTCATTTTGTGGGAATGTGTGCGGCCCACTTGATGTGTAGGCCCATTAGTGCGGCCCATCAATGAGGCCCACCTTTGATGTGTTTGTGGCCCATCCATCAGGCCAACTTTGATATATTTGTGGCCCATTAGTGCGGCCCATTGATGTGGCCCACTTGTTGTATATGAAGCCCATTGGTGCGGCCCAATGACGTAACCCATCATGATGTGTATGTTATCTAGGCCGTTGTTTGGCTGGACTACTGATAGGTCTAGCTGTGAGGTGTAGGCCACTTGCTGCATGTGCAAGGCCCGCCTCTGATGAATATTCGAGGCCCACCTGTTGACTATTTAAGGCCCATTTGTTGGATATTTGAGGCCCACATGTTATGTATTTTCGGCCCATATGACATGGCCATTGTGTTGTTTTGTAACCCATTTAACGAGGCCCATTATGATGTGCATTAAGCCCATGGGTTATGGCCATGCGATGTATCTGAGGCCCATGTGCGGGGCCCATTTGTTGTATATATATATATATCCCTCGTAAGAGGCCCAATGCGATGTACATTAGGCCTTTGTGTGAGGATATGGGCCCACCTTATGTTTGACTCTATATGGGCTACTGCTTGGGAGAAATGTTGGTTGAATGTCCACATTGATGGACAATGCGGTTGGATGTCCACATTGCGACCTTCCCTTAAGCCTGGTTAGGCCCATTCTCATCACTCTAGTGGGTTAACCCAAACGAATGGGCTCCATTGATATTTCTTGGACCATCATCGGTCGTCCATTTATGGATCTCGCCTTACACCGATCATCGATCGTAGCTGATTATTGATCGATTTCGATTATCATGATCGATTGTCAATTTTCGATTGACGTGACCGATTTGCCGATTCTGATTATCAATCGATCCTGATTGTCGTGACCGATTTGTCGACTCTGATTATCGATCGATCTGATTGTCATGACAGATTTATCGATTTTGATTATCGATCGATCCCGATTATCGTGACCGATTTGCCGACTTTGATTATCGATCGATCTGATTGTCGTGACCGACTTGTCGATTCTGATTATCGATCGATCCCGATTGTCATGACCGATTTGTCGACTCTAATTATCGATCAATCTGATTGTCGTGGCCGATTGTCGATTCCGATTGTCGTGACCGATTTGCCAATTCTGTTTATCTATCGATTTCGATTGTCATAGCTAATTGTCGATTCCGATTGACATGACTGATTTATCGACTCTGATTATCGATCGAGGCCGATTACTGATTCTAATTTATCGTGGCCGATTGCCGATTATCGATCGGGGTTGATTACCAATTCTAATTTGTCATGGCCGTTTGCCGATTATCAATTGAGGTCGATTACCGATTCTGATTCGTCGTGGCCGATTGGCCGATTATCGATCAAGGACAATTATTGTGGCCGATTATGGATTCCAAATGTGATGTATATTCTGCCCGTGTTTGAGGCCCAATGTGAGGTATATGCGGCTCGTATTTGAGGCCTGTTATGATGTGAATTCTTCCCATGATTAAGGCCCAACGTGATGTATACGAGGCCTATGTAGTGAGGCCCATTGTGATGCATTTGAGGGTCAGGCGATTGAGGCCCATTGTGATGTATGTTAAGCCCATGTGAGAGGTCCATATTGACGTATATTAAACTCTTGAGTGAGGCCCATGGTGTTGTATATTTGGCCCTTGTGTGAGGTCATGGGTCCACTATATATTAGGATCCATGAGGGTCATTCCTTGGGGGCAATGTTGGTTAAATGTCCACATTATCGAGGTCGATTGTCGATGCCGGTTATTGATACCGATTATGAGTATGTGACAGCATAGCATCATGATACATGCCCATACGCATCATCTGCATGTTTGTTATGAGATGTAGTTGATCATCACATATGTCATTGAGTATGTTGTTATGAGACTTCCTAATAGGCGGAGATTATCTCACATGAGCGCACGGTATGCGCAGAATTGATGTATGATTGGATTTTGTGACTCATGCATCTCGCATTTGTGTGACATGACCACCATACGCCCTAGTGACATCAGGGTCATTTCGTGGATGGCCAGATGGGACACTAAAAATCTGTTCTACATGGGGTGCTATAAATATCCCTGGGTGAAAGTCCCTAAACCCTCTTGGTTCCAGAGGTTGCTCCAATGTCTAGAACGAGTGTATGCATGAGTGCATGAGGGCCGTATACCGTTAGGCCGCATCTTCCACTGTGTCGTGTTCGATTGGAAGGGGGTACGGCCTTACCTGCCCGAGGGGATGAGGCAATGCTAAGCTGACCAGCTCGAGGAATGGGTCCGCTATCGACGAGCCCGGCCCGATATTGACAGGCAGATAGTGAGGTCTCTTCCACTCACCTTGTTGCGTGCGATGGGGCGGCAACCTGGTTTGGGGTGTAATAGACCTCGATGACGATCCCAGAGAGGAACCCTATTGATATGTGGACTATTGAGTGAGAGTTGATACTCATGCATTCATTTCATTCACTATCCACTCGGGTTGGTGGTGCGTAACTAATTGTTGTGTACCTTCGTTATCGTAAGGATTTCGATTAGGCGCGTGACTAATTTGAGATCAGGAGTTTACCATGTTGAGTCTGACTATCCAAATTTAGTTATGGGACTGGTTTGGATAAAAGTCCCTTGTGGTGGACCCCGTAGCCTGCGATACTACGTACTATCATCCCGACTTCACACTCCAGCATGGTCATTTCATTCGTATCGCATATTACATTACATCTGTAGGCATATGACATTTTGGGTTACTATATTTCTGTACTTATATGGCCTAGATAGACTTAGCAGGATTTGTATGTTGCATTGCATCCTCGACATTTGATATTTGACTCTTCATGACTCCTTGTTGCATAACTGTTTTATATTGCGTATTCTGCTATTGATTTACTTATGGGCTTGTCCGTACTTCCGCTTACTCTATTATCGTATGATTTATGATCTTGTTAGTATTTCTGCTTATTTTGATAATTTATGATCTTGTCAGTATTTCTGCTTATCCAATATTGTATGATTTATGGGATTACTAGTATTTTCGGTATTGTATAATGATGGCATTGTAGTGAATACTTAGCACTTACATTGTGCACACACTTACACCACCCTCTAAGCTTTTTATAAGCTTATGTACGATAGATGCGTGCAGGTGATGTTAGGTTGCAGCAGTGTTGAGCTTGGAGCGTGCAACGGTCTTCTAGAGCTTGATTTTCGATTTATATATTTTCCTTTCAGCATTGTATTCAAATGATTATATTAGCGGATATGTGATGATGATGTTGCCTTTGTGAAGTGGGTAATCTTGTGGTTATGCTTATTACGAATTAAATGTATGTATATATATATATATATATATATATATATATATATATATATATATATATATATATATATAAAATCCTCCTTGTAGGATCCCAGGATCAGAATTTGACGTATGGACGCTAGGAGCCGAGAATGGGGTACTACGGAGGCTGTCGGCACCAGATTCGGTGATCGGGATTCCTGTGAATTCGATTTCTGGATTTGGAGCGTGACATGAACGATCTGGTCGAATGTCTTCAAACAATGCCCTACCACACGGCTGTGAAGGGCAAGACGCAAACCAGTCACAAAATGACGGGCCCTCATCTTCTTGTCGCTGGTGAGATGAGGAGCAAACCTAGACAAGGCCAAGAAACGGGCCTCATACTGAGATACGGTCAAATCACCCTGCACTAGGGTCTCAAACTCAATCGTCCGCTAGATCTGAATGTGCTCAGGGAAGAACTTCTAGTCGAAACGGACCACAAACTCCTCCTATATCCAAACGAACTGAGGTCCGACCATCCTGAATATGGATGACCACAAATGACGGGCCTAACCCTGAAGAAGATAGGTTGCAAGAGATACTCTCTGATCCATGAGACATTGAATAGTGTCAAAAATCCTCGCAACCTCAGTGCGTTAAGCCTCGGCGGTAGAAGGGTCAGGGTCACCGCTAAACCTCGGGAGATCATGCTGTCAAAACTCTCGAGCTATCGCACTAGCATGTGGGAAATCAGACTGCCCAGAAACCTCAGCGGTAGCAAGCTGACGGATCTGCAATGCAGTAGCTACAAGCTGCATCAACTGCTGAAAATGCTCGACTCCTATGGGTATTGTCGGAAAAGCAAGGGCTACACTCGCCTCAGGTGGAGGCACGAGTGCGGCTAATGGGGTAGGATTCTCTGTAACTGGAACAGCAGGCTGAGGAGGGGGAATCGGTGGGGGAGCTGGAGCAACTGAAGGAGTAGGAGCTACAGGCTCAATTGGAGGAACAGGCTGGATCGGGACCTCTGGAATCGGATCCTTAACAACATGAGCAAGATGTGCTCGAGTAGGAGGGGTATCTCGGGAGCCTCGTCCATGGGTACCACGACCGCGAGCACCATGGCCACGGGTGTGGCGACCTCGGGTGCCACTCTAGGCAACATCGTCTACAAAACAATGATGACATGAAGAATCAGGACAATTACGGGCTTAGTACAGAGTGAAAGGAAAGGTCTCGGGACACTACTTGTCCTATGCGCTAAGCAGATATGCGATGTCATCCTGAGTTATTTCAGAATTACTTGTTATGCTCTGATACTAACTCCTATCACGCCCCAGACTCGGTAACTCACAAGGAACCCGATAGCCAGTTCTGACCACAACAGCCTACATAGTACCCTATTTTCGGCTCCTGAGGTAGGTTCCGATCCTATGATCCTATAAGGAGGATTTCTATAACAGTATAATCATTCCAATACGAGCATACCCAAGATCACAACAAGTGTATCTGAGAATAACCAAGGCACACATAACAAAATCCACTATAAATTTAAACTTTTACAAGTTTACATCAGGTTGAAAAGGTCATACATAAGGAAATAGGAAAAGAGGAAGAAGTCCGCAACACTGGAGTCTTGAAGCTCAACTCTACTCCATGCTCTGCTGCTACAGCACTAGCCTAGAGTCTCCTGCACGCATCAATTGTGCATAAGCTTACAGAAAGCTTAGAGGGTGGTGAAAGTGTGTGACAATGGTACACAAAAGAATAGTAGGAGGAACAAGGAGAGAAGCATAATCAATGCAAATATCACTAGCCTTACCAGGGCTTACCATGAATACGATGCAATGAGTACTAGACGCCATGTTAAGGCAATACATGAAGGGCTTATACAGCCAATACTAATGTGATGTAAGTAATATCAGTGTTCATATCCAAACCACATATCAAGTACATTTTCAATCATAAGGAAATCACCAGGGTCCATTATACTGCTGAATGACTGTCACTCTACAGACCCGCACAATCAAACGAGCGTAAGAGACCTCACTACCTACCTGTGGACAGCTAATCACCAACAAAGCCTGGCGGTAGCGGACCCATTTCATGAGCTAGTCAGACTCAACCTAATAATGCCCTCCCTCGCAGGAAGATAAGGCTACATCCCTAGGATAAAAACTAATTTTGTAGGCTTAACCCCGGAATTTACAACATGGCAGTGGAAACCATAGGATACACCCAATCTAGGGACAATACCTTACAGTGAACGAAACGGCATGCACTTCATTTAACAAAATATGTCACAATATATGGAATAAAGTTTCACATGAATTATAACAGGAACGCATTCGGCTATATTAAGCCCAAACCAGTAAACACAAACACACTTTCTACCAATGACTTCACTAGACCCAACAACAACAAAACACAGAAATCTCTAAAATGGTAAACAAACAATCTACAGGACAACGGCATAGATGCCCAATTCTACCAAAGGACTTCTACCACGATTCCGACTTACCTTCTTTAATATTGTCTAGTTTAACACTGCTTGTTGCCCATTAGAGCTCTATCGGCCATGTATTTTCTCTACTCCTGAAGCGAAGAAAATGGAGAAATGGGATTTGAGGTTCGCACGATTTTGAGACCAAAAGAGTGTAAAGGCTCAAATAACAGGGACATGAGAGGGAGGATGGTGGAAAGGAAGAAAAGGCCAAAATAGCCTCCACAAGAGCCATGGAAAAAGAGGAAAATTAGGAGAAACGACTGCCCAAACGGATTGAAGCAAATCTAGGCGCTGTAGAGGGATGAATCAAGCTTCCAAAGACTGAATTTTCAAAGAGAGAAGAGAACCATAAGTGGGAATGGAGCTCACCCGACTTTCAGCCACAAATGGAGGTTGTGGGAGTTTCAAACGATGAAAATGGAGAGGAAGGAGTGCACCAACAGCTATGGAAGATGGGTTGGCGTCGGTTATGGCCAAAAACGAGAATGGGGGCAATTTAAAGTGGGTTTAAAAAGAGAAGGCAGCAAGGAAGTGAAGAAAGGAGAGCTTGGGGGCTTGGATTGTGAAGGAGGTAGGACTTTTAGGGGGTTTTTAGGTGCGGCCCACCTATGGGAGAGGTGCCCTAACCGAAAAAGGGCGTCGGCCCAAATTTCAGACCCATTGGGGCCCACCGGTCGGCGATGCATCGCCGAACTGGCGATGCCATCGCCGGCCAACTTTCAATCCGGTCGGTCTGGCCATGTGGGATGGGTTCCCCCTGCCCTAGGGACCCCAAATATGTGTGGGACCCACCCTAGTTCATTATATTTTGGCCTAGATAGGCCCAAAACTCCATTTGGGGCGTTCTGGGGCCAGTTTGTAAACCAGAATAAGTTTATGGATCATGTAGCATATGATTTTGGGGTAGGAGAGGCTAATCCATCAAACTAACCCATTTATTTTAAGATATTCCCTAATTGGAATGACCAAAAATCCAATTTTTACCTATATTTACTATTTATAGTAAATTTTTGTCTAAGTATGATTCAGTATCATTCACACATTAGGATTTACGTCTAGTGTGAAAGGAATTAGAAAAAGTTGAAGCATGGGGTGGTGGAAGGAGGGATTCTGAAGGATTTGGATGAAAATGGGTTTTAGGCCTTGGAATTGAGTGTAAAGGTATTGTGGTTGCCCCACAACCTAAGGACATCCGTTTGTAGGTTTAGAATTCTTTAGGGAATGACTCAAACCCGTCGAATGATGGCCTAGAGGTGACTTAGGTCGCTTCACGCGACCAAAGATATGTTACAGCTTAAATTACCGTATAGTCTCACCTGTCGGCGAAACTTGGGATCCTAATGTAGTCTCTAAGTTTCTATCGCCCCCTTCCTAAGTCAGAGTGCGTCAGTGTACGTCGTGTTACCATAACCCAGGTCCGGTTTAATCCAAATCATGCTCTGATACCAACTGTAACACCCCGAAAATTGGGGGTCGGGTAGAAATCCAACTCCCGAGTTTCAGAACGTCACTTATGCAACATAGATAATGATAAATGCATGTTGTCTGTAGAATGACATTAAACAAGATTGAGACTAAGCCAAAATAACATATCATAGTCCAGACACAGTTAAATTAGCAAGCGGAAGATTGTAATATATACATAAAATATATAATTAATTGTAAGTCTTCAGAGTGTGAACGTGTTACCAGGTTAATTAAATACATGTATACTCTAAAAATGGAAAGAAAAGAATATACATGAGTGCTCCAAAAATATAAAATGACAAGTGTCCAGACATATACTCAACCTCCCTGTAATCCCGTCGATCAGATCACGTATAAAGAAGGGATCCTCCTCATCATCATCAAGTCCTGCTCTGCCTCGCAGGCCGCACCATCATTTGTAATTACAAAAGGGTCTGGTGGTATCCGGAACACCGTCCCGTAACGTGGGAGTGAGTAATTAACTCAGTGGAATCATAGAGCAAAGATTAACATGTTATCAAATCAATCACGCGATAATAGTAGAGCAGTCAATCAAACATTCCTAGAAACTGTTGTTAATGTATGCATGAAATGATATGATGGATGCCCTCACCGACATACTCCCTCATACGACACCATCTGCGTCCGTGGCATATTTTTTTCCCGCAGTGCTCCACATCTTCTAGGCACATGCAATGCGATATGGATAATGATTACCAGGTTGTTATTAGTCCTTTTCATACAGTAGGATTGAGAAACTAGGGTACCTTGCTTATATCAATCCCAACACATATCCTATCTAGGGTCGTCATTCCTAGTAATTTCATACGATGTTATATTTGTAGGTCGCTGCAAGGGCTGACAGGGCTGTTGCTCGCACTCATTGCACCGCTCCCCCATCACCTTATCAATACAGGCCTATTTATCCTTAAGACTACATCAGGACTCGTCGCCCCCATGCGGTGTCAGGATAAACTCAAGGTCACTACAAAGGGCTGTCAGAGCTGTTGTTCGCACTCGTTGCTCCACTCCCCCATCACCTTATCAATGTAGGCCGACAGCAAGAATATAGTATCCCATACTACCATAATCTGCTCAGAGTAGGGTGCTCACTGGTCACTACGGGGAGGTTTGTGGCCCCAGCGTAGGCCGACAGCTCGACCACGGTGTCCCATACCACCATGTCCGGCTCATGAGTCTTTATGGATTAAGGTACCATGGTTAACAGGGTTTCCAATGGTAAGTTCAGTACCCTAGGTTCAAGCAGTTATGACTCATACATGGTGAACATACAATGGCCAGTCGGGTTACTTGACGGGCTCGACTAGCACGAGCGCATCTCGAACTGAACGACATGAAGTGCATAAAACACTTCGTGTGGCCTAACCACTGCCGCCAACTCAAAACACGACTCGCGTTCATCGATGCGTCCTTCGTAGCAAATACAAGCCAACTACGAGTTCAATCCATTACCGACTGCCTGGACTAGGTCATAGCCCCAAGCATTTGTATATCAACATCAGTAAGCATATGTGAGTAACAGAACTGAAATACAACATTGTAAGCATATTGACACATTTTATAACATACAACTTAAGCAAATCATCCAACACATGCATTTCATACATATAATGAAATCAATACATATAGCTAACATGATGGAAATCATTTACATCAGCATATTACTTGAGAATTCAATCTCAAAACTCATTCACAACACCATTTACTCAATACATACTAATACAAACATTTATACAAACACTTAGTCTACACACTTTAGTCTACATAGCATATGTCAACTCAAAGTGCACTTTTGGGCGAATCTCTTCGCCAAACCGCTCATGCACGCATTCCTGATATCATAACACGACAAATAGCCATGGCAAATATTTCAGCAAAAAGTGGATGTAAACAGTATTTCTTACAAATGACTAAAATGCCCTAAATCTCATATTTTTCGTATGTTTACGAAACGAAAAACGGACAGCATGTTGTACATGTCAAACGGCATTGCCGTCGATAATCTACTATTAAACGACATTGAAAGCTTTGAAATCAGTCAATCAAAGCGTCTAAAATCCTCACCTTTTATCGTAGAAGTGTATCGATTCGAATAGAACGAGTACGCTTCGTCAACAGCATAGCGGTGACCTAATGCACAAGATGAATAAGCTACTTTGCTATTTGAATCGACGGAATCCCAAATCAGCAAGTAGTTAGGGTTTTTCTTACCTAGGAGTGCATTGGAATCGCCGGGAAAGTCATTGGAGTGCGGTGCTTTGGCACGTGCAAAAGCTATAACAAGTGGCGAAAATTCTCTCCCACTACTCTCTCAAAATCTCTCACTTTCTCTCTCTCTCTCTCTCTCTCTCTCTCTCTCTCTCTCTCTATCTAGGGTTTGTGGCAAATTCGGATGGGAGGGTTGTGAGAGGGTTTTAAGCCCTTATATAGGCTAAAACATAACCTAAATAAACTTAGGAACAAAGTATACTTATTTTATGTCCAAATACGGACTGTTCCGTCTCAACGGAGCATTTTTGGAGGTCCCCTGGCCGAATGCGGTCGGACTTAAGCTCATGGATACTGGATCCTGCTCACATCAAGTTTTCAATCTGGTAGTGTTCGCAGATCGCACGTGGCGGTCCAATTTCAGTTCAGCGGTTATCGCACCTAAATCAGGTTTACAAGTCTCATGATATGAAAGAGAAATTTTTCTTAATCCGAGGGTGAAATTTGGCTGAATTCTAACAGTCAGAACGCTTAATAATAACGCGCCAAGTCACGTGCCAGATTTGGATTAAAATTTTAAATCTTAACCCATTTCTTACTCTCTTCACTCCAGGCTCAATGAAATAGCCTCTGAACGTCGGTTGGGCTTGATTTTCGAAACGATTGTCAAGTCCAGCTAAGCGGTCGTAACGGTCTAAGATTGTGGATATCGGACTTTCGACGCGCGGTCTAGATCCAATACAAAGTTTCAAAGGGTTTCAGAGAACAAACCGGTTTAGAGTTTGATCCTGAATTTTAGGGTATTATAGCGTCATTGATTCTACAAGTTTTGGGTCTTGCAGAACGTATTTAAAGTGTTTAGGGACAATTTCACAGCTACTCTGGCGTAGCGCTAGCTAACTTATGCTTAATTTCTAAAGGAATTAATCCTAAGTGATTTCTTTGGCTTTGGAATTGGGTTCTGAGAGGTTACCAAGGTGTTATGGTTGACCCATTGCCTAAGGACGTCTAATCCTAAGTTGGCAAAAATCTAGGGTGTTACAATGGATGAGTCAAGCCGAGCTTGGCCCACCTCGACTCGACTCGGCTCGATGTAGGGCACTAAAATCAAATGATAAATGGATTGTGGACCGTGAGCATATGACCGTGCGCATATATAGTATAATATATAGTGGGGTCCACAAAAAGCGAGGGATTTGAATATACTTGCCATTTGAAGCTTCTTAGATGGGGAGACCATTTTCGTCCTTTCTTCAGTTCGCAAAAGTCGAAAATGATGTGCGTGGGGTCTGTATTCTCGACCGGACAAAGGGAAAATAAAAAATGAAGAAAATGGAGGGTTTTACTGGAAGGTGGACAGTCATATAGGGGGAGAAGTAATCAAAGAATCAGATTTGGTCGGCTAGGATGAAGGAGCAGGGAGAGGAAAGAAGAAAAAATCAGATTTTTGGTCGAGATGGAGCTCGCAGCGTTCGAAAGGGTGTCCGTTTTAGAGCAGGGGCATTTTCGTCATGTACAAGGGTGTCCGTATGCTTAGGGAGTATCCTGGGCAATTAAAAAGAAATGGGCTTAAAAAGGTTGTGGGCCATATACTAGTCGTACAGTCGGAAATTTTTCAATATTGCCTACCTTAGATGGATGCGGATTTCATGCTAAAGGCTTTGGCGGGAGGTAGCTGCCTAGAAACCTAGGTGGGGCCACCATGATGTTTGTGAGAAATCCAATCTGTTCATCCGTTTTGTGAGATCATTTTTAGGAGATGGGCCAAAAATGAACAGGATTCGGTACTCAAGTGGGCTGAAAACGTACAGTTGAAATATTCATAGGGCTGCAGAAGCTCTGAATCAGGCTAGTATTTATATTTACAGTTCATCTCAGTAAGAATAACGCTACGAACAATATGAATGGCATGTGAACATCATTGTCGACCCAGGTAAGTTTCAACGGTAGAAATTTTCCTATCCACCTTTTCCTTTAGTGAGGCCTACTTGAGTCTTGGATCCTGCTCGTGTTTGGCCTCAGGACCTAAAATGACATAAAAAAACGGAGTATGGAATAGATTCACGGTGGCCCCACCTAAATTTTCAGGCTGGCACTTCCAGCGAAACGCTTTTGCAGGAAATCCGCGTGCTCCATAGATTAGATGATATCCAAGCTCTGTGGGGCCCTCCATGTCATATACGAAGATCCACTCTGTGAACCCCTTATGAAATGGTATATACAATTACAAAATATCAACCCGGTAAAAGACTCCCGTGGGCCACACAAACGGGACCAATAATGTAAAATTGCTCCTGAGTTTCGAAGGTGTGGCTTGTTTGAGTTTTGGTCAGATTGAGTTAATATCTTCACTTCATATACTCTGAAATGCATCTGATTAGCGGGTTTAGCGTAAGAAACACAGTATGGTGGAGCCACGTTAAAACCTATGGTTGACAACCCATGCCCATTGCTCCCTCTGATGTGGCCCACCTGAGTTGTGGGCGTGGCTTATTTGTCTCCCAATGGCCTAGATCTAAGGATAGAATCTATGGACAGAGTGGATTTAAAGTCCAAAACATAGCGGTGGCTCTACGGAGCTTGAACTGCAGAGGAAATGAGGAATCCTCTACCGGACCTGTTTTACGCAGGGTGTAAAACACCCATCTGTGGGCCCACCATATTGAATATGTAAAATCCACTCCGTCTACCAGGTTCCATCCTTCATGTTAGGCCCAACAAAGAAATTATCTAGATCAATCAGATAGGCCGGACGCCAATCACAGGTTTGTATGTGGGGCCACCAGGGTTTGTATCTTTAATCAAACCCGTTAGTCAAGCGTAACTAACCAGAATAAAGAGAAGAAACAAAAATCAGCATATTAAAAGTCTCAGGTGGGCCACACCGTGAGTGGACAGCAATTTGTGAGCAGTTTTACATTGTTACCATTAGTGTGACCCACGTGAATTTTTAATCTGGATTTATCTTATAGATGCCGTTGAAGTAGAAATTACGGTTCTCACCTGATGGATGGAGTAGATTTAACATATAAAAAATGAGGGAGTGGGGGATGTGACTTAGCTGCGACCCAGAACCAGCTCATGTGGGTGGGACCCTGACCGTGGGACCCACCTAGATGTATACGTTGTTGTATATCTACGCCGTCTATCCATTTTTCCATATCATTTCATATGAGGGGCCCTAAAATGAAGCAAATCCAATTCTCAGGTGGACCACACCACAAGAAACAGTGGTGAATGACCATTATAAACTTTTTGTGGCCAAAAATGTTTTTGATCAAGATGATATTTATATTTCCCCCTCGTCCAACAGATTGGATGGCAAAATCCATCACGGTGGACCCTACGAAAATTTTAATGGTGGGCGTTTAATGACCACAGTGTGGTGTGGTCCACCTGAGATTTATATCTTCGTACTTTTTTGGAATATGATATAAAATGATATGAAAAAACGGATAGACGGCTTAGATATACAACATATACATCTAGGTGGGCCCCACAGTCAGGATCCCACCCACATCATTGTTTTCCGCGCTCCCGAGCTGGGGTGTTTGCAATACAGAGGAGATAAACAGAATAAAAAATTTCTACGAAGCAGATAACTATAGCAAAATCCCAACTCTCGAATGCAATTTCTGCAAAGGTTAGAATTGTTAGTTTGTTTCTCTTCTGTCATTTCATTTATATTTTAGAAAAAAGAAAAAATTCTATAGTTTTTCTATAATATTTTCTTTGAAAAAATCCAGTTAATGTTTCAGACCAAAACCCACATGTCTTTCTCCAAGTTTCACCCCAAAATCTAAAAATCCATTTTAGTGAATCATTCTATAGCAAAGATGTTTGAATCCTTTGGATGATATCTAAACCTTCCAAAAATCTCACCTTTCTTGTTTTTTTGATTTTTTTTTTTTTTTGGAATTTTCTTGTTTCTTTTTTCAGTAAGTGGTAGGTATTTGTTTGGAAGAAGAGAGGGGGATTCACTTTAGCAGAAATCTCAATATCTGTTAAAAATGCTTGAATTCTATCCATTTTCTGTAGATTTTTGTGGGTTTTGGGTCTTTTGAAGTTCTGGGTTGGCCTTCGAATAAGAGCTGATTCACTTCAACAAAAATCACACCATTCTATTTCGAATGCTTGAATTACATCCATTTTCCATCCTTTTTTTAATGGGTTTTGGGCCTTTCTAGGAATTGGGTAGACATTTTTCCATAGAACGGAAGTGGACCCACATCAGTATAAATCTCGACTTGTGTTTCTAATGCTTGAATTCTATCCATTTTCTGTAGATTTTTGTCGATTTTGGATCTTTGAAGGAACTGGGTAGCCGCCCTTTGGAAAAAAAAAACAGAAAGAAAAGCTAAGAAAAGGAAAGAAAAAAGACAGAGACCCACCTCAGCAGAAATCTCCTTATTCTGTTACAAATGCTTGAATTCTGTCCGTTTTCAGTATGCTTTTGCGAGTTTTGGACCTCGTCAAGAAGTGGTTAGGCGTTTTTAGAACCACTGGTACGAAAAAATCTCCTTCTTGTGGCTTTTGGGTCTTTCTAAGATATGGGTAGGCAATTTTAGAATGAAGGGTTCGGACCTGTTTGCAAAATTTTTGGGGTTCTAATATCTTGATACTAGTTGTGTGCAGATTATGGGTCCAATAAAGACAGTGAATATTGGAGTTCCGGTTTTGCCGATAGACGGAGTTGTTCCTGCTAAGAAACTGAGTGAACAGAAATTGGCCGAAAATTTGAATATTGGGCGAAAGAAACGTGATAGAATTTATAGGAGAAGCCAGAATGGTAGAAGCCGTGTAGCTAAACCCAGCTTGGACAATCGGGTTTTGGTTGAAAATCAGAGGCGAGGACTTGATCATTCACATAAGTGTTGCTCAGAGCGCCAAAATATGAAAGAGAAGAGGGAGCCTAAGTGTTCGACAAAATGGGTCTCTTATGGAGGCAGCATTCCATTGATTTTACAAGCGTTAGAAACAGTAAATGATCTGAATGAGGCTTTGAAACCTTGGGAGGAGAGCCTCAATAACAAGGAAAGGAGCATAATTCTCAAGGAGCAGTCGAACTCGGAAAGGGCTCTTGAGATTTTCGCATGGTTTAAGAGGAAGGGTTGCTATGAGCTGAATGTGATTCACTACAACATCATGCTTCGGATTCTCGGGAAAGCGCAGAGATGGGATCAAGTCGAGAATCTTTGGGATGAAATGGAGCAGAAGAGGATCACGCCCACGAATTCTACCTACGGTACATTGATTGATGTTTATAGTAAAGGCAGGCTCAAGGAAGAAGCCCTTTGTTGGCTGGATAAGATGTATAAGCAAGGGCTGCAACCTGATGAGGTCACGATGGGGATCGTGGTTCAAATGTACAAGAAGGCAGGACAATTTGAAAAGGCCGAGCAGTTCTTTAAATCATGGTCATCAGGTAAATTGACCCAATATGATGGCAGATTGATTCCAACCGATACTTTTCTACCTCAGAAGTGCCACAGCTCATACACTTACAATACATTGATCGACACATATGGGAAGGCGGGCCAGCTTAAAGAAGCGTCCGATACGTTTTCTCAGATGCTAAGGGAAGGGGTTGCACCGAACACAGTGACATTCAATACTATGATTCACATATGCGGAAACCATGACCGGATGGATGAAGTAGCTGCCCTGATGATGAAGATGGAAGAAGTGAAGTGCCCTCCTGACACAAGAACATATAACATTCTTATTTCTCTCCATGCAAAGCACGATAATATCAATGAAGCGGCTAGCTATTTTACAAAGATGAAGGCGGATGGCCTTGAACCAGATGTTGTCGGTTATCGTACCCTCCTATATGCATTCTCAATACGACACATGGTCAAAGAAGCTGAAGTCCTTGTCTCGGAAATGGATGATCGGGTCCTTGAAGTTGATGAATATACACAATCGGCTTTGACTAGGATGTATATTCATGCAGGGATGCTTGGGCGATCTTGGTCTTGGTTCAAGAGGTTTCATCTTGACGGGAAGATGAGTTCGGAATGCTATTCTGCCAATATCGATGCATATGGGGAGTGTGGTCACTTATTGGAAGCAGAGAAAGTGTTCCTTTGTTGCCAAGAGAAAAGGAAATTGACTGTGATGGAGTTCAATGTGATGATAAAGGCCTATGGTATAGCCAAGATGTATGATAAGGCTTGTGATTTGTTTGATGATATGGAGAATCATGGTGTTTCTCCTGACAAATGCACATACAATTCTCTCATACAGATATTATCCAGTGCTGAGCTGCCTCACCGAGCAAAGTTATATCTCGGGAAAATGCAGGAGGCAGGCTTTGTAAACGACTGCATCCCGTATTGTGCAGTGATGTCTAGCTTTGTCAAGCTTGGTCAATTGACGATTGCCGAAGTACTATTCAAAGAGATGCTTGGGTATGCTGTGCGACCTGATATCATCGTTTTTGGTATCTTGATAAATGCATTTGCGGAAGTTGGAAGTGTTAAAGAAGCTATGAATTACGTTGAGGCAATGAAAAGCGCTGGCTTTTCTGGAAATTCAGTTATCTACAACTCCCTGATCAAGCTATACACCAAGGTGGGGTATCTTCAAGATGCCCAAGAAACATACAAACTTCTTCAATCATCAGATGAGGGTCCCGATGTGTATTCTTCCAATTGCATGATTGAACTTTACAGCGAACGGGCAATGGTTAGATGGGCAGAAGAAATTTTTGAATATTTGAAGCAAAGAGGGGAGGCAAATGAGTTCTCTTTTGCGATGATGTTATGCATGTATAAAAAAGTCGGGAGATTTGGGGAAGCAGTCGCGATCGCGCATGAAATGAATGAACGGGGGCTCCTTACCGATTTATTGAGCTATAATAATGTGATTGGGTTATATGCATCGGATGGGAGGTTGAAGGAGGCTGCTGAAACTTTTCACAAGATGATCGATTCGGGTATCCAACCTGATGATTCAACATTCAGATCACTTGGGGTCATTCTCGTGAAATGTGGAGCGCCGAAGGTGGCTGTTAATCGGTTGGAACTAGCAAGGAGAAAAGATGCTGAAAGTGGCATTTCTGCATGGATCTCAACTCTGTGCTCACTGTTGGGGGTGGATGATGATGCTTTGAAGTCATGCAATAAAACAAAATGCCCTTTTGAATTTGATTCCATTGTTGAAAATGGATCTATGGAGCTCAGTCAGTGGTCTGACATATAAAAATGCTGACAAGGGTTGGTTTTGTTACACTTCTGCCTAAGAGAAGATTTTTGTTTGTTCGCATATGAGAAATGATATTTTGAAGCATGTATATTGGTCATATTCTGCATTGGTCTTTTGTACAAGTAGCTTTATTATAAGGAACATAGCAGAGAGCTGTTTTGCCTATTTTAATACATTTTAGTGTTGATAAAGATGTATGTATTTTGTGAAGGAAAAGTATTGCAGATATCAGCGCAAATCTCATCTGCGCTCCATGAATACATGTGGCACTTGTGAATGACATTTGGACCGCTCATTCCGTGGGCACATGGATGGACCGTACCCCAGTAAATCACACCAATTGGATGATTGAAGTATGTTGATCAGTGCTTCATTTTCAATTGGACAAAAATCCTCATTTGAGCAGTTACGATCGTCAGATAAAGAGGCCTGCATTTACATGTGAATGTTTCCCTACAGAGTGCACCTGATATAGGGGTTGGTGTCATATTGTACATGTGATGTTATCTTCCTCATATGGAGCGTTTGTATAGCAACCTGCAGAGCAATGGAGTGTTTATGGAGCAGAACTGTTCTTTGATGGCTCTTAACCGGCACTGACATTCTTGTTAAAATATTAAGGTTTTGTTCATATCTTAGGCCCTGTTTTGATGGCAGCAATAAATGAGTTTTGAGTTTTGCTACGCTCAAACCCATATGCAATGAAACTCATGTATATGTCGCGCATGTGCCAGCGTGGCATGATAGATCTGAGATCCAATCCATCTGTTAGAATGGCACCACTATTTTGATGCCCTAGCCCAAGAATCAGGTTGATCCAGTGTTCAGGTGGACCATCTACCTGCTTCCAATATTGAGGTCCACATAATGAGTGGACCAGATCTATTTTTGGGAAATGGTGTACAAAGTTGGACCAACCTGATGGATGGATTGGATTTTGCAACTGTGTCTTGCTGCCACATGTGTGGCGTGTACATGAGCTTTTGTGTGCACTTAGCAAAGCTCAATGAGTTTAGCTGGTTATTACTTGCATGTGAATTTTCTCAGTATTTATGGGCGTTTGTATCAGATACTTGGAAGATGGAACGGAAGTAAGAATTTCTAGAGGGCAAGGAGTATCAGGATCCATAATTCCTCATCTTGATATTTAAAAAATAAGGACATCGCCGAGGCCTACTATAGGAGGTATTGAATTAGCTGTAAAATGGCTTTCAGTAGGGCATGCATTATGACGTACTGCTGGCCCCTTTTTTTCTACAATAGTTATCTTCGATATGTTTATATATTTTCTTAGTTTACTTCTGGGGTGTATATTCAGTCTTTAGGGGATCATGGTATTACAGCTGATGCTAATAAGATGAGTCAGTAGACATGGTTTTGGGTTTTCGTAAACTACTCTTTCACTATTTGCTTGTATGTTAGAACTCGATGTTATCTTATGATGCAAAATTTTCTTGTGCTGTCTACATAGTATTAACCGTTATGCAGGAGTTTTTATTTTATTTTATTTTATTTTTTGTAGAGTTGAGATCTAGTGGTACTGGTACCATGGTAAGCTTACACTGGTAGTGTAGCCCACGTGGTGTTTCTATCATTTCCAACCCATCTGTGGATGCATCCCCTCAGTTTAACCCAGGCCCCCACCCTGAAAATCAAGTTGATCCAAAATTCTGAATAGCCACAGCACAGGGAACAATGCAGGAGGGGATGCCCACCCTTGATTCTCACAGGGCCCACCTGAGTTGCAGGACAAACTATTATGTCCCTATCTGTCATCCATGGCAGATGAAGGGTCTGGCAATGCCTAGATTCTGCATATGCAATATGATGGATACCCTACTCAAATCAAGGGTTGCCGTCCCCTCTCAACTTGTCCCTTTGCTGTGGCCCACCTGAGTATCCATTTAGGCTGATTTTTGTAGCTTAGGGGTAATGTCAAGTGATGCATCTGACGGATGGGTAGGATGTCACGAATACTTCACTTTGGCCCCATTTTTTCCCATGATCACTGTAGCTACTGGAGTGCACTTTTTTAAAAATAAAAACTAAGAAATGATATCTATTGAGAAAATTAAACATACAGGGCAAGTCCAAACCAGGCAAACCACAACAATTTTTTCTGCATTTTGGCATAGAAAGCATTACACAGACCATTGAAATTTAATAGCATTTGATTGTAATCGACTTATATAATAGTCTATTACATTGTGCTTGTGGGAGTTTTGTGCTCTCATTACCAGTCCCCAGCCCAGATATAAGAGGTTGCGTAAGGTTGACAACCGGCATCAAACTTATGCCATAACTTCCAACAAGCCCTTGATAGAGTGGAATGGGGGAAAAGATTCATGTAGCCGACTCTAGTTAGTTGGGATGAGGCTTAGATGATGATGATGATACTGAGAACTGAAATTTACTATGTTGCTTAGATGATGATGATGATCCTGAGAACTGAAATTTACTATGTCTACCATAGAGTTTGCTTCCACTGACTCTTATGTGTAAATTGACCAAGAAAAGTGAAAGGGTGTGCTCTGTGATATTTGGAAAACCACCACCAAGAGGATGGAACTCCCTTAGGCCATATGATAGCAATCACATCATTTAGTATCATTGTGTTGAGAACATTGCATTTTCCACTTCCTATAAAACCTTTATTGTGTTCCAGAAAAACCAAAATCTTTACCTTGATCTCATTTGTGTTCCTAAAATTCCCATAGAGGATCACGTTGGTAGCTGATGGAAGGAAAAGTAACAAAATCTATGGGAAGTGTGTCTTAAATGATTCTCTCAAACTCAACTTGGATGGGAGTTCGAGTGAAAGCCCATGGCTATTGCATAGGATGTTTCGGAAGGGTTAACGATTTGTGTGTGACATTCTCATTGTCTATTTATGGAAGCTTAGTTGCAGAATCCTTCGAACTAGGTGTCTCTCTTGCTTCAATCATGCTTTGGGCTCTTACTTCTGCTCTTACTTCCTCCAATTAGTACTTGTTTAATTTTGGAATGGATGCTTCCCTACGCCAACACCCAAATTTGGTGCCTTGTTGCTTCACGCTTTGTACAACTATATATTGAAGATAGATCTCTAGATGTCATCCAATGGGGGATAAAAGAACAATTTGAGTCCATAGCATCTCTTGAGTGTTGTCAATGAGACATCAGATTTGTCTATGTTAGAGTTGTTGGGCTTTGGGCCTTGTGTTGGCCCAGTTATGGGCTCACTCTAATTAGGTTAAAAATAAAGGTGCCTGGGGAGAGAGTTCTCAACACTCTCTCTTCACAAAATAACATGGTACCAGAGTAGGGGAAACTCTCTCTATCTCTCTCTATCTTTTTTCTTTTACTATTTTTTCTCCTCTCTTCATTCTTCTCCATCATCGGCCACCGCTGTGTTTAGCAGCAACTCATTGTTTGCAGTTGCATGTAGTGCCGCACCACGGTTGCGCCCGCTGCTGGTGGACACACCACCTCATCCCCCACCCTTGCTGCGTCCACTGTCACCTCTCAAATCTCATGTTTCGATTGTAGATCAACTGCCCTCTCTAAATCCACTGCACCTTGACTGCCCCTCAACCGCCACACCCTCATTGGCCCACAAACCCACCACCACTCAACCGCCACTTGACTATTGCTTGCCGCCTCTCAAACCAAACACCACTCAAATGTCGCTTTCTCGCCCTCGTTTGCCTCCCCTACCACATTTAGTGTTTGCACCTGCTACTTTTAGTGACCAGTGCCACCTCCAACTCCCTCGCTTGCCACCTCTAGTGCTGCCATCGTGGTGTCCATCAGTTTCACCTGCCGCTACTAGTGGTTGCACCTGCCACTTCCGGTGGCCACACCTGCTTCACCTGCTATTTTTAGCGCCACCTCCACGGTGTCTAGCAACCACATCCTCCACCTTTCACGGCTGCTAGCACCTTGAGCGCCGCACCCATTTGCTGTAACACTACTTATAGCTGAAGTTTTTGCAAATAATGCAGAGAGATTGTAGAGAGAGAGAGAGAGAGAGAGAGAGAGAGAGAGATGTTTTATACGTACAGTTTCCCCTATTAACAAATAACATCCTAATAAACATAAAATTACACATAAGACCATGCTTTGCTTATTTACAGATAAGCCCCTACATAATGAGAAAAATGTTCCAACACTCTGCCTTATCCGTCATACCAAACTTGCTAGACACATCTTGTAGCATAGGAGAATTGAGAGCCTTTGTAAAGATATCTGTCAGTTGTTCTGTTGATTTGACAAATGGTGTACTCAACATGCTAGAAGAAATCTTCTCCCGAATGAAGTGAATATCGACCTCAATATGCTTAGTTCTCTCATGGAGAACTGAATCAGAGGCAATGTGTATAACAGCCTGATTGTCATCATAAAGTGGGTTAACAGAGGAAATTGAGAATCCAAGTTCTACCATTATGGATCTCAACTATAAAATTTCACATGCCCCATGGGCCATAGCCCGATATTCTTCTTATGCACTTGATCTAGACACAATGAATGTACAATAGCCAAAGGTAGATTTTCTATCTGCTGGGCAACCTGCCCAGTCAGCATCAAAGTAGCCAATAATATCAACATGTCCATGATTAGCATAAATAATTCCACATCCTGGACATGACTTCAAATATCTCAGAATATAATACATTGCATCTAGATGAGATAACCTTGGTGAGTGCATGAATTAGCTAACAATGCCAATTGCTTGCATAATGTCTAGTCTTGTGATAGTTAAATAGATCAACTTGTCAACCAACCTCTAGTACATACCTGGATCAATCGGAATATCACCTTCAGATGCATGTAATGAGTGTTTCTGATCCATTGGAGATGAAACATGATAGGCTCCAAGTTTGCCAGTCTCACTCAATAGATCAAGAGTATACTTCCTTTGAGATATGAAGACGCCCTTGGACGAACAAGCAACTTCAATCCCTAAGAAGTATCAAAGATGACCAAGATCCTCAATGTCAAACTCCTTGCCCAACATCTGCTTAGTATGTTTAATAAATTCCAAGTAATCCCCAGTGATGAGAATATCATCCACATACACGAGTACGATGGTGCAACCCTCTTGCCGAGTATGAATAAATTAATACACTGTGATATGACTGACATTGCTTGAATCCAAACGAGAGAACCCTAGAACTAAACCATGCAAACCATGCTCTTGGAGATTGCTTAAAGCCATAGAAGGCCTTTTTCAGTTTAAACACTTTCCTTATCTCCCCCTTGAGCTGAAAACCAGGCGGAAGATCCATATACATCTCTTCAGTAAGGTCAACATGAAGAAATGCATTCTTGATGTCTAGCTGAAATAATGGCCAGGAGAGATTAGCCGCCAATGAAATAATCAGACAAATATAATTTAACTTAGCAAGGGGAGAGAATGTCTCAGTATAATCCACGCCATAGTTATGAGTGTAACCCTTAGCAACCATGCGAGCCTTGTACCTTTCAATTGACCCATCCGCCCAATACTTTATAGAGTACACCCATTTGTATTCAACAGTATGCTTTCCCACGGGTGAGGGGACAAGGTCCCAGGTGCCATCCTTATCCAATGTAGCCATTTTGGCCTCAATTGCATGCTTCCACTCAGGGATTGCAATAGCCTCAAGAATAAACTTAGGAATAGAAGAAGAAGAAATAGTAACAAGGAAAGCACAATACGATGGAGACACAGTGGCATAAGAAAGAAAATTAGAGATAGGATGCAAGGTTGGATGATGATTACGAGTGCGAGAAGCCACAGGTGATGATGGAGAAATAGGAATGATGGAGTTACCTGAGGTAGGAAGAGAAACTACTGATGGTGCAAGTGGTGGCCTTGACTTCTGGTGGATATCGGTAAGTAGCTGCTTAGGTGCCACCATAGATGTAACAAGTGAAGCATCAACCAAAGGCATAGGCAAAGAAACTTGCATGTCAGCAACATCCACGGAATTAGATACAAAGAAGAAGGGGCATTCTTTAAAAAAGGTGACATCCATGGAAACATAAATTTTTTGAGAACATGGATCATAACACCTATAGCCTTTGTTATGAAGAGAATAACCAAGAAATACACACTTGATTGACCGGTTATCAAACTTGCCTCTCTTGGGGCCTAGTAAGCGAACAAAACAAACACAACCAAAAACCTTAGGAGGAATAAGAAAGAGAAGACACTCAGGTTTGAGTGTTTGAAATGGAGTTTTACCATTTAAAACACGTGAAAGCATATGATTAATTAAGTAGCATGATGTCAAAAGAACAACAAACCAATATGACTTAAGAGCCTTTGTACCAATCAAAAGTGAGTGAGTCATTTCAAGAAGATGGCGACTCTTGCGCTTAGCCACCCTATTTTGTTGGGGTGTGTTAGCACAAGAGAACTGATAAAGAATGTCATGTTCTTGAAGATAAGAGGTAAAAAAATTTTGATACATGCTCACCCCCATTATCAGAACGAATTATTTGAATATTACAATTATATTGATAAACATGAGAGCCTTATTCTATCATATTATTTTTTTATATGTAGGGTTTCCCCTATTTGCAAATAACATACTAATAAACACAAAATTACACATAAGACCTTACTTTGCATATTTACAGATAAACCCCTACATAATGAAAAAAAATGTTCCAACAATAGTAGTTGCCACCTCCCTGGACATTTCTATCGACTTCGGTTGTTAGGTGTTTTGTTGATCGGCTTCCTTCACATGTTGTGAGTTGACCCTGTTCTCGTTTAGGTTGCATCATTGATATATTCTATAGGTAACATGTAAAACCTGCTTTCTTGAGGTCTTTTTCTTGGTGGACCTTTATTTGCGTATCGGGTGATTATTATTATTATTATTATTTTTTTTTTTTATTTTTTTTTTTGGAAGGTGACAACATTTTATGTAAGGGAGTGTAAAGCTCAATTTACAAAAACAAAATTACGTCCTAATTAAGAACAAACACTCGTTTCAGTCAAAATCCTTTATACAAGAAACCCAACCTCATTTATTTGTTTTAGCCCTCTTATATATGTCCATCTCTAAACTGCTCTTGTTTTGGAAGCACTTCTCAATTCACTCCCCGTAAATAGCCCATAAAATTGCCATCATTATTAACTTCCACACCGATACCTTTTTTATTTATTATTATCCACCCCCAGGCTAGTCTAATAAAACTTCCATAATGGAGCCCGAGAGGCGATGATTTTTTTCCCACACCATTCGGGTAAAAGAACAATGGATAAATAGTTGATCCACTAATTCTTTCCGCCCTCATACACAACATACAACAATTAGGTATGTTGTGTATTACTACCAATCTCTTCTGAAGATTTTTGACATTAGGGATCCCGTCCCGCCCTGCCAACATGTGAATGCTGCCACTTTTGGAGGACCACCACTTAACCACATGAAAGACAACACACCACTTCCTTCAAAGACAACACTTCGAAGATTTTCGGGTGGTTTGTTAAGATGAGCAATTCCAAAAGCTCATTGCTTAGCAAGACATCATCCTAGCAAGACATGCCTTTTTGGTTAACTATCAAATTTGGCTATCATCATTGTTCTTCTTGACGGAATAAATTATCTAACCTGTTCTTAGTCCGTCAACTATTTCTCAATGTGAAAAGGAAACTGGGACACATCACCAACACAAAAAAGGAACCATTGAGAATGATCCAACATATGATTATTAGATGGATGATAACTAAACTATTATGACTAGTGATGCAGGATGACGGAAACTATCCTAGGATGCAAGATGAGAGATCAATTACACATTATTTTTAGCAATCAATCATGTAAAAAAGCATATCCTTACAATAAATTCGGAAATTCAAATTTGTAACATGAAGATCCTAGGTTTTTACATACACGGTGCACAAAAATATAAAATAGTTTAAGAGTGACCCACTTGGAAGTAGGGACCTCCAATCTAGCGTGGGTAGTGCAATAACCACGTGGATAGATAATGATACAAGCAAATTTCTGGTTTTGGGAAAGTTTCACGAAAAATAAAAATAAAAAATAAAATTCAGATTTTAATTAGGGTTTTGGATTCATGGATGGAATTTTAAGAATGAGGTTTTTAGGGATTCAGAGGATCTAGGGTTTAGAATGTTATAATGGAAAGGAAAAAAGGAAGACAAGAATAATAAGAAGAATACCTTTCGAAGAAGAGAAGAAGGATATAAGAAAAAGAATATCTTTTAAAAAAGAGGAAGAGGAAGGATGTACAGTTAATGTCATTCTTAAAGATATCTCATCAGGTTTTAAATGGCTTTTTTTAAAAGGTGTTTATGGTCCTAGTTGTGCTTCATTGAGGAATGAGTTATGGAATGACCTCTCTCATCCACGGCAGATCTTCCCTCCCCTGGTGTATATGGGGAGATTTCAATGTTACTAGATTTTTGCATTAATAATCCTCTAGTAACAGGGTCACTTCTAGCATGCGCAAATTTGCGGATTGGGTGTCTAAGCATGATTTGATAGACCTTCCCTTAAGCGCTATCAGATTCTTCCCCCCTCCCCTCTGCTTGATAGATTTCTTTTCTCTTTAGATTGGATTGAGCAAAATTTGTTTCGGATCATAGCCCAATCATTCTTAAGGTTGACGAGTTTAATTGGGGCTCAATCATTTTGGAGGTTGATGAGATTATATAGCCCAATCATTCTGGAGGTTGACGAGATTAATTGGGGCCCCAAACCTTTTAGATTTGAGAGGGTCTGGTTACAAGTTGACAACTTTCATTATGTGGTCTAAGACTGGTGAGCTTCCTTCATTGTTACAGGAAGACCTGGTTTTATTTTATTTAAGAAGTTGCAATTACTTAAAGCTAAACTGAAATCTTGGCACCATGACTTCTTTGGTTACAAGGGAAAGGAGATGGATGATATTCTTTCAACTTTGCAGAGTTTGGACCCATGTCTATGGATGATAAAGCCCTTAAAGATAAGTTATCTATGAATTACAATACTCGAATTAAGGAGGAGATAAAGTGGAGCAATGCTCCAGAGCGTTATGGCTAAAATAGGGTGATAAAAATACAATTTTTTTTTTCCATGGGATTGCCAACGCAAGAGCCAGGGTCAACCCTATATCCTCCATTGTCATCAGCGATAATATTATTTCAGATAAAGATGGTATATGCAGGGAAGTAGTCAATTTTTTTGCCTCATTGAATAAGAACTGTGTTGATCTCGTCGGCCTGATAATATGGAATTTTCTATCCTCTTGAATGGGGATGCGGAATTCTTGGAATCGGATATCTCCAAGGATGAAATTTGAGAGGTCGTTCTCTCTCTGGAGAAGGAGAAGTCCCATGTACCCAATGGTTTCCCCTTCTTTTCTTTTTTTTTTCTTTCAATCATTCTGGTCCATGATTAGCGACGACTTATTCTTGTTTCTTGATGACTTCTTCAGGACGGGTTATATTCCAAAGAAGCTTGGGAGCACGTTTATTGTTCTTATTCCTAAAGTTGAAGGAGCAGTTGAGATGGACTTTTGCCCGCATCAACTTGTTAGGTAGCCCTTATAAGATCTTAGTGAAAATCTTAAGTTAAAGATTTCGGAAGGTAATTCCCTCGATTATCTCCAATTTTCAAAGTGCTTTTGTAGTAAGTAGATAAATTTTGGATTCAGTTTTGATTGCTAATGAATTCCTAGATTCTTGCTTTAGGGCTAATAGAGTTGGGGTAGCATGTAAACTGGACTTAGAATAAGCCTATGACCATGCTGATTGGTCTTTGTTAGACTACATGTGAACTGTTTGGGATTTGGTTTGAAATAGACGCACTGGATGTTATGTTGCATTTCATCAGCTTCCTTCTCGATTTTAATTAATGGATCACCTTTCAGTTTCTTTAGATCTTCAAATGGTCTTCGCCAAGGCGATGCTCTTTCCCCACTCCTATTCATCATCTTATTGTCGCATGGTCAAGAAGCTAGTCTTTTCAAAGGATTCCAGGTGGGAAATTTACAAACCCCTATCACTCATCCCTAATTTGCAGATGATACCTTTCTCTTTTGCGAGACGGAAGATCAAATGGTCGACTTTCTTAGCATGTCTATTTGTTGGTTTGAGGTAATATCTGGTCAGAAGTTTAATAGATCTAAAAGTGAGCTCATTCCCATTAACACTCCCAACGATAGAGCTATCCAACTGGCTAATTTATTCGGCTACAAATTGGGTTCTCTGCCTTCTACTTAACTAGGTCTCCCTTTATGTGTGGGCAAACCACCCCCCCTTTGGGACAAGATTCTAGAAAGAATCCAAGGTAGGTTGAATGCCTGGAAAGGAAAGACCGTCCCTTGGGGGGAGAATCACTCTTCTCAAAGCCCGTCTCTCTAATCTCCCAGTTTATTTCATGTCCCTTTTTAGTTGTCCAATGTCAGTTCTCAACAGAATAGATAAGATGAGGAGAGACTTCCTTTGGCAGGGGGATCTAAGGAGAGGAAATTTCATGTGTTAAATTGGAAAGAAGTCTGTTCTCCTATCTTCTAAGGTGGAGCGGGTATTAAAAAGTTGGATTTGGTCAACAAATCCTTGTTGGGGAAGTAGATTTGGAGATTTATTCAGGAAAATGATAGTATTTGAAGATCTATCGTGGTGGCTAAATATGGGATTTTTACTTCTGGCCGGTGGTTGAAACAATCTTCTGTTTATCGGATGTCCTACCCTTGCAAGAATTTCAATAAATTCTTGAAAGGGTAAGTGTGTGAGGTTCTAGACTGACCCTTGGGTTCTTGAGGCCTCTCTTGCAGAGGCCTCTCCGGACCTTGCTGGTCTTGCTCCGGATTTGGACATCTTGGTGGTTGATTGTTTGTCTTTCCAAGGAGAGGAGGTGACCTGGATCCCTCCCTTGAGAAGGGACCTAAAGGATTTTGAATAAGAGTCTTTGACCCTTGGTCATTTACAGGGTGTGAAGATGGACAGGGAGTAGCAAGACAACGTGATCTGGAGGGTTGCCTCTTTGAATGTCTTCTCAGTTCGATCGTTATATGCTGATCTTGACAAGGTTGGTTTCCCAAATGTCAAGGCTCCCACATATGAGATTTGAAAGTACGGTGCTCCTCCGAAAGTCGCGGCGTTCAGTTGGCTAGTAGGCAGGAAGAGAGTTCTCACTGTCGATGATCTCCAAAAGCGCAGGATGATCCTTTTGAATGTCTATCTCTTGTGCTTTATGCAAGCAGAGTCCATAGATCACCTCTTCCTTCATTGCATTTTCTCATCCTCCATATGGAATGAGGTGTTTTTGCTTGTGTCAATTCACTGGGTTTCCACCCTCAGTTGAAGAGTTTTTTATGGCCTGAAACACTGAAGATGGGGGAAAACTTGGGAGGAAAAAGTGGCGCATTGCGTTGCTTGTGGTGCTCTGGTCAATTTGGGCAAAAAGGAACGATTGATGCTTCTAAAACAAGCGAAGCTCTGAGGCTGGGGTCTTCTTGAGGATTACTTAGTTTTTAGGGGACTAGGCTCCATGATTTGGGGATGATTGATTTCCAGTGGTGGCATTGGCTGTTGTTGTACTCTTAACTTTCTAAGTTCTTAGGTTTTTTTTGTTTGTCTTCTTCTACTTCTTCTTCTTCTTCTTTTTTTCTATTGTTGTCTTTTGTTGTAGTAGTTTTAGGGTATCGTTTTGTTTTTTCGAGTTGTATTTTTCATTTCTTTTTTGCATTTTCTTCCTTTCAATAATATTACACCTTTCAAAATAAAATAAAATAAAAATGTACAAGAGGGAAGTGGTTCTCTTTTGTTAAGAGTGTTTGGTTGCACCTAATGTTTTAAATATCGACAATATCGGCCGATATATCCCACAATATATCTTGTATCCCACTTGTGCGATACGAAATGCACAGGTAATGCCGATATATCCCACATATTTGATCCGGTGAGCATTTTCAATTTTCGATCCCCCTTTTTGTTGAAATTATGTTAAATTGGTATCAAATGGTTATAAATACATTGGTTCTTCATGTTTTGCATGAAAAATCATGAAGTTTGAGCTTTAATTTCGATATCCATTGGTTCTTCATGTTCTCCATTATTTTATTTTTTTCAAAATTTTCCTTCAGCCAGTTGTCAATTAAGACTAATTTCGAAGTATTTAGGATCATCACATACAATCTAATTTCGAAATTTGAGTGTAGGTGATCCAATTTGGGGAAATTTTGAAATTTTGCCAAATTTCTCCCAAATTGCTTGCAATGTTGCACTCCAAACATGAAATTAAGCATGTATGAGGGCTGATCTAGTGATTTGTTAAGTCATTGTTAATTTTCTGCTCTTTTAAATCGAGCAATATAATTCTTAACTGATTCTCTTAGCAATTGCTGGAAACATGCAAAATCGGACATGGAGATCTCCTCTTCCTTATAGAAGAACAGGTCATGAAATTTTTCTTCCATTTCTTGCAAGGTTTAGATAGAATTTGGTAACAGACTAGAATACCAAGTAAAAGCTACTCCGGTTAGTGAATGGCCAAACAATTATAGTTTTTAATAATCGTAATTGGCCAATTCCCCACACCATATGGTAAAATGACTCACATGTTCCATGGTCAATTGACCATTATCACTTGTAAATAATGTAAAATCAGGTCGATAATTCCTCGGCAATGGATATTGCAGGTCGATCCAATCAGGATAAGGGTTATGATACATTGGAGTTGTTGTTCAACCAAGAACCTAGTCTGCCACTTCCTAGACCAATTGTGAAACTTGATTATGGTCTAAAAATTGTTGCCCTGCCATTGGAGGTAGTTTCGAACCAACCGGATGTTGTTCCTCATAGGTTGATTTCTAGGCAAAAGTTGTCCCCCAAGTACCCCTTGATTCCTGACTTCAGGGAGGACTTTCCTATTTTCCCATTCAGGTCGTCTGAACTCAATCGTAGGAATTCAATCCCCACTGCTTCTTGTGGTGTGGTGCACTTGAGCCTTTAATCCGCTTCCTTTTGGGGCTCACGCACTAAAATGATTTGTCAAAATGGATAGATGTCGTGGATAAAACATGTACATCATGGTGGTCCCCATAGATCCCCTGATAGGATTGTCCATCCCTAGCTAGGTCCTGGTGGGGATAGTAGCCAATTCAGACCCGAACATGATGGTATACCCGAAACATAGTGGGGTCCACATAAAATCTATAAGGTTTTAATGGTGGGATGTCCTCATGTCAAATGTCCCTTGTGGAGTGATCAACCTTTGTTTTGGATCAAGTTGATTTTTGGGATATAAGGTTAAGTTAGAAGGGTGCACCAGATGGACAGATTAGATGTGGGCTAACATCAAGGTGGGCATCATGCACCGTATTATAGAAGAAGTTTATTATACAGATGTGAAAGGGAAGTGTCATCTCTTTTCTCTGATAAAAACGAGGCATTTTTCAATTTCTTCCTTGGAACTCACCTGTGGGGTTATGGGCCATCATACAAGTGGAATCCATAGTGAAAGAGTGAAAAACTCTCTTCATGAAATGTCAACTATGCCCTTTTCAATGTGGGTTATAAGCCTGGCGTTGAGTATGAACTATTGCATACTTACTCTCAATTGTGCATTGGTTTTATACGTATAGATGTGCTAAATTGATCTAATTACATGTGTTTTACTGTGTAAGGTGATTTGGAGAGCTAAGATGAAAATGACATTTAAAGTAATGATTTAAAGCTCAAAGAATGATCAAGTGGAGGATTGGATACTTGTAAGACAATATTGAAGAATTTAAGTGTCAAAGATCTAAGAAAATCAAGTGCTAAAGATGAAGAAAAGTCTGAAAAATCACAGTCTAATAACGGAATTAACAAATTGTTCGATTTCATCGAAGGTATGTTCGGTTTGACCGAAAGTGCAAAAAACAATCTAAAAAAAAACAATGATTTTCAGAGTAAATTCGGCTCGACTGTTAGGTGCGACCGAAGTGATGTTCGGTACCACCGAAGGTGGGTTCGGTGCGTCTAAAAGAAGAACGATGTGCATAATGGTCTACTAGTGAGAATTTTACATTACTATTTACAACCGGCTAGAACGAGCACCCCTTTCTGCATTATGTTTCCAAATAATACAGGAAATGTGGATTTTAAACCAGGAGTAATCCAACAGCTTCTAAAATTCCATGGATTAGACTCTAAAAGTCCATATCTACGTCTCAAAGAGTTTGATGAGATTGTAGACAATTTAATAATATGTCTGATGATACCTTGAGACTGGAATTGTTCCCTTTTTGTTTGAAGGAGAAGGCCAAATCATGGCTCCACTCCTTAAGGCTGAGATCAATTAGGACATGGGCTGAGATGACCTGGGAGCTCTTTAAAAAGTTCTTCCTAGTTCATAAGACTAACACCATCAGAAGAGCCATAATGATTTTTTTCACAAAAACAGGAAGAAAGTTTCTTCCAATGTTGGAAGAGGTTTAAGGAACTTCTAAATGCCCGTCCACATCATGGCTACGAAATTTGGTAGGTAATAAGATTTTTCTATGATGAACTAAATTCACCTATACGCCAATTCGTAGAAATGATGTGCAATGGGGAGTTCATGAGCAAGTACCCCGATGATGCGTTGGACTACTTTGATATGTTATCTGAAAACGTGCAATCTTGTGAAACTTTAAGTAAGTTGACCAATCCTATGTCAAGTCAGTCTAAGGAAAAATGAGGAATTTACATCTTAAGGGAAGAAGATGATGTTAATGTTAGGATATCCAGTCTTATAAGAAAAGTTAAGGCCATGGAATTGAAGAAAGTAAAACAATCAAACCAAATGAGACCATTGAAACTATTTTCGGTATTTGCACAAGTAACATGCACTTAATGCAGGAGTGTCCCATATTTCCTACGTTCCAAGAGTTGTTACATGAGCAATCCAACGTCATGAACAATTATTAAAGGCCTTTCAGTGCTCCAATTTCAAACACGTACAATTCTAGTTAGCAGAACCACCCAAATCTTAGTTGGAGGAATGAACCAATGGCTATCACCGATAAGAATCCTTAAGGGCCTCTTCCTTCGATCCTTATCCCGTTTTTAACACCGAAGAAGGCTTAAGAGGATCCAGTTTAAAGGTTCATGAATGATCAAGAGTAATTCAATCAAAATGTCATGTAAACATTCCAAGATATCAAAACATCATTAGGGATGTTTGCATCCTCCATTCAAAGATTAGAGTCATAATTAATTGTTAGGGAGAAGGGGACCCTTCCAACCCAACCTCTACCTAACCCAAAACCTCAATGTGAGATAAGTGACCCTAGCTCTTTTACTCAACATATGGAGCTAGCCAAGTCTATCACCACTCTTAGAAGTGGAAAAATAATTTATAAGAACATTCCGACGAGGGCTGATAAGCCTAAGGACTTAGAAGAATCTAAGAGTGATGATGTGCTAGGAACACCTCACATGAGAAGGAGAACTAGAATAAGAGTATAAGCCTGTGGCTCCATTCCCACAACAGTTGATCTCACCCAAACCTCTACCCAATATTTGGGATATCTTAGAGGTTCTCAAACATGTAAATATCAATGTTCTTTTATTGAATAACGTAACATATGCCAAATTTCTCAAGGACTTTTGTACAGTCAAAAGACGACACAATGTTCAAAAGAAGATATTTTTTATGAAGAAAGTGAGTGCCATCATTAAACAATATGTACCCTAAAAATATAAAGACCCCGGTAGCCCAACCATCTCATATGTGATTGGGAATCATTGGATTGAGTATGCTTTATTTAATTTGGGGGCGAGTGTAAATCTAATTCCCTATTCAGTCTACTAACAACTTGGTCTAGGTGAATTTAAACCCACCAAGACCATACTCTAATTAGCCAATCATTCGATTCGTAGACCGAGAGGGATGATAGAATAAATGCTTGTCCAAGTCAATAAGTTTTACTACCCAATGGACTTTATTGTTTTGGACATGTAGCCGGTTGATGCTAGCACTTAAATTCTTGTCATCCTTGACCACCCATTCCTAACCACATTACATGCCATAATCGACTATAGGAATGTGATCATGAAGTTGTCCTTTGGGAATATGACACTTGAGCTAAATGTGTTTAATATGTGCAAGCAACAAGAGGATGGTGATGAGGTCCACGAAATTAATTTGATTGATTCATTCGAAAAAGACGAGTCTCTTCCGACTTTGTACTTTGACACTTTAGAGGCGTGCTTGACACACTCCACCGATCTTGATGATGATATGATTTAGGAGATGGATGCCTTTCTTGATGCGATGTCGGTACTTGAAACTAACTGGTGGAGATCTTAATTTGAACTGTTACCCTTAGCTAACTCAAAGCCTCTACCATATAGTATCAAGGCACCGAAGCTTGACCTAAAACCTTTGCCCGTTGAACTGAAATATGCATATTTGGTTTAAAATAAGACATATCCAGTGGTGATTTCTTCCTACTTAGATAAGGAGCAAGATAGTAAGTTGATTTCTACTCTCAAATAGCATAAGAGAGCTCTTGGGTGGACTATTACGGATCTCAAGGGAATCGACCCCCTGATTTATACTCACCGCATTCACCTCGAAGATAATGCAAAAACATCTAGACAGCCACAATGTCGTCTAAATCCAAACATGAAAGATATGGTTAATCTGAGGAGTTAAAGTTATTGGATGTGGGTATTATCTACCTTATATCTGATAGTCAATGGGTGAGTCCAACTTAAGTAGTACCCAAGAAGTCCAGAATTACCATCGTAGCCAATGCGAACAATGAACTCATGCCAATTAGAGTTACCACTGGTCGAAGAATGTGCATTGACTACCGAAAGGTGAATACCATCATAAGGAATGACCACTTTCCTTTGCCCTTAGTTGATCAAATTTTAGAAATATTATCGGGTCACTCTTGTTTCCTAGATAGGTATTTTGGCTACAACCAAATAGAGATAGCCCTTGAAGACCAAGAAAAGATTACATTTACATGTCCCTTTGGCAGTTTCACTTATTAGAGGATGCTATTTAGATTGTGTAATGCCCCCACCACATTTCAACAATGCATGTTGAGTATTTTTTCTTGACACGGTGGGGCAATTTTAAGAAGTATTGATGGATGACTTCTCCATCTTTGGTTGTTCTTTTAGTGAGTGTCTTGAGTATTTAAAATTGGTGCGGAAAAGATGTGAAGAAAAGAACCTTGTGTTGAATTGGAAAAAATGTCACTTTATGGTTCAAAAGGGAATAGCCATCATATCGTCCAACAGAATTGAGGTAGATAAAGTCAAAATTAACTTCATCTCTAACTTACCACCACCCAAGATCATACGCGACGTGCGATCCTTCTTAAGAGACGCTAGTTTTTACCAAAGGTTCATAAAGAACTTTAACATCATCTCTCATAATTTATGTAACCTTCTTCAAAAGGAAATCGCTTTTGATTGGAGCGAGGAATACCAAAAAAATTTCACCAAGCTCAAAGGCATGTTGTCCTGTGCTCCCATCATGCAACCACCCGATTCAAGTATCCTTTTTGAAATCATGTGCGATGCAAGCAATTATGCGATTGGGGTAGTGTTAGGCCATAAAAAAAAGAAAGAGAAGAAGCCCTATATTATCTACTACGCGAGTAAAACTCTAAACCCTACCCAGGTGAACTACTCCATTACGAAAAATGATCTCTTAGCCATAGTGTTCATTTTGAATAAGTTTATGTTCTACTTGATTAGGTCCAAGATAATCATTCTCATTGACCATGTAGCGCTGAAGTATCTTCTTTTCAAGAAGGATGCTAAGCCCAATTTTCTAAGATGGATCCTTCTACTCCAAGAGTTTGATTTAGAAATCCGAGACAAGAAAGTAGTAAAAAACGTAGTGGCTGACCATCTCTCACTCTTATTCTATCTAATTTCATGGAGACGACACCAATTAATGGCTTGTTCCCTGATGAACAACTCTTTAAAGTATCTTAATTATCTTGGTACACTAACCTTGTTAACTATCTTGTTACAGGTAACATTCTGACTCATTGGACTACACAAGATAAGAAGAAATTTGTCACCAAGGTATGAAAGTTCTTCTAGGATGATCATTATCTTTTTAAATATTGCCCAGATCAGATTATAAGGAAATGTGTTCCCAATCATGAGAAACATAGTGTAATCTCCTTTTGTCACTTATATGAGTGTGGAGGGCACTTTTCGGCTAAAGGGACCACTGTGAAAATTCTGCAATACGGCTTTTATTGCCCCACTATGTTCAAGAATACCAATGGATTTTTTAAAGTGTGTGAACGATGTTAGAAATTGGGAGAAATATCTCATTGGAATATAATGCCTCTAAATCCCATTTTGATCGTCGAAGTATTTAATTGTCGGGGCATCAATTTCATTAGATCATTTCCCCAATCATTTGGAAATCTATATATTCTCCTTGCCGTCAACTATATTTTCAAATGTATTGAGTCAATTTCATGCTGGAATAATGATCATCGAATGTTCATTAATTTTTTGAAAGAAAATATCTTATTTAGGTTCGGAACGCCTCGAGCCATCATTAGCGATTAAGGATCTCACTTTTACAATAAGCCACTTGAAACGTTAATGAATAAATATGGTATTACACATAAAGTGAGCACTCCTTTCACCTATAGATGAGCAGCCAAACTAAAATATCAAATAGGGAGATTAAACAAATCTAGAAGAAAACAGTGAACCCGGTTCGTAATGATTGGTCACTTTGACTAACCGATGTGCTTTGGGCTTATCATACGGTCTATAAAACCTTTATTGGTATGTCACCCTATAAACTTGTTTACAGGAAGGCTTACCACTTGCCTGTGGATTTGGAGCATAAGATGTATTGAGCTGTAAAGACGTTTAATTTTAATTTTGACAAAACTGTCTCGCCACATAAATTTCAATTGAATGAACTTGAAGAAATTCATAACGAGGCATATGAGAACTCTCAGATATACAAGTAGAGGTGTACACGAGTTGATTCGAGTCGAGCTTGGCACATCTCGACTCGGCTCGGCCACTTGCTGACCTCAGCTCGAACTCGGCTCGGCCACTTGCTGACCTCAGCTTGAACTCGGCTCGGCTCGGCTCGGTTTGGTTAATAGCTCGGGCCAGTTCAAGCTGAGATCGAGCCAAGTTCGCCTGTGCATCATTTTCACAAACATATGAACTACACTTTCAAAATCTTGTTGTATGTAAAACAACAACAATGGATTTACAGGTATTTTATCAAACACCTTGTAAACAACAGAAAAATCAAGAAAAAAAGGGTATTTGTTTCATATACGTACCTTCCTTGCCACTAACCACACTTCATTGAGTCATTTCATTAAACACTTGGTGAGCAACAACAATATCAAAGAAACCGAGTCACCGAACTGAATCGATCCGAGTTCGATTCGAGTCAGGTTCGATCTGAGTCGAGTCGAGCTCGGGCAAGCTCGAACTTGGTTCGAAATTTTTTCGAGCTCAAAAAATCAACTCGAACTCAATTTCGAACTGAGTCAAATCAAGTTTTTTCGAGTCGAGTCAAGCAAGTTATTGAGCTAACTCTGCTCGTGTACAACCCTATATACAAGGATAAGATGAAGGTGTTCCATGATAAGAACATCTTACAGAATTTTTTTGAATCACATCAGAAAGTCCTATATAATTCAAGACTGTCTTTTTCAAAAAAAAAATTACGGTCTCATTGGACTGGCCCCTTTGTAGTCAAAACGGTTTATCCCCATGAGGTTGTCGATATAGAAAATCTGGCGAATGGCAACATTTTTAAAGTAAACGGTCAAATTCTTAAGCCATTTGATGAAAACTTTGATTCAAAGGACATGTCCATTCCTCTGAAAGATCCTGTTTACCAGGACTGACTTTCTAGTCTGATGGAGGTCCCTCTCCTCATTTACTGCTTTCCTAGGTTAGGTTAGAATAGTTTAGGTTTTCTTTTGTTTGTTTGTTTTTGTCTGTTTGGCAACCTAAAACACCCTCTTAGTGGATGAAGAATTCATGCGATACTTTGTTCCTTCTTAGGTACTCTCTCTTATTCACTTCTCATTTTATTTTCGTTGCCTCATGTTATGATGCATTGCATATCTTTTTACATTGAGTACAATGTAGATTTTAGGCTAGGGGTGAGATTCGGTGGAATTATAAGAATTTTTGTGATTTTTTAGCAAGATTTTTTTAAAAAAAATTAATCAATAGACTTCAAACTCTTTTTAAAGACTAATTTTCTGTGTACCTGAGTGTATTTAAGTATGGGATAAGGAGATACAAGGTAATTTGATTTTTGAAAGCTTAAACTCTAGTTGATTAGTAGATTTTTAAACAAGTTCCTTTAATGAATTGATTGATAGAAAGTTTTAAACATCAATTGAGTCTAACTCACAATTGACATCTGAGTCATAGTCCTTAAGGCCAAACTTGAACTCGTAGTATTTAGCTTTATTATTACTCAAAAGTGTTAGGAGCCAAGCCTGGAGATCTTTGTCTACCTTGATATAAGAAAAAGAAAATGCCCTGCTAAAAAATAGTAGAATCGAAAAGTGCTACCTATCGCATGTGCTTAAAAGAAAAGGAAAGAGAGAGATAGATAGAGAGAGAGAGAGAGAGAGAGAGAGAGGAAAGAAAAGAAAAGAAAAAGAAAAAGGTTATCGTGTGAAAGACGTCGATGAAAAATCAAAAGCTGGAAAAATAAGTGAAAAGGGGGATGAGTTCAGAATTAGTGACTTGTGTTGATCTGACTTCTTCTAGGTAATCATCACAATTAACCTTTATAGTGGAAAGGCTAACTTTTAGTGATGACGAGTTGGAATTCACTAAGCACACTAGGAACTTAATGTTTGAATACATTCTATTAATTGATTAATGAATGAGAACTTGGTTTAATTGTTTATAGTCATAGTAAGTTTTCAACTGATAACGTCTTATCCTTGTGTCTTTGAATTCTACACACGTCTTAGATTACACAAAACAATGTTCTTTTGAAAGATGTTTCAAGTTTGGGATATGGGATTTAGTTTTCGCGTGTTTTGCTCAAGACTAGCAAAGTGTTGGTTAGGGGTGTGTTGAGTGTGAAACATTGCGTATTTACCCCAATAATGCATTGGTTTTATATGTATAGATGTGCTAAATTGAGTTAATTGCGTGCATTTTTCTATGCAAGGTGATCTGGAGAGCTAAGATGAAAATGACATTTAAAGTAATGATTTAAAGCTCAAAGAATGATTAAGTGGAGGATTTAATACTTGTAAGATAATATTGAAGAATTCAAGTGCCAAAGATCCAAGAAAACTAAGTGCTAAAGATGGACAAAAGTTTGAAAAATTGCACAGTCTAATAATAGAATTAACAGATTGTTCGGTCCCAACCGAAAGTACCAAAAATAGTCAAGTAAGAAACAATAATTTTTAAAGTAAATTCGGCTCGACTGTTAGGTGTGCCCAAAGTGATGTTCGGTACCAACAAAGTTAGGTTTGGTACGACTGAAAGGAGATATAAACTTCATAAATGTTTTGAAGAAATTCAATTGCAACCGAAAGTTAATTCGCCTCGACTTCGGTGCGACCGAAGGCCATCATTGGTGTGACTGAACCATAATAAATGTATGAAAATTTGAAGTCAGTGCAAAGTCGGTGCGGAGTTTTCTTATTTAAAGTGGTGATTTAGGTTGTTCTAAATATGAATTAGGGTTTGTGAGAGAGAGAAAGGGGTCACGGATCTTCTATGGAGCCATTCTTCTTCTTCAATCTTTTAGTTCTAAGTTGTTGTTTTTTTTTTTTTCATGTTTTTGTTTGAGTTTAATTTAACTATAACAATAGATGGATAAATCTCTTAGCTAAGGTTAAGAGGTGAAGCTTGTAGTTATTTTTAATGTTCTAGTTTACTTTGATTCAAGTTTGATGGTTTGAATATTAAACAATTCATTAATTTTAGTTTGTATAAAACTTTAGTTTTAGTTTATTCTCATCCATTGTCAACTTGGGGCACTTTGGATGTTTAGGAAGGCTAAGATTGTTGGCTTATTTATTTTGCAAAAGATCGATATGTAACATTCATGGATTTATTGTAGATGACGAGCACGATAGATACTTTAAATTCTTTACGATCAATAACTTGGTGCTTCATCTGGAAAGTGAATCGATTGAAGTTTAAATCTGTATTGGGTTGTGAATTTTGAATTAACCGATCTATTATCCGGCCGGATAGGTAGATTTTTAATTTTGAATTAACCGTTCTGAATTAGGCATTGAGAATGATTAGAAGCGGATCCTTAATAATCTAGTATTTTATTTTATTGATTTTCTCTCTACATAGATTTTCATTGTCGCTTCTTCTAATTGAATTTTTATAGTTAATTCTAGTTTTAAGTTATAGTTTTAAAGTGTTTTAAGAATGCACAAATATAAGTTCCTGAGAATTCGATCTCCTTCTCATCGAGTTAAAACTATATCGCAACCCTACACTTGGGATTCTCATTCTTTTGGATCGATCACCTAGATATATACATGTCCATGGTCCTTTTCCATTAGCACTAGATGAAGTTGGACATGAACCAAGCTAGCTTGACTTGACTCGGATAAGCTCAACTCAACTCGGCTTAAAAGTTGGATTCGGATCGAGCCGACCTATTTAATTGATTTTGAAAAAAAATTTAAGTCGAGCTCGATTGAACTCGGGTCGAAGCTTAACCCCAGCTCGATTTATATTCCTTAGTAAATTATATGTATATATATATATATATATATATATATATATATATATATAGAGAGAGAGAGAGAGAGAGAGAGAGAGAGAGAGAACTCGCTCGGTCAAGCTGAGCTGCCTAATGCAGCTTGAGGACCGAGTCGAGCCAAATTCGAGCTGAGATAAGTCGCTGGCTAAATCTAGTCGAGCCTGGGCTATATGATCAGATAGAGTTTAGGTTGGCAAATAATATCAAGCTTTCACCACAGCTACTATCAGGAGTCGTTGCAATTTCGCATTTCAAGCCCCAACTAATGTTCATTGTGTATAAAATTTTATATAGATCCAACAACTAAGGTGGGCCATGCACTCGAGAAAAAATTAAATAATGTTTAAACCCTCTAAATTCATATAGATCCAAAAACTAAGGCAGGCAATACCCTCGGAGAAAAAATTAAATCATGTCTAAAGCCTCTAATTTTAGTTAGTGCAGCCCATACGATCTACGGATGGACTGATTTTCCTCATGGGGCTCATGGCATATAAACAACATAGTCGACCCAGGAAAGTTTCTATGGTGCGGTTTTCCCTCCCTCTATTGGCTATGATATGGCCCACCTAAGTTTGGGAGCGGCCTTATTTTTTATTTAGGTCCTGAGGTATCGAAATAGATGGAAGGGTTGGAAAACACATATCACGGTGGCCCGACATATCTCGACTATTGCATATATGCTCTTCCTAAAATAAGGTGTTGCAAATGATTCTTGTCCAACATACACACACAAACACCAACCACAAACTTGCCACCTACCTACCTTGCAAATTTGTGGACCCTATGTGCCTTACATGTGTGTAAGGTGGGACCCATTTATTATAAATAGGGTCATAGGTGTAGATTGAGTACAATGTGGAAAAAGAAAAAGAAAATAGAAAAGAAAAAAAAAAACAGAGCTTCCTGAAGTTTTTGTTAGATAGGTGATCTCAATTTAAAGTTTAAAAATTTCAGCTTATTGTTTATGTCATCTTATTCCAAATGTTAATAATGTAGACACCCCACCCCGGCTACATCTTGAGAAGGTTAAGACCATTTAGGAACCATGATCATACCCAATCCCTGCTTAAACCAAACCAAAGTCCCTAAAACCCAAATCCGTAATCCAAGACCACGATCCAAACCATTCATCACACATGCAACTCTACCTATACCCCATACCATGGCCCAGATCCTCATTATCCAAGTCAAAATCCATTTTTCTGAGCTAAAAAACCTAAAAAGAGACTTCCGAGTGAACCCGCACAGTGTACAAGGTTCGCACGCGTGAAACCGGCCTGAACTGAGCCCGGGCGGTAGTCTGACTACCGCAGGCGGTAGTCTGACTGTCGCCTGCAGTACTTCAAGTACCGCTGCTCGCGGGCCGTATGCGGACAGCTGTCCCAGCGTCCAAAAGTCAACTTTTCTTCAAAATTACCCTCCCGAATTTCACTATTTACCTTTTTACCGCCCCTCATGGTTAATGAGAGAGTGCCATGTGGCATTTCTCTCTCCACAACCAACCATAGTTTGCCACCTCACCTTTTACCCCTCTCAAACTCCACAATTACAGCAATGCCATTAGAGAAGGCTATAAATAGCCCTCTCCTCTTCACATTTAGAGAGGAGAAAAAAAAAATAACAACATCTTCTCATTCAAGAGAGAGAAAATGAGAGGGAGAGAGAGTGAAGGAAAGGGAAGGAGCTATCATGCCTTCAAAGATCTGATCTTTCCAGCCACTCCCTAGCCTTCCTCTCAACCTTTTTTAACCCATAAGCCTAGCCCAGATCTGATCATGGTCCGGTTCATGTCTTAGTCTACCCAATATCAAGCCAAAGATCCATTCTACATACAAGCATTCATCATGACATCTATTCCCTTCTCAACCCCCCTGCTTCTCTAGATCTCTAGTGAGCGTATGCTCTATGACTTGCCGTACACCGGATCCTGTCACATCAGAAATTTCTAGTGATCTAGTCCATCTTTTCTTTACCTTTTTGCATAAGCATCATCACATCCATTTTCTAGACATACTGTTAGACGTATGCTCTGTGGCTTGCCGAAATCTTGGATCTTCCCACATCAGAAATTCACGTGTGTGCCTAGTCCTAATTCGACCATATCATTCATCCCTTGAGATTTTTACCATACTAAGTAGAGACTGTACATTTGTACAAGCAAAGAGGGTGCCTAACACCTTCCCTCTTTGTAACTGAGGTCTCTTGCCCTGAATCCTGGATCGCAGACCAGGAGTTAATATAAGGTAGAGAAGTCTCCGGATTTTCCTCACCTTGTGTATTTCGTGGTTCTAGCTGACCGCGGGATTTCGAGATTTTTCGGCTAATGGCGACTCCAACATCCACAATCATCCTGTCACCCCCACCACCAAAAACATAACATTTAAATCAGCGTGGGTGCCGATTTTCAGTGTCTACAGAATGGCGACTCCACTGGGGATTTCCAGCTAGAGCACTAGCCGAGACTCAACTTGAAAACGTATGGTATTCTAATCTCAAGGGAAATCATCATTCGCATTCATACCAAAAAAAAAAAAAACTTTTGGCTTACTCTTGCGTAGCTACATACCAGAACTATGACAACCCGATCCCGGGTAGTCATAACCTCTCAAGCTACCCATGAAGAAGAGCCAACAGCTCAGCTAGCTCCTGAAACATCAGCACCGACACCCATATCGGCACCGGCGCAACCACTACCGGCGGCTCCGGTAGACCCACAAGCCAACACCACCATGCAAGAAATGGCCCAGAGTCTGTGAGCAGTACAAGATCTGCTACATAACCTAGTGTCAAATGCCCCACCAAATACACAGGCAACCCAGCCTAGTGTATATAATAGTTCACTCCCGCAAACCCCCTTTTCCTTTTCCCTCATTCCCCTTTCAAATCCCGTGCTCTCTCTCCCGGAAGAATCAGCACCAGAACAACAGCAACCAACAAACGGGAGCAACCCTCCCGTACATCCCTACTCAACACATCATAACAATCAGGTTACAACACAGGCTCCCCCTAACAGGAACCATCGACAAGAACTGACGGATGCCCACGAAGGGGGCCAGTTTCGAGTCCATTTCACTCCCCCTAACGGGAGTAACATTCCAGAATTAGCAGATACCCCAGGCAGGAGCCACTTCCGAACTTCACACCCTCCTCCGAAAGGGAACGGTGTTCAATTCCAGCCACTTCCCGTCAACGAGAGTCCATCGTCTTTCCAACAACACCCCATCATTGATCCATATGAAGAAGAAGCAGCACAAGCCCTACAGCAAGGGGCAAGATACCCACCGCAAGGCAAGTCAGAGATTGAGGAACTACGAGAGTAATTACAAATGATGCAAAGCCAGCTTCAAAAACAGCAAGGAGTGGATCACCCATCCACTAAGTTCAGGGACCTTTGTCCCTTCCCGGACGCCCGAGTACCTCCAAATTTTGAGGTGCCAAAATTCAAATGGTATGACGGTAGTGGATGTCCTACAGCACACCTGAAAGCATTTTGCGGGGAACTCAATTCGATAGCAGGGAATGATGGAGCCTTGATACGACTCTTCCAGAAATCCCTTAAAGGTGATGCTTTGGATTGGTATACCTCTTTGGACAGCCATCAAATTAGAACTTGAGAAAAGCTCTCTCAGGCGTTCATTGACAGGTTCTCATACAACCTGAATATGGCTCCAAGAAGGTCTGACTTGGCTGCTTTGAGACAGAAAAATGACGAATCCTTATCAGCATACGTAGGGCAATGGCGAGCCATGACAGCTCGGATGAGAAACCCCATCGATGACGAGGAACAGATATCCATGATTGTACACTCGACAAATCCTAGCATTTCAGGATATCTAATATCGTACCCATACGTAAAATTTTCTCAACTCATCCGTGCTGGAGAACAAGTCGAGGCGGGGATCCGAGCCGGAACCATTTCTCCATGGCCACATCAGACCCTTACAAACAAAAGAAACAAAGTAGAAGGGAAACATGTCGGTTATGAAAATGGAAATGGCACGGGTCCTGCGCAACGCACTACAGAAGTTAACAATATTGTTGGTAACACTCAAGGCAGCCAATATGCTCCAAAACAGGAGTCACAACCAAACAGGCAGTACCAATCACAGCAAGCCCAACAGGGATATCAGGGGCAGTCGTCTCAACAACAGCAACAACAACCTATGGGAAATGTGCGAGGCCCATACAGGCAGGCAATGTTAGGGAGAAAGTTCACCCCTTTAGTACAAACATACAGTCAGGTTCTGACAATGCTAATGCAAAAGCAACTCCTGACACCTCTCCAACCTCGACTTCTTCTCAACCCCTTGCCACCTGGTTATAATGAAAATCAATACTGTGCATATCACCAAGCTCCTGGCCATCTGACGGACTGCTGTTTCGCCCTGAAACATGCGGTCTAAGATTTGATCGAAAGCCAGAAGATCACAATCACCCCACAAGTTAACAATACAGTTCAGGCCAACATTCTCCAAAATCCTCTGCCATCGCACCAAACAGGACCCAGCACATCTGATGCCTCTACTGTCAACCACATTGAAGGAGGGCAACCCAGGTATTCCTCCCCACATCATTCCATACAAGCAATCATGTCAGATACAACGAACCGGGCATGGGGATACCAACAAACACTATTGCCTGGGCCACAGATATTCCTCGAAGCAGCACTAGCCATTCAACCCCTTGTCTTTCTAGAAGCAGCACCATCAACACCGCCCCTCGTGATCCTTGAGGTCGCACCCAACAAGTCGCATTTGCAGCATCTTGCCTCTCAAGGGGCACACCCCGCATGTCCAATAAGGTCGAATTCTGAACCTGTCATTCTTCCAATAGGTCTCCCTGATCTATCTTCGCTGACTTTGCAAGGGGCATCCCCGGTTCAAGATCCCAAATTCATGATGCCTCACCAACTGGCGCATGGCCAGAGGACCTCTCCAATACATCAAAGGGTGGAAGAAGAAACCAATGTTAAAATTTGTTAAAATCCGATGATACCTTAAGAGAAACCATCAAGTCTTTCACAAACTATCACTCAGCCTCAAGAACCCCTGATATATCTGGAAAGGAGGGCAGTTCCATCCTACAACCGAAAGGCAGTCCCATGGCATTACCCAAAATGTGCCGAAGTAGGCAACAATGGGAGGTATTTTAGGAGAGATAACCAAAACCCAAAAGAAATTCGGGGAGCTTTGTCGGGAACTACTTGCAAAACCGACGCTGCTTATGACATAACATCCCAACTCAAAACTATTCCCGCACAAATATCCATCTGGGAGCTCTTATGCACCTCAAGATCACATCGAGAAATCTTTGCAAAGACTTTGAATGATGTACATATCTCCCCTGACGTACCCCCCGAAATGGTGGCAAGTATGATCGGACAACTCCTCGCACCGCGAGTCATTACTTTCTCTGATAATGAATTACCACCCGAGGGACGCAAGCATGGGTGCTCACTGAACATAGTGGCCCGCCATAAAAATTTCAAAGTCTCACTTGTGCTTATTGATAATGGATCTAGCCTTAATGTTTGCCCTCTAAGGACTGTTGAATGGTTAGGGATAGAATCATCCCCTTTCAGGCCCAGCACCATGAGTATCAGAGCCTTCGATAATTCCCGAAGGCAGGTTGAGGCAGAGATTGATATTGAGCTATAAATTGGACCAGACCTGACCCTTGTCACATTCCAGGTCATTGACATACCTGCCTCGTTTAATCTTCTGCTGGGACGGCCATGGCTCCATGTTGTTGGAGCCATTCCCTCAACCCTTCATCAAAGGGTCAAGTTCCCTTCAGGAAATCGAATCATCTTAGTATTGGCCGAGCCGGAAACTGTCCTGTCGGTAGCGGTTAATATCCCAGAAACTGACATCCCTGTGATCGACATCCAACATACAGAGGGCGATGTATCATATCACAGCTTCGAATTCGAAGTTATAAATTCAATCACTAACCCTTGCCCTCTCACTGCTGAACATGTCATTTCCCCCGCCGAGTGATTAATCTGGAACTACCGTACTGAGTTTCATGAAAAATGTATAGTAGTACAATCAGCACGTACTAACATACAGAAATAGGGACTGGGATATCAACCAACACCGGAAGGTCAAGTTGAAAAGTCCAAGAAGAGACAACCATTTAGGTACACACCCATCAAGTTCATCAGGGCTGGGACAGTTTGTGAAAACTCGGTGATTCCCCTTGAGGACCACCTCCAGAAGCTCAAATCCTCAGATCATTCCCACCCGAAGTCTGTCTGGCCACCCATAAGATGGGATAAGATTCTCGAGGCAGCAAAAACAAATCTGACACAAGGGGCAAAACCCCCAGATCCACCACAAAAGGCAAGGGGCACGAAAATAAGTCCACCCATGCGGGATCTAGAACTAGGGATGCCTCTTGAAAAGTATGCAGGCAAACCCAGAGAGACACTCATTCTCACACACAGTCAAGGAAATATGTCCCTGACACCAGCCCATCAACACAAGGGGTAGAAGCAGCCCATTCATTGGATTGACAAAGGGAAGTGGCCTGCCCTTGACTGGACAGACATCAAGGTCCCATCGTAGGACCAATCAAAGGAACCAGAAGAATTCCAGCTCTTGGGCGAAGAAGTCGAATCAGATTCTGACTCTGAGCCTAGCCCAGCAGACATCATGGTCATCAAAGCAGGTGACCCACAGGAAAACACAGATCCAGACAGTAAGATTGGAAGAATAGAAGAATCATCATGGACAGCAGTCCCCCTAACAATCGAATCAGTCGGTAAATCCTCTGTGGATGCCGACCTCAAAAAAAAATGTCGATGTAAATAGCAGTTGGTACCCAGGACTAGGACAGGACCAATCTTGGTTCGTAACACCGTCCTGTTCGGGACCTCCAGGCGACACAAAAAAATTAAAAAAATTTAAAAACACAAAAACATCATATATTCTCAAAAATACAAAAAAAATAGATATCTCTTAAAATCATAAAACATCAGAAAATCTTCAAAACATAAAAATAACAGAAAAACTTTCAAAAACCACTGTGCCAAGCATCTCACACACACCGCAGAAGTTCGAGGTCGACTTGTATGATTTCAATCTTGAGTTAGACTTCGAGCTCATGGGTTTAAATGAAGCCCCGGATGAGGGAAATGATGATACAGCTTTCGAACTCGAGGACTCCCTTGAAAAGTTCAAAACAAAAGCCAATGTTGTGGCAGATGATTTTGAAATTGTAAACTTAGGGTCAATGGAACTCCCTAGAGAGGTGCGCATCGGACGATCGCTGTCTCCGGAGTACAAGAAAATGATGATGGAGTTTCTGAAACCAAGGTTGTCCAACTTTGCTTTCTCGTACGAGGACATGCCTGGGCTCGATGAAGATCTGGTGGTGCACCATCTACCGACAAAGCCAGACATGAAGCCAGTCAAACAAAAGCTGCGGAGAATGAAGCCCGAATGGGCCCTGAAGGTCCGTGATGAAGTCATCAAGCAATACAATGCGAGATTTCTGGTAGTCTCCAACTACCCAGAATGGCTCGCAAATATCGTACCAGTTCCAAAGAAGGATGGAAAAGTCAGAATGTGTATCGATTTTAGAGATCTCAACAAAGCAAGTCCTAAGGACGACTTCCCTCTGCCTCACATCGATACACTGGTAGACAATACAGCTGGACACAAGACCTTCTCCTTCATGGACGGATTCTCTGGATACAATCAGATTAAAATGGCCATTGAGGATCACGAGAAGACCTCCTTCATCACACCATGGGGAACTTTCTGCTACCGGGTCATGCCCTTTGGATTGAAGAATGTAGGAGCTACATATCAGCGAGCCATGACTGCCTTATTCCACGACATGATAAACAAGGAAATGAAAGTCTATGTGGACGACATCATCATCAAGTTTCGTACAATCGAAGGACACTTCAAAGATCTCAAGAAGCTTTTCGACAGGCTAGAAAAGTTCAAGCTCTGACTCAACCCGCAAAAATGTGTCTTCGGAGCAACCAGGGAAAAACTGTTGGGCTTCATCGTCAGCGAGGATGGTATTTGGGTAGATGAAACCAAGACTAAAGCAATCATCGAAATGCCGCCACCCAAGACCGAAAAAGAAATTTGAGGCTTCCTCGGACGGATCCAGTACATCAGCAGGTTCATTACGCAGCTCACTCCGGTCTGTGAGCCCACATTCAAGCTCCTACGGAAGAGCTCGCCAAAAGAATGGAATGACGACTGTCAAGTGGCCTTCGACAAAATCAAAGGGTACCTGCTAAACCCTCCAGTGCTAATGTCACCTGTTCCAGGAAGACCGTTACTGTTATACATCTCCGTTACAGTAGAAGCAATTGGATGCGTTCTTGGCCAACATGACGACACAGGAAGAAAAGAGCAGGCGATCTACTATTTGAGCAGAAGGTTCACGAGCTATGAAGCCAAATACTCCAGCTTAAAGAAAACGTGTCTCGCCCTAGTCTGGGCAACATAGCGGCTGCGACAATACATGATTGAAGTACTTGTTCGAGAAACCAGCACTAACGGGTAGGATTGCAAAATGGCAATTATTACTTTTTGAGTTCGATATCACCTATGTCACTCAGAAGGCAATCAAGGGGCAAGCACTGGCCGATCATCTAGCCGCACATTCCCTGCCCAACTACCAGCCATTAAAGACCTTCTTCCCTGACGAGGACATTCTCCTAATCGAGGAAGGAGAGGAAAGAAAGGCAGGAGATGGACACTCTTCTTTGACGGAGCTGCAAACTCGAAAGAAAGTAGAGTAGGCACCATACTCTACTCTCCCGAAGACGTCCCAGTTCCCATATCCAGAAGACTAACCTTCCAATGCACTAACAACGTAGTAGAATACGAAGCATGCATCCCCGGTCTAAGAGAAGCCATAATCCTTAATGTGACGAAATTACGGGTCTTCGGGGACTCGCAACTCATCATCAATCAGACAAACGGTGACTGGAAGACCAAGGACAAGAAGCTGATCCCGTATCACGTCTATCTAGAGAATTTAATTGAAGAGTTCGAGGAGATCACTTTCTCTTACATGCCTCGAGCGAAGAATCAATTTGCAGACGCTTTGGCTACTCTCGCTTCAATGCTGGAAATCCCAAGAGGAGTTGCTGAATGGGGACTTACCGTCAAACTTCAGGAGGAACCCGCATTTTGCCTACAGATCAATGAAGCCGACCTTCCCTCAAACGATCGGCCATGGTACACAGACATCAAGGAGTATCTCGAGCACCGGAAGTACCCAGAAGGAGCAACTCTGACAGATCGTCGCACTATACAACGGTTGGCAGTGCAATTCGTAATTACCGGTGGCATCCTTTACAAGCGATCCTTCAATCAAATCCTTCTTCGTTGCGTGGATGAAACGGAAGCTATGTGTCATGTCAGAAATCTACAAAGGACTATGTGGCCTGCACATGAATAGGCACATGATGGCGAAAAAGATCTTGCGACTTGGCTACTATTGGCTCACAATCGAGACAAATTGCTGCAAGCATGTTAGAAAATGTTTCAAGTGTCAAGAACATGTAAACCAGATCCATGCCCCTACATCAGAACTTTACAACCTGACATCCCCATGGCCCTTTTCTGTATGGGGGTTAGACATCATCGGTAAAATCAGCCCTAAAGCTTCAAATGGGCACAAGTACATCCTGGTAGTAGTAGATTACTTCACCAAATGGATAGAAGCAGTATCCTACACCACCATCGCAGCATCTCATGTGGTAAAGTTTATGAAGAACAACATCGTCAGCCGTTATAGGATTCCTCAAGCCATCATTACTGACAACGGAACCCCATTTGTTAATAAAAGGATGAGCGATTTTCTTGACAAATTCAAGATCCAGCGCCATCGATCAAGCCCCTATCGTCCCCAGATGAATGGTGGGGTTGAAGCGGCCAACAAGACTATCATCTGAATCCTAGAGAAAATGGTGAAAACATATCGCGACTGGTCAGAGATGCTTCCCTACGCACTTTGGGCCTATCGGACGTCTGTACGGTCTGCTACAGGCGCGACTCCATATGAGCTTACATACGGAATGGAGGCGGTACTACCAGTCGAGATCGAAATCCCATCACTGCGGATATTGCTAGAAAGTGAAGTCGAGGAAAGCGAGTGGCAGCAAGCAAGGTTCGATCAACTGCATCTGGCAGATGAAAAGTGCATGCAGGCGCTAAGCCACTCCCAATGTTATCAGAGAAGGATCACCCGGGCCTACAATAAAAGAATCCGCAAAAGAAGCTTTAAAATCGGTGACATGGTCATGAAGCGTATTTTGCCACCGCACCTACCCGATCCCAGAGGAAAGTTCAAACCCTCATGGGAAGGACCACTGATCATCCGAGAAGTACTCCCAGGAGGCGCCCTCCGGCTCACCAGTCTGAAGGGAGAAGATCTTCCCGAGCCCATCAACGCCGACAACATAAAAATCTATCACGGGTAATCCTACTTGACTTTGTCAATGATTACAATCGTAAAGCTTCACCCATCACTTCCCCCACAAAAAAAAAGAAAGAGGAGGTATATCCACCACTTCTCCCGTCAGAAAAATTAACCGTCTATCCCAAAAAAAAAAAAGAAAAAAAAAATCAAAAAATAAGCCAACAAAAAATAAAATAATCCCTCTCAAAATCTCCCCCTTACCAAAAGCAGCTTTCAATTGTACTCAGAGACAAGGATAGGATGGAAATCAGTTGGCCGACAATGAAAGAAGTCTCTCCGCCTCCTCCAACATCCCTGGGGCACCAAAAGAAAAAAAAAGGAGGGGACATGCCTAAGCAAAAAGGGCGAGTTGAAAACCTGAAAGGGCGGCTCAAGTAAAAATAGCAGGCATGTAGCGAACTTGGTGAAAATCTGAAGAAGCACCAAGGGTAAAAACAGCACAGCTGCCAAGGGGCAGACAAGATTAAAAATTCGGGACGTAGTGAAAATCTGAAAGGATGCTACGGGCAAAAATGACAGGAAAAGCTGGACGTAGTGAAAACTTGAAAGGGCGCTACGAGTAAAAATAACAAGGAAAGAAAATAAAAAATAATAAAAGTGCAGGTACAAAAAGAAGCCGAGATAGAAAGCATCACAACGAGATACAAGGAAGGGATAACTTCGGAACAACACTCTATGAAACTCTGCTCAAATCCACATGATGCGATCTCGAATACCCCTTCAGGGAACCAAGACCCTAAGGATACAATCTAGATTACTGCACACAACGTGGGCTGAGCCCAAGATTCTGATCCCAATCATCCAAAGCATGAATCTAAACACAAACAAAACATTGACAATTGGCACAAACAAAATTTTCTTTCATTTCTTTAAAATTTTTCTTGCAAGTATTTTATCTTCTTATTTTCAAAAAAGAAAAAAAAAAGAAGAAGAAAAGGTTTCAGGTATGCAAAACAGTGGGTCAGCATCAAGCACTACAGGTAAACTTCTATCTCTCATACATTGACAATCTCTGCCTAAGCCTCTCTATCTCCATGCGCAGATAGAAGGCCTCGTCCCTATCCAGGCGATGCGTAGCAAGCATACTCTCATCATATCGTCGCCCCACTGCCAGACGACGAGCCATATCCTCGCACGTGTGTCGGAGGACAACGATCTCGCTGATCAAGTGGCCATGGGTGGCCAACAAGAAGGAAGGATCAATGAAGGGCCGCTCCTCAAAAGCCTCAAACGAGTCAACAACACCTGAAGAGGATGAAGCAGTATCACCCACCATGCCTTGATCAGCAACCTCATCCTCCAAGTGCCAGCTCAAAACCTGTCGATAAAGAGATTGCTCCGCAACCCACCTCTGATACGATACTGTGACCAAAGGAGGAGCCCAAGACTCAAGCTCTAGCATCGCCGCATCCAACGACCCCTGCCAGGAAATCCAAACCCGTCGATACAAAGTAATTAGGTCGGAAGGAAAAGAGGCATGGCCAAATCTAGAAAAGGCAAACTCTGGGATGTCCTGCCAAAAGCCAAACTGACGAAGAAATCGCATAAGATGATAAGAGCAGTATCCCTGAAGGCCTAGCAACAGCAAGGGAGTGCGAGCTGTACTACTGATCAGCGGCGGACGACATAGCCAGGTAGCCTCCCAATTAACCTCTCGACCTTGAAGCTGAGAGAGCATGCAGCGGTACAATGACTCAGTGGCCTCGACACCAGAGGGAAGGCCATCAAGTAGCAAAGACAACACATCATCACGGCGAGAATCAGGCCAAGAAAGCATAGGGGTCATATAAAGGTGTTCCCATAATCACACCTGGAAGGAATAAATCAAACTCAAGATGCAAGCAAAAATAAAAGAGAAGGAAAGGAGAAAGAAGGAATCAGATTAAAAAGTACCTGAAGGAATGAACAGCAACCCCGCAAGATGCGGGTACGTCCGAGTGAGCACTCAATCAGCCCTAAGAAGAGCTCCGCCAGCACCACCGAAATGATGCTCCTACGATGCAGTATACGACGGAATATGTCTAACAAAGTTCCCAATGATGATCGTCTAGTCGGATCCAGGGGTACCTCGAGAAGTAGAGCAGCGATCATATAGCATCTCAAGTGATAACTCTCCAGCCCCACCCTCCGCAGTGGGGAGGGCCGTAAGAAATCCAAACCAGGCAATCAAATCAGAAGAACGAACCGGCTCAGATGAAGGAACATACGACTCTTGAGTAAGAGGCAGACCAGACAGACGAGAAAACTCCTCCAATGATGGGCCCAACTCTAAGTCATTAAAAGAGAAAAAATTCAAGGATGGAACCCAGTCGTATAGCGCCGTGCTCAACAACCGCCAATCTAGGAGAACTCGATACAAGTGGAGAACCTCTCAGAAACCTAGGGAGCGCAGCTCGAAGATCTCAGACTCGGTCAAACTCTCGATCTAAAGATGTAATCGCTCGGAACATGTGCCACGAGGCTGCAACCGACAAGTCCGGACAGGTACACCCTCAACGATCAAGACCCCTAGATCAGCAGGAGAATCATAAAAAATGGGCATCCCCTCGTCCAGTAAGTCAATCTCATGATGACAAAAGAAGCCAGCATCTCCCATCGCATCACGCAAAGTGTCCTGAAAAGCAGCAACAGGCGGGCCCGAGCCACCAATAACTGTCACCTCAGGAGCTGACTGAAACACATGAGCTCCAGGAGCAGCAGCACCCATGGACTCCCAATGGTCAACAGGACTGACACCACAAACTGCCTGTCCCAACATTGTCTTAATATCCTCGCCAAAAATCTGAGCCAAGCCATCTGTGAGCAAATCATCACCCGCCAAAATCCAAGCTGCTAGCGCCACCAAAATGGGTCCCGCCATCCGTAGAAATCTGATCCATCCTACCCACACCATCTGGCATCATCACCTCATCCATGGACATCGGCCCATCAATCAAACCATCTCCCGCCATCACCACTTCATCCAAACCATCCATCCCAATATCCATGAATCCCGGTGGCCCATCTAACATGGATCCATCAAACCCTTCTACCCCATCCAATCCGCCCTCATATCCTCCATTAATGGTGGTTGGAATGCCATAAATAGCATTAATCTCCCCAAAAGAGCCCATTACTCCCCCACCAACCTCCATCAACTCCTCCATAAATGAATTCCCTCCACCATTATTGGACCCACCAACTTTCTCACCACTCATGAACCCATCATTGATCCTATCATGGCTGGCCATAATCAACACCAAAAAGGGAAAGGAGACAAAGAGAATAAGACAAAAGAGGGAGATAAAGGAAGAATGGACAAAGGGGATGATAGGACGGACAAGGACAACAAGGAATGTCCGAAATGGGTCAGCAAGAATGAACAGGAAGAGGGGACGGTCGCTAGAAGAAAAGATGAACGGAGATGGCACTCCGACTACCGCCTGCGGTAATCCGATCACCGCCTGCAGACCTGCCATTTTGTGTCATTGATTCAACATGGCAGGGCAGAACGGGCAGAAAAAATTCAGCGGGCGGCAGTCCGATTACCGTCCGCGGCAGTCCGACTGCCACCCCGGCCTACTTTCGACCACATTTTGGGTGGGATTCACCTTGAAAGGCCAAAACCTTAGAACAAACATCCATACATCTAAAAGGGGTCCGAAGGTGTCCGAAAAGAAGGATTGAAAGAGAACAATATCAGCAAACTGAAGTTTATAAACATGAAGGTTTTACATTAAAGAAAGCAAGGTACAACAAGCTAGTCATCATCAGGAAGATATGCATCAGTATCCTGACGATGAAAGTGAGGCCCCAGGATGCCTCCTCCTGCAAAACGTGCACCACTGCCAGGGGCATAGCCAGGCTGTAGAATCGGGTCGATACCATGCTGCTCACACCAGGTGCTGTACTCTCTAGATAGATCTACAAAGGCACTCGCATCATAACCCTCTAGCGCAGCAGTCAGCTCCCTTTCGGGCACTGATCTCCAATCTGAAGGACCAGATGGAGGACTAAGTGGTACCATGGGACTACTGGTCAACTACCAGAAAAGCCTCTCTCCCAAGTACCATTTCATCACACGAGGATCCTCAAGAATACGGCATCGACAAGAACCCTGAAAAGCTTCCTGGGCCCCAGGAGTAAGTGCTGCATTCGACCGGAGATACGGCCTGGATAGGAACTGTAAAAAGAAAATCGAAAATTTAAGCAAAAAAGGGTTAACACATGGGCAACACAGAAAAGGAAAAAATCACTCACATCACTCGGAATAAGGGCATTAACGTTTGACCTCCAGGCAAGGTCTGAAAATAAATGCGTACGGCTGCGGTTATCCTTGTACCACAGCATCATGCGAGGAAACGGAGGCGAATGGACAATCAAGGTGGGGACCAAATGTGGAAAATGGTCAAAGAAGCAGACCTGCATGACTCACGGTCAGAGGAGGACAAACCAGTGCATCCCCAGTGAATATATTGTAAAAGATGAAGGCTAAACAGAATACCTCGATGACAGGGTAGAAGCCAGTCAGGGACCGGCTGATACAACGGCTGGCCTTGTCCAACCCTTCGTACAAATGGGCAAGGATGGCTGCATTCCAATTATAAGGTGTGGGAAAGGTGATATCTGCCACGAGCGACAACAAACGGAAACTCACCAGCTCATTCCCGTGACAGAAAATCATCGCACCCATAGTGTACAAAATTAGGGCACGTGCCTTCACCACCGCCGCTGCTTCGATTTCAGGGACACGTTTGGAAAAATTTGATGATAACCAGAGGAGTTTGAAGCGCGGGCCAGTAAAGTCGGCTACGTCTGGCATCATCCCTAGGAGACTCATCCAATCCTCCTCAGTAGGTACCGGAAGGTCATCCTTAAAAGGGATAGACCCCCCATCATATGTGAGGCCGAGCTGCATATAAATGTCATATGGGGTAATCCCCCACTCACTAAAAGGAAGCTGTAAGGTATGAGTCTCAGGGTGCCATCTCTCAGTCAGAGCAGACAAGAGAGACATGTTTGTCCGACTCAGACAGACCCAAAACAGGTGAGAAAAGGGAGTCCGCTCCAGAACATCAAAGAACAACGGTTGTGGATCCTCAAACCAATCAGGCCAGTGTGTCCTGACCCCACGCCCTCTCAAAACAGCAGGTGCACCACCTTCTCGGGCAATGTCGGACAAATGCCGACCCTCATAAGGCACGAAACATGGATCAGGTGACTGGCGTGAGGAGCTAGCCTCATTTTTACCACGTTGAGGCATGCTGCACACACAAAATAGCCAAGTAAGTACCCCAGTCACATTCCAAGGCCCATCTTACAAGGCCCATGTCCAAGGCCCATTTCAAAAAGCCCGTGTCCAAGGCCCATTTCAAAAAGCTCACATCCAAGGCCCATCTTACAAAGCCCATGTCCAAGGCCCATCTCACAAAGCCCATGTCTAAGGTCCATCTTACAAGGCTCATGTCCAAGGCCCATTTCAAAAAGCTCACATCCAAGGCTCATTCCAAAAAAAAAGAAGCCCAGGCCCATGATTCAAGGCCCACCAGGCCCATGCCAAAAGACTAGCACACATTCCATAGATCCTTCCCTACATCTGATCCAATCAAGATCATGATGTGGGGCCCATTTTAAAAATCTCGTTCGTCCATCATCCACAAAAAAAAAAAACTTGTTACCACATCCATGCATCTGAACCAATCAAGATCATGACGTGGGGACCTATCTGAAAAATTCTATCCGTCCATCATCTACCATAAACTACCGTTCATCACCTACGTCATCCATACGCACAAATAGGCCCCAAATCATCAATCCGATGGTTCAGATCAGGGCAAGCAAAAAAAAAAAAAGAAAAAAGATGCAAAGGGTGGGGCCCTTTTCTTGTCACACCCCACTCCACCAAAAACATATATATATATATATATATATATATATATATATATATATATATATATATACACACACACACACACACACACACACACACAATAATGGTCCAGCCAACCATCTGGCCCGAACAAAACAAGTTCAACAAGATTCAATGGTACAGATCAAAATCCAGATGATCTAACGGTCCCGATCATGGCTCTCTCCCAACCCAAGGAAAAATTCAGCCCACCAAAAGCCCTTGAAGAAAGTGTCCAGAAAGATCCAGCAGAGATTTGTTAGCCAAGATTACCTGAAATGGAAGGAAAGAGAAAGATGCAAGAAAATGGGCTGAAAAACCTCTCCAAAAATAGCTCCAGGGACCACAATGGGTCCCTAGACGTCCCAACTGCAAGAATGATATAGAGGAGAAGGTCACACCGGACGGATCGATGCACTGAATGGACCAGAGGTCCAAAATGACACGCAGGCGGTAGCCAGACTGCCGCCCGCGACAGTCCGACCGCCGCTTGACCAAAAAGGTGCATGGGGCAGCGGGCTGTCCCCTAAGGATAGGAGAACGACCAGTTTTTACCTCCAACTGCTTGGTAATACCCAAAGTATTTTCAACAATAAACCCAACCTCTCAAAGGTTTTCAAAAACTGTCCCGTTTTCTCAAAAGTTACAAAAATAGCCTTCAAACCTTCAAAGGTCACAAAAATAATTCCCAAGTCTTCAAAAGAGACTTAAATAGCCTCTTGTTCAAAAAAAAATCTCCAAGAAAAATTCAAATAACCCGAAAATCCCAAAAATTGTCAAAGTAAGCACAATAAATCCCCAGTGAGTATATCGAAAAAAAGGGGGGTCTGTTCCTTTTAAAGCTATCAAGCCCCATTAAGTTATCAGTGGAGGCAACGTAACTATTTACTTGCAAATAAAAACTGAACGACGATGCCCACCCGCGAAATCGAACGGATATTTTTTAAAAAAAAAAGTGTTTTCAAATAATATCCCCAAGGAGTCTAGCTCCAAAGGGAATAGCTTTCAAACAAAGTTTTCACCACCACACGTGGTACGCAGTACATTGAGGAATCTTCTATATTCTCCAGTTGCGGCCAGTGCACACAGCTAAAGAAGATTCGATCTCTGCCGATTTTCCCAGTGGATGATTGAATCCGTACATGATACATGTACGATTGGCTCGATCTCTATATCAGGACAATCATACGAATGCTAGTAAAATAAGTGGATCTATCTCTGGAAAGAACCATCAAACTTGAAGGGACAAACAATCCATTGTAACCAAAGTATCAAAATCAGTAGACTGCACGATAACAGATTACCTGTACATACCTAGTCCGAGATGTTCAGAAAATTTGATCGAGTCCAAGTCGGCGAGTGAGTTCCCCATAAGGCCGCACCAACGCACAGGGCAGCTAACCACTTTGACGATCAAACAGACCGAATACTCTTAGGGTGATTACTTAGCAAAGGAACGACAGACCAAACAGTATGGGAATCCTCGTAAAGCCGCGACGAATGCGTAGAGGCCCTTACTTTTCAGACTTACCCTCCAATGCTATTAACAATCAGACGTGAAAGGGTTGTGATTGGTGATCCGTAAAGCAGCGACAAATGCGCAGGAGGTAATCACAACATTTTTCTCAACCCTCGTGATATGTGCAAGTCATCTCTTTTCCAAACAGTCAACTGACAATGATACAATGGCAGGCAACAGATTCGAGTCACTACCCTTTTTCTGACCAGAAGGGTGGGGTGTCCACTCGCTTTGACCTTCGGTTTCTTGTAACCTCGGCCAAAGAGGGGCATCTGTAGACGCCTCACCCCGACTACATCTTGAGAAGGTTAAGACCATTCAGGAACCATGATCATACCCAATCCCTGCTTAAACCAAACCAAAGTCCCTAAAACCCAAATCCGTAATCCAAGACCACGATCCAAACCATTCATCACACATGCAACCCTGCCTATACCTCATATCAGGGCCCAGATCCTCATTATCCAAGTCAAAACTCATTTTTCTTAGCTGAAAAACTCAAAAAGAGACTTCCGAGTGAACCCGCACAGTGTACAAGGTTCGCACGTGTGAAACCGGCCCGAACTGAGCCCGGGCGGTAGTCTGACTGCCAGCTGCGGTACTTCAAGTACCGCTGCTCACAGGCCGCATGTGGACAGCTGTCCCAGCGTCCAAAAATTAACTTTCCTTCAAAATTACCCTCTTGAATTTCACTATTTACCTTTTTACCACCCCTCATGGTTAATGAGAGAGTGTCATGTGGCATTTCTCTCTCCACAACCAACCATAGTTTTCCACCTCACCTTTTACCCCTCTCAAATTCCACAATTACAGCAATGCCATTGGAGAAGGCTATAAATAACCCTCTCCTCTTCACATTTAGAGAGGAGAAAAAAAAAATAACATCTTCTCATCCAAGAGAGAGAAAGTGAGAGGGAGAGAGAGTGAAGGAAAGGGAAGGAGCTCCCAAGACTTCAAAGATCTGATTTTTTCAGCCACCCCCTAGCCTTCCTCTCAACCTTTTCTAACCCATAAGTGTAGCCCAGATCTGATCATGGTCCGGTTCATGTCTTAGTCTACTCAAGATCAAGCTAAATATCCATTCTACATACAAGCATTCATCATGACATCTATTCCCTTCTCAACCCCCCTGCTTCTCTAGATCTCTAGTGAGCGTATGCTCTGTGACTTGGCATACACCGGATCCTGTCACATCAGAAATTTCTAGTGATCTAGTCCATCTTTTCTTTACCTTTTTGCATAAGCATCATCACATCCGTTTTCTAGACATACTGTTGGACGTATGCTCTGTGGCTTGCCAAAATCTGGGATCTTGCCACATCAGAAATTCACGTGTGTGCCTAGTCCTAAGTCGACCATATCATTCATCCCTTGAGATTTTTACCATACTAAGTAGAGACTGTACATTTGTACAGGCAGAGAGGGTGCCTAACACCTTCCCTCTTTGTAACCACGGTCCCTTGCCCTGAATCCCGAATCGCAGACCAGGAGTTAATCTAAGGTAGGAAAGTCTCTGGATTTCCCTCACCTTGCGTATTTCGTGGTTCTAGCCGACTGTGGGATTTCGAGATTTTTCGGCTAGTGGCGACTCCAACATCCACAATCAGCCTGTCACCCCCACCACCAAAAATATAACATTTAAATCAGCGTGGTCGCCGATTTTTAATGTCTACAAATAATAATATTACTTAAATTAGTTATTGATGTGATTGATATTTTTTATTTAAAATTTATTTAATTAATTAGCTTAATTGTTGAAAATTTGAAATATACCTTGAAATAATTGTTGAGTTAAATCGATTTAGTTCATAGTAAAATTTTAATTTAATATTCAAATTATATAAAAAATAAATCTTATTTAGCTTAGAATATAACATAACTCAATTAATAAATTATTAAAAGTATAATTTCATTTTAATTTTAAATTTAAAACATCTAATTTTAATTATAAACTTTTAAAAATTAATAATTTAAATAAATTTTCTTATTAACCAATCGAATTCATCAGATTTAGAATTTATTTAATAAATTCATTGGATGATTTAATATTTGAATGATTTAAATCAATTCCACCAAAAGTTAAATTATAATATGAATTAATTCCTTAATTGTAAAAATATTCGGTTCATATGAATTTGTTAAATTTTGATTTAATATTAAACAATTGAAAATTTTATTTATAAGTTTAGATTATAATTTAACTGAAATTTAAATTTTAGAATTTAATGAATAAAAAAATTATATATTAAAAAAAATATATGATTTAAATAAAGTTAGAATTTAAAATAAATTTTTTTTATACATGATCAATTTTTAGAAATTTCCAAATTTAATAATAATAAATTAAAAATATTATATTAAGAAGTTTAATTATTAAAGTTTCGATGAAATTATATTTAGAATTATTAATTAGATATAAAAAATTTTATTGTTGATATTTTGAGACCTTAATCAAGTGATTATTAATTCTTATTATAAATTATAAATATTATTAGCAAAAGCATGAGAATAAATCCATGATATCTTTATGTTTATGTTGATATTTTCGATTGTGAAATAATGATTTATCTTACACGCGTGTCTAACATTCATTGAGTATCAAGATTGATATGTTGGATGTAATGTAAACAGGTAGGGCGATTGTGTCCCTTAGATGGAAGACCCTAAAAATAGCAAGTAGAGCAATTGTGTCCCTTCAGTGAAAGATCCTAAAATCCACTGGATCCTTCGGAGTCTCCTTTGTGTACGGCATACGAATACAATTGTGTGCACGGACATACGTTAGATATACAATTGGTGTAGTAGTCTGACCAACTAATGTATAAATGGGTCCTTCACTATGAGGTACCAGTGCGTAGGTGTTAATGCAACATGGCTATCCACTTGGATACGGTGTTGTAAGAAATGACGGATATCGTGTCCCTTCAGTGAAAGACCCTAAAATGTACTGGATCCTTTGGAGTCTCCTTTGTGTACGGCGTATGAGTACAATTGTGTGTATGGACCTACGTCGGATATACAACTGGTGTAGTAGTTTGACCAACTAATGTATAAATGGATCCCTCACTATGAGGTACCAGTGTGTAGGTGTTAATACAACATGGTTATCCACTCGGATACGGTGTCGTAAGAGATGACGGGTATTGTTTATGAGAATTCATGAAAAATATCACATGCATAGCATATTTACGATTTTAGTGCTTAAATTCATGTTCTTTTATTATCCGTATTATATATTTTTTTCTTGTTTATAAAAATTTCATATAATCTGAACATTTTAAAATTTGGGTAAGAAATGATCCTACTGGGTTGTTATACTCACCCTATTACAAAAAAAAAAAATGCACATGTACAGAACTAGAATAGTACATACAGGCGACCCTGTACTATTAGTTTTTTTTTTCATCAAATTAGGTTTAGTTTGAAATCAATTAAAAAAAACTATCAAGAGAGTTGAATTTAATAAATATTATATTATTTTAGCAATATTTTTCTTTTAGATGACTTTGAAATTTATTAAATTTGATGGAATTATGTGGATTGTAATAAATATCAATATATTAAAACTCACAAACTTGGGATTCGGTCACCCGACTGTTGGGGCGTGACATTGGCTATAATCGAAAATTAATTCGCCTCAACTTCGGTACAACCGAAGGCCATCATCAGTGCCATCAAAGCGTAATAAAATATATGAAAATTTGAAGTCGGTGTAAAGTCGTTGCCGAATTTTCTTACTTAAAGGGGTGATTTAGGTTGTTCTAGATACGAATTAGGGTTTGTGAGAGAGAGTAACAAGTTGTGGAGCTTTTACGAAGCCATTCTTCTTCTTTAATCTTTTAGTTCTAAGTTGTTGTTGTTTTTTTTTTTTTTTTCATGTTTTTATTAGAGTTTAGTTTAAATATGACAATGGTTGGCTAAATTTCTTAGATAAGGCTAAGAGGTGAAGCTTATAGTTATTTTTAATGTTCTAGTTTACTTTGATTTAAGTTTCATGGTTTGAATATTGAACAATTCATTGATTTTTAGTTTGAATAAAACTTTTGTTTTAGTTTACTTTGATCGATTGTCGACTTGGGGTACTTTGGATGCTTAGGAAGGCTAAGATTGTTGGCTTATCTATTTTGCAAAGGATTGATCTGTAAAATTTATGGATTTATTGTAAACTACGGGTACAATAGATACTTTGAATTCCTTACAATCAATAACTTGGTGCTTTATGTGGGAAGTGAATCAATTGAAGTTCAAATCTGTATTGGGTTGTGAATTTTGAATTAATTGTTCTATTATCTGGCTGGATAGGTAGGACTTCGATTTTAATTGTGTTATTTAACTAAATCAAGTGAATTATGCATTAAGGATGGCTAGAAGTGGATCCTTGGTGATCTAGTGTTTTATTTTATTGATTTTTCTCTCTACTTAGATTTTCATCATTGCTTCTTCTAATTCAAGTTTTATAGTTATTTCTAATTTTAAGTTCTAATTCTAAAGTTTTTTGTGAACGCATAAATATAAGTTCTTGAGGATTCGATCTTGGTCTCACCTAATTAAAACTACATTGTAGCCCTAAACTTGGAGTTGCTATTCTTTTGAATCGATAACCTGTATACATGTCCATAGTGCTTTTCCATTAGCACTAGATGAAGCTAGACGCAAGCCGAGCTATTGTTTGTTTAACTCCCTTGACTCGGCTCGGATAAGCTCGACTCAGCTCAGCTTGAAAAGCTAGGTTTAGATTGAGCCGAGCTATTTAATTGAGTTTGAAAAAATTTCAAGCCAAGCTTGGCTCGACTAAACTTGGCTCAAAGCTTGACCCCAGCTCAATTTATGTATCTTAGTTTTATATATATATATATATATATATATATATATATATATATATATATATATATATATATATATATATTACTTTCTTTTAATAGCTTAGCCTGAGTTGTTGACCCAATCTAGTTGAGCTTAGTGTCGGGCTCTAGGATCAGATAGAGTTCATGTCGGCAACTAATATCAAGCTTCCACCACAGCTACTATGAGGAGCCCCTTCAATTTGGCATTTCAAGGCCCACTTGATGTTCGCTGTGCATAACATTTAGTATAGATCCAAAAACTAAGGTGACCCATAACGATGGAGAAAAAAAATAAATCATGTCTAAAGCCTCTAAATTCATATAGATCCAAAAACTAAGGTGGGACATACGCTCAGAGAAAAATTTAAATAATGTCTAAAGCCTCTAATTTCAGTTAGTGCAGCCCATACGGCCTACGGATGGGCTGATTTTCCTCGTGGCCACATGGCATGTGAACAACATGGTCGACCAGGAAAGTTTCTATGGTGCGGTTTCCCCTACCACTGTTTGCTATGATGTGGCCCACCTCAGTTTGGGAGCGGCCTAATTTTTGGTTCAGGTCATGAGGTATCGAAACCGATTGAAGGGGTGGAAAACACACATAGCTCGACTGTTGCATGCTCTTCCTAAAACAAGGTGTTGCAGATGATTCCGGTCCAACGTACACAGACGAACACCGATCGCAAACCTGCCACCTACCTACCTTGCAAACCTGTGGACCCTATGTGCCTTACATCCACGCGGTCCATCCGTTTTGAAAGCCCATTCTAGGGAATAGTGCCAAAAATGAAGCAGATCCAAATCTTAGGTGGACCACAACACAGGAAACAGTGGTGATCGAATACCCACCATTAAAATTTTCTTGGGGGCCACGGGAATGCTTATTTGCCATCCAACCTGTTGATGACGTAGATGAAAGGTCCACAAACATCAGTTGATCCAAAACTTTTGTGGCTCACAAGTTTTTAACGGTCAATTACCACTATGGGGACTTAAAAATGGTATGAACAGGAGATCCTAACCACCTGTTCGATGGCCCCCAAATGAACTGTTAAAATGGAAAATATTCAATCGTTCAAATTCACGAGAAAATATCTATTACGTGGATGGTTATGATTATTCAATTAATTTTCAATCTGTTATATCTAAAAATTATATGATGAACGGCTTCGATTGCAATTTGTAACACGCTTGTCGCGTGTTGTACTGAACGATGAAGATAGTTTTTGAAGAATTGAGAAATTTACGACTGTAGATCCCACCTTTTATCCAGTGGTTTTTTTGAAGCAATACAAACTTAGAGTACCCACTTAGGCCTCCCCGTACGGAGTCAGGATTTTAGGACGAAAATACCCCTCCTTTTGACAGAAAATAGAAACGGATTCGGTACTCCCCCTGCTACCAGCTAACGCCAGATGGTCAGTGGTTTGTGGGCCCCACCATGATGTATGCTTTTCATCCATTCCGTCCATATACTTTTCCATATCATTTTATAGTATGAGACCAAAAATGAGGTATATCCAAATCTGAAGTGTACCACATTATAGGAAACAATGTTGAATGAGTCTCAACCATTAGAAACCATTAGGGAGCCATAAAAGTTTTGGATGAAGCCGATTTTTGGTTTTTCCCTTCATCTAGGCCTGTATGAACTAATCAATTGATTAGATGTGAAATAAATACTTCTTTGGGCCTTACGAGAATTTAAATTGTCAATATCCAATCAATATTATCTTCTTGTGGTGTGGTCCACCTGAGATTTATATCCCTCTCATTTTTTGGTACAAGCCCTAAAATGAACTGTAAAAATGGATGAAAGAATGGATGAAACACATACATCATGGTGGGGCTCACAGAACATCGACCACAGCCATTGGATGGTGGCAGGGTGAGCAGCCCATCTGTTTCCTTTTAATATTATATACCTAAGCTTTCACTCGTTGCTTTCACTCCCTTAACAAAAAAACCTCCTCAAAATAACAGCATTTCACTCCTTTTCAACCATAAACCGACATACAGATGTTATTATTCTCATTTTTCTCATCGAATTCTCTGTGAATCATCTGGATATCATCATTCTACATTTGTCATTTTTCGTCTTGGCTAGGGGTATGTGAAATCCCACAAAGTGGCTGCATTTATAATCATTGAATATGTGTCAAAATATTCCCTCAAGCCAAAGCACCTCTCTTCAACCTACATTTGACTTGTGCTATGGTAGTTGGTGGTACAGATATTTAAAAAAAAAATGCTCGGCTCGTACAATTGCATTGCATGCGAAGTTCGGTCAATTCCATGTGTTAGGCTTACTTAATTTCATGCGTTAGGCTTAGTTAATTTTATGCGTTGATTGGTGAAATCCATGTGAAACTCACTCAATTCCATTTGAAGCTCACTCAATTTCATGTTAGGACAAATTCGATCTCATGCTATGCTCGCTGAATTTCATGTTTACCATGCACAATTTTATGCTAGGATCGCTCAATTTAATGTTTTCCCAGCTTAATTTAATAGTAGATAAAATAAGGTCAATTTAATGTTTGCCTTGATAAATTTCATGCTAGGATCACTCAATTTAATGTTTGCACAACTTAATTTTATGGTAGATAAGATAAGGTCAATTTAATATTTGCCTCGATAAATTTCATGCTAGGATCACTCAATTTAATGTTTGCCCTGCTTAATTTCTTGGTAGATAAAATAAGGTCAATTTAATGTTTGCCTTAATAAATTTCATGCTAGGATCGCTTAATTTAATGTTTGTCCAGCTCAATTTCAATGTAGATAAGGTCAATTTAATGTTTGCCTCGATAAATTTCATGCTAGGATAGCTTAATTTAATGTTTCCCTAGCTCAATATCATGCTATGGTCGCTCGATTTAATTTCTACCTCGCTCAATATCATGTTATGCCTGCTTGATTTAATGTTTGCCCTGCTAAATATCATTATATACTTGCTCGACTTAATGTTTGCCCCGTTGAATATCACACTACGCTTGCTCAACTTAATGTTTACCCTGCTGAATATCATACTACGCTTGCTCAATTTAATGTTTTCCCAGCTCAACATCTAGTTTGCCCCACTGATTTTCTAGTTTGCCCCACTGACTTTTTAGCTTGCCCCGCTGATATTTGACTTTGCCCTGCTGATATTCTACTTTGTCTCACTCAACTTCATGTTTGTCCTGCTGAATTTCATGCTTCCCCCCCTGTTGAATTTCATATTTGCCCTACTCAATTTGTACGTTGTTTGGCTCATTTTTCCAGCTTGCCCCGCTCAATGTTATGGCAGATTACCTTACTCAATTTAATTAAATATGATACGAAATCATGATATAGAAGGCCTAATCCATATAAGCTCTGGTTATTTACATGAAAATTTAATGTGTAGCTTACTCTTTATTTCCTTAAGATTTATATCATTCTCATCTATAAGGGAAAGTGAGTTTTCAGTATCCTTTTATTTAATTGAGTTTTGTCTTATGGCAAGCTTCCGTTGGTTAACAATTTATTGATAATTTGTCATTGTATTGATTTCCAAATAATGGCTATGAGAATCATTTGTTGCTATGGCGGGGAGTTAGAATGTGAAAACAAGCAATGGACATACAAGAGTGGAAGTACGAAAACTATTTCGTTAGATGTTGATACTACGTACGAGGAACTTCTGTCCAGAATGTACATGATTATTAAGAGTACACCAACAGATTGTGATATTCGGATGAAAGTTTTGTATCCTTGCTCCAATAAATCAATCCCTCCAACCATACTTGAGGATGACGATGACGTCAAAGAGTTGCTGACAACATAGTTGGAGCAATCGAAAAAGTTTATTCCTTTAGTCATCGAGACAATCCAACACATTAATATGACAATACATGTTGACAGTGCGGCTGTAACACCCTGAAAATCGGGGGTCGTGTATAAACTCAACTCCCGAGTTCCAGACCGTCACTTATGCAACAAAAATGATTATGATTCAATGTTGTCTGAGTTAAAGCATTCACATGAGTAAAAGTATACCAAAACTGTAATTCATACTCCAGATCCAGTGATAAAAGCAAGCGAAAGACTGAAGAATATATATATATCACTGTATGGAAAAACAAAGTAGATCTCGACTGTCATTAAAGTATGAATACATCACTGAGTCTCATATACATGTAAATAAACAAAATCAAATGTCCAAAAAGAGTTCCACTAAGAAGTCTCGTCAACCCAGGCCACCTAAGCAAAGCCGTCGTGGTACTGCATATATGAGAACTCGTCCTGGTCCTCATTATAGACCGGCTCTGCCTCCTGGATCGCTGCGTCACCTGCATCTAAGACAGGGTCTGGTGGATGTTGCAAACACCATCCCGAAACGTGGGAATGAGTAGCTAACTCAGTGGAATAATAGAGCAAGGATTAACATGTTCTCAAATCAATCATGCGATAATAGTAAAGCAGTAAATCAGACATTCCTAATACTGTTGTTAATGCAATATGACATGACGTGATGTATGCCCTCACCGACGATCTCCCTCATACGGCACCATCTTACGACTGCGGCATGCAATCGTCCCACAGTGCTCCACATCTTCCAAGCATATGCAATGTAATGGTGATATGATTTCCGAGTTATTATTAGTCCATTCAAACAGCAGGATTGGGAAACTAAGGTACTTTCCTTGTATCAATCCCAACACAGATCCTGTCTAGGGTCGTCACTCCTAGTAATCTCATACGATGTATATTTTGTAAGTCGCTGCAAGGGCTGTCAGGGCTGTTGCTCGCACTCGTTGCACTGCTCCCCCATCACCTTATCAATACAGGCCTACTGTACTCTCACTGCTACGGAAGGGTCGTCGCCTCCCGTAGACTCAGAATACGCTCGCGGTCACTACAAAGGACTCGTCGCCTGATTAGTGTAGGCCGACAGCAAGAATATAGTGTCCCATACCACCATAATCTGCTCACGAGACATAGGTGCTCACTGGTCACTATGGGGAGGTTTGTGGCCCCAGCGTAGGCCGACAGCTTGACCACGGTGTCCCATACCACCATGCCCGGCTCATGAGTCTTTGTGGATCAATGTACCATGGTTGACAGGGTTTACAATAGTAAGTTCAGTACCCTAGGTTCAAGCAGTTATGACTCATACAGGGTGAACATACAACGGCCAGTCGGGTTACTTAACGGGCTCAACTAGCACGATCGCATCTCAAGTCATACGACATGAAGTGCGTAAAACACCTCGTGTGGCCTGTCCACTGCCGCCAACTCCAAAACACGGCTTGCGTTCATCGACGCATCGTTCGTGGTAAAGATAAGCCAACCACGAACTTGCACAGTTGCCGACTGCCTGGACTAGGCATAGTCCCAAACAATTATGAATCCACATCAGCAATCATGTGAGAGTATTGGAAATGAAATACAACCATGTGAGCATGTTAACACATGTTATAACATACAACTTAAGTAAATCTTCAAGCACATGCATTTCATACATATAATGAAATCATGCATATAGCTAACATGTAGGAAATCATTTACATCAGCATATTAATTGAGAAATCAATCTCAAACTAATTCATAACACCATTTAATTCAATACATACTAATACAAGCATTTATACAAACACTTAAACTACACACTTAAGTCTACATATAGTATGTCGACTCAAAGTGCGCATTTAGGCGAATCTCTTCGCCAAACTAATTATGCACGTATTCCTAACATCCTAATGTGACAAAAAGCCATGTCAATCACATCAGCAAATTATGGATGAAAACAGTATTTCCTACAAATGACTAAAATGCCCTAAATCTCATATTCTTCATCTATTTACGAAACAAGAAACGGACAGCATGTTGTACATGTCAAACGGCGTTGCCGTCGATAATCTACTATTAAATGACATTGAAAGCGTTGGAAACAGTCAATCGAAGCGTCTAAAATCCGCACCTTTTCTCTTATAGGTGTATTGATTCGAACGGAGCGTATACGCTTCGTCTACGGCGAACTGTGAACCTAATACACAAGATCTATCAGCTACTTCGCTATGGAACCTAAGGATCAGCAAATCAGCAAGAGTTTAGGGTATTTTCTTACCTAGAAACGTGGAGAAATCACCGGCAAAGTGATTGAGTCGCGTGGCTTAAGCATGTGCAGCACGTGGCACAAGCAGCAGGAAATTCTCCTCCACTCACTCTCACAATCTCTCACCTTTTCTCTCTCTCAACTTAGGGCTTTTTCTAAATTCGGATGGGAGAGAGGAGTGAGGGTTTCAAGCCCTTTTATAAGCCCAAATATGCCCGAAATAGGCTTGGGAACAATGTTTACTTAAGTTATATCCAAATCGGGGCTGTTTCGGTCCAAAAGAACATTTCTGGTGGTCCCCTGGCCGAACGCGGTTGGACTTAAGTTCGTGCATGTTGGATGTAGCTCACATCCCGTTTTCAGACCATCAGTGTTCGTAGATCGCCCGTGGCGATCCAGTTTCAGTTCAGCGGTCCCCACACGTAGATCAGGTCTACAAGTCTCATGATATGAAATAGAAATTTTTTCTGATCCGAGGGTGTAATTTGGCTGAATTCTGACGATCAGAACGCTTAATACTGACACGTCAAGTCGTGTGCTAGATTTGAATTTCAAATTCCAAATCTAACCCTATTCTCAATCTCTTCAGTCCAGGCTCAATGAAATAGCCTGCGAATGTCGGTTGGACTTGATTTTCGAAATGATTGTCAAGTCCAGATAGGCGGTTACAACGGTCTAAGATTGTAGGTATCGGACTTTCGACGCGCGGTCTAGATCCAATACAAAGTTTCAAAGAGGTCCAGAGAACAAACCGACTTTGAGTTTGATCCGAGGTTTTAGAGTATTATAGCGTCATTGGTTATACTCGATTTGGGTCTTGTAGAACGTATTTAAAGTGATCAGGGACTATTTCCCAGCTACTCTAGCGTTGCGCTAGCTAACTTACACTTATTTTCCAAAGGAATTAATCCTACGCGATTTCTGGTCGAGTTGGTACTCGAGTCCAAGTACGAATTTTTTTAGGGCGTTACAGCGACAGAAGAGCATGGCATGGAATTTGAATATAAGCCAAATCTATTACAAGTAGGAGAAACAAATGATCAACTGCTCGAGCTGCCCCTAACATCAAAATTTATGAGTACCCAAGTCAGCGGTGCACGTGACATTGACCTCATTTATGATTACATGGCACCACCTCTAACAACAACAGCAGATCTGCCGTCATCATCCACAGCCCAAAGATACATCAATCCTGAAAGCGACATCTCACATCCAGACCTTCCCACAACATCAAACTTCAACACCCGTCAAGTTCCCGTGCCGTTTGATGATGCTACATTCACCAATGCTGCAATGCTGGAATATACGGATTCATTAAGTGATTCAATCGAGATAGTCGTTGGGCTAACATTTAAGGACAAGAGTTGGTGTCAGCATGTTTTGAGCCTATTTATCCTTCAAAATAAATTCCAGTATATGGTACTGTACTCAAATTCTAGGAGATTCACGGTTGTATGCTTTGAAGATAGATGAGAATGGAGGGTTCATGCATCACGAGTGAGTAAATCGGGGGTTTTCAAGATACAGACTTATACGTCAAATCATACGTGTGGCATGTCATGGATGATGAACGATCACCGACAAGCAAGTAGTAAGTTAGCATGTGATTTGGTTGTTAGCCGCATCGAGCAACGCCTGGGGTTGAGGCCACGTGATATTATCTTCGCCATGCAAGAGAAGTATAATATTGCTATCAGTTATAGGAAGGCATGAGTAGCCAAGGAGCTTGCAATCAATCAGGTGATGGGGTCTTATGAAGAGTCCTACAATCAACTCCCCTTGTATTTGCATGAGTTGAGGACGGTCAACCCAGGGACAGTGACTGTCCCGCATGTTAACAAAGAGACTTTCAGGTTCAAAAGATGTTTTGTTGCTCTCGGACAATGCGTTAGAAGTTTTTAAAAATCATTACGGAGGGTATTAGCCATTGATGGGACACACTTAAAGGGAAAATACAAGGGTATTCTATTCATCACCACGGCCTTAGATGGGGACAATCATATATTTCCAGTTGTGTTTGGCATCAGAGAATCGGGGAACGGTAGCAGTTGAAATTGGTTCTTTACTTACCTTAGCGATGCGATAGGGTCTCTGAAGGATCTTGTGATTATATTTGATTGACATAAAGGTTTACTGAAAGAGGTTCCCCAAGTCTTCCCACGTGCAATTCATGGCTACTGCGAGTATCATATCTATAGAAACTTGGTGGACACCTTTAAAGACAAGTATTAGAGATGTACTTCTGGCGGGCAGTGAAGACATGCAGGGTGGCTGAATTCGATAAATTAATGCATGATATCAAAATGGCCAACCCCGCAGTACATGTATGGCTAACAGAAATTGAATATGAGAGATGGGCATCTTCGCACTTTCCAGGAAAAAGATTCAACTTGGTTACTACAAACATTTCTGAGTGTGTTAATACCCTCTTCAAAGAGGCACGCGAATACCCTGTTACGAAATTGATAAAAAGGGTTAGATTGAAGATCAAGGAATTATTTTATAAGAGAAGATTATTTACGGCATCGTTTGTAGGGCCATTGACACCATGGGCGGAGCAACAATTAAAGGATCTTGTGCAGAAGGCACAAGATGTTCGCTGTCATCCTATTTCTCGAGATGAGTACTATGTTGTTGGAGATTATAATGATACAGTCAAGCTCAGTGAGTTTTCATAAACATGTTGGGAGTTTGGCATGAAGGGGTACCCTTATATGCATGTCCTATCAGCATGTATAAACTATAATCTCCCTCATTACTCATACTGCTCCCCATTCTACACGGTGCAAAATTACATAGCCACGTACAGCGAATCGGTATACCCAGTACATGATAAGAATGAGTTGAAAGAAATTTCAGCGGGCTTCAAGGAGTATTGTGCACAAATTAAATCCCCAGGACAAAGGAGGTCATCTGAAAGACCCAAAAAGCTTATAATTTCATCGCATGAAGAGGAATCAAAAACAACAAAGTGTGGGCGATGCAAACAAACTGGGCATAATCGCTAGAAGTGCATATTTTCCATACCTAAAAAATAGCATACTTTGTAATTTATTTGGTGTTTTGATGTATAACTGTAAGACCCATATCTTAGTCCGTACCATTCCATAGACTTTCGCGGTCTTACCGGTCGAATTCCAACAACCTTCGACCCTTAACCGATATTGACGCGCGACCCTGATTCATATGCCGTCAACCTGTATCGACTCAACCCAAGACCAATACCATAGCGACCGCGCCATCGCTGCGGTTCCGATGCCGCGACTTGCGCCCCAAGACGATACCCTAGTCAAGAGATGTGGGCCAACGTTCGGTGCGAGAAAAATGCCGCTCATTGCGAAACCCAAGAGAATCTCTACGAGATGTCACATCTATCCCATCAATCAATCCATCACATGTCAAGTACACATCACCTTTCACCCATTCCCAAACAACCACAAAAGTCAAGAATCTCTTACAAAGCTCATACCTCTCTTACACTAAAAGCCATCAAAGTCAAAAAGTTCTTACACCTCCCATGCCTTTTTTACACAAAAGGCCACAAAAGTCAAGATTTTCTTACACAACCATCACTCACCACATCCATCCATCACTCTCTCTCTCTCTTTACAACTCTCTCTCTTTCTCATTTCTCATCTCATTCTCTCAAGCAAAAAAATCCATACGTATGAGAGCTCTACAAGCATTCCCAAAACTCCAAGGTGGCCCACTTTCTACCCCATGATCTCTCCATCCTAACCATCCATTCCCCATCTCCTCCATTAAAATTCAAGCTAAGGTGCTAAGGAACCCCTAGGAGCAAGAAGATCGGACGGTGGGTGCTTAATCATAGTAGTTTTTCCTAATTTTTGAGATGGGCCAAGTGAGGCCAACTGATCAATGGTTTGGATCTCACTTGGGACCCTAAGTTGTGGCCGATGGACCACTTTGATCAACATGATCATCCATGATGGGGCCATTCTCCATGGACCCCATCATGATGTTTATTTCATTACATTTAAAGGTCATCTAGACCGTTCATATTGGTGGAGAAAGGATCTCCACCGTTGAATTCAATTTTTTGCTAGTTCCATGTGTAAAGGGACCCATTTTATTGTATGATCTCTTACAAATGAGGGATCATAGTGGCGGAGCCCTCCATCACTCGCGTGTCCCACTCTCCATCTCTCTCTCTCCCTTTTTATTTCATTTTCTTTTATTTTTTTTTATGAGATTTCAATAGGGTGGTGTGGCCTATTTGAATGGACCCCACCATGAGACTTTTATTTTACCCAAATCATCAATGTGGCCCACTTTATGTGTGAAGTACCCATCTATCTTCCATGTGGTGGCCCACCTAATAAGGGCCCACCTTGATGTATATTGTTTTTTTGTTTTAAAAAAAAAACAATCGTCAAGCGTCCGAGACGCTGGACGTCTCTGCCAAAAGAAAGGAAAAGGGGAGATTTTTAGTGGCCGGCTCCTGTAGGCCCCACCTTGATACACGTGTTCGATCCATGCCGTTCATCCCTTTTACCAACTCATTTTAGGCGTTGAGCCAAAAAATGATGTTGATTTGTTGATCAGGTGGGTCATACTATAGAAAATTGTATTCCTTACCATTTAAAGCTATTTGGACCCACCTTACTACATCTACATGCCAAAAATGCTAGACATTGGTCTTGTTCAGTGTATTTTGGGCCACTAAATCCATTGGGCGGTTCAGATCTTCGAAAAGTGGACCTCACAGGTGATTTTTCTCAAGAAAACCAAAATCGAAAAAATATATAACCTCTGCCTCTCTGACAGCAGCAGCAGCTGCACGCTGCTGCGTGCAGCGTTAGGCGGGCGGGCGGTTAGCCAGCTACCCACGGCTGCTGTCGTGGGCCCCACCATGATGTATATGTTAAATCCACGCCATTCTTGAGGTGGGTCCCCTCAGGTGGGCCCCCTCCAAGTTTCAGCAGATTCCAAAACTCAGGTGGCCCACACCACACGAAACAGCGGGATTGGACTTTTACCATTGAAAATCATTTTGGGCCCACAAAAGTTTCAGATCAAGTTAAAATTTGTGTTTTCCCTTCATCCAGGTCTGAGTGACCTTATGAATGGTCTGGATGGCTTATAAGCATTACAGTGGGCCCCACATGGGACCCACAATGATGTATGAGTTTTATATCCACCGTCCGCCTGGACGGTGGAAGCTCACCATTATGTTTGTATTTTATCCGCCCAGAGGACGGTGGTGCTGGGGCCCTTGGTGATGCTTGTGCACCGTCCAACCTCTGTGGACCCCGCCATGATGCACGTGATGCATCCAGACCATTCATCCACTTGGAAAGATTATTTTAAGGCATGAGTTGAAAAATGAGATCATCTATGATCAAGTGGGTCACCTATGTTTGGGTGTGGCCCATTTGATATATAAGGCCTATGGGTTTAGGCCCATTTGACTTATATAAGGCCTATAGGACTAGGCCCATTTGATATTTATAAAGTCCATGGGATTTGGCCCATTTAATGTTTAAGGGGCCTATGGGTTGAGGCCCATTTGTTGTACACATGGGGCCCAATTGGTGTGGCCCATTTGTTACACATAAAGCCCATGTGATTAGGCCCAATTAGTGTGGCCCAATTGATGCATTCAAGGCCCAACGGGTTATGACCCATTGCAATGCACATAAGGCCCATTGGTGTGGCCCATTGATGTGGCCCACTTGATGAATATAAGGCCCATAGGATGTGGCCCATTTGATATATTTAAGGCCCAATAGGATATACCTAAGGTCCATTGCAATGTGTGAACCCAACATGTTTGTGTAATGATGTTTACTACGGGCTATGGCTTGGAAGCAATGGTGGTTTGACGTCCACATTGCAAGTATAGTATTGGTTAAATGTCCGCATTATGACTCTCCCTAGGGCCATTGGTAGGTCGTAATTGTTGTAGGCCGTCTAGGCCTATCTGTGTTGTAAGGATAGTTCATCTCATTATAACATGTTTAGTATAGTTCCATGACTCATGATCATACGCATCATATGTATGCTTGACATGAGGATTAACTGATCATAGCATATGCCTTCGGGCAGGTTATTTATGAGCTCCCGGTTAGGCGATGTTGCCCTACATGAGCGCACGATATGCGCAGGATTTGTTGCATGACTGGATAGTGTGATTCATGCATTTCGCATTTGTGTGACATGGTTATTGTACGCCCTAACGACATTGGGGCCGTAGCCTCCACAGGCGTATCGTGGTTGGCAGGATTGGATACCAAAAATCTTGTTCTACATGGGGTGTTATAGATATCCCTAGGTGAAAGTTCCTAAACCCTTATGGTACCAAGATATTGCTCCAACGTCTAAACTGAGTGGATAGATGAGCGTTGAGTGTCGATACCAGATGATTACGCTCTCCACTGTGTCGTGGTCGGTTGGAAGGGGGTGCGGCCTTACCCGCCCAAGTGTAGGGGGCAATGCTAGGCTGAGTTTGACTAACTCGAGGAATGGATCCGCTATCGACGAGTCGTGCCCGATATTGGCAGACGGATAGTGAGGTCTCTTCCACTTACCTTATTATGCGCGATGAGGCGGCGATCTGGTTTAGAGTGTACTAGACCCCGGTGATATCCCAGATTTGAGTTGTATTGATGTGTGGACATAGATGAGGATCTGTATGCTTGAGTTGCATTTCACATCGCATGGCCTTGGGATGGCCGATATCATTCATGTCTTGCATCGCATAGCCTTGGTACGGCTCATGATATTATGGATCCATTTGCATATTTCGTATTACTCTAATATTGCATGATCATATTACTACTTTGCGCACATACTTTCACCACCCTCTAAGCTTTCTATAAGCTTATGCACGACCGTTGCTTGCAGGTGACGTTGGGGCGCAGCAGCGCTAAGGCTGGAGCACTTGCAGATCATTTTTGGAGTTTTTGTTCATTACCATTGTATTTTCCTTTATGCTCATTGTACTTGTAAAGTTTTTGATCATAATGGAAATGTAATGGAGTTCTTGGTTGTTGTTTGTGGGTTATGCCTTTGGTTATGCTTATTACGAATCAAACTAACGTTGAAAATCCTCCTCGTAGCATCCCAGGATCAGAACCTGGCGAATGGGAGTTAGGAGCCGAGAATGGGGTTCTACGGAGGCTGTCGGCGCCGAATTCGGTGATCGGAAATTTTGTGAGCCCGGTTTCCAAGTTTGGGGCCTGACAATAACATACTTTGTAATCTTGGTGGATGATGAATGAACTTTCTACCTTGTCCCACTGTATTTTCAGTTTGTCCCGCTATGCTCTTTGAAAAGGAAAATGCACATGGAAATCAATGGAAGGCAATTGCGCATATACTAGAATGTGCAAAAGTAAAAACATGCCTGATAAACAAGAACTTCACAGGCATAAAAGGGAAACCCCTTGGCCCACTCATTTTCATGTTTGCCTTGCTTAATTTTTAAGTTTGTCGAAAAAGGAAATAACCTTCTGAGTCCAAATAGCTAATGTGATATCCATCCTATTCAAATCTTCTAATCAAACCAATGTGAATTGTCCAGTTGATCTAGTAGGTAAAACAAGATCTCATGGTTCTTAAACCAATCCTCCAACACCACCATCAGTTTGCCCCGCTGTTTTTCTAGTTTCTCCTCTCATATTTCAGTTTGCCCCGCTGTTTTTCTAGTTTCCTCCGCTTATATTTCAGTTTGCCCCATTGTTTTACTAGTTTGCCCCGCTCATATTTCATTTTTTTTCGCTATTTTTCTAGTTTGTCCCACTCATAATTCAATTTACCCCACTATTTTTCTAGATTCCCCTACTCATATTTCAGTTTGTCTCGCTATTTACTAGTTTGCCCCGCTCATATTTCAGTTTGCTCCACTGGTTTTCTAGTTTTCCCCGCTCATATTTCAGTTTGTCTCGCTCATATTTCAATTTTCTCCACTGTTTTTCTAGTTTGCCCCGCTCATATTTCAGTTTATCCCACTCAAAATGACAGAATGCATCTGAGATACATGATGAAGGACATTGAGAGTGATAAAATGAGAACATCCATACACTACTGCACATCATAAACCAAAGTGGAAACACTTTTAGATATAATTTGAGTTAGTATATTGTTCCCATACATAACTAACCACGTGAAAAATAGAAATGATGCTAACTACTAACTATTACACTACTAGGTGGAAATGATCCACTTCTTACTACACATTAAACACAAAGCACATAACCACTAACACGACTAAACAGAAGTGAAGGAGTCCATATGTATCACAAAATATCCCTACTGTGATACCGAGTCCGGCGAGGGAGGGGGCACTCCCTCCTTCTGTACACAACACAACACCGCCTTTGTCGTTCACTGCATACTCATCATCTTACGCTTCAGATAGTCCTGGTCCTTCTTAATCTCAGATAATGTCGCCTCGATTGCCCCTACATGCTTATCTAAACCCTGACGTGCATTGGGCACCTCACTTGTATCATCACTCTCTCCTTCTTCTTCAGCCTCATCCTCTTCGCTACCTTCTTCCTCTTCTTCTTCATCTTCCGCTATCTCGTCTCCTATTTCTTCCAACCGCCTAGCCTCTTGTTTAGGGCCACATTGCATGCGATTTAAGGTGTCTTCGGTTATCACTCTTTCTGGATGTGAAGGTCCGATGGATGCCCTGAACCCATTTTTTCAGGCTAGCTTGCAAATTAATCGGTCAAATGGAAGGGAGAGATTACATCTTCTTATCCTCACGGCCTTCACTATATGGTAAAGGATAATGGAGGGCAGGCACACATTCTCCCCACACCCTATCTGGTACATTATCTCTGCATGGTAGACAGAAACCTCCGTGCTGTTTTCCCTTCTCGAATATAAATTATATATGAAGATGTAGTGCAACAGTCTGTAAATTGGAATCATTTCTTTGTTTCTGAAGATATTATCTCTCCTCCACTCCCCGAGGTGGCCACACAATCTCCTGCTCAACTCACTCCTATGCTGCAATGTGTTCAAGTTCCTAGTGTTTGAAGGGATATGGACCGTTCCCAGTGACACACCAAGTATGTTCGCGATGATTTCTACCCTGATGGGAATCAGCACTTCTCAAAATGAAATGTCAAATCCAAGTGGGTTGAAACTTGCATTAATAATTCAAGAATAGAAAAACCGTACATCATGCTCATTGGCTGAAAAATTACCTTCAAAAATAGGTCCTCAACCTTAGTGCAAGAGTCGATCTAGCATGTCATTTTTTACAAACAGTCGGTCGCCCACCGTGATTTCAAAAACCACTTCCCTATCCTGATTTTGGTCTGCATCCAATGTCTGTGCATGTCGATCAGCGCCCCTCTTCGACCTCCTTTCTCGATGTAGTGGTGAAGAACTTATTGCACCAACATTGACTGTCCCTACATTTCCACTGTCGGGTGGTGACAATGGACTCGTAACAGCCGCAGCGGCCCGCCTCGTACTTCTTTGTTGAGATGGAGATGATGGACCTGCTTGAACCACCCTCTTCTTCCCCATTAGGATGATGGGTTTAGAAAGGTGTTAGAAAGATGAAAAGATGATTGTGGATGATGAAGGGAGAAGGTTTGGAACTTAAGGAGATGGTAGAAGGATTAGAAAAAAAAAAGGAGGGTTTGTGTGAAGGAAGATGAAGAAAGGTTTATGGAAATGGGGGTTTGAAAGATGGAAATGGGGATTGTGGAAGATGTGGATAGTGGGTTTGAAAGTTGAGAGATTAAGAAGAAGAGAGGGTTTGTGTGAAAGGAGGATGAATAAAGGGGAATGGAGATGAAGAAAGGTTTAGGGAAATGAGAGTTTGAAAGATGGAAATGGAGATTGTGGAAGATGTGGATAGTGGCTTTGAAAGTTGAGAGATTAAGAAGAAGAGAGGATTTGTGTGAAGGAAGATGAAGAAAGGGGAATGGAGATGAATAAAGGTTTAGGTAAATGGGGATTTGAAAGATGAAAATGAGGATTGTGGAAGATGTGGAAAGTGGGTTTGAAAGTTGAGAGATTAAGAAGAAGAGACGGTTTGTGTGAAAGAAGATGAAAAAAGGGGAATGAAGATGAAGAAAGGTTTAGGGAAATGGGGATTGTGAAATATGTGGATAATGGGTTTGAAAGTTGAGAGATTAAGAAGAAGAGAGGGTTTGTGTGAAGGAAGATGAAGAAAGAGGATGTAATATGAGGGTTTGGGCATGTGAGGGGGTTAAATCCACTTGGTGTGTGGGACCCACTTGAAAATTTTCAAAAAAAAAAGTGGATGGGCAGCACTACCTCCTGGACCACCAAACAGCGGCGGTACTATCGCCGACTACAGCTGGATCGGTGGTAGTACCGCCGCTGTCTGGTGGTCCGAGCGGTAGTGCCACCGGACCGACGGTAGTGCCGGTCGACCATAATTTTTTTGTTGGAAATTTTTAATGGGCCCCACCGTGATCACTACTTTTTTCAATGACAAAAGATCAAGCACTAATTGTACTTCATTTGCATAAAAAAAATTTTAATTATTTTGTAGCCTATTATATTTAGCCATGTATATAGGAAAGATCCCATAAGCCCTTAGTTTGGTGGTACACCTTAAAAGATGACAGAGATCATGATTAGCGAGGATTGAATAGCTTAAAAATGTTATTATAAAGGGATAGGAGATAAAAATCTATGAAAAGGTGTGAGAATTTACTGTTTGGCATGCTGGTTAGAGATGTTAGTCACACGTGATTCGTTCAAGTCTTGTTGAGTAAAGTCCAGTAGACCTGTATCTAGTCAACAAGTCATGCTGAGCCAATATCAAGTCATGTTCAAAACAGAATTTTATCGCGACTCAGCTTAAAAATTCACTGAGTCAAGTTAACTCATATGCTTTTCCAGTCTACTTGCAAGTTCTACGGCTAGTATTGACACATTCACCAACATCACAGGGTCATATACCTGTAGGTCAACAAAGAACTGAAGATGAGGTCACTTTTGCTTATCCTAGAAATGTTCAGTACAAGAATGCTACTGAAGTGGGGTACAAATCTATGACTTAGTGGCTATGAGAACTGGCATCATGATCGTCTATGAACTTAGACAATCCAGTGATTTTCTGGGTTTCCTATGTATTCTCAGTTCCAATCAGCAGTAGTTTGGATTCACCAAGTTATCTCATTTGACTTGTATTTGAACATAATCCCTACTCTTGGTTTTCATCATTTCATTACAATTCCTCATTTACAACTTTTAAATTAGCAAAATAAAAAAATCAACGATGTCAAAAAGTATAGAACCTATTTCTAGCAATACCTTCTGGTGTCTTGCTTTTTAAAACCTGCAATCTCCTTTGCAATGAAGTTGGGTTGAACATGACTTGGGATTGGATGGAAGAATGACCCTTAGATTAGCCTGATGGTTAAAAATCCTAGCCCTTCCACCCACACCCACACCCACACTCGTACCCCTTCAACAATGATCCTTAGATTATTATTATCTATTGAATCATAAACGAATATCTATCAATTATGTAGCCCACTGTCTAATTTCAGCACATGAATTAGCTGTGATCATCTGCAGTACATGAGCCCATTTGATGAACATGTACTAAATGTATAGTTGGATGAACTACTAAACTATCATCCTCTTAATTATCAGTTCATCAGTGCCATTTCTTGTAGTTCTAGTATCTACCTTGCTCTTGCATGAACATTCTCGTCTAGGAAAAAACAACAACAAACAAAAACAAGAGAAACTTTGATACTCTGGCAATATGTAGTAGATTAGCTGAGGCACTTAGAAACCACAGCTTGGATTGATGGGGAACATGATACATAGGCACCACAGCCATTCAATTAATATTATTATTTTAGGTTTATAAACTGAGGTTTTGCTCACATAAATCTGATGACGCATTGGAATTAGATACGTTAGGACTCCAGCCTTTGGATTTGAGTTATTCTTCAATGACCCAAATTGTAGGCTCCAGATGGGACCAAAATCACTTGGATTGAATATTTCAACCCTTTGATTATACAAACATTATGGTGACCGTTCATGTTGAAAGAAAAAGAGCCAAAATATCGAAAGACTAAAATAATCCAATTGAGGGCTTGTATTTGTCGTCTTTCCACCATACATGACTGTTTGGAACATTGCATGCGCCAGAGTATGAAATAATACTGAGGGAGGAAACAGATTAATAAAGCACTATTTTCCAGCAACATTATTTTCAGAAGATGGAGAAGATAATGAAGATAGACTTTGATACTTTGTCTGTTGGAAAATTTGAAGTAGTCATCTTCACAGGAAACAATGGATGTGCCACTATCAACCAAAAGCTGAAAATTGCAAAATATCATATTCATGAAACTCTCAATCTGCCAAGAAAAAGAAAAAGATGGATTGATTACAATAAGACATCTGCTTCCCTTCAAGCGCAGTGCTGTCTCCAGAGGCATGGAAGAGAATAGGGAGTGCATCAGTCATCTTCTTCATCTTTTACTTGTACCTCGGCAATAAATTCGTGCACAAGCTATCTACAACAATGATTTCTCTTGCTCTGGGATAGATGACTAGCAGAAACCAATGTGAATTTTCATTGTTTATGGGCGCATAGACCTGTTCATGATTCACAAAATAATATATTCGTCAAACATGATAGAAGATATAACGGTAAGAGATGATGTTCTGTGACAAGTGCATTACCCATTCATAACACCAAATTGCTTTGGCGTATAGTTTATCCCGCTGCTTGGTAATTGCATAGGCTGTACCCATCTGACCTAATAGCTTGGCCTGTTCTGACGCCGATTTGGAGGCCCAGTATGCAATCAAAATCGGCAAACACCCCTAAAGGCTTTGCTGTTACGAACATGATGCAAGTTCAATACATGTAAGGAAATCAAATTTTCAAACAGATTACGGATTAACACAATAAACAGTTACCGTAAAATACGTAGGACAAAATTTATAATCCTGAGGATATGCTATTGAAAGGTTGTTATTCCTTTTCTCAAGGAACTCGATGTATGTGTCGATAGCCTAATCAATAGGATAGTACGATTTGGTCATAGATTAATATAACACATAATTATATGCCAATCAATGCATATAAAGAATAAATAAGTATGCTTACCTCGCTATCAACCCAGGCATCCTTTATCCATATCGTACTGAACCATTTCACCACTGTCATGGCCTTGTTTGCTTCATACCAGTCCTCTGCCTCTTTCACCTCCTGCGCGGATAGTATCCTGAAAGGATCCATCTGTAGAGGAAATGGTATCGGAGAAGTTACAAAAGCTGTTACTTGCTCGGGTTCGAGAACCGCCGCATGGGTTGTATCGAATGCAGACAGAGATATGTACGGACAAATCTTGTAATATGACGGCTTCGGTATCCTTTTAGTTCTCCTTTCATAAACAGGATGAGAAGTGGATGCCTTCAATACATTACCAGTGACATTACTAAACAATTGCATGTCTAGGTCCCCATGTTCAGGTTCTTTATCTGCAATATTATTTACTTCCCCTCTCTCACTCAACTCCTCACCCTCATCCTCCATCACAAAATGTCCCCTCCGTGTACGACTACATTCCTTCAATTTGATAAACTCCTCCCTCTCATTCGTTAACTTCTCCTTTTCCTCAAAAAAATAAATCTTTCTCCCTCTTTAACTGTCTTTCTCATCAGCAACCTCTCCCTCTCAGCAAACATTGCTTCTTTCCTTCTCATCTCTTCCCTCTCTTTTCTCAATTCGTCCCTCTCCTTCTTCAATTCCTCTCTCTCCTTCTTCAACTCATCCCTCTCAATCCGAAATTTCTCCAAAAAAATAACATTCTTCCTATTACCCCCCTCGGTCCCTCTTCCTCCACGCCCTTCTTATCGTTATCATCTGACTCTTCATCCTCCTCATGATCAGTCTTATTACCCTCATCATCATCATCTCCTTGCATCTGGGTGAGCTATAAGATGTATAGATGGATATGTAAGAGTAAGGATAACTTTACAATGACAATCTAGATCATTTTTCATGACGTCACACCTAGAAACTGTCACGAACTGAGCGAACAACATCCGTTTCCCATTCTTGTAGCGTTGGCTCTAATTTCATTACTACTGATGTCTGGAAAAGAACAAAGAGTAATGTTAAATAATTAAGCGTGTACGTCAACTTAAGTAAAGTAAATGCCAGAAATATATAGAAACTTACAGCTTTACTCTCGAAAATAGCATTTATTCTGTTGTACCTCCAAGATTTCCAGCCTCGGTATTGAATGAAGCATGAAATTTGATGGGGAACATACGAAATAACACACGCTTGCAGGGCTAAAAATATCTCTACTGTCCATACCTGTTAGAATGAAATTGTATATGGTTAAAAACCTAAAATTAACTATAGAGGGAAAACATATAGAAAATAAAATGTGTTCTTACTTGTAGGGGAAGGACACAACCACATACAGTGTATCGTTTGGAACTTGATGCTGCAACGGCAGATTTGATTACTTGCGACATTGTATAGTATCCCAGACTATCTCAGGGATACATATAGAAATCATCTAACGAGTCCACCAGGTGAATATAATCCAAGTGATGTTTTGAAACTCGGGTGTTAAGTTGCTACTCGACCCTCGATTTTCAGGGCGTTACAAGTTGGTACCAGAGCATGACTTGGATTTAACCGGACCTGGGTTATGGTCACACATCGTACATTGACGCCACTCGACTTAGGTGGGTGCGAGAAAAATCTAGAAATAAAAGCAGGATTCCCAGTTTTGCCAATTGGCGAAGTTCATCGAAGTCGATTGCGGAGATCGAGTACCTCCGTGATCGCTCGAGGCGACCCCAGACCTTTCCTAGACCGTCTATCGACGGGTTTAGACAGTAAATCACTCAATCCCAACCCTCAATGTGTAGATGCAGCTATGCATCAGAAAACACCTTAGAGGGCCCGAAACGACTCAAAACGGAGTTAAGGGCCAAACGGGACCCTTCCAGGGGGATCGACGGTGGGACCCACATGCATTTGATGTCCAGGGGGCAGGGAAGAGATAGAGGAGGAACAGGAAGAAGAAGAGGAGGCTCAAGATACTGATGAGAGTCCTCCTTCTGCGGCACCGGAGCAGAATGCGGGTCAGGCCACTAGTGATGCCCGCATAGCTCGACTCGAGGAGGGCTAGGCCTCTCTTCGACATGATATAATAGATCTGTGGGCCCTCGTGAGGCATAAGTTCAAGAAAGTAACCCGCTCACTGAAGACTATCCTGTGCTGCCTGAAGGATAAGGGTGCCCCTTCTCCGTCGCCAGATTCAGATGCTTAGTCATCCATGTTGTTGCCCCGTAGTTTTTTGTCGTTCATTTATAGTTAATAGTTTTATGTGTAGCCTCTGTAGGCTTCCTAGTTTAGTAGTTGTTTTAATGTTATAGCTCAGTGTTTGGAGCTTAGTTGTATTAGCTCACATGCATCTTCTATCGTGATCCATGTAAAGCCTATGTCTCATGTATTATGACAATTTTGGTAATGAAATGCATGCAGTTGCCTTAAATCTGTGTGTAAATGTTGCGTGAATGGATTGTGATTATATGAAATTTGATCTGGGTTGCACCCTATGTTGTGTAGGGAATGTCACCTAAATTCACGCGGAGCACGGCACGTCTAGTGTTGTGTGATTCGATGGATCAGGCACTTCCCCGGAGCGATAGCTATATGGACCCTGGTTTGGGCCCGGATCATGAGACTATACCTACGTCTTAGCCATCCACTGGTCCTACATGGACTACCACCGTATACACCACTGGTTGGCGAGCAGAACCGTGCATCTTCCTCGACGCAGTACGTGCCTCAGCCTGCCCCACCCACCAATAGGTTTGAGCAGATGATGATGTTGATGCAGCAGCAGCACCAGCAGCTCTTGACCACTATTGTAGGGGCCTTATCTCAGGGTGGGAGTGTGACTCCACCTTCACCATCTGTACCTCCTATTGAGATTGCAGAGCTTTCTGCTCAGGCTGAGGATGTGCCTCTTCCTGCACCTACTGCATACCCTACAGGAAATTTGGGTACTAGTGGCCTTCTCGAGCAATTCCAGTGCTTGAGGCCTCCTACTTTTACGGGTTCTCACATACCCGAGGAGGTTGAATATTAGCTAGACCGCATTTCCAAGATGTTATGGATGTTGCATTATACTGAGCCAGAGCAGGTTGAGTTGGCCACCTTTATGTTTGAGAAGGAGGCCAGTATATGGTGGGATAGTGTCCTACGGATGGTCACGGTTGGTTACGTGTGGACTTGGGCAGCTTTCGAATTTCATTTCCACGAGAAGTACTACCCTCAGACCTACCGACATGAGAGGGAGAATGAGTTCTTGCACCTCAGGCAGGGAGGCATGACAGTTACCGAGTACGAGCATCGATTTACTGAGTTAGGCAGATACGTCCCTACGATACTTGCTGACGAGCAGATGCGGATACGAAATTTTTCTGAGGGCTTACGACCTGACATTTGGTCGAAGATGTGATGTGTTAACATACCCTCCTATGCCGAGCTGATACATATGTCTATGTGGGCAGAGTAGGATGTAGATCGACTGACACGCTCTCGTGACCCTATGGTTGTTAGGCCACGAACAGATACCCAGAGCAGGCCATTCCTCGGCAAGAGGCCTCGTATTGACTCTCCTCCTAGGATTGCGACGCCAGTAGTTCCGATGAGGTGTCCAAACGTGACTTGTGCTTATTGTGAGAGGCCAGGTCATGTCGCGGAGAGCTGCTTCACGCGGATGAGAGATAGCGGATTTTCACCACCGCAAAGGATTGATCGTCCTCTCCCTCATGCTTTATCGACTCCACCTCTATGGACAACACCTGCACATCCGTCCTTCAGACCACTGCACCTCGCTTCCTGCCGCCTCAACGGCCTATGTTACCACAGCCGAACCGTCCACAGCAGGCTCGGGTACATACACTGACAACTGAGGCATCCAAGACAGAGACCGCACCACCCTTGGCCTTTGAGGTCACAGCCCACATTGGAGGTACTCCTATATTTCTGTTGGTGGATACGAGATCCACTGTCTCAGTGATATCTTGTTCAGTAGTCAAGCGCCTTGGGCTATAAACTACTCGGATGGTTGGGGTGTGAGTTATTTCAGCACACGGGACTTTTACTGATGCCACTACGATATGTGAGGGTTGTTTGCTAGATCTAGGGAACAGGACGATGGCCATTGACCTTATCGTCGTCTCCTCTCTCTATCATTTCAACGTCATCCTTGGCATGGATTGGCTAACTGCAGGGAGGGCTGAGATTGACTGTGAGACCCGTTTAGTGACAGTTTACGAGCCGGAGGGCACGTCCTCTACATTTTCGGTGCAGGTCAGTCACCGCTCTCGAGTACTTTGTTATGCTTCCTTATTAAGGAATGTTGACGTCCCGACACTTGGAAGCACGCCAGTAGTCCGTGATTATGAGGATGTATTCAGAAAGATACCTGGGTTCCTCCTCAGCGTGAGATCAATTTTACTATAGACCTAGTACCCGATTCGACGCCCATCTCACTGTCGATGTATCGCATGACCCCATGTGAGATGGAAGAGTTGAAGAAACAGATCAATGATTTGTTGGAGGCTGGCTTCATATGACCAAGTGTATCTCCTTGGGGAGCACCTGTGTTGTTCGTGACGAAGAAAGACGGGTCACTGCGGTTGTGTATTGATTACGGCAGACTGAACCAAGTGACGGTGAAGAAAAAGTATCATTTGCATAGGATAGATGATTTTTTTATCAGTTGAAGGGGGCGAAGTATTTTTTGAAGATTGATCTACAGTCAAGGTATCATCAGTTGCACGTCAGGGATGAGGACGTGCAGAAGACGGCTTTCAGGACCTGTTTTGGGCACTATGAGTTCCTCGTGATGTCGTTCGGTCTTACGAACGCACCGGCCGTGTTCATAGACTCGATGAACCGGGTATTTTGGCCTTTCCTATACCGATTCGTCATCGTATTTATTGATGACATCCTGATATACTCTAAGAGTCGGGAAGATCATGAGGAGCACCTGAGGGCGGTCCTCGATACTCTTAGAAAGCACCAGTTGTTCGCACAGTATAAGAAGTGTGACTTTTGGAAGGAAGAAGTCAAGTTCCTGTGACATGTGGTGTCCAAGGATGGGATAACGGTGGACCTTGCTAAGGTAGCTGCGGTGTAGGACTTTAAGCAGCCTGGTTCGGTTATCGAGGTGAGGAGTTTTCTGGGACTTGCTGGCTACTATTCATTCGGGACTTCTCCAAGATAGCCAAACCCTTGTCTCAGTTGACACTGAAGGATCTGAAGTTCGCCTGGAATGAGAAGGTGGAAACAACTTTTCAGGAGCTGAAGGACAGGCTGACGTCTGCCCCTGTGCTAGTATTATCAGAGCAAGGGGTTAGATATACGATATATACGGACGCATCTCGCGTTGGTTTAAGTTGTGTCCTTATGCAGAAGGACAGGGTGATTGCATATGCCTCGAGACAGTTGAGGAAACACGAGGAGAATTATCCTACACACGACCTGGAGTTGGCAGCTATCATCTTCGCATTGAAGCTTTGGAGACATTACCTCTACGGAGAGGAGTTCGAGCTCTTTTGCGATCACAAGAGCCTCAAGTACATATTCACGCAGCGAGACCTGAATATGAGGCAGCGACGATGGATGGAGACCTTGAAGGACTTTAAGTTCGAGGTTTCCTACCATCCGGGCAAGGCAAACCTTGTGGCTGATGCGTTGAGCCGCAAGAAGGCGATAGAGTTTGCATCTTTATTGATGATTGCCAAGTGGGACATGGTTGAGTTTTTGCGAGACTTTGAGCAGAAATTTACTGTGGAGGAGTCATTCGAGATTATCGCACACGTTCAGGTGCGACCTCTTATCGATGACAGGGTCATCGCAGCGCAGAGGGACGATGAGCGTCTGACTGAGCTTCGAAAGCAGGCCAATGACGATGTAGATGCCGAGTGGCGAGTTGGAATGGATGGGGGCTTACGTTATCGTGTCTGCCTGTGCGTCCCAGATGTTCCCGACATGAGACGAGAGATTCTCGAGGCTGCACACAGTTCTAGGCTTGCGATGTATCCGGGCAGTAAGAAGATGTATCATGACATGAAGAGGACGTATTGGTGGGATAACATGAAGACCCACATCGCAGACTTTGTGTCCCGTTGTCTCACTTTCCAGCTGGTGAAGGCAGAGCATCGCTGACCTCCTGGTCTCCTTCAGCCTATGCTTATATGTAACACCTCAAATTTTTACCTACCTGGAATTAGACATCCTTAGGCAATGGGTCAACCATAACACCTTAGTAACCTTTTAGAACTCGATTTCAACGCCAAAGAGACCATTTAGAACCAAATTCTTTAGAAATCTAATGTGTATTAGCTAGCGCTACACTAGTTTTCCTGCAAAACTAGCACCAATAACTTTTAATACAATATGTAAGACCCAGAACTTATCGAATCATTGACGCTATATTACCCTAAAATTTAGGATCCAACTCTAAACACAGTTGCTCCCAGGAATGCTTTGTAACTTTGTATTGATTCTAGACCGTGCATCGAGAGTTTGATAGCAATGAACTTAGACCATTATGACCGCCTAGTTGGACTTGACTACCACCGCGAAAATCGTCCAAACGATGCTCTGGGACGATTTCCTTGAGTCCGGAGTAAAGAGTGTGAGAAAATGAAGATTCTTAAGAAATTAAATATAATTTTAAGAAAATTGGAACGGTTCACTTGCGCGTTATTTCTAAGCATTTTGACCGTTAGAATTTGACCCAAATTCACCCTCAGATCAGGATAGGTAGCCCTTACATGTCATAGCACTTGTGGCCCTGATCGAGTTTCGGTAACCGCTGAACTAAAACTGGTCTGCCACGGTCAATCTGCAAACTCGACCAGACTGAAAACTTAGCTTGACCTAGATCCATTATTAGAGAGCTTAAATCCGACCGCATTTAGTAACAGGACCTCCAGAAGTGCTCCGTTGGATCGGAACAGACCCGATTTGCTTATAACCTAAGTATATCTTGGCCCCAAGTCTATTTTTATCACTTTTAGGCTTATAAAAAGGCCTTAAACCCTCTCTCATTTTCTCCATACTAATTTAAGAGAAACCCTAGGAGAGAGAAGAGAGAAAAGAGAGAAAGTGAGGGAGAAGTTGGTGATTCTTCCTGGGATTCTTCCCAGCTTTACTACATGCCTAATCCACCTATCCGTATCGCTATTTTGACATTTCTGACTTTATTCCTAGGTAAGAAATCCCAACCTTAACCTGTTTTGCAGCCTAGGATAGTTGAAGTGATGTTGTAACTAACATATTTCATGCCTTAGGTTGCCTATCTGCCGTTAACGAAGACTTATCGTCTGAATCACATCTTATACGTGTTTTCTGGTTTAAGGTGCAGACTATATACGTTTAAGTTATGGTTTTCAAGACTTTCAATGTTAAATAGTGATTTATTCTTATCTATGATGTTATTTCACATGTATAAAGTGTTGTCCGTTTCATTTTTCAGTTATACGTTACCTATGTTGATTATACTGTATTCCTCGTATTTGTAGACAATACCGTATACGAATAAAATTCAGATTTGTGCTTAACATGATTAATTGCCGTGAATATATGCTTGTTACATGTGTGACAACTCCTTAGCGAAAGAACTCGCCCTAAATCACGCCACGGCCAATATACGCTATATATGTAAAAGTGTGTAGCTCACGTGTTTGTGAAAATGTTTAAATGAATACGGAACCCAGATTCATGCATGCCATGATTATCCGTCGTGGGTATATACAAATGATATATGGGGCAACTCCCTAGTGAAAGGATTTGGTCAAATACATGATATACCAACATACGATATGTAGTTAGTATGTGTAGTCTAAGTGTTTGTGAAAATGACTGAATGAGTATGGAATTCGCTTTCGTGCTCTCCATGACTAATTGTCATGGATGTATGATTGTTATATAGGCGATAACCCTTTGACGAAAGGATTTTTCCTAATACGTATGCTAATGGATACATAATATGTATAATGTAATGTGTAGACTAAGTGTATGTAAAAGTTTCTGAATGAGTTAAGAGTTAGTAAGATGTACCTATATGCAGGTTCTGATCGACAGGGTTACAGAGTTATTGATACACTTGGTATTTTACCTTTTATTTACACTCATTTATATTCTTTTTATTCATTTTTGGAGTATACATGTATTTAGTTAACCTGGTAACATGTTCACACTCTGGAGACTTACAATTAATTATATATTTTATATATTTATCACAGTCTTTCGCTTGAGAAACTTAACTGTCTCTGGAGTATGATATGTTGTTTTGGTCTAATCTCACTCATATTTTTCTGTACTAATATAAACAACATTCATCCATCATTGAAAATGTTGCATAAGTGATGTTCTGGAACTCAGGAGTGGAGTTTATGCTCGACCCCCGATTTTTGGGATGTCACAGATGGTATCAGAGCATGATTTGGATTAAACTGGACCTAGGTTATGGTCACACACCGTACGCTGACGCCAATTTAATGTAGGAGGGTGCGAGAACAATCTAGAAACAAGTTTAGGACCCCCGGTTTGTGTGTTGGCGAAAGTTTATTAAAAATGATCGCGGAGACTGAGTCCGTGCACACTCCTGATCACACATGACGACCCCAAATCACTTTTAGACCATCAATTGATGGGTATAGACCGCGTTTCATCCCATTCCAGCCATTAGAAATCGGTAAGAGTGAATAGAGATCAAATTAGTTCAGAAATGACCCGAAACCGCTCAAATCGGAAGAGGGGGGCCAAACGATCAAGTTCTAAGGAGTTCCAGAGTGGGACCCCAACTTTTTCTGGACCCAGGGGGTGGGCGGATCTCACCCATTTGGCGAGCCCTCGCCAACTTGTCCAGGGGGTCGTGAGGCCCTCGCCGGTCAACGGGCTCGGCCGGGCGGGCCGCCCGGGCCAGTGGTGTTTGGGGTCTAGTGGGACCCCTTCATACAGGATTCGACCCTCCATTTATTTCAAATCCACTACTTCTTTCACAAAGTGACCCTCCAAGCTTTTTTTTCCTCCAAAATTGTTGTCTTCTCTCTCAAACCTCCTTCCAAGCAATCCTTCCTTCATTTTTCATTATTTCCTTCACCCCTCCATCGTTTACAGCGATATCCAGCACCTAGTTCTTCCATCTTCTACGATTGGAGCTCCCATAGCTCCCATTTGAGCTCCAAAATTGTGCCAGCCCCAAACCTCTCACATCTTAATCTTTTCTTTCCTCTATTTTCTTTTTCCTAGACCCTTTAGACTCCCATATCAGGTCCAAAGTCGTGGAGACCCAAAGATCTTAGCCCTTTCCTTCATTTTCTTCATTTTTCATGGCTCTTTTGAGTTAGTTTTAACCATTTTCTCAATCTATCCGCTTCTATCGACGGGTGAGACCTAAAACAGTAACTTAGTCCATAAACAGTGACCATCTAGTGTTAGGACATCTAGAGTTTTGGACCTAGAAATAGTACTCCTAGATTTCGAATTCAATTCCAATTAGACAATCTTGACCCTAAGCGATAGAACAAATTCCTCGTATTAGAAATGGTATGAAACCATCTAGCGTATAAGCTTAGACTTTGGATTACAGCTAGTGAGTTACAGACTAGGCTCCTAGTTGTATTAAGCAGTGTAAAGACTGAATATGCTAACGAATAGTAGGTTTAATTTGGTTGGAGTAGAACTTTATTCCTTCGATAGATCCCCGTAATACTCAGAGGCGTCTTTAGTAACTCTTAGGAAAGCTGTTTCGATTTAGAGACTATTCATGCATAGGGAAACTTATATATCCCTCAGATTGAACTTAGGTCAAACCAGCACGCCCCTTAGAATTGTCCTCCCAAGGACTTATTACAATCGGGGACACGGAGTAGAGAAACTATATATAAGCGAAGTATTCGTGGTTTGAATCGAATTCTCAATCCTAGTGGTTACCAATAAATCCAATGCTCTGATCAAGCAGAAGATCGGCATCGACTAGGATTAAGAACCGATATGAAAAATTTTCTGTCATAGCTAGACAGAAAGTCTATGTATCCGGCTCAGACCCATTACACAACTTTTCTTCCGTGTTGGCCCGACTATCTACAACCAAAAGTTATTGCTTTGCCTTTGGAAAACGTTGAGGACATATAGCCAATAGAGATTAAACATCTTGCTGCAAGCTCACACCTGCCCCTGAAATCAACGGCTCATTTCTATAACCATAGGTACCAATGCCATAAAACGCATCATTATCAAAGGAAGACTAATGTATTGAGAGGTTGTTTCCTCATTTCATGTTAAGGATTCCGACATACGGATCAAGACATAGGTTCTTGACCCTTGAGAGTAGACATAAATTTTTAAGGGGGGTAGAACCTTATGAGCCCAATCAGAATTACACAGCGGAAGCGTGGTTGGCCCTTTCCCCACTGGTCTAGGATCGAAGGAAATTTAAGGAAACAATTAGGGCTTAAGTGTTAAACTCATTCATATTAAATCATAGGCCTAGCAGTGGGAGCGGGCGAAGGTCAGTGTATCCATAAACCTACTCATTAAATACGAGCATAATAGAAGCCTTAGCCAAATCTATACACTTAGCAATCCTTTTAGAATGATCTATTAAGGTGCTTATGAACCCCTATCTTGGACATAAATTCAGGCGAGGACTCTCCTAGATAGAGTGAACAAGACCCAAAGCACAACCTTATGAATAGGACTTTTGAACCTTTTAGTGATTGGCATTCCCTAAGCTTTTAGAGTGATCGGACTACGGAGTTACTGAAATGAACGAATGCGAAACATTCGCGGCTTGACCCAATTCTCAATCCTAGCAGACTATCAATGGACTCACTGCTTGACCGAGCAGAAGACCAGGATCCACCAGGATTACGAAAGGATACAACGTTGTCTACCCTGGTCAGGCAGACATTCGACGTATCGGGATCAAGCTCACTACAACCGTCTCTCCGTATTAGTCGACCATTGAACAAGTTTTTAGGCAAAAGGAATAATAGAACCTGTACTCATTACCCTTAGCCAATTTCGAGGATGAAATTATTTTTAAGGGGGGTAGATTGTAACACCCCAAATTTTTGCCTACCTAGAATTAGACGTCCTTAGGCAATGGCTCAATCATAACATCTTGGTAACCTTTTAGAACTCGATTTCAACACCAAAGAGACCATTTAGAACCAAATTCTTTAGAAATTTAACGTGTATTAGATAACGCTATACTACTTTTTCTACAAAACTAGCACCAATAACTTTCAATACGATCTGTAAGACCCAGAACTTATAGAATCATTGACGCTATATTACCCTAAAATTTAGGATCCAACTCTAAACCCAGTTGCTCTCGAGAATACTTAGTAACTTTGTATTGGTTCTAGACCGCGCATCGAGGTCTGATAGCGATGAACTTAGACCATTATGACCGCCTAGTTGGACTTGACTACCACCGCGAAAATCACATCCAAACGATGCTCTGGGACGATTTCCTTGAGTCCGGAGTGAAGAGTGTGAGAAAATGAAGATTTTTAAGAAATTAAATATAATTTTAAGAAATCTGGAATGGTTCACTTGCGTGTTATTTTTAAGCGTTCTGACCGTTAGAATTCGACCCAAATTCACCCTCGGATCATGATAGGTGGCCCTTACATGTCATAGCACTTGTAGCCCTGATCGAGTTTCGGTAACCGCTGAACTGAAACTGGTCTGCCACGGTCAATCTGGAAACCCGACCGGACTGAAAAGTTAGCTTGACCTAGATCCAGTATTAGAGAGCTTAAGTCCGTCTGCATTTAGTAACAGGACCTCCAGAAGTGCTCCGTTGGATCGGAACAGACCCGATTTGGTTATAACCTAAGTATACCTTTGCCCCAAGTCTATTTTCGTCACTTTTGGGCTTATAAAAAGGCCTTAAACCCTCTCTCATTTGCTCTGAATGAATTTAAGAGAAACCCTAGAAGAAAGAAGAGAGAAGAGAAAGAGTGAGGGAGAAGTTGGTGATTCTTCTTAGGATTCTTTCTAGCTTTACTACGTGCCTAATCCACCTATCCGTATCGTTATTTCGGCGTTTCTGACTCTATTCCTACGTAAGAAATCCCAACCTTAACCTGTTTTGCAGCTTAGGATAGTTGAAGTGATGTTGTAACTAACGTATTTCATGCCTTAGGTTGCCTATCTGCCGTTGACGAAGACTTATCGTCTGAATCACATCTTATACGTGTTTTCTGATTTAAGGTGTGGACTATATACATTTAGGTTGTGGTTTTCAAGACTTTCAATGTTAAATAATGATTTATTCTTATCTAGGATGCTATTTCATATGTATAAGTGTTGTCCGTTTCGTTTTTCAGTTATACGTTACCTATGTTGATTATACTGTATTCCTCGTATTTATAGAAAATACCGTATATGTATAAAATTCAGATTTGTGCTTAACATGATTAATTGCCGTGAATATATACTTGTTACATGTGTGACAACTCCTTAGCTAAAGGACTTGCCCTAAATCACGCCACGGCCAATATACGTTATATATGTAAAAGTGTGTAGCTCACGTGTTTGTGAAAATGTTTAAATGAATACGGAACCCAGATTCATGCATGCCATGATTATCCGTCGTGGGTATATGCAAGTGATATATGGGGCAACTCCCTAGTGAAAGGATTTAGTCAAATACATGATATACCAACATACGACATGTACTTAGTATGTGTAGTCTAAGTGTTTGTGAAAATGACTGAATGAGTATGAAATTCGCTTTCGTGCTCGCCATGACTAATTGTCATGGATGTATGATTGTTATATAAGCGATAACCCTTTGACGAAAGGAATTGCCCTAATATGTATGCTAATGGACACATAATATGTATGATGTAATGTGTAGACTAAGTGTATGTAAAAGTGTCTGAATGAGTTAGGAGTTAGTAGGATGTACCTATATGCAGGTTTTGATCGACGGGGTTACAGGGTTATTGATTAGATGTCAATACACTTAGTATTTTACCTTTTATTTACACTCATGTATATTCTTTTTGTTCATTTTTGGAGTATACATGTATTTAGTTAACCTGGTAACATGTTAACACTCTGGAGACTTACAATTAATTATACATTTTATATATTTATCACAGTCTTCCGCTTGAGAAACTTAACTGTCTTTGGAGTATGATATGATGTTTTGGTGTAATCTCACTCATGTTTTTCTACACTAATATAAACAACATTCATCCATCATTGAAAATATTGCATAAGTGATGTTCTGTAACTCGGGAGTGGAGTTTATGCTTGACCTCCGATTTTCGAGATGTTACACTATAGCTGAGTGGAAGTGGGACTTTATTTCTATGGATTTCATTTTGGGACGATCGAAGACGAGGAAGGGACATGATTCTATCTGGGTGATCATCGACCGCTTGACGAAGTCGGCGCACTTTCTTCCGATCAGAGTTACAAACTCTGCAGACGAGTTAGCCTAACTTTACATCAGGGAGGTTGTTCGTCTCCATGGAGTTCCCTTGGAGATCATGTCGAACAAAGACACGCGATTTACTTCTATTTTCTGGACTCGCATCCAGGAAGCGATGGGTTTGAAGTTAAAGTTCAGTACTGCATTCCACCCATAGACCGACGGGCAGACAGAGCGGGTAAACCAGATTTTAGAGGACATGATGCAGGCTTGCGTGTTGGATTTCAAGGACAATTGGGATGATTGTCTACTATATACGGAGTTCACGTACAACAACAGTTTTCAGGCGAGTATCGGTATGGCACCTTATGAGGCCTTGTATAGGCGTCCTTGTCGAGCACCGCATTGCTGGGCTGAAGTTGGCGAGCGGAATTTGATTGGTCCTGAGTTAGTACAGGCGACCTCAGAGAAGATTCACATCATCAGGCGTCGACTTCTTACAGTGCAGAGCAGGCAGAAGAGTTATGTCGATACGAGGCGACGACCGCTAGAGTTCGCGGTTGGAGATCACGTATTTTTGAGAGTTTCTCCTATGAAGGGAGTTCTTCGGTTCAGGAAGAAGGGGAAGCTCGCACCGCGATTCATTAGCCCATTCCAATTACTCGATCGTGTGGGTGCAGTAGCATACCGTCTAGCTTTTCCTACACCTCTCGCGACGTACACAACGTATTTCATATTTCTATGTTGAAGAAATACGTTCCGATCCTTCTCATATCATTAGATGGGAATAGGTGCAGTTAGGTGAGGATATTACATATATACTGCGACCGACGCGTATATTAGACAGAAAGGAACATGTATTGGTCATCCCCCTTGTGAAGGTATTGTGGACGCATCATACTGAAGAAGAGGCTACCTGGGAGATAGAAGCCGAGATCAGAAAGAACCACCCACAACTTCTCGAGGAGTACGAAAAGGTATAAATTTTGAGGATAAAATTTATTGTTTTAGAGGGATAGATTGTAACGACTCGAAAAATTTCGTACCAAGACCCGAGTACCACCTCGAGCAGAAATCACTTAGGATTAATTCCCTTGAAAATTAAACATAAGTTAACTAGCGCTAAGTTAGACTAGCTGTGAAATTAGTACTGTTCGCTTTAAATATATTCTGCAAGATCCAAAACTTGTGGAATCGTTAACGCTATAATACCCTGAAATCTAGAATCCAACTCTAAACCCAGTTGCTCTCGGGAGCACTTTGAAACTCCGTATCGAACCTGAACCGCACGTCAAAAGTCTGATAACAATAAACTTAGAAGATATTGACTGCGTAGTTGGACTTGACAAGCACCGTGAAAACCACATACAAACGATGCTCTGGGACAATTTCTTTAAGTCTGGAGTGAAGAGTATGAGAAAATGAAGATTTTTAAGAAATTAAATATAATTTTAAGAAATCTGAGACGTGTCGCTTGCGCGTTTTTTCTAAGCGTTCTAACCATTAGATTTTGACCCAAATTTACCCTCGGATCAGGATAGGTGGCCCTTACATGTCATAGTACTTGTAGCTCTGATCGAATTCCCGTAACCGATGAACTGAAACTGGTCTGCCACGGTCGATCTGGGAACCTGACCGGATTGATAACTTAACTTGATCAAGATCCATCATCTATGAGCTTAAGTCCGACCACACACAGTAACAGGACCTCCAGAAATGCTTCGTTGGATCGAAATAAGGCCGATTTGGTTATAACATAAGTATACCTTGGCCCTAAGTCTAATTTGGTGAGTTTTTAGCCTATATAAGGACCTTAAGCCCTCTCTCATTCCTCACATACGAATTTGAGAGAAACCCTAGGAGAGAGAAGAAAGAAAAGAGAGAGATAGTGTGAGAGTTGTGGGATAAAGTTCCTTTTACTCTACCTTGCCATCATACGTACCTAACCATCCCGATCTAATCGCTATTCCAGCGATTCTGACTTCATTCCTAGGTAAGAAAACCTAACCCTAACCTGTTTTGGAGTTTCCATCGATGCAAGTAGCATGATAGCTAACTTAATTCGTATTGTAGGTTGTCATTCTACTATTGACAAGACTCAGTGTCTAAACTGAATTCGTTACGCGTTTACCGACGTAAGGTGCAGACTTTAGACGTATAGGTTATGGTTTTTAAGGCTTTCAATGTCGGTTAATGATTTATAACTAACAAAGGTGCAATTACACATGCAAAAATGCGTCGTCTGTTTCATTATACGTGTTCACATGAACTATGTAGAATATAGTGTATTCTATGAATATGTTGAAATGTTTGAATATGTTTGGAATTTGGATTTGCGCTTAACATGTTTGTTTGTCGTGAATATATGTCTAATACATGTGCGATAACTCCTTAGCGAAAGAACTTGCCCAAAATCACGTCATGACAAATATACGTTATATATGACTAAATGTGTAGCCCAAGTGTTTGTAGAAATGTCCAAATGAATATGGAATCCAGATTCATGCATGCCATGATAATCCGTTGTGGGTATATGTGCGTGGTATACAGGGCAACTCCCTAGTGAAAGGATTTGGCCTAATACATGTGTAGCCAACACACCATATGTATGATATTATATGTAGTCTAAGTGTTTGTAGAACTGACTGAATGAGCTAGTTGTTACCAAGTTATGCTTGTATGAGAGCTGAGATGTAAATCTTGGCTACCTTACTTATGTGTATGATTTTCTCCATGTATGTTTACATTATGATGTCTTCTTTCTTTATGGAATGAATGTGTGTGAACTCATGTTTGTGTTGCACTTCACAACATGCTCATATGCTTGTAAGAATCGAACTATCTGTTCATTACTGCTTTAACTGTTTCATATGATTACTCGTGGAAACGAAATGAGTTTGGGGCCATGTTATGGTCCAAGCAATCGATAACAGGTTTGAAGTTCATGGCTGAGATTCATTCGCCATATAGGACACGTTTGACAAACCCGAGTCGTACGTTGGTCGACGGCACTGGTTAGACCACACGAAGTGCTTACGCATTTCATGTCGATCGATACGATGTGCGCTCGTACTAGTTGAGCTCGTCAAGTAACCCGATTGACCGTTGTATGTTCATCTTGTATTCGTCATAACTGCTTGAACCTAGGGTACTGAACTTACTAGTGATATCCCCTTTAACCTTGGTACCTTGATCCGCTAAGACTCATGAGCCAGGCATGGTGGTATGGAACACCGTGGTCGAGCTGTCGGCCTATACTAATAAAGTGATGAGAGAGTGGTGCAACGAGTGCGTGTAACAACCTTGACAGCCCTTTGTAGTGACCTCGAGCATACTCTTAATCTGCGAAGAAGCGACAAGCCTTCCCGTAGTAAGCAGAATATAAATTAGGCCTGTATTGATAAGGTGATGGGGGAGCGGTGTAACGAGTGCATGTAACAGCCCTGATAGCTCTTTACAGCTACCTAGAACCGCATCATCATATGAGATTATCTAGGACTGACGACCCTAGAATGGATCATTGTTTGGGAATGATACAAGGGAAGTACCTTAGTTTCCCAATACTGCTGTATGAAAAGGACTAATAACAACTCGGTAATCATGTCCATATCGCACTGCATGTGCCTGGAAGATGTGGAACACTAAAGGACGAAAGCATGCTGCGAACGTAAGATGGTATCTCATGAGGGAGTATGTTGGCGAGGGCATGCATCATTATTGCATCTCATTCTTGCATTAATCACAGTATTTAGGAGTGTTTGATTGTACTGCTTTATCATTACTGCTTGACTGAATTGATAACATGTTAACCTATGCCTGATTATTCCACTGAGTTAGCTACTCACTCCCACATTACGGGACGGTGTTCTGGACACCCACCAGACACGATCTTAGATGCAGGTATTGGCGAGGCGCAGGAGGCTGTGCCTGACTACTACGATGATCAGGACGAGTTCTCATATATGCAGTTCTCTGATGGTTTCGCCTAGGCCATTTAGATTGACGGGGCTAAAGGGTTCACCATGCTAGTGGAACTATTCTTTTAACATTTTGATTTTTATACTATGACATGTATATGGTAGCTCAGTGATGTATTCATACTCTGGAGACCGAACATGATCTTTGACTTCTATATGTTATATTTCCCTGACAGTCTTCCGCTTGCGTTTTATAAATTAATCTGGAGTATAAATTACTGTTTTGGTATAATTCCACTCATGATTAATGCACTAACACAGACAACATTCAATCATAAGTATTTATGTTGCAAAAGTGATGTTTTGAAACTCGAGTGATGAGTTGCTACTTGACCTCCGATTTTCAGGGCGTTACAATCAAATTATGTAATACCCCTCCGTTTTCATCGCAATATGTACACACCAAAACCCCATATGTGGAAGGGAACCTAGACATTCAGCGGGACAAACATGAAAGATCAGCGGGGGAGATTAGGAGACAGCGGGGCAAACTAGGAAGATCAGCGGGACAAACATGAAATATAGCCCCTATAAATCTAAAGGATGTAACATGTAATAGAAACGAGAAAGGAGATTGCTTAAACAACTTTAGGCGACTATTGTGCTTTTCCACTCCACTCTTCCCCTTATCAAACCACCATGTCAATGTGCACCTAGATGTTGGGTTGGAAATTACGGCAGAATATTCATCGCCTGCAGAGATGAATTGAAAAACATATCAAACATAAAATTCACAAGATAAACATAGTATACAAAATCAGACATAATTGAAAATAATGTAGCATTTCACTAATTTGAATAAGCTTCATATGAAATATAGATAGAAATTGAGCAGGAAAATCCTGAAAATCGTACGGAGACAAACCATCAACATGAAATATCAGCGGGGGAGACATTAAGATCAGCGGGGAAAACATGAAAGATCGGTGGGGGAGACTAGGAGATCAGCGAGGCAAACTAGAAGATTAACGGGGTAAACTGGAAGATCTAAGTGGCAAACTAGGAGATCAGCGGGGCAAATTAGAAGATCAGCGGAGGAAACTAGGAGATCAGTGGGGCATATAGAAGATCAGTGGGGTAAACTTAATAAATAATTTCATGGCTTAAGCCAAAAAATCTAAACATATCTAATGTTCAAATGGACCACACCACACGAAATTTAGAATTGAACTTCTAATGTTGATCATTTCTTAGGTGTCATAGAAGTTTTGGATCTATAATTGTATTTTCTATTGATCCATGTCTGTATGATCTTATGAATATGTTTGATAACAAACAAATGTTTGATAACAAACAAACATCACTCGAGGGCCGACTATGGTTTCAGTGGTGAAAATCACTATGCCCACTGTTTCCCGTGGTATGATCCACTTGATCTTTTGATATGTTTCAATTTGAAATATGGGGGCCAAACCCCTTAAAATAAATGGTAAAACGGATGAACGGCGTGGATATACTACATACATTCAATGTGCGCCCAACTGAGTTTACTTGTATAATGGGAGCGTACTGACTAACTCAGTAAGCAATTCGATTACGCTTGCTACACCCCACAATGATGTTTTATTTGTAATATATCAAGTTCATAGGATTATGTAATACCCCTCCATTTTCATCACAATATGTATACACTAAAACCCCATAGGTGGAAGGGAACCTAGACATTCAGTGGGACAAACATGAAAGATGAGTGGGGGAGACATTAAGATCAGTGAAAAAAATATGAAAGATCAGCGAGGGAGACTAGGAGATCAGCGAGGTAAACTAAAAGATCGCGGGGCAAACTAGGAAGATCAGCAGGACAAACTGGAAGATCGACGGATGAAACTAGGAGATCAGCGGGACAAATTGAAAGATCAGAGTGGGGCAAATAGAAGATCAACGGGACAAACTAGGAAATCAGCAGGGTAAACTTAACAAATAATTTCATGGCTTGAGCCAAAAAGTCTAAACACATCTAGCGTCCAAATGGACCACACCACACGAAATTTAGAATTGAACTTCTAATGTTGATCATTCCTTGGGTGTCATAGAAGTTTTAGATCTATAATTGTGTTTTCTATTAATCCATATCTGTATCATCTTATGAATAGGTTTGATAACAAACAAACATCACTCAAGGGCCGACTATGGTTACAGTGTTGGAAATCATTATGCCCACTGTTTCCCGTGGTATGATCCACTTGATCATTTGATATGCTTCAATTTGAAATATGGAGGCTGAACACCTTAAAATAAATGAAAAAACGGATGAACGGCATGGATATACTACATATATTCAATGTGGGCCGAACTGAGTTTACTTATAGAATGGGAGCATACTGACTAACTCAGTACGCAATCCAAATACGCTTGATACGCCCCACAATGATATTTTATTTGTAATATATCATGTTCATCAGATTATGTAATTTTACTCCATTTTCATCGTAATATATATACACCAAAACCCCATATGTGGAGGGGAACCTAGACATTCAGTGGGACAAACATGAAAGATCAGTGGGGGAGACATTAAGATCAGCAGGGAAAACATGAAAGATCAGCAAGGGAGACTAGGAGATCAGCGGGGTAAACTAAAAGATTAGCGGGGCAAACTAGGAAGATCAGCGGAGAAAACTGGAAGATCCACGGAGGAAACTAGGAGATCAGCGGGGTAAACTGGAAGATCAGCGGGGGAAACTAGGAGATCAGTGGGGCAAATAGAAGATCAGCGGGGCAAATTGAGAAATCAGCAGGACAAACTTAACAAATAATTTCATGGCTTGAGGCGAAAAAACTAAACATATCTAATGTTCAAATGGACCACACCACATGAAATTTAGAATTAAACTTCTAATGTTGATCATTTCTTGGGTGCCACCGAAGTTTTGGATCTATAATTGTGTTTTCTATTAATCCATATCTGTATGAACTTATGAATATGTTTGAGAAAAAACAAACATCACTCAAGGGCCGACTATGGTTTCAGTGGTGGAAATCACTATGCCTACTGTTTCCCGTGGTATGATATACTTGTTCTTTTGATATGCTTCAATTTGAAATATGGGGGCTAAACCCCTTAAAATAAATGAAAAAATAGATGACCAGCGTGGATATACTACATACATTCAATGTGGGCCCAACTAAATTTACTTGTAGAATGGGAGCATACTGACTAACTCAGTATGCAATCCTATTACGCTTGCTACGCCCCACAATGATGTTTTATTTGTAATATATCATGTTCATTGGATTATGTAATACCCCTCCGTTTTCATCGCAATATGTATACACCAAAAGCCCATATGTGGAAGGGAACCTAGATATTGAGGGAGGGAACCTAAACATTCAGTAGGACAAACATGAAATTAAACGAGATAAATAAGAAAGATCAGCGTGGGAGACATTAAGATCAGCGGGGAAAACGTGAAAGATCAGCGGGGGAGACTAGGAGATCAGCTGGGTAAACTAAAAGATCAGCGGGGTAAACTAGGAAGATCAGCGAGGTAGACTTGAAGATCTGTAGGGAAAACTAGGAGATTAGCGGGGCAAACTAGAAAATCAGCGGGGGAAACTAGGAGATCAGCGGGGCAAACTGGAAGATCAGCGAGGGAACCTAGGAGATCAGCGGGGCAAATACAAGATCAGCGGGATAAACTGAAAAATCAGCAGGATAAACTGAAAAATCTAAACATATCTAATGTTCAAATGGACCACACCACACGAAATTTAGAATTGAACTTCTAATGTTAATCATTTCTTGGGTGCCACAGAAGTTTTGAATCTGTAGTTGTGTTTACTATTGATCCATATCTGTACGATCTTATGAATAAGTTTGATAACAAACAACCATCACTCAAGGGCCGACTATGGTTTCAGTGGTGGAAATCACTATGCCCACTGTTTCCCGTGGTATGATCCACTACATCTTTTGATATGGTTCAATTTGAAATATGGGGGCTAAACCCCTTAAAATAAATGGAAAAACGGATGAACGACATGGATATACTAAATACATTCAATGTGTGCCCAACTGAGTTTACTTGCACAGTGGGAGCGTACTGACTAACTCAGTACGCAATTCGATTACGCTTGCTACTCCCTACAATGATGTTTTATTTATAATATATCATGTTCATCGGATTATGTAATACCCCTATGTTTTCATCGTAATATGTATACACCAAAACTCCATATGTGGAAGGGAACTTAGACATTTAGCGGGACAAACATGAAAGATCAGCGAGGGAGACATTAAGATCAGTGGGGAAAACGTGAAAGATCAGCGGGGCAAACTAGGAATATCAGCGAGACAAACTGGATGATCTGCGGGGAAAACTATGAGCTCAGCGGGGCAAACTGGAAGATCAGCGGGGAAAAATAGTAGATCAGTAGGGGAAATAGAATATCAACGGGGCAAACTGGAAAATCAGCAGGGCAAATTTAACAAATAATTTCATGGCATGAGCTGAAAAATCTAAACATATCTAATGTTCAAATGGACCACACCACACGAAATTTAGAATTGAACTTTTAATGTTGATCATTTCTTAGGTGCCACAGAAGCTTTGTATCTATAATTGTGTTTTCAATTGATCCATATCTATCTGAACTTATGAATAGGTTTGATAACAAACAAACATCACTCAAGGGCCGACTATGGTTTCAGTGGTGGAAATCACTATGCCCACAGTTTCCCGTGGTATGATCCACTTGATCTTTTGATATGCTTCAATTTGAAATATGGGAGCAAAACCACTTAAAATAAATGGAAAAATGGATAAACGGCGTGGATATACTACATACAATCAATGTGGGCCCAACTAAGTTTACTTGTAAAATAGGAGCGTAGTGACTAACTCAGTACGCTCCGATTACGCTTGCTACGCCCTACAATGATGTTTTATTTGTAATATATCATGTTTATTGGATTATATAATACCCCTCTATTTTCATCGCAATATGTATACACCAAAACCCCATATGTGGAAGAGAACCTGGACATTGAGGGAGAGAACCTAGACATTCAGCGGGACAAACATGAAAGATCAGCAGGAAAAACGTGAAAGATCAGCGGGGGAGACTAGGAGATCAGTGAGGCAAACTAGAAGATTAGCGGGACAAACTAGGAAAATCAGCGGGGCAAACTAGAAGATCTGCGAGGGAATCTAGGATATCACGGGAGAAAACTGGAAGATCAGCGGGAGAAACTAAGAGATCAACGGGGCAAATAGAAGATCAGCGGGGTAAACTGGGAAATCAGCAGGGTAAACTTAACAAATAATTTCATGGCTTGAGCCGAAAAATCTAAAAATATATAATATTCAAATGGACCACACCACACAAAATTTAGAATTGAACTTCTAATGTTGATCATTTCTTGGGTGACACGAAAATTTTGGATATATAATTGTGTTTTCTATTGATCCATATCTGTATGAACTTATGAATTGGTTTGAGAACAAACAAACATCACTCAAGGGCCGACTATGATTTCAGTGGTGGAAATCACTATGCCCACTGTTTCCCGTGGTATGATCCACTTGATCTTTTGATATGCTTCAATTTGAAATATGAGAGCTAAACCCCTTAAAATAAATGAAAAAATGGATGAGCGGCGTGGATATACTACATACATTCAATGTGGGCCCAAATAAGTTTACTTGTAGAATTGGAGCGTACTGACCAACTCAGAACGCAATCCAATTACGCTTGCTACACCCCAAAATGATGCTTTATTTGAAATATATCTTTTTCATTGGATTATATAATACCCCTCCGTTTTCATCGCAATATGTATACACCAAAAGCCCTTATGTGGTAGGGAACCTAGACATTAAGGGAGGGAACCTAGGCATTGAGCGAGACAAACCTGAAATTGAACGGGACAAACATGAAAGATCAGCGGGGGAGACATTAAGATCAGCGGGAAAAATGTGAAAGATCAGCGGGGGGGACGAGGAGATCAGCGGGAAAAACTAGGAGATCAGTGGGGCAAACTAGGAAGATCAGCGGGGCAAACTGGAAGATCCGCGGGGGAAAATAGGAGATCAGCAGGGTAAACTGGAAGATCAACAAGGGAAACTAGGAGATTAGCAAGGCAAACTAGAAAATCAGCAGGACAAACTTAACAAATAATTTCATAGCTTGAGCCAAAAAATCTAAACATAGCTAATATTCAAATGGACCACACCACACGAAATTTAGAATTGAACTTCTAATGTTGATCATTTCTTAGGTGCCATAGAAGTTTTAGATCTATAATTGTGTTTTCTATTGATCCATATGTGTATGAACTTATGAATAGGTTTGGTAATAAACAAACATCACCTAAGGGCCGATTATGGTTTCAGTGGTGGAAATCACTATGCCCACTGTTTCCCATGGTATGATCCACTTGATCTTTTGATATGCTTCAATTTTAAATATGGGGGCTAAACCCCTTAAAATAAATGGAAAAATGAATGAATGACGTGGATATGCTACATACATTCAATGTGGGCCCAACAAAGTTTACTTGTAGAATGGGAGCGTACTGACTAACTCAGTACGCAATCCGATTACGCTTGCTACGCCCCCCAATGATGTTTTATTTGTAATATATCATGTTCATTGGATTATTTAATACCCCTCCGTTTTCATCGCAATATGTATACACCAAAACCCTATATGTGGAAGAGAACCTAGACATTCAGCGGGACAAACATGAAATTGAGCGGGGCAAACTTAAAAGATCAGCGGGGGAGACATTAAGATCAGCATGGAAAACGTGAAAGATCAGCGGGGGAGACTAGGAGATCAGCTGGACAAACTAGGAGATCAGCTGGGCAAACTAGGAAGATGAGCGGGGCAAACTAGAAGATCTGCGGGGAAAACTAGGAGATCAGGGGGGCAAAATAGAAGATCAGCGGGGGAAACTAGGAGATCAGTGGGGCAAAGAGAAGATCAGCGGGGCAAACTAAAAAATCAGCAGGGTAAACATAACAAATAATTTCATGGCTTGAGCCGAAATATCTAAACATATCTAATGTTCAAATGGACCACACCATACGAAATTTAGAATTGAACTTCTAATAATGATCATTTCTTGGGTGCCACAGAAGCTTTAGATTTATAATTGTGTTTTCTATTGATCCATATCTGTATGAACTTACGAATAGGTTTGAGAATAAACATACATCACTCAAGGGCCGACTATGATTTCAGTGGTGGAAATCATTATGCCCACTGTTTCTCGTGGTATGATCCACTTGATCTTTTGATATGCTTCAATTTGAAGTATGGGGCCTAAACCCCTTAAAATAAATTGAAAAATGGATGAACGGCGTGGATATACTACATACATTCAATGTGGGCCCAACTAAGTTTACTTGTTGAATGAGAGCGTACTGACCAACTCAGAACGCAATCTGATTACGCTTGCTACGTCCCAAAATGATGTTTTATTTATAATATATCATGTTCATTGGATTATGTAATACCCCTCCATTTTCATCGCAATATGTATACACCAAAAGCCCATATGTGGAAGGGAACCAAGACATTGAGGGAGGGAACCCAGACATTAAGCGAGACAAACATGAAATTGAACGGGACAAACATGAAGGATCAGCGAGGGAGACATTAAAATCAGCGTAGAAAACGTGAAAGATCAACGGGGGAGATCAGCGGGGCAAACTAGAAGATCAGCGGGGCAAACTAGAAGATCAACGGGGCAAAAATAGGAAGATCAGTGGGGCAAACTAGAAGATCTGTCGGGAAAACTAGGAGATCAACTGGGCAAACTGGAAGGTCAGCGGGGGAAACTAGGAGATCAACGGGCCAAATAGAATATTAGCGGGGCAAACTAGGAAATCAATAGGGAAAACTTAACAAATAATTTCATGGATTGAGCCGAAAAATCTAAACATATCTAATGTTCAAATGGACCATACCACACGAAATTTAGAATTGAACTTCTAATGTTGATTATTTCTTGGGTGCCACAGAAGTTTTGGATCTCTAATTGTGTTTTCTATTGATCCATATCTGTATGATCTTATGAATAGGTTTGATAACAAACAAACATCACTCAAGGGCCGACTATGGTTTCAGTGTTGGAAATCACTATGCTCACTATTTCCCATTGTATGATCCACTTGATCTTTTGATATGCTTCAATTTGAAATATGGGAGCTTAACCCGTTAAAATAAATGGAAAAACGGATGATCGGCGTGGATATACTACATACATTGAATGTGGGCCCAATTGAGTTTACTTGTACAATGGGAGCGTACTGATTAACTCAGTACGTAATCCGATTATGCTTGTTACGCCCCACAATGATGTTTTATTTGTAATATATCATGTTCATCAGATTATGTAATACCCCTCCATTTTCATCGTAATATGTATACAACAAAACTCCATATGTGGAAGAGAACCTAGACATTCAGCTAGACAAACATGAAAGATCAGTGGGGGAGACATTAAGATCAGCGGGGAGAACGTGAAAGATCAGCGAGGGAGACTAGAAGATCAGCGGAGCAATCTAGAAGATCAGAGAGACAAATTAAGAAGATCAGCGGTGCAAACTAGAAGATCTACTAGGAAAACTAGGAGATCAGCGGGGCAAACTGGAAGATCAGCGATGGAAACTAGGAGATCAGCGGGGCAAAAAGAAAATTAGCGGAGAAAGCTGAGAAATCAACAAGGCAAACTTAACAAATAATTTCATTGCTTAAGGTGAAAAATCTAAACATATCTAATGTTCAAATGGACTACACCACACGAAATTTAGAATTAAACTTCTAATGTCGATCTTTTCTTGGGTGAGACAGAAGTTTTGGATCTATAATTATGTTTTCTATTGATCCATATCTTATGAACTTATGAATAAGTTTGATAACAAACAAACATCACTCAATGGCCGGCTATGGTTTTTGTGGTAGAAATCACTTTACCCATTGTTTCCCATGGTATGTTCCACTTGATCTCTTGATATGCTTCAATTTGAAATATGGGGGCTAAACCCCTTAAAATAAATGGAAAAATGGATGAACGGCGTGGATATACTACATACATTCAATGTGGGCCCAACTGAGTTTACTTGTATAATGGGAGCATATTGACTAACTCAATACGCAATACGATTACGCTTACTACGCCCCCCAATGATGTTTTATTTGTAATATATCATGTTCATTGGATTATGTAATACCCCTCCATTTTCATCGCAATATGTATACACCAAAACCCCATATGTGGAAAGGAACCTAGACATTCAGCGGAACAAACATGAAATTGAAAAGGACAAACATGAAAGATCAGCGGGGGAGACATTAAGATTAGCGGGAAAAACGTGAAAGATCAGCTAGGGAGACTAGGAGATTATCGGGGCAAACTAGGAGATCAGCGGGGCAAACTAGGAAGATTAGCGGGGCAAACTGGAAGATCTGCGGGAAAAATTATGAGATCAGCAGGGCAAATAGAAGGTCAGTGGGGCAAACTGGAAAACTTAACAAATAATTTCATGACTTGAGCCGAAAAATCTAAACATATCTAATGTTCAAATGGATTACACCACACAAAATTTATAATTGAACTTCTAATGTTGATCATTTCTTGGGTGCCACAGAAGTTTTGGATCTATAATTGTGTTTTCTATTGATCCATATCTGTATGAACTTATGAATAGGTTTGATAACAAACAAACATCACTTAGGGGTCGACTATGGTTTTAGTGGTGGAAATCACTATGCCCACTGTTTCCCGTGGTATGATTCACTTGATCTTTTGATATGCTTCAATTTGAAATATGAGGGCTAATTAAACCCCTTAAAATAAATGAAAAAATGGATGAACGGCATGGATATACTACATACATTCAATGTGGGCCCAACTAAGTTTACTTATAGAATGGGAGCGTACTGACTAACTCAATACGCAATCCGATTACGCTTGCTACGCCCCATAATGATGTTTTATTTATAATATATCATGTTCATTAGATTATGTAGTACCCTTCCATTTTCATCGCAATATGTTTACACCAAAACCTCATATGTGGAAGGGAACCTAGACATTGAGGGAGGGAACCTAGACATTCAGCGTGACAAACATGAAATTGAACAGGACAAACTGGAAAGATTAGCGGGGGAGACATTAAGATCAGTGGGGAAAACGTGAAAGATCAGCGAGGGAGATTAGGAGATCAACGGGGTAAACTAGAAGATTAGCGGGGCAAACTAGGAAGATCAGTGGGGCAAACTGGAAGATCTGGGGGAGAAACTAAGAGATCAGCGGGGCAAACTAGAAGATCAGCAGGGGAAACTAGGAGATCAGCTGGGCAAATAGAATATCAGCGGGGCAAACTGGGAAATCAGCAGGGCAAACTTAACAAATAATTTCATGGCTTGATCCAAAAAATCTAAACATATTTAATATTCAAATGGACCACACCACACGAAATTTCGAATTGAACTTCTAATGTTGATCATTTCTTGGGTGCCACAGAAGTTTTGAATCTATAATTGTGTTTTCTATTGATCCATATCTGTATGAACTTATGAATAAGTTTGATAACAAACAAACATCACTCAAGGGCCGACTATGGTTTCAGTGGTAGAAATCACTATGCCCACTATTTTTCGTGGTATGATCCACTTGATCGATGTGCTTCAATTTGAAATATGAGGGCTAAATCCCTTAAAATAAATGAAAAAACGGATGAACGGCGTGGATATATTACATACATTCAATGTGGGCCCAACTAAGTTTACTTGTAGAATGGGAGCGTACTGACTAATTCAGTACGCAATCCGATTACGCTTGCTACGCCCAACAATGATGTTTTATTTGTAATATATCATGTTCATTGGATTATGTAATACCCCTCCATTTTCATCGCAATATGTATACACCAAAAGCCCATATGTGGAAGGGAACCTAGACATTGAGGGAGGGAACTTAGACATTCAGCGGGACAAACATGAAATTAAACGGGACAAACATGAAAGATCAGCTGGGGAGACATTAAGAACAGCGGGGTAAACGTGAAAGATCAGCGAGGGAGACTAGGAGATCAGTGGGGCAAACTAGGAGATCAGCGGGGCAAACTAGGAAGATCAACAAGGCAAACTGGATGATCTGCGGGGAAAATTAGGAGATCAGCGGGGCAAACTGGAAGATCAGCGGGGGAAGCTAGGAGATCAGCGGGACAAATAGAAGATCAGCGGGGTAAACTGAGAAATTAGCAGGGCAAACTTAACAAATAATTTCATTGCTTGAGCCAAAAAATCTAAGCATATCTAATGTTCAAATGGACCACGCCATATAAAATTTCGAATTGAACTTCTAATGTTGATCATTTCTTGGGTGCCATATAAGTTTTGGATCTATAATTGTGTTTTCTATTGATCCATATCTATATGAACTTATGAATAGATATGATAAAAAACAAACATCACTCAAGGCCCGTGTAACACCCCGTACTTTTTAGTACTCGGGTGTACTGTGTACTTTGAATTAATATGAATTATAAAATCTATAATACCTGAAAATAAAAATAAAAATAAAAATAAAATGCTAGAAAAGGTTACAAGGAATAACATATTCCAAACAATTTAACAACTTACATGAAATTAAAACATAACACATGTAACCCTACAAATAATGTACAAATGATATATACATTAATCCTTGCTTTCTAACATTCATACAGTTTACATGATAATAACCTGCGATATTATACAATACATAAGTGATAGTAGTAGTAGTAATAATAATAATAATAATAATAATATAATAATAATGATAGTAATATAATAATAAAAATAATAATAATAATAACAGTAATAAGGATAGTAATAAGGGAAAATAAATAATGATATGTTTAGTTTATACTAAAAATTAGCATTAATGTTAATATCTAGTTGTAAGTCATTACAAAAGACATATGAACAGCCATTGGACCCTTTTAGCCGTTGACGTCCGATTTTGGGGTGATTTGACCGTCGGATTGACGGAGATCCACCAAGATGACCCTAATCAAGTCATGGACCCCACCTAAACTTTAGATCTGACTGGTTTTGGACAGAAATTTGATTAGAGCTCCCGAGGTAGAATGGACAGTCTGGATCATACCATGTAAGCTTGTGAACCCCACCTTAGAACTCGTGTGTACACTAGTGGTGTACACCAGTGCCACACCAAGCCGACCAACCTAGTCGAACTGGGTTTGATCCACAAATTACAAAAGAGGAATGAATTCCTCCTCTCTTTCATTTTTCCTGCCGACGCCCGAGCTGCACCTGAGATTTGAAATGTGGCCCACCACATGTGATCGGAAGGCCGATCAGATCCATCCATCATGCTCGTGGCAAGGGCCTGACCAAAACCATGTCACTCGTGCAACCCCCTGCACGGGTGTGTTCACACAACAACTGGCACAAGTAGGACCCGAAAGCCCATAGTTTCTGAAAATGGAAACTGTTTGCTCCCTTCCTTTCTTCCAGCTCAGCAATCCGTGTGAAGCTCCCCCTCCCTGCATCTTAGCCGTCCCTTGGAGGGCTATCTCAGCCGTCCATTTGCTTATGTTTTTCCAAACAAAACCACATTCGGTTTGAGTTTTTGCCCACTGTATTCGGAGGCGGTTTCGGCCAGAGAAGATCTGGGTCATCCAGTCCTCATCCAATGGCCCTGAGAAAACCTAGGGCTCGATTTAAGTCGAGAATATGGAGTTACAATGGGTCTCTCTCCCATGCCCTTGCCGCTGCTCGTCAACCAACCATTTCTCTCCTCCATTAGAACCCATAACCCAAATCTCTCCCAAGCTTCGAAAAAGCCTATCCTTAAGCTTCATGGGATCCATATGGACCGCCTGAAAGAAATAGATAGAAGGAAGAAGCTCTCATTTGCAAGACGCCATTAATGGCTGTCTTCTTCTCCATCGAGAAACAGGAGGTTGCTGGTGGTTTTAGCCTTCGTCCACCCTCGTTCAGGCCTAGTGGGATAGGTCAAAAAAAAAAAAAAAGAAGGAAGAAGTAGGTACGTGGGTGTGGTCCGCCGCACTGCCTCAGCCCAACCGAGTCGCTGGCCATGCGCACGGGTTGCTGCAGACCTTGAGCTGAGTTGGGGGTTGCTGTTCGACTTCCTGCTGCACCAACTCGAGTCGGGATGGCTCACTCCAAGCATTTCTGGAAGCAGGCAGTAGAAAGGAAGAAGAAAATAGAGTAGGGAGAGAGACGAGGTGGATGCGGCTGTTGCACCACTTCACTCTACTCGCTGGTGCGAGTTAGTGTCCGGGTTTCTGCCCAGCGATCTCGCTGAGGTGAGGAAATGAGAAAGAAGGGAGAGAGATAGGAAGAGAAGGAAAAAAAAAGGGGGGACAGAGAGGAGACAAAGAGGGTGAGATGGGGCTGAGTTTTGGGCTGACTCGTTGCCGAGTCAACTGGGTCGAGTTCGGCCTAAGTAGGCCTGTTTCAGTTGAGTTGTGCTGGTTCACTCCAGTAACCTTGTTGGACGTATGGGTCTGTGTAGGGGCAGAAGCAGAAGATAGAGAAGAAGAAGAAAAGAGAGAAGAAAGATGAGAAACTTGAAGAAGGGCCGAGTCGACTCGGTTAAAACCGAGTCAGGGCCAAGTTCTGCTGGGCCAGATATTGCTTGGGCCTAGTCCAGGCCTTACTGAGGTCGAGTTGGGTCGACTCAGCTGAGTTGAGTCACGGAGTCGGTCTATGGCTCGAATGGAGGATGAGTTGAATTGCCAAGTCTATCAATGTGAGTAAACTTCCTCTCCTTAAGTAAGCTCCATGATTTATCATCTTCATTAGCATTACTACAATTATTGTAATATGATTAACCACTAGTAGGATAACTTTTCTAATAATAATTATTACAAAAGCTTGATATTAACAATTATCGTTATTAATGCTATTCTTATTTTGTCATTGATTATAATGTTAGTATTGTTAAGTATATATAAGTGGGCAATTACTGAATTATTTTAATTCATTTTAATATTATTACAATTAATTATGTGAGTTAGATTTCAAACCCTAAACCTGGATAGAGTGTTAGGTCTAGATCTAGTTATGGAAGCTCGGCAGACCATAATACTTACTATCACGACTAGACTCACTATGGATAGCCCAGGGCTATTAGCATTAGAAACTATTTATCATTGTCCTTTTGGGATTAGTATAATACTTGTTAACATAATTATTAAGTATTAATCCCTATGATAGTATCATTGGTAAATATTCTATTATTATTACTTGAATTATTTGAGAGATTATCAGTAACCATAAAGCATATTAAGTAATGTCGGTACATTTGAACATGAACTCACGAACCATCATTGATATTGCTGAATTAATACTCCTATTATGAATAATAATTGATCTTCACATGTGTTAGTTGGTGGAGGTTGAATTGTTATATTGCCTGGTTAATGTTCATCCTGTATATTTGTTCATGCTTATGGATTATTTGTGTATTGCTTATGGACTTTGAACTAATACACCAGTGGGAAACCCCCACCTATATGTGTACACCCATACTTGGGATGTAACCCGACTGGTTGTGATAGTAATGGACCTTTGGCTTAGTGGTTATTGAATGGTGGTTTAAATTGACCATTGATGAGGGCCTACCATCCAGGGGTTATTATGTCCAATGGTTTTCAAGGATGGTCTTTTATCACATGGTTTTGATACTCGCCCTATGTAGCCTATTTTGATAATTACCCTATATGACTTGTTTGATATCGCCCCACGTGGCTTTGTTCTGGTATTTTTTCTATATGGGTTCGATGTTTTAATACCATACAACTATGCGATGGTAAGCCCCATATAATGTAATATGATTGGCCACTAGTCGATGAGTTTCCATTAAACATCCTAAGATTGTAGTCTCATGAGCCGGGGATGGTGGTATGAGACCTATGCCCGAGCTGTCGGCCTACGCTGGGCTCTAAGCTCCCTGTAGTGACCTTGAGCTTATTTAAAACAGTCTGATTGTAACTAGACAAATAATGGTTTGGCTAATCATGCATACATGGCACAGACCAGCGTCTATCGCTAGGCAGTCGTTACACCGCACTTAGTATGCTTTCGTTGATGACTAGCCTCTGTCCGACTGGATGTTTTCCCAGGTCATGATTCACATTCCGCAAGGTTGATCCCGGGGCGTTGATTGCGTATTTGCATAGGCGACGAGCCCAAATTTCGCACAGATGAGCATCCTCGGGGCGTGACTGCATTCATGCATCCATGCATCTAATAAGACCTGCATCATGTATTGTTTTGTATGTTTTGATTTATAACTATACTTACCTAAAGCGGCGGTGTGTAATCTTGAGGAAAATTCACACTGAGTTGGCCACTCATCCATCAAATATACAACCGTACAGGTAGTATAGGTGGCTTTAGTGATATGTATGCTCAGACTTGATGAGGAGTAGGGTACGATCGCTAGGGATGCATGACTGTATTTGCCTGGAGGAGCTACATGATCTTGCGTCTTATATTTACATGCTTTCTGCTATTTTTCATGTATTAAATTCTTGTAATCTTGCATTTGTTAAATTTAGAGACGCTGGTTTGTATAAGTCATTATGGGCAGCTTCTTGTATACTTGAATGATAATGAAAATTTTCTTTATGTCGATTTGTCCACACTACGCTCATTTGCTTACTCTAAGAATGAAAAAAAAATGTATATTCGAATTTAACCATCCTTTAAGGTTAACACTTGAGTTTTTGGGAAACGAGTCATATACTTGGGTCCTAAAAAGTCGGGGCATTACAGGCCGACTATGGTTTCAGTGGTGGAAATCACTATGCCCACTGTTTCCCATGGTATGATCTACTTGATCTTTTGATATGCTTCAATTTGAAATATGGGGGTTAAACCCCTTTAAATAAATGGAAAAACAGATGAACGGCGTGGATATACTACATACATTCAATGTGGGCCCAACTAAGTTTACTTGTAGAATGGGAGCGTATGACTAACTCAGTACGCAATCCAATTACGCTTGCTACACCCAACAATGATGTTTTATTTGTAATATATCATGTTCATTGGATTATGTAATACCCCTCCATTTTCATCGCAATATGTATACACCAAAAGCCCATATGTGAAAAGGAACCTAGACATTGAGGGAGGGAACCAAGACATTCAGCGGGACAAACATGAAATTGAATGGGACAAACATGAAAGATCAGCGGGGAAAACATGAAAGATCAGCGGGGGAGACTAGGAGATCAGCGGGGCAAACTAGGAGATTAGCGGGGCAAACTAGGAAGATTAGCGGGGCAAACTGGAAGATCAGCGGGGGAAACTAGGAGATCAGCGGGGCAAACTGGAAGATCAGCCGGGTAAATAGAAGATTAGCGGGCAAACTAGAAAATCAACTGGGCAAACTTAACAAATAATTTCATGGCTTGAGCCGAAAAATCTAAACATATTTACTGTTCAAATGGATCACACCACACGAAATTTAGAATTGAACTTCTAATGTTGATCATTTCTTGGGTGTCACAGAAGTTTTGGATCTATAATTGTGTTTTCTATTGATTCATATTTGTATGAACTTACGAATAGGTTTGATAACAAACAAACATCACTCAAGGGCCGACTATGGTTTCAGTGGTGGAAATCACTATGCCCACTGTTTCCCGTGGTATGATCCACTTGATCTTTTGATATGCTTCAATTTGAAATATGGGGGCTAAAACCCTTAAAATAAATGGAAAAATGGATGAACGGCGTGGATATACTACATACATTCAATGTGGGCCTAACTAAGTTTACTTGTAGAATGAGAGCGTACTGACTAACTCAGTACGCAATCCAATTACGCTTGCTACGCCCCACAATGATGTTTTATTTGTAATATATCATGTTCATTGGATTATGTAATACCCCTCTGTTTTCATCGTAATATGTATACACCAAAATCCCATATGTGGAAGAGAACCTATACATTGAGGGAGGGAACCTAGGCATTCAGTGTGACAAACATGAAATTGAACGGGACAAACATGAAAGATCAGCGGGGGAGACATTAAGATCAGCGGAGAAAATGTGAAAGATCAACAGGGGAGACTAGGAGATTAGCGGGGCAAAATAGAAGATCAGTGGGGCAAACTAGGAAGATCAGCGTGGAAAACTGGAAGATCTGTGGGGGAAGCTAGGAGATCAGTAGGGCAAACTGGAAGATTAGCAGGGGAAACTAGGAGATCAGCAGGGTAAACTTAACAAATAATATCATGGCTTGAGCCGAAAAATCTAAACATATCTAATGTTCAAATGGACCACACCACACGAAATTTAGAATTGAACTTCTAATGTTAATCATTTTTTAGGTGCCATAGAAGTTTTAGATCTATAATTGTATTTTCTATTGATCCATATCTGTATGAACTTACGAATAGGTTTGATAACAAACAAACATCACTCAAGGGCCGACTATGGTTTCAGTTTTAGAAATCACTATGCCCATTGTTTCCCGTGGTATGTTCCACTTGATCTTTTGATATGCTTCAATTTGAAACATGGGGGCTAAACCCCTTAAAATAAATGGAAAAATGGATGAACGGTGTGGATATACTACGTATATTCAATGTGGGCCCAACTGAGTTTACTTGTGTAATGGGAGCGTACTGACTAACTCAGTACGCAATCCGATTACGCTTGCTACGCTCCCCAATGATGTTTTATTTGTAATATATCATCTTTATTGGATTATGTAATACCCCTCTGTTTTTATTGCAATATGTATACACCAAAACCCCATATGTGGAAGGGAACCTAGACATTCAGCGGGACAAACATGAAATTGAAAAGGACAAACATGAAAGATCAGCGGGGGAGACATTAAGATCATCGGGGAAAACGTGAAAGATCAGTGGGGGAGACATTAAGATCAACGGAAAAAACTAGGAGATCAGCGGGGCAAACTAGGACGATCAGCGGGGCAAACTGGAAGATCTGCGGGAAAAATTGGGAGATCAGCGGGGCAAACTGGAAGATCAGTGAGGGAAACTAGGAGATCAGCGGGGTAAATAGAAGATTAGCGGGGCAAACTAGGAAATCAACTGGCAAACTTAACAAATAATTTCATGGCTTGAGCCGAAAAATCTAAACATATCTACTGTTCAAATGGATCACACCACACGAAATTTAGAATTGAACTTCTAATGTTGATCATTTCTTGGGTGTCACAGAAGTTTTGGATCTATAATTGTGTTTTCTATTAATCCATATCTGTATGAACTTACGAATAGGTTTGATAACAAACAAACATCACTCAAGGGCCGACTATGGTTTCAGTGGTGGAAATCACTATGCCCACTGTTTCCCGTGGTATGATCCACTTAATCTTTTGATATGCTTTAATTTGAAATATGGGGGCTAAATCCCTTAAAATAAATGAAAAAATGGATGAACGGCGTGGATATACTACATACATTCAATGTGGGCCCAACTGAGTTTACTTGTATAATGAGAGCGTATTGACTAACTCAGTACGTAATCCGATTACGCTTGCTACGCCCCACAATGATGTTTTATTTGTAATATATCATGTTCATCGGATTATGTAATATCCCTCCGTTTTCATCGCAATATGTATACACCAAAACCCCATATGTGGAAGGGAACCTAGACATTCAGCGGGACAAACATGAAAGATCAGTGGAGTAGACATTAAGATCAGCGGGGGAAACTTGGAGATCAGCGGGGCAAACTATAAGATCAGCGAGACAAACTAGGAAGATCTGCGGGGCAAACTGAAAGATCAGCGGGGCAATCTAGAAATTTGATGGGTGTCGACGACCAACACCATGCATTTGACGGGTCCCCTTTAAATTATGAGATATCCCAAAAATCAGCCGTTTACGGAACTTAGGTGGGCCAGACCATCTAAAATCTTGTGAAGACATCGTTAAAACATATAAAAGCACTTGGTCGGCCCCACCTGAAATTTTCATACATTTGAAACTTGGTCTGAACCTTCATCCAAGTGATGGTGGTGCACATGTGTCGTGTGTATATACACGTGTGTCAAACATCCATGAGTTCAAGTTGTGTGGGCGCTATCGTGAAGTATGTTAAACATCCACCCCATCAGTCAGATGCACCATTCCATGGTGGGCCTAGAGCTTGAAAATCATGTTGATCCGTGGCTTTTGTAGGTCACACCACGTACAAAAGTTGAGAGGGTTTACCTTCCATTAAAACATTCTTATTTATTTTTTGGACCCACCGAGATGTGTTTCATAAATCCAGCCCATCCATAATGTGTGTCCCACTTGGATGAGGGGTCAGACCAAGTTTAGACAAGTCCAAATTTTAGGTGGGCCCCACCAAGTAATTTTATATGTTTTAGGCATGCCTTCACATGATTTTAGATGGCATGGCCCACCTCAGTTCCATATAAGGCTGATTTTTCCCCTATCCCATAATTTAAAAGGGACCCATCAAGTTCACGGTGTTGATGTTCGAATACGTCATGGTGGGACCCACATAGCTAGACCTCATGGGGAGTTCCCATGAGCTCGACTGTATAGAACCTTTTCCTTTAGTATAAAAATAAAAAGGAACTACATAAATTCTATGTAGGCCCAACTAAGTTTAAAATATACCTATGCTGCATGCTTTCTTCATTGGACCGACCATTTTCAGTAGAAGACAAAATGTTAATGAGAGGGGACTTACAAAAAAGGTTTTTTTGGATTTTTCTACCGGAAACGTAGTGAGGAAAGGGGGTGAAAGCAATGACAGTGAAAACAACAGTAGAAAGGGAGAGGAAAAGCAAGCAGTGAAAATGGGAGAGGAAAAGCCATAGCCATGAAAGTAACAGTGGAAAGGGAGATGAAAAGCAAGCAGTGGAAATGGGAGAGGAAAAGCCACAGCCGTGGAAGGAGGGATATTTTTGTCCTAAAATCTTGACTCCATATGAGGAGGTCTAAGTGGGTACTCTAAGTTTGTATTGTTTCAAAAAAACCGCTGGATAAAAGGTGGATTCCACAGTCATAAATTTATCAGAAGAATTTTCATACTCTAGTAGAATCTGATCCACACATAGCCTGTACGCGCGGAAGATATGTAGCTCAAATCAAACCGTCTGAAAAGTGGTCCCTGGTTTATGTGCGTAATAATCCCAAAATTTCACACAATGGTTGATCGAGATTCGCTGATTCGTGGACATCCAAAAGATGGTCGCGAATAAAATCAGTCCATGGTCTGCATTCAGCAAGCAAATGTTTATTTAATCGTAATCCAGATCATCTAATCCGTATAATATATTCCATCTATAGAGAATCCCACTGTTTGAACGGTTTAGATCAGGACACGTGTATGTTAGCTGTATAATATCTGAGTGCAAGAATATAACTTTCATTATCTTCTAGGGAATAAATCCTCTATCATTCAACTGGGAGGGGATTCGGTCAGGTCGGGTTAACACCGAATTCGGTTAGACCGTGAGCGTGGGGCCCACCCTGATGAATTTTTTGAATATCCACACCGTTAATCCGTTTTTCCAGATTATTTTAGGATTTACTTTTAAAAATGAAAAAAAAAATAATCTCAGGTGAATTACACCACAGGAGAAAGTGGTGATTGACCATTAAAAAATCCTTGTGGACTACAAAAGTTTTATATCAAGTTAGTATTTGTGTTTGATCTTCATCCAGATTTTTGTTACCTTATCAATAGGTTGGATGTCAAATAAACATTACGGTGGACCCTAGAAAGTTTTTAACGGTCAACATTCAATCTCCACTGCTTCCTGTGGTGTGGTTCACTTGAGATTTTAATATTCTTTATTCTTAGTCGTGTATGCTAAAATGAGCTTTCAGAACGGATAGACGGTGTGGATATACAACAAATATATAAATGTGGGCCCTACAGTCACAGCCTGACCGACCTTTGTGTTACCCGACCTGACCGAATCCGCTCCCCATTAAACCTCCCAAAGACTTTGGGCATGTCGACGAGGGTGTGGACAGCTACCTCACACTTGTACGGACGCTGTCCGCACCGTCGATTTCCTCCGTCGAAGTCTCCTCTCCGCTCACGTCCTGTAAACGCCTGTTCTCCCTCCACGTCAGTGATTCTCTCTCTCTCGATCGATTTTATGTTAGGAATGCATATGATTAGATGATTGCTTGTTTCCAGTAAAAAAAGAAAAAAAGAAATGAAAAAAAAAGACAAATGAAATGAAAATGCATGATGGGTCTTTCTTGGGTTTTGAATTAAAGGGTGGGATGTTGAAATCTGTAATGGGTTTTTGGATTAGAAGCTGGAAAGACCTTTTTCGCATTTGAAATGGGGTTCTGGGTAGTTTTTATTTTGGAAAATTACTTTTGTTTTTTGTTTGGGAAATGTACGGTTGGGATTGAATTGCAGTGGTGAGTCGTGAGTGTAGATGGTGTGTTCTTGACTGTGAGGGAAATGTTTCTGGGTAAAGGAAATGTATGGATAGACCTTTTTTAAGTTTTCTTTTTCTTTTTCTGTTGAAAGATGATCATGTTTGGGGCAATCTAAGGGTCAGGCTGGCCCATTGGGCTTTTGGGTGGGCTTGGCCTGGCATATGAAGGTAGACTGCAGGCCTGGGCCCAAAATTCAGACATATTTATTAATTGGGCCGGCTCGAACTGTGTTGAAAAGCCCGTTGGCCTGCCTGGCACATTGAATAATTTCCTCCTGTCTAATATCAGAGAAGGTATATCTTTGATGTTCACATAACTCCCTAATCTCCCTGGTCTAGTTAGCTAACCTCCCAGCCTATAGATGCCAGCAGTTCGCCCACTTCGTCACTTTCAACGAATCACTGTTTATCGTAGTGCCTGCTGAACTGCAACTTAGCTCCTTGAGGATGTGGCTTTAGTGGATCCCCGGATTCCTGACTCTGTGGCCCACTGTGATGTATGTGTCTTATATCCCCACTCAGATTCACTAGTGACCCCTCCGGTACTGAGATCGGTACTAGAAAAGCTCTGTGGACCCCACCATAATGTATGTATTTTATCCATGGCATCCATTCATTTTACCATCTCATTTTAGGGCATGAGCCAAAAAATGAGGCAGATCCAAAGCTCAAGTGGGCCACACCATAGGAAGCAGTAGGGATAATGACGCTCGTCGTTGAAATCTTCTTAGGGCCCACTGTGATGTTTATTTGCCGTCCAACCTATTCGTAAATTCACATAAACCTGGATGAAGGGAAAACACAAAAATCAGCTTGATCCAAAACTTTTGTGGCTCACTATAAGTTTTCAACGGTGGGTGTTCAATCCCCACTGTTTCTGGTGGTGTGATTCACTTGAACTTTGGTTCTGCCTCATTTTATTGGGTTCATGCCCTAAAATGATCCTGCAAAATGGATGGACGGAGTGGATTAAACACAAACATCATGGTGAGGCCCACAAAACTTTGACTGGTACTGACTAGCATTGGAGGGGTCACTACCGAATCCGAGTCCCTTATATCCACACCGTCCATCCATTTTGCCAGATCAATTTAGGGTATGAGCCCATAAATGCACCAGATCCAAATCTCAAGTGGATCACACCGCATGAAACAACGGTGATTGGGCGCCCACCATTAAAAACTTCTTGGGGGCCACCAAAATGTTTATTTTCCATACAACCTCTTGATAAGTTCACAAGACTTGGATGGAAGGACCACACAAATATTTGCTTGATCCAAAACTTTTGTAGCCCTCGAGAAGTTTTTAATGATCAATCACCACTGTTTCCTGTAGTATGGTTCACCCGAAATTTGGATCTGCTGCATTTTTGGGCTCATGCGCTAAAATGATCAGGCGAAACAGATGAGCGGTGTGGATATGAGACACATCATGGTGGGCCCCACATCTAGGGATCCACTGAAGCTGTTCCTTGAGACCCTTCTAAAGCACCACACTTTCCAATAGGTCTCAAGAACACCATAAGTTCACTCCCCCATTGACTGGAATGATACCTCCAAGGAGAACTGATGTGGAGCGGGCAACAGATGCATTCTTAGCATTGCTGGACCAAAAGAAGCCTGAACAAAAACGGAATAATCCTTCAGAACCGGGCGTAGTCCTACGTAGGGTGTGACGTAACTAGCCCCCCAGGCGTGTCGAATACGAAGAAATTCATTTCGGATATGGAAAATTGGGCGTTCGAAGTGTTGACTGTAAAACAACCGTAACTTTTTATCTGGGCATCGTCACAAAATGCCATGACTTATCAATTTTTATGTAATGATGCTTCTTGGGTCAATTGGGCTGCTACGCTAGCCGAATTCATCCGTTTCGCAAGAAAACGCACCCCTTTGGTTCAAAATTGTGATTTTAGAAAAAAAAATTACTATTTTTAGAAATTTCAATTTTCATCTTATTTCCTTATTTGATGGGGATATTAAAGGACCTACTCGGATGTACCAGAGATGGAGACGACCTCCCACATCAGCACAACTTTCTTTGTGGATGGGAGACGAGTTCTAGATGGGGCCCACTGAGCCATTTTGAAGACTCCACATGCATTGGACACGCATCAGGAAGACCTCACCTTAGAATGATGCATGTGGGCTGCTTAGGAGATCGTTTTAGTCATAGGATTGCTATTTCGTGTCGATCCGACCGTTGGATCTTATCGATCATGCCATCGGGCCACCAAATCTTTTAGATATGGGCCCCTTGGAATCTGATCTTGCTTTCATTATGTTTTTTTATTTTTATTTTTAGGATTTATTTGATTGTTGAGATTGATAATAAATGTTTTAATTTTCTAATTTTGGACGATGGGCCACTTCACTTAAGTGAGTGGCAACTGTGATATAGTTGTAATTATGCTGACTTTTTAATAATAAAAGTACAAGGGGGTGGAGATCCAACCCTCATTAGATTTTGTGAATTAAAAAAAAAGAGAAAAGCTCTTGCTTTATTCTCACATCTTCATGCGATTTGAAGATACTTCCATGCAATTTGGAAGGAAGATTGGTGCGAGGCTAATCTTCATCAACGGAGGTGTGATGTTTCCATCTATCTCCACACAATCTTCTATTTTCTTCCCCATCTAGGTATTTTCTACATATTCTTAATTCTCTCATCCCAAATCTGCATCTTCTCTCAAACCCAACTTTCCCATACCCATCCACAATCCAAACCCTAACCGACCTAAACTCATCCTCCCACGCCACACGTGTGACCGTACGACCGCACGTGTGAATCCCGCCTACTCCTTTTGGTTTCCCACCATCATTATATCAAAACCTCTTTCTTCCATCCCTGAAACCCTAACCCTAAACCTAAAATTCCTAATTTTTCTACTTTTCCAAAATTACGCAAACCCTAATATTCACCCTAGGTTGTATTAGGTTTCCAATTTTGAAATAGACTATACCCTATGACAATTGGATGTCCCTACATCCATTAGATCCTAGTTTTTATTATTTTTATTTTTTTATTTAATGATTTGGTGTTACGATGTTGGTAGCTTAGGTCAGGATAATGCATGATTTTCTTTTGATTTTCATGATGTTTGTGATGAATATAGCGACGTTTGTGTTTTTTTTTTTTTGTTAAATATCTTAATTTGGTTATTTGATCTCACATGGTAGTTGGTACTTAGTTCATGCATCGGTCCTGCATCAAATTTGGTATCAGAGACCATAGGTTTGGCATAGGATTTTTGTGTTGCATTTAGGTTAGAGTCACATTTAGGGTTATTAGAGTATATAGATTGCATATAGGATCATATTGCTGAATTTTCAGTTCGCGTCCCCACTTATACCATTGCTGAAATTTCAGTATAGTAATTTCAGGTTATCATATTGCTGAATTTTTAGCTTGTAATTTTTGAATTACACCCATACTGACTTTTCAGTTTGGCACCCTCGGATTACTATCCTGCTGAATTTTCAACATAAGATTTGATGATAGCGACTTGCTGAATTTTTTGGGTTAGTGTGTCTAACGTGATCTCTAGGGTAGTACTATTATTGTCATCACATTGTCCTAAGATCTAGGGTTTCTTTTAGAGTGTCCTTGTGTATGCTCACTCGTTTAGGATGTGGTTTTGGCCTATATTCCGGTATGCCCTCTAGTATAACAACATTGGACTACTCCAATACCGGGCTCACCTCAGCTACACTACCCTCAGGTGACATCTCCATAATAACCTTAGGGCGTGTTTGGCCAGTTGCATTGGGAAGTATTAGGAGGGATGGGATTCCAAAAACATAATTATTACCCATGGCAGGGGTTGTTCCCTCATACCATGGGATAAACTTAATTCCCTACTTTATTTATAATATAGTGGTGCATTGAAAGGATATACCCACCATCATTTAAAACAATGAGAATAACACACATAAGTTATATCTAAACCGTTCATTTATTTTGTAACCTTATTTTATGGCATGTGCTTAAAAATGAGGCAGATCTAAAACTTATATGGCCCCAAAGAAGTTTTCAATGGTAAGTATTTAATCCCCATTGCTTTCTATGGTGGGGTCCACTTGTGCTTTAGATCTATCTGATTTTTTGGCCCATGCTCTAAAATGATCTCAAAAAATGAGTGGACTGTATGGATATAGCCCACACATCATGGCGGGACCTACACAACTTGCTATAATTGAGTGAAATCGGCACAGGACCCAATACGATTCCACGTAACCTAATTCCACTCTTCCCAAACATGGAGTGGAATTGGCACACGACCAGATGCAATTCCATCCCACCTAAGCCCGTCTAATCCAGCCGGCCAAACACGCCCTTAGGTGTGACATCACTTGCCATGTGGGCATACAACGTCAAATCAGTTTTAGTCTCACTTTCAGACTCTTTGGTAACTCCACATGACTCGGTTAGGATTTCCGTATTTTCTAGGAGTTGCTTGTAATAATGCCGGGAGTGCTCTGGTAAGGTTTATTTAGACATTTCTATTTTTGGCAAGTTAGGCTTTGGAGAGGGATTTTTACTATTTTGGGTAATTTCGAATTAGGGCTTGAGTTTTCTTTATTAGTGGTGTAATCGAGAAATCATATACACATTATTCAATAAAATTATCGGAAATTTCTCTCTTATTTCTTGTGAACTCAAGAACTACCCTCGTGGATTCAAGGTTTTGATTAGTTGGTGAAGATGGTGATATTCTTACATGCTCTTCCCTGTGTCAAGAACTGATCACCCACAGGCAAGTTACCACAATTTGTGGTACCAAATCATCTTTCCCAGTAACATCCTTCGTGTTGGGCATCAGTAACACTAAGCAGTAGGTCCCACCATAAAGATTGCTTGGCACATAAATAAGATACATTTGCTAATCAGGTGGGCCAACACTGTTGGAGTCAACGGACAACCAATGGTTTGACTCAACATACAAGCTTGGCCCACCTAGTGAGAAGATCAGCCTGATTTCTGAGAAAGGTGATAATCATGGTAGAGTATGTCATTCCCATGGTATTGATTTCGCAAACAGGTGGCATGTTGACAAGAAAGATAGCACAATACTTCAAGTTGTGGTATGGTAGTTGCCTGTAAGTGATCAGTTCTCTACTGTCAACACCATCCGGGCTTGGATTTATCAATGACCTTCCATCAAAATTCAACATTAGCATTCCATTTGTAGGTGGACACCATTGGACACCTCTTTGGTCTCATGCTTGGGCGATCTTCCATCCAATCCTTCACTAGGTCAACTTTGTTGAGCATTGCAAATTCTTTGCAAACCAGTGGTTGTGAGACAATATGTCTAATTCTCCCATTAACTTCTTCAAACCTTTCCTCTTCATTATGAGATATCTTGTTATCGTGCTTCTTCGATATGTACAAAACTGCCACAAGACAGATTCCACCACAGGTGATCCTTCTTCATTCTGAAAGCATACCTCTATGCTACCATGCATTCCCCGATTGATCCATCATTGTCTATGTCACCCTCAACCAAACTTTAATATTGTGAGGGGTATACATTATAGTTATGTCTTCTGACCAATCCATGTCATACCTGTATATTGAGAATTTGGATTTAGAGGATCTACTCTATCCAATCCTTTCCATAATGCTTGCATCTGTAATCGGGTAACATAGATGGGACATGATTCTATGAGTCTTGTGTCGTATTTGTAGCATGTACACATCTGGTGTCTCACAGATGCTGGTGGAAGGACAAGGTTATCAGAAATCAAGAAATGGTTACCATAATGTTGTCATGGTCCCCGTGTGAATTATTTCACTATCACACACAAATGAATTTGGTTCAACTACAAAAGACTTTACATTGCAGGTGATTTCAGACAATCTTATTAAAAATTCTACATGTTATGCCTTGCCATTATGGAAGAATATTCAAAATTAGAGATTGCTAAATTTTCAGCCAAAATATTTGCTGTTCTTTAGCATGGAGATTTTTCCAATTGGCAGTGATGAAAGTATTTGGTCTTTGAGAGCATGGAAATCCAGCAAATGATTGTCTCTTTTGGCTATCAAGGAAGCCGCCCCAAAGGAAGCTACCAAAAGCATTTTATTCTGTTTAGTGCAACCATATGTGTACCTTCAGATGTCCCTAGGAAGGTGGGGTAGCTGGATAATTTTTCTGGATAAATTAACAATAGGAGTGGAAATGAGGAATTAGTTTAAGATTTTTGACCAAGGAATACCCCAAAAGACAATTTTCGATATCTTGGGTCAGTAATTCATGAGAGCAAAGTACCTTTCAAAAAAAAAAAAAAAAAGAGAAAAAAAAGAAAAGAAAAGGAAAGAAAAGAAAATAAAAGTAAAGAAAAGAAAAAAAAAAAAAAGAAACAGGAAAAAATCATGAGAGCATACTGATAAGAATGCTTCTCATTGAATTAGAGTTGTGTGAATGAAGTGAAGATGTGTCTTTGGAGTTTATTTGATAACCATATATTAAATAAACTGAAGGGGAGATTATATAGAATGGCTTATAAGATCGGACATGCTTTATGGAACAAAATGTTGGGCAGTCAAGGAACATGTTCATAGGATGATTGTAGCTAAAATGACGATGTTGAGATGGATGAGTGGCAAGATGAGAAGGATAGAATTAGAAGTGAATGCATTCGAGGGAACTTGCGAATATCATCAATAGGTAATAAGATGAGGCAAGTAGACTTAGATGGTTTGGCCGTGTGTAATGGAGACCAAAAACTGCATCGGATATGGGTGACTTGGTTCAATTTGAAGCTTTAAAAGGGCAAGGGGAAGGCCTAAAAGGATGTGTGTGGAGGTAGTAATAAAAGATCTGGTGATCTATGGGTTAACTGAGGGTATGGCCCTTGATAGAGTGGAATGGCGGAGCAGAATTCATGTAGCCAACCCCACTCAATTGGGAATTGGGATAAGGCTTAGATGACATAAAGTATACTGATTTGGGGCAAAAAATGTGAAAACTGATGAGGACATCACGTCACGTACACTCTTACGTATGTATCAGAGGAGGAGGCGGGCCGCGTCGATTTTCCTGTGGCTAGGCGAGTACCTGTGATCGTGCTGAAGACCCTGTGTGCATGTGCAGGCATCTGGAAGACCCCACACTAGGAAAATGCACATGGGTTGCTTTATTGAGTGATCTAGACCGTTGGATCGGAGGGACGCGACGATCAGGCCATTGGATCGCATGGATCACATGATCGAGCCTTGATCGTTGATCATCCATATCAGTTTTAGACTTTATCATATTTTAGGATTTAGTTTTTGATTATTTTATATTTGGACACATTATGAGTGTTTTAGTTGATTTTATTTAGACTAGGGTTATTTTTGTTAAAATTCACAAGATGGGGATTTTTGTAATATTTGAAACTTCTTGGATCTATAAAAAGAGGAGGGCGTGTGACCCCTACCTCATTGGATTTTGTGATAAAAAAAGAAGAGAAAAGGTCGTGCTTTCTTTTCCCATATTCATGCAATTTGAAGATACTTCCATGTGATTTGGAAGGAAGATTGGTGCGAGGCTAATCTTTATCAACGGAGGTGCGAGGTTTCCATCTATCCCTACACCATCTTCTCTTTTCTTTCCTATTCAGGTATTTTTCTTCAGGTTCTTCATTCTCTTCATCCCAGATTTTCGTCCATACCCATCCACAATCCAAACCCTATTTTTCCATACCCATCCACAATCCAAACCCTAACTGAGCTAAACCCATCCTCCCATGCCACACATGTGAATCGCGCCTGCCCCTTTTGGTTTCATACCATCATTATATCAAAACTTCTTTCTTTCATCCTCGAAACCCTAACCCTAAACCTATAATCCCTAACTTTCCTAGATTTTCCCCAATTTTTAAAAAAAACCCTAATTTCAGAATTCTCAATTCCCATGATTCCTAATTCTTCAAATTTCAGATTTTCCCCTTCCTAACCCCAATCATAAAACCAACAAATCTATCCCTTGAGTGTGTAATATGCCTCTGCTAAATTGGAAGTTCTATCTTTCCATCGATCCTAGTTTTAATTGATTTATGTGATTTCTTAGCATGCGGGCATATGATTTAGGTTAAATCAGATTTTATTTCCTATTATTTACTCTTAATTACTTGGTGGATTAGTATCTTTTGTTAATAGAATTACTTTATGGACTCTTTCATAATCTCCATGTTGCATGTTAGCATTAAATCACGTGTCCTGCATCAAAAACTATATCATACCTATTGCTGTTCTTGCTTTCTGTCCCATTCCAAATGCACAGTGGAACAAATAACAATCAGTACTACATAAAGTTGGTGTCATTTATCCACCTTAGTCTTACTTTTAACTTGCATTGCCAATTTGTTGCATACATTTTTCTTTCATGCACTATTACAAATCCCCACTGTCGTTGATTGTTGATAATATGTCTAGCTGCACTAGAAGAAATGTAGTGAGAAAACATGCAATGCAGCACTTATTAACTGATTTATTTTGCTCAATGCGTCAGAGATAGTCTGAAATTGTCAACCTTCTTAGCTATGGAAGTTCCTGCATCTATCTCTCCAAAGCAAATGCCAAAGGGGATTGATGCAGCAATTGAGGAAGATTATGCTTCCCAGTCTAAATTACTTCAAGAGTTCACCAACTTTTCTAGCATCGACAAGGCATGGATTTTTAAGTCTGACAACGGTATGGCCTTTTAGACCATGTCAAACTCTAATTTTGTATTGTAGCAATTGATCACTGCCATTACACTCTATCCCCTTTCCTGTTTCCTATCGTGTTGGAATCAACACTTCTATTGACATCTATTGCTTTGATTTGATTAATCTTTCAGACTAGTTTGGGTCTCATTTTCTGTAGAATCTTCTCTTGCAGGAAATAGTTCTCGGGCAATGTTTTCTATTAGCCAGACTAATCTCATAGGAAACAAAAAGAGGAAGTACATTCTATCCTCCCATATTTTGAAGGGAAGCAATCACTCTGTGAGCTTTGAGTGGTCTCCATTTCCTGTCGAGATGACAGGTGCATCTGCAATTGTTCCATCACCTTCGGGTTTAAAGCTCCTTGTTGTTAGGAATGGCGAAAATGGATCCCCAACACAGCTTGATATATGGGGCCCATCTCAGTTGCTAAAGGAGATATATGTGCCGCAATCTGTTCATGGCCAAATATTTACAGATGGATGGTAACCTGTTACATGGCTGACTATATTTAATGCTTTCCAAGTGAACTACTACATATGCAGCACTGTTTGTGGATTTTGAGATCTCTTAATTGTGTTGTTTAGGCTAGTAGCACTTCTCAGCCGACCCCAATTAATTGGTATGAGGCTTAGATGATGATGATGAGGCTAGTAGCACTTCTTCTGACGATTATATTAAGCCCGCATGTTGTTCTTAACATGGGCATTTACACATTGCATGTGCGATCAGGGTCACGAATCAAGTGGACCCCACTGTGTGATGAACTACCTGAAAGAATGATGATCAATTCATCAGGTGGCCCGCATGTGTTTGTTGACTGTGGACCTTTGGTGATTTCTGGTAAACTATCCATTGTCTCTGTATTGTGTGTCCACCTGTTGAGTCGATCAGTCTGATTTTTGGGTCAGGTCATTCACGTGTCATGCTGCCAGATGCATTCTCAGATGTCCCCATGTAAGGTTGGCATGTGCTGTCGCATCTAGCAGGGGGTGTGTGTGTGTATGTGTGTGGAGGTGCATGGGGCTTAGGAATAGCTTCTTGAAATTAATAAATTGCACAACTGTTGTTATAGGTTTGAGGGGATGTCTTGGAACTATGATGAAACACTCATTGCTTATGTTGCTGAAGAGCCATCTCCACCTAAGCCTGCATTTGATGGTTTGGGCTACAAGAAAGGGGCTTCTGCTGATAAGGACTGTGGTGTCTGGAAAGGTCAAGGTGATTGGGAGGAGAATTGGGGGGAGACCTACTCAGGGAAAAGGCAGCCTGCTCTATTTGTTGTCAATATTGATAGGTTGGCCTTTTCATATTCTTTTGTATTATATGCATCTATTATGGTGGGAAGTCTTATGCTGTTAACTGCAAGAAGTGTCAGCTGTATTTGAAATTGTGTTTGCACAGTGGAGATGTACGAGCTGTAGAAGTTGATAAATCCATAAGTGTTGGACAAGTTGTATGGGCACCTACGTCTTCCAAAAGCTCCTATAAGCATTTGGTTTTTGTTGGATGGACATCAGATAATGGCCCCCATCAAGTTTCAAGAAAGCTTGGTATCAAGTACTGCTACAACAGGCCATGTGCCTTGTATGCAATCAGGGCTCCTTTTCATGAATCGTAAGTTGTTGAACCTCAACTCATGTGGGTTTTTAACTTATCTTTTTAGGTTGAATGGTGATGTTTTGTTACTTTTTGTTACCCATATATTATTATTAGTTTGGGGCCTGTTTGGATTGGAAGAGAATCCCAAATCTTTTAGATTTTTTATGTCTGAAAGGATGTGAATTGGGAACGTGCTAGATGTTTAGTTTATCCAAAATATCCCATGCAATGGTGGATAAATTGTTAAAAGGACATCCTCCTTACGGCACTTCGACTCATCTCCTGCTTGAGACAAAATGGAGAGGGCTATCCTCTGCAATTCTACTCGAGTTGGCCAGCATCCAAACAGACCCTTCAAGATATAGGTTCCAGCTTTGAACTCTGGATTTCTTATTCTTTTCCAGCAGTAATGTTACTGAAGATTTAGCAACAGCAGTGAATCTCACTCAAGGCATATCTAGCGCTTTCTTTCCACAGTTCAGGTACTTCCATATCGCTGTTCATGCTTGAGTTTCTACTAAATTTCTTTGGTTGCATGTATTCAACTTCTATTCATGTTGACAAATAATTTTCTTGGATGATTTTGAATCCTAAGCAAATGCTGTTGTTATCAATTATTTAAAGCTTTTTGTGAAATTTCCAAAGGCAGAAAAAAACTTCTCTGCAACAAGATGTGTAGTGCACATCAGAAATGTAAGAAGTTATGAATTTATCATCAATGCTTCATTATGCCTATTTAAAAGGGTATTTTTGGTATTTTAAAGAAATGGGGACTTTGGATTCTTTCTTAAGTTTCTCTGTGGAAGTTGTTCCATGACGACGTTTTTCCCTTCTATTTTTTGTTTTGATGGTTGAAAGATATGATACATGAACAGCCTATCCAAAAGAAGCCATGTACTTTATGTTCACCATTTGTATGTTTTATCTAAATGCTGTTTCAACCCTTCAACAATGATGACTTACAGGGTCCTGTACTCCTTTCTTTTCTGAAACACCAGGCCCATGGTTTGTTGATCTAAACCATTCATTCAATGGGCCCTAAAGTAGATAAGGAACACCCTATATCTTTCTCAGATTGGTGATTCTTAATGCTACCATTTGTGGCCTAAAAATTGATGTTAAAGATACTGGTCGACATCAACAGGAAAATGACCAGGTATTTAGGTGTTGGGATCTTCCAATTTAAAAGATTTCTTCGCCATCCCCAATCTAAATTCCAAGGTTGGACCCATCTTATCAACAGTTTGGATCACCCACCCAACCATGGGCCCGACACAAATTCAATGTGAGCACGCATCATTTAACTAGCGTATGGAAGACGAAGGTTCACCAATTGGCAAACACATTAGGAGTCAGCTGTCAGCCACCACTAACAACTAAAGTATGATTTCCAACATTCACTACTAGCAACAAGCACAAAAGATGTAGCAATGAAACATTTACTTATCTTCGCCCACGATTCAATAGCAAAGATTAGACATACTCCACTTGCTTAGTTGATGCAGGACATGAAATTCAAGTATGCTGTGCAAGATTTTCAGGCTTCAGATCACACTAGTTCAGAAACAATTACACAAAATTCCACATCCCACACAAAAGTTCAAACACTCAATCAAGAGGAATCTTATGCAGATCCAGGCTTATACATGCTAGGGCCAGATCAATCAAAATTATAGACCAAACAAGAATTAAAGGAGGGTAAATTTATCCACACACAGAAATAATTCTTCCAATCCAAGGGATTTAGAAATTTCAAATTGGGGAACCCTAAGGTTGAAGAAAGGGCATAAAATTGGGGATTTGAATAATTTAGGGTTAGGCTTAGGGATTTTGGGTGAAAGAGATGGGAAAGAGAGGAGAGAGATGAACCAGAGAAGTACCGCACGTGTGGACAGTAGCAATGACCTAGATGCACGTTCATGCGATCCCGGCCGCACGTGTGTGGGGCCCACTATTCAGAAAAAGGCCATCTTGGCCCCGGTCAACCAGGGGTGGACTCCAAAACCCTAAAATTTTAGCTCAATCCGATGCACGGTTTGTGCGTGGTGCTTCGCCGAAGTTTCAACCCTCCTGCAAGGGCAGATTCTGAAAATTTGCTGTAGAGAGAAACGGTTGCAATAGAGGATGAATTTGAAGCGTAGATGATTGTAGGAGAAGAGAAATATGGATGGAAGGAGGTGAGAGCAAATCGGGATAGGTGTCTTAGCACGGTAGTTAGCCCTTGGAGGAAGGGAGGGTTTCGCACCCAATTGAATCTCACAACTCAGAAATTTAGAGGAGTAGAAAAACGTAACAATTTTATTAATCTTCATTAAAAAAAAAAAAGACTACATGGGGTGCCTATTTATAATAAAACCCTATACCTCAAAACTCGCGCCATGTGCGCAACCTATTACTTAGAGACGGAGTAATAAAAAATAATAACTAATCACAGCAATCTAAACCATCCATGATATTCCTAATAACAATAATAAGCAAAACCCAAAGTACTAGATTAATTAGAATGGTGGGTCACGATCATGAGAACCCATGGTGGGATTCACATGACTATCGGGTCCACTCTAACGAACCAAAACACAGTCCTCTGACTAGGAGGCCCTCCCCAGACATCGTTATCGATCTAGATCGATGGTAAAGCCCTCCTTCTTGCGTACGTGCGTAGGGGGGCATGCGTGTGCGTGTGATGTCCCCCTACGCAGTTGGGGAGAGTTGATGGGGACATTACGTGCACACGCTCGCCCCCTTATGCACGTATGCAAGGAAGAGGGCCTCACTATCGATCTGGATCGATGACGACGTCCGGAGAGGGTCTCCTAGTTAGAGGACTGCGTTTTGGTTCGTTGGAGCGAACCCGATAGTCATGTGAATCCCACCATGGGTTCTCATGATCGTGGCCCACTATTCTAATTAATCTAGTACTTTGGGTTTTGCTTATTATTGTTATTAGGAATATCATGGACGAATTAGATTGCTTTGATTAGTTGTTTTTTTTTTTATTACTTCGTCTCCTAGTAATAGGTTGCGTACATGGCGCGAGTTTTAGGGTATAGGGTTTTATTATAAATAAGCGCCCCTTGTAGTCTTTTTTTTTTTTTTCTCAATGAAGATTAATAAAATTGCTGGGTTTTTCTGCTGCTCTAAGTTTCTAAGTTGTGGAGATTCAATTGAGTGCGAAAACCTCCCTTCCTTGAAGGGCTGACTACCGTAGTGCGAAGCCACACCTATCCCGATTCGCCCCTACCTTCTTCCATCCTTATTTCTCTTTTCCTACAATCATCTACGCTTCAAATCCATCCTCTATTGCAGCCGTTTTTCTCTTTACAACAGATTTCCAGAATCTGGCCTTGCCGGAGGGCTGAAACTTCGGCGGAGCACCACGCACAAACCGTGCATCGGATCGAGCTAAAATTTGGAGGTTTTGGAGTCTACCCTTGGCCAACCAGGGCTAAGGTGGCCTTTTTTTGAATAGTGGGCCTCACACGTGTGGCCGGGATCACACGCACATGCGTCTGGGCCATTGCTGCTGTCCACACGTGCGGCACTTCTCTAATTTGTCTCTCCTCTCTTTTGCCCAAAATCCCTAAACCTAACCCTAAATTATTCAAATCCCCAATTTTATGCCCTTTCTTCAATCTTAGGGTTTCCCGAATTGAAATTCTGAATCCCTTGGATTGGGGGAATTATTTCTGTGCATGTGTGGATGAATTTACCCTCCTTTGATTCTTGTTTGGTCTATAATTTTGATCGATCCGGCCCTTGCATGTGTAGGCCTGGATCCGCATAAGATTCCCCTTGATTGAGTGTTTTAATTTTTATGTAATTGTTTTTGAACTAGTGTGATCTAAAGCCTGAAAATCTTGCACATCATACTTGAATTTCATGTCCTGCGTCATTAGCTCAGGGTGGCTTGGATTCATAAATGAGGATTGGTGCATACAATGAATATACACATTTGAAAGTAGGATCTGCATTCATCATGGACACATTTTGTGAAGATGGAAACCATAAGAAGCTGAATTCTCCTTTTTCTTGTATGCTTAAAAATCTGTCCAAAATTTTTGCTCATTTGTGCAACAAAGGCAAGTTCCTTTTGCAAATCAGGTGGGCAGCCAATCATCAAAACTTTTGCTAAGCAAATCATGAGAATTCCCATTTCGAACAATTGGAAAAACATGATTCATAAAGCTGACCTCTTATGGCTGGGAGTATGTTACCTAAAATGCAACCCCCCTCACCCCCTTTATGTTCCAGATCAAGCATTCCGGATTATGGGTCATTAGCAATCCAAATCGCTATTTTTAATGACCTCAATTACTACTCTTTGTTCTTACTATTGATTAAGTTAATGAAAATTTATATTTAAAATTAGAGATTTATACCTTTATTTATTAGTTAGATATAACACTAACCATATTCGGCCCATAACAATAACATTCATCATTTCATACATAAATTACAATATGAATTCTTACATAAAACTATATTGCATACACAGTATATGTATTCGAGTGATGCACATGATCCTATCCTTAGTATACCACTTATTGGAGGAAGTGGCATACCATGCAGCCATTCTTGTATCACTTACCAAAGCGACCCATGATCCAAGTAACCTTGGCTGGGACAGGTTGTGGTGATAGTGGTTGGGCAAGTTCTTTTGCAAAAGTATGAAGATATTTTGTTGTAAAAGGCACGTCCTTTGATGAATATCTCTTAGTTAAGGGTGGCAATGGGCTAGGTAGCCTGCCTAATGCACCTGTCGGCCAGGCTTGGACCTATTAGCTTAGCGCATGGGTTGGGCTTGGGCCTCGCATGAATGGCCTCATCAATTTCGAGGTTGGGCTTGCGCTCAAGTCATGTCAGCTTGACCTAGTCCTGCCTAGCCCATCCAGGCCCGATTTTATATGTACGTGTTATGTCCTATGAATATGCCATTCCAATCCTCGGTTAGGCAACCATCCACCTCGAATGCAGACGCATTGGTTTCATTCTTCTAAAATGTCTATTTCTTTATGCATGTGTGGCCCACTTGATCAATAGATAGATTAGGAACATTTAAGTTGGAAATAGGGATTTTATCAATTTCTTGGCCAGGCCAGGCAGTGTTTTAAATAGTGTGTAGTGTATAGCATAGTGTTTAGCCCTCTATAGCATGTAGTGTAAGTTACACAATACTGAATATTTTTAATTAAAATAATAGAAAAATATGATAACATTTACAAAATGCATAATTTCTACAAGTTCTTGATTACGAATCTGGATCATCAGACACATATTTCCATGCAAAATCTCTCTCTCTCTCTCTCTCTCTACCTTTAGACATCTCTAAGTGTGTCATCTTTTTTTATTTAGTGAAATATCACAAATTAATGATATGGACCACAATTTGGATGGTCTGGATTGATCTAAGTGCTCTATCCATGATATGAACCACAATTTGGATGGTTCGGATTAATTTAATGTAGTGTCACATGTGATAGGGATAAGTCATCACCATTTTAAAATTAGTGTTAAACTAACATAGAAAAAACACTTTAAAAATAGGAGATTTTGAGTAGCTTATGCTATCTACACAACATGTAGTGTATGCTACATGCGCCGTAGCTTATGCTACCAGGGAGTTATGCTACCTGCATATTCTATGTAGTGTATGCTACACGCTACGCTATGAGCGCTATTGAAAACACTGTTGGCGAGGTTAGGTCAGGTTAGGCCTAGGCTTAGGCCATGCTGGGCTCAAGTCTTGGGTCTTAAGTGTCGGGCCAGGCTGATGTAGGACAGAATGATCTAACCTAATATGATGCCACAAAATCAAAAGATAGATTAACTAGAGCGATGGAATGATAAAATAAAGCTAATTTACTATAAATTCATAAATTTCAGATTCTTGACATGTCCAAATCCAAGCCTGTGACATTCCTGCAATGTGAATATCATAAATTACTGATTATCTGGGACCTATGGGAGATAAAACCCCCCATCCTAGCATAGGGTTAAATTTGAATTTAATGGAAATCATGTGTCTTGTAAGAGGTTTTGATGTGTTAGGGTTGTTCAAAGGCTAGGGAATGTGGAAAATGGGTTTGGGAGTGTTCGAAGTATCGGTATCGCTACAAGTTTCACTAGACAGGGATACATAAATGATATTGATATCGTCGATAATATCGCCAATAACCAGAAATGCAGGAAAAAAAATGGGGAAAACAGTAGAATTTTTAGTGAAACTTGAGGAGATACTAAAATACACATATTTACATATTTAGAAATAAAAAATTTGCAAAAAGAATGTATACACAATAAGTTTCCATTTAATGGGGGCTTAAAAGCATGTGTCGTCATAAGAAACAATCTAACCATCCAATCATCCATCAAACCTTCCATCCAAACATCCATCGATATTGCAAAATATCGACAACTCACGATATTTTGCCAAGAAATCATCAACAACTGAAAAGGAAACAAAAGATTGTGGTCTTGATATCGCGCATGTTGCGATAGTGATAATAATGAGATATTATCAATATTAGCAACGACAAATTAAAAACTGTATAGAACAATGTGTTCATAATTTTTATTTATTTATTTTTAATAAACAAACTTTCTGTGATATTTCTACATTGGCGATATTATTGAAATATCGCCGATACACTTGTGATACAAGTGTCACCTAGAATTTACACAATAAAAAATATTGGCGATACATTGACGATTTCGATACAATGGCAATAAAAGCGATGCCTGAAATTTACACAATTGAAACAATTGGCAACATAAATAAGTTAGAGATACTTGGCGATACATTGTTGATGCCTAAAATTTCCAATACTACAGATGTTATCGGTATCGCCAAGCTGGAGATAACGATAATATTGGAGATGATTCTAACAATAGGCTTAGAGGAATTAGGGTTTGGAACATTAGGGTTGAGGTTTTGGGTTAGGATTTTAGATTTTGGGTTTAAGGGATTTAGGATTTAGGATTTCTAGAATTGGGAATATGGGTTTCAGGTTATAGAAATTAGGGATTTATGATTTGGTCAAGGGATTTTCAGATTTTGGGGATTTGGTTTTGAAAAAATTGGCGATTTTGGAGTTTGGGTTTGGTGAAATTGGTTTAGGGGTTTTGAAGAGGGAAGCTAAGGGAAGGGAAGAGCATTCGTGACGAAACAAGGGGGCCACTTTAGAAGACTGTACTTATGGACCACCGTACGTATGTGCATCCATACGTCCGTACAGACATCGAAGGATGGCCGGCTGTGGTCGATTTGGGCTTGGAATGGGTCACTTTAGGTTTCGGATAGTATCAAAGAAGAAAGGAAAGGAAGAGATGAATAAGGAAGAAAAAGAAAAGATGATATCTTGTTGAGAAGAGAGAAAAGTAGAAAAGATAACTAGGGAATCACTCTTTGTGGTTTTGCACCCTTAATCCAATCACAGGATGAAATTTTGCTCACTCTCAAAGCAAAAGGAGAAATCTTTTTCATTCATAACATGCATATCAGCTTGGGAGAGGATGCCTAACCCTTCATATTCTCAGAAAAGACCTTTTACAAAATGCACTCTCAGATAAGGTTCTCAACACAAGGACGCTTAATGAATTAAAAGTTGTTCTTAAATCCCTAATCTCAACACAAATATGAGTTATACAAAATATAATGAAACATGCAAACAAACTAAACAACTAAACTATTTCGTAGCCCATGGGGTTCCATGATCAAAACATCCGATGATGATGATCCAACGGTCCGATCATCATGTCCACTCGATCCAATGGTCCGATGTATCCATCATGTTCCTATATGCAGCCCATGTGCATCTTCCTAATGTGGGGTCTTTAAAGATGCACGAACATGCACGTGAGGTCTTCAACGTGGCTAGGAATGTGAATTGAGCCAAGTGGGCCTCATGTAATCGTCATCTAGCCATAAGGAGACTGGCTCAACCCTCTGGTATGTTGCTCAAATGTCCTCGTCAATTCCCCTCGGCTAAGGAGATCTTGTCTTTGGTTAAATAAAGTTGCGGTGATGCTTGAGGAGATTCGAGTCTCGTCGCTGAAGCTTGGCTTCCATGATCCACGTAATGCTTGACTTTGGCTTGCCCTTCCACTTGACGAGGTATTCCTAATAACCTCCATGTCATGTGGAAACCACTTGCTCATCCCAGATATCCTCTATATTCTCTCTCTTGGTAGGTGTGTATGGCAAAAGAGGTAAATGCTGAGAAGAATAGTTGGGCATAGGCCAAGGGTCGTAGGACAGGTCAAGAGGGATATCATCAGGATTAAGGTGATGATCTGAATAAAAGGCTAGTAGGTGTAGATGTTGGACTTGGTATTTCAAATAGTGCCCGTAGCGTGGCCGTAGTGCTACGTAGCGTCCCAAATAGCGTGTAGCGTCCATACCATAAGCTACAATGTATTTTTTTACTATTTTATTTATTTTTATTATTTTTTTTCACGTTTTCTTTGTTTCTAATATTGAGGAATGTGACACTTGTATTATACTTGATGCGTTCAACCTATGAGATTTTTATTTCTTTTCATAGTTGTGACTTGTGGTTTCAATTAGACATTATTAATTAAAGTGGTTTGCTTAGAAAGTTGTTGATGTGATAATTATTTGATTTGACTTATATATGTGGATTTTCTTTTGATAAATGATAACTAATAACTTTTTTGAACATGCTTATAATTGATAAAATGAATCATCTTTTAGGCATTTTTATATTTTTTCCCTTTTTTTTTTCCACTATCTATTATATTTGTCCTATTTTTAAATTAAAAAATAGAAGTATTGTGTAGCTTATGCTACACGCTACGTATTTACGCTACACGCTATAGAGGGCTGAGTGTTACGCATCACACTACCGCTATTTAAAACACTGGTTGGACCCTTAAAAGATACAAGATTGTCCATATTGAATATAGATTTAATACCCATGTCAAGTTGAAGATCTACAACATATGCATCGTGTCCCAAATTACTTAGTATCTTATAGGGTTCTTCACTACGGGCTTGTAGTTTCTTAATGGTCCCTTGCGGACACCGTTCAAGCCTTATATAAACCATCACATGGTCACTTGAAACTTTCTGAACCTATGATGAGAGTCATCACATATCTTGTACGTTTCATTGCTCATGCTAATCCGTTTTCTAATTTCAACATGCAAATCATAGATATGACGTGCAAATGCCCCTATGGACTCTAACAACCTATATGAGACTAACACAGGAATAAAATCTATGGGCTTTCTAGGCTCATCTACTTACCTTTCCAAATCCGCTTCCTCTGCTGGACTCATTTGTTTGGAAGGAAGGTTTGGTAAAGTCAACTCGAGGACAATATCTAGGGCATGTTGAATGTCCTGCAAAGGTGTTCGCTCATCTGTTATGTCTTATGGGATAACATCACTAGACTCCTCCAATATTGGACTCACCTCAGTTGGTAAGTCTATGCTACCCTCAAGTGTAACCCCAGGTGGCATCTCCATACTAACCTTTAGTGTGATCTCACTTGCCATGTGGGTATACACAATCAAAGCAACTTTAGTCTCCCTTTCAAACTCTTTGGCATTTATTATTGGGAGAGACTAAAGTTGGAATTCTCTCACATCTTCAGGATCACATTTCTTGATATTATCCTTTTCTGGTGTGCTTTTGGGCGGGAGAGGATTCAACTTTATCCTCTTACCCTCATGCATAAGTGAACATGTATTTGAGCGATCAAATAGTGTCACATCGTAATTATACAACCAGGGTCTGCCCAAAATGATGTGGCTTACATCCATAGGCAAAACATCATACCTAGTGTGTTCGTATAAGAACGAAATTGTATAGGAATGGGACAATGCTTAGAAACCGGAATCGACGACGCATCAACCTATGAGACTTGATAGGGCTGAGGGTGAGGAACGGCTATCAAACCTAAGCGATGTACGATGCTAGTAGAAATCACATTGGTGCAACTGCCACTATCAATGATTACCTTGCAGTTTTTGTCACCACACTTGGCATAAGTGTGGAAAATTGAATTCATGCGCCAATCATCACTTTCTATAGTTTGACCTAAGGTGCGTCTAATGACTGTAAGTGGTGCAGTCTTAGCTCCGTCTTCTTCATCACTAGCACCAATATCGAGCTAATATTCTTCTTCTTCGCAATTGCCTTGATTTGCCACATCTTTATCCAAATCGCTAATGACGAGGGCCCTATTTAGCTCTTTTGTAGGACATTGATGTGCGAAATTCCCGTATCCTCAGCGGTTGTAACATTGCACTTGCTCACCTCCTTTGAATTGGTACTAGCTAAACCTTTATCCTTGACATCCCTAAGGTTGGATTGAGTACTAGTAAGGGTTTTGGATTGACCCCCAATACTAGGCTTGGTTCCTTGGGGAGTGGTCTTAACATTGGACTCATGAGAGTCAAATCCCCTCACAAACTGCAATTTCAGATACCGCTCAAGGTCTTACACCACTTGATAGGCATGCTCTAGGGTGTTGACATTGTAAGGGTTGAGCTCATGCTGAAGCTCGAATCGAAGGCCCATCCTGAGACGGGAAAGTGTCACTAACGGGTCCTCCTTGACGTTACATTGCATCATGTATTCATCGAACTTGGCGATATAATCTGTCATGGGCATTGATCCCTGACAAAGGGATTGCTACTAATCCAGGAGCCTCTAGCGGTACGAGAGGGGAACATACTTTTCTCTCAAAATTTCTTTCATCTTGGGCCATAATGTGACCAAGCCATCTTCAGACCTCTCCATCTTCCGCTCGACATTTGTCCAAAACAAATTGGCTTGGATCACTAATTTCATCTCGGCGAACCTCACTCAACATCTATCGGACATGTCATGACTCAAAATAGTGATCCATGTCCGCTAGCCAATTGAGAAAGGTCTTGGGGTCCAAATGACCATCATAGTCGGGGCCTCAACCTTCATACTTTTCATCACACATTCATTAGGATCATGGTGGTCCTAACACTCTTCATGAGGTGCCAAGTACGCACTCCACGACCAATGCTTCGGCCATGATTTCTCTCACATCCTCCAACTTGGCTTCATCCAACTTGACCTCTCGCTTGAGATTGGCCATCTTCCCCATTGTCAGGGTTTGCCTGGAGGGAAGTCTCCAACTGGGTTGTGCGATTATTGGTCTCATTCCTAAGGGTTACCAGTTGGTTACTAGTGGTCTTACCTTGGGCCTCAATGGCCGCAAGATGAGCGTTGATGGCATTGATAACCTCAGCAAGTTGTTCCAAGTTCATTTTGGGGTGTAGACTAAAACCATGCCCAGTACGAGTGGGCATAAACTTACGGATCTAATGGGGAGCCTAAAATCTAAAAACTCAAATACAATGTGATGAGAATGGATAGACTCCTAACTCTATACTCTAAATGCGGTATGAAAATCCTATGCTAGACCTAGTCTCTGATACAAAAACAGGACAGAATGATCTAACCTAATATGATGCCATGAAATTAAAAGATAGATTAACTAGAGCAATGGAACGATAAACTAGAGCTAATTTACCATAAATTTAGAAATTTCATATTCATGACATGTCCAAATCCAAGCCTACAAAATTCCCACAATGCGAATCTCATAAATTATTGATTAACCGGGACCTATGGGAGATAGAAACCCCATCCTAGCATAGGGTTAAATATGAATTCAATGGAAATCATGTGTCTTGTAATTGTTTTGACGTGCTAGGGCTCTTTAAAGACTAGGGAATGTGGGAAATGGGTTTGGGATATTTAGGCTTAGAGGAATTAGGGTAGGGGTGAGGTTTTGGAAGGTTTTGGTTGAGGATTTTAAATTTTGGGTTTAAGGGATTCAAGATTTAGGGTTTCTAGAATTGGGAATATGGGTTTCTAGTAATGGGAATTAGGAATTTATGATTTGGTCGAGGGATTTTCAGATTTTAGGTATTTGGGTTTGGAAAATTCTGTATTTTGGAGTATGGGAATTTTAGGGTTAGGGTTTAGTGAAATTAGTTTAGGGGTTCTGAAGAGGGAAGCAAATGGAAGGGAAGAGCATTCGTGACGAAACAAGGGGGCCACCGTACAAGGCTATCCATACGGATAGTCGTACGTGAGTGCGTCCGTACAGACAACAAGGGATGGCCAGCTGTGGTTGGTTTGGGCTTGGGATGGGTTGATTCAGTTTTTGGATGGTCACAAAGAAAAAGAGAAAGGAAGAGATGAAGAAAGGAAATGAGAAGATGAGAAAAGATGATATTGATACCCTGTTGAAAAGTGAGAAAAGTATAAAGATAACTAGGGAATCACTCCCCGTTTTTTCGCACCACCAATCCAATTACAGGATGAAATTTTGCTCAATCTCAAAGCAAAAGGAGAGAAATCTCTTTCCTGCTGGGGTAGGGATGTCAAACCCTTTATAGACTTAGAAAAGATCTTTTATAAAAGGGCGCTCTCAAATAAGATTCTCAACATAAAGACACTTAATGAATTAGAAGTTGTTCCTAACTCCCTAATCTTAACACAACTATAAGCTATACAAAAAATAACGAAAAAATTAAACAAACTAAACAATTAAACTATTTTGTGGCCCGTGGGGTTCATGATTAAGATGTTTGATGATAATGATCCAACGGACTGATCAACGTGTCCACTTGATCCAACAGTCCGATTATCGTGTCTGCTCAATCCAATGGTCTGATATGTCCATCAAGCTCCTATATGCAACCTATGTGCATCTTCCTAGTGTGGGGTCTTCAAAGATGCATGAACATGCACATGGGGTCTTCAACGTGGCTAGGAATGTGAATTGGGCCAAGTGGGCCCCATGTAATGGTCGTCTAGTTATAGAGAGACCAACTTAACCCTCCTCTAGTATGTTGCTTAAATGTCCTCATCATAGGCCGACCTAGCCTGGCCCAGCCCAAACCTAGCCAATGCTGCCCCTACCCTTGTTTCTAGTTAATTGCTATTAGTCAAGTTGTTCTTTCTAAAGATAAAATAGAGTCAAGGGCTTGAATAGTGTTTTTGCTCCTTTGTTATCATGTGTGGAAGAATACATGGTCTACTTTATGTTATATGTCTTGTTATTTTCAATTTTGGTATTGTATTGCAACTGTTCTGCATATATTTAAAAAAATGTAATTATGGGTCCTAGAGGAGCTCCATAAACCCGATTCCACATTTCCTATAGTAGAGTTGTATTCATTGTAAGCTAAATTATGCATATTTGCTTATCTAATGAAGTAATATAGTGGCATGCAACATCTAGGTAGTTCACATGTGTATTGTGTACATATGCTGAGTCCGCATTAATAGAGCCATTGTTTGGAGTCTCCCCAATATTGTCGAAATATCCCTGATATTATCTGTATCTCTAACACTGGTCGTCATATCGATAACACTACAATCATAGAAATTCTAGGTATCAACGATGTATCACTAAGTACTGCCATTGTATCACTATTGCCAATATTTTTGGCTGTGTAAATTCCAGGTGTCGCTTGTATGATCAATGTATTGATATCGCCAGTATTTTTGAGTGTATAAATTCTAGGTGTCTTGTATCACCAATGTATTGATATCGCCAATATTTTCGACTATGTAAATTTTAGGTGTCGTTTGTATTGCCGGTGTATCGATGATATTTTGATAATATTGCCAATATATCGATATCGCTAAAATTTTGTTTATTAAAAAAATTTCATTTCAAACTTTTTTTTATGGGCGCATGGTTGCACGTAGTATATAAATTGTCAACGATAATATTGATCATATTGCACTATTGTTGTTATCGCAACATGGCGATATCGAGGCCATAGTCTTTTGTTTCCTTTCTAGTTATTGACAATTTCTCAGAGAAATATCATGTGTCATCAATATTCTGAAATATCGATTGATGTTTAGATGGATGGATGGGATAGATGGGATGGTTGGACTGGTTTCTTATGACAACACATGCTTTTAGGCCTTCATTAAATGGAAACTTATTATGTATGCATTCTTTTTGTAATTTTTTGATTCCTAAGTATACAAATGTGTATTAATTTCTTGTATCTTTTTTTTTTTTTCCTGAGTGGGCTTCCTCCCTCAGTGTTGAAAAGGACCTTATTTTGTCTCCTGGGATGGTAATCTTGTTGGGCTCTTTCATTCTTTTCATATTCTGTTTTGTAGGCTGGCCTTTAATAAAATCTTCCTCGAAAAAAAAAAGTGTATTGTAGGATCTCTTGAACTTTCATTGAAAAAATTCCACAGTTTTCCCCATTTCCCACCAATGTTTCCTTGCATTTTCAGTTATCAGCGATATCAATATTGTTTATGCATCCCCGGCTAGTGAAACTTGTAGCGATTCTGATACTTTGAACACTAGGTGGAGTTTATGTTTCATTGATCAAAACCATTCATCTAATAGTGCTCACATGGACAGGTATACCTTAGAAATCTTCCACATTGGAAGATCTGAGATATCTGATCTTTGGCCCATTGATGTAGGATGATGGAAACTATCTTAGGATGCAAGATGAGAGATCAATTACACATTAATTTCAATAATCAACATGTAAAACCAAACATATCCACATAATAGATTCAGAAATTCAGATTTATAACACGAAAATCCTATGTTATCACATACGCGATGCACTAAAATATAAAATAATTCAAGAGTGGCCTACTTGGTGTCAATCAGGACATCATATATTTAGCGGGGACAACAGGGACAACATATATTTAGCCATAATCAGGACAACGACATATATTTTGCAGGGACAGCAGGGACAACATAATCGGGACAGCATTAGCATATATTTAGCTATAATTAGGTCCTCTAATTATGGCATGATTGTTTCAATCTTATACAGTTACTGATTGTATATATCTTGTACAGTTATTGTTTCCTTGTTTGTTAGCCTAGATTGATGTTAATGGCTGCAATTCAGCCTTGTAATTAGCCTAAAGTTTCTATATAAACAGAGGAACCTCACAATGAGGACATTCAATCCAAAATATTTACATGGTATCAGAGCCTTCTATTACCTGTTCTGAGATTTCTGGGTTGGGTTGGGACTAATCTGTTGGTCTCCTTAGCTGTCAATACCTTCAAAGGAAGGTGTGGATAATTCTGGTGGGTTATGAACTGCTGTTGGGCAGTTTCTGTTGAGGGTAGGAAGTTTCTTTCTTGCTGGAAATTTTCATTTTGTGGTGATTAGTGGTTGTCGGCGTGTCCAGTTCTTGCTGGAAACTCTAATTTTGGTCTCCTTTTATTTTGGACTTGTTGGTTGTAAGCTTATTTTTGGACTAGGGGTGAGGTGGATTTAGTATTATCAGTCTTTATTACTGTGTTCCGGGCACCGTGTCTACTAGCAACTCAGATTCTTTTGGTGTGCACTTCACGGGCAAGAATTATTCTGCTTGGGAATTTCAGTTTCGCCTATTTGTCTTGGAGAAAGAGTTATGGGGTCACATAGATGGAAGTGATATAGCTCCTACTGAACTGTCTAAATTGGCTCAGTGGACAATGAAAGATGCTAGAGTCATGACATGGATTTTAGGATCTGTTGATCCTCTGATTGTCCTAAATCTGAGGCCGTACAAGACTGCACGAGATATGTGGGAGTATTTAAAGAAGGTTTACAATCAGGACCACATAGCCAGACGCTTTCAGCTGGAATATGAGATTGCCAATTACACTCAGGGCGATCTCTCCATATGAGATTATTTTTTTGGGTTTCAAAACTTGGGTGAATTTTCTAACATTATTTATGCTAAGATACCAGTTGCATCTCTCACTGCTTTTCAGGAGGTCCATGAACAGAGCAAGAGAGATCAGTTTTTAATGAAGTTACGGCTGGAATTTGAGGCAACTCGCTCCAATTTGATGAATCGTGATCCTCCTCCCTCTTTGGACATGTGCTTTGGGGAATTACTTCGTGAAGAGTAGCGTCTTGCAACACAAGCTACTTTTCATCAGAACCGCATGACCTCTAATGACGTCGCTTATGCAGCTCACGGGAAAGGCAAGGGTCGGATATGCGGAAGGTCCAATGCTTCAGCTGCAAGGAATATGGGCATATCGTTGCTCACTGTGCCAAGAAATCTTGTAATTATTGCAAGAAGCCAGGACATATTATCAAAGACTGTTCGTCTCGTCCCCGGAATCGCCAAACTAATGCCTATCAAGTTGCTGTGGGTACTTCTGCTTCCGCTAATTCCTCTACAGCTGGTGATCCCCTTGTTCTTACTCCTGAAATAGTTCAACAGATGATTATTTCGGCCTTTTCAGCCTTAGGGCTTTAAGGTAACAGTACACTACCATCTTTACCTTAGCTTGTTGATTCTGTTGCGTCCAATCATATGACTAGTTCCTCTAACACTCTTAGCAATGTTCGGCATTATCATGACTCATCGTGCATTCAGATTGCTGATGGTAGTCAGTTACCTATTCATGCTGTTGAGGATATTAATTCATTAGTTAAAAAAGTCTGTGTCTCCTGAACTTTCTACTAGTCTCATTTCTGTCGGACAATTGGTTGATAACAACTGTAATGTTGGGTTTTCTCGTGATGGTTATATTGTGCAGGATCGGGTATCGGGGAAGATACTCACGAAGGGGCCTAAAGTTGGACGATTATTTCCTCTACATTTTTCCATTCATTCTTGCATTTCTTTGGCTTGTACTACTGTAAACAATAAGGGTGAAGTATGACACAAACGTTTGGGTCATCCTAACTCTATTGTTCTATCTCATTTAGTAAACTCGGGTTTGTTGGGTAATAAAGATCAATTTTCCTCTCATCTCTCTTTTGATTGCTCAACATGTAAATTAGGTAAGAGTAAATCTCTTTCCTTTCCTGCTCATGGTAGTCATGCTGAAAGCTGTTTTGATTTGATCCATAGTGATGTGTGGGGTATTACTCCTGTTACATCTCATGCAAATTATAAATATTTTGTCATGTTCAATGATGATTATAGTAGGAATACCTGGATTTATTTTCTTCATTCTAAATCTGAGGTATTTTCTGTGTTTTAACAATTTGTGGCTTATATTGAAACTCAATTCTCTTCAGGCATTAAAGTGTTAAGGTCTGATTCGGGTGGTGAATACATGTCTCATGAATTTCATGCCTTTCTCAAGCTGAAAGGAATTGTTTTTGAGCATTCTTGTCCTTGTACACCTTAGTAGAATGGTGTTGCTGAACTTAAGAATCGCCACCTGTTGGAGGTTGTTCGAACGTTATTACTTGAATCTTCAGTTCCTTCTAAATTTTAGGTGGAAGCCTTATCCACTGTAGTTTATTTAATTAATAGATTGCCTTCAACTGTCTTCCATTTTGAAACTCCCTCTTATCGTCTTCATTAGCATCCCATCTTGATATGCATACCTTTGGTTGTGTTTGTTTTGTTCATTTGCCATCACATGAACGACACAAACTTTCTGCCCAATCTGTTAAATGCGCTTTTATGGGTTATAGTAATTCACACAAAGGTTATGTTTGCTATGATCCATGCTCTAACAGATTTCGTATTTCTCGTCATGTTGTTTTCTTTGAAAATTAGTCTTTCTTTTCTACTCATATTGCATCCTTGCCTGAGATCAATGTTCTTCCTCATTTTGATGACTTGACTCCTATTCCTGAGCGATTCAAACCTGGATTTATGTATGAACGCCAACGATCGACTTAGCCCCTTCCTTAGCCTGACCTGACATCTGAGCCTGTTCAGCCTGTTCCTTTTGCTGCTGATCCGGGTTCTGACATTGTTCCTCGCTGGTCTACTAGAGTCTCTCGTGCGGATTGGGCCGGATGTCCTGATACTCGACGATCTGTCACAGGTTGGTGCATGTTTCTTGGTGATTCCTTGATCTCTTGGAAGAGTAAGAAACAACCTTGTGTTTCTAAATCTTCTACTAAATCCGAATACCGTGCCATGTCTGCTGCTTGTTATGAGATTGTCTGGCTTCGTGGGCTTCTGGCTGAGCTTGGTTTTTCCCAATCTAATCCTACACCTCTCCATGCTAATAATACTAGTGCCATTCAGATTGCTGCTAATCCCGTTTTCCATGAACGAATGAAGCACATTAGGTGGACTGTCACTCTATTCGGGGAGCATTAAACACTCGTATCATTTCTCTTCCTCATGTTTCCACTAACCTTCAGATAGCCAACGTGTTTACCAAGGCCATGACACCACCCTGCCATCGGTTCTTTGTGGGCAAATTGATGCTTCTTGATCGACCAGCATCAATTTGAGGGAGGATGTCAATCAGGACAACATATATTTAGCCATAATTAGGACAACAACATATATTTAGCAGGACAGCAGGGACAGCATAATCAGGACAACATTAGCATATATTTAGCTATAATTAGGTCCTCTAATTATGGCATGATTATGTCAATCTTGTACAGTTATTGATTGTATATATCTTGTATAATTATTGTTTCCTTGTTTGTTAGCCTAGATTGATGTTAATGGTTGCAATTCAGCCTTGTAGTTAGCCTAGAGTTTCTATATAAACAGAGGAACCTCACAATGAGGACATTCAATCCAAAATATTTACACTTGGAAGTAGGGACTTCCAATCTAGTGTGGGTAGTACAACAACCACGTGGATAAACGACGATGCAATCAAAATTCTGATTTGGGGAAAGTTTCACAAAAAATAAAAAATAAAAAAAATCAGATTTTCATTGGTGTTTTGGATTCATGGATGGAGATTTTGAATTGGGGTTCTTTTTAGGGATTCAAAGGATCTGGGGATTAGAGAAGTTTTGAAGGAGGGAAAACCCCAAATGGGGGCCCCCACGTGGCTGCCCGTATGGATGCATGTTCGTGCGTGTGTATGTGCAGGTCCACACCTGGCTAGGTAAAGGGGAAGAAAGAGAGGGATGATTGAGTAGGGTTTTGATGGGTTGAGAAGGTTGCAATGGAAGGAGAATGAGGAAGATGAGAAGAATATCTTTTGAAGAAGAGAGAGAGGAAGGATGCACCTTGGGGAATCGACCACCAAACAAGACTTTAATGTTCCATAATTTAATTGGAAATAAGGGTTTTTCACAAAACCTAAAACAAGAGGAAAATTCCTTCACACGAGAACCTCTCTCTCTCTCTCTCTCTCTCTCTCTCTCTATCTCTTTTCTCAATAACTCCACTAGGGTTAGACATCCACCCCCCCTTTGCTTTTATAATAAAAATTCGGAATAATTACAACTATGCCACTCATTTAAGTGAAATGACCCATCATCCAAAATAAGAAAACTAAAACACTTATTATCAATATCAACAATCAAATAAATCTTAAAAATAATAAAAACATAAAGGAATTAAGATCAGAGTCCAAGGGGCCCAGATTTGGAAGATCTAGTGGCCCGATGGCCTGATCGACAAGATCTAATAGCAGGATCAACACGAAATAAAAATCTTATGACTGTCTCTTAAGCAGCCCACATGCATCATCCCAAAGTGGAGTCTTCTTGATGCATTTCCAATGCATGTGGGTCTTCAAAATGGCCCAACAGGCCCCATCTACAACTCATCTCCCATCCACAAAGAAAGCTGTGCTGATGTGGGTGGTCATCTCCGTCTCTGGTATACTCAAGTAGGTCCTCTGATGTCCTCATCATCCATTTAGTGAATTGTTCTAGTAATTTTAATTTCTTAGCTAGCTCTCAATTTTTTTCTTAGATGCCTCTATACCTTGTAGTCCATTTGTAAAAGGGACTAGGATCTTCCTTATTGGGATATTTTTGAGGCATCCCTCATTAGTGGTGGGGCCTATTGATGCCCATCTTTGATTGTAGTTGCTGAAGGCAATTGATGCTTCCTATAAATTGGACTTCAAAATGAAATTTCCCTTGCGTTTTGTAGTGTTCACTGGAAAATTTTCCTTCTGCTTTCAAGGTTGATGGGGACATCACTCGCACACGCGAACGCACGCCGCCCCCTACGTACGTATGTACGAAGGAGGGCCCCACTGTCAATCTGGCTCAATGACGGCGTCCAGGGAGGGTCTCCTAGTTAGAAGACGGAGTTTTGATTCAAAAAGTGGGCCCGATTATCAAAAAAAGCTCATCATGGGATCTCATGATCGTGGCCCACTAGTCGGGTTGATTTCAGATTTTAGGTTTTGCTTATTGTTATTATTTAGAGCATCATGAATGCTTTAGATTTCTTTGTTTGGCTTTTATTTTAGTTTACTTCTTCGCCAAGTAATAGGTTGCACACATGGCGCGAGTTTAAGGGTATAGGCACCCTTGTAGTTCTTTTGATTGATTGAATTTCAATAAAAATTCCTGCGTGGTTTTTCTGCTCTTTGAGTTTCTGAGTTGTGAAAAAATTAAAGTGGGTGCAAAGCCCTCCCTTTTCGAAGGGCTGAGATTAAAGTGGGTGCGAAGCCTTCCCTTTTCGAAGGGTTAACTACTGTGGTGCGAAGCCACGTTTATCCCCATCCGCCTCTCCATCTTATTTCATCCTTCCCACAGCCATCTTCGCGCCCAATCCGTTTGTTTTGCAGCAGTTCATCCCTCAACAACTAATTTTTAGAATCTGACCCTGTAGGAGGGCTGAAACTTCAATGGAGCACCACGCCTAGACTACAGCCCGGATTGGCGTAATATTTGGAGGTTTTGCAGCCCTAGCCTGGCTGACCAGGGCCAAGAAGCTGATTTGGGAAGGCGGGCCTTCATCGCACGTGCAGCCAGCCCATCTGTGCATGTGCATCAGCCCCAGGGCACCGCCTACATGCAGGAGCTATTTCTGGGTCAGGTTTTTCTATTGTTTTCCTCTTTTCATCCCTAATTTTATAAACCCTAACCCTAGATTGCCCTAAATCTCCTATTTCTATCTCTTTTCTCACCCTAGGGATCCTTGATTTGAAATTGGTGAATTCCTTGGATTAGGCATTGATTGTCATGCATGTATGGATGATTTCTATTTCTCTTTGAGTATTGTTTGGTTCATAATTTTTATTGATCCAGCCTTAACTTTGTTAAACAAAAAACATCCGTAACTTTGACTGAGATCACTGATAAAGACAGTCAAATCCCTTGATCCTCTCCAACAACCTTAACAAACGTCTCTTTTGTATTTTAAATTTCAAATAAAATGTTTGTTAGGGTTTTGTATTTTAAATTTCAAATCAAATGTTTGTTAGGGTTGTTATTATGTTGTTATTTCCCTCTTTGTTTGTAAATTCAAATCTCTTGTAACCAGTGTATTAAATAGCACGGTAGCGTACGCTACGTAGCGTAGCGTACAAAAAACGTTATGTAGCGTGCAAAATAGCGTAAATACGCAGTAGCGTACGCTACCAGGGCTGTAGCGTACGCTACACATACGTAGCGTGTAGCGTATATAGCGTACGCCTCAAGACTACCGTAAGAATTTTAAAATAAAAGTTTAAAAACTTGTTTTTAAATGGTAGTGACGGGGCATCTTTCCTTTTGAGTAGGTGGTGGTAGACTCATATTATAAGTCTTTTTTCTTTTTTAACTTAAAACAATCACTAGGGCTTTCGAATAGCCCTATTGCGGTGCCGCAGCAGTCGCTGGCTCCCCATTTTTGAAGCTTTGATTCCAAGATTTCGAAGAGCCCTTTCTCAAATCCGATTTTTGGAGTTCAATCGGAATTACAAGAGCATCATCTTGCTGGAATTTCAGGAAAGTGAGAAATCGCGTATCCCTCTTTTTGCAGCCGCGCGGACACGTAACTCAAAAATCAATTTTCAGTTGATTAAATCTCTATTTAGGTATGTTTTATCCCTTTAATCATTGTTAATGAGTTGTTTTTTATCTATACTGAAATGTTGTGTTATTTTTTCAATTTTTTTTTCTTTTTATGGGGGTTGTGGTGTCTATGGCATGGATTTGACTCATCCAACCATCACGTGGGACACATGCGTGGGGTCCACTGTAGTGTTCTATGCCACGACCCACATGTGTGAGGGTCCTCTGTGGTGTTTTATGCCATGGCCCACATGCGTGGGGACCATTGTGGTGTGTGTATGGCATGGCCCACATGCGTGGGGTCCACTGTTGTGTGTCTATGGCATGGCCCACATGCGCAGGGTCCACTGTTGTGTGTGTATGGCATGGCCCACATGCGTGGGGTCTACTGTGATGCATTTTTTTTGAAGAATGTGACATTTATATATTTTGCTTTTTTCTTACTATTTAATATTTATCATATTTTTCTTTTCTTTTTTAATTAAAAAATAGAAGTATTGTGTAGCTTACGCTACACGCTCCGATATTTCGCTACACGCCACGGAGGGTTGAACGCTACGCAACACGCTACTGCTATTTAAAACACTGTTTGTAACCTAGAATATCCTAAGTGTATATATATGCAATATAACTCTCGGATCTGGTTATGAAGTCAGAAGTCCAAACAATTCAATCTCTGTCATGGTATCAGAGCCCTTGACTCACGTCTGATCCATATATTTTCTCCTATCCTATCCTCATGGCTTCTTTTTTCGAACTCTCATGCCATTGCTTTTGTTGCTCCTAACCTTACTCAACTTGTTTCGACTAAGCTCGATGGGGAGAATTATCTCATGTGGTTATCACAAATTGTTCCTGTACTCAAAAGTAATGATTTGATGGGCATCGTGGATGGTTCAGAACCGTGCCCAGATAAGTTTCTCTTAGATGATCAAGGAAGACAGACCTCTAATCTCAATCCAGCTTTTCTTTTATGGCGCAAAAATGATCAATTTGTTCTTGGTTGGATTAATGCCACTCTTTCTCATAAGGTGGCACCCTCGGTTTATGGCATCACTTCTGCAAAGGTTGCTTGGACTACTTTATCCAACAAGTTTGCCTCTTAGTCCAAATCTCGGATTGGCCATCTGAAGAGAAGACTTCAATCCCTATCTCAAGGCTCTAGAAACTGCTCCACCTATCTAGATAATGCAAAGGAGATTGTGGTAGAACTTGGTGCAGTCGGGAAACACATTGATGATGATGATCTAATTAATTATATTGGCTCTGGTTTGAATCCTTCTTTCCTTCCTTTTATCACATCTCTTTCTATTGTTTCCCGAGATAGAACTGTCTCTTTTGAAGATTTTCAAATTGAACTACTATCCAATGAACTCTTACTCGAGCACCAACTCAAAACCATTTCACCTGACACCAATAACTTTGCCTTCTTTTCCCGAAAACCTCAGCATCAAAATTCCTAGCAGAACAACTTTTCTCCACGCTCCAACCAAAATTCCCAGCACCAAAACTTCACTAACCGCAAGCCTAAATATCCTGGAAAATCAAACCAGGCCTCATTGCAAACACCTTACAACTCTCCAGCTCCTAAACAGTCCAACCAGCAGCCGTATCAGTTTCCAAAACCCAATCAGCAACAACAACAGCCATTCAGCACCCCCGGATCACCCTGTCAGATCTGTGGCAAGCCTACTCATAAAGCTCTTGACTGCTTCCAACGCATGGACTATGCTTACCAAGGCCGACATTCTCTAGCTCAAAACCATTTCATCTGACACCAATAACTTTGCCCGAAAACCTCAGTGTCAAAATTCCCAGCAGAACAACTTTCCTCCACGCTCCAACCAAAATTTGCAACACCAAAACTTCACTAACTGCAAGCCCAAATATCCTGGAAAATCAAACCAGCCCTCATTGCAAACAACTTACCACTCTCCAGCTCCTCCTAAACAGTCCAACCAGCAGCCTTATCAGTTTCCAAAACCCAATCAGCAACAACAGCAACCATTCAGCACCCCCAAATCACCCTATCAGATCTGTGGCAAGTCTAATCATAGTGCTCTTGACTTCTTCCACTGCATGGACTATGCTTACCAAGGCCGACATCCTCCAGCTCAACTGGCTGCAATGGTTGAACACTCTAATGCCACACAAGAAGGTGAAGAGACCTGGTTTGCTGACAGTGGAGCTAATCAACACATCACGGCCAATCTTGAGCAGATGACACTCCATCAACCTTACACTGGTCAAGAGAATGTTGTTGTTGGTAATGGACAAGGTTTGAGAATCCATAACACTAGTTCTACCGTTTTTCACACTCCTACTTCCAAACTTAAACTAGGTCGTGTTCTTCATTGTCCTCAAGCTTGTGCAAATTTACTTTCCATCAATCAATTCTGTCTAGATAACCATTGCTTTTTTATACTCACTGGAACTCACTATTTTGTTAAGGACAATCACATGGGACAGACTTTGCTGGAAGGCAGGAGTAGTGGTGGACTCTATCCTCTCAAGTTGCAGAAATTGGATCTCAATAAGCCGCTTGCTATGGCAGCCATTGTAGGAGTTAAAGCACCTGTTTCAGTTTGGCATTCTAGATTAGGGCATGCTTCCAATTCAGTTGTATCGTTTTTGTTGAACAAACACTCTCTTCCTTTTGTTAGTTCTTTAAATAATTCTAATGTTTGTGAACCTTGCCAATTTGGCAAAAGTAAACAACTTCCTTTCTCTAATTCTATGCGAACTTCTAGCTCTCCTCTTGAGCTTATTCATTCTGATGTGTGGTCTTGTTCCACCAAATCTCTTGGTGGTTGTCGTTATTATGTTATATTCATTGATGATTTTTCTTGTTATTCTTGGCTTTATCCTATTCATAACAAATCAGATGTGTATGTTTGCTATGGTAAATTTAAACTCCTAATTGAGAATCAATTGTCCTGCAAAATTAAGCAACTTCAAACTGATGGAGGTGGGGAATACATGTCCAAACACTTTCAATTGTTCCTTCATAACAATGGGATCCATCATAGAGTCACCTGTTCACACACACCTCAACAGAATGGAGTGGCCGAGAGAAAACATAGATACGTTACAGAAATGGGGTTATCTTTGTTGGCTCAATCTCACTTATCTACTACTTATTGGGTTGATGCTTTTCTTACAACCATTTTTCTCATTAATCGGCTACCTACAACTATTCTTGATAATCAAACTCCTTATTATAAGCTGTTTGGTACAGATCCTGATTATTTAGCCTTGCGATCTTTTGGCTGTGCATGTTATCCTCTCCTACGGCCTTACTCTAACAAACTGATGTTTAGAACTAAGAGGTGTATTTTCCTAGGTTACAGCTCCAATAAAAAAGGGTACAAGTGTCTTGATCCTTCTTCTCACAGGATATATGTGTCTCGGCATGTTGGGTTTAATGAATCTAAGTTTCCTACAGTTGAAGAAGTTCAATCCATCTCTACCTCTAACAACATGTCTTCCTTGATAGGTACATCTCTTCCCATTCCTTTTATTTAAAAATTTGATTTTTCTCATTCTCCTCCTATTTTTTCTCATCCTAATCCTTCTCCTACAGTCATTGAAACACCTTCCTCTACTGAATCAGAATCTCCTCCTACCAATATATCCACTTCTGACCCTCCATCTCAATCTATTCCTTTGTCCATTTCAGCTACCCCTGCACCTAGCATACCTTCCTCGCCTCCTATAAACACTTAACCTCCAAAATTGCATCCTATGACCACTAGATCCCAAACAGGCACCCTTAGAACCCGTGAGTTCCCTAATTTCACCTCCTTCCACTCCACTAAACACCTACCTATTGCTCTAAACCAGTACTGTGGTACCTCTTGAACCTAGTTCTTACAAACAAGCATCTCTTGATCCAACTTGGTGTCATGCCATGCAAGAGGAGTATGATGCTTTGATGGCCAATAAAACCGAGTTCTTTGTCCTAGACCTGTTGACCATACTGTTATTGATAACAAGTGGGTTTACAAGGTGAAACAAACCTCAACGGGTGAGGTTGATCGATTTAAGGCAAGGCTGGTAGCTATTGGCTATCAACAAGAAAGTGGCATAGACTATACTGAGACTTTTAGTCCAGTGATCAAGCCTACAACTATTCGGATTGTGCTTACTCTTGCCATTCAATTTGACTGGACTACCACTTAGTTGGATGTTTCTAATGCTTTCTTACATGGAGTGTTAGAGGAGGAAGTATATATGGAGCAGCCTAGAGGTTTTGTTAACTCAGAATTTCCTGATTATGTCTACAGACTTAAGAAATCGCTTTATGGCCTAAAACAGGCTCCTCGGGCCTGGTTTATGAAGCTGTCCTAGTCACTCTTGGAGTTTGGTTTTACCTCATCCACTGTGGATTCCTCTTTGTTTGTTTATCACAACGATGATGTTCATTTGTTCTTTCTCATTTATGTTGATGACATCTTAGTGACCAGGGCACATCAGACCATGATTTCTTACCTCATTAGTCAGCTCCAGCTTTAGTTTAAGATGAAGAACCTTGGTGACTTGCATTTCTTTCTTGGCATTCAAGCTCACAGGGACTCTTCTGGTTTACGCTTGAGGCAGATTAAATATATTAATGATCTTCTCCATCACACTAAAATGGCAGGAGCTAAACCTTTTCCCTCACCATGTTCATCAGGACTTCGGTTGTCCCTTACTAGTGGTGAGCCACTTACTGCTGATCAAGTGACAGAATATAGGCAAACGGTTGGGGCATTGCAATACTACACCCTCACTCGTCTAGACATCTCATTCTCTGTCAACCAACTCTGCCAATTTATACACTGTCCCACTTCCTCTCATTGGTCTACAGCCAAAAGAGTACTAAGATATCTTAAGGGGACTATTCATCATGGCTTATGGTACACAAAAGGTCCTCTTTCTCTTCAGGCCTTTTGTGATTCTGACTGGGCAGGGAATCCTGATGATCGTCGATCAACTACAGGCTATGGTATTTTCCTTGACTCATGCTTGGTGTCTTGGTCAGCTAAGAAACAACCTGTGGTGGCTCAGTCCAGTACTGAAGCTGAGTACCGAGCTCTTGCCTTTGCCACTGCTGAGTTGTATTGGATACGGATGATCCTGCAGGCTCTTTGCATTCCACTTGCTGCTCCTATTCTCTGGTGTGATAACATTGTGCTTTATTCTTGGCTTCCAATCCTGTTTTTCACGCCAGAACTAAGCACATTGAGGTGGATTTTCATTTCATTCGGGAGAAGGTTGCTAACAAGGACATTTCCCTTTAGTTCCTTTCTACACAAGACCAACTTGCTGATGTGTTCACTAAGGGGTTAAGTTCAGCTCGGTTTTGTCTTCTTAGAGACAAGCTGCGGGTGTGTCTCCCCCCTCCAGCTTGCGGGGGGATGTTAAGCAGAAAACATCCGTAACTTTGACTGAGATCACTGATAAAGACTATCAAATCCCTTGATATTCTCCAACAACCTTAACAAACCTCTCTTTTGTATTTTAAATTTCAAATCAAATGTTTGTTAGGGTTGTTATTATGTTGTTATTTCCCTCTTTGTTTGTAAATTCAAATCTCTTGTAACCTATAATATCCTAAGTGTATATATATGTAATATACCTCTCGGATTTGGTTATGAAGCCAGAATTCCAAACAATTCAATCTCTGTCAAACTTGTGTAGGCCTGAACCCACATAGATTCTCCTTAATTGAATATTTGGACTTTTGTGTGGGATGTGGAATTTGTGTAATTGTTTATGAACTAATGTGATCTTAAGCCTGAAATCTTGCACATCATATCTGAATTTCATGTCCTGCATCAAATTTGGTATTAGAGCTTAGGGTTCTTATAGGGGAATACATTACATGTTTAGGGTTAGTTTGTTTGAGTCCATCATGCATTCAGTTCATCACATGTAGCTTTTAGACCATAGTTCTTGATATTAGTTGCTGAAATTTTTGTTAGTAGAAAGTTAGCAATTTACATTACTATAACTTTTTGTTATTCCTTTAATTTGACAATTATATTGCTGGATTTTAGTAGCACTGCATAGTTTCCCTCATATAGAGGCTCATAGGATCATTTTGTCTTATATAGTCGTTGTAGAAAGTCCTTAGGTGGAGTTAACAAGTTGTACGCTAACACGTACGGGTCATGGTTTTGGCTAGCACCCTACACTAAACATGGAATAACTGCTAGAGTCACTAAACAAGCTGTCCTAGCAGATCGAGTCTTGGGGTAAGCATATGGAACAAAGCGTAGATCAACGCCTTGACCAAATAGAAGCCTCCCTCAGGACAAACCCCACCATTAAGGAAGATGACCAATCTCAAGCAGGTGGTCAGGAGGATAGACCAATGAATGGAGGTAGCCAAGGAATCAGTCATGGGTGTGCACCCGTGCCCCCATCCCATGAGGGACATCAAGACCATTATTTTGAGGGGTACAACATGCGCAGCCTCATGACTAGAAAGAGTGCACCAGAGGCTAGTGTAGAGTTACCCACTGAGGCCATTCCGGTAGTGGATGAGTTTCGTGATGTCTATCCTGATAATCTACTGGATGAGTCTCCCCCTAGGAGGGATATAGAGCACACCAGAACATGGGACACCATAATACCTACAGCTGAGTTTGTGTTTAATAGTTCTGTCGATAGGTCCACAAGTCTCGGTCCTTATGAAGTCGTTACTGGTTATAAACCTTAGAAACCTATTAATCTTGTCCCTATGTCACTGTCCTGTAGGCTGTCAGAGCCTGCAGAGTCTTTTGTGCATCACATTCATTCATGACATCAAGAAATCAGGCAAAAGATCACTACTAGTAATGAACATTACAAATTTTCTGCAGACCAGCATAAATGTTTCAAGAAATTCAATGGAAGGGACTTTGTGATGGTCCGCATCAAGCCTGAGCGGTATCCTCCGAGGGTCATTCGTAAGTTACACGCGCGTAGCGCTGGACCCTTCAAAATTATAAAACGAAATGGTCTCAATGCTTATGTAGTAAATCTTCCACCCTCCATGGGAATTAGTTTCACATTCAATGTAGAGGATCTAGTTGCATTTCAAGGGGCCATTGATGTATTGTCCAGCCGTTTGCTTAATCATCCTGATTCCCCAGACCTTTCCCTTGATCCATGACCCCCTCTCTAACC